>CM060944.1:200168731-201439613 GCA_030765085.1 Allium cepa | reverse complement strand
TATGCATCGATAAGAATATGAAGGCTCGGCAACTGGTCGATACCAAAGCAAGGATACAGGATCGATATGAAGAGCATTGCACCCGATGGATACGAAGGAAGAACTAGTTAACGCGACATAAAAGATGGATCTACCCTAGCTTATCGCTCCACGTCACCATCATCTGATCGATACAAACGAGATCGATGTGGGCGGCATCGAGACGAGCTCGACAATGCCTAACAAACACAAACTTGCGTCGATCATATCTCACATTTTACAAGTCCAAATGCTACCAAATTTTCAAAGGAGCTTGCGTACAACCTCGGGAGTGTCCATGACCAATCTCGGCTCGATTGGGCTAGATTTGGATCGAACTGAATCTCATTCGTATCGATTATGGATTGAGTCAAAATGACAAGGGATCGATCACGTGGGCACACCCACGTGAGAGAAGGAGTTTACCGAGATCTGGGCGAGATATTTGCAGCCTAAACCTATAACTTGCAGTCCAAGAGCTACAGAAAAGGGATCTTTTGGGCCCTTCTACGCAGTTACTCTGCTGAACTTCATTGTAATTCAGATATTATCAATTGTACTCTTATAAACCAATAGAGGATCATCAATAAAACAACAACTCTTCAGAGTGGACGTAGACTACAACGCCGAACCACTATAAATCGTGTGTTTCTGCTGCTTTCGTTTTAAATTTCGAGTGTTCTTCACATTTGTAATCTCTGCATATTTGCTATCTGTGATCTGTGATTATAAACGGGTGCTTTCATCGACACTTGGGTGTTTGTGGCCACTCTTGGCGCAAATAGTCATCATCCCTTGATAGGTCTTATGAGTCACCATTTAATAGCTTTTATATTCACCATGCAATAACTCCTCAACCCTTGATGGCTCTCGAATTCACCATCTACTAGCTCTTATAAGTCAACCTTTGATGACTTTGATATTTACCATGCGATAACTTCTTTAAATCAACCTACGATGGCTCTTAGGTTCATCATGGAATAGCTCATATGAATCACTCTGATTGCTATTATATTCACCGTTGGGATAAAAAGAGGCTCAACACCCCCAAATCTGAATTAAAGTAGAGAGATCTAGCTATAAAATTAAAGAAAGCAAGAATCACAAGAATTTTTATAGTGGCCTAGCAAATCTGATCCTACGTCCACTTAAATATTATTATAGAAAGTTTTTGTTACAAATACATGGGATTTACGCTTCCAAACAACCTACAACAGTAAAAGAAATTTACGACAAGGTCGAGTAGAGGTAGGAGACGAAGAAGAAGTGCCAAAAGTCTTCTTCAAGTTTTCATATGCTTACTATTTATAGAAAAATCACCCAACAAAGTTATCAAATCACAAAGTACCAATTCAAACTTCAGATCTGAGAAAATATGAGGGAAGACGAAGTCCCCAAAGTGATAAAATCATGTTGGTACCGGTCACAAGTGATCAATGCTGATTTGAATTATTGACCACAAACCATGTTATCTTCTACTCCTTTGTTTTCTAGCTTTGATCCATTGAGTTCCGACCTATTTTACCTTAGAAATTAAGTTGTTATCGAGAGGTTATTTAATCTTTAGTACTTGTCCTTTCCTTTGAATCCTTTATGAGTTGTTCATCTACTCCTTTAGAAAAGGTTCCAAGGAGGATCATTTTAGCTAGCAATGCACAGAACAATGCCCCAAAGTCCAGAGAAGTGCATAAAACAGTTCGGTGCTGACCTGAAATGAGGTCAGTACCGACTTCTTATTTATCCATGTTTTGTGCTCTCTTCTTTGAATCTTCTTCCATTATCCTTCCAAGCATTCTTTTAGGTCCTTGACAAATTTCGACTTCACCCTGACATTTAGATTCATTTGAATGTCGCTTGATCTAAAAGCCGAATAACACTTAGCCCCCAAATTACGCTTCTGTTGGAAGAAAAGCATGCTTTGGAATAAGAAAAATGTATACCATCATCAATACAAATCCATTTGTCATATAATAGTTTCTTTGAAGTGTCAGCTTTATTCCATATGCTTCCGTTCAATCGCTTCAAACAAAAATTGTACTACTTTTTGTTCCAAGGTCAAGATCTCCTTTACTTCAAAGAATGTTCCATGCCTTAGCTAGGTGAGAAATCCTTTTCTTATACCTTTCTCTCTCTTTACTTTTTTAATAATTTGAGTCAAAAATTCATGTCGGTACCGACCTAATTTGCTAAGTCACGGCATTATTGTCCTTTAATTGTCCAACGCCTAGTTTATTTTTGGCCATGCTTTCATTCCTTCTCTTATCATTTCAGATTTACCCCGACAACTTGCAACTTCTATTCATTGGCTACTATCGTTCACCATCAACTGCATGAAGATGCCACCACTTCTTATTACTTTTCACCACCTTTAGATCTCCACCTCGATAGTTGCAACATTACCAAACATCTCGACTCTAACCTTAGTGAACCATAGATCTAGATCCGTAATCCAAAGGTAGGTGCCTGACATCTACCACCATTATGGCGGCCATGGATCTTAGTTGGCCTTGTTAAAGCTTGTGCACGGTAGTCGGCCACAATGGTTTCAAGATTGATAAACCAATCCTTTTTTGTAACAACCCTGCTTTTGGAGATTACCGAAAATATTAAATTATAATGGAGATTATAATTTAATATTGTAATTAATTAATTAATTAATTAAGAGAAAAATGAGATGTTTTATTTGAGATAAATGATGAATTTGAGATGTATTGGGTTAATGAATGTAGAATATTGTTTAAGATGGATAAATATTAATGATTTGTTCAATATTGTGTTTATTTAAAATAATATTGGCATTTTATTAATTTAAATATGGTGAAATGAATAAATAAATTAATAATCATGAAGAATGTGGATAATTTAGTGAGAAATGATTTATTAGTGACAAAACATGTATTTGTTTTGTTATTAGATGAGTAAAATAATATAATTTAACCAATTGTGTTAATTTTGCAATTTATTGTGCAAAAATAAGAAAATTGGTTAAATTTGATAATAAATGAATATAAAATAATAAAGTTGTTGAAACATAAGTTTTAATAATTTTATTGGAAACTAGATGGCAAGACAAATCCAACGCATCCAAAATCGTGAAAATCCAATCAAATATGTGTAAGTTATGTACATTTGTATATTGTGTAAATTATGAACACATAAATAATAAAACAAATAAATAATTAAGTCTAAATGGGTTTAGCCCCAACCCAGGTCAGCCCATAAGAAACATCTGGATGGAAAAAGAAGAAGGAAAAAAAAACTTGTACCTACAAAATTTTCACCGTTTCCTTTTTTTTCCAGTCTTCTTCCTCAAATTAGCTGTAGCTTCACAAAGCAAAATCCATGTCCTCTTTCTTATCCAACCCCTAATAAATCAAATTATAGCTGAAATTAAAAGAGTAATTAGCCAAATTAAAGAGAGCAAGGTAATCTCCATCATGTTAATCTCAGATTTGTGATTTCATTTGTGATTTTATTGCATATTCATGTTTAGGGTTTGCTTTTGTTTTGCATGTCTCTCTTCTTGTAGTAGCAGCCTCCGGAGCTTCGTTGCAAGCCTAGAAGACCTCCCCTTGCTATTCAATTCTTCGCTCTTCGCTGCAATAGGTAAGAATTATCTTACAGCAAGCTAAATCATCCAAAGTTGTGGAGAAAAATCTAATTTCTGTATGTCAATTTAGTTCGGTTTGTTCATATTGAATCCTGAAAATACCCTAATTTCATTTGCTTGTATCTCCCTCATCCCTTATCGGATTGAGGTGATTTTGGTCTCGTTTCGAAGCTTATTGACTGTAGTATATTCATGCCAATTTTTATGGCATTTGGATTTCATTTGGTGCCTGAAAATTGAGTTAGAAGTTGCTGTGTCGAATGGCTTTTGGCACAGAAATACTCTTTTGCTGAAGTAGTATTTTGAGCATATCTTTTGAACCACAAATCGGAATATTGAAATTTTAGATGTTCTGAAATCACCAGAGAATATGCTATAACTTTTATTTGAATCAATTTGCCAAATTTTGATGTTTCCTATGCTGAAATCGTGAATGTTTGTCTCTGGCCTGTAGTTGTTAGATACTGCACATAAAATTCATAGGATAGTATTTCGACCATAACTTTCACGTTACTGATCAGAATATTGAAATTTTAGATGTTCTGAAATCCCCAGAGAATATGCTATAACTTTTCTTTGAATCAATTTGCCAAATTTTGATGTTTCCTATGCTGAAATCGTGAATGTTTGTCTCTGGCCTGTAGTTGTTAGCTACTGCACATAAAATTCATAGGATAGTATTTCGACCATAACTTTCACGTTACTGATCGGAATATTGAAATTTTAGATGTTCCGAAATCACCAGAGAATATGCTATAACTTTTATTTGAATCAATTTGCCAAATTTTGATGTTTCCTATGCTGAAATCGTGAATGTTTGTCTCTGGCCTGTAGTTGTTAGCTACTGCACATAAAATTCATAGGATAGTATTTCGACCATAACTTTCACGTTACTGATCGGAATATTGAAATTTTAGATGTTCTGAAATCTCCAGAGAATAAGCTACAACTTTTGTTTGTTGAGCTTTCTGCAATTTTGAGGTTATCTGTGTCAAAATTGAACCTTTCTACTGCTAACCCGAGAGCAAAAATCAAACCTGCTCTGTTGTTGATGCAGAAATGAAATCTTCCATAACTTTTTCGTTTTTAATCGGAATTTGATAATTTTGGATGTTTTGGAAAGCTTATTTCAGTGGCTACAACTTTCATTTGTTGTGTTTTCTGTGATTTTGACGTTTTCTATGTTAAAATTGCAAATGTTTCTCGCTGTCCTGTGTTTTGGTTGCATGGACTAGTGTTGATTTTAAACTATTAAAAATGGTTTGCATCTATGAACATGTATATGCAATTTGTATCTCACTAATATGATGTTAAACATTTCATTTTAAACATTTTAAAAGTATAGTACTAGTAGAGATTCAAAAGCACGTGCAAAATTATCTTTTGATGCTTTATGATTTATCGGAATTTGATGATTTCTATAGCCTTATATATGAATAAGGCGATATTATTTTATGGTCCATGATTATTTATATCGTTTCATGACTTGTTGGAGATTTATGAGATTTTATGATTTCATGGATGTTATTAATAATTTACTTAACTTAATCACATTTCCCCTTACGCATGACATTAGAATATTAGCTTGACACCTCCCTTGATTGTCATTGAACCTTTCATTTATTCTGTTGGGTACAACAGAATGAATGCTTCCCTTTACTTATTATCCTAAAGTTCCTTATCTACTGATGAGTTTAGTTGCCTGACCCGTGTGTTTTATTCACTCGGGTCAGACCGAGTTGCAGGTTAGCTTGGATTTCTTTTGCCTCCAGTTCAGCTTGATACTCTTTGTGGGACGCATATATGTATATTTTGGCTAGCTAGTCTTCGTCTTTTGGGACTACTCCTATATGAACATTTGTATATTTTTGGGATGTATATTTTGACACTTAGCTACCTAGTAGTTACTCTTGTATGATGTATTATATGGATATGTATGGTGACGGTTATGTATGTATATAACTGATCTGGGTTTGCTTTTCTGTGACTTTGATTATTCCGCACATTATATTACATTGTTTCTGAAATGCTATATAGCCACCGTAGTGTGCAATAGTTATGCACTAGACGTGTCAACCACACATGAAGTTATGGAAAAAAAAAATTTGACACATACTTGACATGTTTAGTTCATAGCTATTGTATACTATGTTGGTCGCTCCTATTCAGCCTTATTCTCTGCGTTAGTAGACAGAATTACTCGTTAATTCCCTTTACTAACGTGGGTCTCGGGGTGGGGCGTCACAGCTTGGTATCAGAGCGTTATTTCAGAAAATAATGTAATATACACAGAACAGCACACGAGATACCATACATTTAGTATTATACATCTACATGTGTCATCCCATAAATCACAACCCGTTTCACCTTTACTTATCTTTGTCTTTACCCATGATTCAAGTGTGTCCCTTTTCGATTCCTTTGGGGTAAATAGAAAGGAATACGTCTAGGAATGTATATTTTATTCCGTAGCATTCCTTAATTTTCGCATTCGAATTTCTTATGAATATATATATTTACCCTGTGAATAATCCCACCTTATCTTTTCTTTCAGCTATGTCTGGACATGGTAGAAGACGTTCTTCAGCGGCGGGACCGTCCAGTGGTTCCCGTCCTGAAGGCGTATACATGTCTACCGACCAGATTCTAGAGCTTGTGCGAAGCATTCAGCCTCCCACTTCTGGTTCTTATTCTGCTCCGCAGAAGTCTGCCTTCGCACGTATGTGCAGTGACTTTACTCATCTCGGTGGCAAGCCCTTCAAAGGCACCGAGTCTGTTATTGAGGTCGAGGCTTGGCTCAGTTCTTGTGAGCGTATCTTTACCCGTATGGAGATTTCTAGCCTCCATCGGGTTCTTGTAGCATCTAGTATGTTGCAAGAACGAGCCCTTCATTGGTATGATCTTCTGATTTCTGAGGTTGATGAGTCCTCACTTGAGTGGGATCAATTCCGTGAGCGGTTCGAGCTCAAGTTTATCCCTGATTCTGAGAGAGCTACTCTAGCTCGACGTTTCTTTGAGCTTAAGCAAGGAAAGCTATCTGTTTCCGAGTATGTTGCCACTTTCGAAAGTCTTTCAAAGTATGGTCTTGAGCACATTTCCACTCCTTACAAGAAGAATCTTATGTTCGTTTCCGGGCTCAAGAAGTATTTGAAGAAGGCCCTTATGCTTCGTCTTGAGCTTTCTTTCGAGAAGCTTGTTGATACGGCCCTTCGTCTTGAAGTGGTCGAGAAGGAAAAAGATAGTGATGATGATACTAGTGTTCGGGCCAACCCGAACAAGAAGAAGTTCTTTGGCAAGCCTAAGTCTTTTCCTTCTAAGAAGAAGAAGAAGTTTAGTGGTTCCTCTTCTCAGTCTCAGCCAGCTCTTTCAGCTAAACCATTTGCTTGTTTCAATTGTGGCTCCCCTGATCATCATGTCAGAGACTGTCCCAAACCCAAAAGGTGCCTCTATTGCAAGAAAGAGGGACATTTAGTTGCTTCTTGCCACAAGAAGGGGAAAGGACCTCGTCAGGGTCAGCTTAATGTTGCATCTGCTTCTGGTGGTTCTTCTCAGCCTAAAGGTACATCCTTGTCTATTTTGGAAGGTTCTATTTTATTTCATGATCATTATATTAGAGTGCTCTTCGATACGGGTGCGTCCCACTCATTCGTATCGAAGGAACTCGTTGATGCTCTACAGTTGGATGTGTCTTGCTTGCTTACTTCATTGCGGATTGCTAATCCTATTGGAGGATCCGCTACTTTTAGCTTATATTGTGATGATGTTGAGATTTTGATATGTGGTTATTCCTTCCATGCGAATCTGCACGTGATTCCTTTCCTTGGTTTCGATATGATTCTCGGTATGGACTGGCTAGTTCGATACGATGCCAGGATTCTTTGCATGGAGCGAGTTCTTTATCTTCGACATCCTGATTGTCCCGATCAGCTATCTCTCTCGCTTCGTGATTCTGATTGTGACTCTGCGGCTTCCTTATTTGCTCTCGGTTCTCATGACATTGATGGCGATATATCTCTTATTCCAGTTGTTTGCGACTTTGCTGATTTATTTGAGCCTGTTTCTGGTTTGCCTCCTAAGCGATCTATCGAGTTTCGTATTGATCTTATTCCAGGTGCTCAGCCTGTTAGTCGTCCTCCTACGAGGATGTCTGCACGGGAAAATGAGGAACTCAAAAAGCAACTCCTTGAGCTTGAAGCTAAGCATTTCATTCGTTCTAGTTCTTCTCCGTGGGGTGCTGCAGTTGTATTCGTGAGGAAGTCCGATGGGACTCTTAGGCTTTGCGTTGACTATCGCAAGCTTAACGAATTAACCATCAAGAATCGTTATCCCTTGCCTCGAATTGACGACATGTTCGATCAATTAAGTGGTGCTAAGGTCTTTTCACAATTAGACCTTGCCACTGGCTTTCATCAGCTCCGAGTCGCGGAAGATAGTATTCCTCTCACCGCATTCCGCACTCGCTATGGTTCTTATGAGTGGCTCGTCATGCCGTTTGGATTGACGAACGCACCTGCCTACTTTGTCGATCTTATGAATCGAGTATTCCGGGAATATCTCGATAAGTTCGTGCTTGTTTTCATTGATGATATTCTTGTATATTCAAAATCCGAAGCGGACCATGCTCGACATCTTAGAATTGTTTTGAGTACTCTTCGACAACATCAACTCAAAGCAAAACTTTCTAAATGTCACTTTTGGGAGAAGCAAGTGAAGTTCTTAGGTCATGTTGTATCTTCAGAGGGTATATCAGTTGATCCCTCTAAGATAGAGGCTATTCAGAATTGGAAAAGGCCTGAGAATGTTCATGAGATTCGTTCTTTTCTGGGTTTAGCGGGTTATTACCGCCGCTTTATCAAAGACTTTTCCCGTATTGTGCTTCCATTGACCAGCCTTACGAGAAACGGCGTTCGATTTATTTGGTCCGATAAGTGTGAAGCTTCTTTTCAGCGATTGAAAGAGCTTCTCACTAATGCTCCTATTCTTGTGGTTCCTCATGGGAACCAAGATCTTATCGTTTATACCGATGCCAGCCTTAGTGGTCTTGGCGTAGTTCTTATGCAGAAAGATCGGGTAGTTGCTTATGCTTCGAGACAGTTACGTCCGAACGAGATTCGGTATGCTACCCACGACCTTGAGCTTGCTGCCATTGTCTTCGCTTTGAAAATTTGGCGTCATTATCTTTTGGGAGAGCACTTCGTCCTTTACACCGATCACAAATCTCTTAAGTATCTCTTTTCACAGAAGGATTTGAATATGAGGCAACAGCGATGGTTAGAGTTTCTCGCCTCATATGATTTTGATATTGAGTATACCCCTGGTAAGGGTAATCGAGTTGCAGATGCGCTTAGTCGCAAGCATTCGGCTGTGGTTTCTATGATGTTAGCCGAATGGGATGTTCTATTGACCCTATCTTCTTGTGATATTCGTGATCGAGCTCCATCGTCTGATTCTCCTGCTTTATTGTTTAGTCTGGACGCTCGTCCATCTCTTTTAGATTGTATTTCTGAGGCTCAAAGGCGTGATGATAGTTGTATGCGTCTCATTCGGTCTTGCTCTTCTGAGTCCCGTAATGATGAGTTGCGGGATTATTCTGTTGATTCTCACGGTTGTCTTCGTCTGAAGAATCGTATCATTGTGCCTTCTGACGCAGCACTTAGGCGTGACATACTTGATGACTGTCATCGCTCTAAGTATACCATTCATCCTGGCAGTAGTAAGATGTATGCGGATATGCGTCGTCTTTATTTTTGGAAAGGCATGAAACGTGATATTGCTAGTCACGTGAGCAAATGCCTTACCTGTCAGCTTGTCAAGGCCGAGCATCAGCGGCCATCTGGTCTTCTTTAGCCTTTAGATGTTCCGCTTTGGAAGTGGGACCAAGTCTCGATGGATTTTGTTGACGGCCTACCTCGTTCGAGGTCGGGTCATTCTAGTATTTGGGTTATAGTTGATCGTCTCACGAAGTCTGCTCATTTTATTCCTATTAAATCTAACAGGAATGCCCCTCTCTTGGCAAAGCTTTACATAAAGGAAATTGTACGGTTACATGGTATTCCTTCTTCGATTGTTTGTGACCGAGATCCATTATTCACTAGTCATTTCTGGACGAGTTTTCAGCAAGCTTTGGGTACAAAGCTTAATCTTTCGACTGCTTATCATCCTCAGTCTGATGGTCAGACGGAGAGAGTGAATCGTATTCTTGAGGATCTTCTTCGAGCTTGTATTCTTGATTTTGGTGGTTCATGGGAGGATCACATTCCATTGGTTGAGTTCTCGTATAATAATAGCTTTCAGTCCAGCATTGGCATGGCGCCGTTTGAGGCTCTTTATGGCAGACCGTGCCGTTCTCCATCTTGTTGGCTAGAATCTGGCGAGAAGCTTATTCTTGGACCGGATTCTCGTGATTCCTCGGAGAAGATTTTCCTTATTAGACAGAGAATGAAAGAGGCTCAGAGCCGTCAGAAATCCTACGCGGACAACCGTAGGAGGCCTCTTGAGTTCACTATTGGTGATCATGTCTTTATCCGTGTTTCTCCGATGAAGGGAGTGATGCGCTTTAGCTCTATGGGGAAATTGGCTCCTCGCTTTATAGGACCATTTCCGATTATTGAGCGTATCGGTCCGGTTGCTTATCGTTTGCCACTTCCGTCTCACTTATCCGGTATTCATGACGTCTTCCATGTTTCTCAGTTGAGGAAGTGTCTTCGAGATTCTGACTCTATCATTGATCCATCTGAGCAGCTTGAGCTTGAGATCTCACCGAGCTTATCTACCTTTCAACAGCCTATTCGAGTACTTGGGAAGGAGGTGAAGCGCCTTCGAAGCAAGAATGTTCCTTTAGTCAAGATTCAATGGTCCGATAATCCCAATGATTGCACTTGGGAAACCAAAGAATCTATAGAGCGTGCTTTTCCGGATTTTCTCTCTTCGTTTGATCATGGTGAGTATTTGTTATCTCAAGCTTATTTCCATTCTTTTGTTTGAATCTTGGTAGAGTTGTTATAGATTTTTCCTTTAGAAATTGCGTGGACGCAATTTTGTTAAGGAGGGGAGTCTGTAACAACCCTGCTTTTGGAGATTACCGAAAATATTAAATTATAATGGAGATTATAATTTAATATTGTAATTAATTAATTAATTAATTAAGAGAAAAATGAGATGTTTTATTTGAGATAAATGATGAATTTGAGATGTATTGGGTTAATGAATGTAGAATATTGTTTAAGATGGATAAATATTAATGATTTGTTCAATATTGTGTTTATTTAAAATAATATTGGCATTTTATTAATTTAAATATGGTGAAATGAATAAATAAATTAATAATCATGAAGAATGTGGATAATTTAGTGAGAAATGATTTATTAGTGACAAAACATGTATTTGTTTTGTTATTAGATGAGTAAAATAATATAATTTAACCAATTGTGTTAATTTTGCAATTTATTGTGCAAAAATAAGAAAATTGGTTAAATTTGATAATAAATGAATATAAAATAATAAAGTTGTTGAAACATAAGTTTTAATAATTTTATTGGAAACTAGATGGCAAGACAAATCCAACGCATCCAAAATCGTGAAAATCCAATCAAATATGTGTAAGTTATGTACATTTGTATATTGTGTAAATTATGAACACATAAATAATAAAACAAATAAATAATTAAGTCTAAATGGGTTTAGCCCCAACCCAGGTCAGCCCATAAGAAACATCTGGATGGAAAAAGAAGAAGGAAAAAAAAACTTGTACGTACAAAATTTTCACCGTTTCCTTTTTTTTCCAGTCTTCTTCCTCAAATTAGCTGTAGCTTCACAAAGCAAAATCCATGTCCTCTTTCTTATCCAACCCCTAATAAATCAAATTATAGCTGAAATTAAAAGAGTAATTAGCCAAATTAAAGAGAGCAAGGTAATCTCCATCATGTTAATCTCAGATTTGTGATTTCATTTGTGATTTTATTGCATATTCATGTTTAGGGTTTGCTTTTGTTTTGCATGTCTCTCTTCTTGTAGTAGCAGCCTCCGGAGCTTCGTTGCAAGCCTAGAAGACCTCCCCTTGCTATTCAATTCTTCGCTCTTCGCTGCAATAGGTAAGAATTATCTTACAGCAAGCTAAATCATCCAAAGTTGTGGAGAAAAATCTAATTTCTGTATGTCAATTTAGTTCGGTTTGTTCATATTGAATCCTGAAAATACCCTAATTTCATTTGCTTGTATCTCCCTCATCCCTTATCGGATTGAGGTGATTTTGGTCTCGTTTCGAAGCTTATTGACTGTAGTATATTCATGCCAATTTTTATGGCATTTGGATTTCATTTGGTGCCTGAAAATTGAGTTAGAAGTTGCTGTGTCGAATGGCTTTTGGCACAGAAATACTCTTTTGCTGAAGTAGTATTTTGAGCATATCTTTTGAACCACAAATCGGAATATTGAAATTTTAGATGTTCTGAAATCACCAGAGAATATGCTATAACTTTTATTTGAATCAATTTGCCAAATTTTGATGTTTCCTATGCTGAAATCGTGAATGTTTGTCTCTGGCCTGTAGTTGTTAGATACTGCACATAAAATTCATAGGATAGTATTTCGACCATAACTTTCACGTTACCGATCGGAATATTGAAATTTTAGATGTTCTGAAATCCCCAGAGAATATGCTATAACTTTTCTTTGAATCAATTTGCCAAATTTTGATGTTTCCTATGCTGATATCGTGAATGTTTGTCTCTGGCCTGTAGTTGTTAGCTACTGCACATAAAATTCATAGGATAGTATTTCGACCATAACTTTCACGTTACTTATCGGAATATTGAAATTTTAGATGTTCTGAAATCACCAGAGAATATTCTATAACTTTTATTTGAATCAATTTGCCAAATTTTGATGTTTCCTATGCTGAAATCGTGAATGTTTGTCTCTGGCCTGTAGTTGTTAGCTACTGCACATAAAATTCATAGGATAGTATTTCGACCATAACTTTCACGTTACTGATCGGAATATTGAAATTTTAGATGTTCTGAAATCTCCAGAGAATAAGCTACAACTTTTGTTTGTTGAGCTTTCTGCAATTTTGAGGTTATCTGTGTCAAAATTGAACCTTTCTACTGCTAACCCGAGAGCAAAAATCAAACCTGCTCTGTTGTTGATGCAGAAATGAAATCTTCCATAACTTTTTCGTTTTTAATCGGAATTTGATAATTTTGGATGTTTTGGAAAGCTTATTTCAGTGGCTACAACTTTCATTTGTTGTGTTTTCTGTGATTTTGACGTTTTCTATGCTAAAATTGCAAATGTTTCTCGCTGTCCTGTGTTTTGGTTGCATGGACTAGTGTTGATTTTAAACTATTAAAAATGGTTTGCATCTATGAACATGTATATGCAATTTGTATCTCACTAATATGATGTTAAACATTTCATTTTAAACATTTTAAAAGTATAGTACTAGTGGAGATTCAAAAGCACGTGCAAAATTATCTTTTGATGCTTTATGATTTATCGGAATTTGATGATTTCTATAGCCTTATATATGAATAAGGCGATATTATTTTATGGTCCATGATTATTTATATCGTTTCATGACTTGTTGGAGATTTATGAGATTTTATGATTTCATGGATGTTATTAATAATTTACTTAACTTAATCACATTTCCCCTTACGCATGACATTAGAATATTAGCTTGACACCTCCCTTGATTGTCATTGAACCTTTCATTTATTCTGTTGGGTACAACAGAATGAATGCTTCCCTTTACTTATTATCCTAAAGTTCCTTATCTACTGATGAGTTTAGTTGCCTGACCCGTGTGTTTTATTCACTCGGGTCAGACCGAGTTGCAGGTTAGCTTGGATTTCTTTTGCCTCCAGTTCAGCTTGATACTCTTTGTGGGACGCATATATGTATATTTTGGCTAGCTAGTCTTCGTCTTTTGGGACTACTCCTATATGATCATTTGTATATTTTTGGGATGTATATTTTGACACTTAGCTACCTAGTAGTTACTCTTGTATGATGTATTATATGGATATGTATGGTGACGGTTATGTATGTATATAACTGATCTGGGTTTGCTTTTCTGTGACTTTGATTATTCCGCACATTATATTACATTGTTTCTGAAATGCTATATAGCCACCGTAGTGTGCAATAGTTATGCACTAGACGTGTCAACCACACATGAAGTTATGGAAAAAAAAAATTTGACACATACTTGACATGTTTAGTTCATAGCTATTGTATACTATGTTGGTCGCTCCTATTCAGCCTTATTCTCTGCGTTAGTAGACAGAATTACTCGTTAATTCCCTTTACTAACGTGGGTCTCAGGGTGGGGCGTCACATTTTTCCTTGATTAATGTGGCTTACTCTCCGCCGCCATAAGAAACGGGTCGAGATTGATCCAAAGTGGAATTCCCTCATTCATCCAAACTTCTAAAGTGTTGTGTCGGCTACATGTCACCATGAATCCTACTTCAGGTCACTCATGAAAACTATTCACCTTTCCACAACCTTACACCTTCACATCCTAAAGTGCTTGCATTGCTTTTTATCAAAGTTGGTCGATCACTAATTTCCATCATTAATTCTGACGAGACAGTTCTCCCCCAAATAACAATCACGCCGAACGTGCTTCGATATTCGAGTAATTCCATCATACAAGACTGCCGGCTATTGCACTATCATTGCTAGAGAAAGAACGCTCCATGTCACTGTGGACAATGCTTACATTATTGATTATTCGATGATAACGGGTAAGATCCAACACACAATTCCATCGTGTGATGGGCCTCGTTTTCCAGCATAAGTGGACTATCTACACAAAATGGTCTGTTCATTGTGTATAGGAATTAAGACACATACTGCATAGATTGACACTTCCAATTGACCTGGTTGATATTCAGAATCTGATTAGTTAAAATACGTCCGTAGACGTTGGATTCTGATGGTCGACCACCTGGGCTTGAATTATAATAGAATTTAAAATAAAATATATCTGACCGTATTCATTAATGAGTTTACTAATCCAAAATGCTCACAAATCACCCAAATTTAGTATTAAAGTTAGGTCATCAACTCCTTCTAATGCCGGTTCCACCATTATTTAACTTTCATCGTCTATGCCTTATGTAACCGGACGCTCAATCACAACGGAATTACAGGAGATGATAGTTCCAGTAGGTCCAATCTAGGATGTCACTCCTCCACTTATTGAAAAAGTTGGCTTAAGAGTTCCTGACTACCAAGTTGCTCCAGACTATATGCTTCCAACATTGAATATCAAAGAGTAACGTCATACTCCTAGCAATTAACCAACGAGCGCCTAATGCTCCTCTAGGCTACTAAGCTTACAATAAGTACATGTGCCTCGGTGGCATTGTATCGCCCTTCAATCCCTTCCTTCGTATGTTCATTTAAGAGCTCGAGCTCACTCCCACTCAAATCCATCCTAATGGCCTAAGTTCTCTTTATGTTCTACTCAAGGATCAGTTTCAACATCTCCAACTTTTGGAGAGCTAACAAATCTTTTGAGCTATAAAACATGGAGAGAGTCACCAACTCATGATCATAGAAGCCTGGTGCCAATGCAAAGTGATCAAGGCACTTTACAATAAATGATTATATTTTAAAATTGAGTATTTCAACGTCTGATATCTATACGGCTTCAACCAACTTTGACCATCCAGAAGTAAGACTTCTTCCTTTCCACTCTTTCCCATACTTAGATTCTTATCGTCTAAGTTTCTAACTGCTTACCCATTCTCTTCATAGATATTCATACTCGAGATAGAAGTGATGAGCACTCTAAGATTCTACAAACCCTTAAAACAGTCGATATCTGATATCCCTCCACCGCTTTTCTCCTAGCAAATGACATCTTTGCCAATGTGGACTTCTATATCTTGAATGCTTCATCGTTCCAGCTGAGCTTCAAACAAGAGGGTTCAAGGTGTCCACGAATTCTTCCGCACCTATTCATGGCTCCAGCGAAGATATCTAAAAGGGCAATAAAGGCCCATCTAGCGTGGAGAAGATCAATGAAACCATCGATAGAGCAATGGAAGAAAAAATAGTTAGTGAAGTGCAAGGGGAAGGATAAGAGAGAGTTGGAATGGAAACAATTCACAAAGATGGAGAAAGAATAGAAGGAGGAGATGAGGAGAAAGAAGAAGAAGGAGGCGATGAAGGGTTGACGATAATGAGGGCTTCAACCAAGATTGAGACAAATCGTATGGAGAGACATCACTAGAGAGTAAATAAATTCTTCCCCCATCATGTCTAAAGTGAATAATCGTCAATTCCCCCTAGCAGTTTACTAAACTGAGCATGACACCGACATTCGAGGTACCTACTCCAGTTGGCTCTTCAGACAACATCTTCGGCTACCTGAGTGATTTGGACATTCCTATTGATAATCTTCATAAGGAATACCCTTAACGTTTCAGCTTTCCATTCAAAAACCTCCCAACCGAGGCTGTCGAAAATCCTTCCTTACAACCTTCTGAACATTGCTCATAGATTACTTAGGGCAACTGCAGCACTCCAAGCACTTTTAGAATCATGAACACTTGCACCTTAAATTCACCCTTACTTCAATGTCCAAAACTGACACGATCCTTTCTTTCATTTCAGGAATAATGGGAAGAGACCGCTTCAGCTACCTTTACATTGGTGTCTCTAAACAAAGGAGATTAACTCTTGTACCATACCCATCTCATCCCAGCTCTTATAGAGAAAGAGAAACAGATGAATAAAGTGCACGAAAAAAAAAAAGAGAACCCCAAGCGGAAAGCGACTGACGGGCAGAAAATGATAGAAAGAAGAGGCACGCAAATGAGAAAGAATCCTATGACTAGAAGAAAAGGAACAAAGACTCATATGACCTCTATGGACCTTCCTCTGATTTTCTCCTACCACGGCCTTAATCACTACTTTCTTCGCAACTCTCTGTTCACCACTGTTCCTTTACCCTATCAATCCATGGAGGTCTCTTAGCGTCTAGCTCTAGCTCCACCCCACCAAGCAGTATGTGAGCCGCCTTCCTAACTCCTTGTCTGATAGAGGTCAAATTTGATCATAACCTCACATTGTTCCTAGGGAATAGACCAATCTCAGGGTCGAATGAATACAGGAGATGATAGACCAAGGGTACGAATAGAAGAAACTCGCCTTTGACCACTTTGACGTAAATAGAATCCACCAGACAGACATCCAATCATTTGAGTTAGAGTGGAGGAGCTACGATAGAACAATAGATGAATACAAAAGGGAATTGGAAAAGGCTACAAAGGAAAGATATGTATCTCAAAAATCAGTAAGGAACGCTAAAGAATTTATTGAAGAAATGAGACATGCTCACGATCAGGCCACGATTGTAACAAAAGACCAAGTTAAGACCACTCATGAAGAAAATGATTGTCTCAAGATGCATATTGACTCTGAGGACTTGGCCCTCCAAAAAAAGATAAGGCACTTTAGGCAAAGAAGGCTGACATCTAGAAACTCCGTACCAATACCGAGAAGCATGAATTCACTATACTAATGGAAAAGGAGGAGAAAGTGGAAGCCTAGCTCGACCATGTTGTGGCAGTGAGGAACCTAATTAAGATGAAAAAAACATGCGACTAAGGAAAAAGAAGATTTGAATTCCACCTTTCAATACTTCTTCGCTAAATTCATACAATTCAAGAATCTAGAATCGTTAGGAAGTACTTATTCCGTCACTCTAACCAATGCTTGGGAAGAGATAAAGAGTCAAGCTACTACATCTAGTGAAGGCCTTATGGAGGACTAATTAAGGTCTATGTACCTTGATGTTAATGACATTCTAAAGCTGGAGAAGGGAAAGGCAATCCAAGCTGCATAGGACGTAGTTGCTGGTGAAGATACCACTGATGCTGCTGCTGGTCCAAGTACACCAGACCTTGGAGAATCATCATCACCAAAATTCCAAGAGCATGCGGTGGATATTTGAACATTCGAGGGGGCTAGCTCTGAGGCTATCCTTACTATAACTTCGCTTTCCATCATCATGGCCTCTAGCGAGCCATATATTCCCGTAACATTCCTTAATCTATCTAGTCTACAATAGAAAATGGTGAAATTACTACACTCCCGCTAAGGAAACTCCAACCGATGAAGGTATTTCTCCCATCCCTCCGGTGTTCAAGAAGCTTCAGTTCTCCTCTAAGACTGTCACTAACCTTTACTTCACTTTTTGTGAACTTACAGGTCACCCGTTGCTTCATTCTCCGTCACCGCTAATTACTGAAAGCATGGGTCCTACTGCTATCACCATTAAGTCTACCTCTATTACTATGGGACCGGTCGCTCTATTCCTTCCATCCATCTACTACTATGGTCCTGATTTAGAAAAAATCACAGCTCTAGAGGGATTGGATGACTTTGCAGCTCCTGGAGGAAGACATTACCATAACCACCACTTTTGGCCCAATGATCTTATCTCTATAGCGGAGAGGTGACAGCATGTACAAGGTAAAAATAAGATCGAGCCAATATTAGAAAGGCTAGCTGACGTTGAAAAGCCAAATCCTGCTTCATCATTTCTTCCTGTTACCATTAAGCCTCCTAAGGGCAGTAGTGCCAACACCTCCATAAAGACATCTGAAGCCCATGTTGACAAGCTTGAAGATCCGTCATTACAATCGTTGAAGGAAGACCACTCCCTTTGAAGATAGCACTCACAATGGGGAAACACAAGGATGGATAGGGCCAGAAGAGACTACGTAATGGTTTAGGTGGCAAGAGGGGCAAGGGCAAGAAGAAGAAGAAGAAGGTGCAAAAAAATAGGCCTTTCACTTGGCATTTGATGATGACGAGACGGTTTCTTTTTGTCCCTTTTTGGGGCACCTCTTGTTTTCCTTTTGTATATAGATCATGCTTGTGCAGGACTAGGCCCTACAACTGATGTATATAAAAATAAATGTGATGAAGGAATGTTTTTCTTATTCAACCTCTGTTCCATTTTGTGACCACCTATATTTTACATATCGAAGGATCATAAAATATTATTTAATTCATAATAGGTCATATGATTCTAAAATTTTGGATAATGACTAATAGGGACATTTCCCATACCTAGAAACATATCAAACATTTCAGACCTAAAAATTCTTATAAAGCCTGTAACTTTTGATAGGAGCAGAATTGGGATCTGAAACTACTTTCATTAGATCGAGCTTTTGGTTTCTCTTTCTATAAATTGGTCAAATATGAAAATGGACTTACCGTATAGAAGATATGGCCTTTTTGAATCATATTTGATGTTGAATTGATTGGTGGGCAACTAAACTAAGCTCATATTTAGAACTACTAATGAATTTGGGAAACTATGCCAAATTAGGGTAGATGGGATAGACCTAAATCAGTTCCACTTTTCCAAAACAATTATAAACCTCCTTTAACCCTAATTTCATCAAAAAGACCATCCTTTCCTACTAATCTTAGCCAAATCAATCATTAGATGTATAATTAACAAATGGGGCCACAGATTCATCATTTGGGTGCTTGGAAATTCATGATTCATGATTGCTCATTGCAAACTGGAGATTTGATTTGTATTTTGGTATTATGTGAGTGATTCTTGATCCTCATTATTCTGTGCATTTCTATATAGTTGAAAATGGAGTTTTTTACATCATCTTCATGTTAAAATGATTTTAAACTTTAACAAAACCATTAAAGATGTTTTTGAACAAATTTTGGATTTGACTTTAAATGGTTTTACAACCTCCTTTGGAACATATTGTCATTTTGGTGCAAAAAGACAGGTAAAATCATGTATGCTAATCTTGTTTGAATGGATTGTATACGTTTAATGAATGCTTATTAATGATATGCATGCTTGGATAAATTATTTTGATATATTTTGTTAGTGCTTTAGTGATGTTTGGAAAGAGGTCGTCAATTTGGGAAAAATGAAGGCAAAAGTGATTGGAATTGGATAAAACTTGGAGGAGGAGCTTTGAAGGAGGGGAGGAGCATAAGGTAGTAGTCGCAGCTTGTCACTTAATTTCATGTCGGTGTCGAACTCAATACCAATTGATAAGAGGACTTCAAGTTTGAGTTAGTAGGAGCTTAATTTGGGGCAGAAGCTACAAGACATTAGGGCAAATATCGGGTAGGTGCAAGAAAGGATTTCCAGGAACCAAAGCCCTAAAATTGGCTTAGTATAGAGATCGGCATCAACTTTATTAGTCAATACTGAGTTCCTTCTATGGTTGTAGGTTGCTGTTTGGGACTTGGGGCCTTGAGGAATGGAGCATGAGGTTCTAAGCATGCCGAGGACAAGTTAATAGGAAGAAAGGTACTTTGGCAAATTTTAGCTATATACTAGACCAGAAATTCATATCAGTATCGAGCCCTAGTGGCCAGTACCACCATGAATTTTGGGGCCAGCTTAGATAAGACTTCCAATGGAGAGTGTAGGGACTCTATAGGTTAGGCCGAAGGTGTTTGTTTGTTCGCTTGGGGTTTGATGGTGATATAGTAGCATGATGAATATTATCTTGGGTACACTTAAATGAGTAGACTATATATCAGGTCTAGGTGATACGCGGTGGTAGTGTAGAAGACGAGTAGGATAAGGCTTTCTCGCATTATATATAGATTTGTTATTAGTTATTCCATTTTGCGACACTACAGAGTGGAGGCAGTGTTCATCTAGAACATATATTAGAGAAAATTTGAGTTTATTATCGGCTATATAAACACTATTATCATTTTGAATAGCTTTGTGAACCCGTGTGCTATGATATTGCGGATCATTTTAGTTACGATCTCTCCTGTTTTAAATCTATGATGCATACTATATTTTATTCAATGCACTATGAGATATACAATAGGTTATGTGATTTTTTTACCTATTTTAATCCCTTGGCAATTGTCCTACATCAGCCCGGCATCGTGGCAGCGTACTACTTAGTTATATTGGGTGTTGGCGTTAAAGGCGATCGTCACATTTGGTATCAGAGCTTAGGATACATGATTAACCAGAGTTGATACTGTGATCTAGTAGAGAGAGGGACATAGTTATCACCCTATACTAGATAGAGAGTATATATATTTACGAGAGAAAGCTTACTTGTTATATGTTTTTGTTTTTAATGTTATATATCAGTATATATATTATATATATAAGTTGCATGCACACATGAGTGTCGTAGATGCAGTTTCTTTATGAGAAAGTGATTAATAATGTTACAGATGAAAAATTAGCCAGCATAGAAGAAACATTGTGAGGAACTTCGTCTCTAGAGTTAAGGAACGAGTGGATTCGGGGGCTGCTAACCCAGACTTGCAAGTGATGTTCAACTTGATGATGGCGAACATTTTGCAAAATTCCAAAGCAACCACTTCAAATGTTATTGTTGGTGGTGGTTATGACTCTCCACCTCTATACCATTACTATCCAAGAATATTGCAGAGTAATATTTCCAAGTAATATGGAGAATAAGGTTGGTTAAGAGCAACCAATCATGTCTATTCCCTTGGGCTAACATTATCACGTCATCTTTTGTGATGCCCAACCTCTATACTCGCACTAGCCAAGAACACTACGGGGTTATATCATCGACTAGCACAAAGAATAAGGCTGTTAAGGAGCGATCATCTGTATAATTGCTTTGTGTGAGTACAGATATGTCAGATAGTATGAAATGCATTTCATTTCAAGATAAAATCTGACATATCAAATACATACTCAAAGCTACTACACAGTGGCTATGCGGCCTTCAGAAAAAAATATAAAACAAACAAAACATAAATCAGTCACAAATATTCATATCATTGAGGTGGAAACAGATATGAATATAACACATAGAAGTGAACATCAAAATAGTGTTCATACAAGATCGACTACATCACAAAAGAATAGGTATAAGTGCTAGACAAAAGAATATGTATACATCAAGGAGTCTCTATATCAAATGTACAAAAAAAAAAACTACTAAGCTAAAGTAGTTAGCCAAAAGTCAGAAGCTAGTCCCTGCTAAGAAGTTAAGTGGAAGCACCCGAAACACCTCGACCTGACCCGAGTATTATTTAAGAAGGAAAATAATAAACGGATTAGTCTAGCCATAAATTTCATACTGGATGAGATAGGATAAGAGAAATGACAGAAATATATGATAACAATAATGCCATGCCGTGAAAAGTATATATCTGATAACAATGAAAATCATACAATATCTGCAGTCTCCTCAAATTCCCAAAAAGAATATGTAATATCCCGGAATTTCACACCGAATCTAAATATGATAATCTATATAATAAATTAATTTAAATTGATAAATGTTGTTATTCTATTCAACAGTTAATAAATGAATGGTAAAAATAAATTTATTTTTATTAAAAACTAATACATATATAAGATATTGAATGTGTTAAAATTTTATTCATACCAAATTTGATTTTGAATTGGATTTTTAGAATTCAATTTGTGTTTGAATTGATATATTAAAAGATTTAAACTATGTTAATTTTTATTCTAAAATTTTACTTGGAGTACTAAGTTATATTCTCATAATTTTAATTATGTTATAACATTGGTTTTATATTCATTATTTAAAAAGGAAATTGATTTTTTCTAAGGATTTAAATATAAACATATATAAGAAAATCAATTAAGTAAATATTTAAATTTCATTTTTGCATGAGATAAACACATGTTAACATCTAAGCTTATTAATAAAACATGTGTTAGGAATTTAACCATTAATTTGACAAGTGTCATAAAATTTAGATTTTCTTTTCTCTAAATTTCATAAAACAAATTTTTCATGCATACTCTCTCATTTTACTAAAAAGAAAATTTTCATTTCTTTTCTCCAAAAATCTGAACCTTTTCAATCTTCACATCTTCAACAAAATTTCTGCAACAATCACAAAGTTTAGCATCAACTTATTCAAGATTTAAAGCACCAACAATCAAGTCATCTCAGTTTTTAGAAGTCTGCAGTTCACATAATTTGTTCCTGCAATTTGAATCTTCATCAGAAAAAAAAAAGGTGAGTAAATCTTTAAATTAAACCTTAAGTATAAAAGTTGTATGTTGAATGTTAGTGATGAATGCTTGCATGTTAATTGATTTGTGAAATGTTGTTTACAGTTTCAATTATTTGACCGTGCATGTTAACGAAACTGTGGCCTTTGTCGCTTCAAGTTCAAGCAAATTTTATTAGCAAACTTTAAATTAAAATAGAGTATGGTGATGTTGGATATATATCTTCAAATATATATAAGTTAGAGTCAATATGATATAAGTATTAAATATATATATTGATAATACTGTAAACTGCAGAAAGCAAGCATATGCAGTAAAACAAAAGAAAATCATAGCATGTAAATTATGTTAATTTTTGATGAATCAAATATATATGTTGAATGTATAATGCATGTTATGAATTTTCAAATTGAAATCAGAATTTATAACTTGCAATTGAATTTGAATTTTAAAGATTACTGTATTTAGGGCTTTTGTAAAATTCTCGAGCCCGGATTGATTTTAGTTTTTGAAATTTAAATTGAAGCTTTGTTATATGTTGTATAACACTAGAAAAATACAAATCGAATTTATTATACAACATAGAATTTGAAATTTGGATTTTTAGGGTTATGGGTTCTGTTTATTTGGGGTATGTGATCTTCGGTCGTATGAAGATTTGGTTTGACCGAGCTTCATATGGTTTGAGGGGGAGTGACGTGTGGTTGTTGTGCACGCGTGGCCGGAGTTTGGTGCCGGAATGGGGTGAGATGGTCATGGTTGTTGGGTTTTCTCTTTGCGTCTGCAGTTTCGAATTTTGGCTCGAGCAGTCGATTTTTTTTGAGTTCGAGTTGTTGATTTCTGGGTTGAGATTCTGGAACAGGAGACGAAGAGTGGTTTGCGCGTGAGGCCAGCGGTGACGATGGTGGCGCGGTGGCACTGTGCAGGTGCACGTCGAGGCGTGTGTTTGTGTTTGTGTGTTTTCGAGTGTGCGTGAGTTGAAGCTCGAAGTCGCGCTCGTGATGGACTCGGGTGGATCGCGTTTTGTGCTCGGGTTGAGGGGTGTTGTGATCTTGCGTGATGTTGGGTTCAGGATGATGGAAGGTAGGAAGGAGATGGAGTTGGGTCTGGGTAGTGAATTTGGGCCGGGCTATATGCAAATTTAATGAAGACAAGTTTAAGCTTGGTTTAAAACTTCAATTTTTTTTAGTTTAAAGTTTAAAACTTTATATTATCTCTATTTTATAAAGTGTCGAATATTTATTTCAAAAGGGTATTTTTCATCTTATTATTTGAGGTTTGAAATAGTTTATATCTTTTAAATCTAACATTTTCAAAAGTATTTAGTTTTTATTAAATTGAATACTTAAATATGTAAGAGTTTTGAAGATAAATGAATATTGTTTGTTTAAAAGTTAATTAAATTTTGAAATTTAAGTTACTTTAATTTATTAGTAATTAGTAATAGAATTAAATAATTAATTAATTAATTTTGATTAAATAATTAATTAATTAATTAATTATGAATTAGTTAATAGGTAATTATGGATTAAATCTAATAACAATTAATAGGTTGTTAATTAATTTATTAATTAATTTAAGATTAATTCATAAGTAATTAATAATTGATTAATTAATTGATTAATGATTAATAAATTGGTAATTAAGAAGTTAATTAATTAATTGATTAGGAGTTAATTAATTAAGTAATTAAACATTAATTAATTTATAATTAATTGTAAATTAATTAAGGGTTAAGATTTAATTAATTTAATAATTAAGGTTAATTAATGAATAATTAGTTATATAATTAAGAAATTAATTTGTAATTAATTAAGAATTAATTAAGGTAATGAAGAATTAATTAAGGTTAATTAATTATAAATTAAGGATTAGTTAATAACCAATTAAGGAATGATTAATTTTTAAATCAAAGTTTAATTAATAAATAATTATAGTAATTAATTGATAATTAAATAAAGATTATTAATTAATTAAGTAGTAATTAATTAATAATAAGATGATTAAGAGGTGATTAATTAATTAAATGATTGGGATTAATTAATTAATGTTTGGTTAAGCAAGATTAAGTGATAAATTCTTAAGTAATTAATTTAATTTAAATTAATTAAATTAATTATGATATGAATTAAGTAGTGCTTGCTTGTGGATGACAGTTTGTATTGATATCTGTATACGGTTGATATTTGTTGGATGATAGTTGAGTTATATTCTGTGATGAGATGTTATATATCAATGATAGATATTGGTATTATCTGTTGATAATGTTGTGTGATGCTATGTTTAAAATCTGAATTAAATTGTTTAAACAACTTGGACCTAAAAGACACGCTTTGGATTTCGATGAGACCGGGATCGGGTTTCCATATTTGGATATCCGAAAACCACATTGATTCCAAATAACGTTAGGTCGTGAATGTTATGTGAAGAGTGAAGACTCGAGGTGTAAGGGTTATACGTCAGTATAACTCTGTGGGTGATTCTGTAATGAGTTGACGGAACAGTACTTATAGATTCGAGATAGAGAATCAGAATGCAAGGGTTATCGTCGTTAACTCTGAGGGTGATTCCAAAATGAGTGTAACAAGATAATGCCTTCGGTTTCGTTCGAACCCGGAACGAACTTGTATGGATTGAATGCTTTCAGATCATCGTCAGGTGGACGATGAGCATTCTAAGAGATGAGTTCTTTATAAAGGTAATCGTAACCTCAAGCCTTAGCTAAAACAGGGGAGGTGCAGCAAGGTTTCGTGGGTAGCCCCCACTTGAGAGTGAGATTTACCCCTGTCTAGAAGTCCCTTATTATATATTCGGCTGTGTGGGCAGTTGTTGGCCACAACTGCGGGGTTGTCTTGTTCGAAACTATCTAGTAAGGGATGGGTCCGGCCTTGTGTTGCAGGAGATCGGGAGTGATCCTCGGTACGGTGATCTAGGCCCCGTACTGTGACGGGCGGTACCCCAGTAGCCCTGCCATTGATGGAAACCCAAATTTCCCTATGAGACCCTACGGTTTTGATTGTATTACCCACTTTCGTGGCTAGTAGCTGGAATTTAATAGATGTAAAAATTTCGGCTATTTTCTATTTACTTGAAAACCCTAGACCCTATTATAATATCACTGAATTTCCTATCAAATGTTTTGGTTAGCGTAAGGTAAAAACTTACCCATGTTTATATGTAGGAAGTCTTACGTGATACCTTTTGTTTCAAATGATTTTAAAAGTTAAGCAACTTTAACTGATTTACTCACACCAGACCCATGTATGACCCGGAGTTTATTTTGTTTTTCATAAACTCTTGGGTACTCAAATTTTTATGAGTAGCCAAGTGATTATGTTTGGATTAGCATATATTTTGGAGGCTGGAGCTGGAGTCCAGACGTACTATCTATCTATATTCACAGTAGTGGCATTTTGGGTGTTATGTTTTGAGTTGTTTGGGTTGTAAGAACTATTATGAATGGCTGATGTAATGGAGTAGTATTATTTTGTGAACTCTGATATGTAAATTATGTAAGGGATATATGTAATATTATATTTTGTTCGTTTTCGCTGTGAGATTCTGATGATTGTTGTTTCTTTTCTTTCTATCTTTCTATTTCTATCTCTTTCTTTTCTTATTGATGATACGTTTTTCTGTGGAATGAAAGACGGGTCGTCACAGTTGGTATCAGAGCAATGGTTGAGAAACACCTAGGCTCTGAAGTAGTATCTATCTTGAGAGTGCGTATTTGTAATTTTCTTATATAACTATATCCCTATCTAAATTGATTGGATTACCTGTTCAGGTAGCCAATATGAGTTCAAGAGGCCGAAGGGGAAGAGTTGTTGGGAGTGGATCAACTGGTAACAGAAGAGAGCAGACTGATGATGAGACTGTTAATCCAGTTACGTCTTCAGCCAGTTTTGCTGCCTTGTGCAAGGATTTTGTTCATCTTGGAGGGAAACCATTTTAAGGATCAGAAACTATAATAGAAGTTCAAGCATGGATTCGCTCCTGTGAGAAGATTTTTAAGAGCATGAGGTTATCAGATGAGCAGAAGAGAATAATGGCTGCGTGGCAATTGCAGAGTGGTGTTGCAGTATGGTGGAATTCAGTGATTGCTAATATCTCGGAGGATGGTATGTCTTGGGAAGAATTTAAGGAGAGGTTTGAGGAAAAGTATATGCCTGCTGCAGGAAGAACTCGGCCAAGATTTTCTGAATCTGAAACAAGGGAATATGTCCATAGCTGAATACGAGACAAAGTTCAACGAGTTATCTTGCTACGGACTAGGACTTATAGAACACCTCTTAAGAAGAACGAGATGTTTGTCCAAGGGTTGAGGCCTGAGTATCATGAGAGAATGACTGCACATCTGAAAGGGTCTTTTGTGGAGCTTATTGATATGGCGTTAAAGGTATGAAGACTTGATGAAGAAGAGGTCAGTGGCACAAGTTGCTGCATCAGGAGGGAATTCTTCTAACCAGAATAAGAGGAAATTCAATCCTAACTTGAAGAAGCAAAACAAGAAGAATTCTGGGAACAATAATGAACCCCGAAAGTGTTATATTTGTCATCAAGAAGGTCATCTGGCAAACAAGTGTCCCAGCAAAGGATCTCAGCAGCAGCGGCAACAGTATAGTGGACCAGGGTCGGCTTTAGTTAAGAAGTCGCTTTGCTTTAACTGTCACCAACCGGGGCACATGATTAGAGACTGTCCGCTCCTTCATAAGGTTCAACAGAACAAAGTATTTGCTTTAGAAGGCGCACCATCAAACTCATCGAAGGGCAAGGGAGTTTTAGAAGGTACTTTACTTTTAAATGGAAAGTATATTAAAGTCTTATTTGATTCTGGTGCTTCTTTAAGTTTTATTTCTCTGGGAACTGTAGAGAATTTCTTACTTACTCCTAGTATCGTAGACAATCCCATTTGTGTATCAAATCCTATAGGAGGGGTAACCAAATTGGATAGGATTTGTAAAGATTTGAGAATCTCCTATCTATCCCATAGTTTTTCCTGTGATCCTTATGTATTGGATTTTCAAGGTTTCGACCTTATATTGGGAATGGATTGGCTTGACAAATATAAAGCTATCTTAAATTGTGATGAAAGAACAGTTTCGTTGGAAATTGATCTGGGTAGGATTGCCAGAGTAATGTGTGATAACTCTGGAATCCACTTGAGTAGTCTTTTACATGGAGTGGAAACTTCTCAAGAAGAGGTTGTAGATATTGAAGTAGTCCGAGATTTCTTCGACGTATTTGAGGAAGTTAAATGTTTGCCTCCGCATCGGGAAATAGAGTTCCGTATAGATTTGGTTCCTGGTGCAGTACCTGTAATTCAACCTAGTAGGAGAATGGATCCAAGAGAGAGGGAGGAATTAGTGAAGCAAACTCAAGATTTGTTGGAGAAGGGTTTGATTAGACCAAGTTTTTCCTGTTGGGGTTCTGCAGCAGTTTTTGTCACCAAGTCGGATGGGTCGCTAAGGTTCTGTGTAGACTACCGTGAATTGAACAAGGTGACCATTCGGAATAAGTATCCTCTTCCTCGCATTGATGATCTCTTCGACTAGCTTCATGGTGCATCTGTCTTTTCTCAGTTAGATCTAGCATCAGGTTTCCATCAGTTAAGGATAGCTGAAGACAGTCTTCTCTTAACCGCATTTAGGGGACCTAATTGTTTCTATGAGTGGTTGGTTATGCCTTTCGGGTTAACCAACGCTCCTGCTTATTTTGTTGATCTGATGAACCCAGTCTTTAGAGATGTTCTAAATAAGTTTGTTTGGGTCTTCATCGATGATATTTTGGTTTATTCTAAATCGGAAGAAGAGCACAAGCAGCACTTGAGGATAGTTTTGGAAACTTTGAGAAGGCATGCGCTGAAGGTGAAGTTCTCTAAGTGTCATTTTTGGAAATCAGAAGTGAAATTTTTGGGCCACATTGTTTCTGGTGAGGGAATCTCTGTAGATCCTGCTAAAGTGGAGACTATTCTGGAATGGAAGCAGCCTCGGACTCCTACGGATTTCGTAGTTTTCTTGGTTTGGCCGGTTACTACAGGAAGTTTATTAAGGATTATTCTAAGATCTCGTCACATCTAACGAAGCTGACAAGGAAGGGAGCTAAATTCAAGTGGACACCGGAGTGTGAGGAAGCTTTCCAGAAACTGAAGGCAAAGTTGACAAGTGCTCCTGTATTGGCTATTCCTGATGGTAAGAGCAAGTTTGAAGTGTATACTGATGCCTGTATTGTTGGATAGGGAGTTGTTCTTATGCAGAATGGTAGAGTTATTGCGTATGCGAGCCGGCAGTTGAAGCCACATGAGAGAAACTACGCTGCGCATGATCTAGAGCTGTTGGCTATTGTTTTTGCCCTTAAGATATGGAGGCATTATCTTTTAGGAGAAAAGTTTGAGTTATTCACGGATCACAAACCATTGAAATATCTTTTCTCTCAGAAAGATCTTAATCTAAGACAGCAGAGATGGGTTGAGTTCTTGGCGTCATACGATTTGGATATTCTGTATACTCTAGGAAAAGGGAACGTCGTGGCAGACGCACTTAGCAGAAATGCGGTTCTTTCTCTTTTGGAAGTGGTTTCATCTCTTCTGAAAAGGATTTCAAGCAAGCAGGAATCTGATTTAATGTTGAAAAGAATTATCAGAAGAGTTAGGAAGGGGCAGTGTCCTAGCTTTTAGATTGATGATCAAGGAACACTAAGGATTAACGGAAGGATCTGTGTTCCGTATGATAGAGATCTGCGTCAGAAGGTATTGTCAGAAAGTCATCATTCTAGATTGAATATCCATCCAGGAATCTCGAAGATGTACAAAGATATGAAGAGAGTTTTCTGGTGGCCGAAGATGAAGAAGGATGTAATTAGATTCGTTGATAATTGTGCAATCTGACAGCAAGTGAAGGGAGATCAGCAGAAGCAAGCCGGTTTGTTACAACCTTTGGAGGTCCCGACATGGAAATGGGAGATGATTTCGATGGACTTCATCGACGGATTGCCTAGGACTAAGAAGGGTAATGAAGGAATATGGGTGATTGTGGATCGTCTTACCAAGAGCGCCCATTTTATTCCAGTTAAAGCAACCCGTACTGCAGTTTATTTGGCAGAAATTTTCTTGAAAGAGATTGTGAGATTGCATGGTGTTCCAGTCAGCATTGTAAGTGATCGAGATCCGATTTTCACCAGCAAATTCTGGGAGGCATTGCAATCAGCTTTGGGAACTAATTTGAGTGAGCACAGCATATCATCCACAAACAGATGGACAAACAGAAAGGCTTAACCTGAATTCTAGAAGATATGCTGAGAGCTTATGTATTAGATTTTGGAGGATCGTGGGAGGATCATCTACATCTAGTAGAGTTCTCGTATAATAACAGTTACCAAGCAAGTATCAAGATGGCTCCTTATGAAGCATTATATGGAAGACCGTGTAGATCTCCAGCTTGTTGGATAGAGTCGACGGATCGTATTGTGCTTGGACCAGATTTGATCCGAGAAGCATCTGCTAAAGTCGAGCTGATCAAGAAAAGAATGAGAGCTGCTCAGGATCGACAAAAGAAATATGCTGATAAGAGACGAAGACAATTGGAATTCGAGATTGGTGATTTAGTCTTTGTCAAAGTTTCCCCTATTAAAGGAGCTGTAAGATTCGGGAAGACAGGGAAACTCGCTCCGAAATTCATTGGTCCATTCCGAGTTCTCGAGAGGATTGGTGCTGTTGCTTACAGGATTGAATTGCCAGTTCGGATGGCTGGAATTCATAATGTTTTCCATGTATCTCATCTACGGAAATATGTGCACGATCCATCTCTTATTGTGGAGCCAGCTGTGCAAGAGGAATTGAAGGTTGAGCCGGACTTGCCTGTTGTCCGACATCCTATTCAAATTTTTGATCAAGATGAGAGACAGCTCAGAAGCAAGATTGTGAAGCTGTTAAAGTCCAGTGGAGTGATGATCCCAGAGATTGTACTCGGGAGACTCTGGATAGTATTAGGAAAGCTTATCCGAATATGTGCCCGGATAGCTAGTGGTGTTTGTATTGGATGTATGTTTGTTTGGATGTTTTGTTTAATGGTTGATTATGTATGGATGTTATGTATGTTTGAAGTGTTGAATAAAATGAAATTTTTGGATTATCTTTTGTTTAAATTTTAGGGACGAAATTCTTTTAAGGGGGGAGGATTGTAATATCCCAGAATTTCACACCGAATTTAAATATGATAATCTATATAATAAATTAATTTAAATTGATAAATGTTGTTATTCTATTCAACATTTAATAAATGAATGGTAAAAATAAATTTATTTTAATTAAAAACTAATACATATATAAGATATTGAATGTGTTAAAATTTTATTCATACCAAATTTGATTTTGAATTGGATTTTTAGAATTCAATTTGTGTTTGAATTGATATATTAAAAGATTTAAACTATGTTAATTTTTATTCTAAAATTTTACTTGGAGTACTAAGTTATATTCTCATAATTTTAATTATGTTATAACATTGGTTTTATATTCATTATTTAAAAAGGAAATTGATTTTTTCTAAGGATTTAAATATAAACATAGATAAGAAAATCAATTAAGTAAATATTTAAATTTCATTTTTGCATGAGATAAACACATGTTAACATCTAAGCTTATTAATAAAACATGTGTTAGGAATTTAACCATTAATTTGACAAGTGTCATAAAATTTAGATTTTCTTTTCTCTAAATTTCATAAAACAAATTTTTCATGCATACTCTCTCATTTTACTAAAAAGAAAATTTTCATTTCTTCTCTCCAAAAATCTGAACCTTTTCAATCTTCACATCTTCAACAAAATTTCTGCAACAATCACAAAGTTTAGCATCAACTTATTCAAGATTTAAAGCACCAACAATCAAGTCATCTCAGTTTTTAGAAGTCTACAGTTCACATAATTTGTTCCTGCAATTTGAATCTTCATCAGAAAAAAAATAAGGTGAGTAAATCTTTAAATTAAACCTTAAGTATAAAAGTTGTATGTTGAATGTTAGTGATAAATGCTTGCATGTTAATTGATTTGTGAAATGTTGTTTACAGTTTCAATTATTTGACTGTGCATGTTAACGAAATTGTGACCTCTGTCGCTTCAAGTTCAAGCAAATTTTCTTAGCAAACTTTAAATTAAAATATAGTATGGTGATGTTGGATATATATCTTCAAATATATATAAGTTAGAGTCAATATGATATAAGTATTAAATATATATATTGATAATACTGTAAACTGCAGAAAGCAAGCATATGCAGTAAAACAAAAGAAAACATAGCATGTAAATTATGTTAATTTTTGATGAATCAAATATATATGTTGAATATATAATGCATGTTATGAATTTTCAAATTGAAATCAGAATTTATAACTTGCAACTGAATTTGAATTTTAAAGATTACTGTATTTGGGGCTTTTGTAAAATTCTCGAGCCTGGATTGATTTTAGTTTTTGAAATTTAAATTGAAGCTTTGTTATATGTTGTATAACACTTGAAAAATACAAATCGAATTTATTATGGGTTCTGTTTATTTGGGGTATGTGATCTTCGGTCGTATGAAGATTTGGTTTGACCGAGCTTCATATGGTTTGAGGGGGAGTGACGTGTGGTTGTTGTGCACGCGTGGCCGGAGTTTGGTGCCGGAATGGGGTGAGATGGTCATGGTTGTTGGGTTTTCACTTTGCGTCTGCAGTTTCGAATTTTGGCTCGAGCACTCGATTTTTGTTTGTGTTCGAGTTGTTGATTTCTGGGTTGAGATTCTGGAGCTGGGGACGAAGAGTGGTTTGCGCGTGAGGCCAGCGGTGACGATGGTGGCGCGGTGGCACTGTGCAGGTACATGTCGAGGCGTGTTTGTGTGCCTGTGTGTTTTCGAGTGTGCGTGAGTTGAAGCTCGAAGTCGCGCTCGTGATGGACTCGGGTGGATCGCGTTTTGTGCTCAGGTTGATGGGTGTTGTGCTCTTGCATGATGTTGGGTTCAAGTTGATGGAAGGTAGGAAGGAGATGGAGTTGGGTCTGGGTATTGAATTTGGGCCGGGCTATATGCAAATTTAATGAAGACAAGTTTAAGCTTGGTTTAAAACTTCAATTTGTTTTAGTTTAAAGTTTAAAACTTTATATTATCTCTATTTTATAAAGTGTCGAATATTTATTTCAAAAGGGTATTTTTCATCTTATTATTTGAGGTTTGAAATAGTTTATATCTTTTAAATCTAACATTTTCAAAAGTATTTAGTTTTTATTAAATTGAATACTTAAATATGTAAGAGTTTTGAAGATAAATGAATATTGTTTGTTTAAAAGTTAATTAAATTTTTAAATTTAAGTTACTTTAATTTATTAGTAATTAGTAATGGAATTAATTAATTAATTAATTTTGATTAATTAATTGTTAAGATTTAATTAATTAATTATGAATTAATTAATAGGTAATTATGGATTAAATCTAATAACAATTAATAGGTTGTTAATTAATTTATTAATTAATTTAAGATTAATTCATAAGTAATTAATAATTGATTAATTAATTGATTAATGATTAATAAATTGGTAATTAAGAAGTTGATTAATTAATTGATTAGGAGTTAATTAATTAAGTAGTTAAACATTAATTAATTTATAATTAATTGTAAATTAATTAAGGGTTAAGATTTAATTAATTTAATAATTAAGGTTAATTAATGAATAATTAATTATATAATTAAGAAATTAATTTGTAATTAATTAAGAATTAATTAAGGTAATGAAGAATTAATTAAGGTTAATTAATTATAAATTAAGGATTAATTAATAACCAATTAAGGAATGATTAATTTTTAAATCAAAGTTTAATTAATAAATAATTATAGTAATTAATTAATAATTATATAAAGATTATTAATTAATTAAGTAGTAATTAATTAATAATAAGATGATTAAGAGGTGATTAATTAATTAAATGATTGGGATTAATTAATTAATGTTTGGTTAAGCAAGATTAAGTGATAAATTCTTAAGTAATTAATTTAATTTAAATTAATTAAATTAATTATGATATGAATTAAGTAGTGCTTGCTTGTGGATGATAGTTTGTATTGATATTTGTATATGGTTGATATCTGTTAGATGATAGTTGAGTTATATTCTGTGATGAGATGTTATATATCAGTGATAGATATTGGTATTATCTGTTGATAATGTTGTGTGATGCTATGTTTAAAATCTGAATTAAATTGTTTAAACAACTTGGACCTAAAAGACACGCTTTGGATTTCGATGAGACCGGGATCGGGTTTCCATATTTGGATATCCGAAAACCACATCGATTCCAAATAACGTTAGGTCGTGAATGTTATGTGAAGAGTGAAGACTCGAGGTGTAAGGGCTATACGTCAGTATAACTCTGTGGGTGATTCTCTAATGAGTTGACGGAATAGTACTTGTAGATTCGAGATGGAGAATCAGAGTGCAAGGGTTATCGTCGTTAACTCTGAGGGTGATTCCAAAACGAGTGTAACAAGATAATGCCTTCGGTTTCGTTCGAACCCAGAACGAACTTGTATGGATTGAATGCTTTCATATCATCGTCAGGTGGACGATGAGCATTCTAAGAGATGAGTTCTTTATAAAGGTAATCGTAACCTCAAGCCTCATCAACCGGGAATGGCTAAAACAGGGGAGGTGCAGCAAGGTTTCGTGGGTAGCCCCCACTTGAGAGTGAGATTTACCCCTGTCTAGAAGTCCCTTATTATATATTCGGCTGTGTGGGCATTTGTTGGCCACAACTGCGGGGTTGTCTTGTTCGGAACTATCCAGTATGGGATGGGTCCGGCCTTGTGTTGCAGGGGATCGGGAGTGATCCTCGGTACGGTGATCTAGGCCCCGTACTGTGACGGGCGATACCCCAGTAGCCCTGCCATTGATGGAAACCCAAATTTCCCTACGAGACCCTACGGTTTTGATTGTATTACCCACTTTCGTGGCTAGTAGCTGGAATTTAATAGATGTAAAAATTTCGGCTATTTTCTATTTACTTGAAAACCCTAGACCCTATTATAATATCACTGAATTTCCTATCAAATGTTTTGGTTAGCGTAAGGTAAAAACTTACCCGTGTTTATTTGTGGGAAGTCTTACATGATACCTTTTGTTTCAAATGATTTTAAAAGTTAAGCAACTTTAACTGATTTACTCACACCAGACCCATGTCTGACCCGGAGTTTATTTTGTTTTTCATAAACTCTTGGGTACTCAAATTTTTATGAGTAGCCAAGTGATTAGGTTTGGATTAGCATATATTTTGGAGGCTGGAGCTGGAGTCCAGACGTAATATCTATCTATATTCGCAGTAGTGGCATTTTAGGTGTTATGTTTTGAGTTGTTTGGGTTGTAAGAACTATTATGAATGGTTGATGTAATGGAGTAGTATTATTTTGTGAACTCTGATATGTAAATTATTTAAGGGATATATGTAATATTATATTTTGTTCGTTTTCGCTGTGAGATTCTGATGATTGTTGTTTCTTTTCTTTCTATCTTTCTATTTCTATCTCTTTCTTTTCTCATTGATGATACGTTTTTCTGTGGAATGAAAGTCGGGTCGTCACAGAATATCATATCCTTTAGCTTATTCACAAATCCTCAAATATTGACGAAACATATCAATGCAAATAGCAAAAATTGATGAAACATAAACCCAGAAATCCATAATTGAAAATCCAAAAAACATAAAAGGGGGAGGAGGCCTATCATAAACGCAAGCATGAAAACTCACCAACACATGTATCATAAACGGAACGCTATCCCATGGGTCGCTAACCCATAGAGCTGATGCAACGATGTAGTACATTAGTACGACCGAGGAACCTGAAACTCAAATAAGCCGGAACAACAACATAGTACAACTATATACCCGTTGAACCGAACTTCATAAAGCGGTTAAAAAAACAATGGGTCGTTGGCCCACAAAAATGAGATGAAGGTCCATAGAACAGGGTATAGTCCCCTACATGAACAAAGAGACATCGCATATCGCTAGTCTAAACCATAAAATGATCATAGTAAATCAATAAGTGTAAATTATAGCAAGTTGATAAATAAATGAGTTTAGCTTCATGTCCCATAACCACTGGCTAAACTTAAATATTTATAAGCAAATCATCGATTTTCACTCGAAAATTGTCACATGATTTCAATCGAACAATTATAAGAATTAACCGACAAAGTAAATGCAAGAGTTTCATACCACTTGTTCTGCTAAGTCATTTAACTGGATTTCTCCTACAAATGAGGTAAAGGTTTGTATATACTAATAGAATGGAAAACGGTTTTAGAACGAACTTTGTATTAAAAGCGGTGTTGAAATCATTTTTACGAAAGAGTTCTGATATTTACTACTAGTACAAAAACCTTCCAGTAACGTGAATAAAAACCATAGAAATCAATATCAAATCCATTAAATGGAAACACCAAATTCCAGAAAAGAAATCGTCAAAGTCGGTAAAGAATGAAAATAACCATCTGGATCATCAAAAAACGATCAAAACAGAAGCCCACATAAAAATATGAAAATTGGCTGTATTTAACAGCGCCAGACGTCTGGGGGTTTTTTCAGACGTCTGAGCTGAAGGTCTGGAAATTTTATTCCACGTCGCTAAGATGTCTGGGAATCTGTGTAGTTAATGCCCCGTTATTACCTCGCTACAACCCCGCTATATCTCATAGTGGATTTCTACGGCTACGATTTTTCCATATAGCCCCAGAATATAGCCTTTCCGCTTTAATCCCCGTTATTTTCGCTATATCCCGTTATTCCGCTATTCCCGCTATATCTTTTTTAATAAAATGAATTGAAAAATTGCATTGATACATTATAAAATTATGAAACTAATTTATTTGATTTAATTTTTAATATATTTTCAGAAATGAAAATACTCTAATATTCTACCAAATTCAGTTATGTTATATAACAGTTTTTCGTTTATCTAAAGTATATTCGCACATTTTTTTATTTAAAATTACTTATGTATTATTTATAATTCAATTGAATGATAATTTTTCATTTAATTACCATTTATATATTTGCAAAAACATTAAGTACGAGTTTTATATGCTATTTTAGAGCTATTTGCTATATCCCGCTATATCATCGTTGTATCCCCGCTATGACTTTTTGCACCTCCACCGCTTTGAATCTACCGAGCGCATTAACTGCACAGCTGGGAATGACCTCAAACATCTGAGCTGTAGGTCTGGAATTTTTATTCCTTTTCCTCAGACGTCTGAGTGTTTTCTTAGATGTTTGAGCTAAAGCTCAGGGAAAAATTTTCCTAGTCCATCGATGGCCAAATAAACTCGGAAGCGATTGAATCAACGATGGTGGCTAGGGATTTATATCAAGCGACAACCCAGCCTTATATGCTCTTCATTTTACTCTAAACAATATGTCCAAACATCCATAGTAGGATATTCATAGATTTTGACCTCAAAATACAAAAATTGGATAATTCACCAAACCAATTCAATTCAAAAGCAATTTAATATAAAATAGATGTTAGGAATTCATTCTAACAACAATGAAAGCTATAGACATAGATGTGAGTACAAGAACTCACCTTTAAACTCAAAAACAAGGAATGAGAAGCTCTAAAACAAAGCAAGACCAGTCTCTCTTCAACTTCACTTCAGGAACCTTCAATCTATGATCACATGCAATGAATTTCCTAAGTTAGGTTATTTGAAAAATCACGAATTGAAGAGGAATTGAGATGGAGAAGATGAAGAGCATGCTTACCAAAGCTTCTCCTTGATTTTGGAACTTGAATTTGAATTTCCTAAGAGAACTAGGGCTTAGGAATTTCTAATCTCCTCTCTTTCCCTCATTTTTCATTTAGCTTGAGTGTTAAGAATTAGTATGAGTAGAATGAATGAAGGGGAGGGGAGTTAGGGTATTTGGTAGAAGAGTTTGGGTTAGCTTATTGGGTTAATGGGCTAGAACCCTACCTAAAGCCCAAATGAAAATACCGAAATTCTAATCAACTCCAAACATATCGAAGTTTAAATTTAAACAAGTTGTAAACGTTATTTTGAACTCAACGAAAGTGGTCTTGAGTCCGAATTCGACTGTTTACAAAAAGTCACATTTCGGATTTTATTCAACTAACGATGTTATATTTAAATAAAACATTTAGATATATAATCGTAAAATATGTGAGTTGTCACAGACTCCTCTCTTTAAAGAAATTGTGTCCTCGTAATACTTAAGTGGAAAATAAACAGTAACAACCACTCTATGGCATACAAAACAAAAGAAAATTTTGATGTGAGAAGTTCACCTTAAGGAGCACAAGAGAGTAAGTCCGGGTGTGTTCGCTTGATGAATTCTCTGGATTCCCAAGAGTAATCCTTAGGATTTGCAGACCATTAAACTTCCACAAGTGGAACATCATTACTACGAAGGCGTTTAGCCTCCATAGCAATGATATGAATAGGATAATGCTCATAAGTCAAATTAGATGAAACTTCAATTTCTTCAATAACTTCAGGCTCAAGAATAGAATCGGAATCTCTAAGGAATTTCCATAGTTGAGAAACGTGGAATACGTCATGAATAGAAGAAAATTAAGCTGGTAATAAAAGGCGATAAGCCAAGGAACCAATGTGTTCGGTGATGGAAAACGGGCCAATATATCGAGGTGTTAATTTTCCCGAACGGCTGAAACGCACAACATCCTTCATAGGTGAAACACAAATAAATACCAAATCTCTCATAGAAAATTCTAAATTTCACCTTCGATTATCGGCATAGGGATTTTGTCTATTTTGAGCTTCTCTCATCCTATAACAAATAAGGTCAATCTTTTCTGTGGAACCATGAATAAAATCTGGACCTAAAACCGGTGTCAAGCCAACACGAAGGAGATCAGCAAGGCCTTCTGTAGAGTGCCTTGAATTGTGCCATACCAATACTAGAATGGAAGCTATTATTATAAGAAAACTCAACAAGAGAAATATGATCTTCCCAACTTCTACCAAAATCAAGGACACGTGCACGAAGAAGATCTTCAACATTTTGATTCACACGCTCTGTTTGTCCATCGGATTGAGGATGATAAGCGGTGCTAAAATAAAGATTCGTTCCTAAAGCTTTTTGAAGACCTTTCCAAAAAACATAAGTAAATAATGGATCACGATCACTAACAATAGAAGTTGGAACTCCATACAACTTAACAATGTCTTTAAAATAGAGTTAGCCAAAAGAGGTACAGTCCGGTTGGACCAAACGGGAAGAAAATAGGTAGATTTGGTAAGTCTATCTACTATCACCCATAGACTATCATGACCCGAATGAGAACGGGGAAGATAATCAATAAAGTCCATGTAAACTTGATCCTACTTCCAAATGGGAACGTTCAAAGGTTTCAATAACTCACCGAGCCTTTGATGCTCGGCCTTTACTAGTTGGCAAGTCATGCAACGCTTAATAAAGTTACCAATATCGTATTTTGTTCCATCCTAATAATAAAGTCGCTTCATGTCCGCGTACATTTTACTACTACTGGGATGAATGGTAAATTTAGAACGATGGAAATCTTCTACAATGTCCTTACGGAGATCACCAATATTAGTCACAATAAGTCTACCAAATTTTCAAATTCCTCCACGAGCATCAATATCAAAGTCTTTCAAACCATCAATATTTATCACTATAACTTTGGCTAAGGCGGGCCAATTCGGGATCGTGCTTTTGAGCTTCAAGGATGCGGTCAAAAAGAGAAGAATGAGCCTCATGGCTACATAAAACAAGACATGAAGATGAATCAGATTCACTATCTCGAATCTCACAAGTGGACAATGTCTCGAGATCATTCCATTTGGATATCAACAGGGAAACAACTGCTTGTTGCTTACGACTAAGGGCATTTGCAAAACAATTTCCTATTCCGGGAGTGTAAAGAATATCAAGATCATAAAATGCAAGGAATTCGAGCCAATGTTGTTGGTGTAAATTAATTTCCTTTTGAGAGAACAAATACTTCAAAGATTTATGATCGGTGTAGAGAATAAATTTCTCTCCCAAAAGACAATGATGCCAAATTCTAAAGGAGAAAACAATAGCCGCGAGCTAAATCATGAGTGGCATATCTAGTCTCGGCAGGCTTAATTGCCTACAAGCATAAGCAATAACATGTTCCCTTTGCATGAGAACGACTTCCAATCCAATACGACTAGCATCGATATAAATAGTGAAGTCTTGGTTCCCTTCGACAATCATAAGATAAGGAGCATCGAAAAGGAGTTCTTATAATTTCTAAAAAGCCGCTTCACATTTGTCTGACCAAATTTACTTAATTCCCTTCTTCATCAAACTAGTAAGAAGTACGAAAATTTTAGAAAAGTCTTTTATGAACTAACGGTAATAGCCTACCAATCCAAGAAAGCTATGAATTTCCATCACACTCTCCAGTCTCATCCAATTTTGAATCGCCGCAATCTTTGAAGGATCCACGGAAATTCCAGATTCAAAAATAACATGTCCTAAAAATTTCACATAGGATTGCCAAAAGTGGCACTTAGAAAATTTTGCTTTCAATTGATTGCTTCTAAGAGTTTCCAACACAATCTGAAGATGTTTTTCATGCTCTACCTCAGTTTTAGAAAAAACAAGAATATCATCGATAAAGATGAGAACAAATCGATCGAGGAATTCTTTGAAACTCGATTCATAAGATCAATGAAATAAACTGGATCATCTGTTAAACCAAATGGTATAACAAGCCATTTATAAGATCCATAATGAGTACGGAACGATGTTAAAGGAATGTTATCCTTTGCAATACGAAGCTGATGAAAACACGATTGCTAAGTCTAACTATGAAAAGACTCTAGCACTGCAAAGTTGATCGAATAGATCATCAATCTGAGGTAAGGGATATTTATTCTTGATGGTGTGATCATTAAGCTTGTAGTAGTCAACATAAAACCTAAGTGTACCTTCCGATTTCTTCACAAAGATAACAGAAGCTCCCAAGGAGAGGAACTAAAATGAATAAACTGTTTTCTTCCAATTCATGTAATTGTTTATGCATCTCCTTATTTTTTGGACATGCGATAAGGAGGACGAGTGATAGGTAGAGCTCCAGGGATTAGATTAATTCTGAAATCAATTGCTCGCTTAGGGGGTAATCCTAAAACGGGCTCAAATATATCGGGAAATTCACGAACAACCTAATGAGGGAAATGACATCTTCCTCATCATCATTATCGTCATCATGTGGATTTAGAGAATATAAGGATGCCACCGAATTGGAATTTGAATCTTTAAGAATAATATAAATCTACTTAATAAAATGGGGATGTCGAAGATGGATAGTCCGCTTGGGGCATAGGATGTGAGCTTCATAATGATTAAGCCAATCCATTCCCAAAATCATTCTGAAACCTAAGTAATGCATAACATGCAAATTGGCACGGAAAGCATAATCACATAAAATAATCTCGACATCTCCACAAAGTAAACTGAGTGTTGTGGATCCACCAACCGGATTCGCAATTTTCAGTGAAGTCATCAAGCCCATAACGTTAAAGACAAAGTATCAACAAGTTCCTTTGATATAAAAGAGTGAGATGCACCCGTATCAAAAATTACTTGAATATGATGATTATGGAACCGAACAATGCCATCAAGGACAGAATGAGAAATACTTTGACCAAGAGAAGGGCTGCTAGAAGCTTGCACAACATTCAGTTTTCCCTCTTTCTTTCTTTGAAGTTTGGGGGATGAAGATATAAGATGATCCAAACTTTTGCAATAACGACAATAAAGGGGTTTTGGGCCACTATTTGCATAATGGTCCTTAGAATTACAGTTGTAGCATTCTCCATGACTAGAGGAAGGAGTCTATGCTACCGAAGTTGCTTGCTTCCCTTTCTTGTTGGCATTAGGGCCTTTGAACTTACTATCAAGATGCCTCTTCTTGTTGTTGTTGAAATTCTTCTTGGCACCCACAACATCAACATCACTTTCTTTATTGGCCTCTTCAAGTCAAAGAGTGATATCTACAAGCTGATCGAAAGGAACTTCTAATTTAAAAATTAATGCCTTTTTGAGATTCTTATTCAACCCATAGATAAACGTCTGATTTTTCTTCAATGGTGTATTAATATAGTCGACCCCATATTTAGAAAGGGATTCAAATGATGCGACCTAATCCATTACAGAAGATTCACCTTGAACAAGGCCAATAAAGCGTTGGAATAAAGTTACTTTTTTAGCTTTCGGCACAAACTAACTCAAACCTTTCCCGAAATTGCTCCCCAAGTAAGATTCACTTCAATAATTTCCAAAACCAAAAGCTCATACGAATCTAATGCTCTCTCCTAGAGCATGCTAGAAGCCACTTGGACTCGATGCAGATCCACAAGATTCATGCAGGAAAAAATGTGATCGCATGTTCCAAGCCAAGCTTGGAATTCTATAATGCGTTCGAAACCCTTGAATGGCCTTCAACCCAAATTGGTATAATCACTGCACAAGCGTGAAAACTCGAATTTAGGATGAGTAGGCTCAGGAATGGGTCTAGCAACTTGGGCATTCTTTACAAGATCCAAAAGCTGTTGGGCAAACATGAATACGCCATTCTGAGGAGTAGCAATGCATTGACCGATGCTGGAATGGCCAGGTCTAATCATTTCTCTTCTTTAAGAAAGAAAGAAAGAAGAGGAAAAAGATTATTTTCAGAATGAATATCAAATAAACTTGATTGATAGAACAAGGCATCATAAAAGAAATTAGGATAGAACGGGTCTTAAGACTCAAATTAAATCCTAAACCACGATTCCTAAGAGAGACTTTGGACAATGATCCTTGCTAGATTATTGTACATTGTTCCGAAGTTTAGCTCTAATACCAAGCTGTGATGCCCCACTCTATACTCACACTAGCCAAGAACACTACAGGGTAATGCCGTCGACTAGCACGAAGAATAAGACTGTTGAGGAGCGAACATCTGTCTAATTGCTTTATGCGAGTACTGATAGCATGACATGCATTTCATTTCAAGAGGAAATCTGACATATCAAATACAAACTCAAAGCTACTACACACTGGCTATGTGGCCTTCGAAAAAATATATAAAATAAACATAACATAAATCAGTCACAAATATTCATATCACAAAGGTGGAAACAGATATGAATATAACACATAGAAGTGAACATCAAAGTAGTGGTCATATAAGATCTATTACATCACAAAAGAATAGGTACAAGTGCTAGACAAAAGAATATGTATACATCAAGGAGTCTCTATATCGAATGTATAAAAACAAAAATTCCTAAGCTAAAGTAGTTAGCCAAAAGTCAGAAGCTAGTCCCTGCTAAGAAGTCAAGTGGAAGCAATTAAAACACCTCGGCCGGAGCCAAATATTATTTAAGAGGGAAAATAATAAATGGATCAGTTCAGCTATAAATATCATATAAGTTGAGATAGGATAAGAGATATGACAGAAATATATTATAACAAAAATGCTATACTATGACAAGTACATATTTGATAATAATGAAAATCATATAATATCTCAAGTCTCCTCGAATTCCCAAAAAGAATATCATGTTCGTTAGCTTATTCACCAAACCTCAAGTATTGACAAAACATATCATTGCAAATTGCAAAAATTGGTGAAGCATAAATTCCAGAAATCCATAATGGAAAATCCAGAAAAACATAAAAGGGGCAGGAGGCCTATCATAAAGGCGAGCATGAAAACTCACCAACACGTGTATCATAAACGAGACACTATCTCATGGGTCGCTAACCCATAGAGCCGATGCAACGACGTAGTACAACAGTACGTCTAAGAAACCTGAAACTCAAATAAGCCAAAACAATGATGTAGTACAACATACGTCCGATGAATCGAACTCCATAAAACGGTTAAAAACCCATGGGTCTCTAGCCCACCAAAATGAGACGAAGCTCCATAGAACAGGGTACAGTCCTCCATGTGGATAAAGAGACATAGCATATCACTAGTCTAAACCATAAAATGATTATCATAGATCAATAAGTGTAAATTACATCAAGCCAATAAATAAATGAGTTTAGCTTCATGTCCTATAACCACTAGCTTAACTTAAATATTTATGAACAAATTGTAGATTTCCACTCGAAAATAGTCACAAGATTTCAATCGAACAAGCCTAAGAATTAACCGATGAAGTAAATGCAAGCGTTTCATACCACTTGTTTTGCTAAGTCATTTAATTGGATTTCTCGTACGAATGAGCCTAAGGTTTGTATGTATAATAGATTGGAAAACAGTTTTAGAACGAGCTTTGTATTAAAAGTGGTGTTGAAATCTTTTTTACGAAAGAGTTTTGGTATTTACTACTAGTATAAAAACCTTTGTATTTTAAAGTGACAAACCATAGAGCTGATTGTAAAAACAATCTATCGCCAAAATCCACATTTCAATAGCGTGAATCAAAACCATGGAAATCTATATCAAATCCATCATATGGAAAAACCAAAAATCCAGAAAAGAAATCGTCCAAGTTGGTAATGAATGACAATAACCATTCGGATCATCAAAAATCGATTAAAAAGGAAACTTCCATAAAAATAGGCAAATTGGTTGAATTTAACAAGGCCAGACGTCTGGAGGTTTTCCCAGATGTTTGAGCTGAAGATCTGGAAATTTTTTTCCTGATCGCTCAAATGTCTGGGAATGACCTCAAACATCTGAGCTCTAGGTCTGGAATTTTTATTCCTTTGCCTCAGACGTCTAAGTGTTTTTCCAAACGTCTGAGCTGAAGCTCAAGGCAAAATTTACCTAGGCCATTGATGGCCAAATAAACTCGGAAGCGATCGAATTAGTGATGATGGCTAAGGATTTATGCCAAGCGACAACCCAGCCCTATATGCTCTTCAATTCACTCCAAATAACATGTCCATACATCTATAGTAGGATTTTCATAGATTTTGACCTCAAAATATCAAAATTGGAAAATTCACCGAACCAATCCAATTCAAAAGCAATTAAGCATGAAATAGATGTTAGGAATTCATATCTAACAACAATGAAAGCTATAGACATAGATTTGAGTACAAGAACTCTCCTTTAAACTCAAAAACAAGGAATGAGAAGCTCTAAAACAAAGCAAGATCAATTTCTCTTCAACTTCACTTCAAGGAACTTCAATTTGTGATCACATGCAATGAATTTCCTAAGCAAGGTTATAGGAAAAACCAAGAATTAAAGAGGAATTGAGATAGAGAAGATGAAAAGCATGCTTACCTAAGCTTCTCCTTGATTTTGGAACTTGAATGTGAATTTCCTAAGAGAACTAGGGCTTAGGAATTTCTAATCTCCTCTCTTTCCCCCATTTTTCATTTAGCTTGAGTGTTAGAAATTATTATGAGTAGAATGAATGAAGGGGAAAGGAGTTAGGGTTTTTGGTAGAAAAGTTTGGGTTAGCTTATTGGATTAATTGGCTAGAACCCAACCCAAAGCCCAAATGAAAATATGAAGATCCTGATCAACTCCAAACATATCAATGTTTATACTTAAACAAGTTGTAAACATTGTCTTGTACTAACCGAAAGTGGTCTCGAGTACGAATTCTACTGTTTACAAAAAGTCGAATTTTGGACTTTAATTCAACTAACGATGTTATATTTATATAAAATATTTAAATATATAATCGTAAAATATGCAGATTATTACATCTTTTATCTCATATCATTATAAAAGATGTGCATAGTCTCAGCAAAAAGCAATATACACATTGGATAATCTGGACATAACAATACATAACATAAATAAGATCATAGTGTCATAAGCACAACAGAGAAATATAATACAACACATAACAAAAGATAGTGAGTCTATTGGGAGTACCTGACTCACGGCCTAAACTAATATACATATATACAAGGGAGACACAAGCAAAAAATACATCATCAATATCACATCACCATATACATAAGAGACATGACTAAATAACATATATACATAAATCTGATAAAAGTAGATACTACAATGCCTCCAAAAAATGCCCATCGTTCAAGAGTCTAGTGTCCTTGTACCTGAAAGTCTCGAACTATAACAGGCTGCAAATCCGTACCCTTTTGAGTCGATAATATTCTTTATTAGATTAACTCAAGGTGGACGGAAATACGAACCATTAGGGTTAAAGAAGAAAGAGGTAGAAGAAGAAAACGAAAACAATATCAGAATCTCACAATTCCAACGGAATAACATATAATAGATAACAACATATTTTTATACAAAGAAACTGTAACTGTTTTATATATTACATCATCAGAGTAAAACATCAAACAAAAACACAACATTGGACAGTTATGATAACTTGTCCACACAAAGCTAAATATACAGCATACCATACACAGTGGAAATAAGTCAGATACGTGTGATACATCTCTTCATCTAGCTCGTTTTCTGACCTCCATAGCATCCTATCCTGTATTTTATAATACTCGGTTTGACCCAAGCATTATAAAATACAGGATAGGATGTTATGGAGCTAGAGGGATGAGCTAGATGACAAGACGTATCACACATGTCTGACTTATTTCCGCTGTGTATGGTATGCTATATATTCAGCTTTGTGTGGACAAGTTATCATAACTATCCAGTGTTGTGTTTTTGTTTGATGTTGTATTCTGATGATGTAATATATAAAATAGTTACAGTTTCTTTGTATAAAAATATGTTGTTATCTATTATATGTTATTCCGCTGCGATTGTGAGATTTTGATATTGTTTTCTTCTTCTTCTACCTCTTTCTTCTTTAACCCTAATGGTTTGTATTTCCGTCCACCTTGAGTTGATCTGATGAAGAATATCATCGACTCAAAGGGGTACGAATTTGCGGGCAGTTACACAAACTGACTCGAGTATTATATATATAAAAACTGGGTTAGATAACATCTAAAAGCAAGGTTGAGAACACAACTCCAAGCATGGTAAAACTAGGCATGGTATGTGCAAACTAGCTATCCAACATAACATTAATGAAATATACCATGTAACATAACTCAAAATTGGCCATGATTCACACACATAAATAAGGGTCAGGAAAATAGCTATATATATCAAGTGATATATGTAACTCGTATAAATCATGAAACACCATGGATGGACTTAGTTCATTCCCAACAAAACCATAAGATAGGCACAAACTTTAATTAATGTATAGTACAAAATATAATAAGAAAACGTCTCTGATGGCTTATAGTCCTTATGAAAGCAATATCTTCCAACCATACGCCCAAAAGAATAATAAAAATGATACACAACTTAAATAATAATCAAACATCAATAAATAAGCTAGTAAATCATAACTCACATTCATAATAGAAGTAATAACCTCTAAATATCAAGTATTCCAAGATTTAAAGAGAGATGGAATTAAGTTCAAACATAATCCAAACCAAATACTAAAATTTCTAGTCAGAAAATACTATCTGGACTTATAGCCCTGATGTTGTCAGATGGTCCTAATAGATAGCCAAATATACAACTCAATAAATCACATTTTATACATATAATGAATACAATAATCAACTATCATCTCGATCGGTCATGCTAATGCAAGTAGAACTTCAAATAATTAGATCCTTGGAGGTAACATCAAATCAAACTCAATAATCACAATCTATTCAACATCTCAAGACAATATCCAAATGTTATATACCGATCATCCTAATGGAAGATGTATCTTCCAACCGTTAGCCTTGGAGATAACAAGAATACTAAACTCAATATTACTAAAGTCAATAAAACTCAATTCATAAAGTCATAACATTTACCCATAACCTATAAAGAGGTGGCACTCTCAATTAAAGGGGTTCTAAAATCAAAAACAAAAGTCATAAGAATAAATCTCTCAGCCATAGGCTCTTATGAGAGTATAAACATACATAAATACAAATAAAATGAAAAATGAGCATGAAGCAAAAGTTCCTAGTGTCAAATAATAGACGAACCTTTTGACGTGTCTATGGCATAGGCTAATTAAAATCATAGAAAAGCATAGAGCAAGTCTCAAATGTCTAAAACTCAATTACAGTCAAAATGATAATAATCGTCTTCCTAGTGAGGTAAACAACAATAAGATCATTAAATGAACCCACCTGACGTAACAGAAGGGAAACTGACTAATACTTCAGTAAGCTTAAAGAAATGTTAACATCCACGGATAAACCGGTTCCATATAGTTCCTTCATTACTCCCAAAGTCGTGTCCCCCAATATCCATATATATGTCGTAAATATGTCACATGATGATGTTATGCAATAGTCACTTCTCATACTTTCCATTTATAATGGACTATTGGCCTTAAGTGACATTGAGGCAATTGCCTTTATGAGAGTAGTAACTCTTGGGCGATGAAAATTTGAAAATAACATCACGGATCAGGCAAGTGACCCCACAATCAAGGCCACTAGGATGGATACTAGTCAATATGATGACCCCAATCATGCTCTATAAATAATAGCATGGACCCGATGATGTGATTTAAAATCTAAAATAATTATCTCGATTCAATGAGTCTTAGGAAAGATCAAAACCAATAGCAATATAAAGAAATATTATCGATTCCTAATCTGAGGAAATAATGATTCCCATTAGATAGTCCTTATGAGAAGCTTTAAAAATCACAAAATAACAAAATATGTAGTCCTTGGAGAGACGACATGCTTGATTACCACTCAAAACAAATAATACCCTCGAGACGATAACCATAAAATGCCTAGTCCGACTCCAAAATAAAGTGACATCTACTTACCATCAGTAATCAAATAAGTATTGCTGAGCATTCCATACAACTCGAACATTTACTAATAGCTAGTAAAGTACAGTCACAAAATCTCAAATAGTCTATAATATGAATAATCGAAAAAAATTATCAAGCATCTACAACCATGTGGTACTATTAATCCATTTATTAGACATGCTCACTATATAAAATTTAAAACTCAATATAAAAATTAAATATTCCATATGGAGAGACAAGAAGAGTAATCAAAAAAGCATTACCCAACGTCCCATACCGCTTGGTATTATTAAACTGTTTACTTGATATTCTCATCACATCGAACTTCATATATATCCCCATAGAAATCAAATCAAATTAAAACTCTATATATGGGGAAATCAATTTCAAAGCACTTAAATAAATCAAAATCGATCACCCACTTCCAATTATAATTAAATCTGTTTCATTAAAGATCACCTTTTCGAGAATAATCCTTTAAAACCCTTTATATTCTTTCACTATTATTTATCGAAATTCTATACTTCAAAATACTGAGGAGATTCCAAATTTTCCTTCAAAGGAAGTTTATAATAATAAGGAACTAATAATACACACATACAAACAAAATTTCTAAAACACTTTTCACCACAAGATAGCTTTTTCAAAAATTCAATAGATCAAAAATTTGATTTTCTATTTAAAATCATTTTCCAATATATTTATAAATCAAATCTTAATGCAACTGTCACAAACCAAATTTTAGTTTTTAAGAAGATTTTAATATCATATACAAGGATTTGGCCAATAGAAATGTATTTAGAAAGGTAATAAAACAAGATGGACACATATATGAATCAGAAAAATCTAATAAAATATTCATTAATTGATTAAAATGGAAACAAATTAAACTTACAAAAACCACAAAGCTCAACAACTTGAAAAGGATTGGCAGAATTAAAGTCCAAAGCGAAATAGTAAAAAATTTATATCCTAAAGAACTTGTTCCTAGAGCTGAACAGGCTCTAGGATAGCCACTAATGGACTTTTAGACCAGACCATTCGGCCGGTGATCGATAATTTGATAGTGTTTCAGCTTTGAAAACAACCTCCAATTCAACTTTGACAAAATTCAAGCGACTTGAGATGTTTCCAAGCAATCTCGGACCATTATAAACACATGCATGCACTAATATTGTAACAATCCAGGGTTTTGTAACAATTAATTATCGTCATTAGTCGGTTAAATTGGCTAGCTAATTGCTATTTGGAGTTTTAAAACCGGCTGAAATTCTTTTAAAAAATTTGTTAAAGAGTTATGCGGGCTTTCAATTCAATCTTGGCCCACGTTCTTTTGTTTTGGGGTTGTGCTTATTATCAAAAGCAAATAACTGTGCCTTCCTCCATTCATTATTTTCACATTCGCAAGCCCTAAACCAAACGAACGGAAAAAATAAAATAAAAAATAATGGCGGCTTGGGTTCAATTTCAACTTCGCTCGATTCTTTGATTGCATCGGCTTCATCTTTGAAATGTTCGATCTTTGGTGTAAGCTTCGTGAATGGTGAGTGATCTTCACTCACAATCTAATTCAAGCTACTGTTTTTATTCGATTCGAATTTGCTAATTTTGTGTTTAACTGAGAGTAGCTTGACTTCGTCTCGGCCATTCGATTTTGTTTCGATGTTGATGTTTTTTTAGTTTTAATTAAATTCGTATACATTGATACTTACTGTTTCAATTATACGTCTTTGGTGAATTTTTGAACTGTTTCGAACCCCTATGCCATTACGGCTTGAATTGCATCTGACTTCAGTATTGATTTTGTGTAAGTGATTCCATGATTTTGTTCAGTAGCTCACGGCTTCAGCTTGATTTTGTTATTGCCAGGCTTTAACTTCATTTTTATCACCGACATCGAGTTTGGTAATTCAGTTGTTTTTGGCTTCGATGAATCTTTACGGATTATTTCCAATTTGTATAATCTGACACCTGATACTCTCGGTGTTGATTCACGGCTGGGTTACTTTACTTGGCCACCACGGTCTCGAATTGATTTTGCTGAGTTGATTTCGATGCTGGAGATTAATTTCTGACTTTTCAATTCACTTGAATAACACAGTTTTGGTTTCTACCATACTTCGTTGACTCTGCATTGTTATGTGGCTTTGAGCTTCACTGAGTTTGTTGCTTTTCACTGTTGCTTCTCCAATTGTTGTATTCGAGTTATTCTAGAGTGCCATGTCATGTGTACTTGGATGGATCATAATACATTGTTGTTCATCGTTGTGACATCTTCAACTTGATGCATTGTGCATTGTATTTTCAATTGCACTGAGTTAGTTCTCATGTGCACTGATGCATTTTATTTTCGGTTGTACTGAGTTAATTCTCATGTGTACTAGTGCATTATGTTGTACCTGTTTTTGGCTGTGTCACTGTATATAATTTCATTTCTGTACAAATTTACATCTCGGCCCTGAACATGATTTTGTACTGTGACTGTTCATCTCGGCTTTGTCTTGGTCTTTGGTGATTTCTTTGTATTGCTGTAGACTTTGGGTTTGTTGTATATATGAACTTGGTTCATATGTATGCTGAGCATTGAGTATTGCTTCGAGTTAGCGTACTCGAGTGTGATCTGTGCATTTTTTCCATGATGTAGCCTGATTGCTCTGGTTCATGTATATGCATGTTGTCATTGCCTTTGTGCATTCGTGTAGCTGGTTGCATCTATATTCATTTTTTTATTGGATCCCAGTTGCCTCTGGGTTCACTGGTTCTCTTGAACTTCATGTTGAACTTGTTACTGTGGGTTTCTGACTTAGTTCGATGGTCATGCACTTGAATGTGTAGCCTTATCTCACTTTCTTGCTGGCACCGTTTCATTGATGGGTTGTGTTACCATATTCACTTGGTGGCATTCAGTGGCATATCCATCTCTGCACTGTTTGGTTGTATTTGAATTTTATGCTCGACGGTTTTATGATGTTTTGTAGCGCACCTGTGTTGAATCCAGCCGTAAAGCTCGGGTTTGACCTTGTGCTCGTTTGTGAACTTTCATTGTGCATTCATGTGCACTTTGTTCATTTGATGGTTACTGGGTGGATGCTGTGCTCATGCTGTTGCAGTTCCATCTGGTTCATTTTGATATGAGTTGGTGTCATTTTCTTTTGATTCATTGATCTTCTACGTAATTCATCACTGTAGTGGCGAGGCAGTACACGCAAGCGTGTACTACAACCAAAACAGTATTGACGTTTTAATTGATATTTCATTTGCTTGAATTGTTTCGTATGTTCAATTCAATATTTTGAAGTGGTGTTTTGATTCGGTTTAATTTGATTATTTTATTTATTATCTAATTATCTACAAGATAATTAGATTTTGTGTTTTCTAATTAACGTATCGATAATTAGATTTTGTTGTTATGCTGTTTCACTGGCTTGGATTTTGCTCTGGCCACTTGCTGTTAATTTCTGTTTAGTAAATTTTGTTGTTTTCTAAATTATCTTCAATGATAATCCTTTTATTTATCTTTGTTGATGATTTAGCTTTGCTGATTCGCTGTTTATTTTTGTTACTGTTATATTTAACATTATCCAATTCCTTATTAAAGGATTGGATAGGCCAAGAAACCCACGTATTTCGGTTATGTTTTTAGGTGTTGGCCACTGAGTCATTGCTTCAATCTTGGATGGATCAACCTGCATGCCTTCGCCATAAATGACATGGCCCAGATAATTAATTTCTTTTAAGCTGAAACTGCATTTAGCTAGATTGGAAAAAAAATTGGTGGCGGTCATGGAGTGCTAAGGTTTTGTTCAAATGATCAAGGTGGGTGGTCCAAGATGGACTATAAATGAGGTTGTCATCGAAGAAGACGAGTACGAATTTCCATAGATGAGGCCGAAATATATCATTCATTGTGGCTTGGAATGTTTATGGAGCATTTGTTAACCCGAATGGCATTACCAAGAACTCGTAGTGGCCATCGTGGGTACGAAAGGCGGTTTTGGGGATATCGGTTGGACGGACGCGGATTTGAAAAAATCCACTACGAAGGTTAAGTTTAGAAAAAAATATTGCACCATACAATTCGTCTAAAAGTTCGTCGACCGTTGGAATAGGAAAGCGATCTTTAATGGTGATGGAATTGAGTGCTCTATAGTCGACGCAAAATCGCCACGACCCATCTTTTTTTTGACTAGAAGGACGGGTGAAGAAAAAGGGCTAGTGGATGGTTGGATGAGTTTTGAGTGGAGCATTTTTTGGACTTGGCACTCGATCTCGTTTTTTTGGAAATACGGGTAACGGTATGGTTTTGTGTTAATTGGGCCTGAATTAGGGGTAAGGTTTGTATGGTGGTTGAGAGTACGTATGGGTGGAAGTTCTGTTGGTGCGTCGAAAGCGTGGCTGTAGTAGGACAGAAGTTTGTTTAATTGTGGATCGGTGTGTATTTTTGTAGATGGGCCAGGTGATGTGTTGATGGGCTGAAAGTGTAAATATAGGTGATTGGAGATAGAAAAATTAGTTAATAACCGACGAAGCTGATGGATTGAAATTGGTTCGGGTAGCAGGCTTGGGCCCTGCCCCTTTAAACACACGGCCTGTGTATTGACTGTAAAGGCCATCGTGAGATTTTTATAATCGAGGGTTATCGGTCCGAGTTTCTCAAGCCATTGATGCCGCACACCGCATTTGATCCCGCGATTTCTAATAAATGAAAATCGATATCGAATTGGTTCCTCTGTATTTCAACATGGGCACCGAAGCAACTCCCTTCACTTCTCAATTTTTCTCCGTTCCCAACTGTTACCACAAATGATTCTGTGTTTTTAACGTCGAGGCTAAGGAATCGGGTTGTTTTTGGGTGGATATAATTATGGGTGGAGCCTGTGTCGACGTGAATAGAAATAGGGTTACCGTTAATTGTTGTAGGTAGGCGAATTGAACGTGGATGATTGGAGCCGGTAAGGGCGTGGAGGGAAATTTCTTGTGGTGTATCCAGCTGTGGGTTGGTCGGATTGTGGTTAATGTTGACAGAGATTGGTTGGGGTCTGGATCTGGTGGTGGGGAATAGTCGAGGTTAAGGGAAATGGTTTCATCTTGGGTTTCGGGTAGTATCATTAGTATGTGGGATGCTTAGCAATGGTGACCGAAGTGATACTTCTCATCACAGTTGAAGCAAAGGCCCTGTTGCTTACGGATGTTAATTTCGGTAGGAGTTTGTTGTTTGATGGGTATAGAGGGTTTAGGATTATGCATGGAAGGTGTTTGAGGAATTGTGTGGTTGAGTTGTGGGGTGCTGGTGTATTTTTGGGAGCATGAGGTAGGTTTGGGAAACGGAAATTTGGTTTGGTCATTGTACTTTTTTCGATGCGTCTGGCTCCTTCGATGGCATCAATAATGGTGGTTGGCTTGAGAAGTTGCAGTTCGTTTTGGATATGGTTTTTAAGGCCAGAGATGAAGCATTGAAGTATAGAGTCAGGTGGTAGAGTATTGATACGGTTGCAAAGAGTTTCGAAAGTGGCTTGATAATTGTCGACGGTAGTGATTTGTTTAAGTTTGAAGAGGGTAGCTTGTGGGTTCAGAAAGGTGGGTGGACCGAAGCGTTGCTCAATTACTTTGGCCAGCGCTGGCCATGAAGAGAGTTGATTATTTCTATGCATCCATTGGAACCATGAGAGGGCTTGGCCATGCATGTGGAAGCTAGCAAGTTCAACACGTTGGTCTTCCAGGGTGGAATAATAGGCAAAAAAAACGACCTGCCTGGAATATCCAATCATGAGAATTGGATCCATCAAAAGAAGATGGTGTTACTTTGGGGTTTCGATTGGACGTTGGGGTTGTCAATAATGGATGCTGACGGTTGGTGTGGTGTGGGTTGTATGTGGTGGATGTCTAGTTATTTGCGGAAAGTGGAGTTGTGTGTCAAATTTGTGTATGAGGTCTGCCATGGATTTGGTTAGGTTTTGTATGGCAGTTTTAATGTCTAGGATATCGGCATGTTGTGTTTCGAGGAGGGAGCCATGGCTGGTTTGGGTTGTTTGTATTGTGGTGATGGTTCCTTCATGGTGGGCTAGTTGTTGGAGTGCGTCATCAACTTTCGTCATGTTGATGGTTAATGTTTGGATATTAGGGGAGGAGGGGAGGTCAGAGGTGAAAGCACCAAAATGATATGGATTTCACAGAATGGTGATAACAGAGGAAAGAAGAAAATTAATAGGAGAAGAGGAGAAGACAGAGGAAGAAGTTAATTGGTATTTTTCTCATATCTCCTTTAACAACCGTGCATACATATATAGTACTATTGCTAACAACCTTGCCTAGGTGGCATTTTTGGGACCATTGCCATAACTAATTTGGCAGAAAAGATACTAACAGAATTGCAATAAAGAAAAACTAATTATTGAAATAGAGTGCATGAAAATAAAAGTAAATACAGCACGTCTTCACCCTTTGCAGCGTCTTAGTTGATTATGTTAGTCTAGCAACTTCCTAGGGATACGCATTATCCTCTTAGGCCTTGTCTTGATCTGTTGTGGTGCTATCGTAGTGTCAGTTGTATCATAGATCAACCCCATTCTTGGAAAGGGCTTCAAAACTTGCCACATACTCGGCCATTTCCATCAGCGTTGCCTTAAATCTGTAAATTTCAAGGACATGGTTACATTCTCGGCTTCAGAATGAAATTTAAGCTCAAGTGGAGCTTGAATTGATTCCAAGTAAGTTAGGCATCATACGTCTCTGCCATCAACAAATAATACCGGTTGAGTTTCCTTTCTCAAAGCTGGATATAAGCTGTCTAAAATCTCTTCTTATCCGTAACTCCCATGTGAGTGGAAACACGTTTGCATATCTAAAGCCATGCTTGAACTCTAACCACCCTATCTAAACCCTTTAATGTCTTCCCTCCTAGGTTAGCAATATCAATACATATGCGGGTGAAATCATATTGCAGAGTAGATGGATTCAAAGGAACAAAGGCACTGGACGCATTAATAGTCCGCACTAACTCTATAAGATCAGGAGTAGTCGTACAAACACTTTTATTATCAGAACCACTAGACGTTCTATTGTCAGCTTGGGTTCTTATACTACAAGCATCCTACTTTTGTAAGAGGGTAACGGAAATTTAGATACATTAAATATAACAATTCGTATATAAATATACAATCTATAAATACGTTCTTGACGATTACTCCTATAATCATCTAATATCTTCTAAATATACTTTAATCTTAAAGTTATATTCCCCTACACCGATGGGGATAGGGAACCTAGGTATCACTAAGCCAATACTTGCATATTATATACTTTTATTGTCCTGAAAATTGCTATGGTACCATGTTGTGATGCCCCATATCTATATCCATACTACACAAGAATATTATAGAGTAATACTATTAAGTAATACATTGAATAAGGCTAGTTAGGAGTGACCAACCGTGTCTATTTCCTTAGGCTGACACTGTAACGTCTTATTTTACCTCATATCGTTATAAAATACATACATAGTTCGACACAAACTAATAAACACGTCGGCTAATTAGGATAGAACAATACGTAATATAAATAATATCATAGAGTCACAACCGCAACGGAGAAATAAAATACATCACATAACAAAACATAGTGAGTCTATAAGGAGTTGTGACTCACAACCCAAACTAGTATACGTAGATCCAAGGGAGACACAACCAAAAAATAATTCATCGACGTCACATCATAATATACACACGGAGATATGACAAAATAATGCATATACAAAAGTCTGACAAAAGTGGATACTAAGAAACCTCTCAAAAATGCCCATCATCTAAGAGTCTAGTGTCCCCTGAAATACCCCTAATTTTTCTGTAGCATTATTCAAAAGATTTAATTAGATAAACTAAATAGAATAATGTGTGGTGTGATAAAGAGAATGAGATTTTTTAATTAATCTAGGTCGTGCCTTATGTATTTAATTAATGATAAGGTTTCAAACATAAAAACAGAAAAGAATTAATGAGAACTAAAAATTAGGAATCACCGCTTAGTTTATTCCCTAAACCATTCCACCCTCTCATTCATTCTCACTTTCGAAATTATCAAGTAAAACACAAAATAAGGCTAGCCATTGTTAGGAAGAAAAAGAAGAGGAAATCTAAAGCAATTCAAAGGAAAAGCTTAAGGAAATCAAACAATCACAAATCTCAACCTCTTTATTCAATCTAAGGTAAATAATAGTATCCATATCAAGTTTTTATGTTTATTTTCAGACCTATGATCTATTTCCAGATTGATTGTTATAATATGTCATGTATCGATTCATTATATCATAATTTGATTAAATGATAGTTTATTGAAATTTTTATGGAATTGATTCAGTGTTTTTTAGTGTAAAACCTATGATCTCCTATTCAAAATTTTGATATATTATGTAAAACATTATTACGGAGATGAGTTTTTAGTTTCATAATTTTTCAAGTTATATAAACATTTTATGAATTACCAAAGATGAAAAAGTTGTTTGTTTCAAGTTTTAATTATTAAAAATAATTAAATAATTATTTTAGCCAATATATTTTTATATGAGAAAGAATTGTAAATTCAGATTTTTAATAATTTTTAGGGACTTTTCCCAAGTGGTTATTATTTTCAATGAATTTATTGAGCTAGGAAGGTAGATAAATAATATTACAATGATAATATAATTTAAATGGTTTGTAAATTGTTTTTAGGAAGGTAAAACGTGCTTAACAACAATTTTTGAAAAGGGTATGGAAAAAATTTTGTTAACCAATAATGTTTTTGACAAGAGGCAAGAGTTATTGGAAAAGAAATAGCTTTAAAATGAAAATAATCGGTTTCAAGCTTATTTGCATGAAAGCCAATGGTGATATTCGGCAACCCCCTTTCTTCTAACATTTATGTTTTATGGCATTGATAATGTGTGCTTATATTAAAGTCGAAAAACATGTTTTTTGAAGTATTGATGCCGCAAGTATACAATTTCAAAATCTTTGTTTTTTAGGACAGTGATGCCAAAGTTTATACAGTCAGTATCCTTAAATGTTTTAAAACTAGTTCTTGTCATCTTTATGTTTTCCATACTTATGCTAAGTGGCATTGATGTCATAATTTATAGCTTTCGACATCTATTATATAGCGGCAACGATGGTGTATAGTTTCAATTTTGGTAACTATGGTTTTTAAGGCAATGATGTTGCAAGCCTTGTTTTCAATATCACATATTTTGAAGTACTGATGTTGTAAATCCATATTTTTGATGTTAAGTATTTTTATGGCAATGATGCGAAAAACTTTCATATTTAATGTGATATGTTTTATAGGCCGATAATCCAATATTATGCAAACCAAAAGTTATGTTTCAAAGGCATGATGACCAAAGTGTTTTGGAAAGTCGATATCCCCATATTTTCGACATTGTAGCCTTATGCTACATCAAATCATAAAGATTGTTTTTGAAGTCAGTATAGATTTTGACATCTTATTTTAACGGCAAGGGATGTCGTAAGTTTTCCAAATTGATAGCTTTATTTTGTGGTTTGATAACCAATTATTTTAGAGGCGTTGCCACCTCATTTTGATACCAAATGAATGAAAAGGCTATTTTTAAAAAGTGAGTATATTGGCATAAGATTTTGGCTAAGTAATGGGCTTGGTTTTCCTTGTTTTTTAAGAATGATTTAATAGGTTAATTATTTATTATGATAAATGTTTTCATGGAAATAAAATGGTGTTTTAGTCCAAGCTTTATGTGAATTTGCCAAAGGAAATTATTACTTAGGGTTATGTAATTTTGTTATGCTAATGATTATTGATTGAACATATTTTAATGAATGACGTATATGTTCTTATTACCATTTAATCAGTTAATTTACATATTTATTATTGTCTACTCATATAATTATGACCCAAAATTGCATTTTGGGATTGGGGGTAGTGCTACCAGTTAGGTCGTCCTAGTAGTGAGTATGGTCAGACTTGACTCCTAAGTGAGTAATTATATCTAGGAGATTAGATTGATCTAATATGCTAGGATGCCTTAAAAAGATCAAAAAGATATGAATCAAAGATTTAAGACTGAATAAAACTTTAAGTGGGACTGCTGTAGGTCGCGTCCTGTACTTCAGCTGTTAGCCTCCGGTTGGTAAAGGTCTATGATTCTAGTATGTAGGGCTTTATCATTAGTGAGACTAAAAGGATTTGTATGCATAAAAGGGAACTCGTGGCTCTATATTCTCACGGTATTGCTTAAGTTGTTTTCCCTAATCATATTTGGGGATTCTCCTAATTATATCTGGAGATTATTATTGAAATACACAACTATATCTAGATATTATTTTATTTACTCCTAATTATATTTGAAGATTTGTGTTCCTCCTAGCCATATTAGGGGATTTTGGAATATCTGGTAAAGTTATGGCCCGAGTCAGCCGATAAGTTATTGGTTGACTTGCAAAACCATTAAGTTCATAGTGATTCCATCAAAACTATTATTTAAGAAGATAGTCCATTTCAGTTGAGACAGATAGTCTATTTTGGGAAGGGTAAACCTTGGGTGTGCATAGCCCTAGGAGGACAGATCAATTAGACTTACCATGTTGCATGCATGCATATGATCATGTTATGGATGTTCTAACCGTGGTTGTAGGTGCATGATTTGTGATTGACATATTTGGATAAGACACTAGTGAGGGGTAAACACATTCCGCTGAGCGAAATGGTCTTATTAGATATCTATTTTGGTTCGAGATGGTATACTATTATTCACACCAGACTTTTATCTAACCCAAAGTTTTTGTTTTACCTCCTTCACTCTTAGGTACTCATTTGAGTAGGTCGAGAGTAGGGATTTTCAGGTTAGACGAATAAGCATCTGTATATGTGCATGAGGCAAGCTAGCTAATATTAGGAGTTTTTATTTCCACTGCGTTGTTAAGCTTATGCTGTGGTTGAATGGATGTAATGATAGAATTGATAACAGTCAAGTATTAGACTTTGATAGACCAACGAGGCATCTTCATATGTCGCACTTGGAGTATTATGTAATTATTATGTATTCTATGTACATGAGCAAAAATGAGATTATGTGATGAACATGAAATTTTTATTTCTGAAATGTAATGAAATGTGTTTGAAAAACTTTCATACTCATGTGCTTTTGTTTTTACTGATATGATTAACATGACTGTAATTTGTCACCGAAGATAATATATGAATGACTACAGCATCAATAGCGCTTATTTTTAGACCTCGGAATAAAGGATGTTACATCTTGGTATCAGAGCATAGATTTATGTAATACTTAAACTATGTTGAAAACATAATTCAAATAATTTAGAGAATAAGATTGGAGTACGGGGTAACACTATAGTAACGTACTTACATTAGTTATATATGTTGGTATGTATTATCCCTTCTCTCTTAGACCGTTCTTCTATATCTTTCTAACTCTCGTATGCAAATTATGAGAAAGCAAGATGTGGAAGCAGGATAAGGAAGAGTGAATCTTGTTGAAGGAAGCACTATAACTAATGGAAATGTTCGGCCTAATACTAGAAGGAATCCGGGTCAACAAGCAAATGCTAATCCAAATGCGAATGCTAACATGAGTGCTGGAACCCCACCAGAAGTTATGGGGACTATGTATCAGTTCTTTATGAATATGATGCAAGCTGGAGTTCCATCTGGATTGGTTAGTGGAGATGCTGAAAATGTGGGAGAACTAATCCCGAGGTAACTGCTTGTAAAAATTACGCTGTGTTGAATCGTGATTATAGCTATCTTGGAGGAAATCCTTTTATTGGAACAGAAGATGTCATTAAGTTGAGAATTGGAAGTTGCACTGTAAGCGTTCTTTGCTGATTTAGGCTTGAACGATGAGCAAAAGAGGAGGTTGGCATCTAGATAGTTACAAGGAGCTGTGTTGTATTGGTGTAATGATGGAGGAGAATTTAACTTGGGCTGACTTTAGAAGAAGGTTTGAGGAAAGATTTTTTTCCTAAGATATCTGAATCAACTTTGCTCAGGAAGCTTACTAAATTGGAGTAGGGAAAGATGTATGTACTGGAGTATGCAACTAAGTTTGATGAGTTGATCAAATACGGATATGCTACCATTGACATTGTGATTAAGAGGAATAGGAAGTTCATTCGTGGATTGAAGCCAGAGATCGAGATGGAAACTATGCCGCAACTTAAAGACCCGAGTGATATGTTAGTGGAGATGGCATTAAGGAATAAAGAAATGCTTTCTACATTAGGAAAGGACATTCCTATGGAGACTCAAAGTTTTCAAGGAAAGAAAAGAAAGTTCTTTCGAAAGAAGGGAGCTTAGAAGGGCGGAGCTGCCAGGAAAGGAAAGACTGATATTGTTTGCTTTAAGTGTGATAAGAAAGGGCACTATGCCCATGAGTGTCAGACTGGTAAGGGAAAGAAGGTTGCAGAAAAATAAAAGTATGAAGTATTTAAAATGGGACTAGATAGGACATTTTAAGAATTAGGGTCCATAACCAGCCAAATGTGATAGAGGGAAAGTTTTAACTCTGGAGCTGTCTGCATCTAGGCTAACCTAAGAGGAGAAATGAGAGTATGTGATGGGATGTACGCTTGTGATCAATGGCATGCCTGTTATAATGGTGCATCGCATTCTTTTATCTTGCATTGTTTGGTAGATAAGTTAAGTCTAGAACCCTTATAACTTTCCTTAAGGGTTCCGAATTTGAAAGCAGGGTATGCAACTATGGGGATAAGATGTGACCATTTAGAATTTGATTTGATAGGTCATGCTTTTCCTAAAATTTGTTTGTATTTGATTTTGTGGGCTTTAGGATTATTCTAGTATGGTTTGGTTAGGGAGATATGATGATTGGATATTTTCCAGGATAGGAAAATATCATTAGCCCCAATAGCAGTGATCGAATTGCATACTCAGTGGAGAATGTAGATTTCGATGTTTATGCTTTGTTAGATACAAAGTGGACGATGAAGTGGATTGGGTTTTTTTGTAAGAGAGTTCGCAAATGTATCTGAGCCATTTACAGGACTACCACCGAGACGAGCTATTGAGTTTCGAATAGATTTTGAACCTGGAGCTGAACCCGTAGGTAGACCACCTAACAGAATGACACCTACCGTGATGAAAGAGTTAAAGGTGCAGCTGGTGGACTTAGAAGGAAAGAATATTATTAAACCAAGCAGTTCGCCTTAGGGAGCGGTCGTGGTGTTCAGAACGAAATTGGATGGGTCGTTAAGGATGTGTATCGATTATCGTAAGTTGAATGAGAGACAATAAGGAACCGGTATCCGTTGCCGAGAACAGATGATTTGTTTCATTAGTTGAGTGGAGATAAGGTATTTTCCCATTTTTATTTAGCAAACCGGTTCCGTCAATTGAGGGTAGCGGAGGATAGTATTCCATTAATGACATTTTGAACAAGATATAGTTCGTATGAATGACTAGTCATGCCCTTTGGACTGAACAACATGTCTTCTTCTTTGTAGATATGATGAATCGCATCTTCCGAGAGCATTTGGACATATTAGTGTTAATGTTTATAGATGACATTTTGATATATTCTAAGAATGAACAAGATCATGAAGTTCCACTCAGAATAATGCTAGAAACGTTGAGGTAGCATCAATTGAAAGCAGAGTGTTTGAAATCTCGTTTTTGGAAGAAAAAGTAAAGTTTCTTGATCATAAAGTTTTAAAGAAAAGGTTTTCTAAGGATCTAGCTAAAATTGAAGCAGTAAATTATTGGAAGAGACCCAAGACTGTGATCGAGATAAGAAGTTTTCTTGGACTAATTGGCTATTTTTGGAGATTCATCGAAAATTTCTCTCGTATAGCAGCACCTATGACTAAACTAAGCCGCAAGGACGTGAAGTTTGTTTAGACTGATAAATGTTAGGAAGCGTTCCTGAAGCTAAAACATTTATTGACAAATGCGCCTATGTTAGTTGTTCCAAATGGAAATCAAGGTTTAATGGTGTATTTGGATGCGTGCAGGTCAGGGTTAAGAGTTGTGTTAATGCAAAGAAGTAAAGTGATTGCCTACACTTCTCGATAGCTTAGATTACATGTTGTTAGATATCTGGCTCATGAATTAGAGTTGCCAGTGGTGGTCTTTGCTTTGAAAGCGTGGAGACAATTTCCTTTGGAAGAACAATTCGAGTTGTTTATGGATCATAAGTCTTTTAAGTATTTATTCTTCCAGAAGGAGTTGAATATGAGACAGTGGAGATGGTTAAAGTTTTTAGAAACTTATGATTTTGGTATTGAGTATACGCCAGGGAAAGGAAATAAAGTGGCAGATTCACTTAGCAGAAAACATCAGATATAGTGTTAGCTATGTTAGTGGAACGGAAGGACTTAGAAGCATTGACTACCTGTGGTGTACAGTTAAGATCAATAGCTAGTTTTAGTTAGGTAACTGCCTTATTGTCATGTTTAGAAGTTCTACCAGTGATGATCGAAATGATTACTTCTAAATAGAGGGATGATCCATTACTAGCTGAACGGATTAGAAGATTAGAAGGTTGAGCTGAGATTGATGATTTAAAGGATTTTAGTCTTGACCAGAATGGATAGTTGATTAAGAAGGAACGGTTGTGTATTCCATATGGTTATGACCTAAGGAAGAAAGTGTTTAGGGTGTGTCATCAATCGAAGTTTACTATTCATCCTGGAGGTACCGAGATGTATCAGGATATGAAGAGAAGTTTCTTCTAGGAAGGGATGAAAAGAGATGTAGACTTATGGATTAAGTAATGTTTGAATTGCTAGCAAGTAAAAGCCAAGCTTTAGAAGCCAAGTAGATTGCTTTTACCTTTAGAAGTACCACTTTGGGAATGAGATTTTATATCCATGGCTATTATTGATGGGTTGCCAAGGCTGACTAAGAGAAGTGAAATTATTTGGGTTGTGGCAGGTAAACTAACCGGGAGTGAACACTTTATTCTCATCAAGTAAACAAGGATGGCACCTACTTTAACTAGGTTGTTTCTGTAGAATATTGTTAGATTGCATGAGATTCCTAGTGGTATAGTCAGTGATAGAGATACTTTATTCACTAGTTAATTCTGAAAGAGTCTGCAAGAAGTATTAGGTACAGAACTAAAGATGGGTACTGCTTATCACCTACTGATGGATGGGCAGACAGAATGAGTCAATAAGTAACTCGAAGATTTGTTGAGGGCTAATGCACTAGATGTTTGAGGCTCATGGGAAGACCATTTGCAGTTGGTTGAGTTTTCCTATAATAATAGTTATCAGACCAGTATAGAAATGGCACCCTTCAAAGCTTTGTACGGAAGGTCGTGCAAATCACCAGCATGTTGGTTGGAAACTAGAGATACGTTGGTACTTGATCCACATATGGTGAGAGAGGACACGGAAAAAATTGAGTTGATCCAAGCAAGGATGAAGGAAGCTCGGTCTGGGAAAAAAGTTACATAAAAAAGAGGCGTAATGATTTAGATTTCTTAGTTGGAGACCATATTTTTGTTAAGGTATCACCGATGAAAGGTGTGGTACAGTTTGGAAAGACGGGAAATTAGCATCAACATACATAGTTCCATTTACTTTATAGAGAGGATTGGGGAACTCACTTATCAGGTAGAGTTACCGAGTAGTTTGGTAGGGTTCCATAATGTTTTTCATGTTTCTCATCTTAGAAAGTGCATGCATGATCTAGAGACTATTATTACTTTGACAGCATTGCAAGATTTAGTAGTGGAACCAGATATCACTTTTGTTAGGCAACCATTACGTGTTGTAGCAAAAGATGAGAGGAAATTAAGAAACAAGACAGTCATGTTAGTGAAAGTCCAGTGGCATGACAACGAGAATGACTATACTTGGGAGATGAAAGACATAATTAAAGAGACTTATCCAGCGTTGTTTTGATGGTATGTTCTATATTAGTTATACATAGACTTTTGGCTAGTCAGATAGGTTAGTATTGTTGTTATGTGAATGTTACATATGTTTGCAAGATTGATATGCTTGTTGTTATCCTTATTCGGTTTTAAGGATGAAATTCTTTAAGGAGGGGAGTTTATAACACCCCTAATTTTTATTTAGTATTATTTAGGAGATTCAGTTAGATAAATTATATAGAATAATGTGTGGTGTGATAAGAAGAATGTGGGATTTGTTAATTAATCTAGGCTGTGCCTTAAGTAATCAATTAATGATATGATTTTAAACATAAGGATAGAAAAGAATTAATGAAAAGGGCAAATTGGGAATCACCCCTTAGTTCATTCCATAAACCTTTCCTCCCACTTATTCATTCTCACTTTCAAAATAATCAAATAAAACAAAAACTAAGTATGACCATTAGTAGAAAGAAAAAGAAGAGGAAATCTAAAGCAATTCAAAGGAAAAGCTTAAGGAAATCAAACAATCACAAATCACAATAAAAAGTGAATTATAATATCCATCTCAAGTTTTTTGTTTATTTTCAGATCTTTGACCTATTTTCCAATTGATTATCATAATATGTCATGTATGGATTGATTATATCATTATTGGATTAAATGATGATTTATTGTAATTTTTACGGAAAGGATTTAATAGTTTTTTGGTGTAAAACCTAAGATTTTAATCTCCTATTGTTTTAAAATTTTGATATGTTTTAAAACATTATTTTGGAGATGAGTTTTCAATTTCATAATTTTTGAAGTTAATATGAATATTTTATGAATTTCCTAAGATGGAAAAGGTGATTATTTCAAGTTTTAATTATTAAAAATAACTAAATAATTATTTTAGCCTTGAAATTTTTATATGAGAAAGAATATGTAAATTCTGATTTTGAGTGATTTTTGGAGATTTTTTCCATGTGCTTATGATTTTTCTATGAATTTATTGAGCTAGAAAGGTTAATAGATTATATTAAAATGATAATATAATTTGAATGTTTGGAAAATTGTTTTAGGGAAGGCAAAACATGCTTACCAGTAATTTCTGATGGGGATATAGAAAAGTTCTTCTTAACCAATAATGTTTTAACAAGAGGCAAGAGTTGTTGGAAAAGAAATAGGTTTAAAAGGAAAATAATCGGTTTTAAGCTTATTTATGTAAATGCCATTAATGATATTTGACAACCCCCCTCCTACCGATATCTATGTTCTATAGCATTGATGTTGTGTGGTTATAGTAAAGTCAAAGCCTATGTTTTTCGAAGTATTGTTGCCATGTATAAAATTTGGAAATCCTTGTTTTCTGCGGTAGGGATGTTGAAAGTTTATAAAGCCGACATCCTTAAACATTTTAAACCCAACTCTTGTCATCTTTATGTTTTTGGCATTCATGCTAAGAAGCATGGATGCCATAAATTATAGCTTTCAACATCTATTATAAAGCGGCAATGATGTTGTATAGTTGTAATGTCGATAACTATGATTTTAATGCAATGATGCCGTAAGCCTTATTTTCAATATCAAACATTTTGAGGCAGTGATGCCGTAAGTCCATATTTTCGATGTTAAGTATTTTGTGGCAATGATGACGAAAACTTTCATATTTCATGCCATATGTTTTATAGCTGGTAAGCCAAATATTATGCAAACTAAAAGTTATGTTTCAAAGGCAGGATGGCCACAGTGTTTTGGAAAGTCAATATCCCCATATTTTCAGCACTATAGCGTTATGCCATATAAAATTAGAAAGATCCAAAACCAAACAAGAAAAGCGAGTGTCCGATCCAAAAAAAACGACAGATTTCACAAACCATAGCATCGCGGTTCGTCATCATTCAGAGCATGCCTAGGGGCTATCTCTGTCCCCGTACATGTGTAAATGACTTTGTCGTTTGCCAGTAGCTTGTTACTTATTTCCTATTATCCCAGTCAATTGATAACCAATCGACCATCATTCCCGGGCCTCACACCATCGTTGCTCGAGGTAGGCGGTGGTTGCTCATGCTCCACCGTTGCATTCCGAGTTCCGACATATTGTTGCAATTGTCCATTCCTTACATTCTCCTCGATTATATCCTTTAAGTGCCTGCAGCTGTTGGTATCATGCCCGTCCAAATCATAGAGATGCAGTGCCTGCCTGATGCCCTATCACGTTCAGAAGGTTCTCTCCTAGCTGGCCTTCGGTAGGGAAGGCGATTCCGGGTTTCTAGGTATATCCGCTCCAACGTCTCATTTAGTCCTGTGTATGTGGAAAATTTTGGATCCTTCCATCGCTTCCTAGCTTTTCCAAAATTGTCATCCAACTTCCTTTTTCCTTTATTTTTATCCGAACCTCCGCTGGATGGTCCTCCACCCTTAGTCGCATTCACTTCCTTTAACTTTAAATCTACACATGCATCCTCTTGTCGAAGGAATCTCTCAGCTTCGTGAAAGAATTCCCCGAGATCCAGTGGTGGGTCTCGTATTAAAGATACCTTGAAATCTGAATCCTCTCCGACTCCTGACACTGCTGCCATTAAAACCATTAATGGATCCGGCTGATCCACCAAAGCAACCGCCGCATTGAATCGAGTTAGAAAAGCTCTAAGTGATTCATACGTCCTTTGCTTTACCGACGTTAGCGTCATCACGTTCTTAGGCCTCTTAATATGAACCCGAAATTGTCTTAGAAACCTATCCACCAGCTCCGTCCATGTTCTGATAGATCCTTCCTCCAACTGCCTAAACCACATCGCGGCTATATCTGTCAAACATAGGGGGGAAACATCGGGCCATAACTTCCTCCGATGCCCCCAGCACCTCCATTTGTCTAGTGTATCTCATCAGATGATCTGTCAGATCAGCCTAGCCATTGTATACTTCCATACTAGGTAGCTTGAAATCAGGCGGATTTCGAGCCATCCTAATTTCCCGTGTGAACGGACTCTTGTTCACCCCTTCCAAATCTCTACTGGTCAAACCTCCATGCATAGTTCTCCTAATAATCTTAGCTAATCCAACATTATCTGTCAAGGGTTGCCCCCATGCCCCTGAGGGAATGTCGGTACATACTCCTCATGCGGTTCACTAATGTTAGCGCTCGCTCTAGCCTGTTGAGCTCCATCCAAGGGCCTTCCAATGTCAGATCCTATGGGCCTGGCCCCAAGCCTTTATTGATTGCCATCTGGTTCTGTATTCTGTCCTCCATTGGGTTCCGCAACCCTAGCTCCCTGTCCTGCACTTGCGGCCGCTGTAGTTGGTCCAAGGTTGTGTGTTCCTGCAGCTCTCATCTGTTCAAAGAAAGTCTGCATCATGTCATGTTGACTTTTCAACAATCTCTCTTGCAATGAATTGGCCATGGCCTCCATTTCATCCCTGGTTATGTAGATCGAAGCTTGTCCTTACCCAGCTCTGGAGGATGCTTCTTGGCTTCCTTCCTGTTGGCTTCTTTACGCCCTTTGTCTTCTGCTTGCCTGTCGAGTCATTGTTTTTCAAATCTAAACTCTTCACTCTTTCAAATCTGAACTTCAATCCGATGTAGCGGGTGCCAGTCCCTCTCAGTGAAAGCACCAAAGTGTTTGCACCAAAAATGGTCACAAACCCCAAATACCGTGAAAGCGCCAGTGTATGAACACAAATCAGCAATATTCAAGCACAAATCTCATATCTAAGCAAACAACAAACAGCAATCCAGTAATAACAAACAAAGACACGAGATTTATAGTGGTTCGGCTATCTCCGGCCTACGTCCACTTCAAAGTTTTATCTTTTATTGATTATCCTTGCCGGTTACAGGTGAATACATCGATTAATATGAAGTAATTTGAGTACAACAGCGATAGTAATGTGTAGAATTGAATCTGGCAGAGTCTGGACGTCCAACAGCCAAAAGATCCTTATTCTGTAGGCTTTAGGGGGCTATTTATAGGCGTAGGAGGCTGATATCTCACTCAAACTTCGAGAGACTTCTTCTGGCACGTGAGTGGGCCCACGTGACCGACCCACCAAGTTTCGAGTCGATCTGTGATTGATACGAAACAATTTCGTATCCATCAAAAAATGATCCAATCGAGCTGAAACTTGGCAGGATTTTTCTTCACCTTGTATGCAAGCTGCTGTAAAAATTTCGTTGCATTTGGATCAATGGTTTGGGAGATATGATCGATACGAGTCGATGTTCTTCGGAAGGCTATCCGGTTCGAATCCATGGCTTCGTATCCATCCCTTTTGCATTGATTAGGTGCACGTGCGCGCAGTGACGTGGAGTGATGTGGAGCGAGTTTCGTGGATCGATCCACTTTGTGTTTGAGTTTGACCGAGTCATTCGCATCTAACGCCGAAGTTCGCTCGTATCAACCGTTCAATCGCATCCATTTGTTTTGGCCCTTATTCGAATCGGTTAATTATTCACCATAGCCCTTGCTCGCTTCGATTATTATTGGGGTACTGCGTATCGATTGTTGCAGCTACCATCGACACGAAGTGACTTCGCTTGAGTATGATGGATACGAACAAGGACCTGTACTATATCCATTCGAATAACCACGAACCACATAGATACGAACTGAGCCTTTATGATCGATTCGAACTGGGTCCACCCCTGATCGATACAAAGTGTTTCAACCGCGATGGATACGAGCTACATCGATGCGATGCTATCGCTCCTGGATCGATACGAGGAGTCCAATGCCGGATGGATTCGAATGGATTGGGGCGGTGTCACTCTGATGGATACGAAACCGATCGATTCGAACAAGCCAGTGTCACGATTTCCTGATGGATGCGAATATGATGGATTTGAACAGACCATCTCCTCAACTCACCGTTGGATACGAGCAGCATATTCTTTTCACCTTGCATCGATCATATCTCCTTCATACGAACTCCGATTAACTTGAAATTTGAAATATAGCTTCTTTTTGCTTTGATCATCATCTCTAATCGATTCCGTCCTGATCAAAGCTTGGTAAAATTTTAACGACATCGATTGCAGCCCTCTTTCCAATCGATCTCCAATCCTGATATCCATCCTTCCTTGCTAATTTGTTGTTATTCCAGCTTTGACCAAAAAGTGGGATAACAGTTTTAAAATCTATTCTCTAATTTTAATGATTTTCTAATATCCATTATTTCAAGAAAAATGACTTTTAAGAATCCCCGTTTTCAAATTGATTTTTCAAATATCGTTTCAAAATAACTTTCAAATGACTCCTAACCTTTTAAACATTAATTTACAAAAATTATTATATTTAGTTTTCAAGTAGTTTATATTTTAATACATACTTTAGATAATTTTTGGTTTTCTGAATGTTTATGATATTTAAATCTATATTTTGAAATTCATTAATATTTTGATACATACATACATACATATATATATATATATATATATATATATGTTCACTTATACTTTATATATTAGTTTATTTTTCAAAAGAAATTTATATTTATATCCTTTATATATTAAAATATTTCAAGATAATTTTATAAAGTTTTCTACTATGGTTATAAAAATTTGTATAAACATACTTAAATTATTTTTACAAAGTATCAAAATATTTTGCAAAGCTCAAATTTTCAAAACAATTTAAATTTTTTAAAATACTAAATGATATTTCGACATATCATTCTTATGTATGTCGACATATAGGCCGAGATTTTTGAAAATCAATTTTGAATGGAAGTATCTTCCCATCATATCTCTTCATGAATGGACATGACTGTTGTTTCTTTATAAATAGGGGTTCTCTCAATGAATTTTATATAACCACTTTCTTATATTTTCTCCCCACTTTCACTCTCTTGATTTCTAAAAGAGACTCTACCTCTGATCTTCAAAAATTCAGTCAGAATCAAATTCAAACTCTATTATTTGGTTCTCTATTGAATACTCTCCGATCTCTCTCATCTCTCACTCAAATCACAATCAAAGTTCTATCTGGGAGGATATACGATTATTTGTATTCAAGATCAAAAAAAATTGATTTTATAAACTCTACCAAATCATACTCAAATACTCTTAGGTATGCTTGGTGTCCATAAAATCCAAGTGGGTATGCTTGTGTCCCATTTGAATCAAGTGGGAGTTCCTGGTGTCCTTGAAATCTAAGTGGGTATGCTTGTGTCATGTTTGAATCAAATGGGTGTGCTTGGTATCTCATTTGAATCAAAGTGGGTGTGTCGGTGTCTCGACCAAATCTGGTGACTGTACCAAGGGCTCAAAAAATCTATAGGGTGTGTCTCGTATCCATGAAATCAAGATTTTATAAACTTTAATATTTGAAAAGAAATATATACAAGAAATTATATAGGACAAGATATAAGGTAACTTCGGGCCAGTATAAAAACCCCGGTATGATCTCTCCAACTCTTTACTTTTTACTTTTACTACATTTATATCTATTTGCTTTTGCATCTATGATTGTAAATTTTCATTATTTAAACTATAATCTTAAAAGAGTTCAAAAGGATTCATAGAAGTTAGTAAACACCCCCCTCCTCTAGTGTTAAATTAGCCTTAAGATCCTTACTTCCGCAAATTAACAATTATAATTTAAGGTTAAGTAATTTTGTGATGCCAACGATTATTTATTAAACATATATTGATGAATGATGTATACGTTCTTATTACTATTTGATCAGTTAATTTACTATTTAGCATTTTCATGCTCACATTATTATGACCCAACATTGCATTTTTGGATTAGGGCAGAGTTACAAATTAGGTAGTCCCAGTGATGAGTATGGTCAGACTTGACTCCTGAGTGAGTAGAATTGCATCTAGAAGATCAGATAGATCTAATATGTTAGGATACCCTGAACTGATCAAAAAGATATGACTCAAAGATTTAAAACCGAATAAAACCTTAAGTCGGACTAGTATAGGGTCGCACCTTATGCTTCATCCATTAGGCTATGGTTGGTAAAGGTCCACGATTCCAGTGCGTAGGGCTTTATCAATAATAAGGCTAAAAGGATTTGTACGTATAGAAGGGAACTCATAACTCTATATGCTCACGGCATTTTTTAAGTTATTTTCTCCAAACCGTATTTAGGATTCTCCTAACTGTAGCTAGAGATTATTATCGATTGCTCCTAACTATATATAGAGATTGTTTTTTTACTCCTAACCATATTTAAAGATTCCTCCTAACCGTGTTTGGGGATTTTGGAATATCTGGTCAAGTTATGGTTCTAGTCAGTCGATAGTTTATTGGTTAACATGCAAAACCATTAGGTTCATAGTGATTCCATGAAAACTGTGGTTTGAGACGTATAGTGCATTTGAGTTGAGACAGAAAGTCCATTTGATTTGAGATAGATAGTCTATTTTTTGAAGGGAAAACCTTGGATGTGCATAGCCCTAGGAGGATAGATTAGTCAAACTTACCATGTTGCATACATGCATATGATCATGTTATGATTATTCTAACCATTGTGGCTGCAAGTGCATGATTTGTGATTGACATATTTGGATAAGATACTAGCGAGTGAAAACTCATTCCGCTAAGCAACGTGGTCTCACTAGATATCTATTTTGGTTTGAGAAGGTATATTATTACTCACATCAGACAAAAGTCTGCCCAAAGTTTTTTTCCCCTAAAATCTCGAGTACTCATTTGAGTAGGTCGAGAGTAGGGATTTTAGAGGTTAGACGAATAAGCTTCTAGAGACATGCAGGAGGCAAGCTAACTAATATTACGAGTTTTTATTTTTGCTGTGTTGTTTTAAGCTTATGTTGTAGTTAGATGGATGTAATAACATAATTTATAACTATCAATTATTAGACTCCGATCCACCATGTGGGCGTCTTCGTATATCGCTCTTGGAGTATTATGTAATTATTATATTTTCATTAAACATGGCAATGAATGGGATTTTGTAATGAATGTGAAAATTTTATTTCTAAAATGTAATGAAATGGATTTGAATTTTTTTCATATTTATGTGCTTATGATGTTATTGATATGATTAACATGACCGCATTCTGTCACCATAGAATAATTCTATTAATAACCATAGCATCAGTAGCGCATATTTTCGTGCCTCAAAATGGGGGATATTACGTCCATGTACCTTAAAGTCACAAACTAACCCGAGTATCATATGCATGCTAAACAGGTCAGACTACATTAAAAGAGAAGGGAAGAACATAACTATAAGGATTGTAAAACTAATATAGTATATGCAACATAGACGACTATCCAACATAATATTAACAAATTATACCATCCAAAATAACTCAAGATCACTCACGATTCACACACATAAGCAAGTGAGGGTCGAGATAACACATGTGCGTGTGTGATCGAGTGATATAAGTAACTCATATATATCATGAAACACCATGGACGAACTTAATTCATGTCCAACAAAATCTTAAGAATGTCAAAAGCTTTACTTAATGTACAATACAAAAGATAATGACAAAACGTTCATCATGGCCTGTAGTCCTTATGTAATCGGCGACTTCCAAATATAAGCCCAAAAGAATAATCAAGATAAAACAATAATTAACAACAATAAATAAGCTAGTGAACCCAACTCATATTCCTAATGAAAGTAATAATCTTCGAATATCGAGTATTCCAATATATAAAGAGAGGTGGAGCTAAGTCCAAACATAATCCAAACCAAATATAAAAAGTTCTAGTCAAAAAGTACTATCTCGACTTATAACCCCAATGTAAGTAACAACTCTCAGCAGATGGTCCTTAGAGATAGCCAAAATATAATTCGACAAATCACATTTCATACAAAACAATGAATATAATAATCAACTATTATCTAATGTTGTCATCCTAATAGAAGTAGAACTTCCAACAGTTTGGTCCTTAGAGATAATAACCAATCAAACTTAATAATCACAATCTATTCAAAATCTCAAAATAGTGTCCAAATGTTATCTATCGATTGTCCTAATGGAAGATGTAACTTCCGACTGTTGGCCTTTGGAGGTAACAAGAATACTAAGCTCAATAATATCAAAGTCAGCAGAACTCAATTCTTAAGGTCCTAAAATCGACCCATAGCCCTTAGAGAGGTGACACTCTTAATTAAAAGGTTTTTAAAATTAGAAACAAAGTCATACGAATAAATCTCTTAGCCATAGGCTATTATGAGATTATAAACACATGCAAATACAAATTAAATGATGAACGAGCATGAAGCAAGTTCCTATTGTCAGTCAATAGACAAGCCTTTCACCTAGTTTTCATAGTAGCTAATCAAAATAACAAAGGAGCATAGAGAAAGTCTTTAATGTCCAAAAACTCAATAATAATCAAAATAATAATAATCATCTCTCTATTTAGGTAACAAAACAATAAGATAATCGAATTAACCCACCTTATGTATCAGCAGGGAGACCGTCTAACACTTCGTTAAGCTTTAAGAAACATTAATAGCCATAGACGGAACCATTTCCTATAGCCCCTCAGTTACTTCCAAAGTCGTGACCCCCAAAATCCATTTGTAGGTCAAAACATATCACAAGGCAATTCTATGTAATGATCACTTCTTATACTCGCCCTTGGTAATGGACTGTTTGCCTTAAGTGACATTAAGGCAATTTCCCTTATGAGAATAGTAGCTCTTGATCGATGAAAAGTCCAAAATGACATCATGGATCCAGTGAGTGACCCTGCAATCAATGCCTCTAGAATGGATACTAGTCAATTTGACGATCCTAGGGTAAATTCTCTAGGAATAATATCGTGGACCCAGTGATGTAGGTTAAAAACTCAAATAATTCTCCCGACTCAATAAGTCCTAGGAGAGATCAAAACCAATAGAAATATAAAGAAATATTCTCAACTTCTAGTCTAAGGGAATAATGATTCCCACTATATAGTCCTTATAAGAAGCTCGAAAAATCACATGATAACAAAATATATAGCACTTAGAGAGATGACATGTAATGATCTGCCTGTCATTCCACAGAAAGACGCGTCATTATTAAGAAAGAAAGAGGTAGAAATAAAATATATAAAAGAAAGAACTCAACAATATCAGAATCTCATAGCTGAATGGAACAAAATATAATATATAACATAACTATTACATAGTCATTTACATATCAGAGTTACACAGATATAACAACACAAAATAGACAGTTATAAAAATCTCTCTATTATACAACTCAAATACAACACAGAGTTACATCATAGCGGAAACATTATATAACTACAAACGCTGAAGCATCCTGCTCCATCTCTCCTCCAAAATTCGTCAAAGCTAACCTGAATCCATTGGCCACTCGTAAAAATTTGAGTACCCAAGAGTTTGAGAAAAACAGAATAAACTCCGGGTTAGACATGGGTCTGGTGTGAGTAAACGGGTTAAAGTTGCTTAACTTTTGATATCCTTTGAAAATAAAAGGTATCACGTAAGACTCCCGACACATAAACATGGGTAAGTTTTTACCTTACACTAACCAAAACATTTGATAGGAAATTCAGTGATATTATAATATGGTCTAGGGTTTTCAAGTAGATAGAAAATAACCAAAATTGTTACATTTATTAAATTCCAGCTACTAGCCACAAAAGGGGGTAATACAATCAAAACCGTAAGGGCTCGTAGGAAGAATGGGTTTCCATCAATGGCAGGGCTATTGGGGTACCGCCCGTCGCAGTACATGGCCTAGATCACCGTACCGACGATCCACCCTAAATCCCCTGCAACACAAGGCCAAAACCATCCCTTACTGGACAGTCCCGAATAAGACAACCCGGCGGTTCTAGCTATCAACTGCCCACACGGCCGAATAAAAAGGGACTCTAGACAGGGGAAGATCTTATCCTACTTGGGTGCTACCCACTTAGCCTTGTTGCACCTCCCCTGTTTTAGCCATTCTCGGTTGATGAGGCTTGAGGCTACGATTAACTTTATAGAACACATCTATCTTAGAATGCTCATCGTCCACCTGACGATGTGCTGAAAGCATTCAATCCATAAAAGTTCGTTCCGGGTTCGAATGAAACCGAAGGCATTATCTCGTTACACTCATTTTGGAATCACCCTCAGAGTTAACGACAATAACCCTTGCACTCTGAAAACTCCATCTCGAACCTGAAAGCACTATCTCTGTTATACTCGTATTGGAATCACCTTTAGATTTTTACGAGAGATAGTTCTTACACTTCGAGTCTTCAACTTGATCTTCACTTGAATTCATGACCTAACGTTTAATTTTGATCGATGTGGTTTTCGGATAATCAAATTTGATATTCGATCCCGGTCTCATCGAAATCCAAACGTATCTTAAAATCCAAGTTGTTAAAAGTTTAAACAATTCAATTTAATACCTTGAATTCACACAGCATTAACACAGACAAATATCACACATTTATCACTGATATATCCAATATCATACCACAGAATGTCACAGCATATCATCCAATAGATATCATCCAATAGGTATCATTAAATTCAGACATTCAATAAAAAATCATCCATAAGCAAACATTATCAATTCATAATATAATTAATTTAATTACTTAAATTAAATTAATTCTTTAAGAGTTAATCACTTGATTCTACTTATACAATCATTAATTAATTACTAACTTTTAATTAATTAATCACTCCATGATTATCGTATCAATCAATCGATTAGTTTCTAATTACAGATTAATCATCCTTTAATGATCAATTAATAATCCTTAATTATTAATTAATCTCTTCCAATATAGAGTAGTCAATCCTTAATTACTTTTATAGTCAATTAATTAACCTTTAATTAACTGATTAATTATTCATTAACTATTGATTAATAACCTTAATTATTAATCTATATCTCTTAATATAAATTAATTAATCCATAATTACCCTTATAATTAATTAATCAATCGTTAATTAACTAATTAATTATCCCTTAATTATTAATTAATAAAACTTAAATATTAGTTAATAAACTTAATTGCAAATTAATAAATCCATAATTAAGTTAATCAATCCTTGATTAACAGTTAACCCATCTTTAATTAACAAGTAATCAATCCTCAATTATCATTTGATTAATCCTTAATCACCATTTGATTAATCAATTAATTACCATTTAACAACTTCTTAATTAATCTTTAATTACTGATTAATTATCCTTTAATTATTAATTGATAAAACCTTAATTATTAATTAATAAAACTTAATTACAAATTAAGCACTTCTTAATTATTAATTAAGTAACCTTTAATTACTTAATTAACTATTCATTAATCACTTAATTAATCAATCTTAATTACTTGATTAATTAAGTCTTAATTACACTTAATTACTTAGATAAATAAGCTTTAATGATAAATCAATAATCTTCATTATCTAATTAATGATCTTTTTTAAAATTAATTAACCCTTAAATTAATTAACCTTTAATCTTAATCATTATTTATTAATCAAGTAAATTAATTACCCTTAATTAACTTCTTAATTATTCCTTTATAATTAATTAAACTAATTAGTTAAAATTTCCTTAAATTAATTTAATTAATTACAAAACTCTAAACCTTAGTCATCATAAGATAAATAATTATCATATAAATGCCTTAATTACCCTTAACATATTTACATCATTTTTCTTTAAAATTACCTTTACTTAATTATATCATTAATTAAGTTTTAAATATAATATAATCATTTATCTTTAAAAATTAAAGTTATCAAAATATAACTTTAAATGGCTTAAACATTTATCAATTAATAGTTTTTTAAAAAAACTATGTCCAATTTGAATTTAAAAACTTGTCTTTTTATATAAACTTTTAAAACTTCACTTCTACTCAAATTTTTGAAATCACTTAAAATTTACTAAACAAAATTTAAATTTAACCAGCTTCAAACTTCCAAATCAAAATGTTTAAGAAAACATTTATTAAACATCAAGTAATATATATAAAGTTTTTAACTAATTTAAATTTCAAAAAAACAAGTTTTAAAACCTTTAAAACTGCGTAACACCTTCTGCTTCGGGCCAAACCTGAAGCTTACTCAGGTGAAACCCGAGTTTCCCTTTTCTTTCCTTTTTTTTGAACACTTAGTTAAAAAATTTAAGTTTAAAAACTACAAGCTAATCACCCTCACTACTTCAAGTTTACACTCGAGTCATCTGTCCTTAACTTCGAGTAACCCAAAAGCCAACACAGCTGACACCAGATCACAACTGTGCACATGCACCACCACCTAAAGCAACTCCGACCATCGCCACACCCTCCGGTACATCACCCAACATTACAGCAACCAATATCAATCACCCAATCAAACTCACGATCCCTCTAACACGATTGAGCTACCTAGTTGACATCTGAAACCAAACAGCCTCCAATAAAACTCCTTCGACCACACAGCTCCGACCACCAGCGGTCATACAATTGTGACCACATCTTGCCGCCCCAACACGCAACCTTTCCCCTGAGTTCCATGGCACTCGATCCAACAGAGGAGAAGTAGTGACTCGAAACTCAAGCTCTGTCAAAACTAGGGTTTAAAACCCTTATGGCCTACCGCCGAAGCCACGGTCCACTATCGCCACAACCACCATTTTTTCCAAGCACCCTGATCGCCAATCTAGTTTCAGATGAAAACTCGACCACTCGAATTGCTCCGACTACCAGGATTCACCCAAAACCCATTTTCCAGATACTCCAAAAATTCACATTCATTTGAATGTTAAAAATTCTGATATTTATTTTAAAAATCATAACTTTTAAAATGGATACAAGTTATAGTCTTAAAACAGTAAATTAAGATGATTGATTTTACATGTTTAAAGAATCTCTACTGTATTTTCCAAATTTTAACATCGTTTAAATCTTATAATACTTGAATCTATTTTTAACTCCTGGATTAGGCTTAAACTAAACTATATTGTTTAAATTTCACAGTCTAACAGGAAACACATGCAAAGATTTTGAACTTTGATCAAAATCATATGTTCTGAACTAAGAACAGAGGAGTTAGAATCAACAGATAAGCATACATCATATATATACAGAGACTTACTTACATGCATACATACAGAACAGTTATCATCACAAATTTCACATGCAATCAGATAATTATCTACTTAACTTTAATTTAAAAATGTTTACTCACCTTTTGAATATGCAGAGAGCTTTAAAACTGGATTGCTAAAAACTGGAAATTTTGAACATTTGAATACTTCGCATGTTGTTGTTGTTTTTGATTTCTGAAACTTGTCTTGCTTTTAAGACTTTGATAATCTGTTTGGTTCCAGGTTGTATTTGAACTTGAAAACTTGATTCACAGGCTTTGGAAAGTGCTAACAGGTTTATTGAACTACGGATTTGAAGAAAAGTTCTTTTACAGGTTGCAGCTTTGGAATTTCTGCACGCTTTGAAAATGCTTGAAGTGTTTTTGATTGCAGGTTTGATAAAAAAGGATTATAGAGCTGGGTTTTGAAAATTTTGAGTTTGATCTTGTTTGAATAGTCAGATTTGAGTTACAGGACTTTGATTCATTTCAGAGGAGATGATAACAGGTGTTGTTGAGGATTTTCTGGTTTGAAGAGTTAAACAGGTTTGTTTTGAGGAAGTTACAGATTTTGATTTCAGTTTGAACTTTTGTAAAAAAAATTTCAGGTTGATTTTAAGAAATTGAATACAAGAGTGGCCATTGATCTCTGAATTGAAAGAAAAAGAATGAAGAAAGAAATGGGAGTTTTATATTTTGTAATTTATGGTTTATCAAAATTAAGAAGAGAAAGACACTTGTTATCATTTGTTTAATTTTAACACATTTGTCACAAACCCTCTTTAATTAACTACCCATGTATTCAATATGTTTTAATAATTAAACATTTGCCAAAACTTATTTTTAAATTATTTTTAAATGATTTTAAAGCCTTTCTTATCAATTTTCCTAATAGTTAATGCTTTTATAAATTTATAAATGCTTTTTCTTATATTATAAAAAAACCTTTAAAATAAAAAAAATATAAACCAATTAGATTCTAAATAAAATCATATAAAATTATTTAATCCATTTTTAAATGCTAATTTACATGCCTTTTTCATTTATTTACTATTAAACAAATATTTTCTAAATTTAAAAAATGCTTTTGTTTTTAAATTAATATAAAACAAATCTTATTTTAAAATAAAAACTTTATTCGTAAATCCTTTTATATCCAATATAATTTCAAGATATAAATTCTTTTTAAATTTCAAATTTCGAATCCAAATTCAATTTAAACTTCAATTTAAAATAAAATCAAATATATCCATATTAATTTAAACATATTAAATTTGGAAATATCAAATTCAAATTTTAAAGCTAACTTAAATAAATAAATAAATATATATATATATATATATATTTAAACAACACTTATTAAATTTTGAAAATGATAAGTATATTTAAAAATCAAATTTATAAAATAACACTATTTAAATAATTATTCTTATTTAAAATCAATCTATCTCTATATTTAAAAACATCACATTAATTTTATTTTGAATATTTTTATTTAAAAATAACAATTTTATCCGTTTTAAATAATTTAATTAAGAGATTATCACATTTCAAATTCCTTTAAATTCTGGGATATCACATTCCTCCCACTTAAAAGAATTTCGTCCTCGAAATTTAAAACAAAGATAATCCCAAAAATCTTTTATTTCATTTTAACCATACAAGCATACCCATCAACCAAACATTATCAACCAAACAACAATCCATCCAAACAAACAGTTTGTTCAAACAAACAATTCATTCAAATAAACAACACTAGCTATCCGGACACAGATCCGGATAAGCCTTTCTAAACTACTAAGAGTTTTCCAAGACAAACTCTGAAATCCTAGCTTCACAACAAAAGATAGGTTGTTCACGTATTTCCTCAGGTGAGATACATGAAAAAAAATGTGAATTCCAGCCATCCAAACTGGCAATTCAATCCTGAAGGCTACAGCACTAAACTTCTCCTTGATAAGCTCCACCATCGCAGATATCTCACAGACCAAGACTGGACCAAGAACCAGATGATCTCCCGACTCTTCCCAATAGAATGGAAATCTACAAGATCTTCCAAACGTAGCTTCATAGGGTGCCATCTAGATACTCGCCTGATAACTGAACAAGAATTCCAATTAATGCAGATGATCCTCCCAACATCCACAAAAATCCAGAACACAAGCCCCCTCGAATCTCTAGAATTTGGTTCAGCCTTTCCGTTGGTCTGGGAATGATAGGTTGTACCCAAACTCAATCTCGAACCCAAAACTGATCACGAAGCCATCCAAAACTAGCTGGAGAAGATAGGATCATGATCGCTAATAATGCTGATTGAAATACCATGCAGTCAAACAAACTCTCTAAGAAAAACTCAGCCAAAGATGTTACAGAACGAGTTCCTTAACTAGAATAAAATGGGCTTTCTTGGTCGACCGGTCTACAATCACGCACATTCCTTTATTTCCCTTTTCGGTCCTTGGCACTGTCAACAAAATCCAAAGAAATCGCTTCCTATTTCTACCTCAGAACTTCCAAAGACTGCAACAATCTTGCGGCCCTTTGCAGATCACCAACACCTGCTGACAGATCGCACATCCAAAGACGAAAGCAGCTACATCCTACTTTGCGCTTGGCCACCAGAAGACTCCCTTCATCCGTATATCTCTGAAAATCCTGGGCTGGACACTCAACCTGAAGCGATGACCCTTTGCCATAAATCCCTGCCTCAATGTTCCTTAGACATCCATCACAAAATTGGAAAACTAACCATTCTTGACTCACTTCATCCATCTCAGACACACAAACGTCCGAGTAGACCTCAACTTATTCTTGCCATCAGAGATAGCTTAGAACAGGCACACTAGTTAGCCTTGCCTTCAAATCTAAGAAAACCTCTTCACACTGGGATCCACTTAACTTTGCTCCTTTCCGAGTCACTTGGTTGAGTGCGAATAAATCTTAGAAATATCCTTGATAAACTTCCTGTAGAACTCTGCCAAATCCAGAATACTACAGTTGCTTCCACTTCAGAATAGTAGCTATCCAGGATGGATCTACAGAAATACCATCACCAAAACAAAATGCTTCCTCAAAGCTTCTAACACTAACTCCAAATGCTCCTCGCGCTCCTCTTCAGACTTAGAGTAGACAAGAAAAACATTGATGAACAAAAACGAACTTATACCACACATCCCAAAAACTCGGTTCATCAAATCCACACAGAATCTTAAAAGACTCATTTGTCCTGGCCACAAGGACAACAGCTGAATATCAACTAGGAAAACAAGACTGAACAACAGGCACTGCTTGCGGAATCAAAGACGATCCGAAATTCTATCTCTTGATGAAGGCAAACCTTCACTCCCTCGAAAACATCCGAACAATCACTGACCACCTCGATGGACTGTACACCTTCTGGAGATGCCTCATTTCCATGCAACGGATGCTCAAAAAAACTCTGGCATCATCGCAAGTCACTATTGTGATTCTTCCCAACTTAGTCTCCAAAGACACAATCCTTGCTTCATGCATCAAACGGCCAATATTAATCAACCAATCCATATCCAAGACAAGATCAAATCCCTTTAAAACTCAAATAAGAAAGGTCTCCAGAGAAACTATGGGGAAGATAAGAAAATCTTAAGCCTAAACAGATCTTATCTAACTCGGTTACTCCGTTTATAGGATTAGATACAATGGAAGGAGGGCAAGCATACAAAAAGAGAGATGAAACTCCTTTAGAACACATGTTCGAAATTCAAACAGATACCCAACAAAATTTATATAAGTATATAGTTATATAAAAATTACAAATACGCGCTCTCAAGATAGACACCACTCCAGAGCCTAGGTATTATCTCAACCTATGCTCTGATGCCAAATGTAACGACCCATCTTTCATTACATAGAAGATGCATCATTATTAAGAAAGAAAGAGGTAGAAATAGAATAGATAAATAGAATAGATAGAAGAAAGAACTCAACAATATCAGAATCTCACAGCGAAACGGAACAAAATATAATATATAACATAACTATAACGTAGTCATTTTTACATATCAGAGTTACACAGATATAACACCACAAAATAGACAGTTATAAAAGTCTGTCTATTATACAACTCAAATACAACAGAGAGTTACATCACAGCGGAAACATTATCTAACTACAAACGCTAAAGCCTCCTGCTCCATCTCTCCTCCAGAATTCGTCAAAGCTAACTTGAATCCCTTGGCTACTCGTAAAGTACCCAAGAGTTTGAGAAAAGTAGAATAAACTCCGGGTCAAACATGGGTCTGGTGTGAGTAAATGGGTTAAATTTTCTTAACTTTTGAAATCCTTTGAAACTAAAAGGTATCACGTAAGACTCCCAACACATAAACATGGGTAAGTTTTTACCTTACGCTAACCAAAACATTTGATAGGAAATTCAGTGATATTATAATAGGGTCTAGGGTTTTCAAGTAAATAGAAAATAGCCGAAATTATTACATTCATTAAATTCCAGCTACTAGCCACAAAAGTGAGTAATACAATCAAAACGTAATGGCTCGTAGGAAGAATGGGTTTCCACCAATGGCAGGGCTATTAGGGCACCGCCCGTCACAGTACATGGCCTAGATCACCATACCGAGGATCCACCCTAAATCCCGTGCAACACAAGGCTGGAACCATCCCTTACTGGACAGTCCTGAATAAGACAACCCCGGCGGTTCTAGCTATCAACCGCCCATACAACCGAATAAAAAGGGACTCTAGACAGGGGAAGATCCTATCCTACTTGGGTGCTACCCACTTAGCCTTGCTGCACCTCCCATGTTTTAGCCATTCCCGGTTGATGAGGTTTGAGGCTGCGATTACCTTTATAGAACACATCTATCTTAGTATGCTCATCGTCCACATGACGATGTGCTGAAAGCATTCAATCCATACAAGTTCGTTCTGGGTTAGAACGAAACCGAAGGCATTATCTCGTTACACTCATTTTGGAATCACCTTCAGAGTTAACGACAATAACCCTTGCACTCTGAAAACTCCATCTCGAACCTGAAAGCACTATCTCCGTTATACTCGTATTGGAATCACCCTCAGAGTTTTACGACAGATAGTTCTTACACTTTGAGTCATCAACTTGATCTTCAATTGAATTCACGACCTAACGTTTGACTTGGATTAATGTGGTTTTCGAATAATCAAATTTGATATCCGATCCCAGTCTCATCGAAATCCAAACGTATCTTAAAAGCCAAGTTGTTTAAAGTTTAAAAAATTCAATTCAATTCAATACATTGAATTCACACAGCATTAATACAGATAAATATCACACATTTATCACTGATATATCCAATATCATATCATAGAATGTCACAGCATATCATCCAATAGATATCATCCAATAGATATCATCCAATAGGCATCATTCAATTCAAACATTCAACAAACAATCATCCATAAGCAAGCATTATCAATTCATAACATAATTAATATAATTACTTAAAAATTAATTCTTTAAGAAATTAATCACTTGATTCTGCTTATACAATCATTAATTAATTACTAACTTTTAATTAAATAATCATTCCTTGATTATCTCATCAATCAATCAATTAATCTCTAATCATAGATTAATTATCCTTTAATTATCAATTAATAATCCTTAATTATTAATTAATCCCTTCCAATACAGAATAATCAATCCTTAATTACTTTTATCATCAATTAATTAACATTTAATTAACTGATTAATTATTCATTAACTATTGATTAATAACCTTAATTATTAATCAATATCTCTTAATACAAATTAATTAATCCATAATTACCCTTATAATTAATTAATCAATCATTAATTAACTAATTAATTATCCCTTAATTATTAATTAATAAAACTTAATTATCAATTAATAATCTTAATTACAAATTAATTAATCTATAATTATTAGTTAATCAATCCTTGATTAACAGTTAACCCATCTTTAATTAACAATTAATCAATCCTTAATTATCATTTGATTAATCCTTAATCACCATTTGATTAATCAATCAAATACCATTTACGACTTCTTAATTAATCTTTAATTACTGATTAATTATCCTTTAATTATTAATTAATAAAACCTTAATTATTAATTAATAAAACTTAATTAAAAATTAAGCACTTCTTAATTATTAATTAAGTAACCTTTAATTACTTAATAAACTATTCATTAATCACTTAATTGATCAATCTTAATTACTTGATTAATTAAGTCTTAATTACAATTAATTACTTAATTAATTAAGCTTTGATCATAAATCAATAATCTTCATTATCTAATTAATGATCTTTTTTACAAATTAATTAACCCTTAAATTAATTAGCCTTTAATCTTAATCATTATTTATTAATCAAGTAAATTGATTACCCTTAATTAACTTCTTAATTAATCATTATAATTAATTAAACTAATTAATTAAAATTTCCTTAAATTAATTTAATTAATTACAAAAAACTAAACCTTTATTATCTTAAGATAAATCATTATCTTATAAATGCCTTAATTACCCTTAACATGTTTACATCATTTATCTTCAAAATTACCTTTACTTAATTATATCATTAATTAATTTTTAAATATAAAATAATCATTTGTCTTTAAAAATTAAAGTTATCAAAACATACCTTTAAATAGCTTAAACATTTATCAATTAATAATTTTAAAAAAAAAAACTATTTCCAAGTCGAATTTAAAAACTTGTCTATTTATATAAACTTCTAAAATTTCACTTCTACTCAAATTTTTGAAATCACTTAAAATTTACTACACAAAATTTAAATTTAACAGGCTTCAAACTTCCAAATCAAAATGTTTAAGAAAAAATTTATTAAACATCAAGTAATATATATAAAGTTTTTAACTAATTTAAATTAAAAAAAACAAGTTCTAAAACCTTTAAAACTGCTTAACATCTTCTGCTACGGGCCAAACCCAAAGCTTACTCGGGAGAAACCCGAGTTTCCCTTTTCTTCCAATTTTTTTAAACACTTAGATCAAAAAATTAAGTTTAAGAACTACAGGCTAATCACCCTCACTACTTCGAGTTTACACTCGAGTTAACTACCCCTTAACCCGTCCTTAACTTCAAGCAACCCACAAGCCAACACAGCTGACACCAGATCACAACCATACACATGCACCACCACCTGAAGCAACTCCGACCATCGCCACATCTCAGGTACATCACCCAACATTGCAGCAACCAATATAGATCACCCAATCATACTCACAATCCATCTAACACAATCGAGCTACCCAGTTGAAATCTGAAACCAAACAGCCTCCAATAAAACTCCTTCAACCACACAGCTCCGACCACCAGCGGTCATACAATTCTAACCACATCTTGCCGCCCTAACACGAAACCTTTCCCTTGAGTTCCATGGCACTCGATCCAACAGAGGAGAAGTAGTGACTCGAAACTCAAGCTCTATCAAAACTAGTATTTAAAACCTTTATGACCTACCGCCGATGCCACAGTTCACTATCGCCTCAACCGCCATTTTTGCCAAGCACCCTGATCGTCAATCTAGCTTCAGATGAAAACTCGATCACTCGAATTGCTCCGGCTACCAACATTCACCCAAAACCCATTTTCCAGATAATCCAAAAATTCACATTCATTTGAATGTTAAAAATTCTGATATTTATTTTAAAAATGATAACTTTTAAAATGGATTCAAGTTATAGTCTTAAAACAGTAAATTAAGATGATTGATTTTACATGTTTAAAGAATCTCTACTGTATTTTCCAGATTTTAACATAGTTCAAATCTTATAATACTTGAATCTATTTTTAACTCCTGGACTAGGCTTAAACTAAACTATATTGTTTAAATTTCACAGTCTAACAGGAAACACATGCAAAGATTTTGAACTTTGATCAAAATCATATGTTCTGAACTAAGAACAAAGGAGTTAGAATCAACAGATAAGCATACATCATATATACACAGAGACTTACTTACATGCATACATACAGAACAGCTATCATCGTAGATTTCACATGCAATCAGATAATTATCTACCTAACTTTAATTTAAAAATGTTTACTCACCTTTTGAATATGCAGAGAGCTTTAAAACTGGATTCCTAAAAACTGGAAACTTTGAAAATTTGAATACTTCACATGCTGTTGTTGTTTTTGATTTCTAAAACTTGTCTTGCTTTTAAGACTTTGATAATCTGTTTGGTTCCAGGTTGTATTTGAATTTGAAAACTTGATTCACAGGCTTTGGAAAGTGCTAACAGGTTTATTGAACTACGGATTTGAAGAAAAGTGCTTTTACAGGTTGCAGCTTTGAAAATTTCTATAGGCTTTAAAAATGCTTGAAATTTTTTTGATTGCAGGTTTGATAAAAGAGGATTACAGAGCTGGGTTTTGAAAATTTTATGTTTGATCTTGTTTGAATACTCAGATTTGAGTTACAGGACTCTGATTCATTTCAAAGGAGATGATAACAAGTGTTGTTGAGGATTTTCTGTTTTGAAGAGTTAAAAAAGTTTGTTTTGAGGAAGTTACAGATTTTGATTTCAGTTTGAACTTTGTAAAAATGTTTTCAGGTTGATTTTGAGAAATTGAATACAAGAGTGGACATTGATTTCTGAATTGAAAGGAAAAATGAAGAAATAAATGGGAGTTTTATTTTTTGTAATTTATGGTTTATCAAAATTAAAAAGACAAAGACATTTGCTATCATTTGTTTAATTTTAACACATTTGTCACAAACCCTCTTTAATTAACCACACATGTATTCAATATGTTTTAATAATTAAACACTTGTCAAAACTTATTTTTAAATGATTTTAAAGCCTTTATTAACAATTTTCCTAATAGTAAGTGCTTTTATAAATTTATAAATGCTTTTTCTTATATTATAAAAAAAACCTTTAAATGAAAATAAAATATAAACCAATTAGATTCTAAATAAAATCATATAAAATTATTTAATCCATTTTTAAATGCTAATTTAAATGCCTTTTTCATTTATTTACTATTAAAAAAATATTTTCTAAATTTAAAAAAAATTAATATAAAACAAATCTTATTTTAAAATAAAAACTTTATACATAAATCCTTTTATATCCAAAATAATTTCAAGATATAAATTCTTTTTAAATTTCAAATTTCAAATCCAAATTCAATTTAAACTTCATTTTAAAATCAAATCAAATATATCCATATTAATTTAAACATATTAAATTTGGAAATATTAAATTCAAATTTTAATGCTAACTTAAATTAATATATATACATATATATTTAAACAACACTTATTAAATTTTGAAAATAATAAGTATATTTAAAAATCAAATTTATAAAATAACACAATTTAAATAATTATTCTTATTTAAAATCAATCTATCTCTAAATTTAAAAACATCACATTAATTTTATTTTGGTTATTTATATTTGAAAATAACAATTTTATCCATTTTAAATAATTTAATTAAGAGATTATTATATTTTAAATTCGTTGAAATTCCGGGATATCACACAACACTCTCGATTACAACTCAAATCTAATAATAACCTTAAGATGATCACCACAAAATGCCTAACCTGACTTCAAAATATAAGTGACATCTACTTACCAATAGAAATCAAATAAGTATTACTTAAGTGCTCTATAATACTCGGTACTACTCAAACATTTACTAATAGCTAGTAATTACACTCACAGAATCTCAGATATTCTATAATATGATTCGATAGAATAACCAAAAAAATATTATCGAGCATCCCATACCATCCAGTACTACTAATCTGTTTATTCGACATCCTTACCATATAGAATTAAAAACTCAATTTAAAAAATCAAATATTTCTTATAAGTGTCAAGAGAGTAATCAGAAAAGCATTATCAAATGTCCCATACCACTTGGTATTACTAAATCGTTTACTTAATATTCTCATCATATTGAACTTTACAGAAATTGTTTTATGCTTTGCTTCTCATTAACTAGGGTGTTCTTAAATGAGTAGACTAGGTAGAAGGTCTAGGTGATACATAGTGGCAGTGCAGAGGAAAAGCTACATGGAGCTTTCTTGTATTATATATATAGATATTTATGCTTATTCCGCTTTGTGACACTGTAGAGCCTAGGTGGTATTCGTCTATCATATATTAGAGGCCGTTTGGGTTTATTACCAGTTGTATAAACTCTATTATCATTTTGCATACCTCTGTGAACTTATGTACTCTGATAATGCGGTTTATTTGAGTTATTATTTCCTCACCATTTTTATATCTATAATGTGTATTATATTTTATTCCATGTACTGTGAGATATAGGACTCGACATATGATATTTTATTTCTTTTTCAACTCTTGGCAATCATCACGCATCGTTAGGCACTGCAATAGTGCACTATTTAGTTATACTTGATGTCGGTGGTTTAGGACGGTCGTCATATGTTCTTTATGGCAAAAGAAGAACAAAGCTCAAGATAAATCGATAAACTAAACTCTATTTTTTTATTGAAAATTAGGAATACACATGATAGTACATACTGTTTAAATTTGTTATGAAAAATAAGTTAACTAATATATTTAAAATTGAAAAAAAGCACTTCTAAAGAATGATAATATAGGTTTAGATCTTTTTATATTACATATGAATATATGCATAAGAACAAAATATAAATAACTAAAATCTGTTTAAAAAATTAATGAATAAATTAATGTACAAAGTAAAATATTTATTAAAACAGATAAAAATTAAAATAACAAATAAAAATTCTATTGAAATAAAATAATTTTGTATATACAAATTATATTATTATATATTTATTTAATAAAAATACCCACCCAATAATTAAAGTAATAATAGAACATTATCAATTAAAAATAAAACATAATAAAAAGTTAGTCGGTATATTGTCTCCGCATATACTGATACCGAAAAGAATATGTCGGCATACATAGGATCGAAATGATAAAACCTTTCAAAATTTAAATTTTAGAAACTCCCACTCTTTGCCAACATTTCAATTTTAAAAAGAACACTTTATTGCACTTGCTTATTCAAAGTCGACTTAATACACTTATCTCGTTCATTCATTCACATGTCACTTTATTTTAAAATTCAAAAACAAATCCAATCTCCGTTGTCACTTTTATCTACAAACAATGGCTTCACATCAAGCTTCAACTTTTCAAGCTCCTAGGCTTTCTTCAAAGCTTAAGAGTTGGCTCTATAATGACGAGGAGTCAATTAAAGCATTCATAGATCAGAAAGAGCAAACAAATGTATTTTTTTGGTTATTTTGCTAAATTTGTTTATTTTTCCCTTTTATTATTTGCTTTCTTATTCAATGAAAAATGGAATTTCGGCTTAGGTTAATCCATTGAAAGTAATTTTCCTTGTTGTCCAATCTTATGAAAATTTATATGCAAATTGAATAGCGGATTTTATGAATGAAATGATGATCGAATTTAGTGTAAATGGCACTACTATTATTTTAGATTCAAGTTTATTTAATAAAATTTTAGGATGCAAAAATAGCTATAACAATCTTTTGAAAGAAGAAGTTGATTAAAACAATTGATAATTTTTAAACAATTTATTAGAAAATGATTTCAAAGTTGATTGTAAAGGGAAAAATCTAAGACCAAAAACAAGGTTCATGAGTCTAATTTTACAATAATGTATAACTTGCCAAACCGAAAATTATAATAATTCTACTTTAAGAGTATGCAAAAATTTATTTGTTATTTTTGCTAAGAAAGACATAAATTGAGGACAAGTCATTCTTTCTGACTTTATGGAAAAAGGAGTTTCACGACATGAACATACACTTTATCATAGAGTTTATTTAATAAGAAGTTTTACTTATTTTGGAGTTAATTTGAGATGAGAAAACATCTCTAGAGCAATGATATTTGATAAAAAGAATATTTCAATTATGCACATTCCATATGAGTTTGTACTATATGTAACTCTTATGAAGAAAGAGCAAAGATTCCCTATGGAAGATGTAATGTCGGAGTGAATGGAAGAAGTGGAAGAAAATATATGGAAATTGAAGATGAGGACGAGGACGAACAAGAGAAGGAAGAGAGAAGGAGGATACTCCTCTTGAAAGCATTGAGAGCAAGTCTAGACCAAGCAATTTGGACCTACAATGGCATTAAAAGAAGTTTGACAATAATCAAAAGAAGCTTAAAAGGTCCATGAGCAATAATTTGTCAATGCTCTCTAGGAAAATGGATAGATTCTTTGAAAATATTATGAGAAAACTTCACAGTAACTCTTAATCATTTTCTTAGCTTTTTAGTAGTAATTTTGTATCATTGTTTTCTTTACTTATGTAATTTGTTTGTAATTAATGCAATTATTTAAATTATTATATATATTAAAATTATGCATGGTAATTCTCTAGAAACAAATAAAAATAAAATAGTATTTGTAAAAAATTATACAAACAAAAACAGGAATTAAAGCACACAATTAAAAAGGCAGAAAATGGTCTAAATGTCGGTATATAATAAACTATATATCGACATATCAGTTACAAAGGACCATACGTCACATACATAAAAGACTATGTCGATATACAATGGTAAAATCTAATTTTTTCTTTCTAAATTCAAAACCAAACAGTTAAACATCTAGAGGGAAAAGTTTAAAAAACTTAGCACTATACAACCATTATGTACAACCAAAAAATGAAGTCATCTTCTCAACGAAATATGCACTTTCATTTCTTATCAGATTTCTTAAAAAAGGATGATGAAAAAGAAGTTTTTGAAGAAAAATGAGTGAAAATCTTGAAGCAACTCCACAAAACTTAAAGAAGGCACTCTACACCATTCTAAGGAACCAAAAATATTTAGAAATGAATCAGTAACAAATGATGTACGAAAAAGAAATGCAATTTACATCTCTACACTACTTCATCGCTCATATTCTCAAAGGAAAGAATGAATATGTTCCTGAAAATGTTGGATATGGAAGAATGTAGAGGAAGATATGGATATTGATAAAGAATTTCTTAAAAAATAGGTAGTGATCTCAACTGGTCATATCTTTGGCCCAAACAATGGATGGGTTAAAGATCCTTTAAAGTAATCTTAAATATCAACGTATATTTGAAAAAAATCCACGCGTACTTTCTCCTTATGTTTGTATATATTTATTTTGTTCATATAATTATGTATATACAAGTTTAATGTTTTATATACAGTTGTTTAATACAAATATTTTATGTATAGTTGTTCGTTTAACTATAAATACCTATAATCCCTTTATATATGGCTAAAATTACAAAAAAAATCTACTAATTATGCTTGCTCTAAATAAAGGAACTATTCGACACACATCATACTATCAATATTAACTAAATTTTATACAAATTATTTTATCACATTTTTGTCGATAATAAAGGGGGAGAGAAAAAGGTATAAAACATAACAGTCAAAAAGGTAAGATGAGCATAAACATAGGGGGAGTTAATGGATTTAAGAGGAGTTAATTTGAAATTAATCTTATTTTTATCTTGGAATATTTAGATGCTTGTCATCATCAATAATGGGAAGATTGTTAGAACCATAGGTATTGGTTTTGATGATAACAACCTAATAAATATTAACATTAATGATTTTCCAAGTTTATGTATGATATGGTACACGAAATATAAGAATTATATCAAGATATATTACAGGATAATCAAGAGAAGTCGCATTACACATATCAAGTCAGATCAATACAAGAACTCAAGTACAAGAGCAGGTAGATCAAGAAGATCAAAAGGAACAAAGGAGGTTCAAAAGAAAGGCTTGAAGAACACAAGATACCCAAGGAACAAAGGTCGGAAGAGTATAAGACAACAGTTAGTTAGTTTTTAAGTATATCGAGTCTTACATTTAATTATTAAAGATCTCGTATCAATTTTTTGAATTTATTCTCCAAAACTTTTTCATAAAATATCAATATTAGTTTACAAATTAAAAGATTTAAACAATTGTTATGGAAAGATTTTCATTTTACACTAGGATATATCAACATATCCAAAATAGTGTGTCGACATACTAGCTGTCGTTCGCAACCTTTTATTTTAAATGAACGGATACTTCCTTTCATCTTTCACAAAGAGACACTTTCCTTTATCTTCTCTTACCCTTTATATTCTTATATTTTGCAAATAAGTTATAATATTCACATATACTTATACTTTGCCAATCCACTCACTTTCTCTTTATTTGTTCTTGGATCTGTAAATCTATTAAAATTTAAAGGGTCCACATACAAATTCTCTATCGTTTCCTCTCTATTCTTATCCTATTTCTCAAATAAGTCAAAGATATATTGCTACAAGAGGTCTATAGGAACGTATGGAAGACTACCTAAAATTATGATCGTAAAGTTCAAATTGTATATATTACTCTACTACTGATTGTAAAGGTACATCATGCTACCCATAGAAAGTCGAAATTGTATAAATGTGTCATGTTACTCGTGGAAAATCAGATTAGATGTTCGTACCACCTAGTTCAAATTCAAGAAGGTCTAGATGTGTCCTTTCACTCGTACAAAGTCAGAATAGGTATTGCTTATCACTTGGTTCAAAGTCAGACTATCTAAGTACACTTACTAGGCGTGGAATTACAAGCTTGTGATAGTGCAAATTCTGTAGGGGTATAGGACTTGATGTAGGATTGAGAATCCAAATCGGCATAAAAATTCTTGGTGTCTTCTTTTCACTTTTATTGCCTTTACTTTTCACATTTACTATATTATTGCTTGTGAATCTGATTTTGTATTGTTAAGTTTGATAATCATTATATAAATTGGTGACAAGTTTAAAAACATTATTCAATCCCGTCCGATGTTTCATTAGCATTAAGGTGCATTTCGCACAGTAGCAAGTAGCGCATCATAATCCATACTATTCACATCCGAAAGAAGGGTTCTTCCGCATGAAGTATAGGAAGCAAAGCTTGTAGCAAATAGGTGGTAATGCTACGTTCTCATCATAGGGGATGTGGTTATAAACTAGTAACAAGTGAAAAACTGGAGCCAATTGGATGGAGGAAACTCATAAGTTATCCAACCATTCCTTGACCACTGTGCCCAGGGAAAAATATAGGCCATGACGTAGATGTTTGAAGGTGAGTGAGATGTAGCCATCTAAGAGGAATGGACATGTCAAGATAAAGAAAGGGACTTTAAAAAACTGTCTTTTAACCTAAAGCTGTCAAGAATATAGGTAATATTTTTGCGGGTGTAGTGGAAGAAATTGTTTCTTTATGGAAAGTGATGGCTTGACCAAAAGTACAAACTGCATCATTAGAAGATAAGATCAACTAGAATAGAGGAGGATATAATAAAACCTAGTCAAAGTTGCAGGTTGCTAAGAAAATTCAATTTCATTTGCTAATAAGTTATTCAAACTAATTATATGTGTTATACGAATTGTGAGAAGCATTTGATCATGCCTGTAATCGATGGTATTGAATTAAGCATTTGATCAAACAATCGGTAGGCAATAAAAGAGAATTTGATAAAGTACTATTGTTTATAAATTAAAGTGCAGTTTAATTAGTCAGTGATAACTAATGAAATTTGAAGACTTATTGAGTTTAACTTATTTATGGATTGATGGAATCTTCAATGAATTAGACGGAATTTCTAGATTGAAAAACCTAAGAATTTTTATCTATTGAAAAGAAGCAACTCAATGATTATATGGAAATGAAATGTTTAAGAAAGATGCGACATTCAATAGAGATGGTTCATGAAAGAGTCATTTATTTGATCAGTACTGATTACTTTTCTCTAAACAATGCATGCTTTATATTCACAGAACCGTACCTTAAAGGGCCGGTGTTATCCATATTTTTCTCGAGTGGCGATTCAAAATACTAGATTCAACATGTTGAAGGAATTGCAAAAGGTAGAAAGTAAGGTATTGACTAAGTTCATTGATTGATACCAATCTATTGCATAGATCATACAGATCCATGTCATAGATTGATAATAATCCATTAAGTTTGAACTTCTCGATGAAAATTTATAGCAGTTTAACTTAGGAGCATGAGGCAACCTTAAAGCATGAAGTAACAACATATAGGCATATGAATTTGAGGAGAAATTCACAAGTTAAGGGATCAATATTGATCCATGGATGAATTTGCATCGATCCATTGACTAGATCAATTCTTGCCTTATTAATTTTTCTACTTGCTTGGATCTTGAAGGAGATAATTTGGAGCGGTTTTACAAAGAAAGATCTCGACTTCATGTCCCATTTCAAATCCTCTACACCTATAAATACAGGTGCATGAACAATAGGAGGAGGATCAAAACTTGTTAATTTTTACGTCTTAAGGTTGGTGTTATCATGATTAGTCTATATCCTAGCTTTGAATCAGAGGTTACAATTGTAATTACTTTTGGAAACTGTTAAAAACAGCAAAACCAAAAAGCCCACTCAAAGTGGACGCGGACGTAACCAACTACTATAAAATTCATGTCCTTATTTTTCCTTACTTTTTCTTCATAGTATTACATATTATGAACATTTCTTTTGATCTTCTTTGAGATTCACATTAGAACTAAAAATTATTCGCAGATCATAGGCTAAAATCCTCATGTATATTCAACAACCACATTCGGTTTTGCTGCTTCTACATAGTCACATTAAAGGTGTCAAACCAATTTTCTAGCTAACATAAACGGTATTGTGGAACAAATGAAAGAGTTTTCAAGCCCTAATATGTTCATCTCAAAAGGTTGAAGTTTTGGCCCTATCTAAAATTTCACCTTAGTCTCTAATCAACCATTTAAATTACTAGGTGCTAATTTGTGCGTTATTGCAACTGTTAAGATTGATTAGAAAATTTTGTTACATCCACAATTTGGATATTGCAATTTCAATGCCTTAAGGCCACTTCATCAAAAGAGTAAGATAAATGCTTAGGAAGCAACATTGACCATAATTTTCATTAGAAAGTAGATAGAGAGCCAAGGGTATTTTTCTAGCTTGTTCTATGAGGTCCAATAAGAACACTTTTTCTTGAAGTTAGAACATGCACTTTATTTTTTTCATGGATGACCATAAAAGTGAGGCTTGGGTATATGTCTTTCAAGGAAATTTGGAGTGTTCGATATCTTTAAAAGATTCAAGAATTTTGTTGAAAAATCAATTAAAGAAACAACGAGTGATCAAGGCTTCAAATATAATATCAAATAATTTGATAAGTTTTTTTAGAATAAGGCACTAAACACCAATCAACTATTGCTTAGACAACACAATAAAATTAATTATCTGAATGAAGAAACAGAACATTTATGGGATGACAAGATCAATTTTAGCAAAAAGGATTACCAGGGTTATCCGGGGCCGAATCAGTCAACATTTCTGTTTTCTTACTATATAAAATGTCCAATTACAAAAGATCCATATAAAACTTCAATAAGCATGCAATTGAAAGAAACCTTGTGTATCTGCTATATTCATGTTATCACTTAAAAAAACACAAGAGGGAGGACTAATAATGAAAAAGGCATTATTCTTGGTTATATATCTTAATTAAAAACCGTAGAATCTATTATCCCGCCTTTTGGCAAGACCGTGACACCCAAAAACTGACTAGAAACTAAAGACAGCGTCTCAAAGATTGGTTATATATTGTTTCGCCATGGATGTCGGTGAATTTTGTCCGAGCCCGGATAAGGCTACAATTGATAAGACATGACAAGCAAAGCCATGAAGGCCAGCATTCCAAATTTCAAGTCAATCCGAGTTCATATGCTCATGTTTTGATCGATTCAATCTAGAGGAAACGGCCCAACCTTCGTATCCATCACTATGGGTGATTTCGTATCCATCAAGAGTGCGCTCGGTTCGTATCGATCATGTTCGCATCAATCAGTTAATAGCAGTTCGTATCGATCATGTTGGCAGTATTCGAATCCATCGAATTCGTATCGATGGACTTCGTATCCATCAACAGGTGTTGTGCCTCATAACGATTGGCCAGTGTCTTCTTCGCATCCATCATAAAAGCCTCTCTTCGTATCCATCAGGCAGCTGCTGTTCGTATCCATCAGGTAACCTTACTTCGTATACATCAAAGGGCTCCATTTCGCATCGATTGGCTTCGTATCCATTGAGACGCTGCATGGATCGTATCCATCATGGAAAGGCTTGTTCATAACCATCGACCATCAGTAGTTCATGTCCATCGTTGACTGCTGTTCGAACCCATGAGTGAGGCCTTATTCAAATCCATAAAGTCAACAAACCTAGGTGATGTATCATCCCTCGATACGAACATGGCGAGATTTATGGAGTCGATACGGTCAACTCGGAGTAAAGACCGGATCGAGGCGAAGTGTGCGTGCCACATCATCACGAGACCACGTGAGGCGATCGAGTCGAAGGGATCGTTTCGAAGTGATGGATTCGAACCAAACAACCACTGAAAAAGTCCATTTCGTATCGACTATTTCTCCCAATCCACTGATCCAAATACAATGAAATTTTCACAGGAGCTTGCGTACACACTAAGGAATGTCTCTGCCAAATTTCAGCTCGATTGGACATCATCTTGATCGATACGAAATGAATTCATGTCGACCGCAGATCGAGTCGAAACTTTCTGAGATTGGTCGTGTGGGCCCACTCACGTGCCAGAACGTGTCTCCCAAAGTTTGAGGGAAATCTCAGCCTCCTACGCCTATAAATAGATCCCCAAAGCCTACAGAAGAAGGATCTTTTGATTCTCAAGCACATAGACTCTGCCGGATCGAAACCTACATCATACTTTTGCTGTTGAATTCGAATTTGAAGTTGTATCTTGCTGTTTTTTGCTGTACTCGCTTGTAATCATTAAAAGAGAATCAATAAAGTTGCAAAAAAGTTCACAGTGGACGTAGGCAACACGCCGAACCACTTTAAATCGCTTGTCTGCGCATTTACTTTCCTGTTGTTTGGAGTTTTTGTTAGATAATCCTCATTTTCAATTTATATTCTTCATTATTATCTCTTCAAAAACTTCTGAAGGGTGTTGTGCTCAATTTTGGTACGAACACTTTGGTGCTTTCACTGAGAAAGCCCAGATTTTCTCCTGCTCGTTGGATCTGTCATCGATACCGGTTGAATAAATCTAAGAGAGATCCAGATTTCAAATCCAGATTCCTTCCATTCTATTCGGCTTTGCAAAAATCTAGAGAAAGGAATTCAACCTTCAAGATGTTTTAACACAAGGACCATCTCTAATGTTGTCAATCAAGAAGACCAGGATAGACAGAATCCCGTGCCACTACCTCCCTCTAACCAAGAAGCTACTGGACACTCGGAACCATCAGGTTCGGTTACCCGACAAGAGTTTCAGCTGCAGCTTCAAGAGCTGACTCAAAGTCGGCAACATCTAACATAACAGCTACGCGCTAACGCCGTGCTGACCAACCAGCTGAATCTCCATAAGCGGAGGAGATCCAGGAGAGACCATGCTTCTCACTCCTCCAGCGAAAGTTCATCCTCTTCTGATTATCATCACCGATCTCCGCGACCCTGGCTAGATGGGAGTCACATACAAACTGCTGGATATCAACCGGCAATGACCGATGGACAGTTGAGAGTCGGTCCATCAGCCAGTTTCCAAATCGGGCCCTCCTTACGAGGAGGTTCCGCTCCTCACTACACCGCAGAACACCGCGCCATGAACGTCGCTGTTGAACCAGGGGTCGATGCCCAAAATCAGTCGAACCTGGACCGCCGTCAGCACGGGCGTACTCCTGAACCGTACGTCCCAGAGGACTATGAGCCAAGAAAGCAAGGTGTGGACTGTCGACAGCATCTGGTCCAACCTCATAATATGGAACACCATCATACTCTGGCACGAACCGTACAGAACATACAAATGCCGGATATTCCGACCATGATACGTCAGATGATCCGTGAGAGCCAGGGTCTCACGAATGATGACTAAGGAATCTCCAGAAGTCACACTCCTTTTATCGACGATATACCTACTATTGAACCCCCTCGGCGATTCAGGATGCTGACTCTACCCATGTACGAGGGAAACTCCGACCCCAGCCAACATATTCTAAAATATGAATGGTCGATGAGCGCTGCCAGAGCTGACGATGCAGTGAAGTGTCATAGTTTCCCCATCTCCTTGGGGGGCATCGCTACCGTGTTGTTCACTCGACTGCCACCTCGATCCATTCCTCCTTTGACCAGTTGGCCACAAAATTTGTTGAGCAATTCCGCATGCGCGTCGCAAGGCCAAAAGATGTCAACACTTTGTCTAGCGTCACCCAAGCTCCTGGAGAGACGCTCAGACACTACTTTGAGAGATTCCATACTGCATGTGCGAAAATCAGCAATTCAAACGATAACTCCATCCTTATGGCGTTGACTAAAGGCATTGACCCCAATTCTGAGTTTGGAAACTGGTTGGCTGGAAAACCGCCTGCACCTTTGGATATTACACTTGCAAGTTGCCGGTAAGGTTGTTAAAAAGTAAATAGAATGAATCAACAAATTTATCATATATTATATAAGATATTAGACCATACAATTAGGTTCACAGCATGTTATGCTCTTGGATTTTATATACAAATGTTTGTAGTAAACTTAATTGAGATGTGGTATACCCCTCTGTAGATTAAAAAAACCATTTTGTTTATAAAAATAACTTCCAATAGCTTAAAGCAAAACGCTATATGTGTGTGTATATGTATATGCATATGTATATGTATATGTATATGTATATGTATATGTATATGTATATGTATATGTATATGTATATGTATATGTATATGTATATGTATATGTATAATTTAAGGACCTTTTGACATTTTCCATTTCTTCACTTTATACATGATTTTTCTACCCGTCTGCATGCATGTTGGCTCCAAGAAAAATCAGTACATTTATCTTATTTTTGTATTATTTCCATTTCCTTTGTTTTTTTTTGTCCATGCACAAAATCACGTGCAGCTCCACTTTTCTTTTTCTTTCTTCCGTTTCTTCCAATTCCGTAAGAACCCAAACCCGTCCTCTTTCATCCTCTCCACTACTACTAATGCAACACAAGATGAAGAACGTATGGATCTGCGGCCTAACTCCAACGAGTTAGTGAATACACGGCCTAAAAGTGGAGTTTGGGGTTATCTGCGACTTAAGGAATCAAGAGACAAGACGACATGACCTAACCAAGCTTTAAGTCGTTCGGTGTTGAGAATTTTAGGTCGGCCACGACCTAACAGTTCCGAAGAAGAGGAGCTACGACCTAACAAGCTGAAACCATGGGATGAGTCGTTGGAACGACCTATGCTAAGTCGCTGAAGGTTTTTCATCACGATGCTTTCTTAAGTCGCCTCCAAACAAGTCGCTGCCGAAGTTATCTTCAGTAGGTCAATCACGACCTAAGTAGAGCCGCTTTTGTATTGAGTCGTTAGGTCGCCTACGACCTAAGTGATGAATCTGTATTTCTTTAAGTCGTGTTGAATTTTAGGTCGTCACCGACCTATGTGTTGTGTTGTAATATTGCATTTGTTAAGTCATTATGTCGCTGGAGCTTGTTATGTCCTTAACTCGTATGTGATAAGTCGTAGGTCGGCATGTAGATAAGTCGGCCGAATGGGTGCTGTGTTGTAATTCGTTGAGTCGTTAGACTTAAGTCGTAAGTCGTGTCATTTGTTGTACTGTGTTGTACTTGGGTCTAAGTCGCTATGAGGGTAACTCGAGTCAGTTAGGTCGGCAACGACTTAAGAGGAGTTAAGTCGGCAACGACTTAAGGGTCAGATTGTGAAATGCTATAAATAGGGAGTGTGTTGTACATTTCAGAGGAGGTTGATTTTTTGAATAAAATTCTTGTTTGATTGCTGTGTGCTTTCATCCTAAATTGGTAGTTGAGTGTAATCTCCTATCTCCACTTTCGGTTATTCGAGTGCGCTCGAATCAACGATTGTTGAAGCCGATTCGCGGAATCAAGTACGCTTGATCAACGCTTGAAGAATTGAAGATCTTCTTTCACGGTATCGTGCACGATCAACGTGACGAGGATAGCTAGAATTCGGTATCTTCGGATCAACGAATTTGGGCGTTTCAGTATCTTCAATCCACCGTTTGCTACTTTCATCGATCTATATCATTTTGTTAAAATCCGCTGCGTCAGTTTTGGTATCGGAGCTAGACTTAGCCAATCATAGCTAAGCCGAGTCTTGGAGCCAAGGAATTTGAAGTTGGTGTTCATCGTGTTCATCTTGAAGTTGCAACAAGTTAGAAGCTTTCGATCCATTTCATTTTGGATCAAAGTGTGGAAGTTGTTTGAATTTGATTTGTGTTGAAGTGATTGAGGCCGAGCCAAGTTGAGTTGGGGCCGTGTTTGTTTGACTTGTGTTGAAGATTTTTGAAGTATTTTGTTGACGTGTTGTGAAGTTCAATCATGCCACCAAGGAGAGCTAATCGTCATCAGAATGTTGAAGCGTTGTATAGAAGAGAAGAAGCCGAACAAATGGAACAATGCATTAATGAGAAATTTGATGAAGGCGTTGGAAAGTTAGAGAAATTCATGAATGATTTGAATCAAAATAAAAGGAGGAGATCACCAATCTCGAACCATGGAGGAAACCGAGTTTCACCATCGGTTGCGGAAGCGAGAAGGGTATCACCGCAATCTTTTAGAGAAAGAAGAGAAACATCAATTTCATCAAGGAGAGATCACCATGACTATGGACATGAAGGGAGGAGAACTCCACGAGAGTTTGAAAATGAGCCATATAGAGATGAAGAGAGACATAGTAGAAGAGACATGCATGATCGAAGGGATGTTGATGGTCGAGATCGATATAGACGTACATTTGATTTTGATGAAGAGGGCGATAGAGCTAGCATTCATTATCGAGATCGAGACCAAATTCGAAATTCATATCGAGATGTAGATGATGATCGTCGATGGGAATCGAGTATGAAGATGGAAATTCCAGAATTCAAGGGTGGAATGGTAGCTGAAGAATTTCTTGATTGGTTGTCTAATGTTGAAGAGATCTTTGATTTCAAGGAGGTTCCTGAGCATAGAAGAGTGAAGTTGGTTGCTACTAGGTTGAGGGGAAGAGCTTTAGCATGGTGGCAGCAAACCAAACTTACAAGGGAGAGAATAGAAAAGTCGAAGATTGAATCATGGGAGAAGATAAAGAAACTAATGGAGGCTACATTTTTACCTTACAATTATCAATCACTCATGTATTAGAGGTTGCAGAACTTGAGGCAAGGGAAGAAGACTGTTAATGATTATGCTGATGAATTTTATCAACTCATTGCTCGAAATGACGTTATGGAGACAGAGGAACAGCTGACTGCTAGATTTGCTGGAGGGTTGAGGGTGCAGATCCAGGATATGGTTATTATGTTCGATCCAAGATCTGTGGCAGAAGCACATCAGAAAGCGTTGGTTTGGAAGAAGCAGGGAAGGCGTGGAGGTGGTGTGTTTACAAATTCCAACAATCAAGTGAAGGGTGTTAGTGGAAGCTCAAATGTTCCTAAATCTATCAGTAAACCAGTTGTGAATGAAGTTGCGAAGACGAAGGTCAACAACAGTTTCAAGTGTTACAATTGTCAAGAAGTGGGTCACAAGAGTAATGAATGTCCGAAGCCGAAGAAACGAGCTATGATTGTTGAAGTTGAAGGTGAGGATGTTGGAGAAGGTTATCCTAGTCCAGTTGAGGAGGATGAATATGATGTTGCGTCAGGAGATGAAGGATGTAATCTAATGATGAGGAGGTCTTGTTTAATACCGAAGCAAGAAGAAGAAGCTAGTTGATTGAGGAGTAACATCTTTCAGTCAACATGCACTATTCTGGGAAAGGTTTGTAAATTTGTGATTGACGCTGGAAGTTGTGACAATATTATTTCTACTGAAGCTGTGAGAAAGCTGAAGTTGAAGACGGAGAAACATCCTAATCCTTACAAGTTAGCGTGGCTGAGAAAAGGAGGAGAGGTGAAGGTGGACAGGCGAGTTCGAGTTCTATTTTCTATTGGGAAGAAATATAAAGACGAGATCTGGTGTGATGTGGTTGAGATGGATTTTTGTCACTTTCTTTTGGGAAGACCATGGCAGTATGATCGAGAAGTGCAGCATGACGGTCGGACCAATAGCTACAGCTTTATGTTTGAAGGTGTTAAGATTATTTTAGTTCCAAAGAAGAGACAACAGGAAGAGAGTAAATTTGAAGAGATTGAGGAGCTGAAGACTTTATTGACTTTGAAGGAATTTATTGAAGAAGTAGAGGAGAGTCCAGAGGTATTTTTGTTGATTGGACATGAAGCCACTGAATCTGTAGAAGTTCCAGAGGAAGTAAAACCGGTATTGGAAGAATTCAGTGATGTGTTTCCTGAAGAGTTGCCAACGGAGTTACCACCGTTGCGGGATATTCAACATCAGATAGATCTTGTGCCAGGGGCAGTATTACCACACAGGCCACATTATAGGATGAGTCCTAAGGAGCATGAGGAACTGAGAAGGCAGGTGGAGGAGTTGTTAGAACAAGGGCGTGTTCAGGAGAGCTTGAGTCCTTGTGCAGTGCCAGCTTTATTGGTACCAAAGAAGGATGGCTCGTGGAGAATGTGTACGGATAGTCGAGCTCTAAACAAGATCACTGTGAGATACAGGTTTCCTATGCCAAGGTTTGATGATTTGATAGATCAGTTGAGTGGAGCTGTTGTGTTTTCAAAGATTGATTTGAAGAGTGGATACCATCAAATTCGTATTAGACCAGGCGATGAATGGAAGACTGCTTTCAAAACCAGGGAAGGTTTATACGAATGGTTGGTTATGCCGTTTGGTTTATCGAATGCACCGAGTACTTTTATGAGAGTGATGAAACCATATTTTCAGACCATACATTGGGAAATTTGTGGTAGTTTACTTCGATGATATTTTAATCTACAGTGGGAGTATGGAAAAGCATGTCCAGCATTTGCGTGAAGTACTGTTGATTCTACGACAGGAGAAATTCTATACAGCAGCAAAGAAGTGCGTGTTTATGACGGACAATGTTTTGTTTCTGGGATATGTTCTATCGAAGGAAGGAATTCAAGTGGATGAAAGTAAAGTAGAAGCTATCAGGAGTTGGCCACAGCCCAAGACGATTACTGAAGTGAGGAGTTTTCATGGATTGGTATCTTTCTATCGAAGATTCATTCCACATTTTAGTAGTCTGATGGCACCTATAACCGATTGCATGAAGGGAAAGAAGTTCGAGTGGTCAAAGGAAGCAGAGGATGCTTTTGAGAAAATCAAGACACTATTGACGATAGCACCAATTCTAGTTTTACCGGATTTTCAGTTGTTGTTTGAGTTACATACTGATGCATCGAAGGTTGGAGTTGGTGGAGTTTTGAGTCAGAAGGGAAGACCAGTTGCTTATTTCAGTGAGAAGTTATCTGGAGCTAAGTTGAGATATAGCACTTATGATCTTGAGTTTTACGCAATTGTTCAAGCTGTGAAGCACTAGAGACATTACCTGTTTCAGAAGGAGTTTGTTCTCTATACGGATCATGAAGCTTTGAAGCATTTGCAGGGGCAGGACAAGATTTCAGCAAGGCATGCATCATGGATTGCCTATCTGCAGCAATTTACGTTTGTTGTGAAACATAAATCAGGAATTACGAATCGTGTAGCAGATGCATTGAGCAGAAGGAATCACTTGTTGACTACAATGAAGGTTGAGGTGACAGGGTTTGAATTATTGCCAGAACTGATTGAAGAAGATCCTTACTTTAAGAAATTTGTTGAGAAAGTTAAGGAGGGAAGTTCTGATGAATTTGTGTTGATTGATGGGTTCTTATTTAAGGGGAATCAATTGTGTGTACCGGATTGTAGCTTGCGAATGAAGATAGTAAAGGAGCTTCATGAGGAAGGACATGTGGGTAGAGACCGAACATTGCAGTTAATCTCTCAATCCTACTATTGGCCATCGATGTGGAAGGAAGTTGAAAGGTTTGTTCAGAGATGTCATGTTTGTCAAGTTTCGAAAGGGACAGCTACAAATGCGGGTTTGTATATGCCTTTACCTGTACCTACAAAACCTTGGATGGACGTTAGTATGGATTTCGTATTGGGTTTACCGAGAACGCAAAGGGGAAATGACTCGATATATGTTGTGGTGGATCGTTTCTCGAAGATGGTACATTTTGTCGCTTGTAAGAAGATGGCGGATGTTGTTCATGTTGCTCAGTTATTTTTCAAAGAGATCTATCGACTTCATGGATTGCCAGAATCTATTGTGTCGGATAGGGATACTTGTTTTCTGAGTCACTTTTGGGTAAGTTTGTGGAAGATGGCTGGAACGAAGTTAAACTTTAGCAGCGCCTATCATCCGCAAACAGATGGACAGACAGAAGTTGTTAACAGATCGCTGGGGAATTTATTGCGATGTCTTGTGAAGGACAATCTGAAGAGTTGGGACATGAAGTTATGCCAGGCAGAGTTTGCTCATAATCATGCAGTGAATCGTAGTACGGGATTCAGTCCATTTCAGATTGTATATTCAAATTTACCCAGGGGACCGTTGAATTTAGCAGTAGTACCACAACCGAAGGGGACGGTTAAACGAGCTGTAGATTTTGTTGATGGATTGACTGAATGTCATAAAATCGTTCAGGAGCAATTGGAGAAAGCAAATGAGAAGTATAAAAGATCCATAGATAAGAAGCGAAGAGGTATTGAGTTTAATGAAGGAGATATGGTATATGTTGTGTTAACGAAGGATCGTTTTCCAGTAGGCGCTTATAACAAGTTGAAAGCCAGAAAAATTGGTCCTGTAGAAGTTGTGAAACGGATTAATGAAAATGCTTATAAGTTGAAGCTGCCTGAGGATGTGTACACTTCTGACGTGTTCAATGTTAAGCATCTTGTGCCATATTTTGGAGATGAATCATCCAACGGAGTAGAAAATTTAAATTCGAGGACGAATTTTTCTCAACCAGGGGAGGATGATGCAACACAAGATGAAGAACGTATGGATCTGTGGCCTAACTCCAATGAATTAGTAAATACACGGCCTAAAAGAGGAGTTTGGGGTCATCTGCGACTTAAGGAATCAAGAGACAAGACGACACGACCTAACCAAGCTTTAAGTCGTTCGGTGTTGAGAATTTTAGGTCGGCCACGACCTAACAGGTCTGAAGAAGAGGAGCTACGACCTAACAAGCTGAAACCATGGGATGAGTCGTTGGAACGACTTATGCTAAGTCGCTGAAGGTTTTTCATCACGATGCTTTCTTAAGTCGCCTCCAGACAAGTCGCTGCCGAAGTTATCTTCAGTAGGTCGATCACGACCTAAGTAGAGCCACTTTTGTATTGAGTTGTTAGGTCGCCTACGACCTAAGTGATGAGTCTGTATTTCTTTAAGTCGTGTTGAATTTTAGGTCGTCACCGACCTATGTGTTATGTTGTAATATTGCATTTGTTAAGTCATTATGTCGCTCGAGCTTGTTATGTCCTTAACTCGTATGTGATAAGTTGTAGGTCGCCATGTAGATAAGTCGGCCGAATGGGTGCTGTGTTGTAATTCGTTGAGTCATTAGACTTAAGTCGTAAGTCGTATCATTTGTTTTACAGTGTTGTACTTGGGTCTAAGTCGCTATGAGGGTAACTCGAGTCAGTTAGGTCGGCAACGACTTAAGAGGAGTTAAGTCGGCAACGACTTAAGGGTCAGATTGTGAAATGCTATAAATAGGGAGTATGTTATACATTTCAGAGGAGGTTGATTTTTTGAATAAAATTCTTGTTTGATTGCTGTGTGCTTTCATCCTAAATTGGTAGTTGAGTGTAATCTCCTATCTCCACTTTCGGTTATTCGAGTGCGCTCGAATCAACAATTGTTGAAGCCGATTCGTGGAATCAAGTGCGCTTGATCAACGCTTGAAGAATTGAAGATCTTCTTTCACGGTATCGTGCGTGATCAACGTGACGAGGATAGATAGAATTCGGTATCTTCTGATCAACGAATTTGGGCGTTTCAGTATCTTCAATCCACCGTTTGCTACTTTCATCGATCTATATCGTTTTGTTAAAATCCGCTGCGTCAACTACCGTTCAAACAACGACCAGACGACTGTGCCAACACTAAGTACTCCGGACACGTTTTATTTTGTGTATTATTTTTTCCATTTTCTTCCTCGTCGATTGTTCGACTACGAGGCGCCTTGCCACCTCAGGCCACCAACAACCGAATCGAAACTATCATTGTACTTAGCTATGCAACACGATCATATGGGTATTTGTGTTCTAACCCTATCTTCTCTGTTCATAATATGGACGTGGAGATGACTGTGTCATTTTCGAGCAACACGGAATATGACTACAAAGGCGAAAACTAATCGATTTATTTGTCTCGCTTGACTCTACGACTTTGCTTCTTATGCCAGGTTTCACTCTTATTGGTTTAAGACATATTAACAATAAAAGTTCATAAAGCATATGGTTTATATATATATATATACTAGTATAGAGCCCGTGCCGATGGCACAGATGCAAATTTTAATTTGTATATAAACTTGGATGTTATTTGTTTCATGGATCAAATGTTTTGTCCGTGTATATGTATTTGTTATAGCACGTACACTTACACATCCCTCTAGATTTATGTGACGGTTGAACATTTCTGAAAGAATTGGATTATATGGAACTACATCTCTGTTGTCAGCATGCATACCTTTGATGACAAAAGATCTTCCATCGTTTCGTCTACGATAAATAGGATGATTCAAAGTTTTCCTTCATTTGGTCCCTCGGATCCATAAAATTGCATTTGTTTGTGAAGTAGATTCTCCATTCTCTGTTTGACACTGATATGACATTCATCTTCAGTTTGGATGATTTTCTATAACAGTTCAATCATTGCAAGTTCTTTCTTAGCTTTACTTACCAGATAGGTCACCGATTAGTAAACTAATAAGCACATAACTTTCATGCTAGAATAAAATTATAAATATAACATATGACCACCAATGTAAATACTATACAAATTATATATGCACAACATGCGAAATTAGCACTTCGACTAATCTATTATAGAACTCTCTAATAATGGTAGGTAAAACTCGGCTATTCATCATTTTGTAAGTAATGTATGCAAACAGTCTTACTATTATTTTCATGGCATAAACCATAATAATTTCATATGCATAATGTCATTGATTTTTGTATTCTTTGTTGTTGCAACAATTGGTTGTTATGCTTCGTTTTTACAACTATACAGCAAATATGTTCATTCAATTCCATTGCATTTATCTATAGCAATGATATTCACATCCCAGAATCATCTTCATAAGAACTGTTTCAAAAAAATGCTAACCGATTGAATTCAGCAGATTATAGCATCCACCAAGGAGCCCACACAGCTCACTGTCAGATGAAATCAAAATATGAAATAAAGATGAATTTTTTTAAATGGGTAGTGTTGGGCATATCAACGGTCATTACTTGAAATAAAGAAAACAGTCTCATCTCTGTTAGCAGTAAAGTTTGGAAGCCTAAAAAGGTAACAAATGAGTTTTGAGTTTATGATACAATTTGAAATCAAACCACTGTTGTTAAATTTTTTGATTTCTTAGAAACAAATACTAAATTCTAATCGTCACTGTAATTAGGCTTAAAATATTAAATTCTTTTACAGTTGCGATTTCACAATTATATTGATATATGAAGTTGCAGTTTTTTAGTATACTAACATTGCATTATAAATTAAATGATATTAGCTATACTGAAATTTTGTACTCACTGCATGTTGTCGTATTTGTATGATGAGGTGGTTTTCACACTTTGAATCACACTGGTGATGTGTACTATATCATGCATTACACAACAGTACTAACAGTTTGGCTCCTCTTTGTTACTAGCATGTAAACATATCAGTCAATAAATTACTTGATTTTCAATATTAAATAAGTCTCGTTTATTAATTCGGTTTAACATTAAGTTTGATGTAGGAATGAATATTTAAACTTCTATTGTCATTTTCATCTTAATTTCTCCATTGAATTCGATGTAACAATTAATATAAAGTTAAGGGTTGGTGTATGTGGAAAAATGTATATAAAAGTATGTATTGATTTTCCAACCATGTTATGCTGATATGGTATTGGAATATGGGAAAATAATAAGTAATGAAGTACAGAGCTTTGTTATGATCAATCGCTTCAGGGAATTACTCGGTTGCACTCACCATATTATTGGCCGTTGCAACTTTTTTCCATAAATTAATTAACATGTGGGACCCACTACCATTCACATGAGCCAATAGCAAGGGAGAGTATGAAATCAAGTCGCATGAAGTCAGGTAACTAAATTTATATTTTGTATATGAGCTTTCCTTTTTTTCGTGCTAGGCTAACCTATACAATTTATTATCTCTCTTAAAACATTGTAATGTATGCATCCTACTGTGTTTATTTTTTTGGAAATGGAAAGCAATTTAGCCGCAAAATTTGTTTCTTATCATCAAATTAGTGTTAGACGGTAGTAGAGTATCTGAAGTTTTGAGAGAAGAAAATAAAGTTTTGAGAGAAGAAAATACTACATAGAAAATCAGTTAAAGTGAAAGTAGTCACAACTGAAAAACATGAGATGATTACCAAATCTATATTGCATTAAATTTTATAGTATATTTCATTAATTTAATAGTCATAGCTCTAAAACATGAGTGGAAGTAGCACAACTTAATTCTACAGTAAGACAATAAAATTTATAAGTTTACATACTGTTTTATTCATGTTGAAAGTGGTTACCAAGCATAAATCAAGTAATATCATTTTATATGCCTATCATATATTCTACTTTATTTATGGCTATGGAATGATCTGTAAGATATAATATTGCGTTTGGAAAAATTGATACGACGGTATTGTTCATATATGTTACAGCGATAGTATTGGGTTTATACAAAAAGATCAAACAACATATTTATTTTGTATCAAAATATGGATCAACCAAGTCACTGAGTTATAAACCAATATAAGCCTTATGTCTTTATCTGATTTAAAGCTGTTTTTGTTATCACAATTTTAGTTTATAAGGACCTCGGCTTACTATGATATCTAAACATTTGAATAATGCCAATTAAGTTGAAGGAAAATTTGAAAAAATAGGATAATCCACTTTTTGCATATTTAAGGTGCTCCTGTGTGATATCCCGGAAATTTTGACAATAACAATTTAATAATTTATGTCAAAATTTAATTGATTTGATCATATTGTTAATAATAAATTTGAATTAAATAATCTTCTTTAAAATAAATATTTAAACTGATAATCTATTTTTAAAGGCTAATAAATTGTTTTATATCTGAAATGTATACATATCTGTATATATTATAAATAGATAATCTTTGTTTTAAATTTAATATATATAGGCCTGTTTTCTTATTCTAACATTTTTGATAAATTAAAATTGGATTCAATTTGATATTAAGCTATTGAATAAATAACCATATGATTTTAATACTCAAACTAAAAATTTAACTATTTAAAATTGATTTTAGTTTAAGTTTAAATTTAAATAAAAAGGTTTGTTTTGTTTTTATGCAGCTAATAAAATAAGTACTATATTAGGTAAGAAGACAAATGCTTTTATTAATTATTTTAATATAACCATGAGTTATATTTAAACAATATTAATGATGTAATGGATTTCTAATATAAATAAAAATTGTTATCTTAAGTCTATGTATGTGTATTTGATAGAAAAGGTGTGATTGTAAATTTGAAATAGCATCTTTCAAATATGTTTAAAATAAAACAAGTCTTAAATGTATTAAACACCAACATAAATCAAATGTATGATATTAACATAAATATGGAAATAAATTAATAATCAGCAAAATTAAGTATTTGATAGTTAAAGTTAAAAATAAAAGAGAAAATAAAGTAAGCAATAGAACTAAATACTTAAGTTAAAATTTATAACAATGATTAAAACAACTTTATAATATGTATATAACCTGTAGAATAAGCAAGCAAAAGAAATCTATTAACATCAAAATACATATCTACATACCAGACAAAAGTATATAGGTAAGTACAAATAAAAAGATACAAAACAGGCTTTGTCATATTTGTTGCCTGCAAAATGATAATATGCAAGAACAAAGTATGTACAAAAATTAAAAAAAATCAAGTTGTAACAAGCCTGTAAACAAGATAAGAAACCAGGCATTAATTAACATCATCTCAACACAAAATCTTGGTCAATTCGAAATGTTTGAAAATCAATTCAGTTTGTACAACAATCTGGACAAAGCAAAGAGGAGATCATCTCAGCCTCCATTTAAGAAAAATATCTCTGACCTAAAGTAAAGCTTGTTCCAGATAACACCTACCCTTATACATTAACCTGTCTCCTTATATATGCAATGCCTTTGTTCATTTTCTTTCAAAACTTAGCAAACCGGAAAACATAAGTAAATTTTCATTTTTACAAACTCAAACAATATCATAAAACTTCAACAATCAAAAGCAAGATGATTAGTAGGGAGATCAAAGCAAAGTATTTTTCCAGCTTTAAAGAACAGTGCTCTGTTCATCCTCTGTAAAGCAGGTGAGTAACATCACATCTTTAAATGTTTAAGTATATTTATTCTGCTGTATGTTCTCTCTGAAATTGGGTTATTTGTGAGTATATTTTGTGAATAAATCTCTGTGTTAAGGTATGGATATATGATAATTATTTCTGGGTATCTTTCTCTGTTTTGATTCCAGGTTTAAGTTCACATAAAAAAAAGAGAAAATTCTTTTGTTCTTAATTCAAGCTTTAACAAGACATAGGTTTTGAACATATAATGTTGTTATAACATAGACTTGAGTCTAAAATTGGTTTAAAGAAAACAGTTTGTAATAGTTCTGGAAAATATAGGATAACAATGGAAAGCTAAAATGAGTTAAAACCCAATTCTTTTAAATCATGGTTTCAGGCATATGAATCAAATGCTAAGACAAAAATTTGATTTTTAAAACTAGAATAACTATTTTTAGTTAAGTATTTAAGGTTTAGTTCGGGGTTGAATATGATATGTGAATCTGTGATTTTGGGGTGATCTATATGAATTTGGGGATCGGGTTTCTTTCTGGAGGAAGAAGCATGAGTGGAGATTGGTGGAAAAATCTTTGATGGTGATGAATTTCACCAGGGAAGTTGCGGCAGTGATTTTCATTTTAGAACCCTAGTTTTGGCTTCGTGTAATTAATTGATCATTTCAGAGGGTATAGTGGATCGAGTGTGTCGAAACTTCGGGGGATGTTAGCTTGGACGTGGAAGCAAACATAGCCGGAGCTGTAGAACTTCAGGTGGTCAGAGTTTTTCAGGCAAGGCGGTGACAGGTTTTCAGGTGGCGATGCTCTGTGTGTTTCCAGGTTTTGGGGTCGAAGTCTCAATTTTGATTTCGAGTTTTGGAAGATGATATGAAGGTCGTAGGTGAGGGAGAAGGAGGTTGCCGATGTGAAGCAACCATTGGAGATGGTCGGAGGTGGATAATGTTACTGTGCACGTGCACGGTGAGTTGGTTCTGGTGAAGGTTGTTGGGTCTGTTGCAAGCTTGTGTGGTCTCGAGTGTTTACTCGAGTTATTGGGGGTTTTCTCGGGTATATTCAAATTTTGAGTCGAAGCAAAGAAGTGAAGCCTCGGGTAACTTGTTGGCTTCAGGTTCTACAGGAAACAGATGTTTCTTTTTAAATGAAGTATAAAGCAAAGTTCAAAATGACAAGTAAAAGTTAAGGATGTGATTTAAACTCAAGATAATCTGGTTCAAGTTAGTCTTGAATTTTAATTAAAAATAAATAAAGTTTTTATTTAAATTGTTGTTACTACTAATAAAAAGAAAGCTTAAGTGGTTGGATTTAAAGTAAAGTTTTAAATTGTAGGTGGAGTTTAAAAATAAAGATGTAATCTAGATTCAATATAAATTTGAATTTTTAAAATTTGAAATAAAAAGGGAGATTTTAAATTGTTTTAAACTAATTTGAATGATAAAGTGAATTTTTAAATTTGATATGAATTCAAAATGGAATCGTGTCTAAATTCTTTTAATCTTCTATTTTAAGACAAATATTCTTTAAATTGTAAAATAAAAGGGAGTTTGGAATTGTTAAGATTAATTTGATGTCATTTTAAATCTTTAAATTTAAAATGAAGTTTAAAAGTAAATTTAAATTAAATTGTTTGAAATACCTTATTAATGATAAATTGATCATTAAATAGAAAAAGGTTTTAAAGACTTAAGGAATTGAAATTATTAAGTTAACTAAATGGATAATAAGTGACTTGAATTAATTAACTTAGAAATTAAGAGTTTAAATTTATTTTAAAGAGATATAAGTTAATTAATTTAAGGTAAATCAATTTGTAATTAAGAATCATTGATTAAATATGGTTTAATTTTTATTAGAAATCAATTAAAGAATTAATTAAGGATTAATTAATGAGTATTAAGATTAATATAAATGTAATAGATAATAAACTTTAACTAATTACTTTAGGAAAAGTAATTAAAGAATTATAAATAGTTAATCAAGGTCATTAACTAAGATTATGAAATAATCAATTAATGGGATTATTTTTAATAATTAATTAAATTATTTATTTAAGATAAGCAATTGTGAATTGTTAAGTATAATTACTTAAAATTAAGGAATTAATTACTCATTGTAATTAATTCTATTTAATTTGAATTGTTTAAAGTTAATTAATTAAGTTTAATTAATTTAAACAACCATTTGAGGATGTGATAAGTATAATTACTTAGGGAAGTAATTAATGATAATTACTGGATGTAATTAACTAAGGGTGATGTAATAATGAAAGTAATTGGAATATAATTACTTTGTATAATTAATCAGGGGATTAATTAGAGAAAATTAATTAAGGAGTAATTAATTTATTTGATGAGTAATTAAAGATAGTTAATTACTGAAGGGTATTAATCAGAGGTGATTAATAAATGTGGTTTAATTGAACATTAATTACTTAAGGTAATTAATTTAAAACAGGGAATTAATTAAAATGTAATTAGAAATCATTAATTGATATAATTAATGATGGGATGATAAATTTAGATTAATAATCAATAATAAGTAATTAAAGAGTAATTAATTGGTGTAATTAAGAAGTAATGTAATGTTTGCAATTTAAAGTTAATTTCTATATTTAGATAAGATAATTAATTTGTGAACATAATTTAAGAATGATTATTTATATATAATTAAATGTTAATTAATCAAGTATGGTAAATTGAAACGAATAATTAGTGAATGATTTATTAATTGATTGGAAATTGATTAATAATTGTATAAGCAAGATTTAAATGGTGAAGTAATTAATTTAATTTACTTTAAATTAATTAGAGATGATATGATTTAATTCATTTTAAATTAATTCTAGCTTATATGATTGCTTATATATGGATGGATGAAATTGTTTACCTTTAATGGTTTAAGATCTCAGATATGAAAAGTTGATGCTATATGATATGGATGCTTTGATTTAAATATGATGATAATATGAATTATCTGTTAGGATGATAATATGCATTATCTGTTTGTAGTGATAATATTGATTATCTGTTTATGTTAATGTTGACTATCTATTATGATATTGTGAATTATCTATCTGTGTGTGTATTGAATTATTTTGAATTAAACTGTTAAGACTAAATAGACAAATTGGCCCTAAAAGACACGTTTTGGATTTCGATGAGACCGGGATCGGGTTTTTCATATTTGGAACATTCGAAAACCACATCGATTCCAAATTAACGATAGGTCGTTAATCTGAAGTGAAGTGAAGATTCAGAATGCAAAGGTTATCGACGTTAACTCTGAGGGTGATTCCAAAATGAGTGTAACGAGATAATGCTTTCGGTTTCGTTCGAACCCGGAACGAACTTGTATGGATTGAATGCTTTCAAAACATCGTCAGGTGGACGATGAGCATTCTAAGAAATATGTTCTCTAAAGGTAATCATAGCCTCAAGCCTCATCAACCGGGAATGGCTAAAACAGGGGAGGTGCAGCATGGTTAGGTGGGCCATGCCCAAGCAGGACAAGATTTTCCCCTGTCTAGATGTCCCTTTTTATTCGGCTGTGTGGACAGTTGTGAGCTCCAACTGTCGGGGCTGTCTTGTTCGGGACTGTTCAGTAAGGAATGGTTCCGGCCTTGTGTTGCAGGGGGTCGGGAGTGATCCTCGGTACGTTGATCTAGGCCACGTACTGTGACGGGCGGTACCCCAGTAGCCCTGCCATTGTATGGAATCCAAAATCCAATAAGTGCCAACGGTTTTGATTGTATTACCCACTTTTGTGGCTAGTGGCTGGAATTTAATAGATGTAACAATTTCGGCTATTTTCTATTTACTTGAAAACCCTAGACCTATTATAATATCACAGAATTTCCTATCAAATGTTTTGGTTAGCGTAAGGTAAAAACTTACCCATATTTATTCGTGGGAAGTCTTACGTGATACCTTTTGTTTTCAAGAATTTTCAAAGTTAAGCAACTTTAACCTGTTACTCATACCAGACCCGGAGTTTATTTTTGTTTTTCATAAACTCTCGGGTACCCAAATTTTTACGGGTAGCCAAGGGATTCAGGTTTGCTTTGACGAATTCTGGAGGAGCAATGGAGTAGGAGGCTTCTACGTTGTAGATATATATATATATTTAGTGTTCCGCTGTGTTGATATCTCTAAGCTGTTTATCTGTATTGTATATTGACTTATATAACTAGACAGGTGATTATAACTGTCTAGTATGTGTTATTTGATCTGTATAACTCTGATATATGTAAAATTATGTAATAGTTATGTGATCTATTATATTTTGTTCCATTCCGCTGTGAGATTCTGATGTTGTTGTTCTTTCTTCTTTATCTTTTCTATTTTCTCATCCCTTTCTTTCTTCAAGATGAACCGGATTTCTAGGGTCAGAAACCCGGGTCGTCACATCCTATACTAAAATTATCGGTATATTTGTTGGTTGGGAATCTCAATCTGTCACTTTTGAAGATCAATCTCCATTTCAAAAATTTATAAAATATGTATGTCCATGACATACTTCTATGAATACCTAGTTCACTTCATGCTATCTATGTCTATGATCATCAATTTTATACCTAGTTCACGTCATGACATCATAAAAGTCGAAGACTTAATTATAAGTTTTATCACTTTCGAAACAATAATCCTCTTATTGAACATATTGAACAACGGCCAACACATTGAAACAAAAGTTGAAATATTCTACTTCGGCTGAAACTATATTAGTGATGGCAACATCAACGACTTGTATAAATTATTAACATAAAATACAAAACCAACTTTGGAAGCACAGTTTGCATAACTGCACAAAAAATCGACAGACAATTGCAAAATTAAAAATAAACAAAAACAAAGACGACATATTTATGGATCGATGTTTATACGATTAGTATGCAAAGCCACTTCTTTCTTCCTTGTGGTTCCATCCGTATAAGAATATGAGATTGTACATAGAGGACATAATTACATCAATTAATTTTATTATTATTTTGTCAAGCACATCAAATCAAGAAATCCACAGTAGGAACATATTAAATATCAAGAAATACTTCAAGCTTAAGCTGCCATCCAGAAATCTTGTAATAGTTAAATTCAATTTTAATCAAACTTAAAATCTTATCAAATCCAATAAAATAAACACCTTTTCAAAACCTTAAATCATCATCTGATCGGGTAGTAAATCACACATCGTCGGTAACTTTAGTGTAGAATAAAGAGCATCTTAGGTGAGGATAATTATACCTGGAGAACAAAAGTTAGAATAGCACCATCATAGCCAAGTAAGAATCCACCAAACGGAAAGTCAATAGGCGCGAGTTCATCTTTTGGCGAAGCGACTATCTTGATCGCCGCGAATTCAGATGAAAAAGAAAATTCAATTATGGAGTTCCCTGGCATGACACAATATGGAGCATCCAGCATGTATGTAGAAGAAGATTTGATCCAAGAATGTTGACTGCATCTGTGATCGGCTGAATAAAAAGTTAAATGATTCCTATCGATTTAAAGAGAAGAAGTTGAATTGAATGAGCAATTGCTTAAAGGTGGATATCAATCATAAACTGAGAATGATTAAGTAGCAGTTTGTAGGTGAAGCATATTTGGAATGATGGTGGGGCAAGTGGATAAACGTGGAGTTGGCTGTCGAAATTGAAGGAGAATACAAACAACAAAGTTAGGTGGAACAGGAGATAACGGTGTGGTTGGTCAACATTAACGGAAGTTAAAACCTTGATTAGGTGGACATTTCAAGAGTGTTTGATATCTTTTGTTTAATTAAATCTGGTCCGCTCTTTATCTTTTCCGTCAAGTCCAAGGAATTTTATTATATAGATATATATGTATATATTCAAAATATAAATACACACATGAACACATACACACACACACATATATATATATACACGTATATGTGTGTATGTACATATGTGTATGTATGTATATATATACACCAAAGCAAACATTATGCTGCACTGTATATTTGTTTGCAGATTAATAATATAGCAAGACAACGAAATGTTATCCGCAACTACACAAATGTGTTACGAATCTGATAGTAACTTCAATAATGTCACTAAACTGTTCAGAAATAGTCACAGCAGAAAAATGTTTAATTTTCATAACTAAATTGCAAAAATAGCAACGGAATAAAGTGGGACAAATTATATTAAATGCTGTTACGATACAGAACCATCCAAAAGTGTTGCAATTGAATTTATATGAAATTCGAAGAAGTACGTAGCCATCCGAGTCCAGAAAATATCTGTTTCCTTGAAAAAATATTGCCCCTTTATATGCACCGAAGGATATGAGCAATTTGTCTCCAAGAATGAACGAGCCGGCCCCGATATGCTGTGCGTGCAGATGGAGCGACGACGAACTGAAGGAACTATAGAACTGAGAACAAAGTTCTGGGAAGAGGAACAGAATAAAGAAATGAAGTAATTCTAAGTGAGTGATCTCGTTTTGCAGGCCTTATGTGTAGGCTGGAGGAGGTGCCTATTCGGAGCGGTCATGACTGTTGGAAAGGTTGCAATCCTTTAATCGACAGACGCACGCGCACAGGCACGACATTCTAATTTTGAAGTTCAAAATTAGCTGTTTCAGCGCAGCAGGCCCAAGTGGCATATGGAAGCCCATCTAATCACGAGACCCCAAAAGCCCCATGGCCCAAGGCTCAAGGCCCAATCTTTGACATTTTAATATTAATATGAAGGCCCAAAGCCCACATGCCCAAAGCCTACATTGCCACATCTCAAGTCTTCATGTCTTCTTCTTCTTTTGTTTTGATTTATTGTATTAGGTTATAGTATATATGGTGGATTTGGCACAAATATTCCACTATGTAGGACTTTGTTTCAATACACACACTCAATACCCAAAATCTCTCTCTTCCCTAACCACTTCTTCATTCATTTTTTAATAATCCCCCACATGAATGAGTAGTTGTTCATAGTTTCATGAGACATTTATCGGATCGGTTTAATGTGACACATGTGCCTTGAACTTTCCTAGTGATTACCTTTTTCTTACGGGCGAATCAGTAGACTTAGAATGTCCTTAAACTATAAGCCTTTTGTTTAATACTAAAATAGATAGCACATGATAAATGTTTCTTATAATCTTTCGCTCTCTGTTTGTGTTCATTTTTGCCTCGAACACCTGCCCAGTCTCATAAGTGCTTAGAGAATTTGGCATTACAATTCTCTTTGAAGTGGTGCCTTCGCACTTACGTAGGTGATTCTGTAAGGGGTATTCGTAATTTCTCAAGTACAGACATCATTAAAAGTATCAATACTTATCATATTTTCCATCCAATAAAGCACTGACTTTATCATAAGAATGATTTGAGTGTAACAGTGTCGTCAAGTTTCTCTTAAACTTAGTTCACTTCAAGAATTTTGATTTTTAGTAGCGCTTAAAAAATGCTACTAAAAGTTTTAGCAGTGTTTTGATAAACGCTGTTATAAAGCCCGCGACTAAAAATACCTGATTTTTAGTTGTACTTATTCAACGCTACCATATATCGTTTTACTGCAGCGTTTATGAAACGCCACCAAATTATTTTTTGCAGCGTGTATAAAACGCTACCAAAATGTACTTGGTCTGCTCAAAATATTTTGGTAGCGTTTGTTAAACGCTGTAATAGAGGACGCAGTTTATTGACAAAGCGTGTAGCCGTGTTTATTAAATGCTACTATATATGCTCTTCTTCGACCCTTTATATTTTGTAGCGTTTTTTAGTAGCATTTTCGAAACATTACTAAAAATATTCTAGCTCTGCCTATAAATTACCTCCAATTCAATCTTGTTCATAGCTTATAACATAATACATAAACACATACACATTAAACAACCGCAAAATACATAAACATATACACATACACATTCAAACATAAACACATTTAAAAAACACAAAATACAGAAACAAAAGCACTAACATAAACAATATGTTAACCATACATAGAAGTTTACACAACCGAACAGTAGTTTCAAGATAAAAGGTTAACTGTACATGGAAGGTTACACAACCGAACTACGTACCACAAACAATATGCTACTACTACAGTTAAAGTACCATAAACATCTGAACTAAGCAAGTACAATAAACAACCAAACTACTTAACAAGTACGATAAACTAGTGCTGCTACTGCTCATTCTTCAGAAACGCCTACCTGTAGACAAAATATAATCAACAGTGAGACTCAAGTTATAATCAATACTGAGATAATAATGACAGGACCATTAATACTGAAAAAATAATGAGACTAAAGTTATGCACAACTGAATATGTGCAATCTTATGTTCATCTGAATATGCCCAACTGAATATGAAAATTAAAATAATGTTCATGTTAGTTTTGGCCAAGAATAAAATGAAAATGAAGATTTTTCATCAATGTTTTATACATTTTATCTCTGCCTGTACATTTTCATATACTCAAACACAGATTTTCATATACTCGAACAAATATGAAAATATAAGTGTACATGAATTATTTTAGATAGTGAAATTAGGTAGGTGTAAGAAGTCTGCTAGACCTATATAGATACAGCCAAACATAGATTCAAAAAATTCATAATGATAGATGCATTTGTTGATAAAAATATAGGATAATAATATAATATGGTCCTAGTATGTAAAATGACTAGAAACTTAGGATCATAAATTATCTTGTAAGTACGTACAATTAGTCGATATAACTTATGGCTACTAATGGATTAAACCACCGACTAATTACATTTAATATATACAACATAAATACCATATTTTGATAAGCCTGATCATAGTAAATTCCAACATAAATTCTAACTTATTCACATTATTGCATATCCACATAAATCATTCAAGTACAACAACTCATTGAACATCTACAAGCAGGTTATCATGAGGCAATTTAGAGGAAAATTTCAAATAACTTTGAAGGCAACCCCTTTTCAAATCACTTAGGCATTATAAATATTTGAGTTGATGGTTTAAGTATTTTGTTGCTATTGGTTATCCATGATAGTAATTTTGGAAGAAGTTTTCAATTACATAAAGAATTGCATACCTTTCATTTTGGTTCCATAATGACTTTTGCTATCGGCCAAGCTACAGGAACGCCAAAGGCATCTTCCATGCACGTCAACTTCGATGTAGGGCTTCATAGCACTACATCCGGAACTCTCACAGTTTCAATCCAAACTTTTACAGCATCACGTCCCAATGGAAGACAATGGACCACCGATATTGAATTAGTTGAAGCAATAGTTCCTTTAACCACTACTTCGCTTGTTTCACCCACATCAATCAACTTGCATTTATTATCTTTTGTCAGCTTTGCAATCGGTTGGAAAAAAATGGTGCATATTTCAAACAGTGCACATTGAAAACTTTGTACTTATTTTAGAAACCAAAGCATACAAAATGCAACAACACAGTGGTGCATATTTCAATCAGAAGAAACAAAATACAAACCATAAAATATTTCCAGCATATTTACTTACATGTTGTCGTGGTTTCTTCGCGATTATGGGTGTGGATATCACGGGAGAAGTCGCACAATTTACATTCCTACCAACTGCATCTTTATTAACTTCAACTTTTGATTTTGGACATGCTACTTTCCTACCAACTGCATCTCTAACGCACGACATATCAACTGTGGGTCGCCACAAATATGCATCTCCATTTATTACATTGGCCACCCAAATCGCAAAGGCAGCCAGACCGAGCGGAATACCATTAACAAGATGTTGTGGATCTCTGGCATAGATTCTTCCTTCGGCAACTACCCCTTCACCCTCATTCCAACCATAAATCATGCATTTGTCATCTTGGGCGCTGCTGTCACTCTAAAAAGGAGAAGTGTAAATCAAGAGTTTAGTGATTAAGTGAAAATATTGTACAAGACATATTTCTAAATTAAATTTGTGGAAGACCGACGTAAATATTGTGAATTATAAAATTTACCGTACCGACTTCATTCAGCTGTCTTCGTAGCGCCCTCTTAATGCAATTTAATGGCCATGCTACTACCTAATTCTCAGCATTTGCTAATACTGTCATTTCAGGTGTAGGACTCTATAAGTAAGCATCTGGTTCTTCCACGAAATCTATAATAACGCTCACAGCATTTGGTCCAAGATGATTGCCATTGACAACCTCATTTGGGTCCATGGACAACACTCTCCCATAGGCAACAACTGTAGAAGTTCCATCCCAATTCAAAACCGAATATACGTCGTCATTGCTCTACAATTATTCAACAGAAAATTATAGCAATTACAGGATCAAAAACTAAAATCCGAATGTTATTTCTTGAGTAATAATTATATTATTTTTACCAATTCAGTTGTGCTCCCTTCTTTCGAACTTTCTTTACCCTGCAGCAAAGCACTAATATTCGGATATTTTAATCTTAGGAGCACTGAAGTGGATACGCACAATACTTAAAATTTCACTAGAATCAGTTCAACAAGTTTGAATGGCAGAGTACATACAAAAAACCAGTTGTTGTAGGATCATTTACAAACACGTGTGTCTAAATTCATTATTTTCAAAATTATTATATAACAAAAAACTAGTTGTTATGCACTATTTTATTATTCCCAGTTACTATAGTGTTTTTATATATACTTTGATGCTATGCATATTTGCGATAAATTATAGGTGCATCAGTAAACCTTGTTCATTATAGACTTACCTTTTATGTTCTGTGATCAAGTGTCAAGACGACATATGCACCCAAAACTTGTTGAGAGTTTTATTTGAGAAAAAATGAAAAGCAAGCACGAACACCTATACTACATATACTATTTGGATACTCAAAATGGATGCCAAAGATTTATGTGAACAGACGACATTAGAGAAACATTATCCATCAATAAAATGATCTTCAGCAGAATATGTCAAAGAAGGTATAAACTAAAGATGAAAGGCCCATCAACTAATTCTGTTACAATGTTCTCGGGTATAATATCATTTTAATTTTATTAATAAAAGCAGATGGAGAATAAGCAGCATTTGCAAGTATGAATTTATTCATCTACTATATAAGAATAAATAACTTTGCAAATTGTAATTGTGTGCCAAAATAAATAGTACTGGAAATCAATCACTAATTTAAATAGGAAGAAAGCAATAAATTATTATATAGTTGACACCAAAACAAATATCATTCCATGATAAACAAACTTAAACAGTCTTGTTGCCTAAAGATAAATTTAGATATGATGCAAGAGAGTATCCCCACGGATAAATAGACTCAGTTAATAAAGAGTTTAGTAACCCATTCCAAAGTTGATATAATCGATAAATAACGAAAAGAATTCGCGAATATGAGACTCAACATTTGTCTCTTACAAACCATTTGAAAAGGTAGGCCCTGGACTAGGCCACTAGACAACTACCTAACACGCCTCCAACTTTTTAAGGGTCTCCAATTACTATAACATGTTATTCCCAGTGAGCAATGCAGCTACAACGGGGCCTTAATTAGCAGAGTTTGACCAAGCTAGGTATTTTCACACTAAAACAAGTGTTGCTTGTTGTTTGGTTCACTTGTTGCCTCAAGCCATTGTACCCAGTGTTTTCCCAATGTTTTCCCAATGTTATTCCCGGTGTTTTCCCAATGTCTACTTAATAAATTACTTTTAAAAGTTTACCTTTTAGCCCACCAGCATATGTAACATACCCCTCAATTCTGCTATTTCCTCTCGACATTGAGATAGTTGTTTATCTTTGGACTGTGCCACAGCTTGCTTGGTTAAGGTGCAGCCCATTCCCAGTGCCCTTAACCGTCCTGGTTTATCTTGTCCCAATACATTTGCAAGAGCATCTCCATTGACATTCTGTGACGAGCTGGACTGTGATAGGCTAACAAATTTTTTAATCTCCGCCTACATAAATAAATACATACAGATAATGTACGGTAGTAAAATCATCATAGTTCGGATAATTTTTATATACCGATAAAAAAATTACAATAGTATTTACACCTTCCATGGTCACTGGTTCACCATTTTTTTAATGTGAGATTTAATCCAAACATCAGCTCTAGTTATGGACGATGGATTTGGACTTCTTTTTTTCTAAATTTAGAATAAAATTAAACAAATAAACTGACAGATATAAAATAATATTAAATAATGCTATACTTAACTAACTAACCATGTCCTCGGTCAATCTAGCCATTCCCCTACGACCAGATGTGTGTGGAACTTGTTTAACCCTAAGGGCCGAATATTTCTCACTTCGTTTTTGGAAATATTGAAAGATGTTAGAATTTAGTAACCAAAAGCATATTACAGATATCTTAATGTTACCTTAAACTCCGGACTTATTTCGGCCTTCACAAACTTTCTCCATTCGTTCATGTTTTTGATGTTGGTAGGTTTCAGTTTAAGTCTTTCCTCTTCGTTCTCCGCTTTATTTCATTTTCGAACCAATTTGCTTTTTGAGGATCTCCAAATTACTCTCATCTGTTGAAATACGGCTTTTCTTTGCCATTCCTCTTCCAATTTAAATCTAACCTGCAACAATACATGAAAACATTATATTAACAGTAGGCAAATATAAAGAAACATGCTACGGTGAAGCAGAATGCTGTCAAGCTAGTACAGAATTGGTGAATATATGACTTTATGGTCTCTAAATTTTGAAGAAATCTGAATTAAAATCATGAAAAAATCACCTGGTCCTAACATTAGACACCTAAAATATATCTATAGGATTTATACTCTTGAAGATAATAGCAACGTCACTAAAAATCAAAATTGGTATGATTTCAATCTCAAGTGAGCGGGGATATTGGTGTTTAAAATTTTCAATTCTATCCAATAATCTATGACAGCATTGTTTAATTTTTGAATTATCATTTATAGTCTAGAATAATTGTTTTGAAATCATTGGTCAGATGATTTTACAAAAAATAATAATTAGAAGACAATGAAAGTTTATCAAAAAACGATTCACTAATTTTATAAGCAAGCAAATTCGTATTGATGTACTTTAGTAGATGACTCAAATTATGATTTGTAACACATAATTCAAATCATGTTTACATTTTTGCCTTAGAAATAATCATCTGGACCCATAAATCTTTGTCATTCTAAACCTTCCGTGAAAATGAATATTCATTTCTAATTTATTTATCTATTAAATGTTAAAAAACTAGAAATATGAACAATTGAATTTCGGAGGATAACCCACAATACGAACCTGCACTAATGATGATTCAAATTAACAAATTAAGGTTCTTAAACAGAAGTCAGGATAAAATGTTTAAATGACATGATTCAACAACTAGAACTTGTGGATTTCTTAATATAAATTCCTATTTATTATAGTCAATTTAAAAACCGCAAATTGGCAAAACTATAACCGGATTTATACTTTAAAAAGTAAGTGGTAGGAGAAGAAGAAAGATGAGTTGCTTGATAAATCTACAAAATGAATATAGACAGAAGCAAGGAAAAATGTTGATAAATAGATTCTCTAACATATACAGTAGGGACCTGCTCCATACCTAAAGCGATCGCCACAAAACAACTTTTAACTCTTCACTTAGATTCCTCCAATCATCAAGTTTGTATGGAACCTGCACCCGCACAAGCGGTCCAAGAAAAGAGAATAAATATACCGACCCTGGCCCTATTAGTATGCCTATATCATTGAACTCAACTTTAATTCAATCACGACTGTTTAACGGGAGTTTTTTTGCTTTTGTTTGACCACCTCTGCCTCTTTTCCGAGACGAACTTGCAGTTTTAGCATCACTTGCTCTCTCAATTTCCACCTCAGCAGCATCAGTCTGGCCAAGAAGAATTTCATTGTCTAAGCGGGGTTCTTCTTCATCTAACAAAGCCCTTTCATCATTTGGGTCTTCTTCATCTAACAAAACCCTTTCACCATTTGGGTTCAGAAGGGTTATCGTGTAGTCCTTGTTCTTCGTCTTCATTGCAAACACTGGCTTGCTGCTTAGCCTTGACTGCTTGTTTTTCACCTTCACTGCAAGCACCGGCCGGAATCTTATACTTCCGCTTTGAATTATACTTCTGGGATTCCTCATCAGTCTTTTTCTGGTTGCAAGTACGTACAGAGCTTGGAAACATCTTTTTTCTGCAAATAAAACAAAATGTAAGACACTTAAAAATTTCATTATTTACCATCTACTCGCTGGAGGAATCTGGACCCAATAATTAGTTTGCAGATACATGATCTCTGAATCTTTCTAACATTATATTTCGAAGTATTCTAGAAGTTAATTTTATATCTTAAACAATATAATGAACAAATTAATTAACAAAAGATTAATTTTTTTGTAATCAGATCGATATTCTTTTTTAATACATTAATGTAGAAACTTACTAGACCTTGTATGTTAACATGCAAAAATTAACGTAGTATATATGTATAAACAAAAAACTGCTATAGAGTAGTCATGTTAAGCAAGTTCAATCCTTTTCCAGCTCTAGTTCATGATTTGAAAATCAGTTCCTTGACAATGCAGATGAGAAAAATATATACCATCCATGACAAACTGTAGTAGGCTACTGAATAAAATTGGACGCATAAATATATATTAAAAATAGAATAGTAAATGGTTTAACTAATTTCACTAGTAAAACCAAAATGGTTAGACAAGAATGGCTCTCGATAACTGTAATTTCCAAGAATACAGTCATCAATTTTTTGTCTATATATAAAAAGAAACTTTTTCAACTAACATGAGTTGCATGAGCTTATATGTAATAATGCTACGAGTTTATATTATTTGGCCAACTTACTTGTTTTGAAGTGTGTACTAAAATAATTAAATAGATTTATCAATAGCGATTCATCCAAAACAAAATTCAATCTGATCATAATCTTGTCATTTGGTTGCTTTTAAAAGAAATCTTATCAAACAGTAATCCGGTGGCAAAGTAAGACTGAAATAGGTAATTAAAAACAACTGAGGAAGCAAGAAGAAGATAATTAGAAATATGAAGCAAACTGTACAGATTCTCTCATACAACTTAAAACATGGTAAAATATTCACAGAAGATTCATGCTTCTTTGGCAACAAACTAGTAGAACAGGATATGCATTATTTTATAAACATTGGGTACTCATAAACACAGAATTTATGAACAGGATATGCATCCAAGTTGTTTTGTTAATAGAAGCATCCTGATTGAAAATAACTTAATCAGTAAAACATATCCAAGGCAACCGATTTTTTTGTTACATCCACACCTCATTACAAATGAAAGCTTGAGTTATTTTAAAACAAAATAGACCAGATCAGATGCAAAAAGGGTGAAGTAAACAAATTAAAAAGGAAACAAGAAATATAACAGTAAATATGGTGTAAATTTCTTCAAGTAGGTTATTAAATAGTTAATCGAACAAGACATACACTTAATCTTATGAGATGTTGATCAACTGTATGCATGCAACTTTTTTTTTATCAGGCACATTTATTATTTTCAACACAGTTTAGTACAGACACAATTACCATGCAAAGTTTTAATATATTAAAAAATATCTGATTTTAGGATGAACAGAATGGGGGCCTAGAAATCCTCGAAGATGAGTGACGATGTGGGATAGTTATAGAGCCAAATTTGATGACTTTAATTCTTCAAGTGCCAACTGAACAATTGAAAACAGGAATAGAAAAGCATTAGTTCAGAACTATCAGATTAAAATTTGCATGTTATAATTCAGATTATTTTAGTTCAAAAAACCAATAGTTATGGGCTATTCCATTACAAATACATAACAGACAATGAACTATGCCAAGTTTGCCTGAGATGGTAGTTTATTGTGTCATATATGGATGCTTCGTACAAATAACAATCACAAATTAATGCTGGTTGGTTCATAATGGATATTAATTTATTTCATTAACAAATTGAAATCATAATATTACAGTAATTAGAACCGCAAATGGACTGGAATTGTTTGCTACTCCAATTCCATGAATAAATTATATAAATCCAGCAAAATGAGTAACAAGACAATAAAATCTGAATCCATGCTTTCATTCCTTACTAAAACAAGTTTTGATAGTAAATTCAATAAATAAAAAATGAGTAACAAAACTTGCAAAATAAAAATAGAGACATTTGGAGAGTAAAATGAGTCTACAACTATGACTAATGCATTAGTCTAATGTATGGATCTGACTTAGTATGTGAACATATAATCTACTCAATTATGCCTTCGCAATCCTCCCTAACATAGCTAACATCTTCATCTTCCATTTCGGTTATTTCATAATCTTCCACGGCTTTATATCTTCCTCGATGCAATCATGTGTCTCTAAATCATTAAAACTTCTTGATGGTGCTTTCATTACAACATACTAATTAGAATCATCATTCTCTTGAATAAAATACTTGTCTTGCTTGAGATGCAAGTATGTATGGATCTCTTGAAAACGATGCTTGATGTAAATTAACAAGAGTGAACCCATCATCATTAACATTTACTTCATTTCCTTTATACGCCCAACGACACTTAAAAACTGGAATATAAAAAAAATGATAATCTAATAAAATTATATCTGTCAATATTCCATAATAAGTGACCACATCAACCACTTGGAACATATCTTTTGCACTTACTCTACACATAGTAGTCGCATCAAAGGTCACCCCATAATTCTGAGTTTCTCTCCCTACATCGTTTATATGAAAACGTTGATCATTGATAACATATCCTTTGTAAGACAAGGCATCACCCTTCGGACCCAAAGCAATCCATCATAACATGTCATCATGATTCTTGGAGGCAATAGGTATCTACAAAAAATTCCATTTAGCATGAATATTTTAGAGTAATATTAGTACTTAAATGAGAATATATTTGGAATCTAACTAACCTTCCATGTAATCCAATAGGCAAAAAAATTTGTATGTGTGTCCCAAAGTAAGGTCGCATTTTTTCTCATGCGTTGGTCTGAATTTTCTAATTCATCCAAATGCAACCTAGTATAAAACAAATGATTATATGTTATAAATAGCATTACGAACACATCAAAATGATTAAAAAAATGTAACATGAACTTACTCTATAAATGGTCCCACAACATTTATATTCATTAACGTGGCTAAATGAGCCATTTCTTTCTCATTAGCTAACAATGTAACTGTCTTGGACATTGAAATCGGACGTCCCTCGGGTATTACATTGCTTTCATAATCTTCATTTCGAGCTTCATTCTCCTTTATATGTCCAGATTTTTTCAAAAATTCATTGAAAAACATCATGGATTCTTCTGCAAGATAGGATTCCGCAATAAATCCCTCTGGTCGTGCATTGTTTCTTACATAATCTTTACGTGTCTTCATATATCGTTCGAATGGGTACATCCAACGAAAATGAAACGGTCCACAAATTAGTGCTTCTTTTCCAAGATGAATGGACAAATGTATAGTTATATCAAAAAAAGGTGGTGGAAATTTTTTTTCAAGTTCGCATAAAACTTCAATAATCTCAACATTGATTTGTTCTACCTTCTCTCTATCAAGAACACATTGGCATAATTTGTAGAAAAAAGAACATAAGCGGATTATTGCTTTCCTTGCCTTCTTTGCCATTAATCCTCTCGATGCTACTGGCAATAACTATTGCATTAATACATGGTAGTCATGTGACACAATCTGCTAATTTTGCAATCATGCAACGAAATCCGATTCTTCAAATTTGAACAGTAGCCATCTGGTCCTTTGAAATCGTACAATCATTTGCAAAATATTTATCTCTCCGAATTTGACAACATGTATGGAGCCGGTGGAACATATGTTTTATTTCCACGAGGTTGTGCATGAAGCTCATTTCGAATTCCCCAATCCTCTAAATCCTTTTTACAGTTGGTTCCATCTTTTTATTTATTACCATGCAACATCATGCCCAATAGGCTTTCACCGATATTTTTCTCCACATGCATTACATCTATATTGTGACGTAATGGAAGTTCCTGCAAAAACCAAAACTATAATGCATTATTGGGTTTTTCTTATGTTAAAATAATGAAAAATAAATAAATTAACTACTAACCTTCCAATATGGCAAATCAAAGAAAATCGATCTTTTCTTCCATCTTGATAGCTCTCTGTAGAATAGTTAATACTACCATATTCGTATTCTGTATCATAAGCACACTTTCTCTTCTTACTTTTCTCTTCTTTTTTCTTTTCCAAAATCATTTGGATAATCCTTCAACAATGCATAAATGTTTCTCCCAGTTAGAATTCTAAGAGCATTATCTTTTTCTATGGTGTTATCAAACAATGCCTTTTGTTTCCTCCGTGAATCTGAAGTAGGTAGAAATCTTCTATGACCCATGTAGACGCTCTTTCGACTGTGATTCAACCAACGAGAATGGGTATTGACACCACATAATGGGCAACCTTTTCCCCCCTACACGCGACATCCAGCAAGATTTCCATAAGCCGAAAAATCATTAATCGTCCATAGCAAAATTGCATTCAATTTAAACAAAGTTTTACTAAATGCATCGTAAGCACTAACTCCATTACACCACAAATGATGCAAATCTTCCACCAAAGGCACCAAATATACATCAATATCATTTCCGGGTTGCTTTGGGCCTGGAATAAGTAAATATAACATAATGTTTTCTTTCTTCATACACAACGTAGGCGAAAAATTGTATGTCACAACCATTACCGGCCAACAACTATATTTCGAACTCAACATGGAAAATTGGTTGAATCCGTCTATAGCAAGATCAGGCCTAAGATTGTGTGGATGATGAAAAATATGTATACTTTTCATCCACCATTTTCCATATCATAGAATCCACGGGATGACGCATTTTTCCATCGTTGCTTGTATTTTTAATATGTCATCTTAAATCTGTTGCCATCTTTTGAAATCTATACATTCTTTTAAATCTCAGAATTATTGGAAAGTCTCTCAACACTTTAACTGGAATACCTTTTATAGCCACTTTAGTATCTTGATTTTTCTTCCATCTCGAAGAACCACATTTTGGACAAAGATCTAAATCTTTACATTCTTTTCTGAAAAGGCAACAGTCATTCTCACAAGCATGTATCTTTTCAAAACCCATGTCGAATGTTCTAAGAAATTTATTTACTTCATATAAAGTTTTGGGAAGCACGTTATTCTTCGGCAAAAATAAATATTGCACATTTAAAAGCTTATCAAACTCACTATCAGACAAGCCAGTCTCATATTTAAGATTAAACAAGACGGTGATGGCAGATAATTTTGTGTGATCTGTGCAACCATGATATAATGGAGTTTTTGCATCTTCCAAGTTCTTGAGTAACTCATCCTCTTTACTCTGAGAATCAATGTTATCTTTATCATCGTGAAAAAATCATCATTCAAAAAATCTTCATCTTTATAGTGAATCATCTTGAATAAATCATATGCGTCAAACGTATTTTTTTTCTTCTCTTCAATTATCTGTTTGCTATGGTTAAACCATACACCGTTTGTGTATTTAGGATCCATTCCTCCAATAATCAAATGTTCAACGATGATGTGATCATCATGACGACAAGATTCCGACAATCTTTACAAGGGAATAAAAAAATTTCTACACTTCTTACATTTCACTTTGCAGCATGCACGAAATTTATTGCTCCTTGTCGGTATTCTATGCTAGTTCTATGACAAAAGTTAAAAACATAAAAAAGAAATTGAGTTTTAATATTATACTACATGTTCTAATTCTCAAGAAACATATTAAGTTAAGCATTGTTTTATCACCTGTTTAAAAAAACCCAGTCTTTTTCCATCGTCAACATATAAAGGCAAATAAGTTTCCAATCTTTGATGTAGAAATTGGTGACACCTCTTCCTAAGTCTGATACTAATTTTAATGAAAATAAGTTACTACGTTAATAGTACATCTTAATATCGGGCCACCCAATCATTCTAAAGATTGGCCAAATAAAACTTTGTTCAATGACGTTTTAATGAATTTTTGTTAATAAATTATGAAAAAGTGTAAGTGATTTCATACATGTAGGTTTTACTGAAAAATTAGTTCATTCAGTATAATAACACCGAATGAATATGGTATTTTGAAGTGTAACTTCTAACAAATTCGATATTTTAAAACATGGTAATAGGTTTTTTTGCTGCTTTAGGGACAGTTGTAAAGCTGGTTATGTATATTTCTAGTGCTACGAAATAAGCATTTTTTAATTCCTATTACACAGGCTATAAATGGTTTGAAGGTTATTGTCAAAACAACGCAGTGCTATAGCATAGAATTTTATTACACAGGCTATAAAATTGATCTACACCGTGGCTTGAAAAATGAGACTTAAAATTTATTACACAGGCCATAAAATTTATTGTACAGGCCATAAAATATATAAAGAGTCTTAATCAATTGAATTTATATTGGAAGACAAACAATATGACTAATAAAACAAACAATTTTTCAAGCTCTGAAACTACTAAATCTGACTTATGTAAAAGTACTACGTCCTTGATGCAAAATTATAAAAGCAGCTAAATGGAAACTAGTTGAAAGTGACAAAGATGAGGAGTGTGATTAGATGGTTACTTTCCGGATAACAGATTTATTACATGTGCATTAAATAGTTGCAACTATAGATTAAAAAAAAGAAACTGATATTTTTCTTAGAAGGCATTGCTTGAAGTTATGCAGGCCGTAACACCTAAAGTGACCCATATGGAATCTATGTAAAACCTTACATCATATGAACAAATGCAACATTCATCCCTGTTTTTGATTTATATTTGCCGACTACTTCCAGGTTTCATGTAAAGCCACTTGCCATTTGCCGTTTACCTTGTTTTTTGTATTTATAGGACAAAAGACATGACAAAGACACTTATTGATGACTTTCTCTATGATGTAAATTATATTAATTGCACATTAACAGATTGGTAAACGTATGGATCATGCAACTCCTTTAATTAGACTTACTCAACTATCATGTCTCTCTCAAAGTCTTAACATACGAAGGCAAAAGATTATGTATTACTTTGCAATTCACTGTTGTTCTAATTTTCCAAATTGGTGTCTAGTATTACAAATAATTTTGATAAAATCATGGGTGTAGCTAGACTCTCCATGTCCAGACATGTTGATATTCAATATCTTCCATAATTCAATTTTGTGATTATTCGTACTTGGTGTACAAAATTTGTACTTTGGTTAAAACGGTAAAACAATTACACAGTTTAACCCTGGACATAGCCAAGCTTTTGTGCATTTAATAAAAAAACATAAATACATAAAGGTGTAAACTAGGGTTGAATAAAAGATCTTTGTTATTAAGGTTGAATCAACAATTTCAGTTAGAAATTAGGCAGAAATTCAAATATACGATGCACGCAAATTAGGGTTAGATCAAAATAGAATCATAAAACCGAATCATAAAATCGATTTAGACGATTCATACCTAAATATACCTAAACGATTGCTGGCTGCCGCGAGGATGTTGAGTAATGCCGCGAGGATGTTGAGCATGGACAGAGTGGACGATGAAAAGTGGAACTTGATCTTCAGTTGATGAAATTTGAGCGATTGCTAGCTGCCGCGAGGATTGAAAGGGAAATTTTTTTTTGCAGAAGTAGATCAAAATGGGGAGAGAGTTTTCTAGGTATACATGAGATGGAAAACAATGACTGGTCACGTTTATTTTTGGCTAGGCGGAAAAAGTTTTCTAAGGAGCGGGAATAAAAGAAATTTAGTAATGAAAAATATTTTGGAAAAAATATTTTTGGTTGCATTTATGATAAAACGCCACAGTTTTTTGCAATCGTAAATGGTTTTTCTTGTAGTGGTTGTCCCTTTGAACCTAGATCTTGGGATCTCCAGTCAACTAGGTGGAGTTTCCATTTAAAAAAACTTTTATTCTATGAGCCTTAACCCCGTTCCCATCGATAAGGTTTGAACTTTTTCTCTTGGCAAGCCTTTTGTTAGTGGATCCGCTATGTTATCTTTAGACCTTATGTAGTATATAGTGATAGCTCCATTAAATAGAAATTGTCTTATTTTTTTATGTCTACGATGAATGTGCCTAGATTTACCATTTTATGGTGTACTATTAGCTCTTCCAATTGCTTATTGACTATCACAATGTATACATATTGGAGGCACAGGTTTGCTCCAATTTGGAATATCTTTCAAGAAACTTTGAAGCCAGTCTGTTTCTTCTGCGGTTTTATCTAGTGCAATAAACTCTGATTCCATCGTAGTTCTAGCTATACAAGTCTGTTTGGATGATTTCCATGATATTGTTCCATTTCCTAATGTGAACACATATCCACTTGTAGACTTTGTATCTTGTGATCTAGTTATCCAGTTGGAATCACTGTATCCTTCCACTGTTGAAGAATAGTTTGTATAGTGTAGACCATAGTTCTGCATATACTTTAGGTATCCTATAACTCTGATTATCGCTTTCCAATGATCTTTACCAGGATTGCTGGTAAATCTACTCAACTTACTTACAGCGTATGCGATATCTGGTCTAGTGCATTTCATAACATACATGATACTTCCTAGTATACGAGAGTATTGTTGTTAGATGTCATCACCAGTGTTCTTTACCTAATTTTGATTCATATCTATTAGTGATTTTGCAATAGTTATATTGTATTGCTTGAATTTTTCAAGCATCTTACCGATATAATGTGATTGGGATAATGCATATCCCTGTGGTGTTCTCAAAATTTTGACATCCAATATCACATTAGGCAGTCCTAGTTCTTTCATATCGAATCCAAAAGATAACATATTCTTTGTAGATGTTATTATGCCTTATTATTGCCTAGGACTAGTAAGTCATCAGCATAAAGACAAACAATGACATATCCAACATGTGTGTGTTTTATGTAGACACATTTATCTGATTTATTTATTATGAATCCATTTGATAAGATAGTTTCATCAAATTTCTCATGCCATTGTTTTGGAGCTTGTTTAAGGCCATAAAGCGACTTTACTAATTTGCATACTTTATTCTCATTTCCATAGCTAAAAAACCTTCGGGTTGCTTCATATATATTTCTTCCTCTAGTTCACCATTCAAAAATGCAGTTTTTACATCCATTTGATGTATTTCTAAATCAAGTATGGATGCGATTGCAATAAGCATCCTAATTGATGTTATCCTCGTCGCTGGTGAATATTTATCAAAATAGTCCAGGTCATCCTTTTGTCTGAATCCTTGGACTACAAGACGATCTTTGTACTTATCTATTGAACCATCAAGTTTCAATTTCTTTTTAAGTATCCATTTATTACCTAAGGTCTTGCATACTTGAGGTAAATCAACTAACTCCCAGGTATGGTTAGCCATAATGGATTCAATCTCATTGTTAATAGCATCTTTCCAGTAAGGAGAATCATTGGAGGAAATAGCTTGTTTATATGTCAATGGATCATCTTCTAACATAAAAGTGTAGAAGTCTGGTCCAAAGGTCCTAGAGGTCCTTCACCTTTTGCTCCTTCTTGGTTCCTCCACTTGTTGATTAGCACTAGTTTGCCGAAGTTTATTTTGTTTAGTATTCTCAAGAGAATCAGTAAATTCATTTTCTCTTGGACTCTTTTGAGTATCATTGTCGGTGCCCTATTTTAAAGGGAATATACGTTCGAAAAATCTTGCATTTCTCGATTCGATGATGGTATTTTCAAGAATATCATCAATTTCAGATTTGTGTGCTAGAAATCGATAAGCGGCACTATTTTGTGCATATCCAGTGAATACACAATCTATTGTTTTTGTTCCAATTTTGACTTCTTTGGTTTATGTAACAACCCGCAAATCTGTACCCCTTGAATCAACTCTATCCTATATCAATTAACTCAAGTGGAACAGAAATACGAACCATTAGGGTTAAAGAAGAAGAGGTAGAAGTAGAAGAAACTAAACAATATCAGAATCTCACAGGCACAGAGGAATAAAATATAATAGTAAATAATAGATCTTTACACAAAATGAAACTATATCTGTTTTATACATCATATTATCAGAGTATCTCATACAAACAACATTTACCAGTCAGACAATTCCATACAATCACAGCAGCGGATATATATATAAGTACGGATAATACGTCTCGGACTCCAGCTCCTCTCCTACTCCAAAGCATCCTATCCTGAACATATAATACTCGGTCTGACCTGAGCATTATAATGAAATAACACCCGAGTCAGTCTGGAATACCAGCTGATAATAATGCACCCAAATTGATTATTAAAGTTTCAAAAATCCTTTCGAAAACAAAAGCAACTCGTAAGACCACGCCACAAATAAACATGTCGGGTTTTTACCATATGATAGCTAAAACAATTTTTATAGAAATCCTATGATATTATAAAAGGGTCTATATACAAGTACTTATAAAATAGCCGAAATTGTTACATCTATTAAATTCCAGCTACTAGCCACAGAGTGGGTAATACAAACAAAACTCGTAAAAGGCTTGTAGGGAGAATGGATTTCCAACAATAACTAAGCACTGGGGTACCACCTGTCACAGTACCTGGTCTAGATTAGTGTACCGAGGACCACGCCCGATCTCCTGAAACACAAGGCCCGGACTACCCTTTACTGGATAGTCCTGAGTAAGATCACCTCGCGGTTGGGATCAGCAACCACACCACTAAGCCGTGTAGGATCGATTTCACCCTAGAGGGGGGTGAATAGGGTGATAGTATAAATTATAAAAATTAATTGCGGAAGCTTATAAAATAATTTCAACACAGATCACAGAATAGTAGCAGCACAGATAAAAGCAGAATAATAAATGCAGATATAGAACGACACAGAATTTACCCAGCTTCGGCAAAAACCTGCCTACGTGCTACCCCCAAGGTTTCTACTAGAAATTAGATAGTCACACGCTTACACACGTAAACTCGCGACACCCGCTACTGACTAACCTAACTCTACGCTCAAAACCCTGCCACAACTCAGCCACTGAGTTGCGAATTCTCAAGCTACGCCACGTAGCTTGTCCCCTAGTCACACGACTAGCAAATACAACGGTTTGAAAAGAGTTTTAAAATTTAAAAACAAATTTAAAACAAGAATAAGATAAAACCCTTATTTTTAAAATAAAGCCCTTATTTAAGAAAAACTAAATCCTTATTTTAAAAGTAAAGACCCTAAAAATTAATGGCCAGCCCCTTTTATTATTTCAACCCGATCCTTTTTCTTCCTTTGGGAAAATGGCGGCCATTCTCTCGTTCGTTCCTCTTTGTGAAATTAGGGCTTTTCTGAAATTGAAGCGCCGCTCTGTCAAAATGATTTCAGAAGCTTCGATTCCTTTCTTCGTTCGAATATTTTGTTCGCAGCTGCCTCAATTTGGTCGAGTTAATTGTCCACGATTTCGGTATGTACTTTACTCCTTTTGCTTTGCTGGTTTTGACTTGCTTAAACCCGAAGTTTTTGAATTGCCGATGATGATTGGGGTTTTAATCCTTTAACTCGATTGATGGTTATTGCCAATGATGTTGATTCCTATTTATAGGATTCGACCTTCTAAATTTACGTCGTATGTTTATTTATTTGAATTCGTCAAATCCTTTGTGCTGCCGCTTGATCATGCTTGGACGTTTGAGATGATGTGACTTGTTCAAAAACGTATATTTTTTGTTGCTTGAATCCCACGACATTGATTTCAACACCTTGGTCATCACGTTGTTGATCTTGACTTGGTTTGATTCCTTTATTGCCAAGGCTTTGAATTTGAATCGTGAATTCAACTTCTTTTACTTGATGACTTCGGCCTTGACACTGAATGTTTACTTCGGCCATTTTGAATTTTATGAATTACGTGAATTTTTGGCTTCACTTGTGAACTTTCGAGTTGCACACTGCTTGTTAATTACTACTTCAACTTGTTGAGTTCCTGTAGTTGCTGTTACATCACTTCGAATTGCATTTACGTCCAATGCATAGCTATCTTCATTTTTGCTGTTTGCATGCTTCATTGACTTGAACTACTCTCTGACTTTTGTCTGAGTTTATATATATATATACTCCATTTGTCATGTATTAGTGAAGCAGTGTTGCAGTTTGGCTTTGTCTGACTTGTAGTGTTCGTTTGAGTTTGGCATTGTTTATGTTGACTTGACCATGGTTCCTGTGCATTATCTGTTACATGAAACTGTAAGGTGAATGTTGCATATGAGTCTAGGCATGGGTATTTGCAGTTTTGTTTTTCTGGTCTTGGATTTGTGGTTTCATATGCATTCTGGTCTGACCTGCACACTTGTTTATGCTTGAACGCTGCACTTGTATATATTCTCTATCACTTGCTCTTAGCTTGGAGTTGCATCACCATACATATTCACTTGAGTTGTTTGGATTTGCTCTACTAGTTCATTGTGCAGTATTTTCCATTCACTGGTTCTTGTATATGAGTTGTTTCACCGGTGGCCTATGTACATGCTTCACTGCATCTTGTCTTGTATCACTTGTGTCACCATACCTGTTGTACATGCAGCTTCATTTTGTATTGATTGTCAGTGGTTTTGCATCATTCTAGTTATTAGTGCACTGTCACTTGTGTATTGCCTTTGACATCCATTTGGTCGTTGCAGTCCTATGCAGTTGCTATGCCTTGTGTTCTTGTAGTTGCATTCACGTCATGTTTGTTGTTTTGACTCTGTGTTCTGGTCATTAGTGCTCTGGTGCATACATGAACTGGTTTCACTACTGCACTCGAGTTTTGTTACTTGAGCTGCATTTCTTTGTGGTCTGCCTTGTTGCTTGACCTGTCTGGTTCATCTTGGTCGATGTACATGAGTTACTTGCACTGATCCATGTATTTGTGCTTTGATGCATTTTTGATTTGTCAAAGCTTTGCATTCTTCATGTAGCCTTGTGTTGAACCCAGTTTTAAAAACTCGGGTTTGACCTTGTGCTCGTGTCGTGATTTTAAATATATTTCACGTGAGTTGAACCCGGCTTTTCATTTGGGTTTGACATGTGCTCACCTGTCCCTGTAGCATTATCAAGTGTATATCGGTGTGCACGGCCTTGTGGCATGTACAGTGATACACTGTGCATGTCACACTGTTCGTGTGTGATGAATTCAAATGTAAATTATGACGAACAACCCAAATAACTGAGGCAAATAATATTTTCAAAAATCATATTTCATTTTAAATTGCAAAAATAATTATTTTTCAATTTTACTGCGTTAGTGAATATTTTTGCAGATTGCTCAGATGCTGGATTCAAACTGGAATGAAGTTGAAGACAAAATACAAGTGTGAGTGATATGTAGTGAGGTTATTAATGTAAAAACAATTGTGATGTATTCGAAAAATGTATATGTATAGTGAGAGCTTGAATTTGTACTATTCAAGATTGTAATAAATATTTGTTTGAATAAAATTTCTGTTTGAATTCAAATTCCATTCAAATTCTGTGTAATTTATTTTATTCAACAAATATTTATTTAATCTATGAAAAATAAAACAGTACATTACCAAATACATTTAAATGAATATATATGTTTATTATCATCAAACAAAAAACATATAAGCGCATATTCATACAATCTCCCCCTTTTGATGATAACAAACATATATTTAAGATTTTAACCGTGTTAAATGTATTTGATCAATGATATACTCTAATTGCTCCCCCTATTTAAATGCTTCCTCTCTACATGATGCTCCCCCTACATATATGCATATAAATAGAAATATATAAATGAGCCTAGATGCAAATGGAAAATTATTTGACCTTTGCTTGATTCAATTTGACAAAATCTTAACTTTCACTACAAAAATATGGACATTTGATAGCAATAATACATAGCGTTTCCGCCTGTCCTCTTTAACCACTATGAAAAGTAGGGTTTCCAACGCTGTCACTGAATTAAATATCGTGTACTCAACGCTATACAAGCAAAAAGGCGGCAAACAAAATTATTTTGTGCAGGAACCAAAAATAAGCGCTTGTTGCCTTGTCGACCTCTTCAAAAAACAGCCTTTCTTTCACTTCATCACCTCCAAAATACAACCCAAATCCTAAATCGCCAAATCCCTAAAACGCAATATTAAATCGCAAAATCCCGCAAAATCATGGATCGCCAAATCACCCTTGTCATCGGCAGTCGATTCCGCTCTCCAAATTCAATGGGCATGAGAGGTACTACAACCTTTATTATATATTCTTTATTGCTCATATTCATGATTCTTAAAACACAGTGTGTGCGGGAGCCATGAGGGGACATGCAATAATCGGGGGGTGCTGTTGTGTGAGGTCGATATTGTTCAATGTAATAGTGAACAGAGGAGCTATTGCGTGAAGTCTGAAGCTGCAAGTTGCTATTGCATATGCTGTTGCGTTTGATGTTCACTGTAATCGAGGGACGTTGTTGCATGAGATCTGAAGCTACAAGTTAACTGTAAAAGAGACTGGATGGAAGAGAGAGGTTCACTGTAATAGCGATAATGAGTGTCGTTGTTGTTTCGTGAGAGTATAAATCATATTTAATAGGTGATTTTTCTAATTTAAATTCAAGTAAAGTTGTCACCCTTCCCTGTCTTTTGTCTCACGGCAGTGTCCTAAATAAAGGATGGGGAAATTCAGAGTTTCGACACCTAACCTATAAACCAGAATAGAAGAAATTAGATAAGTTGCAAGTTTTGTTGTTTTGTAATTTATACACTGCATATAAAATGGTCCAAAATCAGCTGCATTTATTATGATATAATATTCCAATCATAAGTGATGGTGTTAGCAACACAGAATGGTACAAATCAAATAACCATATATTTGTAGCTAAGTTTCATATACTATATATCTATTACAAGAAAGCTATGAATAATGTATCATGGCACCACTTTAAAAAAAATTAAACTATTTTCACATGTTAGTTTTACAAGACTAATTTCAGGCAGCATATGATGTAAAATTACTTTACCAATTTGCACTCAAATGGATTTTAAATAACATAATTTAGGTGGAAAACTTCATTTTTTCCCCTTTGCTTTCTACGTTTTCTTATATTTATTGAATGAGTAAACACATTGCATTTGTAGGAAGCGTAAAAATTTCAAAACTAAAGATTTCTTTTAATTTTTTTATGTAACTACTTATGTTAGTTAATTGAATTAATCCTTTGTTGTCCTTTAGTTGAAGATTCTTTTGCTTAACCTGCTTAAATCCTTTTGTTGTTCCAATATGGGGATTTCTAGCCTACTCATCTATAAGATTAGACAACCTAATTGGCAACAAGTGCTATATTTTTAGTTAGTTAGAGACAAAGATTGAGGTAACTTCGTTGTCGCCTGAATCTCATTGCCGCAGGTATGTTTTCCATTCGATTTTATTTCATCTTTGTTTTTCATTATCATGAAATACTTGTTTTTATGATTTGAATAAAATACTTGTTGCATCTGTAGTTCAAACATCATGCTGATAGGATAATTAGTGCCTTAGCACTCTACATCATCTTTTACAGGTTGCTCCATTCAAGAGATTGGGGAGAGTATCTTTTCTCGAAAGATTCTCGAGGTCTACTGCCGGTAAAATTCTAAGGAGGGAGCTCATCCAAAAAATGAGATAAAAATGTAAGCATTAATTTCCTTTAATGATAAAATTGCTGTTACAGCTACATTAAATGAATAGATCACCTATTAATTTGGGTTGTGTTTAACATATACACAATTATATGAGCTATATGAAAAATAAATGAAAAAAACACTACAATTTGAAGTGAACTGGATGGAAAAAAACACTTTTAGATGTACGATTTTTCCTATGACAGTATGACTGTATTTCTATTTTTTATAGATTTATATATTTGTTACGCTTTTGCATATTCAATATTCGAATGCTAACATACCAATTACCTTTAATCCGAGTTAGAAAAAACAATGAAAGAAAATTAGATATCCTAGTAAAAGGAAAAACCAAATGCATTTGAAATTGTTCACTTTTACCTTGAGATATGTTCATTTTGTTTGTTAGATTTTCTGAAAGTTTGGTTTTATGGGATGAGTCCACCTATCACTAAACGTTTTTGAACTCATGTAGCCACTAAATCTTATCCATTCATTTACTTTTGCATCTTTAAAAATATGAAATTGGTAGCATCTGCATCTGGACGTTCAAATTCTTTAGTACTGAGATACTGATGTTTGTTTAAAACTAGCTAATGAATCAATTGGTCCAACTAATTAAACACTGCCCATATGAATGCATGGTCTATGTTGGTTGAATACCAATTAAACCATAGAAGTGCTTCATCTTGCAAATGAAATGCGCATATATAAACCCAATCTGTTTGTATGACTTCATGATAAGATAAGATATACTTGTTCAACTTGATTGAGCCATGCTTGAACATTGCTACCACCATTATAACTACGAAATTCCATCTTGAGGTGTTGTGGCAAAAAAATATTGGTATATTGGACAAAAAAATATCCACTTAGATGCATCCATGATACCCACTTAACCATAATGATCCTTAAAGTAAAAGTATAGGGTTCATTTACAAAGCAACTGCTACAGTCTGATGATGCAATTTGATTAGAAAAACCCCCATTAAGATATAAAATGTAGAAAAACATAAAAGACTATTGAGTTACCCTATTTTTTCGCACTCCATCCCTTATTTTTCATTAACTCATCACTACATTCAGAGACGCTAGCCATGGTTCTCTTTGCATTTTTACAGGGATACAGTTGTCAGCTTGTGTACATTTTGAGCCATTGCATAGTGCATCCTCCTATAAGTATTTTTTCAGCTCAATTTCATTTTTATTACTATTATAATTAATTGCTACTCAAAACATAAAAGAAATACCTCTCTTCTTACTCTATGATAAAATTCGCTTTTCATGCTAATCTTTCATTGATGCAAATTGTATCTAAGCTATTTGTTCTAAGCATCAATAGTACACTCCTAATGGAAGAGCATCAACTTTAGATATAACTGAAGCATTAAAGGCTGAGCAGCTGATGCGAATGCTGAAGCAAACCCAAAGCTACAGTTGTGGAGCGGCAAATTTTTAAAAGCTGAAAACTTGACTACACAAAATGAATGATCGAAGTTTCAAGGGACTGTATAGACTGAACAAATAAACTCAGTTAGATGGTTAAAAGGCTAAAGAGCATATTAAGGTGATAATAGTTTTGTTTACAACTAATTATGAAATTTTGAGCTTAGTTTTGTGATATTGATTGAGCTTATGAGTTCTATGATAATTTTAAGCTTAGTTTTGTTTACAACTAATTGTGAAATTTTCCTATCTTACTATCATTCTAATTTATGAGTACTCACTCAAGGTTATGACATGCAGATTTATGAGGTTGTCTAATCTTGTTTTTGTTGATAAACGACGGATTTAGGATGTAAATCCAAAATTGGCTTTCGCATGTTACCTAACAAAGGAGAGCACATTGAATAAAGCTAAGATTTAACAATATTGTAAACTAGATTTATCAAAACTTTAAGAGGACAAAGTAAATAACCAAAAGTCATGTCTCAAATGAACACGGTAAAGGGATTAACATGTATTCGACTATAATATAACTTAAACCTATATGTAAAGATTATAACACATCACTAATATCCAATAAACGGAGAATATAGCATTCCTTAATTGTTTTATACAACAACATTTCATAGTTTTCAATCTAGTTCAAAGCATAATTTCTCACTTAACACATGCACAACCATCCCAATCTAGTTCAAAGCATAACTTCTCACTTAACTGTGCAATTGAGGATTTTTTGTCTTACATTTTTGTACTCGTAAGCGGTTTCATATTCCATCGGTCTCTGAGTGGCACTGTGCCAAAGACTCGCGTGTGGTTTTTATTGACATGCACAAAACATAAGATATAATTACTATAGAACATGTGGATTTCAATAAGTAAATTCTTTGAAAATGGTTGATTAAGGAAAGGCATAGAAGTGATTTGAGAAAATAAAATGGAAAGGCTCATTAAATTTGGAGTTGCACTAGGACTCGGATCATTATCATTTTATCACTATCAATAAAACAAATAATTAATTTATTAATTTTACATGATTTTACTAATTTGCTAATAACGGTTTGGTTAATTATGTAGTGATCCAAGCAAGCATCCATCATTTTCATAGCTGATGTCACTAATTTAACTGATTTTTGAAGTTCTAGTATCATTTGTTTTGGATGCGCTCAAGAGTTTGTTTGTGATGTTGTGTAGGCTGGTTCATGTAGGCTGGTTCGTGTAGGCTGGTTGAAATTGTCAAAATGCCAGTGAGCATAAGATGTTCAGGAAGATTGTGCAAGCGTCAAAATAGGATGACAGTAAATGTTTCTTCATTTATACTTACTGTCATCATTGATTAACAAAATATGGTCAAACATATATCTTGTTTCGAACTTTGTTCCTAATATCTCTGATTTTGGTATTGCAAAACTCTTCCCTGATAATCCCGCACACGAGTTCATCATCCTATCGATTATGCACGTGTGGTTAAAAAAATCGAAAATGAGATGGATTTGACACTAGTTGACCTAGAAGGCCTTTTACCCTCAGCTGTATAATGGTTGTTTCAGTTACAGCTTCAACCACAAGTGGGCAAGCCATTACCCGAAGAGAACCTAAAGAGAACAATCAGTGCTTGTGACCATGCACTAGATCTTGATCTAGCAAAAAAGAAGGTTCTTGATTTTGTTGAAAGCAGAATGGGAACGATCGCTCCAAATCTCTCTGCAGTTGTAGGAACTGAAGTAGCTGCAAAACTTATAGGAACTGCTGGTGGATTATCTGCATTGACCAAAATGCCTGCTTGCAATGTTCAGGTTCTTGGATCAAAAAGGAAACATCTTGCTGGATTTTCCACGTCGACATCTCAGATTCATGTTGGATTTCTTGAGCAAACCAAAATTTTTCAAAGCACGCCTCCTCCTTTGAGGACACGTGCTTTGAGACAGATTGCTGCAAAAACTACACAGTTGCACGTGTTAATGTGAATAGATTAGATCCAAGTAGAGTTTTTGGAAGGGCAACATTGGAACAAATTCGTAAAAAAATTGAGAAGTGGCAGGAACCACCACCTCCGAAGCAACTGAAACGTGTTCCTGATTCGGAACCTAAGAAGAAGAGAGGTGTTCGTAGGCTGCGGAAAAAAAAGGTGTAGTTTTGTTTGGAAGAATTTTTTGGTTATATTATGTTGTAAATATGATGTTATTTTTACTATAATTATATTTGTTTACCACTTCACAGATATGCAATTACTGATATGAGGAAGCTGGCAATTCGAATGCAGTTTGGAATACCAGAGGAGAGTTCTTTAGGTCAGTTGGCAAACTTATTGCTTTGGTGTTTTCTTTCTTTTATTTTTACTTTTATCAGCAATTTATTTTCCCATAGCAGAATCTTATCTTGGTTTTTTTGTTACAGTTATACGTGCATATGTATAGAGTTACTATCAGCTAGAACTATGTCCATGACATCAATAAAACCTCTTATGTCTTTTATCCACGATGACATTTATATTATTTAACTGTTTGTCCATACTATATGTAGATTTCAAGATTTCATAGAAAATGTGCAACATTATTTCATAATAAACTATATTGGTCACAGATGTCTGCTTGCTACTTGTTAATGTCTAGTTATAGGCCATATTCATACCTTCTAAAGATTCTTGCAAACATTATTTTAACTGTATGGATATAGAATTACAGGTTCCAAGATGTCACACAAATTATGCAACATGATTTCAGTATTCAATTATGTTGGTCACAAAAGTGTGCTTGCTAGCGTCTAGATATAGACCATGGTCCTAACTTCCAAAGATGTTTGCAAATATTATTTTAAATGTATATCCATAATGTATACAGAATTATAGATATCAAAATGTTTCACAAAACATGCAAGATAATTTAAATATTTATTAATCACAATGCAAGATAATTTAAATTATATTAATCGCAAATGTGTGCTTGCTAGTGTAAAACTTTATAATATTTAATGTTTTTTTCTAGTTTCACCTATCTGTTGATGCATTTAGCCAAAAAGTGATTCCCGTACCCACGATATCAAATGTTTTTGTTGTTTTCCTTTGATGGTAGGTAAATAAGTTTCTTATTGGTGTTGGAATGGATGCTCCTTGTAGCGAGGAAGAGCAAAAAACTTCAAGATCATCAGCTGCTTATGTTGACATGTAGGTCAAGTCTCTTCTAAAAGTGTACGACGTAGAGGTACAATGAATATGATAATGGATGGTTCTCACTCTAAAATGATTTCAAATTTAATTAAATAGTTGTAGACCTTAACATGCAATTTCAGGAAAAAGATGCAGGACTATCTAGGAGATCATTTCCTGATTATGCAGGCTCAATTCCATCTCATTTTGGTGGCATGAACTAAATTTGATGTGTATAGCACTATGTAAAACAAATCGTATTTCAATGTATAAAACAGAGTGCAAATTTGATTATTTTTAGTACAGTGTTGATTGACTAGCAAATGTGAAATGTGGTTTTATGACTAGTTTATTTAATCATAATTGTCAAATACATACAATACGATATCTTGATGTTATATTGGATAAATGGATATTATATGTGAAAAAGCTGAAACCACGATAAATAAATTCTACAAATCAATATTACATTTAATAGCATTTTAGAAACGCTATCGTTTCATAAACGCTATATAAAGTAACTATGGGATATTATTAACCAAATGCTATAATAACTAAATAAATTATAGAAATATGTACAAAAAACGCTATACAATATGCAAACCAACGCTACAGAAGTATCATATCAAACGCTATAAAATATTCACATATAACGCTATAGAACGTAACAATGGGATAATAATTCCAATAGCGTTTTAGCTTAATAGCACTGGAAAAACGCTATAATAAATTTATTTTCATAGCGTTTATGTTCCTGCTATTTAAAGCTGAAGACCTAGCATAGCATGTCGTTCCTTAGCGTTCTCTGAAACGCTATAGTAAGGTATAATAGCGTTTTTCAAATGCTATGAAAGTCCCTTTTTGTTGTAGTGTTTTCTCTCCCCCTTTTGTTATCGGCAAAAGAATAATAGTGTTAGAGAAAAATAGAGATTAAGTGATCAATATTAATCCAACATTAAACTCAAATTGAATATAAATATTAAACTTCAATAAAAATCAAACAAAAAATCATAACTACCCTTGTTAGGCGCATATTCCACTTTTAGAAATGATGGTAAGAAAAATCATTCAGTTGTATCTACTTGTGGTACATTTATATTAGGAATTTGAATATCTACTAATCATGCATAACCGTTAGGACTTTCAAATGAGATTAGTAGTATTCCAATTTAATTTTAAAAATGAAATCAAGTATCTTCTAACCACGCATGACCGTGAGGACTTTTAAATGGGATTAGAATCAACTTGTCTATTTAATCAATTAATTTTGATATGCGTTCCATACATGCATAACCATAAGGACTTTAAATGAGCATGGAAGCACATAATCAAAAATCCAAGTAATTCACCCATGCATAACCGTGAGGACTTTTAAATGGGAGTGAATACTTTGGATATTTATTTATTTTTACAAAAAAGTGTGACATGAAAAACAAATGATTCCTGATTATAGTACCACATATCGACAAACTATATTTAATATTTGATAAACAATGGTCGATAGAAATATGATAGATATTGAAATGGTCATGGAATCTTTACCCAACAAAAAGTTTTATAACTCTTGTTTGAATTCCTAAAGAAATTTTCCAAATATACTCTCTGGAGTAATGTATGTTAAATATCAACACTTATCACCTTTTCAATCACTATTTATCTTTTTGATAATTAGTAGGGAGTCGGATTAGTCAAAATTTGTCATTTAAAATCAAATAAAAATGACTAATCTGAAAATATGGTCAAAAATGATTTTCTTGAAGAGGTTATATGAGAGAAAAAAAATTCTGTTAATTGAAAATTATTTGTAATGAAAAATATGCAGATAATTTCTTTGAAAAACGATGCAGTTACTAAATGTCTCACCATAAATCACATTCAACTAGTAATTTTTCTATCAACTAGATTACCAGTGTAATCTGCATCTGAATTTCTCTTTTACTCCAAAATATCACTAACTATATTTGATAGACCAGATCATGAAGTGTGCATGAAAACTCAAACAGCATTCTAAATGGAATTCACTTGAATTTGGATTGAAGCCGTGTAAATAATCAGAAAATCGTGAATATAGAGTTAGCCGTATTATAACCAAAAATATTATCATCCAACAAAACACTATATCCAAACTAATATATATGAGTAAATCAAAGAATAGTGTTTTTGGCATAAATGTAATTGGTCAACTATTTTGAATAAGTCAGAATCAAAGTCATCATCTTTTCATCATCTCGATATTGGCTGATTTTAATTCAGAATATGGTGCTGATTACCACATTTGATATATCGTTCAAATAAATATACCATTACCTGTTTTACCTTTACGATATTTTTCGTTGTTGTCCATTGTGATTCTGTCACCTTTATACTAGGCTAAGGAACTTTGTTTTGTCGCCCGTTGTTTTTCTGGAACAACCAAAAATCCAGAAAACACTGTTGTTGTTCCTTAGCCTGCCACCACACCTACACGGGAAAAGATTTATGTGACCTATTTGTTTTTATAGGTCCATGGTTGTTAGTGGCAGAATATTTCGAAAAATAATTTTGTGGAGACCCAAAACTGTTTATAATTGTTCCCTTTGGCACCCAAATTTGTTTAATTTTGAGAGATTTTATATTTGTGCCTTTTGGAACCCAAATTGGTATGGTTTTCACATGTTTGGGTCTATACCAACAATTATTGTGATCGTGTCCATATTTTCTACAAATTGTGCACATGGAATTTTCTTGATTAATATCTCTTTCAACATTTTCAGATTGATTATATCCAAGTCCTTGTCTAGCTGTATTAACAGTTTGCTTCCCTAATAGCAGATTCAACGATTTCTCACTTTTTGAAAATTTATCTAAAGTTATTGACAATTGTTGGACTTGTATTTTGAGAGATTCATTTTCGTTCAATAATTGCGTGCACTTTTTGATAGAATTTTCTCTCCTAGTATTTTCGTTCTCTTTCAAAATCAGAATTTCATTTTCAAGTGATTTTATATTAATTTCTGATTTTTTAATTTCTTCTTCGAATGTTGGACACTTATCACACTTAGGGATCCTACTTTGATAGGTTTTAACTAATTGGTCAAGTTGTTTATTTAAATCTATCAAAGTATCTTTTTGTAATTCAAGTTTGGCATACTTCTCCCTAAGTCGTTCAAAACAACCATTCACTTCGTGGAAATATATAAGTAATTCCGAATGAGAAAGTTTTGATACCTCACTTGGCTCGTCATCATCACTGTCAATTATTTCACCATGAAGACACAAGTCTGCTTTTTCATCCTCACTGTTAGCACTTTGATTATCTTCATCACTTGTATTACACGTGGCAGCAAAACTTCTCCTTTTTGATTTCTTTTCAAAGTCGCGTCGATTTTGAGGACAATTGGGCTTGATGTGTCCGGGTTGGTTGCACCTATGACAGATGATCTTTTGTTCTTCTGGATTGTCCAGTATTTTATTTATTCTGCTTTTCAATTTTCGATTTAGAGCTGAATTTCCGTATTTGTAATTCCACCTTTTGACTTTCTTTATTATCATCTCCAATTCTGCTGCTCCATCATCATTATCATCACTATCACTTTCTGTTGTTCCTTTAAGAGCTATTGATTTCTTTCGAGTATCACCTCCTTTACATTCTTCCTTGAATTTCATTTCTAGCTCATAAGCGGTGAGATTTCCTATGAGTTCTTCGACTTTCATTTGTTTCAAATCTTTTGATTCTTGAATGGCAGTCACTTTGGCTTCAAAACTTCGTGGAAGGACTCTAAGGATTTTTCGGACTATCTCCAACTCTGTATATGGTTTTCCAAGGGCTTTTGATTTGTATACGATATTGGAAAGTCGTCCATGCGTCTCTTTGACATTTTCTTCTTTTGCCATTGTGAAATTCTCGTATTCGCTGCTTAGAATGGCAAGGTGAGATTCTTTGACTTGAGATGTTCCTTCGTGAGTCACTTCTAGTGTGTGCCATATTTCCTGTGCAGTTAGACAATGTGAGACATGATTAAATTCAAATTGATCCAATGAACAGATAATAGAATTCATAGCTCTAGCATTAGCATTTTGTAATTTATTTTCTAGTTCTGTCCATTGATCCATCGGTTTATCTATTTCCTGATTATCTACAATTATAGTTGGTGCTCTATAACCTGTCTTAACAATGTTCCAAGCGTCAATGGTTTTCAGAAAAAATTTCATTCTATTTTTCCAATAAGCATATTCACCATTGAACATTGGTGGTCTAACTATGGACTGACCCTCAGCAAAAGCATTATTAAAAGAAGCCATTTTAAAAATTCAAACTGTTAAACAAAAACTTATTTTCGAAAAATGAATTTTTAAAAAAATTGACTTCTATTACTTCTATTCCTTTACCCTAGAGGGGGGGTGAATAGGGTGATAGTATAAATTATAAAAATTAATTGCGGAAGCTTATAAAATAATTTCAACACAGATCACAGAATAGTAGCAGCACAGATAAAAGCAGAATAATAAATGCAGATATAGAACGACACAGAATTTACCCAGCTTCGGCAAAAACCTGCCTACGTGCTACCCCCAAGGTTTCTACTAGAAATTAGATAGTCACACGCTTACACACGTAAACTCGCGACACCCGCTACTGACTAACCTAACTCTACGCTCAAAACCCTGCCACAACTCAGCCACTGAGTTGCGAATTCTCAAGCTACGCCACGTAGCTTGTCCCCTAGTCACACGACTAGCAAATACAACGGTTTGAAAAGAGTTTTAAAATTTAAAAACAAATTTAAAACAAGAATAAGATAAAACCCTTATTTTTAAAATAAAGCCCTTATTTAAGAAAAACTAAATCCTTATTTTAAAACTAAAGACCCTAAAAATTAATGGCCAGCCCCTTTTATTATTTCAACCCGATCCTTTTTCTTCCTTTGGGAAAATGGCGGCCATTCTCTCGTTCGTTCCTCTTTGTGAAATTAGGGCTTTTCTGAAATTGAAGCGCCGCTCTGTCAAAATGATTTCAGAAGCTTCGATTCCTTTCTTCGTTCGAATATTTTGTTCGCAGCTACCTCAATTTGGTCGAGTTAATTGTCCACGATTTCGGTATGTACTTTACTCCTTTTGCTTTGCTGGTTTTGACTTGCTTAAACCCGAAGTTTTTGAATTGCCGATGATGATTGGGGTTTTAATCCTTTAACTCGATTGATGGTTATTGCCAATGATGTTGATTCCTATTTATAGGATTCGACCTTCTAAATTTACGTCGTATGTTTATTTATTTGAATTCGTCAAATCCTTTGTGCTGCCGCTTGATCATGCTTGGACGTTTGAGATGATGTGACTTGTTCAAAAACGTATATTTTTTGTTGCTTGAATCCCACAACATTGATTTCAACACCTTGGTCATCACGTTGTTGATCTTGACTTGGTTTGATTCCTTTATTGCCAAGGCTTTGAATTTGAATCGTGAATTCAACTTCTTTTACCTGATGACTTCGGCCTTGACACTGAATGTTTACTTCGGCCATTTTGAATTTTATGAATTACGTGAATTTTTGGCTTCACTTGTGAACTTTCGAGTTGCACACTGCTTGTTAATTACTACTTCAACTTGTTGAGTTCCTGTAGTTGCTGTTACATCACTTCGAATTGCATTTACGTCCAATGCATAGCTATCTTCATTTTTGCTGTTTGCATGCTTCATTGACTTGAACTACTCTCTGACTTTTGTCTGAGTTTATATATATATATATATACTCCATTTGTCATGTATTAGTGAAGCAGTGTTGCAGTTTGGCTTTGTCTGACTTGTAGTGTTCGTTTGAGTTTGGCATTGTTTATGTTGACTTGACCATGGTTCCTGTGCATTATCTGTTACATGAAACTGTAAGGTGAATGTTGCATATGAGTCTAGGCATGGGTATTTGCAGTTTTGTTTTTCTGGTCTTGGATTTGTGGTTTCATATGCATTCTGGTCTGACCTGCACACTTGTTTATGCTTGAACGCTGCACTTGTATATATTCTCTATCACTTGCTCTTAGCTTGGAGTTGCATCACCATACATATTCACTTGAGTTGTTTGGATTTGCTCTACTAGTTCATTGTGCAGTATTTTCCATTCACTGGTTCTTGTATATGAGTTGTTTCACCGGTGGCCTATGTACATGCTTCACTGCATCTTGTCTTGTATCACTTGTGTCACCATACCTGTTGTACATGCAGCTTCATTTTGTATTGATTGTCAGTGGTTTTGCATCATTCTAGTTATTAGTGCACTGTCACTTGTGTATTGCCTTTGACATCCATTTGGTCGTTGCAGTCCTATGCAGTTGCTATGCCTTGTGTTCTTGTAGTTGCATTCACGTCATGTTTGTTGTTTTGACTCTGTGTTCTGGTCATTAGTGCTCTGGTGCATACATGAACTGGTTTCACTACTGCACTCGAGTTTTGTTACTTGAGCTGCATTTCTTTGTGGTCTGCCTTATTGCTTGACCTGTCTGGTTCATCTTGGTCGATGTACATGAGTTACTTGCACTGATCCATGTATTTGTGCTTTGATGCATTTTTGATTTGTCAAAGCTTTGCATTCTTCATGTAGCCTTGTGTTGAACCCAGTTTTAAAAACTCGGGTTTGACCTTGTGCTCGTGTCGTGATTTTAAATATATTGCACGTGAGTTGAACCCGGCTTTTCATTTGGGTTTGACATGTGCTCACCTGTCCCTGTAGCATTATCAAGTGTATATCGGTGTGCACGGCCTTGTGGCATGTACAGTGATACACTGTGCATGTCACACTGTTCGTGTGTGATGAATTCAAATGTAAATTATGACGAACAACCCAAATAACTGAGGCAAATAATATTTTCAAAAATCATATTTCATTTTAAATTGCAAAAATAATTATTTTTCAATTTTACTGCGTTAGTGAATATTTTTGCAGATTGCTCAGATGCTGGATTCAAACTGGAATGAAGTTGAAGACAAAATACAAGTGTGAGTGATATGTAGTGAGGTTATTAATGTAAAAACAATTGTGATGTATTCGAAAAATGTATATGTATAGTGAGAGCTTGAATTTGTACTATTCAAGATTGTAATAAATATTTGTTTGAATAAAATTTCTGTTTGAATTCAAATTCCATTCAAATTCTGTGTAATTTATTTTATTCAACAAATATTTATTTAATCTATGAAAAATAAAACAGTACATTACCAAATACATTTAAATGAATATATATGTTTATTATCATCAAACAAAAAACATATAAGCGCATATTCATACAATCTCCCCCTTTTGATGATAACAAACATATATTTAAGATTTTAACCGTGTTAAATGTATTTGATCAATGATATACTCTAATTGCTCCACCTATTTAAATGCTTCCTCTCTACATGATGCTCCCCCTACATATATGCATATAAATAGAAATATATAAATGAGCCTAGATGCAAATGGAAAATTATTTGACCTTTGCTTGATTCAATTTGACAAAATCTTAACTTTCACTACAAAAATATGGACATTTGATAGCAATAATACATAGCGTTTCCGCCTGTCCTCTTTAACCACTATGAAAAGTAGGGTTTCCAACGCTGTCACTGAATTAAATATCGTGTACTCAACGCTATACAAGCAAAAAGGCGGCAAACAAAATTATTTTGTGCAGGAACCAAAAATAAGCGCTTGTTGCCTTGTCGACCTCTTCAAAAAACAGCCTTTCTTTCACTTCATCACCTCCAAAATACAACCCAAATCCTAAATCGCCAAATCCCTAAAACGCAATATTAAATCGCAAAATCCCGCAAAATCATGGATCGCCAAATCACCCTTGTCATCGGCAGTCGATTCCGCTCTCCAAATTCAACGGGCATGAGAGGTACTACAGCCTTTATTATATATTCTTTATTGCTCATATTCATGATTCTTAAAACACAGTGTGTGCGGGAGCCATGAGGGGACATGCAATAATCGGGGGGTGCTGTTGTGTGAGGTCGATATTGTTCAATGTAATAGTGAACAGAGGAGCTATTGCGTGAAGTCTGAAGCTGCAAGTTGCTATTGCATATGCTATTGCGTTTGATGTTCACTGTAATCGAGGGACGTTGTTGCATGAGATCTGAAGCTACAAGTTAACTGTAAAAGAGACTGGATGGAAGAGAGAGGTTCACTGTAATAGCGATAATGAGTGTCGTTGTTGTTTCGTGAGAGTATAAATCATATTTAATAGGTGATTTTTCTAATTTAAATTCAAGTAAAGTTGTCACCCTTCCCTGTCTTTTGTCTCACGGCAGTGTCCCAAATAAAGGATGGGGAAATTCAGAGTTTCGACACCTAACCTATAAACCAGAATAGAATAAATTAGATAAGTTGCAAGTTTTGTTGTTTTGTAATTTATACACTGCATATAAAATGGTCCAAAATCAGCTGCATTTATTATGATATAATATTCCAATCATAAGTGATGGTGTTAGCAACACAGAATGGTACAAATCAAATAACCATATATTTGTAGCTAAGTTTCATATACTATATATCTATTACAAGAAAGCTATGAATAATGTATCATGGCACCACTTTAAAAAAAATTAAACTATTTTCACATGTTAGTTTTACAAGACTAATTTCAGGCAGCATATGATGTAAAATTACTTTACCAATTTGCACTCAAATGGATTTTAAATAACATAATTTAGGTGGAAAACTTCATTTTTTCCCCTTTGCTTTCTACGTTTTCTTATATTTATTGAATGAGTAAACACATTGCATTTGTAGGAAGCGTAAAAATTTCAAAACTAAAGATTTCTTTTAATTTTTTTATGTAACTACTTATGTTAGTTAATTGAATTAATCCTTTGTTGTCCTTTAGTTGAAGATTCTTTTGCTTAACCTGCTTAAATCCTTTTGTTGTTCCAATATGGGGATTTCTAGCCTACTCATCTATAAGATTAGACAACCTAATTGGCAACAAGTGCTATATTTTTAGTTAGTTAGAGACAAAGATTGAGGTAACTTCGTTGTCGCCTGAATCTCATTGCCGCAGGTATGTTTTCCATTCGATTTTATTTCATCTTTGTTTTTCATTATCATGAAATACTTGTTTTTATGATTTGAATAAAATACTTGTTGCATCTGTAGTTCAAACATCATGCTGATAGGATAATTAGTGCCTTAGCACTCTACATCATCTTTTACAGGTTGCTCCATTCAAGAGATTGGGGAGAGTATCTTTTCTCGAAAGATTCTCGAGGTCTACTGCCGGTAAAATTCTAAGGAGGGAGCTCATCCAAAAAATGAGATAAAAATGTAAGCATTAATTTCCTTTAATGATAAAATTGCTGTTACAGCTACATTAAATGAATAGATCACCTATTAATTTGGGTTGTGTTTAACATATACACAATTATATGAGCTATATGAAAAATAAATGAAAAAAACACTACAATTTGAAGTGAACTGGATGGAAAAAAACACTTTTAGATGTACGATTTTTCCTATGACAGTATGACTGTATTTCTATTTTTTATAGATTTATATATTTGTTACGCTTTTGCATATTCAATATTCGAATGCTAACATACCAATTACCTTTAATCCGAGTTAGAAAAAACAATGAAAGAAAATTAGATATCCTAGTAAAAGGAAAAACCAAATGCATTTGAAATTGTTCACTTTTACCTTGAGATATGTTCATTTTGTTTGTTAGATTTTCTGAAAGTTTGGTTTTATGGGATGAGTCCACCTATCACTAAACGTTTTTGAACTCATGTAGCCACTAAATCTTATCCATTCATTTACTTTTGCATCTTTAAAAATATGAAATTGGTAGCATCTGCATCTGGACGTTCAAATTCTTTAGTACTGAGATACTGATGTTTGTTTAAAACTAGCTAATGAATCAATTGGTCCAACTAATTAAACACTGCCCATATGAATGCATGGTCTATGTTGGTTGAATACCAATTAAACCATAGAAGTGCTTCATCTTGCAAATGAAATGCGCATATATAAACCCAATCTGTTTGTATGACTTCATGATAAGATAAGATATACTTGTTCAACTTGATTGAGCCATGCTTGAACATTGCTACCACCATTATAACTACGAAATTCCATCTTGAGGTGTTGTGGCAAAAAAATATTGGTATATTGGACAAAAAAATATCCACTTAGATGCATCCATGATACCCACTTAACCATAATGATCCTTAAAGTAAAAGTATAGGGTTCATTTACAAAGCAACTGCTACAGTCTGATGATGCAATTTGATTAGAAAAACCCCCATTAAGATATAAAATGTAGAAAAACATAAAAGACTATTGAGTTACCCTATTTTTTCGCACTCCATCCCTTATTTTTCATTAACTCATCACTACATTCAGAGACGCTAGCCATGGTTCTCTTTGCATTTTTACAGGGATACAGTTGTCAGCTTGTGTACATTTTGAGCCATTGCATAGTGCATCCTCCTATAAGTATTTTTTCAGCTCAATTTCATTTTTATTACTATTATAATTAATTGCTACTCAAAACATAAAAGAAATACCTCTCTTCTTACTCTATGATAAAATTCGCTTTTCATGCTAATCTTTCATTGATGCAAATTGTATCTAAGCTATTTGTTCTAAGCATCAATAGTACACTCCTAATGGAAGAGCATCAACTTTAGATATAACTGAAGCATTAAAGGCTGAGCAGCTGATGCGAATGCTGAAGCAAACCCAAAGCTACAGTTGTGGAGCGGCAAATTTTTAAAAGCTGAAAACTTGACTACACAAAATGAATGATCGAAGTTTCAAGGGACTGTATAGACTGAACAAATAAACTCAGTTAGATGGTTAAAAGGCTAAAGAGCATATTAAGGTGATAATAGTTTTGTTTACAACTAATTATGAAATTTTGAGCTTAGTTTTGTGATATTGATTGAGCTTATGAGTTCTATGATAATTTTAAGCTTAGTTTTGTTTACAACTAATTGTGAAATTTTCCTATCTTACTATCATTCTAATTTATGAGTACTCACTCAAGGTTATGACATGCAGATTTATGAGGTTGTCTAATCTTGTTTTTGTTGATAAACGACGGATTTAGGATGTAAATCCAAAATTGGCTTTCGCATGTTACCTAACAAAGGAGAGCACATTGAATAAAGCTAAGATTTAACAATATTGTAAACTAGATTTATCAAAACTTTAAGAGGACAAAGTAAATAACCAAAAGTCATGTCTCAAATGAACACGGTAAAGGGATTAACATGTATTCGACTATAATATAACTTAAACCTATATGTAAAGATTATAACACATCACTAATATCCAATAAACGGAGAATATAGCATTCCTTAATTGTTTTATACAACAACATTTCATAGTTTTCAATCTAGTTCAAAGCATAATTTCTCACTTAACACATGCACAACCATCCCAATCTAGTTCAAAGCATAACTTCTCACTTAACTGTGCAATTGAGGATTTTTTGTCTTACATTTTTGTACTCGTAAGCGGTTTCATATTCCATCGGTCTCTGAGTGGCACTGTGCCAAAGACTTGCGTGTGGTTTTTATTGACATGCACAAAACATAAGATATAATTACTATAGAACATGTGGATTTCAATAAGTAAATTCTTTGAAAATGGTTGATTAAGGAAAGGCATAGAAGTGATTTGAGAAAATAAAATGGAAAGGCTCATTAAATTTGGAGTTGCACTAGGACTCGGATCATTATCATTTTATCACTATCAATAAAACAAATAATTAATTTATTAATTTTACATGATTTTACTAATTTGCTAATAACGGTTTAGTTAATTATGTAGTGATCCAAGCAAGCATCCATCATTTTCACAGCTGATGTCACTAATTTAACTGATTTTTGAAGTTCTAGTATCATTTGTTTTGGATGCGCTCAAGAGTTTGTTTGTGATGTTGTGTAGGCTGGTTCGTGTAGGCTGGTTCGTGTAGGCTGGTTGAAATTGTCAAAATGCCAGTGAGCATAAGATGTTCAGGAAGATTGTGCAAGCGTCAAAATAGGATGACAGTAAATGTTTCTTCATTTATACTTACTGTCATCATTGATTAACAAAATATGGTCAAACATATATCTTGTTTCGAACTTTGTTCCTAATATCTCTGATTTTGGTATTGCAAAACTCTTCCCTGATAATCCCGCACACGAGTTCATCATCCTATCGATTATGCACGTGTGGTTAAAAAAATCGAAAATGAGATGGATTTGACACTAGTTGACCTAGAAGGCCTTTTACCCTCAGCTGTATAATGGTTGTTTCAGTTACAGCTTCAACCACAAGTGGGCAAGCCATTACCCGAAGAGAACCTAAAGAAAACAATCAGTGCTTGTGACCATGCACTAGATCTTGATCTAGCAAAAAAGAAGGTTCTTGATTTTGTTGAAAGCAGAATGGGAACGATCGCTCCAAATCTCTCTGCAGTTGTAGGAACTGAAGTAGCTGCAAAACTTATAGGAACTGCTGGTGGATTATCTGCATTGACCAAAATGCCTGCTTGCAATGTTCAGGTTCTTGGATCAAAAAGGAAACATCTTGCTGGATTTTCCACGTCGACATCTCAGATTCATGTTGGATTTCTTGAGCAAACCAAAATTTTTCAAAGCACGCCTCCTCCTTTGAGGACACGTGCTTTGAGACTGATTGCTGCAAAAACTACACAGTTGCACGTGTTAATGTGAATAGATTAGATCCAAGTAGAGTTTTTGGAAGGGCAACATTGGAACAAATTCGTAAAAAAATTGAGAAGTGGCAGGAACCACCACCTCCGAAGCAACTGAAACGTGTTCCTGATTCGGAACCTAAGAAGAAGAGAGGTGTTCGTAGGCTGCGGAAAAAAAAGGTGTAGTTTTGTTTGGAAGAATTTTTTGGTTATATTATGTTGTAAATATGATGTTATTTTTACTATAATTATATTTGTTTACCACTTCACAGATATGCAATTACTGATGTGAGGAAGCTGGCAATTCGAATGCAGTTTGGAATACCAGAGGAGAGTTCTTTAGGTCAGTTGGCAAACTTATTGCTTTGGTGTTTTCTTTCTTTTATTTTTACTTTTATCAGCAATTTATTTTCCCATAGCAGAATCTTATCTTGGTTTTTTTGTTACAGTTATACGTGCATATGTATAGAGTTACTATCAACTAGAACTATGTCCATGACATCAATAAAACCTCTTATGTCTTTTATCCACGATGACATTTATATTATTTAACTGTTTGTCCATACTATATGTAGATTTCAAGATTTCATAGAAAATGTGCAACATTATTTCATAATAAACTATATTGGTCACAGATGTCTGCTTGCTACTTGTTAATGTCTAGTTATAGGCCATATTCATACCTTCTAAAGATTCTTGCAAACATTATTTTAACTGTATGGATATAGAATTACAGGTTCCAAGATGTCACACAAATTATGCAACATGATTTCAGTATTCAATTATGTTGGTCACAAAAGTGTGCTTGCTAGCGTCTAGATATAGACCATGGTCCTAACTTCCAAAGATGTTTGCAAATATTATTTTAAATGTATATCCATATTGTATACAGAATTATAGATATCAAGATGTTTCACAAAACATGCAAGATAATTTAAATATTTATTAATCACAATGCAAGATAATTTAAATTATATTAATCGCAAATGTGTGCTTGCTAGTGTAAAACTTTATAATATTTAATGTTTTTTTCTAGTTTCACCTATCTGTTGATGCATTTAGCCAAAAAGTGATTCCCGTACCCACGATATCAAATGTTTTTGTTGTTTTCCTTTGATGGTAGGTAAATAAGTTTCTTATTGGTGTTGGAATGGATGCTCCTTGTAGCGAGGAAGAGCAAAAAACTTCAAGATCATCAGCTGCTTATGTTGACATGTAGGTCAAGTCTCTTCTAAAAGTGTACGACGTAGAGGTACAATGAATATGATAATGGATGGTTCTCACTCTAAAATGATTTCAAATTTAATTAAATAGTTGTTTATTATATGTTCTAAAATGAAAAACAAAACAGTACATTACCAAATACATTTAAATGAATATATATGTTTATTATCATCAAACAAAAAACATATAAGCGCATATTCATACAAGCCGAAATAAATGGGACATCTGGACAGGAATGACCTTACCCGGAAATGGGTGCTGCCCACCAAGCCTTGTTGCATATCCCTTGACTTTCAGTCATTCCCGGTTGATGAGGCTTGAGGCTAAGCGTTACCTTTTAGAACATTTCACTTAGAATGCCCATCGCCTACTTGACGATGTTCCGAAAGCATTCGTCCATACAAGTCCGTCCCTGGTTCGAACGGAACCGAAGGCACTACTCCTACTACATCCATTTTGGAAATATCCTCAGGATTAGTATCTACTAGCCCTTGCACTTCACTGCTCCATCTTCGACTCCGAACACTTTTTTCCCATAAAACGTACAAACCGGATCGAAGTGGTCTTAGAGAAATAAATCTCGATCCTGGTCTCTTCGAAACGATAAACGCATTTGTCCAAATTGATAGTCGGTGATTTAACTATCAATTAACATACACAAACATCCATCACACAAAAAATAATTGCCCACATTATTTATTTTCCTCAAAAATATCTTTAGGAGATATAATTTTCCTTTTCAAATCCCGTTGAAAACACTTTTCAAACTCCATTTCTCATGGAATAAAATCCCCAAATTGTTACTTCCCCTGAAAACATCCAAGTACCAATGTTTAAGGTTTAAAATAATTTAAATTCTTTGTTCTTGAAAATACATTTAAAACTTCTTACATACTTGATTTAAAATATATATATATATATATATATATACTTTTAAAAATATCTCAAATAAAACTGCTTAATAAAATATAAACTATTTTTTTAAAATAAAGTTAAGTCATACTAAATTCTAAAATAAAGTTATGAAACTCTATACAATTTCTAAAAAAATATTTTGATTGATTATCTTTAAAATAAAACCATTTTATAATGTGTAAATAATAATAATATTCTTTAAAACATAATTCTAATTACCCTTTTAAAATAATTACTAATATAACTACGTTGATATATGTTCACCTTTAAAATTCTTACAACCTAAATAATTTTCTTGAAAACCATTCTTTTATATAACTTCAAACTCTAACGTTTCAAAAATCTATTTTAAAAACGTACTTGGCTTTCAGGGAAATACACTTCCATCTTAGAATAACCAAAGAATTATTTTTATCAATCCAACACGTTTTATCCCAATTCAATTTTACGCTCATCCCGTAAAATCCTTTCCATATTATAAAAATAGCTCCTTTTATTTTAAACACGTTGCTATTTCCTGGAAATCACTTTCAAACATACGTTTAAAATATTTTAAAATAAGCTCTAGAAATTATTTAATTGAAAATAATACTTAAGGAAATATATAGGGGTTTCCTAAGTATTTTAAATAAAATTTAATTTTTAAAATAAGGTTATTAAATCAAATATTCATATTAAAATTTCTTTCTGAAAACTTAATATTACTTCACCTTTTTGAAAATAATTAAATACCATAATTACTTAATCAAATATTTGCTTTCACATAAAAACATTTTAAAATAATATTTCTTTCTAAAAATATTTTAAACATATTTAAACTGCAAATTTATAATTTGAAAGCTTTCATAAAATCAAAATAAAATTTCCAGGAGAAAGCACGCTTCCCATTCTTTAAAATAAATCTCGATGTTATTTTTAACAATTCTCAATTCCCCTTTTAAACCACAAATTCAACCACTTCATATTTTCAACCAATAACTTGAATTTAATTCCTTTTAAATTCTTTATTTAAGAATTTCTTCAATTTTCCTTTAAACCCAATTTATTTATATTAAAATTTCCGGGTTGTATTCACCAAATCAGAGCACAACACAATTAAATTTCCAATTTATCTATCACAGTAACAAACAGAGCATAGCATAACAGGATCTAAAATAATTTTATCACAGAATATAAATGTGATATATTACAGAATATAAGTAAATGTGATATATTAAAGAATATAAATAAATTTCTATTTGTGAGGAATCCAGTTGGATCCCTCCAATCTGTTTCCCTACATCCACAGATATTAGCACAACAACATATATCGATTCAATTTGATAAAAATTATCATATTCAACCAATCAAGCAATCATTCAATTAATGACTATTTAAATCAACTAATATTCCAGATGTGAGTGAGTTAAACTCACCTCGGGTTTTCGATGAGCATTCAAATTTAAATTAAATCGAACGGCGTTCGATTTAACCTAAATTTTTACTTGCTCGGAACGATTCCAGAACTGCACCACTGCGTAGTACGTGTCTCTGCGACTCCGGTGTCGCCAGTTTCGTCTGAATCTGACAACGTGTGCATTAGATATGAATTTCAAAGTTAAATCACCAATTTAAAAACAATTTCTTTTATTTATTTATTTATTACCAAATAACACTCATGGCCACAAATGCTTCATCTTCCTCTCGAACGCGCTCTACAGGAAGAAACCTAACCCAATTTACAAATTAAGGTTAACTATCGCTCCATCCTCGATTCACACGAACACGATCTGAACTCACGACGAGATGGCTCGTCGCGACCTCCACCTTTGGCCAGAACGAGGTGAAGCTCGGTTCACCTATGGCCTCACGAGCTAAGCACGAACGTGCGACACACAGAACATAATTCCAGCTCCAAACGACGACTACAAACGAGATCCACCATTGGATCTGAAGCTCTCTCTGCCCTCTACGACATTAAAGTTGGAAGTTTTCGCGATTGCTTGTTGGATTGATCGCAAATTGGAGGAGAAGGTCGATGATTTTCGGCCATTGGAGTATAACAAGTGGCGGCCTGAAGAATAGATCCAGGGTTTTCTTATTAAACTTGTTTATATAAATGTTAATAACTATTATTTTAATATTAAATCCATTTAAAGTAACTTTTACAAATGATCTCCAAACAACGCGTGCCAACAAGCGTTCCTAAGGTTTTACCTACGTTCCGAACACAATGGAACATGTTTCGGAGGCTAATTCGATTATATGCGCGAGTTACGTAAATAAACGATCAATTTTAAATTAAACCTATTAAAGTATTTCTATGCGTTTTAAGCTGCCGGGGTCAAACGTCAACTCCGATTGCTACGAAAATTGAAATCTGATAATAATTAACTATTACGGATCCAATGAAACTTGTTTCGTCGAATTCTGAGGCTGTGCCCTGGAAGGCTATTTTAACTCGTCGATTATTTCGAGCGATTTTCAAAATCGTTGAAATCACTTGAAACTTCACTTATAAAATTTTATTAAGTCTATTATAACTCGTATAAAATTTATATTCCCATTAGAAATCATACTGATTTAGTTTAATTCAAAATTTGATTATTTGCATTATTATATTATTAAATTCCATTATTAAATTAATATAAAATTCCAAATTTAATCTATCGACTTTTAATTCCATCCAATGGTCCAATATTATAATTCAAACCCAAATAGACTCAAAATAAATCTTAGAATCAAATTCTATATCTATTTTCACTCAGAATTACCAATTATCCTAATTCTAATATATTAAGTTATTATTATTCAAATTTCAATTAAATTACCGTATATAAAGTTTTAACCAATTTTATTAATTTAACCAAAGTCTTTTATTTCAAAATTTAAATTATAACACAAATTCAACATTTAAAATGAAATGTTCGAATCTAGTGACCCAAAATTCCGGGTCGTTACATTCCTCTCCCCTTATAAAAATTTCGTCCCCGAAATTTGCTAAGGTGGAAGAATGTTCCAAACTCAATAGCAAAACTTACTTAGTGAAATCTCAATTTCACTTTGCTCAAATTCTTTAGTTACAAATCGAAACTGCTAGTTTCGATTCCTATTCCAAAATTCCTTTTTAATTTAATTTTAATTTGGAATCAATTTGTCGTTAACAAAACGTTTCAAAAAATTTCTAACTCCCAAAATTTCTGGAAAATTTTGGCAGAGTCTCCCCTATACAGAGGAGCTTTTGCAATTTCACAATAGATATAAATATATATACATCGACCCACACGGTCGGAATAACCAAAACAGTTCATATTTCCTATTTTTATTGCGTAGGCGTACCTTTATTAGCATTTTAACAGCATGCGGCTAATTTAAATTGCATATACACACTCCAACTCTATCTACTGCCTCCCATACCTGTACTTACTCAAACAAACACATCAGTTTCCAATAATATGAGCATTTATCAACATTCTTTTCATTAAACTAGCCAAACTCTCCAATTTCATAGTATAAACAAGCAAACTTCATAATTTATCAATGTTAACCATATTTTATCTGCAATTCAAGGATTTCAATCACCTTTTTAAATTTCTTATACAAGTCCAAACTTCATTTTATTTCACTTGAATGATTTACATTCAAGTTCACTATATACCATTCATATTTATTACAACCAATTCATCTTTGTACCAATTAAGCTCATATTCACATCCTTTTGGTTTAACATGTGTATTACTTGCATCGATTTACTTCCATTTAATTCCACATTGATTTACAATTGAATTTTTATTTTTTTTAAATTTGATATACTTGTATTTCCTTTATGATTCCCTTGTATTAATATACAAAATCACTTAATAAAATTTCAATCCATTCCAATTGATTCAAAAACCAATTTCGTTTGCTTCTTTAAGCCAATTAAATTTTGGTTTACACCAAAACGTCCAATTTCTATGCAAATTTTAATGTCATCCAAGCAAGTAACCATCACTTAAGCTTATGACCATTAAAATTAATTCCAGTTCAAATTTATATTAATTTTATTCCATTCGGAATTTCTCACAACCCAAATATTCTTATTTCCTTGCAAGTTTTAATTCAATTTCTTATTCTCACTTCAAGTTCACCATTCAACTTAAGTTTTAGATTAATATCATCTCATTCTATATTATTTACAACTCATACATCTTTAATTTATCACAATAAAATTAAGTAAAACCATTTCACTTGCATATCAATGTTTATTACCTAAACAAATTTATCCAAGACAACATTATAAAGCTCGACCACAATTATTATTCGGTTTGCTTAACTTCTTTCACAATATTTTCATTATCTTCTTATATAAATTTTATTTTATTTTATTTTATTTTATTCTCATTAAATTAAATTCCAATCCATTTACAAATTTTAATTCAATTTGTTTATTTATTCAATCCATTTTAAATTTATTTTATTGTCAAATGAGACCACTTTAAATTATTTCACTCATTTGAATTTATTTATAATTCAAACCATCACTATTACAATCTAATTCCATTATTCATTCACACTCTCAGCTTTTTATTGCCAAAATTAAATCCCATACTAGAACTGGGTTTTTATTTTCTTTTCCAAATTCTCTTAACAAACCACCAAAATTTCATCCATGCCAATACAAATTCCATTTAATTTAGTTTACGCTAAATTCACCTTCAAGCTTCTTTTTATTTAATTTAGCTTATGCTAAATTCATTCTCAACAATTCCTTTGAATTTAGTTGAGTTAAAATTTTATTCACACAATACATTCTTACTTACTCTAAATTAAATTTCCCTTAAATTTAATTCTTTTCCAAATTAAATTCAAGTTAACTCATACCATTTCCTTTACTATCTTAAATAAGAACTTAATTCTATTCAAAATTATTTGTAACACAACTGGATTTTGATTTTAATTCAATCCAAATTCAACTCAATTCCATTTAATCAAAGTTAAATCCAATTCAATCCCATTTTAATCTTCCATATACAAGTTCAAAATTTATTTTACTAACTTAAGTTCATTCACCTTTTTATCTTTTATATTTTTCTTCACCTTATTTCAATTCACATTTCATTCAGGATTAGATTTGAATCCACTTTACCATTCAACTATTTCCCATTTGTGATTATAATTCCATTTTACTTGGTTTTACAATCTAATTTTCTATTCTTAGTTCACCAACTTATTCACTTGAAAGCTTATATTGCTCATTTTAATCCATTTACATCTTATAATCACAATTCCAAATTTTTTATATATATGTATCAATGAATTCTTAAAGATACAAAAAAAAATTTTCCAATTTAATTCTTTGCACAACTTCAAATCCACAATTTCAGATTATAAGTATAACACTTACTAGCTTATGAGTACAATTTATTACACAATGACCCACAAATACAAAGTCATTTTACATTTCAATTTAATCCAAATCAATTTAATTCTAAGTCCAATTAATTTAACTTATCCAAGTTAAATTCAAATTTTCTATTCACTTCATTACACTCAAGTTAAATTTTAATTCCAAGATTAAAATTTTCATTTTCTTTCTTATTAATATCAACTTCACCAAATAAGTCCAATAGTTGATTCATTTTAATTTTACACATTATTTAAAAAGAATTTTCTAGAATTCAATTACCTGGTTTTATTTCAAAACCACTTTGAAATAATAAATAACTCATACTCCCTTGGTATATCAAATCAAACATGCAGATTTCTAAAACAATCTGTTTTTACCAAAGCAATTTCCCTTTCTGAAACACCTAAAACCACTTGTATCTCAAACAAGTCCATCAAATATCATAATCACTCACATGGTAGCAATCCATTAATTTAGAAACTCGAAAATGAATTCTGATGATGTGGCCAGCATCATCAGGATTATTTTCCAGCGACTGAAGTGAGCTCAGTGCTTCCTTACTTTCCCAAATTCATTTCAAAACAATTCCCATCCAAAAATACTTTCCACAATAATATTCCATTATTGCTTGCAAACACATTGGTAAACATTCAAACATTCCCAAGATTTTAAATTTCCCAAACCTTTGTTTTCAATACATTTAAAACAAGATTTAAATTCTGGTTCAATTCAAATTTAGTTATTTTTTCCTTTGGGGTAAATCATGCTCATAGAATTTTATTTGGTTACAACCATTTTGAATTTTAAATTAAATTTTAGATTCTTATTTGATTAAGATATCCACATCCAAACAATCAAATATGTATACTTATTTAAGAAATTTATTTCTTTTATATCAAAAATATAATTTTGGGTAAAATTATTTCATTTACCCACTTTAAAAACAATACTATGTCGGTTTATCTTGTTTAAGAGTTTAAAAATCCCTATCGATACGGTTGTACATCTCGCACCGACCAGAATTCATAAACACTCAACCGTTAAGTCAACATAGTATAAAAATAATTTTATATTCACTAACAAGTATGCTCTCATATTTATTAATACACTCAACTCATTAAAGAGTACTATTGACTCTGTTTAATGAGTAATTTTCCCACCAAAGCCTAGGTTGTCGCCAACCTAAGCTTTGATACCAAGTGTAACAACCCACAAATGTGTACCCCTTGAATTAACTCTATTCTATATCAGTTAAGTCAAGTGGAACAGAAATACGAACCATTAGGGTTAAAGAAGAAGAGGTAGAAGAAGAAGAAACTAAACAATATCAGAATCTCACTGTCGTGGCGGAATAAAATATAACAGTAAATAATAGATCTTTACAAAAAACGAAACTATATCTGTTTTATACATCATATTATCCGAGCATCTCATACAAACAACATTTACCAATCAGATAATTCCATACAATCACAGCAGCGGATATATATATATAAGTACGGATAATATGTCTCGGATTCCAGCTCCTCTCCTGCTCCAAAGCATCCTATCCTGAACGTATAATACTCGGTCTGACCCGAGCATTATAATGAAATAACACCCGAGTCAGTCTGGAATACCAGCTGATAATAATGCACCCAAATTGATTATTAAAGTTTCAAAAATCCTTTTGAAAACAAAAGCATCTCGTATGACCACGCCACAAATAAACATGTCGGGTTTTTAACTTACGATAGCTAAAACAATTTTTATAGAAATCCTCTGATATTATAATAGGGTCTACATACAAGTACTTATAAAATAGCCGAAATTATTACATCTATTAAATTCCAGCTACTAGCCACAGAGTGGGTAAGACAAACAAAACTCGTAAAAGGCTCGTAGGGAGAATGGATTTTCAACAATGAATCGGCACTGGGGTACCACCTGTCACAGTACCTGGTCTAGATCAGTGTACTGAGGACCACGCCTGATCCCCTGCAACACAAGGCCCGGACTATCCCTTACTGGATAGTCCCGAGTAAGATCACCGCGCGGTTGGGATCAGCAACCGCACCACTAAGCCGAAGTAAAAGGGACATCTAGACAGGAATGACCTTACCCGAAAATGGGTGCTACCCACCAAGCCTTGCTGCATATCTCCTGATTTTCCGTCATTCCCGGTTGATGAGGCTTGAGGCTAAGCGTTACCTTTTAGAACGTTTCACTTAGAATGCACATCGCCCACCTGACGATGTTCCGAAAGCATTCATCCATTCAAGTCCGTCCCGGGTTCGAACGGAACCGAAGGCACTACTCCTACTACATCCATTTTGGAAATATCCTCAGGATTAGTAGCGGCTAGCCCTTGCACTTCACTGCTCCATCTTCGACTCCGAACACGTTTTTCCCACGAAACGTACAAACCGGATCGAAGTGGTTTTCGAGAAATAAATCTCGATCCCGGTCTCTTCGAAACGATCAACGCATTTGTCCAATATTGATAGTCGGTGATTTAACTATCAATTAACATACACAAACATCCACCACACAAAAAATAATTGCCCACATTATTTATTTTCCTCAAAAATATCCTCAAGAGATATAATTTTCCTTTTCAAATCCCATTGAAAACACTTTTCAAACTCAATTTCTCATGGAATGAAATCCCCAAATTGTTATTTCCCCTGAAAACATCAAAGTACCAATGTTTAAGGTATAAAATAATTTAAATTCTTTATTCTTGAAAATACATTTAAACATTTATATTAAAACTTCTTACATACTTGATTTAAAATATATATATATATATATATACTTTTAAAAATATCTCAAATAAAACTGCTTAATATAATTTTTAAAATAAAGTTAAGTCATACTAAATTCTAAAATAAAGTTATGAAACTCTATACAATTTCTAAAAAAATACTTTGATTAATTATCTTTAAAATAAAACCATTTTATAATGTGTAAATAATATTCTTTAAAACATAATTCTAATTACCCTTTTAAAATAATTACTACTATAACTACTTTGATATATGTTCACCTTTAAAATTCTTACAACTTAAATAATTTTCTTGAAATCCATTCTTTTATATAACTTCAAACTCTAACGTTTCAAAAATCTATTTTAAAAATGTACTTGGCTTTCAGGGAAATACACTTCCATCTTAGAATAACCAAAGAATTATTTTTATCATTCCAACATGTTTTATCCCAATTCAATTTTACGTTCATCCCGTAAAATCCTTTCCATATTATAAAAATAGCTCCTTTTATTTTAAACACGTTGCTATTTCCTGGAAATCACTTTCAAACATACGTTTAAAATATTTTAAAATAAGCTCTAGAAATTATTTAATTGAAAATAATACTTAAGGAAATATATAGGGGTTTCCTAAGTATTTTAAATAAAATTTAACTTTTAAAATAAGGCTATTAAATCAAATATTCATATTAAAATATCTTTTTGAAAACTTAATATTACTTCACCTTTTTGAAAATAATTAAATACCATAATTACTTAATCAAATATTTGCTTTCACATAAAAACATTTTAAAATAATATTTCTTTCTAAAAATATTCTAAACATATTTAAACTGCAAATTTATAATTTGAAAGCTTACTTAAAATCAAAATAAAATTTCTAGGAGAAAGCACGCTTCCCATTCTTTAAAATAAATCTCGATGTTATTTTTAACAATTCTCAATTCCCCTTTTAAACCACAAATTCAACCACTTCATATTTTCAACCAATGACTTGAATTTAATTCCTTTTAAATTCTTTATTTAAGAATTTCTTTAATTTTCCTTTAAACCCAATTTATTTATATTAAAATTTCCGAGTTGTATTCACCAAATCAGAGCACAACACAATTAAATTTCCAATTTATCTATCACAGTAACAAACAGAGCATAGCATAACAGGATCTAAAACAATTTTATCACGAAATATAAATGTGATATATTACAGAATATAAATAAATTTCTATTTGTGAGGAATCCAGTTGGATCCCTCCAACCTGTTTCCATGCATCTACAGATATTAACACAACAACATATATCGATTCAATTTGATAAAAATTATCATATTCAACCAATCAAGCAATCATTCAATTAATGACTATTTAAATTAACTAATATTCCAGATGTGAGTGAGCTAAACTCACCTTGGGTTTTCGATGAGCGTTCAGATTTAAATTAAATCGAACGACGTTCGATTTAACCTAAATTTTTACTTGCTCAGAACGATTCCAGAACTACACCACTGCGTAGTAGGCGTCTCTGCGATTCCGGCGTCGCCAGTTTCATCTGAATCTGACAACGTGTGCATTAGATATGAATTTTCAAAGTTAAATCACCAATTTGAAAACAATTTCTTTATTTTATTACCAAATAACACTCACGCCTGCAAATGCTTCATCTTCCTCTCGAATGCGCTCTACAGGAAGAAACAGAACCCAATTCACAAATTAGGGTTAAGCATCGCTCCGTCCTCGATTCACACGAACATGATCTGAACTCACCACGAGACGGCTCGTCGCGACCTCTACCTTTGGCCAGAACAAGGTGAAGCTCGGTTCACCTATGGCCCCACGAGCTGAGCACGAACGTGCGAAGCACGGAACATAATTGCAGCTTCAAACGACGACTACAAACAAGATCCACCATTGGATCTAAAGATCTCTCCGCCTTCTACGACATTCCAGTTGGAAGTTTTCGCGATTGCTTGATGGATTGATCGCAAATTAGGGGAGAAGGTTGATGATTTTCGGCCATCGGAGTATAAGAAGTGGCGGCCTGAAGAATAGATCTAGGGTTTTCTTATTAAACTTGTTTATATAAATATTAATAAGTATTATTTTAATATTAAATCCATTTAAAGTAACTTTTACAAATGATCTCCAAACAACGCGTGCCGACAGGAATTTATATGGTTTTACCTACGTTCCAAACACAATGGAACATGTTTCGGAGGCTAATTCGATCATATGCGCGAGTTACGTAAATAAACGATCAATTTTAGATTAAATCGATTGAAGTATTTCTATGCGTTTTAAGTTGCCAGGGTCAAACGACAACTCCGATTGCTACGAAAATTGAAATCCGATAATAACTAACTATTATGAATCCAATGGAACTGGTTTCATCGAATTTCGAGACTGTGCCCCGGAAGCTATTTTAACTCGTCGATTATTTCAAGCGATTTTCAAAATCGTCAAAATCACTTGAAATTCACTTATAAAATTTTATTAACTCTATTTTAACTCGTATAAAATTTATATTCCCGTTAGAAATTATATTGATTCAGTTTAAATCAAAATTTGATTATTTGCATTATTATATTATCAAATTCCATTATTAAATTAATATAAAATTCCAAATTTAATCTATCGACTTTTAATTCCATCCAATGGTCCAATATTATAATTCAAACCCAAATAGACTCAAAATAAATTTTAGAATCAAATTTTGTATCTATTTTCACTCAGACTTACCAATTATCCTAATTCTAATATATTAAGTTATTATTATTCAAATTTCAATTAAATTACCGTATATAAAGTTTTAACCAATTTTATTAATTTAACCAAAGTCCTTTATTTCAAAATTCAAATTATAACACATATTCAACATTTAAAATGAATTAAATGTTCAAATCTAGCGACCCAAAATTTCGGATCGTTACAGTTTAGGTATCTCTACTTTGGCATGACACCCCCACACTTTTAAGTATTTATAGGATGTCGGTCTATTTTTCCAAAGTTCATGAAGAGACTTGGATGTTATCTTTCGTGGTATTTTATTTAAAATATGGTTTTTCGAAAGAATAGCTTCTCCCTAAAAGTTATCTGGCAAGCCAGAACTGATTAATAAAGCATTCATCATTTCTTTAAGAGTTCTATTTTTCCATTCTGCTATACCATTAGATTGAGGTGAATATGGTGCTGTAGTTTGGCGTATAATGCTGCGCTCAGTGTAGAATTCCTCAAAAGGAAATTCATATTCTCCTCCTCTATCACTTCTTAAAGCTTTAATTTTCTTGTTGAGTTGATTCTCAACTTCTGCTTTATATTGTTTAAACATGTCGAATGCTTCATCCTTGCTTCAAAGAAGATACACATAGCAGTACCTAGTACAATCATCAATAAACATAATAAAATACCTTTTTCCACCTCTAGTTTGACACATTTTCAAATCACATACATCAGTGTGTATAAGGTCTAGAGGTTCAGTTTCTCGTTCAACATGATGAAACGAGATTCTTGTCAATTTTGCTTTTGCACAAATTTGACATTTATAGTTGGAGTATATGTTACATTTTGGTATACATTCTACATTAATCATTTTTCGCAGTGTATCAAAATTCACATGCCCTAATCTAGAATGCCATATGTTAGAGGAGTCAGCAATATAAGTAGAAGATTCACTTTTATTCATATCAGTGTTTGGTATAATAGTTGTTACATTTGCTTTGAATAAACCATCATACACATATCCTCTTCCTACATACACTCCATTCTTTGATAATACAAACTTATCGGCTACATAGGTTAATTTGAAACCATGCTTGCTAAGCAAGGACCCTGATATCAAATTCTTGTGGATTTCTAGAACTAGAAGAACATCACTCAAAGTAAGCTCTTTTCCAAAAGTTAGTTTCAACATAACTTTTCCCTTGCCTTTGACCTTTGACCTTTGATGTAGATGAATTGCCCATGAAAAGTTGTCCATCATCGGTTGCAGTTTTATAAGTTGTAAGCATCTGCTTATTTGCACATATGTGTCGAGTGGCACCTGCGTCTACGAACCATTCCTTTGAATTACCAAAAAGGTTGCATTCTGATATTACTGCACATAAATCCATATCATAAATACCATCTGTAACTTTAGCCGTATTTGCTTCTGATTTCTTCGTTTTAGGAGCGCGACATTCGGTTGCTTTATGCTCCTTCTTTCCACAGTTTTGGCAAGAACCCTGAAATTTCTTCTTCGACTTCTAAGGCGTATTCTCACATTTTCTCTTGTTAGGTTTGTCAGACTCAACAACATTTGCTTTGGCTGCCATATTCTGAGAGATCTTTTTCTTAGAATTTCTATTATGTTCCTCAATTCGCAGACGAACTAAGAGTTCTTCCATTGTCATTTTCTTACGCTTATGCTTAAGGTAATTTTTGAAGTCCTTCCACGATGGTGGAAGTTTCTCAATGGTTGCGGCAACCTGGAAAGATTCGCTAAGTATCATCACTTCATCTTGTAGTTGATGGAAGATCAGTTGTAGTTCTTAAGCCTGATTGATCATAGTCTTTGAATCTACCATTTTGAAGTCAATAAATTTACCAATGATGAATTTCTTCATGCCTGCATCTTCATTTTTGTACTTTCTATCTAAGGCCGTCTAGAGTTCCTTGGATGTTGCAACAGTACAACAGACATTTTAGAGGCTATTATCCAGACCATTTAGAATATATATTTTACACATAAAGTCTGAATTTTCTAGACATTTGCGGCCTCCACTTTGATTGCCTCGGGTTCGAGTTCGCCAACTTCAGGAGCATCTTCGGTTGGAAACTTGGTGAGGCTTAATGTTGGTAGATAAAACAACAACTTCTGTTGCCAACGCTTGAAGTCCATCTAGTTGAACTTTTCTGGCCTTTCTCCATGAGATAGTGTCATTGTAGGAACCAGAGGCACCGAGTAAGCGTTTGTCACCGTCTGCATTGGTGCAGCATTATATTTGTTGCTATTTTAGACATCGTCGTCTACAACAATCAATATTGTTTCAAGAATGTTATCCGCAACTACACAAAAGTGTTACGAATCTGATAGTAACTTCAATAATGTTACTAAAATGTTCATAAATCGTCATAGAAGAAAAATATTTAAAATTTTCACAACTAAATTGCAAAAACAACAATGGAATAAAGTGCGACAAATTATAATAAATACTGTTATGGTACAGAACTGTACAAAAGTGTAATTGAATTTGTATGAATTTCAAAGAAGTACCTAGTCGTCCGAGACCAGAGAATATTTGATTCCTTGAAATGATATTGCCTCCTTATATGCACCGAAGAATATGAGCAATTTGTCTCCCAGAATGAAATGGACCGCCCCCGATATGCTGTGCATGTAGACGGAGCGACGACAAACCGAAGGAACTATAGAACAGAGAATAGAGTTCTGGGAAGAGGAACAGAATGAAGAAATGAAGTAATTGTAAGTGAGTGGTCTCGTTTTGCGGGCTACTATATATAGGCTGGAGGAGGTGCCTATTCGGAGCAGTCGTGACTTTTGGAAAGCTTGCGACCTTTTTACCGGCAAACGCACGTGCACAGACGCAACGTTCTAATTTTGAAGTTCAAAATTAGCCGTTTCAGCGCAGTAGGTGTAATGACCCACAATATTTACACAACTATGATATTGTGATTTAAACAAGTACAAAATATTGAAATATATTTGTGCACACATTTGGTATGACTTAGGGGTAAATTTGTGATTTCCCAACTGTTAAAACCCTAGCCGTGAGTGAATTATAAAAAAGAAAGATGTGGCCACTGTTTCATTCGACTCTCTCATTTCAAAACAAAAACTAAAAATGGCCGAAGCCCTAGAAATCAGATTGGGGGAAAAATCATCTTGCTGTATCGAATGGCGTTGGATTCTTGAGAAAAAGGGGGAAAGCTATGGCAATATCTAGGGGATCGACATCTCATATAGCTACGTGAGTGTTCTTAATCTTGATTTGGCAATAAGTCCTATCTCAGGCAGTCGTAGTTATATTTCTGCAAATAAATTTGTGTGTACGGATGCTTTGCGTGTATTGATGCTTGTTAATGGTTGTTTGATCCTTGGTTGCTTGCATATCCATATATTGATGAAGATCAAGTCTGATTATGTTCATATCTGAACCTGAGATGATATCTATTCACTATTATGTCACGATACACTGATGTAACACTATGTATTACTGCCAAAATGAATTGTTTAAGTGCACTCATACCAAACGTATCATGTCTGACCCTGTTGATTGTCTCGACAATCTCCTGGGGTGTCTCATTCAACGAGGCAGTTCGGGATGATGCTTTTACAGGTTGCTATGCACATTTTGATGAGATGATGACTTAAGAGATGGAGTTAAAATGATTTATCACTGCATGTAGATGATATGAAGAAAGTATTTAAGTATTTCATTGTCATTTTATATGTATTGCTGAACTGAAATATGTATAATTTACTATGAACAGTGAACCATCATGTGTTAGATTGATATGTATATAAATCTGGAAAACTGTTTTGTCTTATAAGTAATTGCAAGTTTGAAACTGAAACACTTGGATCGTTCAGTTTTTATATATTTTCTGAAATCTGTATTTGGAGAATAACTTGTGTCGAGGCAGTATACACAAGTGTTTACACTTGTGTATATGCGCAGACCTATAGATCTGCTGAGTTTTGTGATTTGAAGGATTTTTATGGATTTTGTTCGAGTTTCCTTTCAGAAGTTTTGGGGAAAATCTTTATATACTTATTTTGATGGATTATTTCTATATTTATGCATAAGCATATATGGATCTGGAGTTTGATTTTAGTATGTAATTATCATATCTGAGAATATATATATATATATTTATCTGTTTTTGGCAAGTTGAATGCCTTGAGTATGAAAAGCAAAGATGAGATTTATATATTATGGTTTTCTGAGATCCAGTTACTTAAGGTTTTAAATGGGAGATTATATGGATCTGAATCCACACTTTTGAGATATGATCTTTAATCTGAGCATCTGAGATTTGATAGATATGTTTTCTTTGATATAAGATGTTTATTCTGGAAAAAAAAATGAAGTTTATGGGAGATTTGGATTTATATAAGAATTTGAAATAATTTCTGAAATGAGTTTGAGAACTTACAGCCTCATGTGCTTTATATATCTGAAATGTGTTTAGTTGTTTTAACAGCATGACTTACAAGTCTAAACTATATTTATATGTTTTGGCATATCTGATGCCGTAGATCTTTGATGGAAAAAAATGGATTTTAATGCTTTCAAATGCATTATGATTTTTGAAATGAAATTTCTATGTTAAGTGGTTGTTGCTATTTGAATCTGAATATAACATATAGCTAATACATGTTCATGTAATAGATTCTTGAATCGTATTGTGGACTTGCCATATAAATTAATATATGTGCATGCCCTTACTTTATATTTCTGAAATGAATGAGCTCAGTTTTGAATAGTTTTGCAAAAGAAAGTTAATTAGCAAACTGTTTTGATTCTCTATGCTATATTCATAAGATTTCTGGAAATGGATTACAAGTCCATGTATTATCTTGAGACTTTTATAAAAGGAACTTGTAAGCTTCCAATTGTTTATGTTAAAATATTTGTATGAGGCAGAATGGCTCTTGTCCTTGCATCAGTGATATGTTTTCAGTTTTAAAGAAAGATAGTTGATGTAAATTCATCTTTTATGTCTGAATATAACTTGCATGAATGAGAAAGAGGAAAACTCGATGACCTCATTTTTGTATAGTTGGATTGGTAATCCTTTGTTTATACGTATATTTATTGATACATTGTTGGTGCCAAGGCTTCATTGACTCTTGGATGTTGCCAGCATTGTTACTGTGTGATTTTAGGGCTCAATTTTAAATTGCCTATTCATTAATACCATTGCTTGAGCTTGTGTGTTGGCGAGGCCGTGCACACCTGTATTTATATGTGTGTGTACGTGCAGCCACACCTATAATTGTGCTATAGCAAGAGTTGAATTAAATAAAGAATATCTATGACTTTTATGGTATAATCTGGAATTCTGATATTTCCAGTATGCTTGTGTATCTTTTTCTGGTATTTCCAGTCTGCTTGTGTATCTTTTGTGTCATATTGCAAATAATTTTCATAAAGAGAAAAATGGATTTATCTTTATATTAAAATGCTATGTGTGAATGCTTTAGCTAATTTTCTTAAACTCTGATTTAATAGCTAAAGAGATTGGTATATCTTCATATATACTAATCTATGTTTTAAGAATACACCAATATTTCTATATTGGTAATAGTGGATCCTGGTTTTGGTTTTGAAGATAGATGACCCTGTGTTTTCATTTAGCATATTTCTTTATGCAGGAAAAAAAACAAATTAGTCCATGATTTGGCCACTAGAAAAGTAGGGTCATCACAGTAGGCCCAAGTGGCAGACGACCCCAAGAGACCCGAAGCCCAAGCCCAATCTTTGACATTTTAATATTAATGTGAAGGCCCAAACCCACATGCCCAAAGCCTACATTGCCACATCTCAAGTCTTCATGTCTTCTTTTTCTTTTGTTTTGATATAGTGTATTAGGTTATAGTATATATGGTGGATTTGGCACAAATATTCCACTCTGTGGGACTTTGTTTCAATACACACACATAATACCCAAAATCTCTCTCTTCTTTAACCACTTCTTCATTCATTTTTCTAACATGAAATACTGATCAGTAGCCCCAAGTGGCAGATGGAGGCCCATCTAATCACGAGACCCCAAGAGACCCAAAGCCCAAGGCCCAATCTTTGACATTTTAATATTAATATGAAGGCCCAAACCCACATGCCCAAAGCCTACATTGCCACATCTCAAGTCTTCATGTCTTCGTTTTCTTTTGTTTTGATATATTGTATTAGGTTATAGTATATATGGTGGATTTGGCACAAATATTCCACTATGTGGGACTTTTTTCAATACACACACATAATACCCAAAATCTCTCTCTTCCTTAACCACTTCTTCATTCATTTTTCTAACATGAAATACTGAGCGAGTTGATTTAAGTGCAAGTCCGAAACAAAATGGAAGATGCTTGCTGCTAGAAATCGAACTAAGGGGATGTTAATTAGGAGAAGCACTACCAAGTTTTTAGTTCAATAGACAGTGATGATACTCTAACGTATTGTTAACCCTATCTCGGTTATGGCTCACCGGTCTAAAGCTTGGAAGGAAGGCCGACCTAACCATTCGCATTACTTGCCGACCCAATGGATAAAGGCGGGCCGACCTAGCATCTCAAAGAGTGTTGCCGACCTAAAGGATGCGGGGAAGGATCCGATCTAACTCGATGCCGACCTAACTGGTTAAGAAGTATGCCGACCTAATGCCTTAACATGGATGCCGACTTAACTGGTTAAGAAGTATGCCGACCTAATGCCTTAACATGGATGCCGACTTAACTGGTTAAGAAATATGCCGACCTAATGCCTTAGCATGGATGCCGACCTAACTGTTAAGCACAAACTCACCCACCTATGAGTCGTGGCCGACTTATGGGTTATGGTAAGTCGTAACCGGTCTAAGGGTGTGAAGGATGAAGTGGCGAAATAGTTTAGCACATGGCACACTAACTCGGCGGCGACCCAACACTTAAGGTTTGGAGCTAGAGAAGCGCGCGTCTTTCACTTAGACCGGAGACCGTGCCTGAGAGAAGGAGGGCGACATATAACTCAGCCTGACCCGGAGCCGACCTACGACTTAACCCATCTCGGCCACTACCTCCGACCAAACACCGAAAGCCCCTATAAATACACGACCATCACCAACATTCAAGGGACTTTGGCTGATTCTCTTCAAGCGCCGATACTTTGCTGCATTCCAAACCAATTCAACACTTGAAGCTCTCGAGACACTAAGAACGCTACAAACAACTTCAAGAAGAGATCACGTACATCCAACATGGATTCGAAGACTCTCATCTCCATTGAAGTTTAGAATAATTGTTCTAAGTTTCTTGTAATTCAAAGTGAATTGTACTTGGGAAGAATTGTATCAACTTGTAACAAGATAATCAATAAAAGTACTTAAAGTGGACGTAGGCTATACCCTTAAGCCGAACCACTATAAAATTGTTGTTGTTTACTGCGTTTCCGCTATTACTTGCTTGTAATTCTTTCCCGATCTATCGGGTGGTGCTTTCACAACTACACTTCACACACCGGGGTGTTAGCGTTCACATTTTAGCGTTAACATTTTTGGTGCTTTCACTGAGAATTGAACTCAGGACAGCTGTCATCATTGCTTCGCAGAGATTTGAAGAAAGAATTTCCTTAAAAACCAGAAGTATATCTGAGATTATGGCTCCTGGAAGGAAAAGTAGATTTATCAGATCTGGGAACATTCAAGAGGGAACCTCCGCTTCCCCTATGCCTAATCTACCCACTCCGTCTGTTGGAGTTACAAAAGCGGAATTGGATGCTGTGATTCTAGGGCTAAACCAGCAGATAAACGCCCAAAATGCACAACTAGAGGCTCAAAGTGCCCAGAATGCTCTGATTCTGAATAAGTTGAACGACTTACTTGGGGCAAACAATCAACCGGCTGGTAATGAAAGGAACTATGCTGGCAACATTCATGATGTTAATGAAAGGAATGCTCCTGAAAGGCCTACTAGTCCCTTTGAGCAGGCAGTACCTGACGCCGGTGGATCTAGAACTCGGCATGATGAGGAATATCTTTCTGGAATGGTCCGGCAGATCATGAAAGAAAGTATGCAAAGAGTTGAAGATGAGAAGGAATGGGGTTTCGCCCCAAGTAAAACTCCGTTTACTGAAAAAATCTTGAAGGCGGAATTTCCAAGGAAGTTTGTCCCTCCGACTATTCCAGCTTACAAAGGGACAAGTGATCCGAATGAGTTCTTGTATAAGTATGATTGGCACATGACAGGTGCCAGGGCCTCCGATGAAATAAAGTGCCGATATTTCCCCGTATACCTGGAAGGCGTGGCTTTACTGTGGTTCACCAAGTTACCAGTCCGATCTATCGATCAGTTTTCAGACTTGACCAGAAAATTCAAGGAGCAGTTTAGACTATATGCTTCGAAGGCCAAGGATATTATGTCACTATCGAGTTTAGAGCAGAATCCTGGTGAGTCTATCAGATCCTTCTTGAACCGCTTCAATATAGCACTGGCTGAGGTGGACAATGCTGAACCACGAATGATATTGACTTATCTGATGAGGGCTATCGATAAGTCAAGCGAATTTGGGAAATGGTTAAATATGAAGGAGCCAACCTCTCTCGAAAAGTTCTACAAAAAAGCAGACGAATTCATTCGCTTGGAAAGCCGTCCTTTACCAGTAAAGACAGTGTTGGAAAAAGCAGAAGACAACACTGTCGCTCCACGCAAGAATGAATCGGTGGGGCAAAAAAGGGAGAATAGTAATGGGAAGAAACAGGGTAATCTGAAGAAGCCCCGATCCTTCAAGCCATCAGAATATACTCCATTATCACATACACCGGAGCACATCTACCTGGCCACTAAAGATTCCGTCGATTTCCCAAAACCTATCCCTTTGAGAACTGGGAGAAAAGCCATACAAAGTGGGAAATTCTGCCGCTTCCACAACCAACCAGGTCATGAAACTGATGAATGCCGCCAGCTGAAAAATCTGATTGAAGAGTTGCTAAGAGAAAACAAGTTGCAGCAATTTGTGAAAAAGAATAACAACAATCCTGCATCGTCGAGTCAGGGGCAGCGGGCTCCTGTTCATCAGCCTGGGGCAGGAGAGAAAGCTACGGGGCATGAATCTGGAAGGCCCGTTATCAATGTCATTTCAGGAGGACCTCACCCAGCTGGCAAAAGTTGGGGTGAGATGGAGAGATATTCCAGGGCTTTGAAATATGCTCCAGCCGAAGAAAACGTCTTTGTTCTAGAAGACACTACGCCCCTTAAACAACAGAAAACTTTCAGTGATGACATTATTTTCAGAGCCAGAGATTCTACAGGTATTGAAGCTCCTACTTTAGATCCCTTGGTCATCTCGGCTGGTATAGGACCAGCCATTGTCAGAAGAGTCCTCATTGACTGCGGAGCATCATGTAATATCCTCTTCAAAAAGACATTTGACCAGATGAAAATCCCTATGATCGATGTGCGGGCCTCATCACAGAAAATCGTGGGCTTCACTGGGGAGCCAAAGCAACCAGTAGGAACCATCGATTTGTTTGTAGAACTTGGGGAAGGAGAAAGGAAAGTGGTCCGAAAGCAAACATTTGTGATTGTCGATGAGTTTTCTGCCTATAATGCTTTTCTTGGCCGTCCAACACTCGCAGCATTCAAAGCTATCCTAGCCCCGTGGTGCCTCACTATTAAATTTCCTACTGACAATGGAGTAGGAGTTATAAAAGGGGATCAAAATACTGCGCGAGAATGCTATTGGACAGAGCTGCGAGAGTCAAGAAAAAGAGAAATGGGAAAGGATGCGGCAACTCTAGTCCGCATCAAGGAACCAGCTTTGTAGCAATTACAGAGCGGACCCTGCACTGGCGAGCACAGCGGGGCACGGAAAGAAATGGATCCCAGAAAAGCCAGTACAGGGGAGAATAGAGTAGTACCGGCGGAAACGACAATTCCGGTACCTGTTGACCCGAAGGACCCAAATAAGGTGTTGAATGTGGGTTCACAGCTTAATGTGTCAATTCAGAATGTCTTGATATCTTTCCTGAAAGCAAATCTGGATGTCTTTGCTTGGACTCATGCCGATATGTGTGGGATATCCCCAGAAGTTGCAGTACACGCTCTGAATATTGACCCAAAGTTTACGCCAGTTAAACAGAAAAGAAGAACCCAAGGTCCAGAAAGGTCAGCAGCATTAAAAGAAGAAGTTGATCGACTCATGGAAAATAACTTCATCAAAGAATCTACATATCCGAATTGGGTTTCAAATCCTGTGTTGGTCAAGAAAGCTAATGGAAAATGGAGAGTGTGCATCGATTTTTCTGATCTAAACAAGGCTTGCCCCAAAGATTGCTTCCCATTACCCAGGATCGATCAACTGGTAGACGGAACTGCGGGACATGAATTGTTATCCTTCATGGATGCCTACTCCGGTTATAACCAAATCATGATGCATGAGCCGGATCAGGAGGATACAAGCTTTATCACAGATGTTGGACTTTATTGCTACAGAGTTATGCCCTTCGGATTGAAAAACGCAGGGGCAACCTACCAAAGACTTGTTAATGCTATGTTCAAACCGCAATTGGGCAAAACTATGGAAGTCTACGTCGACGACATGTTAGTGAAGTCCAGGAAAGCAGTGGATCACATTGAACACTTAGCAGAAATGTTCGCAGTCCTCCGGAAATACAGAATGAAACTTAACCCTCTGAAATGTACATTTGGGGTCGAATCTGGAAAGTTCTTAGGTTTTATCGTCAGTGCTAGGGGCATTGAGGCTAGTCCAGCTCAAATTACCGCCTTAAAAGAAGTTAAAGCTCCTAGAACGAAGAAGGAATTGCAAAGTCTCAACGGAAAGGTCGCCGCTTTGAGTCGGTTCATTTCCAAAGCTACTGATAAATGCATCCCATTCTTCGATGCCCTTAAAAAAGGAAAGAAGAACTTTGAATGGACTCCCGAATGCCAAAAAGCCTTTGAAGAGTTGATCCGTCATATGGAAACGCCTCCGATACTTTCTAGGCCAGGCAATGGTGAGGATCTTCTTATATACTTGGCAGTATCATCTCATGCTCTAAGTGCAGCGCTGATACGGGAAGACAAAAGGATTCAACATCCAGTTTACTATATCAGCAAAAGACTCACTGGGGCAGAGCTGAATTACTCCAAGTTGGAAAAACTCGCCTATTGCCTACTAGTTGCATCGAGGAAACTGAGGCAATATTTCCAAGCTCATCCTATCAAAGTACTCACTGATCAACCTCTAAAGCAAGTCCTATTTCGCCCTGAAACTTCGGGTCGTCTTCTAAAATGGAACATTGAACTTAGTCAATATGACATCACCTATCACCCCCGAAAAGCAATCAACGGACAAGCTTTAGCTGATTTCATTGCAGAATTCACAGAGAAAGATAATGGTGAGGAAAAAGCGATCAATGATTCTCCAATCCAGTGGAAGATGTATGTTGATGGCGCAAGAAATGACTACTGTTCTGGAGCCGGAGTGGTACTTGAAACTCCTGAAGGTCGATCATTATGTTATGCACTAAGACTGGAATTTCCTTCAACAAACAATGAAGCAGAATATGAAGCTCTTATTGCAGGTCTGAAAATCGCTAAAGAGCTGAACATTCGAGCATTACAAATTTTCAGTGATTCTCAGCTTATTGTATGCCAAGTCAAGAAGGAATTTCAAGCAAAAGGTGGAAATCTGCCTTCCTACTTGTCAAAGGCTTGGGAACTCCTATGTGAACTCGATCACTATTCAATAAGCCACATTCCTCGGGAAGAGAATATGAAGGCAGATTCCCTCGCAAAATATTCAAGTTCTGGTGAAGCTCAACTATTGGGATTGGTCCCTGTAGAAGTCTTTTCGGCGCCAAGTATAGACGAGATGGATATAGACTGGATTATGAATGTATCTCAAGAACAAGAGTCATGGATGACTCCAATACTGGATTACCTACTCAAAGGTTCTCTGCCAGAAAACTCGATAGAAAGACGAAAGCTACTAAGGAAGGCCTCCCGCTATGTGATTCAGGATGGCCGATTGTACAGACGGGGATTCTCAATGCCATTGCTTCGATGTGTATCCCGGGAAGAGTCCAAAACAATCCTAGCAGAAGTGCATGGAGGAGAATGCGGTGATCATTCAGGTGGACAAACATTAGCAAAGAAAATTCTCCGATACGGATATTTTTGGCCAGAAATTACTCGGGATGCTGCAGATTACTCCCGAAAATGTGACAAATGCCAAAGATATGCCAAAATTCCTAGAGCACCTTCTACCGAACTCACACAGATGGTCAGTCCATGGCCATTTGCAATTTGGGGAATGGATCTCATTGGGCCGCTACCAACTGCTAAATCAGGGATTAAATATGCTATTGTTGCAGTTGATTATTTTACTAAGTGGGCTGAAGCTGAACCATTGGCTACGATCACTTCAAAGAAAATGATAAGCTTTGTGACCAAGAATATCATTTGCAGATACGGTGTGCCTCAGAAAATAATCACAGACAATGGTACTCAGTTTGAAAGTGAGGAATTCCAGGATTTTTGCAAACGATTCAAAATCCAGAAAAGCTTTTCGGCAGTAGCTCATCCGCAGGCAAACGGGCAAGTGGAAGCAGTGAACAAGATCATCAAATCAACCATCAAAAAGCAACTCGAAAGAGCAAAAGGTGGTTGGGTCGATAAACTACCACTTGCACTATGGGCATACAGAACTACTCACAAAACTGCAACTGGGCATACTCCTTTTTCGTTAGCATACGGATCGGAAGCAATGATCCCGGTTGAAACAGAGGTCCCTTCACACAGAAGAATCCATTTCAATCAAGCAGAAAATGAAAAGCTGCAACTTGAAGCACTGGATCTCCTTGATGAAAAAAGAGATGAAGCTAACCTCAGAGTTGCAGCTCATCAGCAAAGGATAGCCAGACATTTCAATTCCAAAGTTCGTCAACGCAGCTTTGAAATTGGAGATCTAGTCCTGAAAAGAATTATGACCGCGACAGGTGTGTTTGGGCCAAATTGGGAAGGACCATATGTAATAGGTCAGAAGCTTCTCGACGGCACATTCAAGCTCACCACTGTTGATGGAGATCAAATTCCAAGGGCATGGAACAGCAACCACTTGCGTCCATACTTTACTTGAAAATTTTGTTGAAACATTGTAAAAAGAATTATGAATGTATGATTCTTGTAATTGAAAGCAATTGTGAAACTGATGCAAGTAAATAATGAAAGAATATAAAGTGGATGTAGGCCCAATTTCATGGCCGAACCACTATAAATCTTGTGTTCCTTATTATCATTATATGTTTGCTTTGTTTTCGATATAAAAATACATAAAATGTATTGCTGAAATGTCGATTTAAATTTTTGCAGACAATGGAAATGAAACTTGCGCATAATAAGACCGAGCGATTCTCACCATCATTCAACAAACAAATTTCAAGTCTCAAAGACCCCGAATTCAAATCCTAGATAGGAAATACTTCAATTGAACGGCTAATGATTTCGATAGAAACGAGCCCTTGCTGATAAATTGAGATTGTTTGAACAAACCAAACATCCAATTAGGAAGCTGGTGCCCGTTCTCACGAACTTGCCTGGCAATGAAGTACACTTCCTTGGATTAAACAAGCCACTTGTGAGAGAAAGGGGAATGAAAACTTGAAAAGAAAAAAAAAGAGGATCGCTGAAAAGGCATAAGCAAGTGAACAGAGGAACAACCAAAGCTACCATCAGCGGCACAAGTCCTCTTCGGAGGCGCAACTCTTCGGAGGATAAAAGACCTCTAATGGGTCATACGCCACAAAAAAGAAAGTTCTCTACTCAACAAAAAAGATTGGAGGAGTCATGACCCTCCAACCATGAGAGAGTAACTTCCAGGCGATGAAAACCCTCTTTGAGGCACATTTCACCAGGAGTTGAAGTGTTATAACCGCTCTTCGGGATTTCACTTCACCAGAGTTGGAATGTAAACAAAATAAAAGCCCTCTTCGGAGGCCCATTTCACCAGGAGTTGAAGTGTTATAACCGCTCTTCGGGATTTCACTTCACCAGAGTTGGAATGTAAACAAAATAAAAGCCCTCTTCGGAGGCCCATTTCACCAGGAGTTGAAGTGTTATAACCGCTCTTCGGGATTTCACTTCACCAGAGTTGAAATGTAAACAAGATAAAAGCCCTCTTCGGAGGCACATTTCGCCAGGAGTTGAAGTGTAGCAACCGCTCTTCGGAATTTCACTTCACCAAAGTTGAAATGCAAAAACAAAGACCTTCCTGAAAGCCCACGTTTCACCGAGATTGAAATAAAACTTCCAAGTGTTGAAACGTGAAAAAGCTTTCTTCGAAGGCACAACTCTTTGGGGGTACACGTTTCACCGAGATTGAAATAAAACTTCCAAGTGTTGAAACATAAAAAATCCCTCCTTAGAGGTACGACCCCCTCCCGGGGACACAATCAAGAAAAAAGACCTCTTTGGAAGCACACGTTTCATCGAGATTGAAATAAAACTTCCAAGTGTTGAAACGTGAAAAGGCTTTCTTCGAAGGCACAACTCTTTGGGGGTACACGTTTCACCGAGATTGAAATAAAACTTCCAAGTGTTGAAACGTGAAAAATCCCTCCTCAGGGGTACAATTTTGTATAAAAAAAAAATCCTCATCAAAAGCGTACTTTAACTTTCAAATGGAAAATGATCGTAAAAAGAAAAGAAGTTAAAGTACCCTTCAGAGGTCCGCTTTACCACATAGAGGAATTCACTTGGTAAAATATGCACATAAGCAAAAGAGAAAAGTGATTTCTTCGAACGACAAAGCGTAAAAACTTATACGAAGGGAGTTGTACTCAATAAAAATTTTCTTTAAAGAATAAAATAATTATTCTTTAACAAATAAGAGTGCAAGTCCCCTCGAAGTATAAAATATTGCAACAAGCTTAAGGTATGGGGGCAACATGGTATAGTAGTATAGCTGCATCAGTAAAGTAATACTCAAGCAACACACCATAAGCCCGCTGCAATACTATATAAACAAACTTGTGCAAAAATAAATAGTAAATGCATTCTCAAATTCAAACAGAAGTTTGTACAAACGAAGAATCATTTTATTCAACTATAATGCAGATACAGGTTTCAAAATAAAAGCGGGGGCCGGTACCCGCACAACTCTCGGCCAGTTCATACAAAAGGCAAAAAGCTAAAATCTTCACTTCTTCTTCCCTCCTTTGGACCCTTTACTCGGTCGAATAACCAGCTTTTCAGGTCGGCCAGTGGGTATAAGGGAAGTAGGAGAGGCAGGTGTAACCGGTTCAACTTCCGGCTCCTCTTCAGTGGCGGTGATTTTCTTCCCCCTCCTCTTTGATGTCCCACGCTTCTCTCTCCTTTGTGAGGAAGACTCGCTCCCCGGAGTGACAAGTTTTGATAGAACAATGTCGTCAGAAGGAGTCCGTTCCGGGGATATGTCACCTCCCTCAGGTCTCTCATCTTTCTGCTCTTGCGAAGCGATGGGATAATCCAAGCCGTGAAGAGCCTCTATTTGTTCCTCCTGCGATCCAGGTTGCGAGGCAGAAGGAGGCACCGCCTGAAGAGATGAAGGAAGGATGACCGGAGGAGTAGAAGTTTGAGCAGTGCTTGGTATTTTCTCTACAGAAGAAAAAAGGTTAAAGTCAGTAAAGAGAGGGGATGAAGGCTCGTCAAGGTTGAGAAAATAGTCAAGGAGCTCGTGAAACTCATGCGAAATAAACGAGTAACCCGCTTGAGCAGAATTGACAGTAGCGAGATTAACAGTGAAGTTACCTGGAGAAGCTGGTTTCCTGATATCGACTTCATAAGCTTGCGCATCAGCGCTCTCTTCACCCTCGTCTCCGCCTTGTGTGCTTGTAATATCAGCGGTAACTTTGGTGGGAGATGCGAGATGGGAACTGGAACCAATAATGTCGACTTCAGACGAAGAAGGTAGCTGGACTAGAGTAGTTGAACTGGTTTTCCCCAGCTGGTCCCCTTCCGTCACTTCGGTTCTTAGTTTGGCAAGTTGTTCCTTTCCCCTGGCGAGAGCAGCGCAAGCGTCTTCATCAAAATAATGCCTTTCCAGGGCTGACTCGTCATAACCAGCACCTTCAGCACCAAGCATATCTAGGGCGGCCTCCCACACTTCAGCTAAAGTGATCTCATACTTGGGACCAAGAAAGGCGAGGCTTCCACGCCCCAAGACGCTATGCAAGTAGAAGTCGAATAATGTTGAGCCGAAGCTGTTTTTGGTCGCCTCATGAGATTCTTCGGCTGCGATTTTGCCGGCGACAGCCTCATCGCGCTCCCTTTCAGTTTTGGCAAGCTGAAGCTTAAGCATTTGTATCTCCGCCTCCTGGGAGTTGTTTTTCTTTTGAAGCTCAGCAATATCAGAGACATAGCCGTCACTGATTCTTTTTTGTGCTTCAAGCCTGTCCTCAGCGTCCCTCTGACTGGCATGAGCATCTCTAACTTGTTTGAGAAGCACTTCTTCTTTTTGAGAGTATGAAGTAGAGGAAGCAGCAAGCTCATCTTTCAACTTCTCAACCTTTGCTTCGAGCTCCTCGTTGTAGGAAGTAATGCTCCTCATTTCAGTGTCGTGCTGCTCAAGGACCTTTTGCCACTCAGCCTTATCATTTTCCATGGTGAGCATGGCCTCTAAGTTGGCACGGTTAACTCTTTGAAGCTCATCAACAAGCTTCTGCCAGTTTGACATCCTCTCGATATCGAGCTTGACTGCATCAAGATTGCGCAACATAGCAGGCTTGTCGATGGGGACCAAGTCTAGGTCGAATCTCACACCCTTCAAGCACCATTGTGGAAAACGACTTTGTAAAGTGGCTGGGCCAGGTCCCACTTGAAATTTAGGCCTGCTTATTATTGTCTGGATGTCCTCCTTCCCAAGAGCAGGCGAGTCAGAAGTAATGTCAAGAGGGGCAGGGGCAGTAGGCTTTTCGGGAATAGTGGAAACATGTCTCTCACCATATCGGGCTCGTTTGCCTGAATCTTCAGCTACATGACCTTTTCCTCGGTCGTCGTGAGATTTCCTTTTGTGAGAGTCATCACTCCTCTGCAGAGAATCATGGTGCTCATCCCTATCCCTTCTGTCATAACGCTCTTCTGCATCCCTCCTTTCACGAGCCTTTCGAGCAGCCCTCTCTTCGTCAGACTCTCTATAGGAGGGAAAGTAACGCCGATAATCATATTGACTACGCCCCCCGTAGCGTTGGAAATCCTGATAATATGATCCGCCGCGTGTCATTGAAGAATCTGAAATAAGAAAAGATAAGCTTTAGAAATCTTTAAAGTATAAGAAGATAAGTGCATAAATGTGCTGGAAAATCCTAAGTGTTGTGTGATGTGCAAGCTACACGCATTAAGCTACAAACCACTCTTTGGTGCAGAGGTGATGATAGCTTGGGTATGAGGAGTTGATGTTTGTGATGGTGTTTGTCGAAGAAGAGACGTCGCCTCAATTACAGGAGAGATAGTTTTAGATACGTCATCTCTAAAAAGCTCCTGCGAAGTCACTATTATGTCGCTCAACCCCTCATAAACATCGTCACCATCATGCTTGGTGGGACTTGTTCTCTCAATTCCTACATCAGCTAATCCCCCGAGAGGCCGTGAAGGTTCTTCTTCTTCCTCGATCGGGGCAAGCACCGTCTTACTAGATGACCCCATAATGTCGGTAGGAGTGGAACACTTCACCAATGAAGCTTCAATATTAGACTCTTTTGATGTGAGTTGTTCGACAGTAACCGGGGCGTCAGGAGTTTTCATCGGAGAATCGGGAACTTCTGTTGGAACTTCATGAGCATGCGTAGAACGAGAAGCGTGTAGAAGCCCGTATTGGTGTAAAAATTCATCCTTCAGCAGAAATTTTATGCTCCTTTCTTCCGCAGCCACGGCACTCAACCTCTCAAAAACTTGTTTATGAATCGGATCTCTAGAAGGGAGAGGAAGTGCTGAAAAGAGCAAGGAATGAAGTTAGCAACTGAAAGTTCGGATCTCGAAAAAAGTTTCAAGAACGAAAAAATGGAAACACTAGTCTTACTTCCTATTCTCCAGATGGCATAAAACCCTGGAGGGCAGCGAGCAAAGAAAAACTGGTTCAAAAATCCATGAACACTTTCAGTGAGATCGGAAAGGAGCTTGCGGTTTCTAGCACTTCTCACAATAATGAGTGAAGGATGATCTTTACTCTTTGTAAACGAGCACAGATAACGAATTTCTTCAAAACTCGGTAGGCGATCAAGAGTTCTTCTAAACAAAACACACAACCCCATCAAGATGGCATAACCATTAGGATGAAGTTGAAATGGAGAGATCGTCAACCGGAGAAGAAGAGTTCGAAGGAAGTCATTGAAAGGGGGAATTGCCCCACTTAAGCACATTTGGCGATTGGCTGCAACAAAACCGTAAGGAGGATTATCAGCAGTGTCGCTTGGCCCGGGCAATAAGACATCACTTTCAGCAAAGCCGAATTGAGTGCGTATCTGAATAAACATTCTTGGGGTTAGAATGGTCGAAGTTCTCTCCGGAGGATTCTCTATGGGAACAGCCACCGGGAAAGTCTCTTCCTCTTGAGCTACCATTTCTTCTTGTTGGAGAGAAGTTATTCTACACAAGCAATTGGATATTCAAACATGAAGGTGCACGTTTCCTAAAGTGTGTGAAGTGTTGTACAAGTATCAATCAAACAATAAGCAAAGGCAACTGGAATAAAACCTAGCAAACATTTGTTAGTTATAAAGACCAGGAATCTTTGTTTTGAGTTTGAATATGCAAATATAATGTTGATGCAAACAAATCAGTTCAAATTGTTGATACTTTGCATTAATATTCTACTTTAGTCGATTAATTCACAACATTTCATGCATTATATTCATGATGCTTATCTTGTCTTGACTAATCTGCCATTTGATATGGGCTGTCAATGGCAGTATGTGCGCCTTGTTTTCCTTTGTTTGTTTGTTATTCTCAACAGGTTGGTAGCTTAAAAGTGAGAATGATCTGTGAAGTGGCATAATGTGTTTAAACAAATTTAAAGTTGGGGCAGTTCAAAGTTTAATCCCTGTTCAAAGTTTGATCATAGTTCAAAGTTTATTCCACTTAATTTGGCAGTCCAAGTCAAAATGATTAAAGTTAGTTAACACTCTCAAGTGTCAGCATGTCCAAGGCCTAAGTCGTATCTTGGCTACAACCTAAAAAAAAAAAAAAAAAGAAAGAAAGGCTAAGTCTGAAGTTGGCCAAAATCATAGCAATTCGATTCGGCAAGCTTGGTTAAATGCTTAAGTGCTAACTCGGTTATGCCTTAAGAATCTCCCACACATTAATGTTGGGTTCCTACTCCTTTAACTCGGCAGTTCCCTAGGTCGCAAGAGAGAGGTGGGGAAGCAGGCCCTGATTCAAAAGGAAAAAGTTTCTCCAAGTATTAACTCGGTCGCGGTTCAAGCCTTAAAAGTTAGGTCGGTAGGTTTCCCTATGTGTTGGCTCGGCCCCGACCTAAAGCTTACATCCCCCAAATCAGATCGGCCATAAGAAAAGTCATCCAAAATCACCGAATCACATTCAAGCCAACTTCTTACTCAACCCGATAGCCCGATAATCGCTCCACCAACACGGACCCCTACTTCATTCATACCATTTCATGTTGCCGGATCATCCACTAAACCAAATCGAAGTCGTCTCAAATTTATCACATGATAATCCCGAACGGTCAGCCTAAAAACGACGAACCACCTTCATTACTTCATCGATCATTTAAGAGAGCAACCTAAGCATGGCAGGATCTGTAATGAAGCACCGTGCGAAGAGGCGGTTCGAATTTGAGCGACATAGTTCGTGATTTGGTAGTAATTTGCAGTCATAAGAGGAGTAGAATCACTTACGCACTAAAGAGTAGGAGTGACTGGTGATCAGGTGGGATGAAATCGCCCTAAGGAACTCAAGAGTACTTTAATGGCGGAATTGAGCAGGAAATTAAGTGAAGAAGAAGAAGGAAGAGAGCCAGTTTATATCCCACGGTGAAGAGATGCGAAACGGCGCTAACTGATAGGTCGTGCGCGACCTACCGACCTAGGAGGAGCCGAGCTAAGAGGTGTCGAAGCACACGACTTAATCTTAAGGCATGTACTTCGAGGGGCAAATGTTAACCCTATCTCGGTTATGGCTCACCGGTCTAAAGCTTGGAAGGAAGGCCGACCTAACCATTCGCATTACTTGCCGACCCAATGGATAAAGGCGGGCCGACCTAGCATCTCAAAGAGTGTTGCCGACCTAAAGGATGCGGGGAAGGATCCGATCTAACTCGATGCCGACCTAACTGGTTAAGAAGTATGCCGACCTAATGCCTTAACATGGATGCCGACTTAACTGGTTAAGAAGTATGCCGACCTAATGCCTTAACATGGATGCCGACTTAACTGGTTAAGAAATATGCCGACCTAATGCCTTAGCATGGATGCCGACCTAACTGTTAAGCACAAACTCACCCACCTATGAGTCGTGGCCGACTTATGGGTTATGGTAAGTCGTAACCGGTCTAAGGGTGTGAAGGATGAAGTGGCGAAATAGTTTAGCACATGGCACACTAACTCGGCGGCGACCCAACACTTAAGGTTTGGAGCTAGAGAAGCGCGCGTCTTTCACTTAGACCGGAGACCGTGCCTGAGAGAAGGAGGGCGACATATAACTCAGCCTGACCCGGAGCCGACCTACGACTTAACCCATCTCGGCCACTACCTCCGACCAAACACCGAAAGCCCCTAATACACGACCATCACCAACATTCAAGGGACTTTGGCTGATTCTCTTCAAGCGCCGATACTTTGCTGCATTCCAAACCAATTCAACACTTGAAGCTCTCGAGACACTAAGAACGCTACAAACAACTTCAAGAAGAGATCACGTACATCCAACATGGATTCGAAGACTCTCATCTCCATTGAAGTTTAGAATAATTGTTCTAAGTTTCTTGTAATTCAAAGTGAATTGTACTTGGGAAGAATTGTATCAACTTGTAACAAGATAATCAATAAAAGTACTTAAAGTGGACGTAGGCTATACCCTTAAGCCGAACCACTATAAAATTGTTGTTGTTTACTGCGTTTCCGCTATTACTTGCTTGTAATTCTTTCCCGATCTATCGGGTGGTGCTTTCACAACTACACTTCACACACCGGGGTGTTAGCGTTCACATTTTAGCGTTAACACGTATGCAACTAGATGTGTGCGCGCTATACATAAAAGGTTGAATATACCAACTATCAGGTCGCTGAAAACTTAAACGCAAGAAAATAAGTGGATATGCTAACTATATGTGTTAACAAGATATCAGTTACTCATAATAAGAAATAAAAGAAAGTATATCATAATCTGTGCAAATTTGATGAAGATGAAAGAATATAAGTTCATGTTCATTTCTTTCTTCGCACTGAATGAATGAAACAGAGCAATTCTCTAAACAGGCATGAAGAGATTCATTTAGGATAAAAGACATATAGGTAAGTTAATGTACCATGATGGAAATGATAAGAATGGAAAATGCAATAGAATAAAATTTTTAAGTATTTACTTTATTTTTCTTTAAATTGTTTCACCCTCTTTTAAGTAATTTTACACCCTTATCCACGTTATTCCTTACCGCAGTTCGATTTTCGATTAAAATTCCACTCAAGGTGTTTTATTTGAAATTTTGCTTTATTTTTATAACGATTTTTATTATAGAAAAATATTACTCTTTAATTTTTAAAATATAATTATTTTATTTTCAAAACAAATTTCAAAATTCCACATACATATTTTTTATTTTTCAAAAATAAAATTTTAAACATTTAATTTCAAAATTGTAATTCAGATTTTAATTTAAAATTTTAAATCAATGTTCTTCTTTTAATTATTAAATAAATCCAAAAATTCAATTTATTGAATTAAATTAAATAAACTATTCAATTAAATTATCAAAATTCATTTTAAAATACTTAATTTATTTAACTCTGGTTACAGTCATGAACCTATATTCCGTAGAAGTTGAATACGTAGCTATAATTGGTGTAACCTATCAAGTTGGGTTGAAAATGATTGGGAGATATAAAAGAGAATGAAGAAGAACCTATAGGGATATATATCACGATGACAAGTTAACTATTACAATCTCTATTAATAGTTGGCTTAGAAGCGCAAACTTTTGGTCCAACCGTGAAGTTGCCAAAATACCCATCACTCATATACAATTTAACACTCATCTATGTATATTACCAAATCCCTTAAAAATGGATCTAATAAATAAACTGATTTTACAAATTCAACACATGCCTTTACAAATACTAATAACGTTAACATCACTTGAAATTAGGACCTGATAAATAGTTTTTTCCACAAATTCAGAACTCTCAAATACTATCAAATCTTAATGTTACTTTAAAATATGATATAACAAATGAAATTCATTTACAAATTCTTTCTTATTAGCCAATAAAAGGAATATAAATTCAAACTACCAAAAAAAATCAAATACTAAAACCTAAAAATAAAAATTCAAACAAACTATGCATGAGTTCAAGCAAAATACGACTATATATTTCCAAAAATTAATTTTTTGAGTGTTTTGAAACATATACAATTTGTAGAACAACTCATGCGCAAAGCTTGCACCGTAACGCTCGTGACTATTAATCTAGGTCAATATAATCGGAAGAAGCACATCGCTATTGATTACCAAATGGAGATACAATGATTAAATACTTTAACACCAACAAATAAATAGCGGGTATTTTCACAAATGCAATTCTGAAAGGCAAATTAAATATTTTATTCAGCATGCTTAGAGTTTACCAAAAATGTATCAAGGATAATGAATTTCATGCATTTTTTTCGAATATCATCTTCGTATTATCGAAATTAGACATTAATTACAAAAGTAATCTTCATGAAACATTTCTGTTCAGTGATGGCCTATTATATAATGGCTTCCTATAAGTATGAATCTAGATTATTCTCAACATTTTATCTGAAATGATTCATTGTGATGCATAAATATTATACCTATTTGTGGTGTGAAATAAACTAATTGTACCAAAAATATAATCAATAAATCCTGCTGAGAGAAGAACTCCATTTTCTATTTTTATCTAATTAATATTTTCACGATCATCCCATCAAACTTTATCAATTACAATGTACAAAATAACAACATCAATATTGTGTAACTACAAAATTTGCATATATTGTAGGGTATCTTTGTGGTTCAAGCATGATAATGTAGCAGTTACTATTCTTCTAACTTCGATGATCTACATAATAGATTCTTCGGGCAATTCAACCATTTAGGTATAAGCAAGTTACTGAATTATTATTTTCAAGATTCAATGAAGCTTTTTAACAATGTAACCGAATTCAAGGCTTGTATACCCTTGCTTCGACCAAGAACACTATATTTTTGGAGTATGGTGATAAAAAAAGTGGAGATCAGTAACAAAGAAGAAGAAATTTCATTCCTTTATATAGGCAGTGAAGATGTACTTCCAACGGCCATGTCTTTAGGCTGCAGCTGCAAAATTTCATATTCGATTCAAAAATCGCACAGTTAACTAGAGTAGTCAAAAATCATACCTCTTTTCATTTTCACACATTTCATGCCTAAATAACAGTTCAAATTCTTCTAGGAAAATATATAGGCTAAACAATCCACTGAAAACTATCCAAAAATATACTCAGCATCCAAACTCAACCTACTCAGACTTGGTCGGTCGGACGGCCGACGCAACGCACTTATATGTGACAAGATGCATGGCTCTCTTCAACCAAAAAGAAAATATTTGAAAGTTTAAAGAGTCTAAACCTCTTTTGTGAAACCACTATTTAAACAAAGTTATCTCCTTTTATTCTATGATGCGAGACTAAAATTCATCCTTGTTCTTCTTTCTTCTTCCAAAACAATGCCCAAATCAAACCCATTTTGAAAATTTACAACATTTCCTCTCATTTTCAAAATAAGAAAGATAAAATAAAAGGAATGGCTACATTATTTAGGTGAAAGCCTACGTACTCAGGTGGGATCAAGCTGATGTAGTTCAAAAATCAATAGTTTGTGTCATCATAGGAACAAATACCTAAATGGGAGGTATCTTTTGAATTTGAAGATTCACCTAACCTAAACCTTCAAAGTCCTATCATGGTCATTGGTAAACTAGTTTTTAACCAAGTCATCCAAAATAAAACTGGAACAATCACACATAACGATATTCGTAAGTAGAGTGCTATGTATGCCTAGCACATTATTGGCCATGTGCTTTTAATCCTAAGTTCATGAGTCTAATTTATAAAGCTGTCTTACCTTTGTAAGAAATATCCCTATTTCATATTTATATGGGTAAGTCTCTTAAGGTGTTTCTTTGACATCTTGGTAGATGCCTAAACTTATTAAGCATTTTCATCGATCATGGTTTATGTGGAATCCGACCCTAATTTATGAAAATCTATATTAGTGTTCCATAACTATTCTTAACTTGTGTTACCTATTGAACCTTTTTTTCCCAAAATATCGATTGGGTTTCTCTTAAGGATGATCGACCTTCATTAATGGATCTTAGTAACATCTCCTTTGATTTTATAGAAACCATTGTCTTTGGAAGACTCTTGGTCAATGAACGACTAAGTTTTTCTTTATTTCTATATAATAGGCTGTGATTTCCCAACTTCTACGTAATTGTTTTATCATCTGATGTCTAAGATTTATGTGTCTAGACTTTACATTATATATTTTGTAATAAACATTATAAATTGTAGCCTGATTATAACAATTAACCGTGAGTGTAGGAGATGGCTTTTCGCATAGAGAAATTATTATTAGAGGATTTCTAAGCCATTCAACCCCTTTACATGCATCCACGAATGTAATTAATTCTGCCAACATTGTTGTGTTGGAAATAAAAGATTGCTTCTTGGAATCCCAAAGCACAACAACGCCTCTTACTGTAAAGATCCATCTAGTCGTAGACTTCGATTTAGATTCTACATCGTTCCAAATTGTATCACTATAGTAGGATTTCCTTTATAATATAAACCATAGTCTATTATTCCTTTAAAATAAGATAGAACTCTAGAAATATCTTTTCAATGTTCATAACCTAGATTACTCATAAATCGACATAACATGCTTATAACATGTATTGTGTCTGGTCTAGTGCAATGCATAACATAAACAAAACATCCAATAATATTGGAATATTCAAGTTGAGAAATAGTTTGTTTAGTATTCTTCATTATTTTTAATACTAGAATCTAAAAGAGTAAGAGCCAGCTTGTCATTGTAATGATCATACTTCTTGAGGAACTCCTCGATGTTGTGAGATTGGGTTAGAACCATCTCTTTCTCTTTCCTTATGATTTTGACACCTAAATTTGCCTTAGCTTCTCACGGATCTTTCTTATTAAAATAAGAGGATAGAAACCTTTTGTTTCTTTCACACAAGATATATTAGAGCCAAATATTAGCATACATCAACATATAAACACATTATAACCTAGCTGTTAATATCTGATTTGTTGTAATGCATTTATCAAAATCCTCATGCCATTGCATGGGTGCATGTTTAAGATCCTAAATAGAGTTTACCAATTTACAAACTTTTTGCTTGGCTTGAATTTATGAAATCTTCTAGTTGTTCCATTTATATTCTTCTTTTAAATATCCATTTAGAAAAGTAGTTTTCATATCCATCAGATGATTTACAGCTATGTGGATAGATGTAAGTGTTATCAAACAATGAAACAAAGAGATGTCACCAATGGGAGCATATGGATTAAAATAATCTACTCTACATCTTTTCTTATAACCCTTAACAGCTCATTTTGCTTTTAATTTATCAATGGATCCATCTGTATTCAACTTTTTCTTGAATATCCATTTACGTCCTATTGGTTCAGCACCAAGAGATAAATCTATCAGAAACCAAGCTTTTTTTGCTAAAATTGAATTCATTTCATCATTGATAGCATCCTTCTAGAAAATAGCTTCCCTAGAACTCATTGCATCAGGATATCTAAGGGAAATTATAACAATTCATTACATATCTAATTATATTAAGGATTTCATCCGTACTTCTTTCCAATAGATATGTAATAAAGTCAGGACAATGGTCATTTTCTATTCTTGCTCTTTTCCTTTTACTACATTCAGTATTTTCTTCAATTACTGAGATTTCATTATTGTTTTGAGAAGAGATATAGTTTTCATCAATTTTGTAATTTGTTTCTATGTGTTCTGGACTAGGCAATATCAATCGATCTTCAACAGCTTGATTTTGCGATGTATACTTTTTCTTCATCTACATTTCTATTACTTCAAAAGTGTAAAGTATTAAGAATTGATAGGTTATATTTTGTGGTGAATAACCAATATAAGGACACTTAAATGCTTCATTTCCTAATTTTGTTCTTTTAGGATCTAGTTTTCTAACATAAGCCAAAAACCCAAATGATAGGTCTTGTTAAATTAGGTTTTCTTTTAAATCATAATTCATAAGGGGGTATATCCTTCTTTTTCAGAGGAATTCTATTCAAAATGTAACATGTAGATAAAATAGCATCACCCAATAAAGTATTTGGTAAGTTGAAACTAATTAGCATAGCATTTACCATTTCTACCAATGTCTTATTTTTCCTTTCAATGACTCTATTTTGTTTAAGATATATAAGGGGTGGTACATTGATGTATTATACCATATTGTATGAAAAATAATGTGAAATCATTTGAAAAATATTTTCCACCATAATTCTAATGCAACACTTTAATTTTAAGTCCTAATTGCATTTCCATTTCAGCCTTATAAATTTTAAACTTATCAAAAACTTTATCTTTGATTTTGACTGGATAAATATATGTATATCCAGAATAATCATAAATAATATAACATAATATATACTACCACCATAAGTTGCATGACCTTTTAAATCACTAACATCACTATAAACTAATTCAAGAAAATTAATTTTCCCTTCTATAGAGTTAATGATTTCCTATGTATTTTTGCTTGAATACAAACTTCCCATTTAAAGATAGAATAAAATTTGCAATCAGAGTTAATCATAATTCATTCATATTTTTAAGAGAACAAAATAAACATGTACTAATCTAGCATGTCATAAATCAACTGAATCCATAATATAATCACAATTATTTTTTTATTAAATACAACTTTATTGTGGCATTATAAGAGTATCTCTGTCTAATGAACCTGCCATTCTTGGATGACACCAACTTGTAAGATTCACACTACCTTGATTCTCCCTTATTAAATAGGTATCCAAAGACCGTATTTTGCGTATATTTGGTACAAAAAACACACTAACTAAAGTTAGAATCTTTTGCTGAATTGAATGAGAGTTCAATAATGCCTTTTCCAGTTACTTTGCTTTTGATATTATTTTGCTGTAGTAACTTCATGTCCTTCTCCTCCAACTTCTGTGTAATTCTTTTATAGACGATGGTCTTTCCATATACAAAATGTCTCTCCAGTATCTAACCTTTAATCATTATCCATAACACTAACGGAGTTTACTTCTTGCACTATAGCCACAAGCGAGTCTTAGACCACATTAGCCTTCAGTGGTTTCTTTCGTAGACCAAAGTTATGAGAATAGTGGTTGGGCTTGTTACAAAAATAACAAGCGCCATACTTTTTAGCTTTATTGGGATGTCCTTTTTTCTTAAAATGTGTATCATTCTTAGGCTTCAAAAAATTTGATATTTCAACATTATTTTCTATAGAATGAAACTCGGTTTGTGGAATATCATTTAGTTCCTATTTAAGAAAGTCCTATTCTATTTGAAGATGATACTATAAACTCTCTAACCATAATTAATTTCAGCATGCTTCAATTTTTTTTCTTATAGTTATTCCAATAATGATGAAGTCTAGATATTATTACTCCTACTGTAAATGGTTCAAGGAGATCAATCTTGGCATCCATTAATTAAGTTAACTTGTTATATACAATATTTCTCTAGTATGCCCAATAATGGATATATTGCCAGTCATTTTGGAATCCATAAATTGCATACCATGAATTTCTTATTGCTTTGCTCCAATATACGGTATTTGTTTTTCAATGCAGTCAAGAGTGCTTTCTTTATTTTTAGGCTTTGATGTGCATTGTAAACATAAGCTGAAAGTGCATTCAGGATTTGTCCTTTATACAAAAAGTCGTCCTCTTTGCATTTTGCACATTTCTTCTTGAGCACCTCAATATTAGTAGGATTTTCTTCGAGTATTACCTCCAAGAAATCTTCTAGAGTACAAAACAATTTAACCACGATTAGAAAGAATTTCATGGTCTCTTTCCATTGAGTGATATTATCTCCATCAAATAGCTTCACATGAGTAATGTGCTAATTCATGACTTGTAGTGTAACGACCCGTAAATTTTCAATGATTAATAACATTTAAATTAATAAGTTGTTGGTGTTATTGGTAGAACTTGAGAATTAAAATTAAGAAAATGACTAGAATGAAATGTATTAGTATTAATTCAAGTTGATTGATAACTACTTTAAATGTAATTCTAAGTAATTGCAATGATTAAAGGTTATAATTGGTTATATATTGTAAATAAGGAAATAGAGTAAATGATATATTAATTGATAAAATAATATGTAATTAATTGTAAATGGATAAAATTAGTGTTGTGTAAGTAATGATAATATTTGTTATAGATAATAAAACCATAAAGGTGATTAAATTAAGTAATAGGTGACAATTATGATATGTTACCTATTTATCTAATCTATTGAATTAAATAGGAAATCAATTGCAGTTAAATGTAATTAAATATTACATTAATAGAAAGTAAGATGAAATTCGAGAATATTAATGTAATAAGATATAAACCAATGTTAACTATGCATATAGATTAATGATTTATTGAATAAAAAGATTAAAATCAAATTGAATTAATTTATTAGAATTAAATTATAATTAATTGGATTTAATTACAATTGAAATTGGACATTGTAATTAGTGTAATATTTAACATTGAATTGATATGTAAATTTGTTTTAAATTATTGTAAATATCTAAGTAAAAATGATGAAAATTGTTCGTTATTAAAATTGCAATTAATAAGTGATTTAATCAATTTAATAATAATTTATTTAATTAACGGGAAATAGCCATATTTGCCACTGTCTTGGATTTCGATGAGACTAGTTTCATCAAATCCGTAACGGTAAATTATTGTAGGATTTCAAGTTTCGTAGCGATCAGACTTGTCGTTTGATCGTATGGACTCGAAACGCGTAGAAATCAATTTAATTGAAATCAATTTGAAACATGCTGATTTTAAAGCTAACTTCGTCATATGATGGTATTAACACTTGAAACATATTCCATTGAGTCTAAAAATATCAAAAACGTCTATTTTGGTACATGAGATGACCCACTTTCGTTTCGAAAGTGAAACAGGCTTTTTGGGTCGCTATTTGTCATTCGTACAAATTTGATGTGTGTTTATTTTTTTATCGAACTTTGTTAATATAAATAGTCTTGTTTCCCAAACCCTTGCAGTCATTCTTCTTATTCTATATGTACATCAACTTCTGTCTATCTCTTCCTTTTCAATGGCAGAAACAAATTCAGTCTCAAAACCATATTTCAATTTCAAATTCAGTTTCAGAATCAAACTTCTCAAAACCCTATCATATTATATACCTATTTGAAGCTCTCGAAGAGCGCAACTAGATCTATAGTTTTTTACAATTTAAGCCTCTGTGTGTCCAAAAATTGGAGGATAAGTCTCGACTGTTCATAGTGCCGTGATTAACATCAACGGATCATCATTTGTAGGGTACAGTTGTGTAGAGATTGTCATAGAGAGTACATCGGAGTGGTTCGTTTGGGGGGATGATGGTTGGATCCCGTCAAAAATTCATTTAAGGTTTAAGGGGAGGCGGCAGCTGCTGGCTTGATCAACGTTGATTGGCGACTTGGAGTGGTCGTGCGTGGCCGAGGTAGTAGAGGGGAGGAAGGTACTATATCCAGTGGCGGCAAGCTTGGCCACGACTGGCCGTGGTAGTCGCATTTTGGTCAACGGTTGTAGCTCAAGTCGCGTGCATGCCTATAGAGAGGCTAAGGTTCTTGCGCGCATGTGGATGACACCTGCTGGTGATGTGTTCATTTTCTTTTATTATTTTATTTATTTTCTAATTTAAAATCGTATATCTTCTAACAATCATAACTTTTACGTACGAGGTCGGATTTACACACGGTTCATTCCACTAGGATCGTATTGAAATTCTAGACATTATAGAATGTGTTTGGACAAATTCTGACAATGATGAAATTTGAACCTTATTTTGGATTTCAAATCGATTTGAATTCAAATATGAGTATTTTAATACACTCACAAGTACTAAATGATCTTATGTTAGTTTAATCAAATTTATGATGTGATTAGAAATTGATTGGTTGATGTTTGGTATATTTAAATTGTCATTTCAGTTAAATATGACTTTTATTGAATTGAATTGCTATTTAATTTAATATTGAATACTAATTGATAATCAAATACTTGTTATTGATAATCAGTTAATTGCTGTTATTGATTAGTTGATTTGAATGATGATTGTGGTGGATGTTTAATTGTTGATATTGGTTGAGCGGATGTTATGTTATTACACACACATTGTTATAACACTGAAAATTCCCTGAGTTTATTGTTAGGAAATCCCTATGGGTTGAAATAATACATATCTAAGCGATCTACCAATTAGAGAAAAATCGTTATGGGTTGAAATGATAAACCTAAGCGACTTTTTGGATTTTGAATTTTACTCTGGATTGCGAGTTGAAAAGATATATATTTGTAAATATAAAATATTGCAGGTTGAAATGATAAATATCTGTATCACTTGACCATAAATGGTATACGAAAACCGGATTGGTTAAATTAAATGATTTTGATAAATTTTGAATTTAGTTAAATGATATTTTGAAGAACACTTGATTTCTATAAGTTGAATTATTTTCGTAAATCCGAGTTTTTAAATGTTGAAATTGGAATTGGTTTAAATTGAAATTTTAAAGTTAGATTTGAAGTATAAATAAAATTTATCGAAATTGAGTTATTGCAATATTTGAATAATTAAACTTTGAAATCTTCTAAATTTGAAATGGTTTAAGTTATAGTTCAAGCATGAATTTGGAAATGATATTGATTAAGTGGTTTTAAAGATGTGTTGAAATGAAGGAAAGAGTATAATTTGACATAAATTTCAAAATTATTCTTTTAATATAAACGGTTGTAAATATATCAATTTTAAATCCTGACTACTAAGATTATCAAACTATTAGACTAATTTAATCTATTTTTAACTATTTTAATCTATTTTAATCAATTTAAACTATTTTAACTTATTTTAATCTATTTTATCTATTTAATACAATTTAATCTATCTTAACCTATTTTAAACTAAACCCATTTTACTCTAATTTTAATCTATTTAATCTATTTTAAATCTATTTAAATCTATTTAACTATTTTAAATCTATTTAACAATTTTAAATATATTTAAACTATCTAAAATCCACCTAAACTATTTTAATCTATTTTTAAACTATTTTAGAGTATTTTAACTATTAAAGATTTATTTTAAACTATGATAAACTATTTAAAATATTTATAACCATCTAACTATTTTCTAAATTTCAGATTGTGTAAAGAGGAAGTGTATATATTAAATCCTTGACTTTCAAGCAAATATGCTTAAATGATAACCTAGGTTGGGATTCGAAATGATACTTTCTAGTGAAATGACACCCTTTGAGTAAATATGATGATTTGAAAATATGATTTTGAAAATGAATATGATTTTGAAAGTAAATATGATTTCGAAAGTAATATGGTTTTGATAATATGATATTTTGATATCAATTATGAATTGGTTTTCGAAAAGTAAAATAACCATCTGGTGTGAAATAAATGTTTGGTTGTTAAAGAGACCGGGATCGAATATTGTCATATTCTCTACCAATACAGAAAACCGCTTTAACAACTGTGTACGTGGTGGAGATTCCAGAATGAAGTAGGATGGTTTGGCGAACGATTCTGTATGAGGTATTTACGTAGCCCTGACTCTAGTGAGTCAGCTTAGATGTGACTAAAATAAGAGCTATAACGGGCCAAGTGAGGTCATTCTTCCTATCGAGCACATTTCTTCAATACCATATTTTGACTTTGTGATTGATTTGGTGGCCAACCTCGATTTGATTATGGGAGTATGTTTCAAGGTGGGAGGTAGTAGCTGCTGCGCTTTACCTGCAGTCCAGGAGTGCAGATGGTAGAATTCGACCCTGGTATCGCCTCAAGTGCCGTGTTCACACACCTTATCGCGCCTTATATGAGTTTGGTTTGTACCATCCCTATAGAGTGTCCTCTGATAGCCTTCCAGTTTCTGGAGAAATTATGGTACTGCATAGACTATTGGAATATATAAAATGTGTTAAGAGGGATATGGGTAACGCCTTAATGCTATTTTAATACTTTACATTACTGTATACATATTATAATAGCGTATTGTATTACATAGTAGATAGTTTAACGGATCCTTAGGAGATGGTAACCCCAAACATCTCTTAAGTTATTGCACTCATGTTAGACACTGGATAGGAGATGTCAAACTCCGTAAACATCTCCGAGGCCGTCACACTCATATTTATTTACTGTTGATTTAACTTACATAAGATCCTTTAGTTCTGACTCGAATGTTTTATCTTTTTAATTCGCTCGGATCAGTCTGAGCTTTTTAGTGTATCGAAGATTGCTTTTGGAGGACAAAGACGAAGAGTTAGGAATATTATTATTATTACACTGCATCATATTGTTCTGTTGCATTATTTATTTATTACTACTGTTTGTACTCTGGTGCTATATTGTAAAAGTGTAATCAAATGTTATTTATAAAACAGCTTCATGAACTATTTGTTTAATTATTATATTTTGTATTTCACTGTGAGATTCTATGTTTGTGTTTTTTCTTTCTCCACTTTTTCTTATTTACCCCGTAACAATTTTCCCTTTTGAATGGTTTGAGTTGGCATATGTGTCGATTTAAACCGTCCAAAAAGGTGGATCATTACATGTAGGGCACTAATATTGTTTGATCCTTCTATAATTGAAAATTATTGTCTGTAAACTATTGGATATCTTTGTGGTTTGAGAATGATGATGAATCGATTACTATACATCTGACTCGAATTATCTACATAACAGACTATTTTAATAGTGTAACTGAATTCATGGTTTTTACGCCCTTGATTCGGCTAAGAACACTCTATATTTTTTTAGAGTTCGGTGATACAAAAAGTGGATTAAGTAAGAAGAAGAAGAAATTTCAATAAGGAGAAATAAATTTGTACTGCCTTTATATAGGCATTGAAAAGGTGCTTCCAGTTGTATCATATTATTCCGCTGCATCATGTTGTTCCACTGCATTATGTTGCTCCGCTGCATCATGTTGTTCCACTACATTATTTATTCCACTGCATCATGTTATTCCGCTACACTATTAATTTATTACTACTGTATGTACTCTGATTCCGTATTGTAAAAGTGTAATCAAATGTTATTTATAAAACAGCTTCATGAATTGTTTATTTGACTATTATATTTTGTCATTCCGCTGTGAGATTCTGTGTTTGCTTTCTTTCTTTCTCTACTTTTTCTTATTTACCCCACAACAATCTACCTTTTTGAATGGTTTGAGTTAGCATGTGTGTCGATGTAAACCATCCAAATTAGCGTTGTCCTGTTACATTTGGTGTCAGAGCTTTGGTTTAGCGATAACCTTAGCTTTTTGTGGTTGACTCCTTAGAAATAGGGTAGTAGTACGCAACAGTGAGTTGTTGATTGTGTATATATGAGCGAACATACTTGTTAGTGCTATAAATGGTTTTATATTGTGTTAATTAGTTCTTTTTAGTATTTATAAGTTCTAATTGGTACATGGGACACTATGGCACTTATAGAGATTTCTAAACACTTAATAAGGTAGACCGACACAATATTGTTTTGAACTATATATAAGTGAAACCATTTTGCCTAGTATATATTTTGTATATAAAAGTATAAACTTTATAAATGTATACAACTGTATGTGATATGTTTGGTTGTTTGTTATGAATTGAAATTTTATAAATATTGATTGTAAAATAGAATTTACAAGTAAAGTAAATATAAATTGGAGAATTTTTGAACTTAAGTTCCAGGATTTTGAAATTTGTTTTCAAAAGAGTTTGGAATATAACATTATTAGTATTTAAAAGTATTTTTGATATAAATTTTTAATATGATTTGAAAGAAGGGATTTAAAGAAATTTTGGAAAAGAATAAGTTCTATACTCCCTTCTCCGTCGTTAGAAAATAATTTCGATGATGAGTGTATGCATCATTAAGGTTCATTTTCGAGTTTCAAAGTAGTAGTCGGTTGCAGTAGTTTTACTGCACATTCATTTTGATAATCAAATCTTAAATATTACATTTCTGAAGTTTGATTTGATATGTATAAGATATGAGTGTGTATGTGTCTATTATTTTTAAATGATTTAAAAATGGAAACCCAGTATTTAGTTATTAAGTTGCTGTAAATTAGATATTTCAATTATTGTGATGTAATGAATCTTGACTAAATTAATAATTTAGAAACTACTGAAATGAAAAAGATAATAATTTGAGGCTAGATGATCAAAGAAATATATAGAAATTGAAAATTTGTAACTTCTAAATCAAAGATAATGAAATTTTAGGAAGATGTAAGGTGTTGAACATTTGTTAACTAAATAAATGAAATAACTTGTGTAATATTGTATTGCATTCTAAAAGACATACATATAACTTACGAAAATATATAAAAGTTGAAATGTTAAATAGAAATACGTAATAGAATATTATACAAGTAAAACTTAGGAAATTCAAGTGTTCAATAGAATTTTCTCTATAAATGAGAATTTGGATGTTATAAAATGTATGAACTTAAGTAATAAATTGAAATGCTAGTAATTGAACTTAACAGAAATACTGCAAGTAAATGATTATAAACTTAAGTTAATAATTTGAAATGCTATTAATTAAATGTAATAGGAAAAAGTGAATACTATAAGAAAATGACTAAATTTAAGTGATGTTTGAAGCCAATTATGATTAAAGTAAATAGAAAAGGAATTACCATATATTAAGAGAGATAAAAGTGAAAGGAAAAAAGAAAAGAATTTTTTATAAGTATGAGTTGCTTCACAAATGAATACTTATATACAAAGGGAAATCAAACTAAATAGTAAATGTGAAGTAAACTGAAATAAAATGTATACAATACTTCAATAATGAATTTATTTATGATCCAAATAATTGAAATGGATATAACTTATGTATGAAATGGATGTAAAGTAATGAAAAGAAATTGGCATTGTATGAATAATGAGAAATGAAATTTTGTAAGTAATGAATGGTAATAAATGAAAATAAGTATTGTATGAATGAATAGAAAGTAAATGAATTTGGAAGTGATGAATTTAAGAAAATAATCATTGTATGAATAAAACTGATGAACAGTAAATAATGTTAAATGAAATTAATAAGAATGAACTTGAATAATACTTGAAATCATTGGCTTATGAGATGTTAGGAAGTTGATACTTTAAATTCTTTAGGATGTATGAATAATCTATTTAGTTTTATCTAAGACTGTTGAGTGTATGATATAATTAGTAGTTTATTTATCATTTTATATGATCAAAAGTGTCTAAACCCGAACAACCCTTTGTTTTAGTTGTCATGGATGAATGGTTGATTATCTTGATTTCATGTAATTGTTGTATGGTTTTGCTTGCAAGTGTGTTGTTATGTTGTATTGATTTGTTTTTCAATAAATTGAAAAAACTTAATTATTTCTCTTGATACATAATCATTACCCTCTTTGGATTGTATAAGTAAAATATAGGTTTATGGAAGTGATTGCTACTGCTTTTGGTTTCATAAATAAGCGTTGTTTGCCCGACGAATAGGTACGTTCTCGGATTACTGTTTTACAGCGATATTATATTATTTTTCCCGTAGTTTGGGATAAATTATTTTGAAATATATGATATAAATTATTATTATTTATATTATTATTTCTCCTAGACGCACAAAGGAGACTCTACCGAAATTTTCCATGAATTTTAGACATACAAAATTTTGTGAAAGTAGAAATGTTCCTAAAGTTTTGTTAACTTGAATATAGAAAGGGATTTAAATTGTTTATAAATTGATATATTTTATTTAAACTATTTAATTACATAAATTAATTGTTTATAGATTTAATACTTTGAATGAGATATATTGATTCTTTAAATTCCTTATTCCTTCTTTTCTTTTTTCGAGGATGAAAAGTTTTGAGTGGGGGAGAGTGCAACGACCCGTAAATTTTCGATAATTAAAAGTATTTAAATTAATAAGTTGTTGGTGTTAGTATTGGAAGAACTTAAGAATAAAAAATAAGAAAATGACTAGAATGAAATGTAATAGTATTCATTCAAGGTGATTGATAACTAGTTTAAATGTAATTCCAAGTAATTGCAATTATTAAAGGTTATAATTGTTTATATATTGTAAATAAGGAAATAGAGTAAATGTTATATTAATTGATGAAATAATATGTAATTAATTGTAAATGGATAAAATTAGTGTTGTGTAATTAATGATAACATTTTTTGTACCAATTTATTTAATCTGTTGAATTAAATTGGAAATCAATTGCAACTAAAAATAATTAAATATTATGTTAATAGTAATTAGGATGAAATTGGAGAATATTATTGTAATAAGATATAAATCAATGTTAACTATGCCCAAAGATTAATGATTTATTGAATAAAAAGATTGAAATCAAATTAAAGTAATTTATGGGAATTAAATTATAATTAATTAGATTTAATTACAATTGAAATTGGACACTGTAATTAGTGCAATATTTAACATTGAATTGATATATAAATTTGTTTTAAATTATTGCAAATGTCCAAGTAATCAAAAATGATAAATATTGTTAGTTAAAAAATTTGCAATCGAAAAGTGATTTAATCAACTTAATAATAATTTATTAATTTAACGGGAAACAGTCATTTTGGCCACTATCTCGGATTTCGACGAATCTAGTTTCATCGAATTTGTAACGGTAAATTATTGTAGGATTTCAAGTTTTGTAGCGATCAGACTTGTAATTTGATCGTATGGATTCGAAACGCGTAGAAATCGATTTAGTTGAAATCAATTTGGAACATGCTGATTTTAAAGCTAACTTCTTTATACGATGGAAATAAGACTTAAAACCTGTTCCATTGAGTTTAAAAATATCAAAAATATCTATTTTGATATATGAGATGACCCACTTTCGTTTCGGAAGTGAAACGGGCTTTTTGGGTCGCTATTCGTCGTTCGTACAAATTCCTTGGTGTTTATTTACTTATAGGGCTTTGTTAGTATAAATAGTCTTACTTTCCAAACCCTAGCAGTTATTTTTCTTATTCTGTACGTACACCAACTTCTGTCTATCTCTTCATTTTCAATGGCAGAAACAAATTCAATCTCAAAACCCTATTTCAATTTCAAATTCAGTTTTAGAATCAAACTTCTAAAAATCCTATCATATTATATACAGATTCGAAGCTCTCGACAAGCGCAAGCTAGATCTATAGTTTTTTTTTGTGATTTGAGCATCGCCATGTCAAGAAATTGAAGCACAAGTCTTGGCCATTCATAGTGTCGTGATCAACTTCGACGGTTCGTCGTTTGGAGGGTACAGTTGTGTAGAGATTGCCGTGGGGAGTTCATCGGAGTGATTGGTTTGGAGGGATGATAGTCGGATGTCGTCAAAAATTCATTTAAGGTTAAGGGGAGGAGGCGACTGCTGGCTTGATCGACGTTGATCGGCGACTTGAAGTGGTCGCACTAGTCGAGGTAGTAGAGGGGAGGAGGGTGCTTCGTCTGGTGGCGACGCGCTTGGTCACGACTGGTCGTTGCAGTCGCGTTTTGGTCGGCTATAGCTCTGGTCGTGCACGTATCTGTAGAGAAGCTAAGGTTCTAGCATGCATGTGACATGTTCATTTTCTTTTATTATTTTATTTATTTTCTAATTTAATATCGTATATCTTCTAACGATCATAACTTTTAAGTACGAGGTCAGATTTAGGCATGGTTCATTTCACTGAGATCGTATCGAAATTTTGGACATTATGGAACTTGTTTGGATAAATTCTGAGATTGTTGAAATTTGGGCCTTATCTTAGGTTTCAAATCGATTTGAAATCAAATGTGAGTGTTTTCACCCACTCACAACTACTAAATTACCTTATGTTAGTTAAATTGATTTGTTGATGTTTGGTATATTTAAATTTTCATTCCAGTTAAATATGACTTTTATTGAATTGAATTACTATTTAATTTAATATCGCATATTAATTGTCAATCAAATACTTGTTATTGTTAATCAGTTAATTGTTGTTATTGATTGGTTTATTTGAATGATAATTGTAATGGATGTTTAATTGTTGATTTTGGATGATTGTATGTTATGTTATATATATATATATATATATTGTTATAATAGTGCAAGTTCTCTTAGTTTATTGTTAGAAAATCCTTGTGGGTTGAAATGATAAACCCGAGCGATTTTATGGATTTTGAATTTTATTCGAGATTACGGGTTGAAATGATATATATCTACGAATATAAAATATTGCGAGTTGAAATGATAAATATCCATATCACTTGACCATAGGGTAGAAAATTGTATGTGGACACCAGACTGGTTAAATTTAATGATTTTGAATCTTTAAATTTTGAATTTAGTTGAATGATATTTTGAAGAAACATTGATTTATATACACTGAGTTATTTTTGAAAATCTGAGGTTTTAAATGTTGAAATTGGAATTGGTTTAAACTGAAATTTTAAAATTAAATTTGAAGTATAAATAAAATTTATCGAAATTGAGTTATCGAAATATTTGAATAATTAAACTTCGAAATCTGCTAAATTTGAAATAGTTTAAGTTATAGTTCAAGCATGGACTTGGAATCGATATTGATTAAATAGTTTTAAAGATGTGTTGAAATGAAGGAAATAATATAATTTGATATAAATTTCAAAATTATTGTTTTAATATATATTGTTGTAAATATATTAATTTTAAATCTTGATTACTAAGATTTTCAAACTATTAAACTAATTTAATCTATTTTAATCTATTTTAATCAATTTAAACTATTTAAATTTATCTCAATCTATTTTATCTATTTAATCCAATTCAATCTATCTTAACCTATTTTAAACTAATTAACCCATTTTAATCTATTTAATCTATTTTAAATCTATTTAAACTATTTAAACCTATTAAACTATTTTAAATCTATTTTAAACCATCTTAAATCTACCTAAACTATTTTAATCTATTTTTAAACTATTTTAGAGTATTTTAACTATTTGAAATTTATTTTAAATTATGCTAAAGTATTTAAACTATTTATAATTATCTAAACTATTTTCTAAATTTGGGACTGTGTAAAGAGGAAGTGTTTATATTAAATCCTTGACTTTCAAGCAAATATGATTAAATGATGTTATAACCTAAGTTGGGATTTGAAATGGTATTTTCTAGTGAAATAACACCCTTTGAGTAAATATGATGATTTGAAAATATGATTTCAAAGGTGATACGATTTCGAAAATAATACGATTTCGAAAGTAAATATGATTTCGAAAATAATATGGTTTTGAGAATATGATATTTTGATATCAATTATGAATTGGTTTTGGAAATGTAAAAGAACGATCCAGTATGAAATAAGTGTTTGATTGTTAAAGAGACCGGGATAGGATATTGTCATACTCTCTGCCAATACCGAAAACCGCTTTAACAATTGTGTACGTGGTGGAGATTCCAGAATGAAGTAGGATGGTTTGGCGAACGATTCTATATGTGGTATTTACGTAGCCCTGACTCCCGTGAGTCAACTTAGATGTGACTAAAACAGGAGCTATATCGGGCCAAGTGAGGTCATTCCTCCTATCGGGCACATTTCTTCGATATCATATTTTGACTTTGTGATTGATTTGGTGGCCACTGTCGATTTGATTATGGGAGTGTGTTTCGAGGTTGGAGGTAGTAGCTGCTATGCATTACCATCAATCCGGGAGTGCAAAAGGTAGAATCCTACCCTAGCATTGCCTCGAGTGTCGTGTTCACATGCCTTATCGTGCCTTATATGAGTTTGGTTTGTATTATACCTATGAAATGCCCTCTAATAACCCTCCAATTTACGGAGGAATTATAGTACTGTATAGACTGTGATAATATGTAAATGTGTTAAGGGGAACATAGGTAATGCCTTAACGCCATTTTAATACTTTACTTTACTGTATACATATTATAATAGCGTATTGTGCTACATAGTAGATAGTTTAATGGATCCTTAGGATATGGTAATCCCGAACATCTCTTAAGTTATTGCACTCACGTTAAACACTGGATATGAGATGTCAAACCCTATAAACATCTCCGACGCCGTCACACTCATATTTATTTACTATTGATTTAACCTAAATAAGATCCTTTAGTTCTAACTCGAGTGTTTTGTCTTTTCAATTCGCTCGGGTTAGTCTGAGTTTTTTAGTGTATCAAAGACTGCTTTTGGAGGACGAAGACGAAGAGTTAGGACTATTATTATTTATTTTATTTATTCGACCGCATCACGTTGTTCCGTTGCATTATTTATTTATTACTATTGCATGTACTTTGATTCTGTATTGTAAAAGTGTAATAAAATGTTATTTATAAAATAGCTTCATGAACTGTTTATTTGATTATTATATTTTGTCATTTTTTTGTGAGATTCTGTGTTTTTTTAACAATTTACCCTTTTGAATGGTTTGACTTGGCATGTGTGTCGATTTAAACCGTCCGAAAAGGTGGGTTGTTACATGTAGGGCACAAATATCGCTTGATCCTTCCATAATTGAAAACTATTGTCAGAAAATTGTTGGATATCTTTGTGGTTCGAGCATGATGATGAATCGATTACTATACTTCTTACTTTAATTATCTACATAATAGACTGTTTTAGACATTAATTAATCCCACTAGGTACAAGTGGATTATTGAATTATTGAATTTCAAGATTCAACGAAGTTTTTAATAGTGTTACCGAATTAACGGCTTTTACGTCCTTAATTCGGCCAAGAACACTCTATATTTTTCAGAGTTTGGATATAAAAAAGTGGATTAAATAAGAAGAAGAAGAAACTTCAATAAGGAGAAATTAATTTGTACTGCCTTTATATAGGCACTGAAGAGGTGCTTCCAACTGTTGCATCCGTTGGATGCAACTGCCAAATTTCCTACCTATCTAAAAAAGCATAACCCTTGGTTGTAACATTCGAAAATCCTCCCATTTTCAAATGCTATGCCTATTCATTTTCTTTCCTACTTAATAGTTCATATTTTGAGCTTCTGGGCTTATATACCGGCTGAACAGCCACTAAAAAATTATCCAAAAATATATTCCGGACCCAAACCCAAACCCGGCCTATCCTAGCACAATCATTTAAATGGACGGTGGTGGGGCGCATGTGTGTGACAAGATGCGTGGCCTCTCTCATCGGCTTTAGAGCAAGCATTTGGGTGTTCAAAAGGCCAAGCCCTCTTTTAGAAACCACTATTTAAACAAAGTTATCTTTGTTTATTCTATGGTGTTAACTAAAATCTCATCTTTCTTCATCTAAAACAATTTACAAATCAAACCCAATTTGGCAATTTTACAACAATCCCCTATCCCTTCATTTTTAAAATAAGAAAACAAAACAAAACGAATGATCGCATTACTTAGGTGGCTACCTACGTACTTAGATATGATCAAGAAGACGTAGTTTAAAGATTAAGAGTTTGCATCATTGTAGATAAGAATACACAAAGGAGATGTATTTTCTGGATTTGATCCTTCATTTAGTGTAAACTGTTCAAAGTCCCATCGATGCCATTAATGAACTTGTGTTGAGCTAAGTACCCCTATGATAAATCCAAAACATTCACACACATTGATTTCTAAAAGTAGAGTGTTTTGTGTGCCTAGCACATTAATGACCATGTGCTTTAATCTTGAGTTCACAAGTCTACTTTATAAAGAGGTCTTACTTTCATAAGAAATAGCCCGATTTCCATACTCACAAAGCTATGTCTCTTAAGGTGTTTCTATTATACACCTTGTTTGATATCTAGACTCAATAAAGATTTCATCCATCCTAGTTCACGTAAAACCCAACATTAGTTTATGAAAAATTGTTTTAATATTCTAATATTCATTCTCTTAACTTGTTGGCGCCCCTTGAACCTTGTTTTCCTTTTTCAGAACATTGATTGGGTTTCTATTAAAGTTGATCAACCTTCATTCACATACCTTAGCCCCATCCCCTTTGATTTTAGAAACCATTGCCTTTAGAAGACTCTTGGTCAGTGTGTTGGCCAAGTTTTTCTTTTTTTAATATATATACTCGATTTTTATTACTCCTCATTTGAATGACTGTTTTATCATATGATATCTGAGACTCACATGTATAGACTTCCCATTATATATTTTATTAGAAACATTATAAATTATAGCATAGTTATCAGAATTAATCATGACTGTAGAAGCTGGCTTTTTCCACAGAGGAATACCTCTTAGAAATTCCTAAGTCATTCAACCCCTTTACATGCATCCACTAATACAATTAATTCTGACAACATTATTATGTCAGAAATACATATTTTCTTCTTAGGACCCCAAGATACAACATCACCTCCTAATATTAAGATCTATCTAGTCATAGACTTGGATTTGGAATCTACATCGTTCTAGGTTGCATCATTATATCATTCTAATACAATAGGATATCCTTTATAATATAAACCATAGTTCATGGTCCCTTTCCAATAAGATAGAAATCTAGAAATATAATTCCAATGTTTATAACTGGATTATTCGTAAATTGGCACAACACGCTTATAGCATGTGCTATGTCTAACCTAGTGCAATGCATAACATACATAAGACTTCTAATAATGCTAGAATATTCAAATTGAGAATTAGTTTGTATAGTATTCTTTACTAATTTACTACTAAAATCTAAAGCAGTTGGATCTAGTTAATGATCGTACTTCTTGAGGAACTTCTTGATGTAATGAACTTGGGTTAGTACCAACCCTTCCTCTTTCTTTATGATTTTGATCCCTAAGTTAACATCATCCTCTCCGAGATCATTCATATCAAAATTAGAGGATAGTAACCATTTTATTTCTTTAATACAAAATATATCACAACTAAGTATTAGCAGGTCATCATCATATAAACACATTATAACATAACCATTTTTATCTAATTTGCTATGAATGTATTTATCAACATCATTATCTATGAAGCCATTTGATAATACTATTGTATCAATCTTCTCACTTCAATGCTTGGGTGTCAATTAAGTCTGTACAAAGAATTTTGCAATTTGCAAACTTTCTTTTCTTGGCCAGGATTTATGAAACTTTTTGGTTGTTCCACATATATTTCTTCTTCTAAATCACCATTTAGAAAAGTAGTTTTCAATCTGTTTGATAAATTACTAGCTTGTGAATGGATGCAAGTGTTTGTCAAATAATGAAATAAAGAGATGCAAGCAACATGAGCATATGTATCAAAATAGTCTATTTCATACCTCTATTTATAACCCTTAGTAACTAATCAGACTTTAAATTTATCAATGGATCCATCTATATTCAACTTTTTCTTAAATATCCATTTACATTCTATTTTTCTAGCATAAAAAGGTAAAATTGTCTGAATCCAGGTTTGGTTTGACATAAATTCGTTTCATCATAGATTGCTTCCTTTTAGAAAACAACATCTCTCAAAATCATTGCATCTTAATTAGTTTTACGGCCATCATCAACATTACTTACGTATCTAATTATATAAAGATTCATCCTTAATTCCTTCTACTAGATATGTAATAAAGTCAGGACCATAATCCTTATTTATTCTTGATCTTTTACATTTCCTACTTTCAGTATTTTCTATAGGAGCTGAGATATCATCGTTGTTTTGAGAAGCGATATAATCTTCATTATTGTTAACATTTGTTTCTATATGTTTAGACTAGATGATATCAATGGATCTTTAACATTTTGAATTCGAGATAATTATTTTTGAAAAATTCTTCTTCTGTGGATTCTATTACTTCAAAATTGTCATGTGTCTTGAATTGGTATGTTATACTATGAGGTGAATAATCAACAAAAACACACTTAAATGTTCTATTTTCTAATTTAATCTTTTAAAGTCTGGTATTCTCATCAGCCAAGTAAGCCCAAACTTTGAGTATTCATAAATTACATTTTCTTTTAAACCATAATTCATAAGGGGATATATCCCTCTTTTTCAAAGGAGTTCTATTCAAAATATAATATACAGATAAAATAACATAAACCAATTAAGCATTTGGTAAGTTGGAACTAATTAGGTTAGCATCTACCATTTCTACTAACGTCTTATTTTTTCTTTCATCGACTCCATTTTGTTGAGATGTACAAGGAGAAGTACGTTGATGTATTAAAATCATATTGTTTAAAACATAATTTGAAATCATTTGAAAAATATTCGTCACGATGATCGAAATGAAACACTTTAATTTTATGTCCTAATTGCATTACCACTTCAACTATATAAATTTTAAACTAATAAAAACATAATCTTTGACTTCCATTAGATAAACATACGCACATCTTGAAAAAACATCAATTATAAATGCAATATAATATTTATGAGAAAGTCTACTTAGACATAAAATGGAGACACAATCGATGACACAAAGAATCTCCACCATTGGACCGCCCCCTGATTTCCACCTTTCCTATAAAGACAAAAAATCCAATGGTCCGGATCTTTTGTGTCACCATTTTGTGTTTAATTTTATGTTCAAATAGCTGGCCTCAATATTTATTACCACAATATGACCTATTAAGTCACCAATATTAATATATACTACAAGCAAATTAGTTTTCCTTTCTATAGATTTAAAAGATTTCATATGTATTTTGCTTGAACTCAAACTTCCCATTTAGGGATATAATAAAAATTCTAATCAGAAATTAATCATAACCCATTCATATTTTTAAGAGGGTCGAATTAACATGTCGTAATATAGCATGTCATGAGTTAGCAGAATCAATAATATAAGCATAATTATTCTTTATTAAATTCAACTTTATCATGTTATTACAAGAATATCTATGTCCGATAAACCATCGGTTCTTGGATAACACCAACTTGTCGGACTCGTACACTAACTTGAATCCTCCCTTATTCAGAAGGCATCCAAAGACCAGATTTTTATAATATATCAGGTACATGAAACACATTGACCGAAGTAAGAGCCTTTCCCGAAGTGAATGAGAGTACTATAGTGTGTTTCTCAGTTACTCGCAATGGATATTATTCGCTTTAGTAACTTCTTGTCCTTCTCCGCCAACTTCTTCGCAGGTCTTGTATATACTATGTCTTTGCAAATACGTATGGTCGCACCGATGTCTAACCTCTAATCATTATCCATACTATTAACGAAGTTTACTTCTTGCACTACAACCATAAGTGAATCTTCGACCACATTCACCTTTAGTTCTTTCATTCGTAAATAGTAGTCATGAGCATAGTGGTCGGGCTTGTTACAAAAATAACAAGCGTCCTACTTTTTAGCTTTCTTGAGATGGCATTTTCTCTTAAACTATGTCTCATTCTTAGGCTTCAACGAATTTGATATTTCAATATTATTTGCCATAGAATGAAACTCAATTGAGGAATATTATTTACTTCTCGTTTAAGAGAGTTCGCTTTTATTCAAAGATAACGTTGTAAATTCTCTCTAAATTATAATCCATTTCTGCATATTTCAATTTTTTATAGTCATTCCAAGAATGATGGAGTCCATAAATTATTACTCCAACTATAAATGATTTAAGAAGATTAATCTTGGCATATTTAAGTTAATTTGCTATTTGCTTCACCAAATTATCCTATAATGGACTTATTGTCATTCATTTTGAAAGCCATAAAATTGCATAGCAAGAATTTCTTGTTGCTTGCCTCCAATATATGATATTTGTTTTCCAATGCAGTTCATAGTTGTTTCGTTGTTTTCAGGATAAGGCCCAAATCATTGATAGACGTTTGTCTGTGGTATAGGAGAATGACCCAGCCGAAGAATGTCAAATCATGCATATTTTGATCAATACCAAGCCAGAGTACAGAACTGTTCGTTTACTGCTGAACAAGCCTGCAATGTTCAGACGACTAGTTCTTTATCTAGCAACGATATTAAAGATCGATGTATAGATTTTTATTTGTATTTCGAACTACTAACATGAAATAAATATTTTTCCTTTTTTTTTGCATTTTATAATTTATAAACAATATTAATTCATTCACCATATTAATTAAAAAAAATAAAACAAAATATGACAACAACAAAAGTAATTATTAATAACAAACTAATTAAAATGTCTCTTTCAGAATGTCTCTTTCGTGTTCTTTCCGTAATACAAAAATGCATTCCCCTTTCGAAACGTTATCCTTTTGTGCCCATTTCATATGCTCTTTTGTGTTTTTCAAGAATGCTGTCTAAATATCTAACTAATCAATTTATAATCTGAAATCAATAAAAGAGAATTTACTTTGATTATTAATCTTAATTTCTTTTGTCATTAATAATTTATAGCAACAAAATGATTACGGTTGAGTATTAAATTTGATTATTTTCACATGTTGATCATGCAAAACAAAACCCTTTGAAACAGACGCACGATGAGAACTCACAAAATCTAATATCTTTAGGCACACAATATTCACTTCCTTGCTCGCTTCCGGTACCCTTCTCTAATAAAATCAGGTAAGAGTTTCCCCAATTATTCCCAAATTCTAAAACCCTCTTAACAGTTTGAATCTCAGAAGCTTAAATTTAACTCAAATCTGCAGAGCGATGGCGACAAGCACTGCTGTGGATCAGTCTGGTAACCCTATCCCAACCTCGGCTGTTCTTATGGCGTCGTCGAAGCACATATCGAAGATGTGTAGATCGGAGAATATTGCGTTCCTTACTTGCAAAAAGAAAGATCCCAATCCCGAGAAATGTCTTGATAAAGGCCGGGAAGTTACTAACTGCGTTTTCAGTTTGTAAGTCATACAATTTTCGTGCAATTATTTTGTTGGATTGTTTATGTATAGTCCGTAGTTGTATTGTGGTCATTCAGATTTATTTTAAAAAAGATCCTTGATTGCCGTTTAGTAATATTAGGTCATTACAACATCGTTAGAGTTTGGAAGAAAACTTTAGCTGAGTCAGATTCAGCCGGGTTAAACGTATACATGAAACTGATAATCTGTAACTCTATGAACATGCCTGATAACTATTGTATTTTGTATTTGCTCTCCTTTTAAAGGAACCCAAGTTCATAATAAATTAATAACTAAAATGTGTTTGTACAAGTGTAACCGACCCATTTTGCTTTGAATATTTGTAAGGCTGAATTGGAGTCAAGCTTGATCAAGGGTAGCAGTTAGTTTAGGTTTTAGAGAATCAAATTCACAAACATTTTATAATCCCAAACCGATGAAACAAAATAGCATCTTGGAGTTTATATAACTATATGAGAATGTGACTAAACTTATTTGTTTCTAAGTTGGATAATTATGATTACATATCCCACCATTGCTATGATTGTTTAATATTCTAGTTGAACTTTAAATGTGCTGATTTTATGCTTTCTTCTTTTGATCATAGCATGCTATACTTGTTTGTTAAAATTGCAACATTATGAGTATGCTAGTTTTTATAACAAGAAGTCCACCTTATCTAATACTCAATGAAAAAAAAGGGAAAAAAGATAACTCTAATTTGGCTTATCAACTGTTATATTTCTTGGAAGGCCTAACCTCAAAACTACTGTGCGGTTGTAGTATTCTAACACCTTAATGGACATGTAAATTTGAATGAGTTCCTTAGGAGCGAGCAACCAGGTTTAGGAAGCAACCCTATGCTACTCAGGAGGGGACAAGTTGGAGTTCTCCACTAGAATATTTTGAATGTAATGTCTACAAGGTTGTTGGATTTTTCCCACACATCAAATATTGATAAAAGTTTATCAGTAATCTTTTAATCTCAAAACGAACAATGCAATTCAAGAAACAAAGAGCGCTGTGGAGGATATGATTTTGTGGATTTAGTAGAACATAATATTTGTATAGTGAGGAGTTTATTATGATCATGTTGGAAGATGGTGCAATATCGACTTAAACTTGCATCTTACGAATAATTTGTCACAAGTGATGAAACTTTTATTTGAATATTGCTTCTTTGTTTTCGGTAGTTGCTAAAACTTTCTGCTTTGCTTGTTCTTTATGAATGATGCAACAATTTAACCATTAATACATCCGCTACTGAGAGTAAATATGTGGGTAATATATTTGTGATTTGAATAAAATAACGTGTAAACTTATCCGCCCAAAGGATATCTCAATTATTTTGGTGTAATAAACTAACAGTGTTATATCAAACAGCGTTTGTTACTTTGATATGGTTATTTTTAAGTAATGTTTTATCTTTTGCTCCCAGATGGTAATCTATTTTGAAAGTATTTGGTGATGGAGGTTGATTTGCTATTTAATCAACCAACACTCCTTCGTCCTAACTTGACAAAAGTGGTACCATAGGTTGACATTCTGGTTTCCTCCATGAAAATTTTGCAATTTTAGTTCTGATTAAGAAATTCTGGAAACTTGGTTTTGGATTTTGACGCTTTTCAGTTGTTCTTTTCTATATAGGTACACTAATAAATATTACAAACAAAATCTAAACTCTATTTTTATAGAAATTATAAATGAAATAACAAAATAATTGAATTGAATTTTTTATTTTAAAGTACGTTTTTCGAGGTTTTATGTGATGTATGTTTTGTTATTATAATTCGATGTATGTTTTTTGAGATATATTTTTCAATAATAAATAGTGCAAATTTGAAAATAAAATAATTTGTGGTATGTTTTTTTTTCTTGCTTCTATTTTTATCACGGTTTGAGGTATCAGACGGTACCCCTAAGTTTCGGCTGTACCGTACCGGTATCGACTATAACCGAATCAGAACCCAGCATAAAATTCGGTTCTGGCTAGGGTTAAGAAAAAAAATCTAAATCAAATGTACAAAGCCAAATCAGAGGAAATCAAACTAAAATCAAAGTCAAATCAAAGAAAATAGAAATCGATTGAAAAACTTACATGCAAAATCGAACTTCAACCTTGTCTCGAAGTAGGGTTAAGAAAAAAAAAATCTAAATCAAATGTACAAAGCCAAATCAGAGGAAATCAAACTAAAATCAAAGTCAAATCAAAGAAAATAGAAATCGATTGAAAAACTTACATGCAAAATCGAACTTCAACCTTGTCTCGAAGTCGAATTTGAACGTAATCGTTGATTTTTTTTGTTTCTTAGCTTTCGACATCTGCTTTGTCTTTTTTTCCTCATGTTCTAGAAGTTGAGTTTTTTTATAAAGCTTTTGCATCCTTTTTTCCTTTTTTTTTTCCTCATGCCCTAGAAGTTGACGTCGAAATTGAGAGGAGTGGGAGACAATGTTTCTATTGTGTTGCAGCTGGAAGCGTTTATTTTGATATATTTTGGGCTTGGCTGGAAGTGTTTATTTTGATGTATTTTGGGCTTGGGCTGACTTGGGCTGCCAATTAATTTTCTATTTTAATTGAGTAATGGTTATTTAGAACAATAACATAATTAGGGTTTAGCTTAATTTATTAATAAGTTTAATTTTGTTAGGGTATGATATAATCTGATTTACAAAAGATCATCATGGCATTTTTATTAACCATTGAAAATCGAAATTGGGACCAGGACCGAAACCGAAACTTTCAAAATTTCCGAAATCATCCGAAATCAAGAAAAATTCAAATGACCGAAACCGAGTTATCGAACCTTGATTTTTATATTGAATCTCACATTTCCCTTTGCTGGCATTACAAGTGGATACAACTGTTTGATTTAACTAGTCTGAGCTTGTATTTTCGAACAAAGTAAATCGTTTTGCACTTGATTCCTATGTCAAAATAATAAACAATCAATTATTGCGTATGATTCGAAGTTATTTTTGTTTTTGTTAATTTTTCTGACAAAAACATGATTTTAATCTTCTTTCTTAACTGTTGCTACTGGAATCAGAATTTCATCCGAATTCCATTCCATTTATCCTCAAAATCTGGACGGGATTCCGGTGTGCTGACAGTATTTTAAACCATGAGTGTTACTAACGCGCTGAATGAATATCTAGTATGCAATTATCACTAGTATTGGATGATTCAAAACATGTGCAATGGATGAAAAAAAAAACAAATTTCAAAAAAATAACTAAAATAAAAGTAGAAAGGCAGAAAGAAAATACCTTGGTTCAAGAACAATGTCCAGCTAATGTTATTAGACTTGACCTTGAACATATAAACTATCTGATTAAGAGTTAGTGGGTAAAAACAGAACAACATTAAACAACCAACCCTTGAATACAGTAAGTGACTGAATATGAGTATTATGGTGATATTTAAAACCATATGTAAACAACTTTGGTTCAATCTAATTTCTAGCTGCCTGAACTTTATTGAATTCATCAATCCACTCCGGGATCACTAATTTTGGCACTGATCTCTAAAATCTCCTTCTGTTGATAGTCATTTACCAGTTTTGATATCTAAATTAAAAGGTTAGAACTGACATTGCCCCAAATTTTAGGACACCGTGCCTTGGTCAGAAGTAAGATTTTCATATTACCTGTATGTACTTATTTATCGTATCAAAAATTGAATTGCTAACATCTCAATTATACTTCAAATCATTACCAGTCTCTATACCATGTATTTTCTTACCTGAATCTGGTATTTAATGATACTGTTATGTTGTTTATAGGTTAAAGAGCCTGCATCATGCATGTTCAAAAGAAATGGATGCATATGCCGGATGCATGTACTACCACACTAATGAATTCGAAATGTGTCGTAAAGAGCAGCAAGAATTTGAGGCTGCATGCCCGTTGTCTGCTGAGTAGTTACCTTTTCCCGACAATATCCCATCTTTTGTTGTATTTGAAATAAATTGAATCAAGATTTAAAAGAATACTGCATAAACCAAATTCAATTTTTTCTCGAATCTGCAGCTTACATGTTAAAAATGGCAGCAATGTTCCTGTTGTATGAGCTCTCTTTGAAACTGTGTTTATTTCTGTAATGTGTTTGATGCACCTCAAAATTTGAATTGATGAATGTTTGTTCCATAGTTTGATTCTTTTCTTACTTTTGTTTTGATGCATCTTGTATGTTTCAGAGTCCCTGTATTTCTTTATACTGATGTGACATTTTGTATCAATTGTTTTCTGAAGAATAGATGTAGGTTGTGATGAAGATTACATGAAAGAAATGTAGAATGTTGTAACTAATGCGCTTTCAGTGATGACATGTTACCATTGTCTTTGGATAGTATTCAATAGTAATATTCCTGAACAGTTAGCTGAATGAACGAATTAGCATGCACAACAGGTTAAATTAATTTAGTTTAATTATATACCGTTTGGTAATAATGTATAATTAACTAGTATATAGAGAATTTTTATTGGAAAACGAGACGGTGATACAATTGGTGACATAATGTATTTCAACCATTGAATTGTCTTTTAATTTCAGTACAAATGTGAACATAATGAGATTCATCGATAAAACTCTGCCATGTCATATTTTTTATTTTGTGTTCGAACAACCACTTCTTATATCATACTAGTAGGTAGCCCGTGCCGATGGCACGGGTGCATAGGTTAATGAGTGTTATCGTTTGTAGTTGTGAATACGTGGTTGGAATGTATTTGATCGATGTAATATTTCAAGTTACGGCCATGTTTCTTACATTGTTGTTTTGAAAGATAAATTTCACAGTTGATGGTGAAGAAATTAGCGATACACACACAGTCTGTCATGAGATAAGAATAAATGAATATTGGATGAAATATTAAGAAAAAAGTTAAATTGAGATGTATAGTTTTTCCAAATAATTTTATTCTGAACAATATTGAATAAATGCAAAAATGCATTTTGGTAGTTGATTGTTTTAGCTATGCATTGTCGTTATATTTGACAAATAGAATATTTTAACAGGAGCATGATAATCCATCCAGAGCAATTGATTAGTACTAACAAACCAAATCTTAGTTGTCAAATATCCACATATAATGTTCTAAATTAGTACCATCACAGTAAAACATATATTGTTGTAAGTAATGAACATTAACATACCAAATTTTGCATCCAAAAGTTGTTCCTCTATTATATTAAAAATGCGTCAAATAACAGTAAAGCCAAGTACAATATAAAGGTTCCCCAATTCAATAAAGTTGAATAATAATCAGGCATGACATTCAGCAAGTAGAAATACGACATAAATAGATACCCTCCAAGAATAAAAGGGAAACTTGCTATAAAAAAATAGCAGAAAACACAACTCCTCACTCTATTTCAGATGTGAGAGGACCCTCAAGCATAAAAGATGATTACATTGCATATTGATAGTGTCCAGCTTTAAATCCTAATCCATATTCCTGCATCTGAGCATGACAACCAAGCCATCAGCACCCATAAAGAATTGCAATATATAATCATGTAGGAAGAGATTAAAAAAAATTGTAAGATTCAAACGAACAATGTATAGAATTTTAGAAGAGTTAAATGAATGTAATAGTGGAAGCCATGATAATATCTAATATAATAACCATGATAGTGACAGAGCAAAAAATGAGTAGGTTTAATCATTGTACTTTTTATATGATAGTATTCAATACAAATGGAAAACTTAATTAAATTTCTTCCTTGCTAAATTTTGCATAAATATAGGAGGAAGATATAATTTTGTTTAGCAGTGTAAAATATACAGAATAAGAGTGAACTATTTATCTTAACTCCTTTGCATGATAAGAATGCTAAAATAAATCAAATTATTAGCATTGGTTAGGAGTTGCAGGTCATAAATCATTTAGTTTTCAGTCTGATCACGATTCAAATCTTATTAGTTTCATTATTCGACAGTCAATGGTCTTATTCTCATAATAATTGATATAGAATGCATTATAAAACAGATTCATGTCAATAAATTTTTGTTCTACATAAACAAAAGAGTCCATACTACATAAAACTTATGACACTTAACAAAATCACAGGATTTAATATGGTCTACTATCATTATGTAGATGAGCATTAAGGACATGCAATGTTGTTCACATTTTGTGCATAAGATGTGATAAATAAAAGTTTATAAAGATTAGCTGGCATAGCTGCACAATTTACTCATCCTAAACAAAGTAGTTATGTAAATAACATCCAACTGTTTTGAAATAAATGATGGTAACACAATCAACAGAACCATCATACCCATGTACTGGTGTGGCTACCAAACTATTGGTTGTTAATTAGTTAATTGTATTTCAGATTCCTAATTATGAATAATTGCATGTCATGTAGTGAATGATTCTTGCTAAAATGAGAAACATGTGCTGTCGCTTTTAAAAGCCAAATTAAAAGTGTTTTTCCCTGGCTGAAAAAAGGATTGAACAAATGAAAAACGTGTGAAAGTTTTGTAATAGTATGGGTTAATGTTGGAAAATCATGCAAGCATATTTCAGTGATCAACTACAAATCAAGAGCAAAAAGTACATAAGACTGTATAGGAAGGAATGGACTTTGCATTAAGAGTAGCGTGTGGAGGCATAAGATAGAATTTGATTCAAAGATTAAAAATAGAAGTTTTTTCAGAACAATTTCTAAAATTAAAACAATGTGCATAAAATTTTCCTTAACTTATAATTATTTAAACGGTTTAAAAAAAGTTGCATTTTTCTGAAGCGGATGTAGAAGAACTATCCAAGAAAGATGTGGTAGATGGATAAGGGAAAACATTTTTTTTAAACAAACATAAGTTTTATATGTTATATATGATAAAAGTAGTTCTTTTAGCTTTAATAAACAACTTCTATGTATGTAAGTGTAAATAGCATATTTGGAAGCTTGGCTTTGTACAATTTAAGGTTTTAATATAAAACACAAATCACCCCAACGTTATCATAAATCAGTGTCTTCCTCAACTGTAGAGAAGAACAACCTTTTGAAACAGACAATGATGAAAAAAACCAAGTTTTTTTTTTTTTTGGAAAAAAGATTTAAATGTGTTATATCAAAAGAATTAAATAGTTTGTTGGCTTTAACAAAAAAAGCCAATGTAAACAACATATCTAAAAGTTGTTACAGTAGAAAATATACACCACCTCAATTTCATTATAAATTAGCATATGCATCAATCAATGGTAGAAGTAAACCATTTTTGGAAGCAGATATTACCTAAAATGTGAAACAACAGAGCCAAGACATAACTTCAAATGTTATATATGCATATGTACATGTAAATGTTTGTTAAATATATGCTTTAAAATGTACATATGACTAACAGTATATGCACCCACAGGTTTACCAATTTTTTTACATATAGTCCAACTACAAAAGTTAAGTAAAATTTACTATTTAGGAAGTAGTCTATTATACCACAATATGATGGAGGTATCATAATTGATGTTGAATCTAACAATGTAACCACTTAATATGATCTTAATGATAATTGTCATCAATGCGAAATGAAATATCATGAGTAACAGAAAAAACTCCAAATACCTTCTCATTAATGCATCATGTTTGACCAAAAAAACTATTTTTTGTGCATCTTGAGGGATCGATATCACTTTGTTGAAAAGCTAAAATTTGTAGAAATAAAAGGTATAATTCTAAAAAGGATACTTAATTATTAATTAAACTTTATTCTAGTAGTATAAATTTTACTCTAAGGTGTTTCTTTAATGATGTAGAAAGTCAATATTGTCAACATAGTTTTCAACTCCATTTATTTGGAATTAATCGCTGTAAAAGAAATCATTTTAGTGATTAATTTTGTACAAATCTATGTGCTCATTAACCATTTATGCAAGGCAAATCAATTATAGCAATGAAAAGTATAATCATAAAAGGAAGCTATAACTAAATATAATCATATGAGCAACTTCACATAATTATAATAGATGTTAAAAAGGAGCCAGAGTGTAAAATATTTCAAATACAACTTCAAATGTAACCTATTTATCATAATGTCATCCAGAGACAAAAATAACCTCACTGCAAACATTGGGTTTATGCCTCCATCAAATCTAGGAGCAGGAAAGATTATTATTTATTTTGCAATACTATCTTAATCACACATTATCTTTTTGAGATAATCAATCTTAATAATGTTTCTATCTAGTAAACAATGCACGTTAACTTGAAAATGTTATCAGTAACATATATGAACATACTAAAACATCGGAAATTGAGAAGAGTTGGCATGAAAACATTAAAAGATTACAAAAACAAAAGTAGAAAAATTGATAAGTTAACAGTCAATTCACTTACCAATTTTATAGTAAACATGTTATCTATCCCATTTTTACAAAGAACTCATGTGTAAAGAAAAAATAAACTGAATACCAATCCAAACATCAAAAGTTAGCAAGCAAAAGAATGAAGAAGGAAGATAGGGTATCTATGAATTGCTTGTACACACTTGTCGGTTAAGAGGAAGAAGACAATGAGCATGAAAGAGGACCAAAACAGTAGATTTCAAAGACCAACACCATCGTTCGTGCAATTAGCACCGTGGAAGAGAGTGACCACGGTATCTATCTCAACCTTTTCAAATACTTACGTTACATTCTAATAACTCCATCAGATCCAACATCAGAGCTCCCTTCTTTGATAAACTGAACCTCACTACATGATAAACATGCAGATTTTTTTTCTATGATGGAATTCAGATTTTGTGGTTGAATACTATTTCTACGACTTGAACTTGATATTTGATTTGTTGTGAGGTTACTGTGGTTTTGAATATAGACTGGGTTTGATTTAAATTGGTGATGGGTTGATTGAGATGGAGCAGTTGCAGTTGATAATCAAGATTTATATTGATGGAACGTGGGATGAAAATGATGATATTATTATTTTCTTCCCATACTACATGCTACTGAAGTGAAGTGTGGATGTGGTGGTAAAGATTTTAATGGCAGAGGCATGAACTGAGTAGGTGAAGATGAACGTTAAGTAGAGGATTAATAATACGTGGAAGACAAACCGCATATACGTGAACCATATTTCGATGGTGAATGGTAAGTGGGTAAGACGTGCAGTTAGTAGTTGAAATGGAAGATGAATCATGGTGGATAAATTAAACAACATGAGTTTTGAATTGACGAACTTAACTGTTCTGTAATAGAGGATTAATTACCACTCGTCTGATATCTTTTCACCTTCAAATCTGCACCGTTCTTTGTCTGTTGTTTTTGTCCTAGTCAGCAAAGCAAAGGCTTTTGTTATATAGATATACTGATTATAGTTAAATTATAATATTCAACAAAATCAAACCGTAATAAATGTACTTTTCTAAAATTAAATCAATTAATATTTAGTGATAAAATTAAATAATTGAAATATTTAGGTTGAAAATAAAAAAATTACATTGAAATATGAAATATATCACTTATTAATGGGAAATGTGAGGATAAGAATATATTTTTATCTCATCGTATTATTATTGGAATTTCTTGTCATTGAATTTTTTTTGTATTATCGAATTATTTGTGCCATCGTTAGTTAATTTAGATTGTACAGAATTATGTGCGGAATTATTTGAAAAGTATCAGTTATAATGATACAAGAGAAACTGAAATTATTTGTGAAATTTGTGGTCTTTACATGTTTCTCGCGAAAGAAAAAATAATTTGTAAGTGAATATAGTTAGTTACAAAATATACATGATGTTTGGCCCTTAAGTTATAAGACAAGGGTATGTTTGGTTTAATTTTGAGTTTTATGTTTTACGTTTTAAAATTTATTACAAAATATGAGAAGAACGAAGCAAACCATTTAAAATTCTAAATCATTACGACAAAAGAGGGACGATGTAGGGGAGATATCGTTTTCTGCGTTTTGTTATTTTATAAAACACGAAAAATAGAATAAATTTATTTTCTATTTTGTATGTTAACTTAAAATTTTAAATTGGTTGTTTTTCAAAAAACACCTTGACCATTTCTGTTAGAATGAAAATGCAAAAATAAAAACGAAAAACCAAATGGGACCTAAGATTTTGATTTTGCTTTTATTTATTATGCCTGGTAATAATACATAGGTCAGTTATAAATCATAATATTATGGAAGATGTTGAACTTATACTACATTGCACTTAATAAACCAAAATAGTCATGATGGTAAGATATTTTCTGTTAAAGAATTCTTGGACCATTTTTAATGTATTAAAAAAAATGTAAATTCATCTGTACGTATTATGCGCTAGGACCATGAATCCCGTTTTATATCATCCAACCCCAATTATAAATTTATAAGGTAAATAAAAATACGGAGACAAAAAGAAATACATACAAGAAATAAATACATTTAATAAAAAATGTATTATTATTATTATCATCATCAGTTAGAGCAGCTGCTGTTGCTGCGCTGAAGCAGCTGCTGACTACTACTGTTGCTTATTCTTTGAGCAAGTGTCAATTTTATCTAAAAGTAAGTCTAAATGTTCTTATTGGATAAATGATTACTCTTATCCTATAAATAAATCCTATAAATAAAATTATAAGAAAGTGTAAATAGACCATTGAGCCTCGACATGGGGTTGTCCTATCTTTCCTTCTTGGCCTTCTATCATTTATCCATCGAGCTCCAAGCACTTTTCCAGAGATTGTTTTGTTTTTAAAAAGTCCCGATAACTCAGTACATTTCTTCTTTCCTTCAGTATTTTCTTAGAATTGTTCACCTACTATTTCAAAAATGTACCGCGAGACGATCACTTAGACCAGTTGTCTACAAGTCATAGCTCCATAGTTATGTCAAAGGTATAAAAAGTGATCGGTGCCTACCATAAAATGTTCGATACCGAGCGCTTTTATTAGCTCCAAACCTTCATTCAAATTATTCAAGCTTCTTGTACTATCTTTTCGAGTATGTTTCCAGGTCCGTAAATCGTTTCATCTTCATCGATTTATGTGAAAGCCACTTGGTAAAAAATAGGATAACACTTACCCCACAGAATATTCTTATGTTGGAAACAAAGCACGCTCTCCAACAGAACAAACGTATGTCATCATCCATATACGTATGTTGGTTATCCAAGAGTTGCCTCGCAGCATTGCCTCTATTCCAGGGATATCCATTCAATTGCTTTATATGGTAGAAGTTCCATCCTTCATGCTAAGGACAAGATCCACACTCTGGAGATCGTTGAATGCCTTAATTTGGTATATGCTACCTTCACATTTCCTTTCCTCTCTTTCTCGTTCTCATTTTGGGTCAAAAATTCATCTCGTACCGATCGGTTCTAATCAGTACCGAGTGGTTTTCCACTTCAACTCGGTGGTACTACTAAAATGAATGACTTAGAAAGTTTTTCTACTCATACTTTAATTTTTTCGAATTCTCCAAGCATTCAACTCGGTGCCGAAATCGTTCGATCCAAATTCCCCAGCCTAAATTGCTCGCCACCACTTCCTTGAGACCCCCGTCACTTCCTTCAACTATTACAGTCACCAGATCACCATTTCGAACATTGCTGCTCCTTCCAATCGTCTCGGGCACAACTTCTCCGACCTTAGCACGAACCCAGATTCAAATTGGCAAAAAAGTGGGTCGTTTGAGGTTGTTCGGATGGCTACTTGATCGCCTCCGATGATGTTGTAGTTCATCGTCTGCTAGTGAATGGTCGTGGAACCCCACTTAGTGATTAGCTTTCATTCTAAAGTCTTGAGCATTACAAGACCTGAATTCCTACCGAGTTGGACACAACATCAACTCAAAGTCAACACCATACTCACCGCATTCAATTGTGTCATTATTTCCGCACACGCATATTGAGTTGGATGTGGGTCTCCATCGATCCTCCTTGGAGTTCGCCTTGTTATGCAATAAGCATGAGAACTTTTCATTTCAAACGCATAAATGTTCTTTTCCATTAAGCTACCGATCATAAGTTTCCACTATTCATTCCAACAAGACGGTTTTTCTAAAGGATAGTCATGTCAAGCACGCACTTCAAAATTCAAAGAAATCCATTACATTGCACTTCCATTCATTGCACTTCTTGTGCTCCTGCAAAAGAGGATTTCACGTCACTCTAGATAATGGTTACATTATTGACCATCCATCGATAACAGGTAAGACGCTATGCACAGTCTGTCATGTGACATGGCATGTTTTTCTAACGTGAGCGAGCTTTCTACACAAGATGGTCGATTCATCATATGCATGAGATGGGACTTACGCTGTAGAGATTAAAACTTTCACTTATCCTGGTCAAAGTCCAAAATTAGATTGGTCCACATACGTCGGTATCCATTGAGTTCTTAACGTTGGTCACATGGGTTCATATTTAAAGTAGAATTCTGACATAAAACATACCCGACAACATTGAACAAGTTTTCTTGTCTAGAATGATGCATAACTCTATAGGATCGATTTCACCCTAGAGGGGGGTGAATAGGGTGATGCTATCAATTATAAAATTTTATTGCGGAAGTTTATAAAATATTTTCAACACAGATAATAGTCGAATAACAGCGGCACAGATAATAGCAGAATAATAAATGCAGAAATAGACGACACAGAATTTATGTAGCTTCGGCAAAACTCTACCTACGTGCTGCCCCCAAGATTTCTACTAGAAATTGAGCAGTTAGACACTTACACACGTAAACTCGCGATACCCGCTATCGACTCGTCTTAACTCTACGCCCAAAACCCTGCCACAACTCAGCCACCGAGTTGCGAATTCTCGAACTACACCACCGTAGCTCGTCCCCTAGTCACAAACTAGAATTTACAATGGTTTAAAAGAGAAAATAAAAAAACAACAATTTAAAAACAATTAAACCCTAATTTCAATATTAAAGCCCAATTAAAAATTGAGAGAAGCCGGCCCAAAACTTGGATTCAAGAAAACTTAGTTCGCTTCCCCTTTTTTTTATTTCCATCGGCCCGCTTCCTTCTTGGTGAAAATGGTAGTTCGTTCTTGCTCGAAAATTAGGGCTTTTGTTATGAAGTCACCGGCTTTGTCGATTTGATTGATGATGCTTCGATTTCTTTCTTCTCTCGGTCGATCGCTTTCGGCTACTTCAATTCGTTCGAGTTCGAATCAAAATTGGTAAGTTATTTTCCTTTTTGCTTTTCTGGTTGATTGCTTGAACTCGATCTTGATTCGAGTTAAATGATTATTGTTCTCTTTAGCTCGAACTCGATTGATTAATTTTTCGATGATGTTTATCGTTTATATAGGGTTCGAAACCCTTGATTTTTATTTGTATATATTTGTTTGAGTTCGTCAATTTCTTTGTTCGGCCGTATGATTTTGATTGAATGTTCTAGATGATATCTAACTTATTCAATTTCATATACTTTGGGTCACTTGATTATTACGGCTCGATTCTTGGCTACGACGGCACTGACTTTGCTGTGACGATATTGATTTATTTTGGGCGGTGATTTGAACTACAGTTGACTTTGTGAATTTCTTGTTGCCTTGGTCATCACGGCACTGACATTGCTTTGATTTTACTGATAACTTTGGCCTTTGTTCGAATTCGTATATTTTTAATTACTGGTTTCATTGTTTTGATTTCTAACTTGTTCGTTCCTCTTTTTTTCTTGGTTATCACAACATAGTTGACATCGGCCACTGACTTGTTCAATTTACACCTGAGTTGATTTTGTAGTTTGTCTGATCATCTCTGTAGCATACTTGACTTCCACCTTATTTTGTTCGCCGTTGCATCATTGTTTCGGTGCTTATATATATATATATTTACAGATATATATATATGTCTTATTGCTGTATGTTGTATTCTTGAATCTTGATTTCACTATGCATATCCCTACATCTCTTAGATGATTGCATTGGTCACTGGTCTTCTGTATATGTGAACTTGAAGTTAAACATTAGAGTCTTGTTTAATTGCAGTCTTCATGTTGTATTTGTGTCATGTCTACAAGCTTCGAGTCAGTCTGCATATACTTTCATGATGCAGTGTCTTCACTTTTGAACTTCATGTGTAGTTGCTATCAACATCCATGCCTTGGTTTCACTGCACTGTTCATGTACAGTCTACTTGGTTGTCATTGTGTACTCTCTAATGTCCCTGAGCTTGTTTGCAACTGCAGTTTCATTGTGGCATTTGCTTCTAGTCTGTAGATTGGTTTGGTTATCTCGTTACTCTGATGCATTTCACCATGACTGATTCTCATGTAAACCCGTAGTTGTACATTCACATATGTACTTGCATATGTATGTGTTATAGTTTTTTTATTTGATGTTGTGTTGCATTGCTTTGAGTCAGATTCTATTGGGGCTTCATTGCACCATATTGTCATTGTATATTGATTTGTGTTGCTGTTACCTTGTTGTACTTGATTCACTCGAGTCTGGTACCTTTTGTGGTATTGTTTTGTGATATGATTTCATCTTGAATTGTGCAGTCTTGAGTCTTGTACGTGTATCATTTTCTTTGACCTTGTATATGTGACTTGTTTGCATTCTTGTGTCATATGCATGTTGTATCATTGAGTCTGTACATTCACATTGCTATGTTGTATTTAAATCCATGTTTGACCTTGACCGTGCGATCTGCACAGTTGTACTCCTGTTGGTTCCACTCCACATAAATGTTCACGCATGTATATATATTCATCGAGTTGCTTCATATGCATGCTCTGTCCACTGCCGTGTTTCAGTTTGCATTGTTTCAGTTCTGATTTCTTCATGACATGTCCTACGTTGAATCCAGCTTATAGCTCGGGTTTGACCTTGTGCTCGTGTCGTGACTTTATTTGTATTGCACTTGAGTTGAACCCGGCTTTTCATTTGGGTTTGACCTATGCTCACTTGTCCCTGTAATTTTATCAAGTGTATATCGGTGTGCACGGCCTTGTGGTATGTATAGTGATACACTGTGCATGTCACAAGCTGTTCGTGTATGATGAATTCAAAATTAAATGATGATGAACAACCCAAATAACCGAGGAAAATAATATTTTCAAAATCACATTATATTTTACATTGAAAAAATATTTTATTTTCAATTTTTCTACGTCAGTGTGTATTTTTGCAGATTGCTCAAATGCTGGATTCAATCTGGAATGAAGTTGAAGATCAATTTTGAGTGAACGAGTGATATGTATTGAGATGAATATGTAAATGATAATCGTGATGTGATTGAAGATGTATTGTGATTGAAATTGTGTGTGTATATATAGTGAGAGCTTGAATTCGTACTATTCAAAATTGTAATAAATATTTGTTTGAATAAAATATCTGTTAGAATTTAAATTCCGTGTTATTTATTTTATTCAGCAAATATTTATTTAATCTGTGAAAATAAAATAGTACATTAACAAATACATTTAAATGAATATATATGCTTATTATCATCAAACAAAAATCATATATGTGCATATTAAACAATCTCTCCCTTTTGATGATAACAAACATATATTTAAGATTTTGAATTTGTTAAATGTATTTGATCATTCAATTTGCTCCCCCGATTTGAATGCTCCCTCTCTACACAAAACTCCCCCTTCATATATGCAGGTAAATAAAAATATGCAAATAAGCCTAGACGCAAATAGAAAATATTTGACCTTTATTTGTCAAAATCTTAACTTTTCTCTTCACCTTTTGTTATCAGCAAAGGAGTAATAGTGATAGAAAAATAGAGATAAAGTGATAGACATTAATAAAACATTAAAACTCAATCGAATATAAATATTAAATTTCAATAAAAAATCAAAAAAAAAATCACAAATACTCTATTTGATGCATATTCCACTTTAGAAGGATAGGGATGATGTCATCATATAAAATCATACAGTTATGTCTATTTGTGGTATATTTATATCAAGAATTTGAATATCTACTAACCATGCATAACCGTTAGGACTTTTAAATGAGATTAGTAGTATTCCATTTTTTTTAAAATGAATTCAAGTATCTTCTAACCACGCATAACCGTGAGGACTTTTAAATGGGATTAGAATCAACTTGTTTATTAATTAATTTTGATATGTGTTTCATACATGCATAACTGTGAGGACTTTTAAATGAGCATGAAAGCACGTAAAAAATTCCAACTAATTCACCCATGCATAACCGTGAGGACTTTTAAATGAGAGTGAATACTTTGGATGTTTTTAATTGTTAAAAAATGAAATGAAAAACAAATGATTCTCGTTTAAAATACCACATATTGACATACTACATTGGATTTTGATGAGTGATGGTTGATAGAAATATGATAGAAATAGAGATGGTCATGGAATTTTTACCAACAAAAAGTTTTTATAACTCTTGTTTAAATTTATAAAGAAATTTACTAATTATACTATCTCAAGTTATAATATATGATCAATATCAACTCTCATCACTTTTTCAATCACTATTTATTTTTTGATAATCAGTAGGGAGTCAGATTAGTTAATGTAATCATTTAAGCTAAAATTCTAAAATAATTATCAAATTTTCTAAAAGTGACTAATCTGAAACAAGGTCAAAAGAATGATTTATAAGAAAAATTCTGCTATTTGAAATTTATCTGAAATGAAAAATATGCAGATATTTTCTTTGAAAAACGATGCAGTTACTAAGTGTCTCATCATAAATCAGGTTCCACTAGTAATTTTTCTATCAACTAGATTACCAGTGTAACGTGCATCTGAATTTCTTTTCACTCAAACTTATTATTAGTTGAATGTTACAGACCAGATCATGAGTTGTGCAACAAAATATCTCAAAATCATTTTTAACAACTTTTTAATTGAAATTTTCTGGAATTTGAATTGAAGCCGTGTAAATAATCAAAGACCGTGAATATAGAGTCAGCCGTAAAATAACCAAATGTATTATCATCCAATAAAACACTATTATTAATCCAAACTAATATATATGAAGTAATTCAAAGACTCTAGAGATTTTTATAGTGTTCTTGGCATAAGAATATAATTGGCGAACAATTTTGAATAAGTCAGAATCAAAATCAACATTCATTTCATTATCACATTACTGGCTGATTTAATTCAGATTACGGTGCAGATAATTACATTTAATATATCATTCAAAATATACCATTACCTGTTTTACCTTTACGATAATTTTTTGTTGTTGCCCATTGTGATTCTGTCACCTTTATACTAGGCTAAGGAATCTTTTCTTTATTGCCCGTTGTGTTCTTAGAACAACCAGAATCCAAGTAACACTATTGTAGTTCCTTAGCCTGCCACCACACCTACACGACAAAAGATTTTTGTGACCTATTTGTTTTTATAGTTCCATGGTTGTTAGTGGTAGCAGATTTTAAAAAATAATTTTGTGGAGACCCAAAGCTATTTATATATGTTCCTTTCGGCACCCAGATTTGTTTAACTTTAAGGGATTTTATATTTGTGCCTTTTAGAACCCAAATTGTTATAGTTTTCACATGTTTGGGTCTATACCAACAACTATTTTAATTTTTCCACATTTTTTACAAATTGTGCACATTGACTTGACTTGATTAATTTCATTTCTAGCATTTTCAGATTGATTATATTTAAGTCCTTGTCTAATTGTATTAACAGTTTGTTTCCCTAATAGCATATACAACGATCTTTCACTTTTCGAAATTTTTTCTAAAGTCGTTGACAGTTGTTGGACTCATGTTTTGAGAGATTCATTTTCGTTTAATAATTGTGTGCACTTTATAATAGAATTTTCTCTTCTAGTATTTTCGCTTTCTTTCAAAATCAGAATTTCATTTTCAAGCGATTTAATTTTAATTTCTGATTTTTTAATTTCTTCTTCGTGTGATGGACACTTATCACACTTAGGGATCCTACTTTGATAGTTTTTAACTAATTGGTCAAGTTGTTTATTTGATTCTATCAAAATATCTCTTTGTGATTCAATTTTAGCGTATTTCTTCCTAAGTCTTTCAAAACAGCCATTTAATTCATGGAAATATATAAGTAATTATGAGTGAGTGAGTTTTGATACCTCGCTTGGCTCGTCATCGTCACTATCTGTTATATCTCCTCGTAGGCACAGTTCTGCTTTCTCACTCTCGCTGCTAGTGCTTTCGAGGACAATTGGGCTTTTCTTGGTCATGTCGATTTCGAGGATAATTGGGTTTGATGTGTCCGGGTTTGTTACACGTGTGACAAATGATTTCTCGTTGTTCTAGGTTATTTAGAACTTTGATTATTCTACTTTTTAATTTTTGATTTAGAGATGGATTTCCATATTTGCGGTTCCACTTTTTGAATCTCTTCATTACCAGTGCCAGCTCTGCTGCTCCATCATCATCGTCATCATCATCACTTTCAGTTGTTCCTTTGAGAGCTATTGATTTTTTTCGAGTATTTCCTCCTTCACGCTCTTCCTTGCATTTCATTTCTAGCTCATAAGTGGTGAGATTTCCGATGAGTTCTTCAAATTTGATTTGTTTTAAATCTTTCGATTCTTGAATGGCAGTCACTTTTGCTTCAAAACTTCGTGGAAGGACTTTGAGGATTTTTCGGACTATTTCCAATTCCGTATATGATTTTCCAAGAGCTTTTGATTTGTATACGATGTTGGAAAGCCATCCGTACATTTCTTTAACATTTTCTTCCTTGGCCATTGTAAAATTCTCGTATTCGCTACTCAGCATGGCAAGGCGGGATTCCTTGACTTGAGATGTTCCTTCGTGAGTCATTTCTAGTGTGTGTGTCATATTTCCTGCGTAGTTAGACAACGTGAGACACGATTAAATTCAAATCGATCTAATGAACAAATAATAGAATTCATAGCTTTAGCATTAGCATTCTGTAATTTATTTTCTAGATCTGTCCATTGATCCACCGGCTTATCTATTTCTTGATTATTTACAACTATAGTCGGTGCTCTATAACCTGTCTCAACTATATTCCAAGCATCAATGGTTTTCAAAAAAAAATTCATTCTATTTTTCCAGTAAGCATATTCACCATTAAGCATTGGTGGTCTAACTATAAACTGACCCTCAGCAAAAGCAGTATTAAAAGAAGCCATTTTAAAATTTCAAATTTTTAAAACAAAAATTGGTTTTTGAAAAATAAATTTTTTTAAAACAAAAATGGCTTTTGTACCTAGCTTTGATACCACTTGTAGGAGCGATGTAACAGCCCAAATTTTTAACAAGTATTTTTCACTTGTATTTTTAAACTTTGGGGTTTATTATATAAAAATCTAAATTTTAAAGTGATTAAAAAAAAACAATTGACCAAATTTTTAATTAAATAATAAGATCTCTGAAATTTTGACGTGGTTAAGAATTAACTTTAATTGGAAATTTGGGTTTTTGTCGAAGATGGTAAATAACTTAATTTCTAGCAAAATCAAGTTTTAATTAAGAAATAAGATTTGGAAAAAAAAATTAGTGTATAAATAAACTATTTAATTACGCGTTTAATATGCGTGTTATTGATGGAATATTTTTAACGTATATTTACTACATAAGAGAACGCGTAAATTTAAAAAGCGTCACTTTTATTATGAAACTGGGCGCGTGTTTTGCATCGGTTTTTCACGCGTCTAAATTTATTACCTTGGATATAAATAATCAAATAAATCAGTATACATGCATTTTAAGTGGGAAAGGAATAAATTTTCTTTCCGTTGACTCCACATATTTAATAAATAAAACCCATTGATTTTTCAATAACGTTTAAATCAAATATTCTTTTCCGTTTCTTTACTCTAAGAATCAACACTTTTCTTTGTTCAATTTTATAAACGTTCGCCAATTTTCTATTTTTCTGGACTGTTAAAACAACACAATAATTTTTACCTTAGCTATAAAATGGATTATCTACCTTTTAAAGTTAAGTAATATTTTGAATAATACATTTCTTTGTCAATGGTAAATAGATCAGAAGAAAAAAATGTAAACAAATTTTATTCCATGTAAGTAGTAAATTTTAAATTTTTATAGTGTATAAATGAACTGGGTAATTATGCATTTAAAGGGCACGTAAATTTAGGGAATAAATACCGTATATATATTTAAGAAAACGTATAGAATTTTAATCCGTTATTTCGGTATATTTTGTGCATAAAATATTATGGCTATGGTACACATTCTTAAAAATATGACCTTAGTGTAAATGAGTAAATTTATTAGTGGCATGTGTTTTTAGAGGGAAGGAATATTCTAGCGTTCAAATCAAGTATGTTGCCTCTAAATTCAACGCATTGCTTTAAAAATTTGATTTCCATAGATTTTTTCCATTCAACAAAATTTATTTCTTGCATTTTTCAAAACACAATTTTCTCCTAAATCTCAGTCATGCGCAGTATCCATTCTCCTATCTGCTTGCCTATATCATATGCGTTTTTCTCTTTACCCATATTTCTTACGTTTATTTTTCTCTTTCCAGTAAAATTTACTTCCCAATTTATATATATTTTAATTTGATCAAATCATTTCCAAAATGCTAAATAATAAATGAAAGTTTCACTTTGTTTAAGGATAACTCTAATTGGAATTTTTTTTTTAAAAAAAAAATTGGATTATATACTTGCTTTAAAAATTTGTAATATTTGGTCCATTTGGATAATAAATCGCCTTTTAATGATAGTAAGAATCAGAGAGAGAGAGAGAGATGTAACCAAGGTTTTATCTTTTTAATTTAGTAATAAATGTTAAGAATTTATAGCATATTAATAAACTGATAATTTCGCATTTAAGAGGGTACGATATTTAATGGTATAAATAACGTATATAGGAAAACGTATTAATAATAAAAATCAACACATTCAATTTGCTTTAAATTTGGTATAAATCTTTGTCTAGTAAAACTTTGTCGTTTCTTTATAAATCAATGCTGATTATAAAAATTTCAAATCCACGTACAACTTCATTTGGTTAATAGGTATATAATCTGTGATTTCCTTTTACCATTCTCAGCAATAAATTCTTGTTGTTTCTCCACCCCAGTCACATTTACTTCTTATTTAAAGCAAGAGCAAATATTTCCTAGATATTTTGTTTTTCCTCTTCCTAAATTCGTGCACGTAAGAATGCATTTACAAAATAAAACGCTTGCCACTGGAAACGTTTGCAATCAATGAAAGAAATTTATTTCCTTACCTGTAGAACGAGATTTCTGAAAAATCATGCAGCTCCCTTCTTTTACACGTTCAAATCAAAATTTTATCTTTGCCAAAAATTTATCAACGCATTCAATATCTGTTTAAATTTGTCATTAAAATCTTTGCCAAATAAAAACTTTACCGTTTCTTCTCTTTAATCAACGTAATTATTTCCAAAAAAAAAAATTTTTTAAGGAGAAAAGAAACGTGTACAAATATGCCTAATATTCCTGTCTGTTTCTTTGTGTAAATCCAAGCCACCATGCAAGTTAATCTAAATTTATTTCCTTCCTATATTGTTCACCTTAAATCACGCACCCCCCTGCCTTTATATATAAGCCCATACAATTATTCATACGCATAGCATCAGCTCTTCAACCTTCTTTTTCTTACTTGCAAGCTCCTTCAGGTAATGGAAGTTTACTCTCTTTCTTCTTCCTTTTATTTATTTATTTATTTTTTTGCTTTTCTATTGTATGTTCATCTGATCAATCTAAATACTCGGCTGCTCCACCACATGTCCTTGCCACATCTCTTTTTCCCCCTCGGATCAATTTTGCCATGTATGTCAGATTGTTGTAGGAAGTCAAGCTTAGTATCCTTATTTTGCATTCTATAGAAAAATGCATGCGTCCCTGTAGTTGTGGCCATGGGACCTTCATGCGTGAGTCATGTTAGCAAAGCAAGTGTGAAATAGAAAAAAAAACCTGGAAATGTTTCGTAATATATTTGTTGTGTGCGAAGCAATCACACGGTTTTGTAATTATCATTAGAGCATCCATTCAAGCTTATGTAGGCTAGGACTGTGACACTTAAATTTAGCTTAGACCAATCATATTTGTCTCCAGACTAGTAAAATACAACTCAGTTTGCTTTAGATATTATATTGGACAATAGGTGAAGGTTGTTTTGTTTGAGTGATTAGATTCATTTCAGTGAAGAGAGGATTAACTGATATTTGAGTGTGTCTAGGTATATATTACAAACGCGTGGGTGGGTCTGTAGGTGAAAAAGAGAAAGTGGAAGTATGCATGCATGGGCCAGGACGTAAGTGGGTAGGTGTACATGCTTTCGGGTTAAGATAGTAGCGGTCGTGCCACACCAAAAAAAAAAAAAGGAAAAGGAAAAAAAACAAATAGAAGTTAGTACGTGAGATTGAAAAGGGAAAGGAAGAAGGAGTGCTTGAGAAATTTGAATGAACGCCACGTAATAGTTAAAATCAAGTCGGGTGTGGGGAGTAGTCGAGCAAAGTTGGTCCATTTATCTTTTTATAATCCCGTCTCAATTTCGTTTAATTAAATTTTTCTTTGACCGTAAATTTAAGTCGCGCGTTTGGTTTTATTTGGATCTTGTTCTAGGTTTGAATAAAGACGTTGCATCCGTGGAAATCTAATTGTGCCGTTTGCACGTTTCTTTATCAAGTGATACAATCGTTTGAATCAAATTTCCTGCAGCTCTAAGGTGAGTATTTCTCACCAGACAAACATACCTATATATCCGTGATTTATCACAAGTGTATTTGTAAATTATTTATTAAATTTTATCTGCCTGTGATATAACGTATGATGTTAAACCCCATTTTAAATTGACACCTCATCAGTTGTTTATCTATTGTAATATTATTGCAGTTATACTATGTAATGCTTATTTACTGATTAAATCATCACTGTAAGTTCCTTGTAAATTTGAGATCGTTATAGGCTGAAATGATAGGCCTGAACGATAATCATTTAATTGTTTAATTATTTATTTGTTAACTTGGGATTGCGGGTTTGAAATGATAGAACCCGGATTTTGTAAATTGCGGATTGAAATGATATAAATCCGTATCACTTGACCTAGGCTAGAAAACTATATACAGACCCGTGGTTTATATAATATTTTTCTGAAATTTTTAAAAATATTTTAAATGGGAATTTATAATATTCGGGTTCAAATGTATTTAAAGGATTTTTATAAAATTATAATGATTTTTGAATAAGTCAAAATGTTAAATAAATAAATGTTTAAGTAAAAAATTTGGAATATAACTTATTTTGGGAAATTCTGAAATTTTGTTAAAAGTGAGTTTTAGTTAAGAAAATAATTGATAATAAGTTATATTTGGGAATTTAAAATTTGATTGTTAAGTTAATAATTTATTACAGCACTTAAATGCTGTCTTTTATAAATGAACTGTTTTGACTTACAGACTTTAGGTGGCATTTCATAAATGCTACGGAAACTGAATTTTTGGATTGTTTAAAATAAATGGAGATAATCTTTGGGGAAAAAGGCTTAAATTTTGGAATTTAATATGTAATTAATAAAAATAAGGAATTGATTTTAAATGGTTTTAAATGGAAGAATTTAACTTTTAAATGTGAGTTGAAAGGCAATTAATTCCTAAATAAATTGAATAGATTTAAATGGTATTTTATATGAAATAAAATGACTGATGTTTAAATAAATGATGTTGAAATGATATTTGATGTTGAAAGGTATTTGAAATTTATTTTGATTATTAAAGTATAAATACCATTTTAAAAGTTGTAACCACGGTTATAATAACGTTTGGTTGTTAAAGAGACCGGGATCGGATATCTGACATACTCTCTGTCGATACCGAAACCACTTTGACAACCGTGTACGCGGTGGAGATTCCAGAATGAAGTAGGATGGTGGTGACGTTTCCTTTAAGGTAAATACGTGGACCCGACTCCCGTGAGTTGGCATAAGGTGGCTAAAACAGGAGCGATTGACGGATTAATGAGGTAGCACCTCTGATCGGACGCACTTCTTCCTATGCCATTCTATTACTTTTGTGATTGTTTGGTGCGCACCTTTGATTTGGGAGTGTTGTTTGAGGTGGGCGGTAGTTGCGCGCTACGCATTTCCATCGGTCTGGATGCGTAATTGGTATATCTACCCTGGCATTGCCTAGTTGTGCCGTGTCGCCTACCATAGCGAGCCTTATACGATTTTGGTTTTGTACCATACCTATGGAGTGCCCTCTGACGACGCCCATTCCGGGGGAGATTACGGTACTGTATAGACTATGGGAATATATTATGTGTTAAGGTGGAAAATGTAAAGCCTTAACGCTATTTAAAAGTAAGTTTATTTTACTAATAGACACTATTATAATAGCGAAGTATTTCTACATAGTAAATAGTTTAACGGATCCTTAGAGGATGGGCGGTCCCAAACATCCTTTAAGTTACTTGCTCTATATTACAGTACACTTGAATTAGCTTACACTATATAAGTATGTATGTCCTGACTCGAGTGTTTATGTTTTATGTTACGCTCGGGTCAGCCTAAGTTGCAGTTCAGTTTCATCCCGGAGCTAGGATTTCTGTAGATCACTTTCAAGCTGCTGGCAAACTTCCTTTCCAGTTCTTTATCTAAAATTTTGAAATCAAGACTATTGGACATTTGGATTGTTCTACTGATGATTTAAAACTATATTTGGATTAAAGACTATGTAATTTTTATTTGATTGAGACTATTTATAGTGGCTTCATGAACCACTAAGTATTTTAAATTCCGCTGCGAGTATTCTGATTCTGTGTCTGTGATTCTGTGATTAATTATTTACTGTATATTTTGAGATTTGCCAAATTTTATTTAGAACACGGTATTTTGAACAATTCAAGTCCGACATGTGCGGATGCGAATGGTTGAAAATACTGGGTCGTTACAAGCGATTTTCACCCTAGAGGGGGGGAGGGGTGGGGTGAATAGGGTGATACTATCAATTATAAAAATTTATTGCGGAAGTTTATAAAATATTTTCAACACAGATAATAGTCGAATAACAGCAGCACAGATAATAGCAGAATAATAAATGCAGAAATAGAACGACACAGAATTTACCCGACTTCGGCAAAACCCTGCCTACGTGCTGCCCCCAAGGTTTCTACTAGAAATTAAGCAGTCAGACACTTACACACGTAAACACGCGACACCAGCTATCGACTAGCCTTAACTCTACGCCCAAAACCCTGCCACAACTCAGCCACTAAGTTGCGAATTCTCGAACTACACCACCGTAGCTCGTCCCCTAGTCACACGACTAGAATTTGCAATGGTTTAGAAGAGAAAATAAAAAACAATATATTAAAAACAAGTAAACCCTAATTTCAATATTAAAGCCCAATTAAAAATTAAGAGAAGCCGGCCCAAAACTTGGATTTAAGAAAACTTAGTTCATTTCCCCTTTTTTATTTCCTTCGGCCCGCTTCCTTCATGGTGAAAATGGCGGTTCGTTCTTGCTCGAAAATTAGGGCTTTTGTTACGAAGTCACCGCTTTGTCGATTTGATTGATGATGCTTCGATTTCTTTCTTCTCTCTGTCGATCGTTTTCGACTACTTCAATTCGATCGAGTTCGAATCAAAATTGGTATGTTATTTTCCTTTTTTCTTTTCTGGTTGATTACTTGAACTCGTTCTTGATTCGAGTTGAATGATTATTGTTCTCTTTAGCTCGAACTCGAATGATTGATTTGCCGATGATGTTTATCGTTTATATATGGTTCGAAACCCTTGATTTTCTTTCGTATATATTTGTTTGAGTTCGTCAATTTCTTTGTTCGGCCATATGATTTTGATTGAATGTTCGAGATGATATCTGACTTATTCAATTTCGTATACTTTGGGTTACTTGATTATCACAGCTCGATTCTTAGCTACCACGGCTTTGACTTCGCCGTGACGATATTGATTTATTTCGACCGGTGATTTGAACTGCAGTTGACTTTGTGAATTTCTTATTGCCTTGGTCATCACGACACTGATATTACTTTGATTTTACTGGTGACTTCGTCCTTTGTTCGAATTCGTATATTTTGTGATTACTGGTTCCACCATTTTGATTTCTAACTTGTTCGTTCCTCATTTTTTTCTTGGTTATCACAACGTAGTTGACATCGGCTACTGACTTGTTCAATTTACACCTGACTTGATTTTGTAGTTTGTCTGATCATCTCTGTAGCATACTTGACTTCCACCTTATTTTGTTCTTGTTGCATCATTGTTTCAGTGCTTATATATATATATTTAATGATATATATATGTCTTCGTGTTGTATATTGTATTCTTGAGCCTTGATTGCACTGTGTATGTCCCCACATCTCTCAGATGATTGCATTGGTCACTGGTCTTTTGTATATGTGAACGTGAAGTTAAGCATTAGAGTCTTGTTTAATTGCAGTTTTCATGTTGTATTTGTGTCTTGTCTACAAGCTTCGAGTCAGTCTGCACATGCTTTCATGATGCAGTGTCTTCACTTTTGAACTTCATGTGTAGTTGATGTCTACATCCATGCCTTGGTTTCACTGCACTGTTCATGTACAGTGTGCTTGGTTGTCATTGTGTACTCTCCAATGTCCTTGAGCTTGTTTGCAACTGCAGTTTCATTGTGCCATTTGCGTCTAGTCTGGAGATTGGTCTGGTCATCTCGTCACTCTGATGCATTTCACCATGCCTGATTCTCATGTAAACCCGTAGTTGTACATTCACATATGTACTTGCATATGTGTGTGTTATAGTTTGTTATTTGATGTTGTGTTGCATTTCTTCGAGTCAAATTCTATTGGGGCTTCATTGCACCATATTGTCACTGTAAAATGATTTGTGTTGCTGTTATTTTGTTGTACTTGATTCACTCGAGTCTGGTACCTTTTGTAGTATTGTTTTGTGATATGATTTCATCTTGAATTGTGCAGTCTTGAGTCTTGTACATGTATCATTTGCTTTGACCCTTGTATATGTGACTTGTTTGCATTCTTGTGTCATATGCATGTTGTATCATTGAGTCCGTACATTCACATTGCTATGTTGTATTTGAATCCATGTTTGACCTTGACTGTGCAATCTGCACTGTTGTACTCCTATTGGTTCCACTCCACATAAATGTTCAGGCATCTATATATATTCATTGAGTTTCTTCATATGCGTGCTCTGTCCACTGCCGTGTTTCAGTTTGCATTGTTTTGGTTCTGATTTCTTCATGACATGTCCTGCGTTGAATCCAGCTTATAGCTCGGGTTTGATCTTGTGCTCGTGTCGTCACTTTATTTGTATTGCACTTGGGTTGAACCCGGCTTTTCATTTGGGTTTGACCTGTGCTCACCTGTCCCTGTAATTTTATCAAGTGTATATCGGTGCGCGCAGCCTTGTGGCATGTACAGTGATACACTGTGCATGTCACAAGCTATTCGTGTATGATGAATTCAAAATTAAATGATGACGAACAACCCAAATAACTGAGGCAAATAATATTTTAAAATCACATTATATTTTACATTGCAAAAATATTTTATTTTCAATTTTACTACGTCAGTGTGTATTTTTACAGATTGCTCAAATGCTGGATTTAATCTGGAATGAAGTTGAAGATCAATTTTGAGTGAACGAGTGATAGGTAGTGAGATGAATATGTAAATGATAATCGTGATGTGATTGAAATTGTATTGTGATTGAAATTTTGTGCGTATATATATAGTGAGAGCTTGAATTTGTACTATTCAAAATTTGTAATAAATATTTGTTTGAAATAAATATCTGTTTGAATTTAAATTCTGTTTTATTGATTTTATTCGGCAAATATTTATTTAATCTGTGAAAATAAAATAGTACATTAACAAATACATTTAAATGTATATATGTTTATTATCATCAAACAAAAATCATACTCACATATTCCACAAACTCTATAGGATCAACGTTGGCTCTAGTCTATTAACTCCTCTTAAAGCCGGGTTTACTACAACTCAGTCCTCAACTTCACGCTTTCCAGACCTAGGTGTCCAATTTCTGTTGAGTTACAAAAAATCATCGTGCCAGTAGAAACGATAATAGATCCACCTCCTCCCATCAATGTCTATGTGGATTTTAGAGTTCTAAATGATCCGCCAGAGAAAACGCCAATAATTCTAATAGCCAAGATGCTCCGAACCATGTGTCAGCAACATGAAATTCTTGAAGATGATGTCTTCCAACGCAAATTCAATGGATGCACAATCCTTCAGTAGGTTATATGGTGTGCAATAGACATATGTGCCTAAGCAATGCTGTACGGCCTTTCAATCCATTCCTATATATGTTCATCCAAAAACTTAGGCTTTCTCCAACCCAAGTTCATTCCAACGGATATGCCCTAATGAGCTCCTTATATGTCATGTTCATGAACTACTTCCAGCAACCTTCAAAAATCAGGGAGCTTACACCCATCTTGAGTTTCAAGCAACAACTTGGATTGCATCCTATATGATCATCAAAGCCCGGTGCCAATGTCAAGGTCATCGAAATGCTCCATAATAAACATTCATACTTCATGGACGAATATTTCTTCGTTCAATGCCCATACGGATTCAACGGGCTTTGGCTTTCCAAAAGTAAGATTTTTTTTCTCTCTACTTCTTCCTGTGCTTGAATCACAACCACCTACGTGTTTAACTTATTGTTCAATACCCTCGTAGATATTCCTGCTCGAGACAATAGTGAGGAGCACCCAAAAACTTTAAAAGATCTCTAGAGACTCCTAGTTTGACTTTAATCTACTATCTACCTCCTGAGGACTATGAACATTCATCGATGTAAATTTCTTCACCATAATCGCAACGTAATTCCAATCGAAACTCCACCTCCAGGATGCCGATGTAACATCCCCCACTTTGAGGCCAAATACTAAGGAATACAGATGCTACAATTATCCATAGTTATTAATCCTTGGCGATCAAATGTGGTAATGTTACATACATTGATACACAAAAACACAAGAATATGGAAAAATATTAAACATCAAAACACATCCCACATTCTATTCCAAAACATTTCACATTCATTACATAAGCCCAGTACCGAAACCACGTTCACATAAAACATAAATACAACATATGCCAAGAGCAACATACGAACATGCATCCTCGGATGATCAGAGTTTCTAATAAAGGCAAGTAAAAAATTTCCATTACAACCAAAACACACAGCGGAAACAAAAGAACTATAAATAGCTAGCATTCCTCCCGCACATCACTGAAAGCTTTGTTCGTCAAAAAGAAAACCTAAAAATCATAACCCTTAACCTAATCAAAATCAATCGAATACCCAGAGTTTAAGGGGAAACAAAAACTTCGAGTCAGACATAAAGCCTGTTATGAATAATAATCTACCAACTCAAATCATTTAGATATCTAATGAGACCATGCCTCTTAGCAGAACGGGTTTTCCCCTTACTAATATCCTAAAACCTTTTTAAAACAATACACCGTGCTCCTACATCTACAATGGTTAAAACATAGCATTTCAAAATATTATGATGATATGCAAAACAAGTAAATCAAATCTAGACTACCGATCTCCATTCATTTTGACTAGCTGTCTCATTTTTGTTTTAAGGTTTACTGTCAAAACACTAAGTATATACCTTTCAAAGTTCTTTAACTTATTCCTTTCAAAACCAAATTATACCTTTTGAAGGTATCAAAACACTACTTAATAATTTTTAGAAACATAGCTTCGAAACCAATGAAAGTATCTCTTTCGAAAGCATTGGTTTTACTTTAAAACATATTTTGGGTCAAAGTGGTTATATACGAAAGTATCTTTTTTGAAACCTTTAATAAAATTGTTTAGGGAAAATTTGACGGTGTCGGAACCATCTATTTGAAAGCTTAAAACCTTGAAGGATAGCATCGAAACTCCCCCTTTCGACACCATTGCCTTTGAAAACCCTGAACACTTTCAAATGCATTTAGGGAGTGGCTTAGCTTAAGTTAAAAAATAAAGGCAACCCTTAGAAAATATTAATGTCTTCAATACACTCAAAAGGCAAAAGAAATGATAGCAAGGTTTCGACTAGGTCAGAAACATCATTTTCAAAAGCATTCTTTTATGAACCAAGGTTCTTATTCGAAAGCTCTACCTTTAATCAAAGAAAAACAACATTAGGTTCGAAAGCAATAGGGTATCGACTTGGTCAAAAGCACCCTTCAAAAACAAGGCAACCGCATCTGTTAAAAATAAACTAGGATTTCGACTTTATCGAAAACAATGTTTTTAACACCTTACCTTCCGCTCCTCACCAATCCACTTCGTACCAATCTCATCGATACCATGTGTATTGGTTTCGGCTTTAGTGGTTTTCGGCTAGGTTGGTTTCGACCGAGTCAACGCGGAGACAAAGGAGTCAAAAGGTACTTCCGAGATACGCGGAACCATCTTTTTTTGAAAAGCTGAATTAGTACCGAATTCAGTAATAACTTTATAACTGACCTGCCTATTTGTAATCCTTTAATTGATTGCCTTAAAACTTTTCAAATTCTTTACAAACATAACTGCCGCATAATCATAGATCCAAATTAAGGAAAACATTAACATTTTAGCCCTTCCATTAAGCAAAACCAGTATTTCAAATAAGTCCTTCTTTCTAAAATAATTTATTTTCCTAGCAAAATAATTAGGAAAAATCCCTAAAAATCATAGAAATTCACTTTCATCATGTTGTCTACCATATTAAAATTTTAGATCCAAATTATTTCTGAAATAATTGAAAATTAAATTTAAACCCAATTTTATCATATTTTTCTTTAAAAATTTATAATAAAATTTCCATAGTTTGGAAGATTACAAAAATCGAAACCTATCTCAAAAATCATAATTTACGTAAAATATAATTTTTCCATGGCATTCTAAAATCATTTATATTCGATTTTACCCTAAAACCATGCAAATCAGTATTTAAATGATTTAATTAACCAAACATATTATAATTAGAGCATATCATCCACCGAAACATCATAAGAACAAATTGAATTCTATATTTGAAAACATATAATTCAAAACACAATAAGGATAGCAAAATCTATTGTTTACCCTGAATATGATAAGGAATTTGAGATTTGTTGAAGATTGATTCCCCTAGCTTTAATTCCTTAGCTTGATTAATTTTTTATCTTTTCTTCCTTGTCGTGGCTGGCTTCTCCTAGGGTTTGATTTGCCTTTTTGGTAAAATGCATTGAACGTGAGAAAATGAAATGTGAATAGGTGTTTAGCCGTGTGTCATAAGGTTGTGCGACTGTTTACTAATATGTCCATGTTTTAGTTAATAACTTAAAAGCCATTTTAAGCCCATTTAAATTATTATTAAGCACGACCTTCCTAGTGTTTATTCATATCTCAATATCCTCATCATTCATATCCATTTATTATTCTATTTAGTTTATCTAATTAAATTTCTTGAATAATGTAACCGAAGATTAGGGGTATTACAGGCTCCCCCTTAAAGAATTTCGTCCTTGAAATTCAGTAAGGATTAAATACCAAATATAGCAATAATATGTAGCAACTCCTAATAATCATTCTAGTCTACCTGGCTAGCATCTATCTATATAAATATATATAGACATACCCTTAAAGGAAATCATGATAAGTATTTATAATCTTGTCTTCTATCTCCTAAGTACAGTCCTTATCGTTGCCGCTCCACTGAACTTTCACCAACCTGACCGTCTTGTTCCTCAGTCCCTTCTCATTCCTCGCTACAACCCGAACCGGTTGCCAAACAAAAGTCAAATTTGGTTCTACTATCAAATCTTCCAACCCCGTCGAAGGAATAGTAATCTTTGGATCATGCACATACTTTCGAAGACGAGACACATGAAATACATTATGGACACCTACCATACTGCTTGACAACCCTACTTGGTATGCGAATTTTTCAATCCTCTCTATAATATGGAATGGACCAACATATCTCGGTTCTAGTTTCCCTAACCTTCCAAATCGCACCACACCCTTCATAGGTGATACCTTAATGAAAACCTTATCTCCAACTGAAAATTCTAGGTCTTTACGACTTCTATCTACAGAACTCTTCTGTTTGGATTGAGCTTCCTTCATCCTTTCTCGGATCAACTCAAACTTCTCTAACACCTCTCTAACCAAATCTGGGCCTAAGATTAATTTGTCCCCTCGCTCTAACCAACATGTTAGTGATTTGCATGGTATTCTATATAAAGCTTCAAAAGGTGCGATTCCTATACTAGTCTGATAACTATTGTTATAGGAAAACTCAACGAAATGCAGGTGATCCTCCCAAGATCTACCAAAGTCCAATACACAAGCTCTCAACAAATCCTCGAGTACCTTATTGATTCTCTCAGTCTACCCATCTGTCTGAGGGTGATATGCAGTACTCGTATTAAGCTTGGTACCTAATACTTCCTGTAGACTCTTTTAGAATTCACTAGTGAACAAAGCATCTCTATCACTAACTATACTACTAGGAACTTCGTGTAGTCTAACTATGTTCTTCATGAACAACTTAGCTAAAACAGGTGTCGTCCTGGTCGACTTAATTGGAATGAAATGAGCAATCTTGGTCAACCTGTCCACTTTGACCCATATAGTTTCATTTCCTCTATTTGACCTTGGCAATCAGTCTATAAAATCCATGGATATCGAATCCCATTTTCAAACTGGAATCCCTAAAGGCTAAAGCAACCCCTCGGCTTCTGACGTTCGGCTTTCACTTGTTGACGGTTTGCACACCGCCTAACCTACAAGCCAGCATCTCTCTTCATACCTTCCCAAAAGAAGCTCCTCTTCATGTCTTGGTACATCTTGGTCCCTCCAGGATGAATCGTAAACTTGGATCGATGACATTCTCCAAGAACTTCTTTCCTCAAACTCTCAACATTCGAAACATACAATTATCCCTTCTTTCTTAACCATCCTCTTTGGTTAAGGCTAAAATCTTCTAGATCGTCGATCTTAGTTCCAACCTCAACCCTTTTGATCTTCTCGGCTAATACTGTGTAACAACTCGAGAATTTTAACGATTTTAATAATGTAATTAATTAAATTTTTTCTTGTAACTAAACAATAAAATTTATCAATGAAAATTTGATACTTGATATGCGTCTATTTAAACACAGCAAATGGCAGATTTTCATTGGTAATTTTAAAAGTTTGTTCTGTTGTGTAATTTTCAATTTCAAATTTAAAATCAGTTAAATTAGATGAAAATAAAATATTTTTGAAATCTAAATATTTTTATATAAGAAAATTGTGAATCATTTTCTAAGTGAGACGTCATATTCCGTTTCTCTAAATTTGGACTCGTCTAACTCTGTTTATATTATTTTCGGCGTTTTCACAGCAGTTTTGGTAACAAATATCGACTTTGGTCATATCGCCGATATCTATGTACCAACCTATTTGTCTCGGTATGCTAATCTCCGTAATATATTCATTTGTCCATTTCGGTGTATGATACACTGCGAAACCTATGAAAGATTAGCCGTATCGGTACCCATTTTGGGTCATTTGGGTTTGTTGTATCCTTGCATTTATCCACCGTGGGAAGATAATTGGTCACTAGCTATTAATATTCTCCGAACTTAACTTTTGCCTTTGGTTATTCCACCTTTTCAATTTACGTTGGCAATTTCATTTTATATCTCCGGTTCAAAATATTTGTGTTTTCCTGCCATTTTTGCTCCTTTCTCTGTTTCGTTCTTCTTTAATAAAAATAGTAATTATATAGCTAAGATTTCTTAAATATATTGACAAACTACATGCTTGGTTCTCTTCCGTTGTCGGTAGCCCACGTTCCCCTTTGCATCTTCTCACCGTGCCTTCAACCTTCCCCTCTCCATCTCCATCCTCCGGCCATTCATTCCCATCCAATCCCAAAACCATCTCCGCCTCTCACATCTCATCCACGTGACAACAACAGCCAGATCCGCCTTCCCCGACAACGCTTCACCCCTAAGTAAACCACCAAGTCTCCCCATCCATACGAGTCCAACCATGAAACTCTTCCATTTCACCGCCTACTCCATCATTTTTCCATGGCCACTCACCTAGCAACCTATCAACCGCACCCAATAGAAAACCAAACAACCCCCTTGGCCTTGCTTTCTCGCCCACCACCCAGCCCTTCACTTTACCACTACATCAGCCCCCATTTACCATGAATAAGCACAACCGAATTCCCTACGTCATTAGCTCCTTGCTCCGCCTTTCGCCTGCCCCTCACCATCTCCCTTCGACAGTCGCTGCACCATTCGCTCACCTACCCTGACAATCCATACGACAACCTACCTAGGCACAACCGAATGCAGACCCGTCCCCTATAACCTCCACAACCACCTTCCTCCACGTGTGCGACCACCCCACTATCGAGCATCCCATCTTCCAGACCCAGCCACCACTCGCCTGTCCTCCTCCTTGACTGCCTCGCCTCGCTGACCCAACCTAAACCTCCTTCCAGTCCTCCATGAGCCGCCAAAGCTCGCTTGTCTCCCCACCTATCAATCCGTGCCTCCATGCAGCCATGGCCGAGCACTGTAGCTTTTTTCCTCTTATAAACAATAATAATAATAATATAGAATTTTGAAAAGAAATATATGTGATTTAAATTAAATAATGATTTTGCAATATAATATATATATATATATATTATTTTTATGTGGGTTATGAATTAAATATTGGTTTTAATATATACATATATACATACATACATATATATATAAAGAATTTATTTTGATATGTGTTTCAAATTGAATATTTATTTAAAAAAATATATAATATAAAGATTATATATGAGTAAATTTTAGATTTTTAAATATATATATATATATATATATTGTTTTCATCGAACTCGAGTCCACCGTTGTTTTCATCGAACTCAAGTCTAATCACCCTGATTTGCTTTGGAATCTTCGTTTGGATCAGTAGCATTTGCAGAAGCTCAAGATTGTGATTCATAGATTGTCGTGACGTCTATTTTCTCTAGACTAGAAAGGTTAGCGATCACCGACGATTAACATTCTTATATTTGGTAAATTTAATTCACATGAAATATGTTGTTAAAAGTTAATTTATTAGAAATTAAACTGTTGAATATGATATGTTATTATTTTGTTCACCTTCGATTGATATATGACACCAATATCACATTGTATATATATTGTTGTTAAATTGTTAAATACGATATATGCTCATCATTGACATGTTAAGCTATTTTATATTATTGTTTTCACTCTACAAATTCCCTATTAGTTTAGGAATTCCCTATGCGTTGAAATGATACATACCCGAACGATATTATAGATTAGAGAAAATCGTTATGAGTTGAAATGATAAACCAAAGCGATTTTATTGATTTTAAAATTTTAGGATTATGGGTTGAAATGATATATACCCATACATTTAAATAATTGCGGATCGTTATGGGTTGAAATGATAAACCCAAGCGATTTTATTGATTTTGAAATTTTAGGATTATGGGTTAAAATGATATATAACCATACATTTAAATAATTGCAGATTGAAATAATAAATATCCATATCACTTGACCATAGGATAGAGAATTATACATGGACGCCGTTGGTCTATTTTTGAAAAATGATTTCAAAAGTTTTGAAAAGAAATATATGGTTTTAATAAGAATAGATTTTTAAAAATAATATCAATATTTTATTTTAATATGTGTAAAATTTAGATTTTAAATTATATGTTTGGAAATTTTAAAATTATAAGTTAAGTTGTGAAAATGTAAATTTTAAGAGTTTACTAATATTTTTATTACTTTAAAATATATAAAATAAGATATAAATAAATTTAATAACAAGATTTAACTAAATAAAATTTAATCTAATTAGTATATATATATAATATGTTTAAGTATTTATTTAAAATTATATTAATATTTTAAAATAGATTTTGTAATAACTTTAATAATATAGGTTGGAAAGAAAAATTAAAATTGACTTAAAATTTAAATTGTTTAATAGTTGAATTTAAATAAGGATTGATGTGGAACTGATTGATTTTGAGATTTTAAAGGTATGTTTTCATAACTTGATAACTTTACTTTGATTAAAGGTGATTAAACAATTTTTTTTATTTAAATAAAATTGAATTGGAATATTTAATATTGATTTAAATTTGTAATTTGAGATTTTATTTAAATGTTTAACCAAAGGTGATTAAATGAATATTTTTAAATTTAAATAAAGTTGAAGTTGAATACTTAATTTTCACTTAAATTTGTAATCTGGGATTTTATTTAAATGGTTATTAAAAATGATTAAGTGAATATTTCAAATTTAATGAGAATTTGAATTGAACCTTTAACCTTTCTAACGAAAGTGCTAAACTGAGATTGATTTAAATTGAAATTTGGAACTAAAGTTGATTTGAATTAATTTGTGAAATTGGAAGAACGGTTCTAAGTTGAAATTATTTTCAATATAAACTCTTTTCAAATATATAAACTATTTTAATCTATAACCTATTTTTTTAAATATAATTATTTTTAATGTACAACTCTTTTTAATATATAAGCTACTATTAATATTTAAACTGTTTAAGTTGGAACAGTTATGATTCAAAGTGATATGATTTTGAAAGTGTAATGATTTAAAGTGATACGTTTTCAAAAAGCGATACGTTTTCAAAAAGTGAACGCAATTTCAAAAGTAATATAGTTTTGAAATGAATATGACATTTTTATATGAAGTATGAACTGTTTGAAATGAAAAAATGACCACAGTGTGAAATAAGTGTTCGGTTGTTAAGGAGACTGGAATCAGATATTGTCATACTCTCTACCAATATCGAAACCCACTTTAACAACTGTGCATGCAGTAGTGATTCCAAAATGAAGTAGAATGGTGGCGACCTTTATATGAGGTATGAACGCGGACCTGACTCCCATGAGTCAGCTTAATGTGACTAAAACATGAGCTAAGCCGGGCCAAGTGAGTTCGCACCTACGATCAAGCATGCTTCTTCGATACCATTCTATTACTTGTGATTTTATTGGGTGCAACTTTGATTGTGGAAGTGTGTCTCGAGATAGGCGGTAGTAGCTGCCATGCATTACCACCGGTCCGGATATGCAAAACGGTAGTATTCTACCCTGGGCATTGCCTCGCGTGCCTTGTCACATGAATCACGCCCACTTCGAGTTTGGTTTGTGCCATACCTATGGAGTGCTTCTTCAGTAAACCACCGGTTTAGTGGAGCTTACAGTATCTGTATAGACTACGAGAATATATAAAAATGTGTTAATGGGGATATGGATAATGCCTTAACACTATTTTAATAGTTTACTTTACATAGACATTATGTATGTAGCGTATTGTACTCTGTATATAGATAGTTTAACGGATCCGTAAGGGATGGAATCCCAAACATCCTTTAAGTTATATTGCATTACACTTGAGTTGATTTACTTGCATAAGAATATTAATCCTGACTTAAGTGTTTCATGGTTTTCTTTATGCTCGGGTCAACTGAGTGTCAAAGCATTTGAGACTCACCTTTGGAGCTTGGAGCTTTGCTTTGAGATCTATCTTTCATATATTCAGTTTTCAGTTATTTCAATTATTTGCAGATGTTTATGTTCAGACTTGTCAGTTGCTTTTGTATTAGTGACATCTATTGTACTTGGATTTTCTGTTATATTTGTTCAGACTCTGATGTTCTACGGTAGCTTCAGAAACTACTATTTATCTATTCCGCTGCTTATTGTTATATTACTCCATGTCTGTGATTTTGTGATTAATTTATTTACTGTATATGCTAAGTTTTGCCAAATATAAATTATCAATCTATTGCTTTCAGAAAATCAAGTCTGACATGTGTGGATGATTATTGATGTGAATGGTTCGAAATAGACGATCGTTACATGCTGGATCATCTCTCTGCTTAGAAGCAATCCTTTCAATCAGCATCGGTCGCTCTTCTAAATAGGACAACATGGCAGTACTCTGACTAGAGCTAGTAGTTGATCTTAACTACATACCACAACTGGCCAAAGCTTCTAGATCCTTTCACTCTGCCAACATAGCTAACACAGCATTCCAATGTCTTTTAATAAGAGCATCCACCACCTTATTTCCATTTCCTGGTGTATACTCTATTCCAAAATCGTAAGCAACCAAAAACTCCAGCCACCTCTGCTGTCTCATGTTCAAATCTTCTGAGAGAATAGTACCTTAGAGACTTATGATCCATGTAGAGTTCAAATCCCTCCCCTAAGAGATAATATCTCCAAATCTTCAATGTGAAGATCACCATAGCCAAATCCCAATCATAAGTAGGATATCTCACTTCATACGTTCTAAGCTATCATGAAGCATAGGCAATAACTTTACTCTTCTGCATCAACACCGCTCTTGATCCAGTTCCCCATGCATCATATACAACACCAACCCTTGTATTTAGTATGAAACTACTAATACTGATGCATTGGTCAACGAATGCTTTAACTTAACGAACACTTCCTCACATTTGTCAGACCAGATAAACTTCACATCCTTCTTGGTTAACTTAGTCAAAGGTACTGCTATCTGTGAGAAATCCTTAATGAATCTCTAGTAGTAGCCAGCAAGTCTAAGAAAACTCCTAATCTCAGTCAAAATCTCTAGTCTCTTCCAATTATTGGCTGCTTCGATCTTATCTGGATCGGTTGACAAGCCTTCTTTGATCTTATCTGGATCGACTGACAAGACTTCCTCTAAAACCACGTGGCCAAGAAACTTAACCCATTTCTTCCAAAAATGACACTTTGTAAGCTTCGCGTTTAACTGATTCTGCCTAAACATCTCAAGAACCACTCTATGGTGAACCTCATGCTCTCTTTCATCCTTAGAGTGTACTAAAATGTCATCTATAAATACCTATACATACATATCCAAGTATTCTTGGAAAACTCTGTTTATCAAATCCACAAAGAATGCAAGCGCATTCGTTAATCCAAATGGCATCACTACCCACTCATACAAACCATACCTAGTCCGAAATGCTGTCAGAGGAATACTATCCACTGCCACTCTTAAGTAATGGAAACCTTTTTCCAAATCCAACTAGGAAAACACTCTGGCTCAACTCAACCGATGGAATAGATCATCTATTCTAGGAAAAGGATATTTATTCTTAATTGTCCTTTCGTTTGACTTACAATAGTCGATACACATTCTCAACAACCCATCTGGTTTCTTCACAGACACCGCGTCCACTCCCCAAGGTGAACTGCTCGGTCTAATAAAATTCCTTCCTTTTAGATCCACTATCCGCACCTTTAATTCCTTTATCTCAGTCAGTGTCATCCTGTTAGGTGATCTACTTATAAGTTCAGCTCCGGACTCAAGATGTATTCTAAACTCAACAACTCATTTCAACTAGAGTCCAGTGACAGACTCAAAGACATTGCAAACTCTTGCTACTCGAAACTAACTTAACTCATCACTATCTCCATGGCACTAAGAAAAGTGCTAACACTCCGGTCAAAATTCTCCACTGAGAATATCACTCGATTATGACTATCAGGGTGTCTCAGTGTTACTTCCCTATCCTAGCAAAATATTCTATCCTCGAACCTACCCAACTAATCCATGTTCAAAATGATCCTAAAATTTATGAAATCAATAACATACAAACTGCATGCAAAGTTATGACCTAACAAATCAAGTTCTAACTAGTCACATCTCAACCCTAGGTTGCATTCCCTCCTATTGGATTCACAACTCTTAAGGAAGTAATAAGGTAGGTGGGTTCTAAGCATAATCTATCAACCAAATACCGAGATATAAATGAATGTTATGCACCGGTAAGAAAAAGTACCCTAACTGGTATACTCTTAATCATAAGTGTACCTTCCATCATAGTCTTCCCTTTATCAGCTACAATTGGCTTAGCTGGTCCAATAGCAAAAACCTTTCCCTTGTCTGCCCCGACTGGCTCTGGACACCGATTCTTATAATGCCCAACTTGATCGCAGTTGAAGCACTTACATTCTTCTTATTTGCAGCTTTTTTCCCATTACCTGACCGACATTCATTAGCATAATGACCCTTCTTATCGCACTTAAAGCAAACTAACTCTGCCTTTGCCTTCTTGGCAGCATCTCCCTTCTGGACTCCCTTCTTCTTAAAGAACTTTCTCTTCTTCCCCTGAGAACCCTAAATTTCCACTGGCTTCTCTCTAACACATTTAGCAAGCATCTCCTCATTGCGAATGGCTATCTCCACATTTAAATTACTAGGATCGCAGAGATGTGGTAGGGTCGCTCTAGCAATCTTAGGCCTCCGCCCTCTAATGAACTTCTCATTTCTCCTGATGACGGTGTCTATAGTATTATGTCCATAATGGGACAACTCATCAAACTTAGTGGCATACTCAGCAACCGACATCTTTCCCTGCTCCAGATCCATAAACTTCCTCATCAACTATGATGGAAAACTTAGACACATACTTTTTCTAAAATCTCCTTTTAAAATCGACCCATGTCAACCGCTCCTCCGAAACTCCGGCAATAATGCTGTATTACCAATGAAGCTCTGACCCTTGCAACTGTCCAGAGCCAACCTTCTCTTTTGCCCATCATTTAGACCCAAATCAATGAAGGTACGCTCACAATATAACAACCAATTCTCAACCTCTATAGCACTCTCCGTCCCCATGAATGGCTTCCCATCCAGACTGGTGTAATCTCTACTCAGGATAGCATAATTATTCCCAACTGGAGCTACATGATTAGCTCATCCTACATTTCCAGCAACACCAACAACAGCTCCTGCTTACATCAGACCGATGAAGATCTGATACATCACCCGTATATCTATTGGTGGATTTCCAGCATCCACATTGGCATCAGCATGCTATCAGCATTGGCTGGTCGACCTGGGTTCCTCCTGGTAGTGGGTCGAGCATTTCCATTGATTGTGGTGCTTCCTCCACTAAGATTTCCTCTTTACTTTCTTGCTTCCATATCCTCTTTCTTGTAAATCTGCATATGAACCTTAGTAATATATAGAAGAACGCTCCAAGAGAGTGGGGAATATATACTTATATGTGTATTATATACCAATTACAAGTACGTTACTACAGCGTTAACCCAAACCCCGATCTGATTATCTGATTCATTGGATTATGGTTGAAAAATCTTTTAGGTTTAAATTTGTTTTAAAGTTTCATAAACCTATGCTTTGATACCAACTTGTAACATCCCCTACTTGAAGGCACAAAACTAATGGCTACGGATGTTGCAGTCATCCATAGTTATTAATCCTCGATGACAAAATGTGGTAATGTTAGATACATTGATACACAAAAACACAAGAATATGGAAAAATATTAAAGATCAAAACACATCCCACATACTATTCCAAAACATTTTATATGCATTACATAATCCTAGTATGCAAACCACGTTCAGAAAAAATATAAATACAACATACGCCAAGAGCGACATATGAAGATGCCCCCATGGATGATCAGTGTAACGACCCGTAAATATATCGCTTTAATAAATATATTGGAGATTAAAAAGATTTATTGAATATTTTAATAATTTTTATATAGTATGGGTCCGTGCTTCGCACACGGGCTGTTGGTGTTGTCGTATACATTGATATTTTGTTTGAGCGTAAATATGTAAACGGAAAGCATAGGCATTTTTGGAATTTCAAAAAGACACCGAGTAAATTGCTTTAACTAATTTTCATTATTAGTAGTAAAGATACACACACACACACTTGAGTTGAAATCATAAGAAAAGAAAAAAAAAAGAATTCGTTTTGTTTTATCGATATAATAACAATTTTCGTAAATAATTATTAATATTAATTTTATAGTTTTATTAATAAAATAAGATCATTTAAGTTAATTAATAATGATGAGAAATTTATTTTCAAATGTTGTTTACATTTTTATGTAAATTAATTTATAAGTAAAAATGTGACCGGGAATCGGTTTTCCGATTTTCAACGGTTTGACGAACAAAAGTTGTCCAGAGTCATTCAAACATTGTTTATTCTCTTATGTGCATACATGCACATGTATATACATGTCACATGCACTCATGGACATAGACACACACATATAACATATATACTTTTATATATAGACATATATAACAAAATATCTAATATATTTTCACAAACTTCATCCTTAAGCTTCCTTAAAGTCAATGCACATGTCTTGGAAGTGAAATGATTCGATGGAGAACATGGGAGGGAAGGACAAATGTGTGTAAGATGATGTAGATGGTAATAATGGTAGTGCATGTGAAGGTGATGATAATGATGATCTATATGAAGATATTTTCTTCTCTTCTTTCTCTATTAATACCACCCTGCTCCTCTTCATTTTCATTTTCCTCCTCCATTTTCTAAGCTCTTTTCTCTCCTCTTTTATGGCTTCTCATGCTAGTAAAATAATTCCAAAATATTTCTCAAAAGAAATTAAAATTATAATATATACATATATATACTTAAGCACCTCAAACTATTCCAAAATTCCACTTTTCCTCTCTACCATCCACGACCTCCACTTACTCCTCTATAGGCTGAGCCTTCCTCCTACCTAACCCTGGGCTGTGAGCTCTTCTAGTCATTCCAATCCTAGGCTGAGCCATCTAGGAGTAATAATCCATGGGATCGTGAGCTAAAATTTCAAGTTAGCAAACCTATAACCAATTTGTAGTTAGTTGTTTGAACCCGAGGTGAGAAACTCCTAAACTATAATATTATATGGTATTGGGTGTTATAATGTTTGAATATGATTGTTAATGATGACTATTTAATATGAATGTCGAATATATACGCAAGACATGAAAATACACGTCGATAAGCACAAAGGACATCACTTTCCTTTATTAAATGAATTGGTGTATATGGGATGTCAAACCTCTTTAATTTAAAAAAAAATAAGAATTAAATTATAAAAATATTTTAAATTTTTTTAAAATTGATTTGAGTTATAAAATACATTTCCAACGATAAAAAGTCATTTTGATCAATATAGCTTAAAAAACACTTTCCGCGGAAGTTTTCTATAACTTTTGAAATATAGTTTTAAACACAACCTTTCTTTTCCAAATCTTTTATAAATATTGTCAAATGATAAATAAATTATTTTAAAAATGATTTGAAAGATTTATGGAATGGTTATAATTAAATGATTTAGAGTTGATCAAATAACTTGACCGCATTATGGGTTTTAAAGAGACAGTGTCTAGGCTTCAATATGGAAAATCAGTTTCCTGCTCTCCTTGGCTATCCAGACTGGCCCAATGGATGAGATAGTAAATTTAATTTACTCAGATCAAAATTTTCCAAAGTATAAAGGATATGATTTTCTGAATATAAATAACTTGGATTTTATGAGATAATCTTCTTGTATTCGATGTTAAAACCCGAAGAGGGAACTCGTGCTATTCATGGAATTTAATAGGTGATTTCACCGTTATTCGGCCTATAGTATTTGTTGAATACGGAAATTGATATTGAGTAGAAATAGATGATTTCTGTAGATTTTGTTCATTTAATATTTACTAGTTTCAGATTAACATCCTAGATAATGTGTTTTTGACTTAATCAAAATTTTGAGTTTGAATTACGAAAGTTATGTTAGGATTTAAATAAAATGATTTGGATATGTTTTCTTAAGTAAAAGGGCGAAAAGATTTGGAATTATTCCGAGATTCGAAAATGCTTTAAGTACTCAAATAATTCGATAAGAGAGGTTTAATGATTCGTATATACCGAAAAGAAAAGTTATATATATATATATATATATATATATATCTTGAAGATATTTTTGATAAAAAGGAAGTAATAAATAAAAAGAATAATTCCCTATTTACTTAACATTCTTTTATCGATGATTGGTTTGAAGAAACTCGGGGTCCAATTTATGTGATTCCTATCAGAAAACCACTTCGAACCAATTTCGTATTCGAAATGAAGACATGGAATGATTTGAAAGATGGAATGTTGGGCCGCTTGTCACTGACCCTTAGTGGAAATTTCCCATATCATATTATGTGGCAGCAGTTCTTCATTTTAGTTCTTTGATGCGAGGACCTCTCACTACTGATCCTAGGGGTAACTCCCAACAGGATGTGGTAAGAGAGCGCCTTCGGTTTGTCCTATTCCTAGGCAACTTGTATGGACGAATGTCTGACGTTGTATTTCTAGTTACATAAATTGATGTTTATGAACGTATCATCTTTTTGGTGGCATAGAAGATAACTTCTTTTAGCTTAACACCCTTTCCTTAGACGTATGAGCTTAGGAGTTATACATTTGTAGAAATCAGTTGTGTGACTATGGGACGACAATGTGGCATTCAAAATGGAATGTGCTATGTGAAAGGTAATCGCTACCTTAGACCTCATTACTCAGTAATGGCTTAAATAGGGCGAGGCTATGTGGTTCCCAACCATTAGGGTATAGACATTACCTTTCTAGATTACTCTCTATGTGTCGAGTATGTGGTGTATGCTTTGGGATCCCGGATAGGTCAGTTACAATCGAGGTAATGTCATACTCGATTCTATTCAGGCCATGTATGAGTGCCAATTAGGAATAGGCCGATCTTGCCAAATACGGAGGATTGTTTGTGTATCCTCGGTACATTTCTCTAGAGATGTATTGTATGGAAGGTAGTCCCTTACTTGCCATTGTATGAAAATCCATTCTCAAATAAGTATGTTCGGACTTGATTGTAAACCTATTAGGCTGATAAATTTAACTAATGTAACAATTTCGGCTATTTGAATATATTTACTTGAAAAGTGTTTTTCAAAGGATGTCCTTAAAAATAATACCCAATATTTTATGTAGCAAATGTTTTGGCTATCATAAGGTAAAAACCCATTCCTTATTTATGGGTGGCGTGGTCATGCGAGATAAATTTGTTTTCAATATGCATATTTTGAGTTTCTCACACCAGTCCCATAACTGACCTGGAGTTTATTTTCTTTTTCCTTAAACTTTGGGTGCCCTTATTTTCCCCAAGCACCCTAGTAGTTAGATTATTTGGAGCATTTTGGAACATTTGGAGCTTATGGAGCATGAAGACTGAAGTATGATGCAATTTGGACCTTTTTTCATTACCGCCACTTTCCGCTATGTTTGTATTATGTATATGTTTCTACCAACACCTGTAGGGATATGCCGTTATAAATATCCTAGTTGGGTTAGTACTTATCATGACTCTGATATCTCACTTTGAGAGTGTTGATCTGTACTACTTTTTTGATTTCCACTTGTTAAATACGCTGTGAGATTCTGTTAGTGTTCTATCTTCTATCTTTACTTTATTTACCCCATGATAATCTACCTCTCCAGCACTTGGATTTGTAGCACGAGAATACTGAGGATGCTTTAGTGCCAATTTCTATGGGTCAAAGAGGCGGGTCATCACAATCAGAGTTTCTAATAAAGGCAAGTAAACAACTTTTTTCATTACAACTAAAACACACATCGAAAATAAAAGAACTTTAAATAGCCAACATGCCTCCTACACATCACTGGAAGCTTTACCCATCAAAAAGAACACCTGAAAACCTTAACCCTCAGCGTACTCAAAATCAATTGAGTACTCGAGAGTTAAAGGGGAAATAAAAACTTCGAATCAAACATAAATCATGGTATGAATAATAATCTACCATCTCAAACTATTTAGATATCTAGTGAGATGACACCGCTTAGGGGAACAAGTTTTCCCCTCACTAGTATCCTAAAACATTTATAAAACCATATAATGTGCTCCTGCATCTACAGTGGTAAAAAACATAGCATTTCAAAATATTACAATGATATGCAAAACAAGTAAATAAAATCTGGTTTACCCATCACCATTCTAACTAACTAGCTATCTCGTTTTAGTTTCTAGGTTTACTATTAACTATTAGTTTTCATCGGCTTACTAATAACCGGTTCAATGTTCACAGACTTCCTGTCTGATTTCATAGTTTTCATGGGATCATTAAGAACCTATTGGTAACTTTAATATCTTCCTATTTATCCTAGTTTTCATGGACTATCCAGGAACCTATTAGTAACTCTAATATGTTCTACCTTATCCTAGTTTTTATGGGCTAACTAGGAATCTATTGACTTCTGTCAATATCTTAATTCAGATATAGTTTTCATGGGCTAACTACAAACCTATTGGCCCCTATCAATGTCAAATCATAGTTTTCATTGGCTTACTATGCACCTGCCTGTCTGACATCTTCATTTATACATAGTTTCCATGGGTTTACTTTGGACCTATAGGCTCCTGCCAATATCTTTATTAGCATCCTTAATTTTAAATTCACTACTGGGTCAGCTTAGCTGGTTATTCTGTCCTTCCCCAAAGTACCATTATGGGTTCATTACGATTTGAATGAACACATGAAGAAGCAATTATAATTACATAATAATACCAACACCTAAGGGTTTATATTCTTGAAATCATTTTATATAAAACCTGGTTAATCCTATTAACCAGTTAATCAAGGAAACTTCTTCAAAAACTCCATTTCAAAACTCTTTATTTATCTATGCCATAGTTTTCCTTTAAAATGAGATTGGATTATTTGTTTTGGAACCTTAAAACATCACTTTCAAAACCCTTAGATAACCTCCTTCAAAAGCATAGAAAACTTCTTTTCAAAACACTAAGTATATACCTTTCGAAGGCCCTTTAACTTATTCCTTTCGAAACTAAATTATATTTTTCGAAGGTATCAAAACATTACTTAATAATTTCTAGAAACATAGCTTTTAAACCAATGAAAGTATCTCTTTTAAAGCATTGGATTTTACTTTAAAACATATTTTAGGTCGAAGTGGTTATATAAGAAAGTATCTCTTTCGAAACCTTTAATAAAATTGTTCGGGGAAAATTTGATGGTGTCAGAACCATCTATTCGAAAGCTCAAAATCTTTGAATAAAACCTTGAAGGATAACATCGAACCCCCCGTCGACCATTGCCTATGAAACCCCTGAACCCTTTCAAATTCATTTAGGGAGCGGCTTTGGTTATGTGAAAAATAAAGGCAACCCTTCAAAAATATTGATGTCTTCAATACACTCAAAAGGGAAAAGAAACAACAACAGGGTTTCGACTAGGTCGGAACCATCATTTTTGACAGCATCCTTTTATAAACTAAGGGTCTTATTCGAAAGCTTTACTTTTAATCAAAGAAAAACGACATTAGTTCGAAAGAAATAGTGTATCGACTTGGTCGAAAGCACCCTACAAAAAAAAGGCAGGTGCATCTTTTAAAAGCAAACTAGGGTTTCGAATCTATCGAAAGCAATGCTTTTGACACCATAGCTTCCGCTCCTCACCAATCCACTTCGTACCAATCTCCTTGGTACCATGTTTATTAGTTTCAACTTTACTAGGATTCGATTAGGTTGGTTTCGAATGAGTCGAAGTGGAGTCAAATGGGTTGAAGGGTACTTCAAAAATGGGCGGAACCATCTTTTTTTGAAAACCTGAATTAGTGCTGAATTTAGAAATAACTTTATAACTGACTTGCCTATATGTAATCCTTTGAGTGGTTGCCTTAAAAATTTTCAAATGCTTTGCAAACATAACTGCCGCATGTTGGGTGTGTTTTCGACCGGTCCTGTCAGGACCCGAATCTTCGACTCCCAAATATCGACATCAATACGTCCACTGTATCGAATGCCAATCAGTCGGATGCCGAAAAACCGAACACTGAGGGTTTAAGAAGAAGAAAAGAAGATAAGAAGAGAGAAAAAGATAGAAAAAGGAGAGAAGAAAAAAAGAAAATAGAACGGAACAGAAAACAACTGAACAACATCAGAATCTCACAATTCGCAGCGGAACAACATATAATAATAAATGAATAATCTTTAAACAAAGAACTATATCAGTTATTACATTTTATACATTACATTACATTACATCATCATCAGAGTGTACAACAACAAACAACAACAAACAGTGCAGCGGAAAAAGAAATACTATATACTAGTAATTACGCCATGCCATCCAGCTTGCCTCCAGCAACTCTAGAATATCCTGATAAACCTTAACTCTTGACTGCCCGTGTGGAAATTGGTGGGCACCCAGAGTTTAGGAAGGAAAACAATAAACTCCGAGTCAGTCATGTGACTGGTGTGAGAACTCAAAACAGTTTATTTATCTTTGAAAACAAAATAGAGGAATATTTTTAAAGTCAATTCGCAATGTTTTTTTTTAAAAATGAGACTACCATAAGGCCTCCCGCACACACACACAATGCAAACGCAGAATCGGAGGAGATTTCTCCTTATGATAGTCAAAGATGCTTGATACGCATTTAAAAAGAAACATTTGATATTATTATTAGTGCATAGTGTAGGAAAAAATCATTTCGAAAGTAGAATATAAATCTTAGCCAACATACGACCATTATCGTATGCCTACTATAGCCACCATCTAAACAGTGGTGACCACCATAAGTAAATGGCAGGTTCTACAACTAATACCGTACAAAGTTTCGTATTGGGAATTGGATTTCCAACGAATGATCAGGCCAAGGAACTTCCCATTGCCACATGAGAATGCCTCTGGAAGGACATCCCCGAGAACCAAACCGGATCTCTACCAACACAAGGCCGGGTTACCCCTAACTGAGTAACAACTGACCGAATATGCCATCCCCCGGTCCTTTGGGACCTTTCACCGAGCGCTCGTAATCAATTCACACAATCATAAAATGTTTTCAACATGAGTAAGTATCTGGGCTCCATACCATGATACCACCCTTTTCCAGAAGGAAATGCACATATCCTAAAGGGCGCTACCCCTCATAACCTTGCCGCATCTTTCCTGTTTTGACCATTCCCGAGGTGTGAGGCTCGACGAAGTCACGTCCACAAAAACATACTTTATACAAAAGCCATGCTTTGGGTCAACAAATGATCATAGAAATGATCACCAAGATAGACGATCAAATAAATGATCCTATCACAAATAATCAACACAATGATCATTTCACAGCAACACTCAGCATGTCACATTACCAAATTGGGAATATATCGCTGATAACCTTCAACTACATAACCTCTGAGCTCGTACGTCTCAGAGAAGGGTGTTAAGCTAAAAGAATAAATTCTTCGCCACCAACAGAAATATATTTGAAAGAAATCTGCTTTATATCTCAATTTGTAATGTCAGACATACAATCCATACAAGTCTGTTCCGGGCTCGAACAGAACCGAAGGCACTTACAAAGAAGTCCTTGCAATCCGGATATTCACAATCCTGATCGGATTTCCCATCACATATGGAGAACTCAATACCGGAGCAACTCGGTGCAGAGTCAATCGACAGGTCATCCTATCGCTCTCGCAAATATCGGGTCTTCAACACCGATCTTCAATGCTATCCATTACGTCGTATCACTATTCGGAATGGGTAATCCGAATAACGAGCGCAACAATTTAAAAATAGGTGTGCATTCAAATTCAACAAATCCCAACAAATACCTTTCAAAGGTAATTATTGATAGTCGTTTATTGAACTATCAATGGATATGCACACATCACCAGATTCCAAATAATTTTCCAAATTATTTATTTCCCAAAATTCATATCTTTACAAGATATATAATTTCAATATCTCAAAAATAAATCAATATTTATTTTTAAACGAATTCCACTTTCTTTTATAAATTCCATAGTGAATTTTCATTCCAAAATATCCATGCTTATACGATTTCAATTATTCATTTCAATTTATCTTCAAAAAGATAAATTCTCTAATATTCACTTTATATTGGAAAACATTTCCATACTTATTTATTCATAAGTAATTCACAAATTTTATTTATTTTCAACACTTGGAAAATATTCAATATACTTAAATCGAGATTAAGTATATATTTCGTTCTTTAAGGAAATCATTCTCTTAAACATATTTATTTGGGCCAAAACAAATGTTACGTAAAACATCGTTACGACAACCCAAAATCACTAGTATAGGGATTCGAAATTAAAATAGATATATAAATCCCAATACTATACAAAACATTTCCTTTCGGAAATCATTTACTATAACAACAGTGTTATAGTCCACCATTTCCTTTTATTTCTCGAAAACGTCTATTTCAACAATGAATGTTGAAATCTATGGTTTCGAATCTTAACACCTTTTGAAAACATCGTTAGATCGTTTTAATTCTATTTAAAACATCACATTCAAACATTTTCTTTAACATATTATTCACTATTCAAAAACGTGAATATACTACGTTAACAATTTCATCATTTCTATACGTTTCATTTTAAAGGATTATTCACTGTCTAAAACGTGAATATAACTTCATAAATAAGTTATAAAAATTAACTTATCAAAATAAGTCGTTGCGAATTTATAAAACAATGTTTATAAATTCCCTTATTACCCTATATTCAATTCATAACTCAATTATATACCAAAGGTTCATATTATAAGTTAAGTACTTATAATTTATTTGTTTGCAAAATCGTTCCTTTGAACTTCATAATTATAAATCTTATAACTTATAAGATTCAATTATTTATCCAAAACCATTCTTTTAATAACTTTATAAATTTTATAAACCTACTGCTTATAAAATTCCATTTATAACTTCACCGTTTATAATTCTATGAATTTCATTCATTTATGAAATTCATTCACAATTCATTCTAACACTTATAAAAACTCGTTTTATAATTCCAATATTTTAATTTATAAATATCAATTTATAAATCTTTTATATAAATCAATTTATATCATTGTCCTTTTAAAACATCTTTAATCCCCTTTATAATTTCATCATTCTGATTTATAAAATAATTAAATTTTATAAATCCTATATTTAAACTTTTCACAATAAATTCAGAAATCCCGTTTTAACTATTTTATAAAATCATTAAACCCATATTTTCAAAAATTAGTTTTTTTTAACTATATTTCTCAAAAATATAATTTTTATAACATTAAAAATTATAACGTTTATTTATTTAAAATGAATCAATTCCAAAAATATTTTATAAACGTATACTTTCAAAAATCACTTTGAAATCATTTTAAAATTCCAAAATTTGGTCCAATGATGCTACATACCAAATAGTCAATCACGACAACAACGATATCATATATCGACGTGATAATCCATCAAATATCAAAATATCTGAATTCAAATAAATACTGTTGAGGAATCCAGTTGGATCCCTCCAACCTGTTTTCCTGCATCCACAAACATTAGCACAATACCAATTCCGCTCCAGTACGGAATTATCGCGGTATATGGGATTTAAAATATTATCTGCTTAATAGACGGCGCAATAGGGTCTCATCCGCTATACAAATGCGGGAAATCAATAACTCCAATATATACATATGCCAATATATATATATATATTGCTATTATATATAATACCAATTTCACTGTTTATGAAATATTCGCGGTATATGTTTTTAATAAATAACATCCGCTTACTAACGGCGCATAATGTCTATTTTAACAATCAATAGATAACAATCATCATTCAAACATGCATTCTAATATTTTAAATCTAACTATTTAAAATAAAATCGAAACTGATTCGATTGAGTGAGAAGTTCTCACCTTGATTTCAATTTCCGTTTTAGCGATTTATTTCGAATAAAATTAAACGGACGTTTAATTTTACCCGAAATTCTCACTAACTCCAAACGACTCCAATCCAACTCCATCGCGTAGTGCTCATCCATACGATTCCAACGCAACTGGTTTCGCGCGTTTTCGACCTCGTATGAAAAAGTTATGCATTTTACAAGTTACACGAATTTATTTTTATAATTTTACAACATATATAATTATTTTATAAACCTACACTAACATATGTTGTTAGATCTCACCCCTATGCAATCATAGCCGTTCTTTCCCTCTCCTCTCCCATTCACGTACGCGACATCTTCAGTATAGCCGAACCCATGCTCCATTGTTAGGGTTAATTTTTGCAACAAATACGACGACATCCACCACGATCAAGAACCTCCACCACGTGCGCCTCCCCCAGAGCCACCTACGCCGTGAATCTCATGAAGCTCGGCTGCCTGTAGCGTCTCAAAAGGCGTGCGAACTGCCGGCACTTCCAAGCCAAATTGCCGATGATCCACTTCGTTTTAAACGATCATAACCGTTGAATATGTAGAGCTCGAGACGCTCTACAACTTTCATTTAGAGAGTTTCTTGAATTACTTGATGGATTTGAAGATTTGGAGGGAGGAAGGTGGGTTGTTTTCGGCCGTGGGTTGATGGGTGGCGGCTGCGTTAAACCCTAGTTATTTTTTTTTATTTTTATGAGAAAAAATGGTCTATTTATAGGAAATTTCGAACACTATTCATCCCGGGTTTTCCGAACTCCGATTCACGCGCCGTAACCAGCGTTTCTAGGGTTTACCCCGCGTTCCGGACACAATGGAACAGGTTTCGAAAGCTAATTCGGTCATCTGTGCGAGTTATGGCAATAAACGTTCAATTTGAATTAAACCGATTTAAACGATTTTCTAGGCGTTTTAATTTGTACCGGACAAACGGTAAATCCGATTGACACGAAATTTGAAACCTTACAATAATATCACATTACGGATCTGATGAAACTTGTTTCGTCGAAATTCGAGACTTTTTGAAAAATGGCTATTTTAACTCGCCAAATTAATATTAAAAATAATTCGATGCGTTTCGAGCTGCCACGATCAAATGATAACTCCGATTGCTACGAAAATTGAAATCCGATAATAACTAATTATTACGGATCCAATGGAACTGGTTTCGTTCAATTCTGAGACTGTTCAAAAATTGACTATTTTCACTAGTCGATTTAAATATTAAAATATTCAATTTTCACAAATAAACTTTTAATTCGATTTTAAAAGTTCTAAATTATCATTCTAACTCCAATATGATAAAATAAAATTTTACAAATCATTTTCAATCATATTTAACCCAATTTTCAATTATTTCCATAATTTAACATATTAAATTATCGATTTAATTATTCAATTAAATCTAATTATTCAAATTAAATTTTATTCGACTTATAAATTCACTTATTAATATTTAAAATTAATTAAATATTCAAATTTTAAATAATTAAAATTCTGGGTCGTTACAATCTTCCCCCCTTAAAAGAATTTCGTCCTCGAAATTAACAAGTAAGAAAAGTTATAGAATCTATTAACTTTCCCAAAACAAATTTTAAACTTCTCACCATACTTTACTAAGTTTTCAAATCATACTTAGTTACCTTTTCAAAAACAACTACTATTGTTTAACTTTCAATTCCAAATCAAAGTTAAAGTTTTCAAAATTTTCCAACTTTCTCAAATTTTTCTAACGCCTTAAATTTTCGGAAAAATTCGCCATAGTCTCCTTTGCACGGCTCGATCCGAAAAAAAAAATGACAGTATATATATCACAAATATACATATCATCAAGTAATGAGGCATCCCGAAGGGAAAAAGTGTAAAAGTACGATATTTAATCCGAGATATGTACCTTATATTTTATTAGCGAGCATATACGGCTAATATAGCGCGAAAGCGAGCTCCAAATGCGAAGCAAACGCGATCCGCACCTACTAAACACTCAACAAACAACATGAGAACATGCATGTAGACAATAGTATCGATATACAACATATAGCAACATAATAACTATATATGTTAACATAGCAAATGCAGTAAAAGCAACAAATGCAAACATCAACCAACTATCATCCAACTAACATCCATAACCAATAAATATTCATTAATATTCTCATTAATATTCAATGAATTGGTTTTCAATTTAAATCACATTTGATTCATTTACATTGGATTTACTAGCATTCATTTTCAATTAGTTTATATTCACTAATTCATATTCAAGTTGGTTCACTTCCAAATCAAATTCAATTCTATTTAAGATTCACTTAACTACCAATTGAATTCCAATTACTTTAGCTTCCAATTCCATTAACTCAATTTCATTAACACTTAATGAATTATATACAATCAACTAACAATCATATAACAACCAATGTATATCTATTACAACCAATTTCCTTTACTTATCAATTGGTTTAATTAATTGATTTTTATTCAACTATTCAACTTCCAATAACATAAGATTTTAATGAATTAACACTTACATTCACTACTTCATATCAACTAAATTCACATTCAATTGATTTACATCCAATCCATTCATTCAATTCAATTACTAAAGTTGAATTTCATTACATAACTCAAGTTCATGTTTATTACTTAACTTTGTTAATTTACTTTGATATCAATATCAACTTCATTCAACATCTCTTAAGTTATACTTCATTTTACAGACATCACTTGGTTTTACATAACTTAAATTCCAACTTATAAATAAATTCAGATTCCAATTCTAAAGTAAATTTCCATTTAACTTTAAATTCATTTTTATTTTACAACTCATATTCATAAATATATTCATTAGTTTCACTTCTTATATATATATAAGTTTATTTCACAATTGTAAATTACTTTAATTATAATTCCATTCTTATAATTCTTTTGCTTAGATTATTCAAACAACTAAACAATCAATTTATATACACTTTAATAATTCTGAAAAATTATTCCTTTATATATAAAAATATAATCAAGGTAAAATTATTTTACTTACCCAATTTAAAACAATACTGTGTCGAATTGTTCTATTTAAGTGTTTAGAAACCCCTTCGGCATAGTTGTCGAGACCACGCTGACGAAGGTTCATATGCCACTCAATAAATCAATCATCACAATATAAAACAATTTTATATTCACTAACAAATACGCTCTCATAGCTATTATTACACTCAAACTCATTCTAGAGTACTGCTGACTCTATCTCTAATGAGTAATACCCAACAGAACCATGGTTGTCGCTTAACCATATGCTCTGATACCACATTGTCAGGACCCGATTCTTCGACTCCCAAATATCGACATCAATACGTCCACTGTATCGAATGCCAATCAGTCGGATGCCGGAAAACCGAACACTGAGGGTTTAAGAAGAAGAAAAGAAGATAAGAAGAGAGAAAAGGATAGAAAAAGGAGAGAAGAAAAAAAGAAAATAGAAAGGAACATAAAACAACTGAACAACATCAGAATCTCACAATTCGCAGCGGAACAACATATAATAATAAATGAATAATCTTTAAACAAAGAACTATATCAGTTATTACATTTTATACATTACATCATCACCAGAGTGTACAACAACAAACAACAACAAACAGTGCAGCGGAAAAAGAAATACTATATACTAGTAATTACGCCATGCCATCCAGCTTGCCTCCAGCAACTCCAGAATATCCTGATAAACCTTAACTCTTGACTGCCCGTGTGGAAATTGGTGGGCACCCAGAGTTTAGGAAGGAAAACAATAAACTCCGAGTCAGTCATGTGACTGGTGTGAGAAGTCAAAACAGTTTATTTATCTTTGAAAACAAAATAGAGGAATATTTTTAAAGTCAATTCGCAATGTTTTTTTTTAAAAATGAGACTACCATAAGGCCTCCCGCACACACACACAATGCAAACGCAGAATCGGAGGAGATTTCTCCTTATGATAGTCAAAGATGCTTGATACGCATTTAAAAAGAAACATTTGATATTATTATTAGTGCATAGTGTAGGAAAAAATCATTTCGAAAGTAGAATATAAATCTTAGCCAACATACGACCATTATCGTATGCCTACTATAGCCACCATCTAAACAGTGGTGACCACCATAAGTAAATGGCAGGTTCTACAACTAATACCGTACAAAGTTTCATATTGGGAATTGGATTTCCAACGAATGATCAGGCCAAGGAACTTCCCATTGCCACATGAGAATGCCTCTGGAAGGACATCCCCGAGAACCAAACCGGATCTCTACCAACACAAGGCCGGGTTACCCCTAACTGAGTAACAATTGACCGAATATGCCATCCCCCGGTCCTTTGGGACCTTTCACTGAGCGCTCGTAATCAATTCACACAATCATAAAGTGTTTTCAACATGAGTAAGTATCTAGGCTCCATACCATGATACCACCCTTTTCCAGAAGGAAATGCACATATCCTAAAGGGCGCTACCCCTCATAACCTTACCGCATCTTTCCTGTTTTGACCATTCCCGAGGTGTGAGGCTTGACGAAGTCACGTCCACAAAAACATACTTTATACAAAAGCCATGCTTTGGGTCAACAAATGATCATAGAAATGATCACCAAGATAGACGATCAAATAAATGATCCTATCACAAATAATCAACACAATGATCATTTCACAGCAACACTCAGCATGTCACATTACCAAATTGGGAATATATCGCTGATAACCTTCAACTACATAACCTCTGAGCTCGTACGTCTCAGAGAAGGGTGTTAAGCTAAAAGAATAAATTCTTCGCCACCAACAGAAATATATTTGAAAGAAATCTGCTTTATATCTCAATTTGTAATGTCAGACATACAATCCATACAAGTCTGTTCCGGGCTCGAACAGAACCGAAGGCACTTACAAAGAAGTCCTTGCAATCCGGATATTCACAATCCTGATCGGATTTCCCATCACATATGGAGAACTCAATACCGGAGCAACTCGGTGCAGAGTCAATCGACAGGTCATCCTATCGCTCTCGCAAATATCGGGTCTTCAACACCGATCTTCAATGCTATCCATTACGTCGTATCACTATTCGGAATGGGTAATCCGAATAACGAGCGCAACAATTTAAAAATAGGTGTGCATTCAAATTCAACAAATCCCAACAAATACCTTTCAAAGGTAATTATTGATAGTCGTTTATTGAACTATCAATGGATATGCACACATCACCAGATTCCAAATAATTTTCCAAATTATTTATTTCCCAAAATTCATATCTTTACAAGATATATAATTTCAATATCTCAAAAATAAATCAATATTTATTTTTAAACGAATTCCACTTTCTTTTATAAATTCCATAGTGAATTTTCATTCCAAAATATCCATGCTTATACGATTTCAATTATTCATTTCAATTTATCTTCAAAAAGATAAATTCTCTAATATTCACTTTATATTGGAAAACATTTCCATAATTATTTATTCATAAGTAATTCACAAATTTTATTTATTTTCAACACTTGGAAAATATTCAATATACTTAAATCGAGATTAAGTATATATTTCATTCTTTAAGGAAATCATTCTCTTAAACATATTTATTTGGGCCAAAACAAATGTTACGTAAAACATCGTTACGACAACCCAAAATCACTAGTATAGGGATTCGAAATTAAAATAGATATATAAATCCCAATACTATACAAAACATTTCCTTTCGGAAATCATTTACTATAACAACAGTGTTATAGTCCACCATTTCCTTTTATTTCTCGAAAACGTCTATTTCAACAATGAATGTTGAAATCTATGGTTTCGAATCTTAACACCTTTTGAAAACATCGTTAGATCGTTTTAATTCTATTTAAAACATCACATTCAAACATTTTCTTTAACATATTATTCACTATTCAAAAACGTGAATATACTACGTTAACAATTTCATCATTTCTATACGTTTCATTTTAAAGGATTATTCACTGTCTAAAACGTGAATATAACTTCATAAATAAGTTATAAAAATTAACTTATCAAAATAAGTCGTTCCGAATTTATAAAACAATATTTATAAATTCCCTTATTACCCTATATTCAATTCATAACTCAATTATATACCAAAGGTTCATATTATAAGTTAAGTACTTATAATTTATTTGTTTGCAAAATCGTTCCTTTGAACTTCATAATTATAAATCTTATAACTTATAAGATTCAATTATTTATCCAAAACCATTCTTTTAATAACTTTATAAATTTTATAAACCTACTGCTTATAAAATTCCATTTATAACTTCACCGTTTATAATTCTATGAATTTCATTCATTTATGAAATTCATTCACAATTCATTCTAACACTTATAAAAACTCGTTTTATAATTCCAATATTTTAATTTATAAATATCAATTTATAAATCTTTTATATAAATCAATTTATATCATTGTCCTTTTAAAACATCTTTAATCCCCTTTATAATTTCATCATTCTGATTTATAACATAATTAAATTTTATAAATCCTATATTTAAACTTTTCACAATAAATTCAGAAATCCCGTTTTAACTATTTTATAAAATCATTAAACCCATATTTTCAAAAATCAGTTTTTTTTAACTATATTTCTCAAAAATATAATTTTTATAACATTAAAAATTATAACGTTTATTTATTTAAAATGAATCAATTCCAAAAATATTTTATAAACGTATACTTTCAAAAATCACTTTGAAATCATTTTAAAATTCCAAAATTTGGTCCAATGATGCTACATACCAAATAGTCAATCACGACAACAACGATATCATATATCGACGTGATAATCCATCAAATATCAAAATATCTAAATTCAAATAAATACTGTAATCCAGTTGGATCCCTCCAACCTGTTTTCCTGCATCCACAAACATTAGCACAATACCAATTCCGCTCCAGTACGGAATTATCGCGGTATATGGGATTTAAAATATTATCCGCTTAATAGACGGTGCAATAGGGTCTCATCCGCTATACAAATGCGGGAAATCAATAACTCCAATATATACATATGCCAATATATATATATTGCTATTATATATAATACCAATTTCACTGTTTATGAAATATTCGCGGTATATGTTTTTAATAAATAACATCCGCTTACTAACGGCGCATAATGTCTATTTTAACAATCAATAGATAACAATCATCATTCAAACATGCATTCTAATATTTTAAATCTAACTATTTAAAATAAAATCGAAACTGATTCGATTGAGTGAGAAGTTCTCACCTTGATTTCAATTTCCGTTTTAGCGATTTATTTCGAATAAAATTAAACGGACGTTTAATTTTACCCGAAATTCTCACTAACTCCAAACGACTCCATTCGAATTCCATCGCGTAGTGCTCGTCGATACGATTCCAACGCAACTGGTTTCGCGCGTTTTCGACCTCGTATGAAAAAGTTATGCATTTTACAAGTTACACGAATTTATTTTTATAATTTTACAACATATATAATTATTTTATAAACCTACACTAACATATGTCGTTAGATCTCACCCCTATGCAATCATAGCCGTTCTTTCCCTCTCCTCTCCCATTCACGTACGCGACATCTTCAGTATAGCCGAACCCATGCTCCATTGTTAGGGTTAATTTTTGCAACAAATACGACGACATCCACCACGATCAAGAACCTCCACCACGTGCGCCTCCCCCAGAGCCACCTACGCTGTGAATCTCATGAAGCTCGGCTGCCTGTAGCGTCTCAAAAGGCGTGCGAACTGCCGGCACTTCCAAGCCAAATTGCCGATGATCCACTTCGTTTTAAACGATCATAACCGTTGAATATGTAGAGCTCGAGACGCTCTACAACTTTCATTTAGAGAGTTTCTTGAATTACATGATGGATTTGAAGATTTGGAGGGAGGAAGGTGGGTTGTTTTCGGCCGTGGGTTGAGGGGTGGCGGCTGCGTTAAACCCTAGTTATTTTTTTTTATTTTTATGAGAAAAAATGGTCTATTTATAGGAAATTTCGAACACTATTCATCCCGGGTTTTCCGAACTCCGATTCACGCGCCGTAACCAGCGTTTCTAGGGTTTAACCCGCGTTCCGGACATAATGGAATAGGTTTCGGAAGCTAATTCGGTCATCTGTGCGAGTTATGGCAATAAACGTTCAATTTGAATTAAACCGATTTAAACGATTTTTTAGGCGTTTTAATTTGTACCGGACAAACGGTAAATCCGATTGACACAAAATTTGAAACCTTACAATAATCTCACATTACGGATCTGATGAAACTGGTTTCGTCGAAATTCGAGACTTTTTGAAAAATGGCTATTTTAACTCGCCAAATTAATATTAAAAATAATTCGATGCGTTTCAAGCTGCCACGATCAAATGATAACTCCGATTGCTACGAAAATTGAAATCCGATAATAACTAATTATTATGGATCCAATGGAACTAGTTTCGTTCAATTCTGAGACTGTTCAAAAATTGACTATTTTCACTAGTCGATTTAAATATTAGAATATTCAATTTTCACAAATAAACTTTTAATTCGATTTTAAAAGTTCTAAAATATCATTCTAACTCCAATATGATAAAATAAAATTTTACAAATCATTTTCAATCATATTTAACCCAATTTTCAAATATTTCCATAATTTAACATATTAAATTATCGATTTAATTATTCAATTAAATCTAATTATTCAAATTAAATTTTATTCGACTTATAAATTCACTTATTAATATTTAAAATTAATTAAATATTCAAATTTTAAATAATTAAAATTCTGGGTCGTTACAGGTCCTAAACCACCGAGCCAACCATCTCCCCCTACATAGCCGAACGAAGCTTCATCAACTCACTACCGGACCAAGTCCCACTGAATCCACCACCACCGGACCAGAAGCAAGAGAAGCACCACCGAACCAATGTGGGGAAGATACCACCGAACCACCTCCTCTCCGAAACAATGCCGAACCAACCCTCTCCAAACAATACCGGACCAACCCACTTCACCTACCACCGGACCAACCTCTACCGGACCAATCCACTTCCATGCATCACCGAACCAACATTGCCAGGCCAGATAGCATCAGCCCAGGCCCACCAGCAGCTATATACATCCAAGACCCCTACCCCCAGCCTCACTCTATAAATAGAGGGGCAGGGGTACAACAATGACAGACAAGTTTGAGAGCTCAAGCACGGATAGAACTTTCAAACAACTTTCAGTTACTTGTAATCAAAGCTTTGTACTTATAATCTGAATAGAAAAGGAGATAACATATAAAGTGGACATAGGCACGTTCTGGCCGAACCACTATAAATCTGTATGTCTTTTACAGTTTAGTCCCTTCTTTTTATATATTTGCATAAATCACCCAAATCACTAAGAACAACTTAAGATCGACTAAACCATACGACTTGGAGGTGTTTGCCCATTTTTTGTGCAAACATTTTTGGTGCTTCCACTGAGAGCAGGAGCTTGAAGCTTCAGCTTCTCCCACTTAACCCTTTTTCTATCAGCATCGTTCATTGCTTGGAAAACATGCCTCCCGGACGGAAGAAAGATGCTAACAAAGGAAAGAACATCGCAAATGGCAGTATCCCAGATCCAATGGTCAGAGATCAAGACAATCGTCCGGTCCCAACAGCAAATGTAAATCAGGCAAATCCGACAGCCCCTGCTACGGAACAACCAATTACAAGGGCGGATCTGGACAGGGTTGTGGCTGAAGTAACTAACCGCTTCTCATCTCAACAAGAAGCCTTGGTGGATCAACTCATGTCACGCTTAAGGGATGTTGAAGAAACCAGCCGCAACACTGAATCATGGGGTGAGTCCCGGTCTGGAGGATCTAGGAGACGACAAAAGTCTTTCCTCTTCGAAGAGGCTAACAACAGAAACAACTATGGTGGGAGCCGAGCCCGGACTCAGCCCGAATTCCGACCCGAGGAAACGCTTGGAACTGAACCCAACGGGGGAGGTACCAGGCAAGAGTCGGATGTAGCTGAGCCCGCCATGCTACCTAACCATGGAAACACCAAGGGACGGGGCCGAGGTGGAGTCCAGCCTGAAGTTGGACCCGAGGAAGTGCTGAGAAGAGAACCCAGCAGGGAAAGATCAAGGCAAGGGCCAACTGTGGCTGACCCCAGCATGCCCCCGGAAGACCAAAGGCAGCCTTGGAGAATGTTAGGAGTGATAGACGATACCGTCCCTACAGGTCATCTGGACAGAATCAATCCCGTAGGGAAGAACCAAACTCATTTCTATCCGCTCCAAGTTCTGATGAAAGGATGGCACGATTGTTCAGAGAGTGCGTCCAACGGGAACAAAGGTATCGGAGGATAGGTGCTAGGGTAACCAGCCCCTTCACCCGCAATATCGAAACTGCCATCACCCCCCGGGAATGGAAAATGCCAACAATGGAACCTTACAAGGGATCCTCTAACCCTGTTGTACACTTTCAAAGATACACACAGCATATGCTAATGAGCGGAGCAACAGAGGGAGTGTTGTGTAAATGCTTTCCACTATTCTTGGCAGATCTAGCTACTTCCTGGTTATGCCATCTGCCCCAAGGATCCATTAGCTCATGGGAAATGTTGAAAGAAAAGTTCATCAGTCAGTTCCGCATTCATGTGGAACAACCCAAGGTACGCTTATTCCCTATCTAATATCAAACAGAAGCCCGGGGAGACAATGCAACAATATTTAACCCGATTCAACGCCGCAGCAGCCGCAGTCCAAGATGCAGACGAGAAACTTATCCTAATGGCCCTCTACAGTGGTGTACATCCAGATACTAAGTTTGCTAGGAGACTAAGGAAAAGCCAGCTGCCTTACCCGATTTCTTCCATGAAGCTGGAAAATATATGAGACTTGAAGACGCTGCCATTGAAAGGTAGACATGGCAACAAACCAAGGCAGCTCATGGCAACACATCCGCAGTAGCAAAGGACGTTCGAAGAAATGACTCCAGAGATAGTGCTGGGGTCAAGAAGGGGGAAAAGAGCTTATATAGGCCAGGACCGAGATTTGACTCTTACACTCCTCTAAATGAAACAATCGAAAACATCTTCTTGGCCACCCAGGATGAAGTTAGATACAAGCGCCCCCCGCACAAGAAGGAATCAGATAATGCAATTAAGTCTGGAAAGTTTTGTCGATTCCACGAATCTCATAGGCATGACACCAATGAATGCCATCATCTCTGGGACTTGATTGAAAAACGCATCAGAAGGAAGAGACTAGAGCGCTATGTGAAAGGTCATAACAGGACTTCAACTCCTGTCAATGAGAACCTAGGGCTGCCCCTCCCGGAAGCAGGCAGAGGAAATCGCAACACCAGCGGCTCTAGTCAAGAGAAGATAGTGGTCCTTACCATATCAGGAGGACCACACATCGCCGACGGAAGCTGGGTAGAGATGGAGAGATACGGTAAGTCGCTTAGAAACAATGAAGGCTACATTAATTCTGTTACAGAAGAACGCCAACTGAAACGGAAAGAGAATGATGATATCACATTCAGTAGGCGTGATCTAGAGGGAAGGCAGTACCCTCACATAGATCCTATGGTCATCTCTGCCTGGTTCGGTCCAGCCAAGGGGTTTCGAATTCTAGTAGACACTGGAAGCTCAGTAAATATCCTATTCAAGCATGCTTTCGACAAAATGAAGCTGTCAATGAAGGATGTGTCTCCCTGCAGCAAACCGCTACATGGCTTCACTAGAGATGCGAAGATGTCCCTCGGGAAACTGGACCTCTTTGTCGAGATAGGAAGTCATCCCCGCTCCGTTGTGCGAAAACAAACATTTGTGCTAATAGAAAGCCACTCGGCCTACAACGCCTTTTTGGGAAGACTAGCCTTGTCTGACTTCCAAATTGTCCTAGCCTAGTGGTGCCTGAAAATGAAATTCCCAACAGATAACGGAGTAGGAGAAATAGAGGAAGATCAAGACGCCGCTCAAGATTGCTATGTGATTGAACTTCGCAATAACCGCAGGAAGGATAAAGGGAAGGATGCAGAGACTTCTCTCTGCAAGAAAAACTTGGAAGCATAGAAATTAAAGAAAGCCACTCCTCTTCGATATACCAGCGATCCTTTCAACGAATTAGACCACAGGGACAAAGAGGAGGAGGCCACCACCGAGCCTGCAGAGGCTATGGAATTTGTATCTATAGACAAACATGACCCAAGTACACTACTGAGAGTCGGGTCTCAGTTAAGAGCGGAGTTGAAGGATCAACTCGTCGATTTTCTTCGCCACAACATGGATGTATTTGCATGGACGCACACCGACATGACAGGAATCTCCCCAGACGTAGCATGCCACGTACTGAACATCGATCTCACTAAGGTGCCAGTAAAGCAGAAAAAGAGAAGCATGGGGGCAGAGCGATCAGCGGCCCTTGAGGAAGAAGTAAAGAACCTACTGGCCAATAACTTCATACGAGAAGCCATCTACCCAGAATGGATCGCCAACCCGGTACTGGTAAAGAAAGCTAATGGGAAGTGGCGAACATGCATCGATTTCTCCAACTTAAATGACGCTTGCCCGAAGGACTGCTTCCCACTCCCCCGAATCGACCAACTCGTGGACAGCACAGCCGGACACGAACTATTATCCTTTATGGATGCATACTCAGGATATAACCAGATCCCTATGCATGCCCCCGATCAAGACCACACTAGTTTCATCACTGACCGAGGATTGTACTGCTACAGAGTAATGCCTTTTGGACTTAAAAACGCCAGAGCTACTTATCAGCGCCTCATCAACAAGATGTTTGCAGAATTAATAGGACGAACTATGGAAGTTTATGTGGATGACATGCTGGTAAAATCGAGAAAAGCCAACGATCATATAAACCACCTGGACGAGATGTTCCAAGTACTTCGCCAATATGGAATGAAGCTGAATCCTCTAAAGTGCTCCTTCGGAGTATCGTCGGGAAAGTTCTTGGGATTCATCGTCCATGCCCAAGGATTGAAGCAAATCCCGAACAAGTCCGGGCTTTGCAAGATATCAAGATACCATCCACTCGAAGAGAGATGCAAAGCCTAAACGGGAAAGTGGCCGCCCTAAGTAGGTTCATCTCTAAAGCAACCGACAAATGCATCCCTTTCTTTGAAGCTCTGAAGAAAGACAAAGGAAAGTTCGAATGGACTGACGAATGCTCGACGGCCTTCCTTAACTTAATCGAACACCTCCAGAGACCACCAGTACTCTCAAATTCAAATGAAGGCGAGGAACTATACCTATACCTTGCTATATCATCCCATGCTTTAAGCGCCGCTTTGGTGAGAGAAGACAACCGCGCACAGCGGCCCGTATACTTTGTAAGCAAGAGATTTACAGGGGCAGAAGCCCGGTACCCTAAACTTGAGAAGCTAGCATACTGTCTGCTAATCACGTCACGGAAGCTGCGACACTATTTCCAATCTCATTCCATTAGAGTTTTAACCAATCAACCGCTATGGCAGGTACTCCATCGCCCCGACACTTCTGGGCGACTACTTAAGTGGTGCATTGAACTGAGTCAATATGATATCACCTACCATCCTCGCACCGCCATAAAAGGACAAGCCATGGCCGATTTTATTGCTGACACTACCAACAAAGGTAAGGATCAATCTGAAATAGCAAAAGATATCAAGTGGAATCTCTTTGTAGATGGAGCATCGAACGAACAGGGCTCGGGGGCAGGTATTATGACAATCACCCCCAAGGGAAGGAAGCTGCACTATGCCCTAAAGTTGGAATTCGCTGCCACCAACAACGATGCAGAATATGAAGCAGTAATAGCAGGACTGGAACTTGCCTTAGAAATTGGAGTCAGTTATTTATGTCTCCATAGCGATTCTCAACTTATTGTAAATCAAATACTGGGAGAATTCCAGACTCGAGGAAACGACTCACAGCATATCTAAAGAAGACCAAGCTGCTGCTCGATCAATTGGATCACTATTTAATCAAACACATTCCTCGAGGAGAGAATCAGGAGGCCGACGAACTGGCAAAGCAAGCTAGCATGAAGGACGGCACCACTTCCGGAACGGTAGCCATCTCAAAACAACTAGCCCCAAGTTTCGAACAAGAGGATCTGATAGCTGCAATCGAAGAAGAAACTTGGATGACTCCTATCCGGAAATACTTTCAAGATGGCACACTACCCAACGAGCGTAACGAAGTCAGGAAAATCTTGAGGAGTGCTTCCCGCTACACGATACAAGAAGGCATCCTCTATCGGCGCGGCTTCTCTAACCCCTTATTAAGATGTGTCGTCGGAAGGGAAGCCAAGGAAATCTTATCCCACATCCATAGAGGAAGTTGCGGAGACCACACTGGAGGGCAGACTCTAGCAAAGAAGATACTCCGATATGGATTTTTTCTGGCCCACCTTAAACAGAGACGCCTTGGACTTCGTCAAAAAATGCGACAGATGTCAGAAATTTGCTAAAATCCCTCGACTACCAACCAATGAGATTACTCAGATGGCCAGTCCTTGGCCCTTTGCGGTATGGGGAATTGACCTGATTGGCGAACTGCCGATGGGCCGAGGCGGAGCCAAATATGCTATAGTGGCAGTCGACTATTTCACCAATTGGGTGGAAGCGGAACCTTTAAATAAAATATCTTCGGCAAAAGTTATTAACTTCTTGATCAAAAATGTTTTATGTAGGTACGGGGTTCCACTCAAAATCATGTCGGACAATGGACTTCAATTTGACAGCGAGGAATTCACCGACTGGTGCCGAGAGCACGGAATTCACAAAAGCTTCTCATCTGTAGCTTATCCCCAAGCAAACGAACAAGTCGAAGCTGTCAACAAAATTCTCAAAACTCTAATCAAGAAGAAACTTGAAAAGTTAAAAGGTGCTTGGGTGGATGAACTTCCTACGGCACTTTGGGCCTACCGCACATCTTACAGAACATCAACAGGACATACTCCTTTCTCTTTGGCATACGGATCGGAGGCCATGCTCCCAGTTGAAACTATAGTGCCCTCCCACCGTAGGATCCACTACAACCCAGAAGAGAATGAAGAACTCCTACACATGTCTTTGGACCTAATCGAAGAAAGAAGAAATGATGCAGCACTTAAAGCGGCAGCTCACAAGCAAAAAGTATCAGCACGATACAACTCCAAATTCAAGCACCGCAGCTTATGAGAAGGAGACCATGTTCTCAAACGGATCTTCCCGTGCCCTGAAGCGCTAGATCCTATTTAGGACGGACCCTATGTAATTCATAAAGATCTCCACAACGGAGCTTATATTTTGTCAACAGTGGACGGAGAGGTATTTTAGAGGGCATGGAACATCCAACACCTTCGTCGATACTTTTCCTAACTTGTACTGCCCATATGAAGTGAATTAACAAAGAGAATCAGTGGACGTAGACATTTTCGTGTCGAACCACTTTAAAAATCTTGTCTCTTTTTAACTTGTTCCTTTATATCTTGGCTGCTTGTTAAGCTTTATCCTTTTCTATTGAACAAAATCATGTATAACGGCATTTCCATTCTGGACACTTCACGGCACAACCTCACCTGGACAAGACCTAACAGGTACTATACGAATCTATGCCCTCGTCAATGAGACACTTTTGCTCCAGCATCCCTCTGCTGCGGGTTAACTCATTGCTCGCGATGGCCCTCAAAGCCAACTGTAATGAGCCGATCACAAGCCACCGAGAAGGCCGACTATAGCCGAGCCAGCTCATTACGGCGTTCGGCTCGCCGGCGACTGTGAACCGATTGTAAGCCCCAACATAAGGTATGGCCAGCCAGGGGCAGTTCACAGTTGACGATCGGCACCCACGCTAGCCGGCCATGGTAAATCGAATAATACCTACGATTACGGGCCATAATGGCTCGGGTAGTTACTATGCGCGATCTCGCTCCGATGTGTCTTAAGTACGGCTGCGGTAAAAAAGAAAACTCCCCGCGGAGGTGTAAGACGGGTGACGAATGTCTCCAAGACCCACAGCTTAGGAAAGTGACTACAAAACCCGTTTGCCACGAACTTAAGCACATCAAAGGCCTTCCGTGATTGGAAGTTTTACTATTTCTTGTATTTCCATTTTATTTATAAAAACTTTCCTCCTATCCTCTATAACGATCACTAAAGTACAGGACACAAAATGGGAGACACTTGCTAGTGGAAATGAGAACTCACAACTGGATAACAGGTCACTCAGCTGCATTCCATCCTCAGTCACACAAGACATTCAAAGCTACCGTCTACAGCTAAAACATGAAGGGCGGTACTTCCTTTTCTTGTACATAAACATGTAGCTATAGCCTATTCACACATCACACTAACATTGCGAAACATGAAATTACATTTTAAGCAAGAGCTTAGCATCAAACACGATTAAAGCACATGCATATACACAGCTATATTTCTTACGCAACACATCAAAATAATGATAGCATTCAAATATGACAGAGTCAGCTTATGTTATAAAATTATATAAGAATAAAATCATTCGCTACAATGACATAATTACGTAATTACAGCCTGAAAGTACATTAATGTTTTGGACTAGTATATTCAGGAATGCCAAGTAAACCAAAAAAGTAGTCAGCTACAGCAGGGCTCCGCCTCTATCCTGCTAGCCCTCCGGGACCTACTTGACCGCTAGATTAGAGCTCCCAGCATGCTGGCCAGAGGTCCCACCTGTCCGATTCAGGAGAAGAATCCATCAGATAGATGATACGCAGTCAAGTTAAGAAAAGATTGAGAGGGAAGACTTACCAGCATCTGCTCCCTGATCATCATCCCCCAACTGCATACCCACTTCCTCGGCGGTAAGCAGCTGCATGCCCTCCTTCACTGCCACTTTCTCCTCCTCAGTAAACTGGGCCGTGACCACATCCATTCTAAAAGCTACACCACCCTCCTTATCCCCCTCAGCCTTGGACTCCTCCAAAGCCCGAAGATATATCCTAGCCATGACCCGGGGATAGTCGTCCATCCAGGACAGGTTGCCCTGCTTCCAAGTACGGAAGTACATGTCCTGGAGCATCTCATCCATCATCCCCTCGTTCTCCTCAAACTCCCTCATCCAGGCCTCGGAAGCCGAAAGCCTTGCGACGACAACATCTCTCTCCAATCGGTATCTCGAGCAGTCAGCCTGAAGGGATTTCCGTATCGCCTCCATCTCCTCCTTCAGCTTGGCTTGAGCAAGCTCTGCGGCCTCAAGCCTCCCAGATAACTCCTCTATCTGCTCAAGATCTGCTCTTCGAACCTCATCCACCATGGCAATGGCCATATCGATTCGTTCCTTGCAGGTGGCCTCCATCTTTCGCAGCTCGGCACTGCTAGCCTCCTCCATAGTTTTCTTTAGCCGTCTGGAGGCCGCCTCATGCTGGGAGATCTGAATAGCCTGATCGGCAGTTTGGCCTGATTGGAAACCATTAGCCGTAGCCGAATGTTAGCACTTCCGATTTCCTCTCCAGCCTTGACCAGTCGGGCGTGATGCCTCATTAACTTCTTGGTCTCTTCAGCCACCCGATCGATGTTTGCCTTGGCCTCATCCCCTATAGTCACAAACCGAGTGGTCAACAAGTCGAGATCCAAAGACTTAGCCTCATCAAGCACCCTTACCACAGGATTGCGGGAGGTGCTCACCGGTAACCTCATCGAAGAAAATATCATGAGAACTCGGGTCCAGATCTGGATGACCCGCAAATGGGTTACGAGCCAAACCGGGACGATCAACATGAGTAACAGAAGGATTCTCTGATGGATGCGGAGATGGTATGGACTCGGTATCCTCCCCCGTGATGTCATGAATAGGCTGAGTTGGGGGCTGAGGTCCAAGTGAAGGTTCGAACATGGAACGCCTCCACTTTCTCTTTTGAATATCCTCTTCAATGACTCCGAGAAGAGGACGGTAACTGACTACGCCCCCGGAACGGTCAGTCGAGGGCTTCGGGTTAGCAGAAGCTTTGAAGAGTTTGAATTGCTCGAGGAGGTGCCGAATGTCTGATGTCTTGGCTGCCTTACCCGTTCCTGGAATAAAAACCAAGTGTTACAAGCGTGCATGAGACTATAATCCAAGAGACATGTGAAGTTAAAAGAGGAGTCAAAATTCCACCTTGAACCGCCGGAGTTGCCCTAGCTGAAATGCTCTCAGAAGATGGACTGGCACCAATCCCGGCCTTATCAGATTTCTTCGGTTTCTCCACCAAGGCCGAACCTTCCTCCAGCCCCTCAAAGGCTTGGTGGAAAGCATCATCCGTCCACTCTTGAATCTCACCTGTTTGCCCAGAGGTCAAGGCACCAACTCCACTACCACTCTGTCCTTCGCCACCGTTACCACCATCACCTTCTCCATTACCTCCGCTCTCCTCCTCGCCTCTTTCCTCCTCTCCACTTTCCTCCTCCGAAACATCTGGGCATGTGCTGGGAGAGGGTCCATCAGATTTCTTCAGCTTCTTTCCCCCGACGACTGGAGGTATCGAGAAGGGTCTCCTCTTGCTGCTCTTTGTCGTGGCCCCTCCTTTTGCTTTGGCAGCTCTTTCCTCAGCTGTATCCCTCTGCTTGACCACAGACTGATGTGGTAGAATCAAGTTGTGTCCCAGAAGAGTGGCATTCCTGATTAGGTAAGAAGCTGACCTATCCCTTCCCGAAATGGCCTCTATCTCCGAGGCCATCTGAACCAGATGATCATTCTCCACGACCGCAAAGCCACCTGTCGCTAGCAAGAGATAAAAGCACATAAGAAGAAGCATCTCAGTTAGAATGGAAATTATAAATAAGCTTCAACTTACAGCCAGAGGTGAAGCGGTGGATCGAAACGGTGTCATCCTGGACGAAGAACCATTCCTTCTTAAACATGGTGAACTTTGAATACAAGTCCAAGACCGGCTTGAAGGACACAACCGATTCCAAGCCGATATATGGAGACCCCTTCTTGTAACCTCTCAAATTATATAGATACCGAATCTCCCGGTTAGAAGGGGCGACCGTACTTTCTCTGGAAAATCACGAATAGACACACCAAGATAGCGTAGGAGTTGGGCTGGAGCTGGAAAGGGGCCACCTTCAAATAGGTGACGAAGCTAACTATCCAAGCATTGATTGGAGGAATGGCCCCACACATGCAGTGGTACCTACTATAAGCGAAGTATCCTTCAGGGGGATTATATGGCATGACCCCCTTCCCTGGCAACAATATGCGTGCTCTATCAATCCCAAAGGAGCGGGAGATAACATCAAGCTGCTCCCCTCTGAGAGAGCTCGGAAAGCAATCAGGAGGGGAGTTCAGAAGCTCTTGGGGACCTACCCATCTACTAGCGATCTCGGGGTGGGTCCACGACGTTCCGGTCCTGGCTGAGCTGGGGGCACTAAAGCAGACTCTCCTTCATCCTTGGATTTCCTCTTATCTGATCGAGTTTCCACTTTGTGAGACATTTATCTGCAATACAAGAAAGTATATCGTTAAAATGGGAGGTATAAACATGCAAGTATATGTAGTCCGGAATTTCACTCATAATTTAAAACATAAGTATATAAGGTTCATTCGGCACTCAAACCCCCAAGTCTCGTTCGGCAATTCAAAAATGAGAATTCATTCGGTATTTGAACCCCATGTTTCATTTGGTAGCCCATCATAAGAACTCATTCGGCAAAAGAAAACTCACCTTGTCCGGCAGTTAGGTTTGATTCGGCACTTGGTTGATTCGGTATTTGATCGATTCGGCACTTGGTTGATTCGGCACTGGGTTGATCCGGTACTCGATTGATTCGGCTATCTCAAAACGATAAAGGAATAACGAAGGCCTAACACCCCTACTTATAGACGAACGCAGGATGACCGAACCGGTTGATTCGGCATGTATGACCGGAGGGAAACATCCAAGTTAAAACAAAGTACGCCATCTGCATGCACCTGCCCTACTTCGGGGGGCAAGTGTTGGGTGTGTTTTCGACCGGTCCTAAACCACCGAGCCAACCATCTCCCCCTACATAGCCGAACCAAGCTTCATCAACTCACCACCGGACCAAGTCCCACCGAATCCAACACCACCGGACCAGAAGCAAGAGAAGCACCACCGAACCAATGTAGGGAAGATACCACCGAACCACCTCGTCTCTGAAACAAAGCCGAACCAACCCTTTTCAAACAATACCGGACCAACCCACTTCACCTACCACCGGACAAACCTCTACCGGACCAATCCACTTCCATGCATCACCGAACCAAGGCTTTGCCGAACCAACGTTGCCAGGCCAGATAGCATCAGCCCAGGCCCACCAGCAGTTATATACATCCAAGACCCCTACCCCCAGCCTCACTCTATAAATAGAGGGGCAGGGGTACAACAATGGCAGACAAGTTTGAGAGCTCAAGCACGGATAGAACTTTCAAACAACTTTCAGTTACTTGTAATCAAAGCTTTGTACTTGTAATCTGAATAGAAAAGGAGAATAACATATAAAGTGGACGTAGGCACGTTCTGGCCGAACCACTATAAATCTGTGTGTCTTTTACAGTTTAGTTCCTGCTTTTTATATATTTTCATAAATCATCCAAATCACTAAGAACAACTTAAGATCGACTAAACCATACGACTTGGAGGTGTTTGCCCATTTTTTGTGCAAACACCGCATAATCACAGATACAAAACAAGGAAAACGTTAACATTTTAGCCCTTCCATTAAGCAAAACCAGTATTCCAAGTAAGACCTTCTTTCTAAAATAATTTATTTTTCATAACAATAAATTTGGAAAAATCCCTAAAAATAATAGAAATTCACTTTCAACATATTGCCTAACAGATTAAAATTTTAGACCCAAATTCTTTCTGAAATAATCGATATTAAATTTTAACTAAATTTTATCATATTTTCCTTTGAAAATTCATAATAAATTTTTCATAGCTTGGAAAATTATGAAAATTGAAACCCGTCTCCAAAACTATAATTTACATAACATATAATTTTTCCATGGCATTCTAAAATCATTTATATTCAGTTTTACCCTAAAACCGTGCAAACCAATATTTAAATGATTCAGTTTAAACCAAACATATTATAATTCGAGCATATAATCCCCTAAAACATCATAAAAACGATTTAAATCCTAAATATGAAAAATAAGATTAAAAAAAAATAAAGGTGGTAAAAACTATTATTCACCTTGAATATGATAAGGAATCTGTGATTTGTTGATGATTGATTCCCTTAACTTTAATTCCTTAGCTTGATTAAATTTTTCCTCTTTTCTTCCTTATAATGGCGAGCTTTTCCTAGAGTTTGATTTTTGTTTTTGGTAAATTGAAGTGAACGTGAGAAAATGAAATGTGAATAGGTGTGTAGACGTATATCATAAGGTGATGTGGCTATTTACCAATATGCCCATGTTTTAGTTAATAAGTTAAAAGCCATTTTAAGCCCATTTAGCTCATTATTAAGCACGGTCTTCTTAGTGTTTATTCAAATCTCAATCTCCTTATCATTCTCATCCACACATTATTCAATAAAATTTATCTAGTTAAATGTCCTGAATAATGTTACTGGAAATTAGGGGTGTTACTGCCGGTCGTCTACCCCCGCTCGTAGTTCCAGTAATAATCTCAAGGGGAAAGTTGAAGGACCATCTTGCGCAATAAGTGTTGATGAACTTGTTGATAAAGAAGAATAATAGTTCGTTGGCGATGGGGTTCAAGAAGAACTAGATGAGAGGGTTGAAATAAAACGATTCATGAAGAAGATGACAAAGGAGATAAAGAGGATGAGGAAAAATAAGAAGATGAAGGTAATAAAGGAGATGATGATAATGACGATGACTCTGACTAGGGAGGAGATGAGTCATATGGAGAAACATCTCCTGAAGGCACCAAACTCCTAGATCGCCGTGGCCAATGCGTATTGTCATCAAAACTTCAAAGCAAGTCGCATAACCTAACATAGTGCCAACAGGTGAGGCGATTCCTCCAGCTGGTTCTTCTGAAGATATCTTTGCCTCGTTGAGTGACTTCGATATTCCAATTGCCAATCTTCAAGGAGGGCTCTTTGGGCTTTAACTTCCCATTTAAGGTTATCCTAGCCGAAGGAGGCGAGACTTCATCCTTATTTCCTTTCAAACATGGTCCATAGAGTACTTAAGGGGACATTGATACTCCACACACTCTTAGGACTATGAAACACACATTCCTTGTGTTCACTCGTATTCCAATACTCCAAAAAAATTATTTCTTTCATGAACAATGGGCAGAGATCAATTCACTAATCACTATTACGGTATTACTAAGGAAAGGAAGTGTACTTCCAATCCATACTTGCCTCACTCCAGCCATCGTAGGGATATTGAAGAAGAGAGAGCCTATAAAAGATAATGCAAGGTAGAAAGCGATAGAAGGAAAAGACATGCTGAAGAAAGACTCCCTTACGATCATGGAAAAAGGCATAAAGATTCCTGAGATCGCCATGGTTCATATTCTGGTATTCCTCTGACTCGACCTCGACCTTAGCTTCCTTCAAAGCAACAAAATTTGGCTTCATTTTCACTTATTACTACCATTCTTCCTTGATCCAAAGAAATCACTACTCCTCCAACTCCTCTTCTAGCCCTGTCTAGTCGAATGAAAGCTGCCTTCCTTGATCTTTGCTTAACCGACGTCATGTTCGATTGTGACGTTAAAGACATTACTAAAGAAGAAGTCGATCTTATGGTTGGATGGGTCTAGGAGCTTGTTGACCAAGGTTGTGAGTGGAAGAAACTTTGTTATGCCATCTCCAATGTCAACCGAATCAACCAAATGAATGACTAGTCGTTTGAATCGAAAAAGAGAACTTATGATAGCCTCATAAAAGGGTATAAAGGATATTTAGAGAATATAAGGGGAGAGAGAGAGAGACATAGCTCTAAAATCTGAGGCAAAGACCAAAAGCCTTATGAAGGAAATAAAGAGAGCCCAGAAACAGTCGAGGACATAAAAAATATGTATTAAAGACTGATCAATGAGAAAGTGCAGCTCTCAAGATGAAGCTTACTAACAAGGAATTAGCCCTCATCGCGAATGATAAAACTATCTTGGCTAAGGATAAAACTATTTGGATTAGGTGGATAAATCCAAAACCTCTGCACTTAAAAGGAGAAACTTGGGTCTAAAATGCTTTAAGTAATGACAGAGAGATTGGAGGCTCCAGTTGATTGTATAGTGATGGAGTTAAGGGTATGCCCAGGCCCAATTATGTAATTTGTTACATATATTGTGACAATCCATATTTTACATATCGAAGGATCGTAAAATATTTTTATTTTATTCATATGAGGTCGTATAACTCTAAATTATTAGAAGGTGACTCTTAGGGATATATTCCACATCTATGATTTTTATCGAATTTTTGTGTAATAATTATGATGCTAAAATTCTTGTATGGACTATAACTTTTGATAGGAGCTGAATTAGGATCTCAAACCACTTCTATTTCTTTTGGACAATGTTTTGCATTCGATAGAGTAGTCATAATAGAAAAACAAACTTACAGTTTCAAAATTATAGATGTTTAAAGTTTTAGCTGCTGTTGGCCTACAATAGTGGGTGATTAAACAAGCCTTAGGCCTACTTACCCATCTTGAAAATTATGCTAAGCGGAGGCTGTAGGAACTGATCTAAGTCATTTCCTTCTTCTCCAAAATAGCTTTAAATCTCCATGAACCCAAATTTCATCAAACATCACAGATTTTACTTACTAATCTTAGCCTAGAACATAATTAGAGGGGCAATTAACATTTAAAGGTTGGAGACTATCATTTTTCTGATTTGTGTTCATCTCCTTTGGTATACACTTTAGATCTAAGGATAAAAATTAGTATTTTGGGTATTTGGTGAGTGGTTCTTGAATTCTCACTTTACTATGCATGTTTAGATGTTTTAACATGATTTCGAACCTAGTATATGTTTATGGTCGAATTTTAAAGGTTTATTTAGATCAATATTTGCTCAATTGTAATGTTACCATGTGTTGCATGTGTGAATGGATGTATATGTATGATATTTGAAATTTTTATGTTATGCTTTGATGTGGTTTTCTATTGCTTTTAGGAAATTAGAAAAGGAGTGGTCGAATTGGCAAATTGAAGGTACATATGGTAGGAATCTGATGAAACTTGGGGAGGATTTGGTGGATGAGATGAGATCAGGATTCAATTTGTATAAGTTTGGAGCTAAGTATAAGAGTCAATACCGAGAGTTCGTGTTGGTACCGAGAGGTATTGTGTATATGGAATCATGTCAGTAGGTGATGGTGCTTTATGTTAGGGCTTAGGGTGATGAGTAGAAGATAAGTGCAAAAAAATGGTAAAGTATTAGACTTCATATCGAGAGCTTTGGAGGGCATGAAATCAAGAGTTTTTAGACTTAGCACCAAGTGCTTTGGAGTTGATGCCGAGAGCTTTAGGTAGAGTGGTCGGGGGTCCAAGCATTTGGAAGATTGAGCATTACATGAAGGAGAAGAGATTAACTAAAATGGTTAAGTACCATGCATGGTACCGAAAGATTTTGGTTGGTACCAGAAGTTTTTGTTTTGTGGAGTCGGTGTGGAATCTCCAGGAAAGGAAGAAGGGGCTCTGCAAGTAATGCTGAAGTTGTTCGTTTGTTTGTTAGGGGTTTGATGGCGATGTATTAGCATGACGATAGCTTCGGAACTCGGTGAGGGCAACTCAATTGTGAATGGAGTTAGGTTTCGATGATGGCGACTCTATTGGGAAAGGAATCATGAGAATGTTTGCCCATAAAGGGTAGGTTTTAGGTAGGGTGACCTATGGATAGAACATTAGAATGGTTCTGTCATAGAATGTAGGAATGCGGAATGGTTACTCAAGAATAGTGGAAACTAGACGAAGGAAAGAAAGGGCTCAGATATGCGAGCTAATGGATTGTTGATACTCGAAGTGTTTTCAGATGTACTCAAAGCAGGGTTATTGTGAGTGCACTTACGGTACATTGAAAGGCTACCCTGGATCAGAGGTTTGGATTCATATACCTTGGCCTATGGATTTGGGTCTAGTATCAGCTTCAGTCTAAAGATGAGTGCACTAAAAACTCGAATTTCCATTAGTCCCAAGCATAGGAAAGTCCATACGTGTTATCATATATCTAGAGCATATCGAGTGATAGTGCGGATTGTTTGATGAATCGTATAGTTGTTCTCTTCGGTAGTTTATCACTCCTGGAATGTCATTGGAGATATATATCAGGGATAGGGATACCTGGACACACGTCATGATACTTGGTTCGTAATATGCTTCTACTATATTCGTATAATAGCATATTGTGTTCATTATGTGCTGAATCGTTAGTTGTCAGGACAGGTGTAACGACCCAGAATTTCTATCATTCGAAATTCGTATATTAATTGATTTTAAACATTCACAATTTAATTTTATAAGCTGAGTAACCTATATTTCGAAAATAGTGATTTAATTGGATAATTAAATTATTAATTTAATATTTAAAATTGCTAAAATAATTGAATATTGAATTTAATGTGAATTAAAATGATTTATAAAGTTGAATTAAATTCTATTTGAATTAGAATGATGTTAGGGAACTTTAAAATTGAATTAAAAGTTGAATTACAGAAATTGAATATTTTAATATTTAATTGGCGAGTGAACATGGTCATTTTTCAAACAGTCTCGGATTTCGACGAAACTAATTTCATTAGATCCATAATGTTATATTATTGTAAGATTTTAAATTTCATGTCAATCGGACTTATGGTTTGTCCGAGGCAAGGTAAAACGCGTAGAAATCTATTTGAGTAAATTTTAAATCTAAATAGCCGATTCGAAAACCTATCTTTCAAATACAATCGAATTGGCTTCCGATATATATTCCATTGCGTCCGAAATAGGGGTAAAACATTATAAACGCCAGGCAGCATGCTTTGTTTCAAGTTTAAAAAATTTGACGACGAATAGTGTCGCGAAATTTTCTACGAAAGGCCACCATATTTTCTATTTTGCAAAACCCTAAAGAAAACTAGAGTAAGCCGCCGTTTTCACCTACAATGGCCGAAAATGCTCCATACTTTCTCCCTCAAAATCTCTAAATCCATCCACTTATAGCAAAAACTTCCAACATGAAAAATATAGAGCTCGTCGAGATCTATCGCTCCAACGGTTGTGATCGAACTTGAGTGCGTGGATCATCGGACAATCGAGCTAGAATGGCTGGCATTTGTGCACGTTTTTCAATGTGAATGTACGATCGAGTTCAACAGGTCTTCGATCGATGGTGGGCATGGCAAGGGGTTCGACGTGGTGGTCGTTGATAGTTGTGAAGGTGAACGATGGAGGCGAGTTAACTCGTGGATGTTGGAGGCTATTATGGCTTAGGTTTGAACGTGCAAACCTGATGGAGGAAGAAGGATACCAGCGGCCATGATCTGGTTTTGGGAAACGAACGGCCAGATTTTCTTTTAGGCTTAGAAAATAAAAATAGAACTTGAATTTATTATATTTATAACTCGTATAAACTTTGTAACGCTATAACTTTGTCATATAAGATCGAAAATTGACGAAACGAATTATGTTGGGTTAGTATTGACGAGCACTACATTATGGAGCTGGATTGGATTTATTTGAGCTAGTGAAAATTTTGGTTGAAATTAAACACTTGTTTAATTTTAATTGGAATAAATCGCTATCGCGACGACTACAGCAATGTGAGTACAATTCGCTCTCTCTAACTCACTGATATTTTTATATAAGTGAGAATAAGTTTATTCTGTGGTGATTGATGATTCTTTGGATGATATATGGTATATTATCTATATATTGATTGGTATTCGGATATATTCCTGCCTATTGGAGTAGATAACCCTATACGTTCCCATGTATGAGCGGATGACCCTTTGTGCATGCGTTTGCCTCATAGTGAACATTATACACAAATTCTAATATGTATATTTGTTACAGGTGAGAGGATGGAGGGATCCAACTGGATTCCTCACCAATGTTCGTTTATTTACAGATATTGTGATATATGCTGATATCATATGATATATGATGTTTGGGATGTTGTGATTGATGTATTTAGTGTTGTTGCACACTGGGCCTATTTTTGGTAATTTAAAAATGTTAAAGTGATGATTTCAATTTAAAAGGATTTATAAAGTGATTTTGGAAATAGATGTTTTATTGGATTTTAAATTATTAAGGAATGGATTTATTTTAAATAAATAAATGTTATAATTTTCATGTTATAAAAAATATAATGTTCTGGGAAATATAATTGAAATATGATTTTTGGAATATGAAATGAACTATTTTGTGAAATAGTATAAAATGAATTTTTTTGATTAATTATAAATGGTTTATATAAAAGATTTATAAAATTGATATTTTATAAATTAAAATGATGGAATTATAAAAGGAGTTTTATAAGTGTTAAATTGGAGATATAAATGGATTCTATAAGTAATTAAGATTTATAATTTATGAAGTTATAAATGGATGCATTTGTAAATAAACTAATTGTAAGTAATTAACTTATAATTTGGATTTTTGGTATATAATTGGATTATAAATGGAACTGGTTAATAAAGGAATTTAATATATGGGAGTTTTTATGAAATAAAAATAATGGAATTTGTAAACATTGTTTTATAAATATGAAATCAACTAATTTTGATAAGTTAAATATAGTAATGAATTTGGTAAAGGATATATATCCACGATTTTGGAGAATGGATTATCCTTTAAAATAAATGGGTAGAAGTATTGAATTTGGTAAAAGATTTGTATTTACGATTTTGGAATATGAATAATATATTAAATAAATGTTTTAAAATGTGATATTTTAAGTGGAGTTAAATGGTTTATAGGTGTTTTAAAATGTGTTAAGTATCAAAAACATAGATTTCAACATTCATTGTTGAAACAGACGTTTTCGAGTAATAAGGGAATGATGGACTGTAACACTGTTGTTATAGTTAATGATTTTCGAAAGGAATTTTTTTTGTATAGTATATGGGAGGTATATATCTATCTAATTTTCGAATCCCTATACTATTGATTTTGGGTTGTCGTAACGATGTTTTACGCAACTTTAGTTTTGACTCAAATAAATGTGTTTTAAGAGAAATTTTTCCTTAAAAGAATGAAATGTATACTTAACCATGATTTAAGTATATGGAGTACTTTCTAAGTGTTGAAAATAAAATGATTTGTGAATTACTTATCATTAAATAAGTATATGGAAGTGTTTTCCAATATTGAAATGTTTTGGAAATATATCATTTTAAATATAATTTACAGTGAATATTTGGCAAGTGATTTAATTAATAAAAGATTAATTAAAAAGGGCCTAGCGATTACATATGGTGCTAAATATTTGTTTGTTTGCTTTGATAGTTAAAGAACTGACTATCAAACTTGGCCAAATTCTAGTTCCTTCACTTGATGTGGAAACTATTTAGTTGTACACTTAATACGTAGCTTTCTGTATTGGCTTGATTATCATTTGTGTTGAGGATGTTGATTCGTGTAGTGCAGAGTATTACTCCAATCTATCGAGCTTCCTTCTTGGCCCGAAGGATAACAAGTTGAAAGTTAGAGACGTGATAAGTCTATGAGACTTAGTTTCCGTGTGAGGTTGAGAAACGCTTTTGCATTGTTGGTGCAAAGAGACCGGGATCAGATTTATCTGTAAACCACTTCGGACCAATGTATATGCGACGATTGTGCAGGTTGCTTATTGATGATATTATTATTTTGGATTTTCAAAGTGGGGGACTACTTGTTGATCGTTTGGGTCAAAATTCCAATATACATATAGTAGCAATGGTCTCTTCATTATGAAATATCCTGCAACAACCCGCATATTTATCGATTTTATACTTAAATATTTTATTTAAATATTTCATCATTAGTCGGATTTTAGTCCGAAAAGCTACTTTATGCATACGGTCAAATTAGGACTCGAGACCCCTTCCATTGAGTTCAATATGCCATTTGCAACCTTTTTGAGTATAAACATTGAGATGTTTGGAGCTAGCTAAAAATTTGAACTTTTTCACTTTGGGTTTGGGTTTGGGTTTGGGTTCAGCCCAATGTTCTAACTTAACACCCCAAACTGAAACCCCCTCTTCATTCACTCCCTCTTCCTTACTTTTCAGTTCTAAAGAGATTAATGGTGAGTGGAATGGGAAATTAAAACTTAAGCCCTAGTTTTCTATTTGCAAATCAACTTCTAGCTCCAAATTCAAGATAACCCATTGGTAAGCTTTCTCTTCACCTTCTCCAACTCCTTCTCTCTTGAATTTCATAAATTCTTAAACCTAACTTTGGGAATATTCTTCTTTTGAGCATAGATTCAAGCTCATTTGGGTTGTGTTGAAGAGTGGTTGATTCTCCCTTTGCTTTCAAGCCCCTTCTACATTGATTTTGTAAAAAGGTGAGATTTTTATCTCACATCTAAGTCTATGATTATCTTTGGTTGTTAGGTATGAATTCCTAACACTTATCCATGTGCATTTGATTTTGATTTGGATTGGTTTTGTGAATATTCCAAATTTTAGTGTTTTGAGTTCAAATCTTCAAAAAAAATCATAGCTTTGTTGTTTGAACTTGTTTTTGGTGATGCATCGAAGAGCTTATAGGACCGGGTAGTCGATTGACATGAATCCGTAGTGTCCGTTGCTCGCCCGGTTGCATTTGGAAGAAGATTGCATCTTCATGTTATAGGCTAAGAAAACAGCCTTGGTGCCAGTCAGTCGACTGGTCTTGAAATTCAGTCGACTGGCTGTAGCACATAGGCATTCCAAAGGCAAAATTTAGATGCTCGGGTCCTCTGTTTCCCTGCAATCAGTCGACTGGATTTTTAGGTCAGTCGACTGACTGCAGGAAAATTCCGAGTATGCCTATTTTTGCCTATTTTCGCTTGTGATTCCAATTGTTATCGATTTGTTTTGATTCCTAGTTGATGCTATCAATTATTCGACTTTGATGACTTCTATTTTGGAATTTTTGGAAATATCCACTTTGATGGATTTGATATCGATTTCTTTGGAATTAATTCATGGCTTCGTATGTGAATTTTGGTGATTGATTGTTTCTACAATCATATTTGTGCTTTGTCACTTTAAAATACAAAGGTTCCTATACTAGTAGTAAATATTCAAACTCTTTATCAAAGGTTATTTAAACTCTATTTTCAATATCAAACTTGTTTATAAAACCGTTTTCCAACCTATTAGTATATACAAGCCTTTACCTCACTCGTATGAGAAATCTAATTAAACGGCTTAGTAAAACGAGTGGTATGAAACGCTTGCGTTTACTTCGTCGGTTAATTCTTGGACTTGTTCGATTGAATCTCTTGTGACAATTTTCTAATGGAGATCTACAATTTGTTCCTAAATATTTAAGTTAAGCTAGTGGTTATGCGACATGATGCTAAGCTCATATATTTACTGGCTTACTGTAATTGACACTTCTGGATGATCATGACGATTATTTTTGTGATTTAGACAAGCAATGTGCGATGTCTCTTTGTCTGCGAGGGAGACTAAACCCCGTTTTGTGGAGTTTCGACTCAAATTGGTGGGGTAGCGACCCATGGTCTTCGGGCCGTTTGTGGAGCTTCGTCTCAATTTGTGATGGTTAGCAACCATGGAATTAGCGTTCCGTTTGTGATACACGTGTTCGTGAGCTTTATGCTCCCGTTTGTGATAGGCCTTCCCCCTTTTTGTGATTTCTGGATTTCTATTGATGATTTCTGGGATTTGTGTTTCACCAATTTTCGTGATTTTCATTGATAAGTTTTATCAATATTTGTGCATTGGTGAATTTGTGTGTCATTGACTTTGGTGATTGACATTGATATAATTGTCAATATTTATGGTTTGGTGAATGAAATAAGGAGTATGACATTCCTTTTGATCTTTGAGAAGATTTTTGTGATATTGATTAATCTCTTGTTGATTTTCAATTACTTATTTATCACAGCTTGGCATTGTGATTATTATACGTTTAGTCATATCTCTTATTTTATATCATTTCATCTGATATTTATAGCTAGACTGATCCGTTTATTATTTTCTTATTAAATAATACTCGGGTCAGACCGAGATGTTAAGGTGCTTCTGCTTGACTTCTCATCCAGGATCATTACCTTGACTTTTGGCTAACTCCTAAGATTAGTAGTTTTTGTTGTATACACTTGAGATATAGACTCATGGTTGTATCCATATTCTTTTGTATAGCACTGATAGCTATTTCTTTTGTGAAAGTGTGGATTTTGTTGACCATTACTCTGATGAACACTTTTATGTGTTATATATATTCATATCTATTTCCGCCTTTGTGATATGAATTATCTATGACTGATTTGTGTTATGTTTATTTCTATATTTGTTTCCGAAGATTACATATAGCCATTGTGTAGTAGTTTTGAGTTTGTTTCGGTATGTCGGATTTGATGAAAAGTTATATTTTATCTGGCATATCGGTACTCGCACAAAGCAATTATACAGATGGTCGCTCCTCAACAGCCTTATTCTCCATGTTAGTTGATGACATTACCCCGTAGTGTCCTTAGCTAGCGTGGGTATAGAGGTGGGGCGTCACAGCTTGGTATCAAAGCCAAACTTTGTAACAATGTAGAATAATTTAACAAGGATCACCATCCTAAGTCCATCTTAGGAGTCGTGCCTTAGGATGTAATTCGTGTCTTCCTACCGTTCTATCCTATTTTCTTTTACGATTCCTTGTTTTATTTATCAAGGTTGCTTGATATTCATTTGGTGAATAACCTTTTTCTTCTTCTTTCTTTCTTTCTCAAGGAAGGGAAATGGTTAGACCAGGCCGTCGCAGCGCCGGTCAATCTAGTGCTACTCCCCAAGATGGAGTTTTTATGTCTGCCCAGCATCTTCCTGATTTAGTTAAGAATGCTCAAGCAGCTGGTTCTAATTCGGAACCAACTCATCCTAAGTCTGGATTTGCACGCTTGTGCAATGATTATACCAATTTGGGTGGGAAACCATTCAAGGGTTCTGAAACTATTATTGAAGTCCAGGCTTGGCTGAGATCATGCGATCGAATCTTTTCTCGCATGAATCTTATTGATCTTCACCAAGTTCAGGTGGCTTCTAGTATGCTCCAAGAAAGAGCATTGGACTGGTACGAACTTCTTGTTTCTGAAATTAATGAAATGGATCTCACCTGGGAGCAATTCCGGGCACGTTTCGAATTAAAGTTTGTGCCAGAAGCTGAGAAGGTGACTTTGGCTCGCCGTTTTATTGACCTTGTTCAAGGTGAATCTTCCGTGACTGACTATGTCGTGTCTTTTGAATCTCTTTCTAAATACGGGGTGGAATATATTAACACCCCATTGAAGAAAAATCATAGATTTGTCTATGGCTTGAACAAGAGTCTCAAGAAGCCATTACTTCTAAAATTAGAAGTTTCTTTCGGCCAACTCATTGATATCGCTCTTCGTCTTGAAGAGGCGGGTAGGGAAAGTGATGTTGAAGTGGTGGGTTCCAAACCAAACTTCAACAACAACAAGAAAAGGCCTAGCAAATTCAAAGGTCCTTATCCCAAAAAAAAGGGGAAGCAAGCAACCCCTGTGGCAAAGACTTCTTCCTTTGGTCGTGGAGAATGCTATAATTGTGGTTCAAAGGACCATTATTCAAATAAGTGTTCGAAGCCCCTCTCTTGTCGCTACTGCAAAAGTCCCGGCCATGTTATATCTTCATGCCCCAAGCTTGAGGGCAAGAAGGAGGGAAAGTTAAATGTTGCTCAAGCCCCTGGCAACACATCTCGTAATTAAGGTATGTCTCATTCTATCCTTGATGGCATTATTATATTTCGTGAACAGCCTATTCGAGTTCTTTTTGATACGGGTGCATCCCATTCTTTTATTTCAAAAGAACTTGTTGATACTTTTTATTTAAGTGTTGTTGCTTTAATGACTTCTTTGAGAATTTCGAATCCAGTTGGTGGATCCGCAACTCTTAGTTTGCTTTGTAAAGATGTCGAGATTATTTTGTGTGATTTTTCTTTCCTAGCTGATTTGCATGTCATGCGTTACTTAGACTTTTGAATGATTTTGGGAATGGATTGGCTTAACCGTTCTGAAGCTCATATCCTATGTCCTGAGCGGACTATTCATCTTCGACATCCTCAATCTGTTAAGCAGATTTCTATTATTCTCAAAGATTCGGATTCCACTTTGTCTGCATCTTTATATTCTTTAAATCCTTGTGATGATGATAATGATGATGAGGAAGACGTCATTTCTCTTATTCACGTTGTTCGTGAATTTTTCGACATATTTGAGCCCGTTTAGGATTACCACCTAAGCGAGAAATTGAGTTCAGAATTAATCTTACCCCTGGAGCTCAACCTATTACTCGTCCTCCTTATCGTTTATCCAATAAAGAAAATAAGGAGATGCGCAAACAATTATTCGATTTGGAAACGAAACAATTTATTCGCTCTAGTTCCTCGCCTTGGGGAGCTTCAGCTATTTTCGTGAAGAAATCCGATGGTACACTTAGGCTTTGCGTTGACTACCGCAAGCTTAATGATCTTACTATCAAGAATAAATATCCTTTACCTCGGATTGATGATCTATTCATCAACTTAGTTGTGCTAAAGTCTTTTCACAATTAGACTTAGCTACTGGTTTTCATCAGCTTCGTATTGCAGAGGATAACATTCCTTTGACATCGTTCCGTACTCGGTATGGATCTTATGAATGGCTTGTTATGCCATTTGGGTTGACGAATGCCCCGGCTTATTTCGTTGACTTAATGAATCGAGTTTTCAAAGACTTCCTCGATCGATTTGTTCTCATCTTTATTGATGATATTCTTGTGTATTCAAAAACCAAGGAGGAGCACGAAAAGCATCTTCGGATTGTGATGGAAACTCTTAGGAGTAATCAATTAAAGGCAAAGTTTTGTAAATCCCACTTTTGGCAATCTCGTGTGAAGTTTCTCGGTCGTATTATTTCCGAATCCGGAATTTCCATGGATCCTTCAAAGATTGAAGCGATTCAAGATTGGAAGAGTCCGGAGAGTGTGTCGGAGATTCGTAGTTTTCTTGGATTGGCGGGTTATTACCGTCGTTTCATCAAAGACTTTTCTAAGATTGCCGTGCCTCTCACCAGCTTAACTAAGAAAGGTGTTAAATACATTTGGTCGGACAAATGTGAGACTTCTTTTCAGAAATTAAAAGAACTCCTTTCTGATGCTCCTATTCTTGTTATTCCCGAAGGGAATCAAGATTTTATTGTTTATACTGATGCTAATCGAGTTAGTTTGGGTGCCGTCCTTATGCAAAAAGAACGTGTTATTGTTTATGCTTCTAGGCAATTGAAGCCAGCCGAGACTAGATATGCCACTCATGATTTAGAGCTCGCGGCTATTGTTTTCGCCCTTTGGATTTGGCGTCATTATCTTTTAGGAGAGAAATTTGTTCTTTATACTGATCATAAGTCTTTGAAGTATTTATTCTCTCAGAAGGAACTTAATTTGCGTCAACAGCGTTGGCTTGAGTTCCTTGCACCTTATGATCTTGACATCCTTTATACTCCCAGAAAGGGAAATCGCGTCGCCGATGCACTTAATCGGAAGCAACAAGCGGTTGTTTCCATGATGATATCCGAATGGAATGATCTCGAGGTTTTGTCCACTTGTGAAATTTGAGGTCGTGTTTTCGACTTGTGTTCATCTCTTGTTTTGTGTAGCCTTGAAGCTCATCCTTCTCTTATAGACCGCATTCTTGGAGCTCAAAGGATAGATCCTGAATTGGCTCGTCTTTGCCAAAATATTAAGGATAAAATTGATATTGAAGGTTTGAAAGACTTTGATATTCTTGTGGCGGCATTTGGGAATTTGGTAGACTTATCGTGCCAAATATTAGTGATCTTCGTAAAGATATTTTAGAAGATTCTCATCGTTCTAAATTTACCATTCATCTCGGTAGTAGTAAAATGTATGCGGATATGAGGCGGCTTTATTATTGGGAGGGAATGAAATCTGATATTGCTAACTTTGTTAGGTGTTGCATGACTTGCCAACTTGTCAAGGCCGAACATCAAAGGCCCGGTGAGTTATTGCAACCTTTAGAAATTCCAATTTGGAAGTGGGACCAAATTTCTATGGATTTTATTGACGGCCTTCCTCGTTCTCGTTCGTGGCATGATAGCTTATGGGTTATAGTTGATAGACTCACTAAATCCGCCCATTTTATTCCCGTTCGGTCCAATCGAACCGTTCCTCTCTTGGCAAACTTTTTATCAAAGAAATTGTAAAATTACATGGAGTTCCTACTTATATTGTTAGTGATCGTGATCCATTGTTTACTAGTGGATTTTGAAAGAGTCTTCAAAAAGCTTTAGGAATGAAGCTTAATTTTAGCACTGCTTATCACCCCCAGTCCGATGGACAAACTGAGCGTGTGAATCAAACTCTTGAAGATCTTCTTCGAGCATGTGTCCTTGATTTTGGTGGAAGTTGGGAAGATCATATTTCTCTTGTTGAGTTTTCCTATAATAATAGCTTCCAATCTAGTATTGGTATGGCACCTTTCGAGGCACTCTATGGAAGACCTTGCCGATCTTCTTCTTGTTGGCTTGAGGCCGGTGAGAAGCTGGTTTTAGGTCCAAATTTTATTCGTGATTCCGCAGAAAAGATTGACCTTATTCGTCATAGGATGAAAGAAGCCCAGAGTAGACAAAGATCCTATGCCGTTACCCGGAGGAGGAAATTAGAATTTTCTGTGGGAGATTTTGTGTTTGTTCGTGTTTCACCTATGAAGGGTGTTGTGCATTTCAGTCGATCGGGAAAGTTAGCACCTCGATATATCGGTCTGTTTCCTATCACCGAACGTATTGGTTCCATGGCGTATCGTCTTTTATTACCGGCTCAATTTTCTACTATTCATGACGTGTTTCACGTTTCTCAATTACGGAAATGCCTTCGATATTCCGATTCCATTCTTGAGCCTGGTATTGTGGAAGAAATTAAAGTTTCACCTAATTTGACTTATGAGCAACATCCTATTCGTATTATTGCTTCGGAGTTCAAGCGCCTTCGAAATAAAGATGTTTCGCTTGTTAAGGTACAATGGTCCGCGAATCCTAAGGATTCCTCTTGGGAATCTAGAGAATTCATCGAGCGAACACATCCGGACTTACTTACCCATGCTCTTTGAGGTGAACTTCTTATTTCAAATTTCTTTTATGTTAATATGCTTTTATGGTTGTTACTTTATGTTTCCATCTTATATATTGCGAGGACGCAATTTCTTTAAGGAGGGGAGTCTGTAACAACCCGCATATTTATCGATTTTATACTTAAATATTTTATTTAAATATTTCATCATTAGTCGGATTTTAGTACGAAAAGCTACTTTTTGCATACGGTCAAATTGGGACTCGAGACCCCTTCCATTGAGTTCAAAATGCCATTTGCAACTTTTTTGAGTATAAACATTGAGATGTTTGGAGCTAGCTAAAAATTTGACCTTTTTCACTTTGGGTTTGGGTTCAGCCCAATGTTCTAACTTAATACCCCAAACTGGAACCCCCTCTTCATTCACTCCCTCTTCCTCTACTTTTCAGTTCTAAAAAGATTAATGGTGAGTGGAATGGGAAATTAAAACTCAAGCCCTAATTTTCTATTTGTAAATCAACTTCTAGCTCCAAATTCAAGAGAACCCATAGGTAAGGCTTCTCTTCACCTTCTCCAACTCCTCTCTCGAATTTCAGAAATTCTTAAACCTAACTTCGGGAATGTTCTTCTTTTGAGCATAGATTCAAGCTCATTTGGGTTGTATTGAAGAGTGGTTGATTCTCCCTTTGCTTTCAAGCCCCTTCTACATTGATTTTGTGAGAAGGTGAGATTTTTATCTCACATGATCATCTTTGATTGTTAGGTATGAATTCCTAACACTTATTCATGTGCATTTGATTTTGATTTGGATTGGTTTTGTGAGTATTCCAAATTTTAGTGTTTTGAGTTTAAATCTTCAAAAAAAATCATAGCTTTGTTGTTTGAACTTATTTTTGGTGATGCATCGAAGAGCTCATAGGACCGGGTAGTCGATTGACATGAATCCCTAGCGTCCGTTGCTCGCCCGGTTGCATTTGGAAGAAGATTGCATCTTCATGTTATATGCTAAGAAAATAGCCTTGGTGCCAGTCAGTCGACTGGTCTTGAAATTCAGTCGACTGGTTGTAGCACATAGGCATTCCAAAGGCAAAATTTACAGGCTCGGGTCCTCTGTTTCCCTGCAATCAGTCGACTGGATTTTTAGGTCAGTCGACTGACTGCAGGAAAATTCCGAGTATGCCTATTTTTGCCTATTTTCGCTTGTGATTCCAATTGTTATCGATTTGTTTTGATTCCTAGTTGATGCTATCAATTATTCGACTTTGATGACTTCTATTTTGGAATTTTTGGAAATATCCACTTTGATGGATTTGATATCGATTTCTTTGGAATTAATTCACGGCTTCGTATGTGAATTTTGGTGATTGATTGTTTCTATAATCATATTTGTGCTTTGTCACTTTAAAATACAAAAGTTCCTATACTAGTAGTAAATATTCAAACTCTTTATCAAAGGTTATTTAAACTCTATTTTCAATATCAAACTCGTTTATAAAACCGGTTTCCAACCTATTAGTATATACAAGCCTTTACCTCACTCGTATGAGAAATCTAATTAAACGGCTTAGTAAAACAAGTGATATGAAACGCTTGCGTTTACTTCGTCGGTTAATTCTTGGACTTGTTCGATTGAATCTCTTGTGACAATTTTCTAGTGGAGATCTACAATTTGTTCGTAAATATTTAAGTTAAGGTAGTGGTTATGGGACATGATGCTAAGCTCATATATTTACTGGCTTACTGTAATTGACACTTCTGGATGATCATGACGATCATTTTTGTGATTTAGACTAGCAATGTGCGATGTCTCTTTGTCTGCGAGGAAGACTAAACCCCATTTTGTGGAGTTTCGACTCAAATTGGTGGGGTAGCAACCCATGGTCTTCGGGCCGTTTGTGGAGCTTCGGCTCAATTTGTGATGGTTAGCAACCATGGAATTAGCGTTCCGTTTGTGATACACGTGTTCGTGAGCTTTATGCTCCCGTTTGTGATAGGCCTTCCCCCTTTTTGTGATTTCTGGATTTCTATTGATAATTTCTGGGATTTGTGTTTCACCAATTTTCGTGATTTTCATTGATAAGTTTTATCAATATTTGTGCATTGGTGAATTTGTGTGTCATTGACTTTTGTGATTGACATTGATATAATTGTCAATATTTATGGTTTGGTGAATGAAATAAGGAGTATGACATTCCTTTTGATCTTTGAGAAGATTTTTGTGATATTGATTAATCTCTTGTTGATTTTCAATTACTTATTTATCACAGCTTGGCATTGTGATTATTATACATTTAGTCATATCTCTTATTCTATATCATTTCATCTGATATTTATAGCTAGACTGATCCGTTTACTATTTTCTTATTAAATAATACTCGGGTCAGACCGATATGTTACAGGTGCTTCTACTTGACTTCTCATCCAGGATCATTACCTTGACTTTTGGCTAACTCTTAAGATTAGTAGTTTTTGTTGTATACACTTGTGATATAGACTCATGGTTGTATCCATATTCTTTTGTATAGCACTGATAGCTATTTCTTTTGTGAAAGTGTGGATCTTGTTGACCATTACTCTGATGAACACTTTTATGTGTTATATATATTCATATCTATTTCCGCCTTTGTGATATGAATTATCTATGACTGATTTGTGTTATGTTTATTTCTATATTTGTTTTCGAAGATTACATATAGCCACTGTGTAGTAGTTTTGAGTTTGTATCGGTATGTCAGATTTGATGAAAAGTTATATTTTTATCTGGCATATCGGTACTCGCACAAAGCAATTATACAGATGGTCGCTCCTCAACAGCCTTATTCTCCATGTTAGTTGACGGCATTACCCCGTAGTGTCCTTGGCTAGCGTGGGTATAGAGGTGGGGCGTCACATATCCAATGCAAGGATTATTCGCTACTAATCCTAGGGATTTCCCGACAGGATGTGGTAGGAAAGTACCTTCGATTTGTCCTGTTTCTGGACAAGTTGTATGGTTGTTTGTCTAACATTGCATTTCTATAGATTACGTACATTGGTTTTTACAAACGTACATCAGTGGAAGCGGAGAAGGAAAATTCTCTTAGCTTAACACCAACCTTGAGACGTATGAGCTTAAAGGTTGTATTTTTGTGGAAGGCAATTAGTAGTCAACGAAAATGGCCATGTGGCATTCTAAGTGATGTGATTGTGCTTTGTGAAAGGTAATTGTTACCTCTAGTCTTATCAACCGGAAATAACCAAAACAGGGTTACATGCAGCAGGGCTAAGTGGGTCATTCCTAAGTAGGATATGATCATCCTCTTCTAGATATATATTTACACGCTTTGACGTCGTGTATTTGATTATTGTGGTTTGTATGTTTTGAGGTCTCTCGGTAAAGGTCGATAATGACTGGAGGATGATATATTCGGTACCATATAGTTATAGAGGTGGACCGGTCTTGTGTTGGTAGAGGATCCTTTGTAATGGTCCTCGGTACATTCCTCTAGAGATGTACTACCGGAAGGTAGTCCCTTCACCTAGTCCTTTGTATGGAAATCCAAACCCCACTACGAACTGCGATTTTGTTTGCAAAGGCATAATGAATAGCTTTGAAATGCTATATGGGTAACCATTTCGACTATGATTAATATTATTTGTACACTAGACACTAGTATAATATAACATGAATTTGATATGAATTGCTTTAGTTATCGTAAGGTAAAAACATGACCGTATTTATGTGTGGACTTGTCTTACGAGATAATTTTGTTTTGATAAAGGTAAAGTTTGGTAATTTAATAAATTCAGTTGAGTGTGTTTCTCATGCTGGTTTACCAGACTGATCCGGGCGTTCTTCCCTTTCATTGCTTGGGTCAGCCCGAGTATATTTACAGGTTTAGATTGGTGCTTTTGGAGCTTCAGTAGGAGAGCTGGAGATCATTATTTCGTATACACGTATCTATTTTGTTTGATTATCCGTTGTGTTTGTTGTTGTATATTATCAGCAATTGTGAGGACATGTTCTTATAACTGTCCAGGCTGATAACTATTGATTGTTTGTTGAACTCTGTTTGATATATGTATATATACAGTTTCTGTTTTGTAAAGATCATTGATATGATATTATATGTTTTCGCCGCGATGTGAGATTCTGTATTATTCTGTTTGGTTCTATCTTCTCTCTTCTTCTCTTCTCTTCTTCTCTCTTCTTTTCTTTCTCCTGACTTTCTGTCAGTCTATGCTGTTTGGGTCGAACATGTGTGGTTTATTGTCGATTTAAAGGTTATCGGACTTGCGGGTCGTCACATTTGGTATCGGAGCTTAGATTTTGTATAATCCTAAGCTTTTATTTATACTCGGTATAGATAGGGACAATGGTACCCTAGATTGAGTTTGAGTGTATTATATATATGAGCATGAATTTGTTATTATAAAATGTTTTATATTGTGTTTACTTATCCGTTGAGTTGTTTGTGAATTCTTGTCGGTATGTGGGACACCTATTATCAATAGGGGTTTCCAAATGCTTAAACGAGGCAAGTCGACATGGTATCATTTTAAATTGGGTAAATGAAATAATTTTACCTCTATTATATTTTATGTATAAAGGAAATAATTTTATAGAAATTATTAAAGTGTAATAAATTGATTGTTTGGTTGTTGAAAATTTAAATATATATAAGTTGATAAAAGATGTTTGAATAATCTTAATAAAAACAACAATTGTAAAAGAATAAATTATATAAGAAAATGAAATATTAAGCATGGAATTATAATTAATACAATTTACAAATGTGAAATAATCTTGTATATAAGAAATGAAACAACACGAATATATTTATGTATATGAGTTATAAATAAAAATGAATCTGAACTAAGAATTTGAGATTTTAAATCCTGATGATTTTGAAAGTTATTTTTTTTAAGTTAAAGAGATTATTTTATTATAAATCTAAATAAGATAAAAGAATTTGAATTGATCTTATATAAGTGAAGTGAAATAGTGAGATTGTATAAGTAAAAGATTTATAAATGTGATTTATAATTAAAAGGAATTTTTTAAAAAAATATAAAGAACTCAACTCACTACTGTTACTGGAAAATAATAAGGGTGATTACTACAGCATCATCAGTATCATTTTTGAGTTTCTATGTGATGGATTTGCTACCATTAGTAAATTGAAAATTTAAGTTTTGTTTTGATAAACAAATTTGAATTTAAAATCCAAGTTGAAATTGATAAATATAAGTGAAAAGGGTTTTGGACTTATAATATGAAATAAGAATTTAACTTGGTAAAGAAAAGAAATTAGAGTTAGTATAATAAAATGTATGATTTGAAATTTAGCTAAAGTAAAGTTAAATAAATTGAACTGGACTAGATAAGTTATTGAAATGGGAAATTAAACTTAAGTGGTAAGTGATGATATAATATGAATTTGGAAGTTCATATAAATAATTTGTATAACTTATAGAATGGGAAAAGATAAGTAAAACCAAATATGGAAATGGTTAAACAATTTTGTTAAGAAAAACAAAAAACTAAATTCAAATAAGTGATGAAATTTGACTTAAGTAAGAGTTAAATAAAATAGAATTTGAATTAAATTAGTAGTGAACATAAATTGTATAGTGAAAGTAAAGGTAAATGAAGAGGAAGTGAAATATAGCTTAAGTGATGTTGAATGAAGTTGATTTTGGCATCGAAGTAAATTAATAAAGTGAATTAAATGAATGTGAACTTGAGTTATATAAAATTTCAACTTGAAATGCATAATGAATTAGCAATTGAATTAAACTAATGAAATAAATTAGTAAATGAAATGTGAATTGAATGATAATCAATTGAATGTAAATGAATTGATATGGAATAATATATGCAAGTGTTAATTCATTAAAAGCTAATGAAATTGGAAATTGAATGAAAGCTAATTAAATATTAAACCAATTGGAAATTAAATGTGTTAAACCAAATTGAATGTAAGTGAAGTAAATTAATTTGGAAATGTTGGTTATACATTGGTTGTTAGATGAATGTTAATTGATTGTATAGAAAATTCATAAAGAATATAATCAATGAAATTGAAAGGCAAATAATTGAATTCAAATTGGAAGTAAGTAAATTTAAATAGAATTGAATTTGATCTGAATTGAAAGAGAGCCAACTTGAATGTATAGTAGTGAATGTAAACTAATTGAATTTGAATAAATGAATGTTAGTAAAATCCAATGTTAATGAATCAAATATGATTTAGTTGAAAACCAGTTCAATGAATATTAATGAAAAGTGAATGCATATTGATTTGGTTATGGATTGTGTGGGTAGATATTGCTTTGTTGGAGGTTAGTTGGATGACAGCTGTTTGATGGTTAGATTTGTTGCTATTGATTGCATTTGCTATATTGGCATATATAGTTGTTTTATTAGTAAATGTTGTACATTGATATTACTTTCATATATACATGTTGCTTATTTGTTTACGGAGTGTTTAGTAGGTGCGTATGGCGCTTGCTTCGCATTTGGAGCTCGCTTTCGCGCTATATTAGCCATATATGCTCGCTAATAATATGTAAGGTACATATCTTGGATTATATATCGTACTTTTACACTTTTTTCATTACGGGATGCCTCATCCTCAAAGGCGAGATGTATATTTCCGATATGTACATGTTGTGATCCTACTATGAACGAACCGTGCAAACGAGATGCTGGCGAATTTTTTTTGAAATTTAAGGCATTAGAAATTATTTGAGAAAATTGGGAAAATTTTTGATAACTAAATTTTTGATATTTAGTTGAAAAGTTAGACAATATTGGTTGTTTTTGAAAAGATAACTATGAAAGAATTTGAAAACTTAGAGAAGTTTTTATAAGAGTTTAACTATTGGATTTAGGAAAGTTAAAAAGTATAAATAGATTTGATATCTAAATGGAACGAATTGCTTTGAAAAATTAATGGATTTTGTGACTTTTTCTTACTTGGTAATTTCGAGGATGAAATTCTTTTAAGTAGAAGAGAATGTAACGACCTAGAATTTCTGTCATTCGAAATTCGTATATTTAATTGATTTTAAATATTCACAAGTTAATTTATAAGTTGAGTAACCTATATTTTGAATGTAGTGATTTAATTAGATAATTAAATTATTAATTTAAAATTACTGAAATAATTGAAATTGAATTTAATGTGAATTAAAATGATTTATAAAGTTGAATTAAATTCAATTTGAATTAGAATGATGTTAGGGAACTTTTAAAATTGAATTATAGAAATTGAATATTTTAATATTTAATTGACGAGTGAAAATGGTCGTTTTTCAAACAATCTTGGATTTCGACGAAACCTTTTTTTTGGATGTATAATGATATATTATTGTAAGATTCCAAATTTTATGTCAATCAGACATACGGTTTGTCCAGGGCAAGCTAAAACGCATAGAAATCTGTTTAAGTAAATTTTAAATTTAAATAGTCGATTCAAAAACCTATCTTTCAAATACGATCGAATTGTCTCCCGGTATATATTCCATTGCGTTCGGAACAGGGGAAAAACATTGTAAATGCCAGGCGGCACGCTTTGTTTCGAGTTCGAAAAATTTGACGATGAATAGTGTCGCGAAATTTTCTATATAAGGCCATCATATTTTCAGTTTTGCAAAACCCTGAAGAAAACTATAACAAGCGCCGTTTTCACCTCCAATGGCCAAAAATGCTCCATACTTTCTCCCTCAAAATCTTTAGATCCATCCACTTATAGCAAAAACTTCCAACATGAAAAATATAGAGCTCGTCGAGATCTATCAATCCAACGGCTGTGATCGAATTTGAGTGCATGGATCATCGAAAAATCGAGCTAGAATGACCGGCGTTCGTGAACGTTTTACAATGTGAACACACGACCGAGTTCAATGGTTCTTCAGCCGATGGTGGAGAGTGGCAAGGGGTTCAACGTGGTGGTCATTGTGAAGGTGAATGATTGAGGCAAATTAATTCGTTGATGTTGGCGGCTACAATGGGTTGGGTTTGAACATGCAAACCTGATGGAGGAAGAAGGATACTAGTGGCCACGATCTGGTTTTGGGAAACGAACGGCCAGATTTTCTTTTAGGGTTAGAAAATAAAAAATGAAATTGAATTTATTATTTTTATAACTCGTATAAACTTTGTAACGCTATAACTTTATTATACGAAGTCGAAAATTGACGAAACGAATTGCGTTGGGTCCGTATTGACGAGCTCTATAGTATAGAGCTGGATTGGGATTTATTTGAGCTAGTGAAAATTTTGGTTGAAATTAAATGCTTGTTTAATTTTAATCGGAATAAATCGCTATCGCGACGACTATAGCAATGTGAGTACAACTCACTCTCTCCGACTCACTGATATTTTTATATAAGTGAGAATAAATTTATTCTGTGATGATTGATGATTGTTTGGATGATATATGATATATTACCTATATATTGATTGGTATTTGGATATATTCCTGCCTATTGGAGCAAATGACCCTATACGTTCCAGTGTATGGGCGGAAGACCCTTTGTGCGCGCGTCTGCCTCGTACACATATTCTAATATGTATATTTGTTGCAGGTGATAGGTTGGAGGGATCCAACTGGATTCCTCAATATTATTGGTTTATGTATAGATGTTGTGATATATGCCGTTATCGTATAATATATGATGTTTTGGATGTTGTGATTGATGTATTTAGTGCTGTTGTAGCATTGGGCCTATTTTTGGTAATTTAAAATGTTAAAGTGATTATTTCAATTTAAAAGGATTTATAAAGTGATTTTGTAAATAGATGTTTTATTGGATTTTAAATTGTTAAGGAATGGATTTATTTTAAATAAATAAATTTTATAATTTTCGTGTTATAAAAATTATGATGTTTTGGGAAATATAATTGAAATATGATTTTTGGAATATGAAGTGAACTATTTTGTGAAATAGTATAAAATGAAATTTTTTGATTTATTATAAATGGTTTATATAGAAGATTTATAAAATTCATATTTTATAAATTAAAATGATAGAATTGTAAAAGGAGTTTTATAAGTGCTACAATGGAGTTATACATGGATTTTTTAAAGTAAATAATATTTATAATTTGTGTAGTTATAAATGGATGAATTTGTAAATAAACGAATTATAAGTAATTAACCTATAATTTGGATTTTTAGTATATAATTGGGTTATAAATAGAACTGGTTAATAAAGGAATTTTATATGGGAGTTTTTATGAAATAAAAATAATGAAATTTATATACATTGTTTTATAAATGTGAAATCAACTTATTTCGATAAGTGTAATGAATTTGGAAAAGGAGATATGTCAACGATTTTGGAGAGTGGATTTTCCTTTAAAATAAATGGGTAGAAGTATTGAATTTGGTAAACGATTCGTATTCACGATTTTGGACAGTGAATAATATATTAAATAAATGTTTTAAAAAATGATATTTTAAATGGAGTTAAGTGGTTTAAAGATGTTTTAAAATGTGTTAAGCATCGAAACCATAGATTTCAACATTCATTGTTGAAACAGACGTTTTCGAGAAATAAGGAAATGATGGACTGTAACACTGTTGTTATAGTAAATGATTTTCGAAAGGAAATGTTTTTGTATAATATATGAGATATATATATGTATATTTAATTTTCGAATCTGTATACTATTTATTTTGGGTTGTCGTAACGATGTTTTACGCAACTTTCATTTTGACCCAAATAAATGTGTTTTAGGAGAATGTTTTTCTTAAAAGAATGAAATGTATACTTAATCATGATTTAAGTATATGGAGTATTTTTTAAGTGTTGAAAATAAAATGATTTGTGAATTACTTATTATTTAATAAGTAGATGGAAATGTTTTCCAATATTGAAATGTTTTGGAAATATATCCTTTTAAAGATAATTTGTAGCGAATATTTGGAAATGTTTTGGAAATATATCTTTTTAAAGATAAAGTGATTGCATATGGTGTTAAATATTTTTTTGTTTGCTTTGATAGTTAAAGAACCGACTATCAGTAGGGCTAAGTAGGTCATTCCCAAGTAGTATATGATCATCCTCTTCTAGATATATCTTTACACGCTATGGCATCATGTATCTGATTATTGTTGTTTGTATGCTTCGAGGGCCCTCAGTAAAGGTCGGTAACGACCGGAGGATGATATATTTGGACCATCTAGTTGTAGAGGTGGGTCGGTCTTGTGCTGGTAAAGGATCCTTTGTGATTGTCCTCCGTACATTCTTCTATAGATGTACCAGAAGGTAGTCCCTTCACCTGGTCATTTGTATGGAAATCCAAACCCACTACGAGCTACAATTTTTTTGTAAAGGCGTAATGAATAGCCTTAAAATGTTATATGGGTAACCATTTCGACTATGAATAATATTATTTGTATACTAGACACTAGTATAATATAATATGATATGAAATGTTTTAGTTACCGTAAGATAAAAACATGTCTGTATTTATGTGTGGACTTGTCTTACGAGATACTTTTGTTTTGATAAAGGAAAAGTTTGGTAATTTAATAAATTCAATTGAGTGTGTTACTCACGCTGGTTTACCAGACTGATCCGGACGTTCTTCCCTATTCAATGCTCATGTCAGACCGAGTATATTTACAGGTTTGGATTGGTGCTTTTGGAGCTTCAGCAGGAGAGCTGGGAATCTTCATTTCATATACACGTATCTCTTTTGTTTGATTATCCGCTGTGTTTGTTGTTGTATATTATTGGCAATTGTGAGGAAAGGTTATTATAACTGTCCAGGCTGATTACTATTGATTGAATGTTGAACTCTAATTAGTGTATGTATATGTACAGTTTCTGTTTTGTAAAGATCATTGATATGATATTATATGTTTTCCGCTACGATGTGAGATTTTGTATTGTTCTGTTTGGTTCTATCTTCTCTCTTCTTCTCCTCTTCTTCTCTCTTCTTTTCTTTCTCCTGACTTTCCGTCAGTCTGTGCTTTTTGGGTCAAACATGTATGGTTTATTGTCGATTTAAAGGGTATTGGACTTGCGGCTTGTCACAATAGGTCAGGTATAGTTCGTATACCCATGTTCTTTACTATATCAATTTGTATAGTATTTTGAAATTCATTTGTTACTCACACTAGATTATTGTTTGACTTAAGGTTTTATGCTTTGCTTCTTATTATCTTGGTTACTCTTAAATGAGTAGACTAGAAAATAGGTCTATGTGCAATGTAATGGCTACACAGAGGGCGAGCTTGGTGGAGCTATCTCGTATTACATATGGATTTCTATGCTCATTCCATTGTGCAATACTGTCGTGCCTTAACAGTGCTTGCTTATTACAATTATTTAGAGACAGCCGTTTGAGTTTATTTCCGTTTGTATACACTCTATTACTTGAGGTATAACTCTATGAATTTGTATTCTAATATTTGGATTACTTAGTTATTAATGTCTTTCCTGTTTTATATTTGTGATATATATTATATTTTATTCCATACATTATGAGATAAACAATAGGTTCTATGATGTTCTACTTCATTTTCGACCCTTGATGAATGTCCTACATCGATTGGGCATGCCAGCAGCATAATATTTAGTTATATTAGGTGCCGATGGTATGGGTCGGTATCGTATTTGGTATTAAAGCTTAGATTGCATGGTTAACCTGAGTTGATAACGTGATCCGGTAGAAATAGGGATGGAGTTATCACCCTAGACCAGATCGGGAATATGTATATACAAGAGAGTGCTTACTTGTTATATATTTTGATTTTTAAAACTATATAGCAATATATATAATGTATAAGTCGCATGCACAAATGAGTACCATCAGCATAGTTTTCTTTTTTAGAGATTGTTCATTCCTGTTATAGGTCCTAATGAGGCGGTAAACAAGAAAAACTATGGGGAACTCCATCTCAAGAGTTGAGGAAGGAGCAGGTTCGGGGTATACAAACCATTACTTACTCGCTATGTTCAATGTGACAATGGCAAACATGTCGCAGAATGCCCAAGCGGCCGCTCTAAATGTTACCACAGGTGATGGCGCTCACATGGAGCCACCGAGGGCTGACTTTGCCAAGCCATGCAAAGATTACTTTACCTTGGAAGGCTGCCATTCTTTAGAATGGAGTCAGACATCGAAGTCCAAGATTGGTTAAATACATGCAAGTCGATTTTTGGTGATATGGAAGTAAATGATGCCATGAAAAGGAAACTAGACTCTAGACAGCTTCAAGGGCATGCCATCAACTGATTGAATGCCATTATTATTGCCACACTTAAGGATTATTTAACATAGGAACAGTTCAAGGCTAGGCTTGAGGATAAGTTCGTATCGATTGACTCAAAAGTCGATGCTATTTAGGAGATTTGCTGATTTGAAGCAAGGAGATATGTTTTTCTTTGAGTATATTACCGAGGTCGATGCTTTCTCGAAGCAAGAGGTGTCTTTTATCGAAAATTCGTTGAGGAAGAATAAAAATTCATTATTGGTTGGATGACTATCTAGGGGAGAAGTTAGCGAGTCACATCGATGAGTCTTTCGAGAGACTTGTCAAGAAAGCTCTTTGTCGAGAGAGTTCATACCCCAAGTCCAAATCGGTCGTTGTTGCTGAGGAAGATTTGAAACCACAATAAGGCAGTGGAGGCAAGAAGAAATGGAATAGAAAGTGGAAGCGGTTTCAGGAAAAGAATGCTCATAAGAAAGGTAAATGGGAGCCCATTTTTTTGGTTGTGGAGACAAGGGTCATATAATCAGAGACTGCAAAGCTGATGGAAAAAGAAGTGTTATAACCGTGACAAGTCTAGACATATGCAAAAAAAGTTGTCCAGATTCAGCATGTTAATAAGAAAACATGTCAACACTCCAAAGTAGAGTTGAAGATAAAGGTTGATCCCTTTTTGGTCTCTTTAGTTAAATTGTGGGGATTATGGTATGTGTACTTCCTTTGATTTTCCCTTTCGAATAGGTTGTTGTAGTGAAATCCTTCCTTTATCAACATTTTGACCTAGTCGAAACACTCTATTTCGCTTCCTTCAAACCATTTGAGCTTGCTAAGATTGATTTGTTATTCATTTGAAACCTTCCTTTTAAATCTGTTTCGAAACAATAATGGTTGACTCTAAAGGCATAATGAGTATGCTTTGTTTAAAGGGTTTCGACCTTGTCAAAAGTTAGATTTGTAGGTAACTTGGTTTGATCCTAGAAGCTAATGTAGATCTGGCTAGTTTGAGGCTTCGACCCTCTAAAAGGTAGGTTTTTGGTGTGCGGTAGTTTGGAGTTGAGGGATTGGGTTACTTGGAAAAGTAGTGGTTTGGATCCTATCAGAAGATACCTTTGGATGAGATCGACACCCAAAAAACATAGTTTAGTAATAATAAAAGCTTCCAAATAGCAGTGTAATCAAAAATATCAAAATCTTCCCTTTATTGATCTAATGACGACTTTGTAAAACAATTTTCCCGAATTTGATTTACAAATTAGGGTTATAATTTTGTAGAATTAAGAAAATACAAGCATGTTATGAATCAGTCCGGGTCCGCTAAACCAGACCTGTTGGGTCTTATTTACAGATGCGGGTTGGCACCTTTCAACCTAGTGCTTTCGACCTTGTCGATAGGTGGCTTCAGATGTCTTTTGATTCCTTTGATAATCGCGCATTCCTTTACAATGCTTTCAAATGGGCTTGGATGCTACCGTCGTTATCGAAAGGAATGGTTGTGCCTTTCTTCTTTATGTTTCTTTGTAGGAGCAATCAACACTATCGATAGGTTTTTTCCAAGGGTTTCGAAGGTGTAGAAATGATAATGGTTCACTGTTAGTGGCCATAAAACTTATGTTTGTGACTTGATGCCGAACCTTCCATGAATATTAAAGGCTTCAACCGGTTTGAAAGGTTTGTATTTGCTTTCGAAAGGGTAGTTCCGACCAAGGCATGTTCTAAGTGATTTGAATGAAGGTGAAACCTTTGGTTTCGAAAGGTTTGGCATGCATACAAAGGGTTGTTATGCATTGTCTTTGAAAGCTAATTCTTTAACTCATTCAAATGATCTTCATGTATGCGGAAGCGCCAGCAACAAAAGGTGTTCACTAAAGCGGAAGAGTGCTTTCGACCCTTTCGACCCCTTCGTAAGGTTTTGATATTTCTAGTCTTTGACTGTTGCATCCCTTCGACTCCTTTGAAAGGTCTTGCTGGAGCTATTTTCTCTTGCTTTTCTTTGTCTTCTATTCAATCTGGTTTCGAAAAGGTTGAAAGGATATCTGGTAGCAACATTTGCCACCCCTTTGTGAAGGGATGTCCTTGACTTTCCAAGTCCATCATCTCGAAACCTTGAATGTTTCCCACCTTTTGGTATACCAACGTAAATTTGGGCCATTCATTTAAATATGATAGAACAGTTTTCCGTCTTTGCTAACTTTTCTTATAAACCACATTCTCCTCTTCTTCTCTTTCATTCATCTGCATTCAGAATTTACTTCGAGCAAAATCAATGTTTTTGAACTCTATTAGAAACCTTTATCATAAAAAAAGAAGAATCCAGATCTAAAGTAAGTTTATATTATCTCTCTTTTCGAATCATCTTCTCTCTTTTTTATTTTATAGTGAATTTCAATTTCACAAACTTTCATGGTTCGGATTTTTAATTATTATTTTGATTTACTGGAAACTGTTTAACTTCTTATTTGCCTGAAAACATCCTTTAATTTAGTTTGATGGTTTGATTTGATTTACTTTTTTTTATTAATTCTCGTTTTAATCCTACCTGGTTCAGATTTCATTATTATTGTTGTTTTATAGAGAATTCGAATTTCTCACCTCAAAGATTTCAAAAATTTTAGTGGCTGATTCACGTCTAAATCCATTTTCTTATCAGCTTTTGAACATCTGGGTTGAAATCAAAGTTGGGGAAAAAGGAATTTTTAGTTTACTTGTCCTAGAAGTTTTGAGTTGTACGAATCAAAAATTGGAGGTCTTTTCTACCCCTTTAAAGGGATTATGGTGGAATTTTTGTATTTTGCCTTTTCAGCCCTTTTTGATGGGGTCAAAAGGTAGACCAGCGCCTTATTCAATTGACCTTGTCGAGTGGTTGTTTAGTTCATACGAAGTCGACCTCTTCGAAAGCAGTTTTATGCTTTTTACCCTGATACCTTTTGAAGAGGTTGGTTATTGCATTTTACTAAATAATTATGTAATTCATATTTTCAAAAGCATAAATTTTGTCCCGTGGGCTTCGCAACCCTTATTATAAACTTTCTTTCAATTTGTTTAAGTTAGAGATTGATATGTTTGATAAATTGGGTTGAAGAAAGCATACTTTATATAAGTCGTAAATCGAGTTAAACATTTTGACTTAGTCGAAACCTGTTATATTTACTGAAATTTAGTTGTTGGTACGCTTTTGAAATAATGCACCCCTTTGGACTCTGTAGAAACCTTTGTAACTATTGAGTCGAAACCTTCTGTAACTAGATGGGATCTAATCATCATCTTTCTCCAATATCGTTGAAACCTTCTAAGCGATTTTTTTTATCAATATGACTCCAACTTAAGACCTTTCGACTTAATTACTATATAAGGTTTCGACAACATTCATATTCCCTTATAAAAACTAAGGTCATGGGTTTCAAAATGTTGGAGGGTCCTTTTCCCTTGTTTATTAAATATTCATAGTGTATACTTTATTCCATTTTGTTGTATAGGTTTTAACTATTCCCCTTTTAATAACAAAGCTTCTATTGAACTTCCGACATTGTGGATGAGTGTTGGTTGGGCATATTATTCCTTCCTCCCTTTTGACCCAGTCGAAAACTAGGTAAATGTTTATACTTGGGCTTTCGACATTGTTAAAGGGTGCTTATTAAGTGTTAACTTGTATTTCCCTTTCGATTCCGTTGAAAGCTCAATAAATCTTATTTTTTAACTTTGACATTCACTTAAGAATATGAAGTTTAATGTTTTGTATGATGTTTAAAATGTTGTAATGGGTTTATAATAATCATTGAAAAAATGTTAATTGCATAACAAACTGTAATTTCTAACTGAAACATTTTCACCTGGCAGAATCATGAGTTCACCGAAGAAGATTGAAGCTGCCTCCAAGTGCTCCTTGATATCCACTCAGGATGAAGCGGATGTGATCCTGAATGACTTTGGGATTACAGGGGTGGAAGCCATTCCCTATTGAAAATGACACCATCATTAGCCCTCCTGAAGGGTACTTCTCCTACACTGTAATCCATATATGGCACAGAGGGTTCCTTCCCTTTCTTGAATTCTTATCTAAGTTAGCTAATTTTGGGATTGCTCTGATACAACTTTCCTCCAACATGTACACCTATCTCTTATCCTTAGAGCTAATGGCATTGGAGTCCAGCATCCCTTCTTTAAATGCCGAAGTGCCGAATCAGCTTGTTTGGTTGGTTAAGCTCGGCAACTTAAACAGCCAAATATTCAAGGAAAATACTCCCAAGAAACCGATATCTAAGGATATGAACAAGTTCAGAGATTAGGAGAATCAGTTCTTTTTTGCTAGATGCTTCCCTAATGTTAGCGCGACTTTCTATTCTCCACATTAGTTTAGATTTTAGATTATTGTTTATTAAAAATTACGTTTCTTCTTTGATCTATGGTTTCTGTTAGGTGCTCCTACTAAAGAAATAAATAAAGGGGATAAGAAAATGGTGAAGTCTCTAATTGCAGCTTCAAATAGGATTGGGAATTGACTGATTCTGCTAAATCCCGCATACTTACAAAAGTACTCTCTCTTGCCAGCTAGTCAAAGGATTCTTGGCCAACCTCCTTTGATCCAACATACATCCCGAAGTAAACACTTCCTCTCTTCGGGAGATCCAATAAAAATTTTCCACTATTACCTATCTGTCCAGATCTCTTCGGTAAGTTTAAATGATACACTTGTTATTTATTGCTACGTTGCTTTACAAATTACTCTGCTAACATAAAATCAGCTTTAATTTTCGACAACTGCTCCTCAGGTTGAAAAACCCATCTTTTTCTCAGGCCATTGCTATGTCAAAGACGGCGGTCAAAATAAAATTGGCCAAATCGGCTGTGGTGGAACCCTCCCCAAAAAAGGCCAAAATCGTTGAAATTTCTGACTCTCCACCACAAGAGGAAAGGGAGTTTTTAGATATTGATAAAGCTTTAGAGATTCCATCTATTGAAATTCCTATTGAATAATCTAAAAAGACTCCCACTATGGTTGACCTACTTTCTGCATTGTTGTTTCGTGCTCTCCAAGTGCGATTGAGCATATGTGGAAGGCTTTGGAAATTTCGACTCCTTCTTAGAAGCTCATTCCTTCTAGGCCATCATCTCCTACACCAGGTAATTTTGAAGGGATAATCTGATCTATCTTGAATTCCACATCTTTTGCCTCCATTCACCCGCCTTATTCTATTTCTGACATGGAGGGTCACTACCGCTCTTTAATAAAACAACAACTCTAGGTGAGTTTCTCTTCTTTGTCTTTATTGTTGCTGTTCTTCTTTAAGTTTTTGGCTTATGCTATACTTTTTCTTTTCTACTTCTAAGAGTTGGCTCTTTTTGTAGGAACATGCATCAAAATCTTCAGCTAAATCATCTAAGCTTAAGGAGGAAATTTCTGACTTAAAGAATCTAGTTTCCACTTCATCCACAGAGAAAAATAAAGCTATAACTGAACTGGTGCGATTGAGAGCTTCTCTCTTCCAGTCAAAATCTATTATTTTAGAGGAAAGGAAAGCCCGCCAACTCCTCGTCGATGAAAATTTAGCAATTAAAATTGACTTCAAAAGAATCTGAGGAGGAAAAGATCCAAATGGCGGCAAAACAAGCCTCTCTAAAGGAAAAGCTAAAAGAAAACAAAGCTTCCTTAAAGTTGGCAGTCGACACCATTTCCGATACAAAGTGGAAAGTGTCACAATTTCTTGACTCCTCTCCCAAAGATATCATTATGAATTTTTTTGAAGATGCATTGATGCTCACTTACGCTGATAACGTCGATAAATGCCCGGACTGAGCTTTTCACTGCTTGGCCTGTTCTTGTCGATAGATTCAAGGTAATATCAAAAGGATGGAGCAGGGGATTAAAGTTATCTAAAGAGAAGAAGTTGAGCTTCCTAAATTCTATCTTTTGAGTCTCCTTTCTTCGAAGTTGAATTTGACTCTGAAGACGTAGGCGATAAAGGTGAGGTCGTCGAAAAAGAGGGCCGCAACGATGGTGATGATAATGATGACAACGATGATGATAACATCAACGAAGGCCAAGGTTCAGGCAGTGATAGAGGTGGCCAAACTGGAGCATCTGAGAAAGATAGGGATGAAAATACAAGGGCTTCCGAAAAGGATCCATCCCCTCATGAAGCAATCCCACCTAAATCTCCCGTACTCTCTAGTCCTCAAGAAGAGCCCGCTTTTATTAACGTTGGAGTGCCAAAAAAAAGAGCAGGTTTCCCAAGCATCAGTTCGTGTATCTCAGGTAGAAGATTCTCTGTTTATACATCTTTTGTTTCGAAGATAATAATAGTATAAATCTTTTATTTTAGGTAAGGAAAAATCTATTCACCCCTACAAAACCAAGCTTGAAAGAAACAAGCAGAGATAAATAGTTTATATAGGGGTTAGACAAATAATTAAAGGAGTAAAACATTCTCTCGGATAAATATAATAGACTTAGTAGAAGTGCGGCAGTGTTAGCTTCTTTTAAACATCAAGAAGCTACTCCACGGCTAAGGAGAGCACGCCTTCGGTATGATGCTCTTTGGCAAGAGAACTGAGAGTTGATTACCCTCTTTTGAATATTGATCGAGGAGAGATACATTTTGGTAGACTTCTTATACAAGGCTTATTGTAGACATCCAACTGTTGATTTTTCATATTTAGGTTATTTTAGTGGGGGTCTACTTAGGCGATTACATAAAAGGTACTTGGATGGATTTGGATCTGATCCACATCCTGCAGCATGTTGGAACTTGCCTCGAGTCAGATCAATTCCCTAAGGTTTACCCTCTGACAAACTCAAATATTATGAGGACATATTTATTTCAGAACTATTTACTAAGACAATTTTGTATGAGCCGGATGAATAATCGTGAATATGTAAATATATTGATTCGTAAATATATTTTTAGTCTTCCTTTTTATACTTAGCTATGTTTTTTATGTTATCACTAAGAGAATGTTCCTCAGGCAATCTTGTCTCTAGAGATCACCCGAATATGTTAAATTATGAAGATTTTATCTTGAAAAGGCATCAATTTTGAAATCTTCACAATTAGTAACATATTGTTTTCTTAGAGATTTACAAAATCTTTACATGGAACATCCTCATCTCCGCTTTGATTTCCTTGGTGATGAGAAAGAAAAACTACTTAAGGAGATTCATACGTACCATTCTAAACTAATTTACGGTTATGATGGTCCTCCAACCGAGGGATAGGATTATAGAAAATATCCTTTGGTTATTACTTTGGGAGGACTTAATGTTACTTTTGACTCTATAGTTATTCTTTCTGCAAATTCATTGAATAAAGTTAGAAACGTAGTTACTCATCTTTAGATGTAAAACAAATGTCTAATTGTATTTTTTAGTTACATTGCCACCTGTGTTTTAATCTTTTATTAATGTAAAATAAAGATATTGACTATTCTAGTCTTGACTTCATTCTTTTTCTTTTTTGTTTAAATAGAAGTTACAATTATCCGCATCATCTCTCTCATTAGATTCAGCATCTCACTTTATTAATGTTAAGGATAAGCTATTAACGGATCTTGAAAAGAGTAAACTTCTTGAAGATACTTTACTTGCTCGTTTTCCAGGTAATACTGAAGCATTAAGATGGCATAAGAGATTCTTACTTTAGAAAACCATTTAAGGATCAGATTGCTAATTTAGAAGCAGTTGTTAATAGTAAAAAGTGGATCAATTTCCGTGTTGAAGGGTCTAGTTAAGTCAAATCCTTCAATTGAATTCGACTACAAAATGTCAGAACTTTTCCAACAGATAAGCGATTTGGAGATGAAATAGAAAGATAGTCAAGCTCATCGCAAATCATTGGAATTTATTATGGGGAACAATATATCAAGTATTGATTTTCCTATTCCTCTTGCTACTTCGTATGTTGCTAAATCTACAAGGTCCACTTCCCTCGCCATCTGGAAGTCTCCCACTACGGTTAATTCTCCTTTTGGCTTAGACGAGAGGGTAATGGTAGAGTGGTGCAGGAAAGTAAAATTTGAAATGATGAAGTATTTTGATGAACAACATAAAGTAAGATACTCACAACGCATAAACAAATATGCTGCTAGAATTTAAAAGCTCGAACGCGACAAGTATTTCCTCTTAAAGCACATCGTTGATTCGGAATGGGAAAATAAAAACCTTAGAGTTGCAAATAGAGCTTTCAATCGTGCTTTGAAAACTAACGTTAATGCAACTGATGATATTCATATGATAAGGAAGAAAGAGAAGAAACTTAAAGAAGTTCTTCGCATCACTATCTGTAACATTGTAGATCCATTAATCGCCGAGAATCTGAACAAAGCCGCTCAAGATTTATAAACGATTTATATTTAGAAATGTATATGTTTGTTTTGTCCACTTGTAAATAATTTCATGAGTTATGTAAATTATGAAAATTTTATAAATATCAATGTGATCCTTTCCTATAATGTTATTTCTGATTCGTCTGTTTGACAGCTTATGTCATATATTCTGTGTTTGCTGGATTCTTCAATCCTTTTTACTGCTTCAATTTCCCTTAAAAGAACGAAGCAACCAATACTTCTTATTGTTAGCTTGAAATCGATATAAAATCCTATCTATATCATTTATGAAGTTTGATAAATCCTTATGCCAGTTATTTGACAAAAAGTAATCATATTTGATTGTACATCTTGAAACCCATCTTTGGTCATGATGAGAAATAATAAAGACTTTAACTTCATCCATATTGCTGGAATATCTGAAGCCCTAAGACAGAAAATCTTATCCGGAATAAGGGGTATAAATATTTTAGAAAATCATCCTCTAGAGATAGTTAATAGGGAGATAAATATGATCAAGTAATAGAAGTTTAGAAATCAGTATCTACAAGTTTGTAGTAGAAATCCAATGACCTATATTTGGGTACTAATGAATGAAATTTGAAAGTTGAGAAACCCAAAACCTAGGTTCATGTACTAATGGGTGATATTTAGAAATTAAGAAACTTGAAACTTAGATTCAAGTATTTGTGGACGATAACCAAAATTCATAATAATGATCTTCTTAATAGAAGTCTTTGACCAAAATTCGAGCATTAATAGTGGATAATCAAAAATCCATAATAGAAATCTCAAGCTTAGATTAAGGCACTAAGTAATAGTCTTGAAACCTAGATCCAGATATGATAAAGAACATAAGTTATTGGTAAAGACCCAAAACCATATTCGGGTATTAATAGATGAAGTTCAGAAATGAGAGACCCGAAGTATTAATAAGAAGAGTTCTGTTCTACTCCTTAAATTATGTCTTCTTCGACATGTTTGAACATTTTAGGCCTTGTACGTAGTTGTGATTTGATTGACTGCTTCTTAAGCTAGAACATCTTAGTCCATCATTTGATATGCCACTTCTTGGGCTTGGACATCTTAGTCTTTTTTAGATATGCCGCTTCTTAGGCTTGAATGTCTTAGTCCTTTGTTTAACGAGCCGTTTCTTGGGCTTAGATGTCTTAGTCCATTGTTTGATGAGCCGCTTCTTGGGCTTGGATGTCTTAGTCCATTGTTTGATGAGCTACTTCTTGGGCTTTGACATCTTATTCCATTGTTATCTGGTGCTCTTGATTAGCTCATTCTCAAGCTGGAACCAAGGACTTAGCCAACCTCCCTCTAAGAGGTGCCTTGACCTGACCAAAGGCGTGACCAAGGGTTTATCGATGCTTTAACCTGGCCATAGCATGGCGCGGATAAAGTCATAAACTCATCCCTCCAGGAGGTGCCTTGCCCACATCATAGCATAGATAGGGGCTTGTCGATGCTTTAACCTGGCCATAGTGTGGCGTGGATAAAGGCTTACACTCCTCCCTCTATGAGGTGCCTTGACCTGACTAAAGGCGTGTTCAAAGGCTTGTCGATGCTTTAACCTGGCTATAGCATGGATTGGATAAAGGCTTACACTCCTCCCTCCAAGAGGTGTTCTGCCCTAGCCAACTCGGCACGGACGGAGGCTTATACCATTAAATGTAGTGTCCAAATGAAAGGAGTATTTTACTCCCAACCACGTAGATTAGAAAGTAATTATTTATTGACTTTATTCATGATCTCAATACATATTCATTGATTTTGCCTTGACGGGAAAAGCTAATTATCACCCCTTCCAAGGCTCTACAGTGGTTAGTTTCCTGATCATTCATCATGTGGTAATGGCAGTATGATCCTTCCCGATTACTTTCATATTTTGGCTTCTTCTTTTGTGTTTGCCAATAATTAAGCTCATCCTTATTTAGCAAGTAGACATTCTTAATAGATGTTGTTAGATTGCATTCTTTAGGAAGTCTCCACCTGAAACTTGTTTCTTGAGTATGGCTTTTCGATTTCTTGTTACTTGGCCTTGTGATTCCACCTCCATCAATTGTCTTTCTTTTTAAATCTCCTTGGGGATCCAATGTTTTGGAAGTGTTTCAGTTGTAGCTTATTGCCATTTGTGTGCAAAGGCATTATAGTCTGCCATTATCTCTTCTTTAAAGATCATGCCTTTGGTATACTATTGAATCATTCTACTCATTTGATTAAACAAGTTGTCACTTCCATTTTTCCTTTCCCCCAAGGCAAAGATAGGGGTTAGGCTAACATGGAAAGGGATTAAACTCCCTTTAAGTGGATCGTAGGATTCGACTTTCTTTTTCCTTATGATTCTTAAAGCCTTCATCCTTAACAGTTGTTCTTCTTGTAGATTCCTATCATTAGCTGTCTCTTGGGATAATCCAATTAAGTGTGGTTCAAAGGATCCTTGGTTGGATCTTTTGATTCTGCCAGCCATGATGAAGTAAGGTCTAGAGTGGGAATGCTTGGAATAGATTTGGACTAGAGGTAAACTATGTTGGATGTTCAACAGAGTCGGAGGTTCGACCTCTCCTTCTAGTGCCAAAATGTTAAGAAGAAAACTTGTCAACACCCAAAGTAGAGTTGAAGATAAAGTTGATCCTTTTCTGGTCAGTGAAATTGTAGAGATTACGATGTGTGTACTTCCTTTGATTTTCCCATTCGAATTGGTTGTTGTAGTGAAAACCTTCCTTTATCAACCTTTCGACCTAGTAGAATCCTCTATTTCCTTTCCTTCAAACCTTTCAAGCTTACATAGATTTATTAGTTATTCTTTCAAAACCATACTTTCGAATCAGTTGCGAAATACTAATGGTTGGCTCTAAAGGCTTAATGAGTATGATTTTTTCAAAGGATTTTTACCTTGTTAAAAGTTAGATTTCTAGGTGACTTGGGCTTGATCCTGGAATCTAAGGTAGATCCAGCTGTGTTTGAGGTTTCGACCCTCTAAAAGGTAGGTGTTTGGTGTATGGTAGTTTCGAGTTAAGGGAATGGATTACTTGGAAAAGCAGTGGTCTCGATCCTCTTGAAAGGTACCTTTTGATGAGATCGATACCTAAAAAACACATATTAGTACTAATAAAAGCCTCCAAACAGCAATGCAATAAAAATATCAAAATCTTCCCTTTATTGATCTAATGATGAATTTGTAGAACAATTTTCCCCAATTTATTTACAAATTAGGGTTATAACTTTGTAGAATCAAGAAAATACAAACATGGAATGAATCTGTCTAGGTTCCCTAAACCAGACCCCTTGGGTCTTCTTTATAGATGTGGGTTGGAACCTTTCAACCCGGTGCTTTCGACCTGATCGAAAGATGGCTTTAGATGTCTTTTGACTCCTTTGACATTCATGAATTCTTCTACAATGCTTTTGAATAGGCTTGAAAGCTTCTGTCTTTGTCTAAAGGGATGGTTGCACCTTTCCTTTATGTTGCTTAATACGAGCTTTCGACTCTATCAATAGGTTGTTTCTGGGGGTTTCGAAGGTGTAGAAATGCTGGTGGTTTTGACACTGTTAGTTGCTTCCAAACTTATGCTTGTGACTTGATACAGAACCTTCCATGAATATTAAAGGCTTTGATCGGTTCAAAAGGCTTGAATTTGCATCTGAAAGGGTCATTCTAACCAAGGCGTGTTTCTGAATGATTTGAACGAAGACGAAACCTTTGGTTTCAAAAGGTTTTGTGCACATATGAAAGATTGTTATGCATTGTCTTCAAAATCTGTTTCTTTAACTCATTTGAAAGGTCTCATGCATGCAGAAGAACCTGCTTCGAAAGGTGTTCATTGAAGCGGAAGAGTGCTTTCGACCCATTCGACCCCTTCAAAAGGTTTTGATACTTCTAGTCTTTAGCTGTTGCATCCCTTCGACTCCTTCAAAAGGTCTTGCTGGATCTATTTTCTCTTGCTTTTCTTTGTCTTATATTCAATCTAGTTTCGATAAGGTCGAAAGGGTATTTGGTAGTAATACAGCATAGTAGAAGCAAGTTGTAATGCATATGCTTTAAACACTGTTCTGACTTCTTCGAGTGCTCCCCTGACAAAAGAGAAGAGGAAGAGCGTTGTTATTTAATGAAAGGTTACCATTTATGATATTCACATACCTATTTTATTCGATACCAGGGATTCACATTTCTTCATATCTGGTGACCTAGTAGATAAACTAGGATTGAAACTTGAAATAGTAGACCAACCTTTGACTGTGATGAACCCTGTTAGAGGCTGAGCTAGCCCTTGCATGGTTTGTCGTGGTTTGGTCTTATCGAGTCATGGATGCTTATTTGTTTGTGATTTATTTTTATTGGATTTCTTTAGGATCTTGGGATGGACTAGCTAAGGAAGTATGTGGCATTAGTGGATTGTAAGAGGCTGTTGGTGATGAATTGGAGTTGTAGAGGGGCAGATGTAGTGATTGGCTGCCTACCAAAGGATGAGGTAATGGTTTGCTATCTATATTCACTCGAGGTTCCACAGGATGGGTTGTTATCTATGCTTACCACTAGAGTGTATCTAAATGTATTTGATGGGGTGATCGGATTACTGCCCCATCAAAAGATTGAGTTTCGTATAGACTTTGCGAAGGATGCCAAACTGAGATATGCCTTTAAGGTATATGGCACCTAGAGAGTATAAGGATTTGAAGGTGTAAGTAAATGACTTGTTGAAGAAAGGGTTCATGCATAGAAGTACATCTAAGTGGGGTACACCTATAGTATTCGTCAATAAGATGGATGTCTCTTTGATGTTGTGTGTAGATTATCGTGAACTAGGTAAGGTGTCGAAAAAGAATAAGTATCCACTTCCATGTATTAACAACTTATTCGATTAGCTCCATAGTGAGAAGGTGTTCTCCTAGTTGGATTTAGTGACGAGATTTCACCAGTGAGAGTAGTGAAGGAGAGAGTGCCGATCATCGCTGTTAGAGAGATTTTCCGTCTCACCACACCCAAATGAATGCAAAGTAACTTGTTTGGTAATTACTTTGAGGATCCATAATCAGCAATGTTAAGCAATATTAATTTTGCCTTTAGGTAATTATTATGCCGCTGAGAGCTTATACAACTATGTAGTTGCACTTTAACAAGTTGTTAAAATGTCAGGTCGAACTAACACTTAGTTAAAAAAGACGAAGCAAAATCTACATTAAAATCTAGGTGAAAACAAATAAAATTGTAAAAATGTAAAAGCACAATGAATTTACGTGGTTTGGATATGAATGGATTCTACAACCATGATGAAATGTCTCTTTCTTCTTTATATTTATTTATACAAATTTTAATAGCAGAGAGTACAATGCTTTTGCTTTTCTAACCTTAAAAACAATACATCAGGAAAAGATCCTCTTCTTTCTACAATGCCTTTTCTATTTATAGTATATAGATGCACATGGATCACCATTATCCATCTTCCGGTCTTTTATTTCTATCTTCAGATCATGCCATGTGTCAACCATATGCAATATCTATTTGATGCAAGTGGATTGTTAGCGTGTCTTTGATGAAAAACTCTGATTTGAGCAGTTGAATTTTTATTTTTTCGGAAGATCTGAAATTGAAGCAAGAATGCTTGAATTTAAAGTGGAAAGTGCCAGATTTGAATGGGCTTTGTGTTCTCCCTCTTTGAAGGTTGAATAATTCAGGCATTACTTTCTTTTGTGGGTGTGAGTACATCAAGCTGCTGTCCCTTTTTTCTTTAGGGTGAGGTACTCTACTTTTATTACTTTTGTCCCAGATGATGGTTGCTCCTTTGACCTACCTTGACTATTGATGATATTTGCACGGTTGGTTAGGGCGACCCGACTGCCATTTGTGAAGGTAATCTCTTTATGTGATATCGAGCTACTTTGAGCAATGGGCTGCGTGGGTTATCGATGAGGGAGACTTATATCTTTGTTACTTATTCGTGAGTGTGGATCTGTGATGGTGCACTGTTTGTGTGGCCCTATGTGTATCCCTTGGATTGTTTTGACTCTGCATGGTACTTCTTAGGTAGCCCCCGATGGGTGTAGTGTAGATCCATTCTTGGAGGTATTAGCAATGCACAAGTTTTGGAATGATATCGGGGTCTATTCAGCCCCTTTGAGTGCAGCGCAATCCTCTTTCTATGCTTATGTCTTGATGGTGGCGTGCTGTGTCACTTCACTATTTCCTAGTGTCAGAAGAAAGCAGGGGCAACGCATTCCTATTTTCCTTTCACTACAAGATTGTTAGCACAGTTATACTATCTATTTATATTGGCTTGTGACTGTAGTATGTCATTGATGGCATATGTCTTTTTTTAAGTGAAGTGTGTTATGTTTTGATGCCATTTATATAACCCCTTATGTCACTGTGAAACATTAACGTTATTGTTATTTTGTGATCTTGGTTTGCAGTTCTGTGTATTACCCTATGGTCGTGTCGAGTTTTGGGCTCGGTGTCATAATGTGACACTGAAATTTAAGGATTAGTCCAATTTGAACCTTTATCGTCGTCCCATAGTTTCCCAGTGCAGTATGCTCTAGGCTTCGCTTTATTCTTTGCTTTTCCTTTTAATAGTTTAACTTCTACACTGAGAGCATTCCATTCTAACCTTGGTGTTATGTCACCTTGCCTTCAATAGGGTTCAAGAAATATGGGTATAACACTTGCCCCAAAGTCTGCGGTGGTTGTAGATCGGTGTAAACTTGTCGTTATTTACACTTGGTCTATGCGTCCGGTCACTTCTGTCTATTCTTTCTTTCCTTTCACAACAGGGATAAAATTTTGACAGTCATTTCACATTTAATGCTCATGCACACATATCATTCTCTACTTGGCCACTTGCCTGAGTCATCGTCGCCTCGCCGTCTTTATTTTGTAGGTAAATCCATCTTGGTCTTTAAACTCGTTATCTTTAATATTTTAATTAATTGGTGTATTGCAAACATCCTATTATTCTGGTAGTGTAGCTAGCATTCTGATGGGGGCATGCACATACGATTTTATTGAATTAGCCATTTGATAATGTAGTTAATGATATTGCTCCCACTTTGATTCCAATATGCTGCCTTTCGCAAACTTTTTTTTGGGTAGTGCATGCAGATGTGTAGAACATATAATCATGGGTAGATCTTTAGTGATTATGGATAGAATTAAGTAAACTTCAATAGACCATAGTTTCTAAAATTTATATAGCGAGCGTTAAGCAATTTCTAGAATCATACCTGATTTGTAGGTTGTAGTACATTCCATGCGTTGTTTTTCCTTGTCATTTTCTGGATCAACTTCTTGTGCAGTTCAAGAATGCTGAACTAAGCTTTTGACATGCATATTCTACCGCATGTTGGGCATGAACTTCACTCTTGTTTAAAGTCATTTCACATCTGTGCGCTTGGCACGGTCTGCCCTACTATATGGGGGAAGACTGATATTTGACTGTGAAGTCAAGTCTGTATTTACGATACTTTCAAATCATGCGTATGGTTTTTATAACTGTTCGGGCTATCTAATATCCTTACATCCAGTGCGTTTATGTTAATATAATTAACAGAAAGAGATTTTTACACTAGTTTGGGATGTCTAATATACTTATGTCCAATTTGTCAGAGAAAGCCGAGCTGTGTTTTGTGTAGCTTCATTTTGATAGTTGGTTCTGACCGTCTAATGTCCCTACATCCAACGTGACTATGTCAAAAAATTCAACATAGAAAGGATTTTTATACTGGTTCAAACCGTCTAATATCCCTATGTCCAGTTCATTATATTATTTCTCCTTTCACAGTAATAATTACAATGTTTGTTGTATAGTTGCTACAAATCATACAAAATAGGGCCTGAGGTGTTTGAAGTTCCTGTTCTTAGAAGTTGCCATCAGGTCTTGATAAATGGTATGTCCCATTAGCCAATACTTCATCCACGACTAATGGACCTTCTCAGTTTTGGCCTAAAGCTCCATCTGTGGGTTTTTTGTGAGTCGGAAGGAGAGGTTGACAGGTGCACCGTTATTGCCCATTTCAAGCAGAAATGAGGAACTGATAGTATATACAAACACCTATGGTATTGGATTAGGTGCGATATTGATGTAGAAGGGAAAAGTGGTTGCCTATGCTAGTCGGCAGCTGAAGGCACATGAGAGGAAGTGCCTAACCCATTATTTGGAGTTGGTGGTGATGGTGTTTGTTTTAAAGATCTAGAGGCATCAACTATTAGAAGAAAGGTTCGAGCTATTCATGGACCATAAATCCTTGAAGTACATTTTCTCCTAAAAGGTTCTCAACCTTTGCCAGCAGCGATGTTTGTCGATGAGCCCATAACCCACAGGTCTAGGGGTTTTGCACAATAGTGCAACATCATCAATCATCACAGTCCAAACTAGTTTAAACGTTTATCATTAATAAAATATGAAGCTAAATTGGATTGTATCGATAGAACGATTTCGGTCAAAATCAAATTTGAAATTCAATTGTAATTTCTTATGAGGATCAAAGTCCGAAATGGGACAAGCTAGTGTATATTTTGGGATATTCTAACCTAAGTTGAGTTTCCGTTTGTTTATTCTTTTGGGTCCAGATATGTTCTACGAATGGTTAGTTATCCCTTCGAACTAACCAATGCCCCTGCATATTTTATAGATCTGGTAACCCTAGTACTTCGTAAGGTATTGTATGAGTTTGTTCTCATATTTTTGCCGTTCTGATTTGATAAGCCGAATGCAGAATGGATAATTAGCTAGATTAATGAGTCGATTCTCTATTTTTTGTTTATCCATCCTTTGTTGTCTCCCTTGCAAATTTCGAGGACGAAATTTTCGGAAGGGAGGAATTTGTAACATTCCTATTTTTTTAAATCATATTCAAATTGGAAATTAATTTAATTTTTAGAATTAAATTATGAATTAATTTGGTATTTTATAAATTTAAATATATATTTGTTTGTTTATTAATATAAATATATATAAATATATATGAATATGAATTTAAATAGAGTTTCTAATTGGAAATTCAGAAATAAATATTCTGAATAATATATTGATTATAAACTTAATTATGGGTTGATTTGGAAATGTAGGAATAAAAATATATGTTGAAAATAAAGATTTGGAAAATAAATAATTTATGATTGGAATATAATTTATTCTTATAAAAAGATATTTGTTCACTCATTTATAAATACAAATTGATTGTATATTAATTTTTGAAATTGAAATTTAAAAATAAAAGTTTTGAATATATATTGGATTTGGAAAAATTTATAATTTTATGATAGGAAAACTTATTTTGGATTTATAATATAATGATTTGAAAATTTTATTTTGGAATTCATATGGGTATAATTTGCTTAAATTAATAAAAAGTTTAAAATACTTTTCTTTTATACTTGAAATAAATTAGTTTGTACATATTTAAACTAAATAGAAAATGTATTACATAAACATATGTAAATATAAAAATTAAGTAATTTATAAAAGAAAGGGTTTAAAATATAAATTAAAATGAAGTAAGTTTTAAGACATAATTTTTAAATAAATTAAAAAAAAGGCTAAACATAAATTTATTTGTAAAGTGTAAGTGTTTTAAAAATATATTAAGATATTTGTAACGTTATTACATAAGTAAATAACAAGTGTAAACATATTAAACAAGTGGCAAAATTAACATTTCCTTCTAATTTAGAAATTATAGAAAATATGCATAAGAGTAAAAACCAGGCTTCAATACTCCTTCACCTTCATTTCTGAAAACAAAAGCCTGTAAAAATGTAATCCAAGAAAAAGAAAAAGAAATTCAAAAACCTAGAACAAGGATCAGGATCAAGCAAACAACAAAACTAAAGCAACTTTCAGATTTTTGAACCAGAAACATCTCCAAACAAGTTTCAGTTGTCAAACAAGCAAATCAAAATCAAATTTAAACAATATGTTCTTCAAATCTTCAACCTTGAAATGAAAATCAAAGCAAAAAGCTTCTACCTGGTAATAATGATTCAAATATATCAAGTCTCAGATCAAGGAGTTAGTTCAGATTATCTGAAACAAAACAAGATCAGATCAGATTCAACTCAACATCAAGCAAGTTAGGATCAGATTAAAATTCAAGTTCTAGATCAAACAAATAAAAGAAGAAAAAAGAGGCTATTCTCTCGTTTCAGGTGAACAAATCTTTATTTTAAAAGCCTTGAATCTATAATTAAATGCTTGTGATTGATTCTAGAAGTAAGTAGTTGCATAGATATAATTATATCTGAATGTGTGTGTGTGTATATTTGTGTGATGCATGCCTGTACGTATGTATATACCCTGTATATCAACAGACCCAAATTCACTAGAGAAAGAAAATTCATAATCTCTTCAAATAATAAAATTTAGATTATGATGTCTGAATAAAAAATTGTTTATAACATTCTAATCTAAATTTTAAAAATAATTCCAAGTGGAAATATTTATGGAATATTTAGAAATTTGAATATTATAGTGATGGTCAACATGAAGTAGAAAATGGAATGATTTAATTTTCTAATTTTGATTATATGAATGAATTCGCATTTCATATCGATGAATTTTAATAAAAATTTCAAGATTTTTAGTTTATTAATTCATGAGAAAATGTGAGTTGGTTGGAAATTAGTTCTGAGGCAAATTTCGTCGAACGACATATTTATGTTCATCGGGCTTTGGCTAGAAGGAGGTTCGAACATCGATGGTTAAGGGAAAAATAATGGTAGAAAATTAAGATTGTCATGGAAGGAGAGTGATGAGGTTGTAGGGTTTTGTACCCAATTTGGTTCAAAGTGAATTTAAAGGGAATTTCATCATTGACAAGGCATCGGAATTGACAAGACCAGGGGGAATCAAAGCATTGTCGAGTGGAGATGCTCTAGTTGAGGGGGCATGGTCGATGGTGGCTGGAATCATCGGCGAGGGGATGTTTTGTTGAACTAGATTAGTTCCAGGAAGAAGGATGAGCTTGAATTTGATTCCTGCTTGAATTCGAAAATATGTGAGTTGGTGATGATGGGGAAGATGATTCGCGATGTGCTGAAGTCAGTGTCGATGATCGGAGCTACTCCGATCAAGCGTGCACATATATGAGATATCACTCGTATCTGGGAACAGTGTGGATTGTGGGGAAGAAGGGAAAGGCTCGGGATCAAACTCGAGGTGGTTTGTAGATTTTCTCGAAGTCATGAAGAGTTGTGAGTGTCTCAAGGCATGGCACGAGAAGGAGTTAGGTTATACCCGAAGCAAGGAAATAAACAGTTTTAAAATTCAAAAGAAAGCAAGTTTTTTCATCTAAAATTAATTAAGTTTGAATCTATTTCTTAGAATCTACTCCTTTATAAAATAAATGTTTTCAGAAGTTATGTAATTCGTTTAATTTTAAATTTTTTAAGTTGAAATTCTTTTTAAGCTATCTTTGAAACTTAATTTAGAAAATATAATTAAGTGTTAAATGAAAAGATAAAATGTTTTAAAATGTATGTGCTGATCAAAATTAAGTAATTAATAGAAATAAATGGTTTATCTCAATAATGTTTTGATTATTAATTAACTTAAAGGTTTTAAAATTAATCTTTCTTAATGATGATTTACTTTATTTTATATGGTTTAAAAAATAAAATTAAGTGATTAAATAAGAATAATTACTTTTTGTAATTAAATAAAGTTAATACTTTGGGTAATTACCTTTAAGGATAATTAATTAATATGATTAATTAATTAACATAATTTGAGGTTAATTTGTTAATGTTATTAATTTATTAAAGGTTGATTAGTTTATGATAAGTAATTAAAGGTAGTTAATTAATTAAAGATAATCAATTAATTAAAAGTAATTGATTAATGATTAAAGTGGATAAATCAAGTGATTCAAGGATAACTACTCAGTGTAATTAATTTATGATATAAGTGATTAGGATAATCACTTATTGTAATTAATTATGGATAATTAATTTAATGGTAATTAATTAAGGGTTAACTAATTTATTAATTAATCAATTAAGGGTAATTAATTTTAAAGGATAATTAAATAATTAAAGGTTAATTATTTAATGAATAAAGGTTGATTTATTTATTAATTAAGGATGATTAATTTGTAATTAAAGGTTGATTAATTTTAAAAAGGTTAATTGATAAATGATTAAAGATTAATTTATTAAGATGATTTGTAATTAATTAATATTAGTTAACCAAGATAGTAGTTTATACATAAGTAATTAATCTGATTTAAATTAATCAGATAATTAATTGAGCTTACTTATGGATGTTTGGATTCTATTGAATATTGAATTGTTTGATATCCCTTATTTGTGATGCTCTGTTTGATTTGAGCTATGATGAATGTAATTTAATTATCTGTGATGAATGTAATTTACTTATCTGTGATAATTTTGTTTATCTGTGAATCTGTGAATGAAGATAAGTGTTATAGGATTATACCGCTTATCGATATTGCTGTGTTTGGACTGTGATGATTGATGATGTTGCACTATTGTATAAAACCCCTGGACTACACCATACACACACAAATATGGATTGCACAAGGAAATTGGTTAAGTCACAGATATTTGAATCTAATATTATGAAATGTTTTTAAAGATTGAATTTTAAATCCAAAATAGTTTTGGAAATGGAATTGGGTTAAAAATGAAAAGCTTTTGAAAAGGTATTTTGAAGATAAAAGTTATGTTGAATAACTTCATAAAGTTTTGAAATTTGAAAAAAATTGATTTGAATTTGAATTCAAGATTTGAAATTGAATTCTATGTTTGGAAATTATGGTTTAAACAAATTATACAAGTTATAAATGTGTTTATATGGGCTTTAAACCATTTTAAAAATATTATTTTGAAATTTTGAATTTAACCCAAGTTTTAGACTTGAAGGCCTTTAACTTATGCAAATATAATCGAATTTTTCCAAAACGTAAAGCTTTGTTTTTAAATAGTAATAGCTTTCATATAAAGAAAGGATTTCCAATTTGTGTTGAAAAATTTCAAGTTTGAAATGGAATTGAAATAGTTTTGAAAGCTATGAATGAATCTTTTTGAAAGATGATGAACCTTGTTTTGGAATTGAAGAGGATCTTAAAGGTGTATCCTTTATATAAAAGATTTGAAAATGGAATTTTTTCGAAAGCTATAAAGGAATCTTTGTGAAATATTTGTTAAACTTTGTTTCAAACAAAAGAGGATCTCAAAGATAGATCTTTTGTTTGAATATTGTGAGTGAATCTTTGTGAAAGATTGGTGAACTTTGTGAAGTGAATCTTTTTGTTTAAAAGATTTGAAAATGGTAATTTGTTTAAACCATTTGAAAGAAAAGTTTTGGGTAATAAGTTGGGACTTAACAAAGATCCCAATATCCTTATGCTTTTTAAATTAAGCGCTCATTATTCGGTTTAGCCTGGAGAGGACTTTGTGTCATATAACCCATTCCGAATAATGATACGGTGATATGGATAGAATTTGAAGACAGTGGTGAAGACCAGGTGTCTTCGAAAACGATAGGATAACCGGTCGAATGACTCTGCACTGAGTTGCTCCGATATAGAGATCTCCGTATGTGATGGGGAGTTCGATCAGGACTGAGGATACCTGGATTGCAAGGGCTTCTTTTGAAGTGCCTTCGGTTCTGTTCAAACACGAAATAGACTTATATGGATGTATGTCTGACATTACACTATGAGATGTAAAACTGGTTTCTATCAAATACATTTTTGTTTGGAGGCGGAGAATTTATTCTTTTAGCTTAACACCCTTCTCTGAGACATACGAGCTCAGAGGTTATGTAGTTGATGGTTACTAATGTTACATTCCTAATTTGGTAATGTGGTATACGAAGTGCTGCTGATCATTTGTCGATCGAACCGTGGCTTTTGTATAAAGCGTAGCTTTGTGGATGAGAATTCATCGAGCTTCACAACCCGGTTATGGTCGAAACATGAATAATTGTAGAAAGGTTATTTAGGGGTAGCGCCCCCTGAGGGTATGTCCAATTCCTTCTGGATAAAAGGTGGTATCAAGGTATGGATCCCAGATATTTACCTATGTGGTTGCTGCAAACTTATTGCTTTGTGGTTGTTGGTGTAGAGGTACCTCGGATAAAGGTTGGTAACGACCGGGGGATGGCATGCTCGTTTCAGTAGTTATTTTCGGATAGGGGTAACCTGGCCTTGTGTTGGCAGAGATCTGGTTAAGTTCGGGGGCGTCCCTCTAGAGGCGTTCCATTCGGTGTGGGGAGTTCCTTTGCCTGACCATTGTTGGAAATCCAAACCAAACAATACGAGCCCTGTACAGTTTTAGATGTATAACCTGCCATGGAATGTGGCGCTAACCTGCTATTGAACATGGTAGCTATAGTAGGCATACGACGAAATGTGGTATGCTGGCTAAGATTAATATTATACTTTCGAAATTGCTTTCAACACTATGCACTAATAATAATATTGTCCAAAATATTTTGTTTATCAAACATGTTTGACTATCATAAGGAGAAATCTCCTCCAATTGTGCACTTGCATTGTGTGTATGGAGGGAGGCCTTATGGTAGTTTCATTTTCCAAAAAGCATTGCGAATTTCTTTTAATTTCTTTTTTTTGCTTTTGCTAAAGATAAACTATTTTTGTTTGCTCATACCAGTCCCATGACTGACCCGGAGTTTATTGTTCCCTTCTTAAACTCTGGGTGCCTATAATTTTCCACACGGGCAGTCTAGAGTTGGGCTTTTCAGATAACCAAATAGTAGGAGTAGATTCGATAGCATTCAGCCGTTGGAATTCGGCTATCGCTTTGTGCTTCTCTTCAACATTCTGGACTGACCATGCTTAATAAAGCGTGATGGTGGTGGTTCAAGCTTATGGTTTGGATATAACTGCTTTTGGATTGGAGATCTTTGGAGTATTGGTTTGGAGTCTTTCGAGTTTTGGAAATGGAAATCGTTGATATTAAATGTTATCTTGGAAGATTACTTTGAGGTTATTTCCGCTGTGGTGTATTTGTATTGCTCTAATAATAGTAGTCAAGTATTGTTGTATAGAGATGTTGTATTCATGGAATTTTATCAGTGTTATCATTTTCTTCCGCTGTGTTGTTGCACTGAATGTGTTATATGCTCCGACATGAATCAGATTTCGACGTTTGAATCTGCGACATTTAAACATGGATAATGTATTTAGTGCCGATTTTCGAAGGACGAGTCAGGGTCGTGACAAGTGGTATCAATTCTTGACCTCCTATGACTTTGGCATTTTCTACACACCTGCTAAGGGATATGCAGCTGCCGATCCATTGAGTGGAAGGCATGCCAGTCTAGGGGTAATGCTCATGGAGTGGAAGCAGTTGGAGAATATCGCTGGCTATGACTTCAGACCTCATTGCAAATTGGAGTCAAAGATGTTGGCGAGTTTGATGATCGAACCTACTTTGTTTGAGAGGATTTATACTAGTTGCAGGTGAGTTGCTAGGCTAGTAGAGTTCATGGAAAATATAGAAGCAGTAGAGTCTGAGGATAGAAGCAATACATACTCGACCGAGAAACTAGGCTCCGTCAAGATATGAGATTATTTGTTCCCGATATCGATGGATTGCGAGATGAGGTGCTACGAGAGTGCCACCATTCTAGGTTGACCATATATCCCAGTGGTAATAAGATGTATAGTGATATAAAGCAGACCTATTATTGGATGGGGATGAAGAAGAATGTCGGGACATTTATCTTGAAGTGTATGAACCGCTAGTGGGTGAAGGTAGAACAAAAGAAGCCAAGTGAGATATTGCAATTGCTTGAAGTTCCCGAGTGGAAGTGGGAGCAGGTGTTGATGTATTTTATTAATGGATTTCCGACGACTCGAGCAGGGTATGACAACATTTGGGTCATAGTCGATATGTTGACTTAGAGCACTAGATTTTTACCCGTCAGGTTATGTAGAATGGCAGCCAAACTGGTCGAGCTGTATGTGAAATAGGTTGTACGATTTCACACTGTGCCAAAGGGCATTTTGAGCGACCGAGAATCGTTGTTCACTAGTGGGTTTTGAAAAAGCTTACAAGAGGCATTGGGGACTGAGCTGCATATCAGTGTAGCTTATTACCTGTAAACAGATAGGCGGACCGAGAGAGTGGATCGTATATTGGAAGATCTCTTACGGGCTTACATACTCAATTTCGAAGGCTAGTGGGACAATCACTTGTATATGGTGGAGTTCGCATACAACCGCAACAACTATCAATCTAGTATTTTTATGTCATCCTATGGAGCATTGTATGGTCGACTACATAACGCTTCTTTGTGTGGATGGCAGGTGGGTGAGAAATTGATAATGGAGCCAGAGATGATCGGGGGAACTTTGGAGAAGGTAGAGATCATTCGGCAATGGATGAAAGTTGTCTAGAATAGGCAGAAGGACTATGCTAGTAAGAGAAGTATAGATTTGGATTTTTTTGTCGGCGATATGGTGTTTGTAAAGATTTATCCTTTGAAGAATGTGATTCACTTCGGTAGTAATGGAAAATCGTTGCCAAGATTCGTAGGTCATTTTCCGATAGCAAAGAGGATTGAGAACCTATCATATAACATTGATTTACCTCAGAAGATGGTGGGTATGCACAACATCTTACATGTCCCTCACTTGTGGAAGTTTGTACACGATGCAAGCGTGATGATTGCACCGGATCAATTTAATGATATCGAGATTGAATTAGAAGCTTTGTGACCAAAAGCCACTTTGTATTATTGGACATGATATGAAACAACTTAATTGGAAGATGGCGGATTTAGTAATGGTTCAATGGGGCAAAAGTGAAAGCAATTGCACATAGGAAACCGAGGAGTGCATGTGGGGCACACATTCGAAGCCCTTTGTATGGTATGGCCTAATGTTTGTCGTATTTACTTTTACCTTTGATATCGTATAGGGCAATTTAGTACCCCGCATGTGATGGGCTTACCTACACTATTGGTTGCATGGATGTTTGTTTGATATATATGATGATTGCATATGATTGTTAAACATGTGAGATTACTATATTTGACTAATTTGAAGATTCGAGGGCGATATTCCTAAAGGAGAGAGTGCAACGACCTAAATTTTACGTATCAGAGGATCGTGAAATATCTCTATTTTGTTTGTACAAGGTTGTATGACTCTAAAATTTTAGGAACTGACTCTTAGGGACATTTTCCATATCTACGATTTTCGTTGAATTTCTATGCGACCATTTTGATCCTAAATACATTTTTTGGACTATAACTTTTGATATGAGCCGAGTTAGGACTTCAAGCACTTTCATTGCTTTATTATGATGGTTTCTCATTTCATAGAGTGGTCATCATAGAAAAAAGGACTCACTGTTTGAAAATTATAGCTATTTTAAGTTTTGGCTGTTGTGGGCCTACATTAGCGAATGATTAACTAAGCCCATGCTTTGGCCCACTAACCCATCTTAAAAGTTTTGCTAAGGGGAGGCTATAAGAACTGATCTAAGTTATTTCCTTCTTCTCCAAAATAGATCGAAACTTCCATTAACCTTAATTTCATTAAAAATCACACATTTTCCTTGCTGATCTTAGCCTTGATCATAACTAGAGGGGGCGGTTAGCATCTAAGAGTTAGAGATTATCATTTTTGCTAATTTGTGTTCATCTCCTTTTCTGTCCACTCGGATCCAACGAAGAAAATTGGTATTTTGGATATTTGGTGTGTGGTTCGTGACCTTTTCCTTTACTATGCATGTTTATACAGCTAAAAATTGTTGTTTTAACATGACTTCTATCCTAAAATGTTTTCTAACTTTAATCATAGCCTAATATATTTTTATGGTCGAATTTAAAAGGTTTTAAAGTGGTTTTAAATGGTTTTTCAACTTCTTTTGTTCATGCTCATATGCTAGAAAAAAATCAAGATTTAGATTATGATTTGTTAGATTATTATATTATCATGTATTGTATATGTGAGTGGATGTATATGTATGATGTTTCATGTTTTGTATGTTGTGCTTTGATGTGGTTTGCTAGTGCTTGCGGAAAGTCAAAAAAGGAGTGGTTGAATTGGAAAATCGAAGGCAAAGATTGTTGGAATTGGACGAAACTTGGACGGTGGCTCTGAGGATGAGATGAGCCTAGGATTCAATTCGCATCAAATTTGGAGCTAAGTACGGAAGTCGACGCCGAGAGCTCGTGTCGGTACCGAGAGGTATTGTGCATAGGGAATCATGTTGGTAGATGATGGTACTTGATGTTGGGGATCAAGGAGTTGAGTAGAAGTCAAGTGCAAGAAATTGACTAAGCATTGGACTTCATACTGAGATCTTAAACATGAGCTTTTGGACTTAGCACTAAGAGCTTTGAAGTTGACGACTGGAGCTTTAGGTGGAGTGGTCGGGGTCCAAGCACTTGGAAGATAAAGCACTAGAAGAAGGAGAAGAAGTAAGCTAAAATTGTCTATGTTCCATACTCAGTACCGAAAGATTTTGGTTAGTACCAAAATCTTTTGTTTTATGGAGTTGATGTGCAATCTCCAAGAAAAAAGTAGGGGATCTACTGGTCATGCTAAAGGTGTTTATTTTTTCGCTTGGGTTTGATGGTGATGTAGTAGCATGATGATAGCTATGGGACTTTGGTGATGGTAACTCGATGGTGAATGGGGTTATGTTCTGGTGATGATGACTCGATGGGGAAATGAATCGTGAGAATGATCCACAAAGGTTGAGCTCTAGGAATGGTGACCCATGGTTAGAACGGAAGAATGGCTCTATCATGGAATGGCAGAATGTGGTATGGTTCCTTGAGAATAATGGAAACAAGATGATGCAAGAAAAGGGCTCGGTTGCTCGTGCTAAAGGATCATTGATACTCGAAGTGTTTTCTAATGTACTCGAATGCAATGTTATTATAAGTGCACTCGTGGGTAGATTGAAAGGTTACCCTGGATTGGAGTTTTGGATCAATATATCCTAGACCGATGGATTTGGGTCTAGTATCAACTTTAGGCTAAAGACGAGCACATTGAAAACAAGGATTTTCATTTGTCCCTAGCATGGGAAGGGCCATATGAGTTATCATATGTTTAGAGCGCATCAAGTGATAGTGAGGATTGTTTGATGGATGCTATTGTTGCTTTGGTTGTTCTCTTCCGTAGTCTATCACTCTATGGATGTCATTGGAGAGAGGAATTAGGGATATGGACCTCTGGACACCCGTCGTTATACTTGGTTTGCAGTATATCTTTACTATTTTTGTATAGTAGCATATTATGTTCGTTATGTGCTAACTCTTTGGTTGTAGGGACATGTCAGGCATAGTTCGTATACCCATGTTCCTTACTATGTCGACTTGTATAGTACTTTGAGATTCATTTGTCGCTCAACAGTCGGACTCTAGTACTAGATAGCAAGTCTGGGTGCGATGTAGTAAGTATGAAGAGGATGGGCTGAATGAGGCTACCTCGTATTATATATGGGTTTATAGGCTGATTTCGCTGTGCAACACTGTGGGCCTTGACAGTGCTTGCTTACTACTATTATTTAGAGAAAATCACTTGAGTTTATTTCCATTTGTATAAACTTTATTACTTGATGTAACTCTATAAATTTGTATTCTGATATTTGGATCACTTAGTTATTATTATCTCCCCTATTTTATATCTTTGAGGTATAGTATATTTTATTCCATGCACTGTGAGATATACGATAGGTTTTGTGATGTTTTACTTTATTTTCAACCATTAATGAACGTCCTATATCGACCGGGCATGCCGGTAGCGTAATAGTTTATTACTATCTAATATTATTTAAATTAATTTTTTTCATTAATAAATTATATTAATTTAAATTTTTCATGAAAAATATTTTTTAAATTTTATAAAATTATATTAGCACCAGAGAAGCTCTCGGCCAAAAAAGTAAAAAAAATATGTTTCCTATTTTTAAAAATTAATTATTTAAGATGGCCAAAAATAAATTAATTATTAAAAATAATTTTATGTCGAGAAAAAAGTGGAAAATTTATTCAAACCATAAAATATCAATTAAGATTTTTTGGAATTTGAAATTTTAAAAATGCTTTGAAATTAATTTTTATTAATATTTTATTGATTTTAAATGAATATTTAATTAAAAAATGAATTTTAATTTAAGTAAGTCCATAAATATTTTTAGGATGTGCATATGATTTGGATATAATTTTTTTCCTTTGAATAACTTTGTTATTAATATATATATATATATATATCTGTATATGTATATGTATATGTATTATAAATATACTTTTATGTGTGAATATAAATTATTTTATTGTTATATATGTCTCCATATATTATTCGTTGCTTATGCAATATAAATTTTTTTTTTAATATTTAAAATAATTTATATATTTAAATTTATATATTATAATAATATGTACATAATAATATTAATATTTTATTTTGAATTTGACATGCACACAATTATTTATTTATATATTTTAAATATATTATACATATGTATTAAAAAATTATTTAAACTACTTTAACAAATATATATATATATATATGTATATGTATATGTATGTATGTATATATAATATTTCTATAAAATTATGATTTATGCACATACAAATATTTTGACAACATATACTTGCATAATTAATGAGCTAGCATGTCCATTGCGATGAAAATCCCAACATCAACATATGAACATATTGTACCTTGCATAGGTTGGTATGTTGCACATGAACACACACAAATATATGTGCATATGGCATATATATATACATATATACATGTGTGTGTGTGTGTGTCAATATATAAATTAAATAAGACTATATAATTTATACATTTAAATAAAATAAAAGATTTTATTTAAATAATATTTAGAAATGTTCTAAATGAATTAGACATCATAAGCCCAATAAAGATCCAATAAAGGAATTTTTTGAAATTCACCCATAACTTCCGCTACGTGTTGTCCCGATTCCAACAATGATATCAAAGCCCAAAAGTATAGCGGTCTAAATTAGCTATGTTAGGATTAACTAAGTTCACAGCCCAAAGGTTTTCCCTAATAAAAAAGGCCCGAATTTGAATTGGCCTTGGCTAACTTTCAAAATTGTTTGAAAATTAAAATATGGGATTTTAAATTTAAAGTTAGATTTAAATAAGATATTCATATATTATAGAAGTTATAGTACAATAAAAAATTTCAAAATGTTTGAAAAATAATGTAATTAATTTTGAAAATTCAAATTTATTAATAAATTTGATAATATAAATGAATTAATTAATTAAGTTGATTATTGAAGAATATATGCATGTATTATATATTTTTGATATATATATATATATATATATTATAGTATTTTAAAATGTTTAAGGCATCATAAGTATACATGTATGTATATAATATGTTTTTCGAAAGTAATTTAATTTAATTAATTTTTTATTAAATAATATAGTTAAAGTTTAAATAAATAAATAAATAAATAAAAGTTTAGTTAATTAATTAATTAAATGGTTAATTAATTAAATAACACATACACACACACATATATGATATATCTGTTATACTATAAAGGTTATAGTACATAATAAATATTTAATATAAATAATACATTAAAATAATTCAAAAATTAATTAAAATGATAATTAACTAAAATTAATTAATATATTATTACACATAAGACTATTACATAATTTAGTTAAAATATAAAAGTTGTCCAATAATAAAAATTATATAATATGAATGTTTAAACTAAAAATGGAACATCAAAGAAGCCAAATAGACTTAAGGGATAAATACATACATATTATACATATACGTGATTCAGACGTGTTTGACACTTGAATCATAAGGGTATTTCATAAGAAATACATTATTTTATAGGTCGATGTCGCTCAATATAATATATTGAAGATTATGAATCTTCAATATAATGTTGTCCACTGCCATATATATTATTCAATTACTTGTATACTCCTTAGTTGTTAAGTAAACTCAAGCTATGGATATTATTTATAGTATTATTAATATATTAAATTGACGAGGTAAGATAACTATATGTATTTATTGAGCAAACTCTAGGCACATATATTATACTTAGGCCGTCGTGATATGGTAGGTTCGAGTGCATAAGTTCATTTTGATTTGTTAAGCAAACTCAACATCAAAAGAAATTCAGACAAGGTACCAAGGATTAGGAGTTATATACGGTACAACCGATAAGGAGTTATCCATCATCCATGGAGCTATGAATTGTTAAGAAAAATCAAGATCATAATTCCAAGATGGCCGAGTCCTAACACCCACTGCTGAAGTCGAAAGTCTTCTATGTTTTGCTTATGGTTTGGAGAAACATAAAACACTAACAGGAGCCTTACTTGAAAAATGAAATGATAATTTTTAATCTTATAATATTATACGAGCATATGCTTTATAATATTATAATAATCTACATTGATAAATATGTGCATTTGATACGATTGATTAAATGTTTATCAATTAAGATATACAAATAAATTGAATTGAAGATTGATAAATAGAAATATAACATATACTTACTAATAAATGCTTCTTGCATGTTAAAGTTTCAGTACCCGTGCAAGAGCCTGATTTTATAACTACTAAACACATTTGTAATTAGGCCACTTATGTGTCTATTTTGTCGAGAACGTGTATTACATTTTATGAGTTTCGACCTCTAAAAGCAATACAATACTATGGATTTTTGATCCACATACCATTGCGTGTAAGTATTACTTGAGGAACGACCACAGTTCATAATGAACGATACTTTGATGAAGTTGATTCATTCAAAATAAACCAATAAATAGTACCGTGTGATCGAGTATTCAATTGGATTGCTTACAAGAGTATCGTATTTGTTAAGTGTACTATTAGACCAAAACTACAAGAAAAATCTAGGAATTTGATCACCGAAATGTTAGTTTGATCATTTTATGCAAAGTTCAACATATTTAATGTCCTTAATGTTAATGATGATCGAGCGTTCTTTTATAAAGAGTCCGTTATGATGTTTTAGCAATAGTTTTTTGATTGGTTCAATCATTTAGAAAAAAAAGAATGTACAAAAGTAGATGTGAATTAAGGTATAGTTGGGATGAAGAGTGTGAATAGCCACTTCCGTTTCATAAAGAAACATCAGAATCAAGAATTTTAATAATAATAATTGATACTTAAAATTGGAACAAGAAATATGATTTCAATTTCGAAATGTATTTTTATATAGAATTTATTTTTTCTACTAGTACAATATAATTGATCAAAGAACTCTCCACTATAAACTAGTTGTGGTATATGAAATGAATAATCTATATTAAGTGAAAGATGGACCTCGAATTTAGTATGCTATTATAGTAGTGGCAGAAACAGTTGGAGCATGCCATATAACACGTATTAATTGCGTTAAATTACGAATATTGTTTTTGTAAAACATACCGAACATTTTTTGTGAAATATTGACTATTTTTCGATGTCGAATGAAAAATAGACATAGTGATATTTCAAAATGGATATTATGAAATTAATTATAAAATAAACCCATAGTGGAGGTATTTAATGCATTGGAAAAATAGAAGTATCTAAAACTATTTACAATTATTTTGGAAATATAGATTTAGCCGTGGTTTTGATAAATAATACTTTATTATATTATTATTAATTATATGATACTAGTTAATCATATCTCAAACAATTAAGGGCTATGCACTCATTTAACGATGCATTATAAGAGTTAATGACTCTTTAGATTGATACATATGGATGTATGCAATCTTAATTCTGTTAATACCAAAATGGTTCCATATAATTCATTATATTCACCGATGTTATCATATACATGGGCACATGTATTTGATATGCATGTACAAGTCTATGATAAGCTCATAAAATATAATACGAAAGTAAATAATATAATGTGCAATATAAATGATTTAATTTGATCGAATGGATGAGTATATTAAAAAGAGTTCCTTATGCACCTAATACATATAAAAATTCAGTCACAAGGGTCACTCCTCCCTATAATACATAATGATGTATTGATAAGGAGTAATCGAACTTTGTTAGACAAAGCATGAGAAGTGATAAGTGAAATTGAGTTAAACTCGTTCTATAATATGTGCACTTAAGGGTAGTGCACAAGGTTAAAATTAATATCATCCAAGAGTATTTTACAAAACCATGTGAGATAAAAGTTTATAAGAAACCCTTACATATCGTAGGCCAAGTAGTTGGTAGGTTGTGTGAGTCGAGACACTGCACGTAATAATTATACGTAAGATATCTTGTACGAATCGCCTAAGAGAAATTTAGGAACAAAAGTCATTAGATGACTAATTTATGTTTTGAACATAAATATATCGTGAACTAATGCAAAATTGTTTTATATAAGGCATTTCATAAAATACTTATGAATGCACATTCCGTTGTACTGAGAAACAACTATTGTTTCAAGAAATACCAACTTTGTAGCGAAGGACTCTCTTTAAGAAATTATTGGTATAATATGGATTTGGATATGATCAATGGATAAAATTGATTGCAATAGATGAAATGAAATTAATCGAACCTAAACGAACACAACACGTTAGAATTTCTGATAAGTATTCTCATACATTAAAGAGAAACCACGAGTTTCTTATTAATGTCAAAAATAAATAATCCTCAGTTGTTTAACTAGATTATTAAGAGTGTTGACCCTGTGGTATCGTATGATGCATAAATCCAAAATAAATTTCAAATATATTATTAGAATATGATTTTGAATATGTACCGAAAGGGATGTAATCCATTAAGCGCAAATGCTTCTTTAGGAGAAAGACAAATGCAGTTGGGATATAATTAGCTACATTGATAAGAATAATACCGTGAATTTCAATTGTTGAAATAAACGCACCATTCGATGTGCTCAAGTAGCTTCGGATTATACTCACAAAACTATCGACCAATATGACTTTGCGTACTAGTATATATGTGTTGAAATAGAAAATTCTAAATAACGATTTAGAGTAATTTGTTTACATATAATTACCAAGTGTCTCAAAGTTAGTGGGAGCAATATCACGTTTATGCATTTTTTGATATGATCCAAGAATGTATATGATGGAGTCATTCAATAAGCATCAAAGTTGAACAAATTTTTTGATAGAAATATCAAATAGTTTGATTTTTCAATCAAAATGTCGAGGAAGCGCACACTCATAAGAAAGGACGTTTAAAGGTACCTAGATATTTCTAAACCATAAGTAAACAACACATTGTTGATTGTTAACGATGTACTTGTGTTTAAATCAACCTTTACTGTTTTAATACTCGATGTTGGATTTATAATTGATGTCATTTATAGTAAATATAAAAGATATTGGGAATGTCCCAAATGATATGCAAGGACGCCTTATGAAAATGGTTAATAAGGAACATGTAAGATGGATTCATTATGTATTAGCAATATGAATTATCATACATGTTATATTGTCTACAATATTGTGATTTGTTTATATATTTGACACATGAAGCAAATATAAAATCCAAATAGATATAACTAAATGGTTATTTGAATTGTTCTCGTGTATTTGTGAAATACTAGGGAGCTTTTTACAGAAACAACGAACTTCTTATGAAGGAGTGTTCAGACTCGAACTTTCATAAGTAATATTGAGTATATATGTTAACCATAAATTCAAGTTGAGAATCGTTAAGTTGGAAATGTTCTAAATGAAAACCTATGGATGATTAAATGAAAAAGACTAACATTGCCATGACTAGCGGCGCAGGCAAAATAATGTATATATAATAAATGCACAAATTTATAACCAAGCTGAAGGTGGTTCCAAACGTTGAGATTCTCATAACATTGTTATATGATAACAATGTCATGATTTAGTTCATAATAGAACCTAGAGCCCACTTGAAGTCTAGAGACATAATTCAGATTGTTCCATATGATAAAGTTAGTTTATCAGCATCAGAGAGAGTTAATTTGCAAAGTAGAAAATTGAACATAATAGCATACCCGTTCACCAAAGGACCGACCTAATTGATTTTGAAGAAACCGATTGGAGAAGTTGGAATAAGATTCCATAATTGACCCCAAGTGTAAGTGATAGATTAATATAGGTAGGAGTATGCCCTTGGAGCAATTATGTATTTTGTTACATATACCTAACTAGTTGACCACTCTTGTTCGAAATAAAGGTGTTTTATTTTTATTATATACTTGATATAATGTGCTATATTAGCTAATTTCATTAAAAGTATATTTTAAAAAAAAAAATCCATAAATGTATATTTTCTGATAATAGTTACAAAGTGGTGTAACTGTGAGTAAATTTGTCGCATGAAAAATAAATATACCATTTTAAATATTCTCAGTCAAGATGCAACGAGACTGGATATCGATGTATCCATTGAGACTAGAGTATGTAATGCTCACTTGATTGTTTTCTGTTGGTTAATAACTAAAGTTAAGCAGAAAATATCGATGTGACTGATTTACATAGTTCTCTTAACTTAGGAATACCATCGATCTACAATATAAGAGCCTTGCTTTGATTATAGTAAAATCATGGCATGACATCCATTGAGTGACATAGCTGGGTCGAGTGGAAGTATTGGAAATGAAGCATTATTCAAGAGAGGATTCTTTTTGTACCAAAATTAGGCACAGCACTCTTCAGATGTAATTGAAGAGATTAGAATAAAGAATTTAAATGGAAAAAGAGGCTAATCTAATGATCACACAATTAAAAGTATGCAAAATTAGAAAGAGACAAGAATTTATAAAGGTTCGGCGTTGTAGCCAACGTCCACTTTGAATAGTTTTGTTGTTTATTGATAATTCTAAACTGAGTTACAATAGTACAAAGCACTAGCACTCAAGTTACAATGGAGTTTCAGCAGAATAACAGCGCAGAAGATCCAAAAGTCTTTTTGTAGTAAACGTAGGGGTGCTATTTATAGGAGTAGACCTGGAAATATCTCCCTCGGACCTCGAAATACCCCTTCTCACACGTGGGAGGGCCCATTATATCGGTTTAAGGTTGGTTGGGATCGATCCCTAATCGATACCTATGGTTTTCGTATCGATCAAGTTTAGCTCCATTTGAGTTGCGATCGATCATGGAGATTCTTGAGGTGGTAAGCAAGCTCCAGTGAAAATTTCATAGAATTTGGATTTGTAATTTTTGAGTTATGTTTGATCCAAGGTTGAGTTGCAAGTTGGACAATGGACTCGTATCGATGCTTGCGTATCGATGGATTTCTTATTGATGACATGGAGTCATAATTCATGGAAGATCCATATTTCATGCTTGTAGACCGCTTCCTTTGCTTAGACCATGTCTTTCGTATCCATCTGGCACGTTGTCCTCGTATCGATGCTTCATGTTTTCCTTCGTATCGATGCTTGGTTTATGGCTTCGTATCGATGCTTGGCTCCTTGCTTTGTATCGATCAATTGGCTAATCGATATGAAACATGATGAAGTGGGAATGATATGAAAAGTATGAAATGGATGGACAAGAAGTACATGGATACGAAGGGAATGGATACAAAGTAGATGAATACTAGATATGTTTCACATAGATGTTGATCGATCCATAACTTGAGCATACAAACTCCGATTGACCTGAAATTTGGAATGCTTCCTTTCATAGCTTTGCTTGTCATACCATGCTAATTGTTGCTCGATTCGGACTCGGACCAAATTTGTCTTTATCCATCGTGGACCTGCAGATAACCGACCTCCGACGAGAATTGTCTTTAGTTTCTAGCCAAGTCTAGGTGTCACGGCTTTGCCAAAAGGCGGGATAACACTTTCCCTCCAAATTACATCCTGTGTAAACATGATGTGCTTTGAAAAGTTGAAATATTTATTCTAAATAAGTTCTATCTGATTCGTCAAACAGTTTGTCTTTTCATCAAGAGATGTGTCCTTTGATTAATTTCCAATAATATAAATGTCAAATTGTGGACTGCCAATGATCATGCAGTTTTTGTTGTAACTGGAGGTCGAGTGCTTGCAATTTGTTCATGAACTAGTTGTCATTAGGTAAGCATTCAATTCCTATGAAATTTGAATGTTAGTTTGGCATACATGCACATATGATAACCTGACTCCCGTTCATGTTTGCACGTTCACGGGTCATTGTCAAGTTCCCATTTTTTGGAATGGATCGAGTTTCGTATTGATCGTCTCCTGGATCGATGTGAAATTCGGTTGTAACAACGGTTGGTAGTCATTTTGATGCACTCCTTTGTATCGATCCTCTCCTAGATCAACCAGGGATGTATGAATGTAGGCTTCGTATCGATGGCTATCGATACGAGATAGGTAGTACATAGGAGCACTTCATATCAATGGACATGAAGTTTTGGGTCTCAGATAGATGGATATGAAATTGATGTTTCGTATCGATGGAGTTAAATGGTCCAAGCATGGTCTTGAAGTGACTTTCATATCGATGGTTACGAAACATTGGTCTTCGAATCGATCGGTATTGATGGATATGAAGCGCTGATGGATACGAAATGTTTAGCTCTGGATCAACTCGTGTTGATGGATACGAATGCCAACATTCGTATCGATGGAAGTTGACAGTTTCTCTCGGTTTAGTGATTGGGATATGAAACGTTTTGTTTTGGATACGAAGCCATATAAATAGCTTTTGGACTTAGACAAATTTTCCACTTGCAACTGCTATCACTTTTCATAACGATCGTGAAAAAGAAGAAAATTGCAAAGCTTTCATCTCTAAAACAGTCAACCCATTAACCCTTTAATCAATTCCTTTAAACTAGGTAACTAATTGGCTAAAACCATCTTAAAATGACGAGATTCGAGTTTCACACCACTTCATCCAAGGTGATGGCCAATTCCGACGTTGTCGATGCCGGAAAGGGGCTGCCGTTTGGTCAAGGGAACTATAATGGCGCCTTGAAGGCTAAGGGAAGAAGGAGAGAAATCGATGGAGACAATGGAGTTACTGACTTATAATTTCTATCAAGTGCATATCGATTGCAAGGCAGATCGATCAAAGCATGTTGGAGATGGATGAAGGCAGCCTTTTGCATTGATATAGATCGATAGATACGAAACCTATTCATCTTGGATCGACACAAAGGTGTTAGCAACATGGGTGATCGATACGAAGGAGCATCGATACGAAATGCATCGATACGCACATGCCACATGTCCAATGTTTAATCGATATGAACTCATGCTTTAGGGGAACGATCCAATTCAAACATTGATGGATAAGAAACCAATTGTCATTAGCTTACTTAAACAATTAATTTCGATGAGCTTTAGCCTTGCATACTCCCACTTGGCCATATAACTTCATATATGACCATCCTTCGAAGCTCGTCGATGGAACTGTAATTTTACAAAAATAAAAAACTTTAACATGAATCATTCTTCGAAGTTAGGTTGGCACAGTTGGGACGGTCTACAATAACGGTCACTCCGGTCGAATCTCGAAGTCTTGTCGCTTTGCCATCTTTTAAACTTGTAGGCATTCATAGTATTATGTAGCACTTCACTACATAACACGATCACTCACTTTACACTGGGGGGAACACGAGTGTCTTGCCATCTAATAATGGTTTTTACTAAGTTCAATAGTTATGGATCCTAGAAGCTCCAAGCAGTAGGGAGTTTAGAGTCCTCCACTTTCTATAATTGAAATGCTAGACAACATGGCAAATGTTGTAAGTCCTACTCCGGATGAACTGCCTGGTGCAGCGTTGGTTTTGAATCCGAAGGACTCAGTCCGTTCTAAGAAATTTGAAGATATGCTAGGCGGAATTTGTCTCAGGCGTGGACTATCTTCGGGAGATGTTCTATTATCGAGGCTAGAACAGAGCGCACAATCCCCCGGAAGGGTTTACGAAATGTAACAGATTCACGTGCGTAGTTGGAACGTTGCCCCCATTCTAGTATTTAATTCGAGATGAATTATTTTTCTTGAAGATCGTGCCTTCCCAACTGCATCTGAACGGATATGCACTCCTTAATAGCTTATATATCATCTTTATGGAGCATCTCCGTCATCTCTCGACCGTCGCAGAGATAAAATACCTATTTAATGTCAAGAGTAGGGGGATAATCCTTCATTCACTTTTCTAGAAGCGGCTAGAAACTGCCAAGTCGAGGCAGGTGCTTGGAGTAAGTTGAGCTACTTCAAGATTGAATGGTTCTTTGTGAGATGTCCGTCGGGATTTGCTAGATGGTGGTTAGAAAGACGTAAGTTCTTTAACTTCTTCGTCAATTAATCGGGTAATATAAGTCGATGCTGAGTCTAATACTGCATTTCTTTTTCAGCTTCGATTGCACAGCTCGAAGGAGCGTAGTTCAAGGAAATAGTAAGGATACTCCAAGAAGTGCCCGTTTAACTTAGAGAAATAAATGAAGTTCTTAGCGATGATAACTTGATCGTCGTCGGGCTCATCAAGAAAGGTCAGAGCATTGGGTTAACAGGAGTTCTTGGAGCGGTCTTAATAAGGCATAGTGGAAGACGGGCTCCTATCGCACCCCCAGTCGAAGGAGCTCAGTGTACACCTGGAGTTACAGTTGTCGAAATGGGTGAAGACGAGAGTATGGCAGCTAGACATGAGCCTGCGGTTGTGCCTCCACAGGGCCTTAGATCATCAGAATAAAAAAGAAATGGTAAGTTTCTCGTCGATAAAGCCAAGAGGCATAAGACCGTTGTAATAACTCGGTCTGTTACAACTTCTATAGGTCAGGAGACCTCTTCTCCGCAAATAGAAGGCTCATTGAGGGGATTATCAGACATCCCTATTCTGGATTATGTACCTTCGTTTCAGGACCATGGATTAGAGGGGCTCCACTCCTCTCCATGAACTGGAACAGGCCTAACTTCTTTAGACATAGGGGAGCGAATTCCAATGAGCAAGGCTACCACAATCGGTCAGTTAAGGAGTTTGCATAGGCATACACACACCTCATGGCACCACATGACTTCTAATCACATGCTTCTCAATCTCTAGAGATAACTAATTTTGGTTCTCTTTTCATTTTACAGATATGATGGTGAGACAATGTTCCATGCTCAACAATCTTCGGTCCTCATGCTATTCTTCTAGTTCTTACTCTGAATTACATTAGTGTGAATGTGAGAGGGACTACAGTCACAGCCATTACTCAAGCCAAGAGTGTGAGTGCTATGATAAGGAGAAGGAAAAGTTGCATCAAAGCAGGCGTCGATCTTGGTCACGATCCCTACCATCAAAAGGACCATCAAAATCATCCGGCTCTGGTAGGCCATCTCCTGAAACTGCACATCGAATAGTGCCACCTCACACTTCGAAATCCGGCAATCAACGCCGTAGAACCAAAACAGAAGCTCCCATTGTCACCAAACAAACTGCTATGGTGGCCACAAGGGAGGGAGCCATCCAAATTTCCAAGTTAAAGAAAAACTTCCCAAATAATTGTTTTGCTGGCTTCCACTTTCCTCCAAACTTGAAAACAATCCTGAATGACATACAAAAGATGGTACAAGACTACGTGCATAATGTGTACAGCCAGTATCGGGAGTGGGTTAAGACTGTAGAAAAGGCTTCGGCGACAGCTTTCAAGCGGGCCAAAACAATTGAAAAACAAGAGAGCGACCTGGCTCAAAAAGACAGAATAACAAGGGTGCTTAATAATAAAGTTGAATCTTCATGGAAATCGGAGATGGAGGCTGACTAGAGAGTCGAAGAGGCTTGGAAGTCCACGGAAAACATGAGGAAGACCCACATGAAATTAGTGGAGGAATGGGCCACCGTAATGCAGTTGTTATGGAAGAGAGAGATGGAGCACCGAAAAAGATCGGCGAGCTAAAGGCAAAACTGGCCGAGGCCCTTAAAGAGAAGGATGAAGCTAATAAAGTGTCCCAGGATGCATGTGAGGAGATGGTAAGGCTCAAGGGAGACAAGGATGCAGCGAACCTAGAGGCCGAGGAAGCCGATGCCAAGATTGAGAGGGAAATCAAAGCGGTAGAGGCCAGGATGGAGAATGAATTCGAAGAGCTCCTGGTCACATACAACACTAATGTCTTAAGAAACCAAAATTTAATTGGCTCGGTGAAAATTATCATTTCAAACTATATAAGGCCTAGAATCGCTTGCTCGATGATGAAAAGGATATCCGCAATGTCGCAACTGTCAATGATTTTGAACTAGAAACTCAAGTGCTAGTTAGAGACGAATCTAAAGCCCTCCATGATACAATCGTCACTCTTGAGAAAAAAACTAGCTGCAAAATATCGAAAAGCTAGGGAAGGATCCGGGATTGAACATCACGAAGTCGGTTCTGAAGTGCCTCCAACATCCCAAGCCGAGCTCACTTCTTCTATCGATCCCCATCTGTTCTAGGGTATGAACTAGACAAGCCTCATCTCTCTCTGATAACTAAACACGGCTCGAAAGGCACATCAGCTCAACATGGGAGCCAACCTGAAGAAGGTATTCTGGACACTTCTCTTATTCATTCAAACGTAGGAACATTGCCAGAAGATATTACTAATATTTTCACCTATCTTCATTCAGCCCTAGATTCTGCATCGATTGATCCTATTGCAACTCAACAAATGAATCACAAGTAGGAGGCACCAAAAACAGAGGCTACAACCATGATGGTCACCGCATCAGCTGGGTTGATGCATGAAACTAGCCGCGTTCTTAATGGTCAATTAATGGAAGCACTCCTCAACCAATAAAGTGATTTGAGCATCGAAATGCCTTTCAACATAGATGAAGATGTGATCATCATGGTCTCCTTTGGCCCAACTAGTAGCATTCCAATGGGTGTACGTATGGACTGGGCTAAGAAGATAATGGCAGAAATCAAAGCCAAAATTGAGCAAGCTGAGAAGGCTCGTAGAACTAGCAGAGGCATGACAGGTCCTGATCCGGTCTCAATGCTTGTTGTTTCTCCAGATGGCACTATCATTTCTATCTGCATGCCTCCTCCTTCTAACATCGTGAGTGCCACCATTCCTCCCGTTCCACAAAAAGAGGATATTTTGGTCCCCATAAGGTCCGAGGAGGTGATTCCTTTAACTCCCTCGGTCAGAGACAAGCCAGTTGGAGCATGCCGGGGAGGTAAAGGCTTAAAGAGACATTTGAGGGTTGGTTCGAGCGGGTTGATACCAAAGAAAAGCAAGAAGGATAAAAAAAATAAAGGCATAGACTCGCATTTTTGTTTCCTCTCTTTTGTACGTTGCTAGAATAAGCTTTTCTTTTGCTTTTGTAGGCCATGTATAGATGCAAGCTTGGCCACCGCTTATAGGGATTCTTCGAACAGATTTTGTACTTACTTTTTCAAAGAATAGTGGAAATAATATTTCATTTTTTTTTTCAGCATAACTCTGTGTTCATTTTTTTAAGTGTTTTCTCACTCGTATTTCCATTTAATCTACTCGTGAGGCTTTAGTCTCTGAGTCGAACTTGAGTCCAGCCTTAAGTCCTGAAGTCATGGATTTGGGTTCTAATCAAACACTGAATCGACTCTCAATGCACGCTGTCTCGGCCAGTGGCTGATACTTAAGTTATGCCCCTAGTCCCATGGAGAATTGAAGTAGTCGGTTGGCAGTTGTTTTCTACCTTTACTGACTTTAATTCAATTAGTCGGAACAAAGTTAAAGTAAGATGAATTTAAGTCGTCGAATGACACTCGCTCATTTTTTGGTATTTAAATCCACCCTCTAGAGATTAAACTTGTATGTTGGCGGCTAGTCACGCTTGCTTAATGTTTGTGACTATATCCGTGCTTCGAGGACATAAGTTAATTTTATAGGCGATCGGTCACACCTGTTTAATACTTAGAATTATATCTGCAATCTAGGGGATAAGTTACCGGGGGTCGGTCACACCCATTTAATACTAAGAATTATATCCATATTCTGGGGACATAAGTTATTCTATGGGTGGTCGGTCACACATGTTTAATATTTAGAATTATATCCACACTTCGGAGACGTAAGTTAATTTATAGGTGGTTGGTCACACCCGTTTGGCGTTTGTACTCTAGTCCGCGCTCTAGGACCAGAGTTAGTGGATGGGTGGTCAGTCACACCCATTCGGTGTTTATACTCCAGGCCTCTCTCTCGGTACCAGAGTTGGTCGATGGGTGGTCGATCACACCCATTTAGTGTTTATACTCCAGTTCACACTACGGGAATCTGGAGTCGGTTGACAAACGGTCCATCACATCTATTTAAGTGTTAGGATCTCGTTCACACACCAAGAATAAGGATTTGGTCAAGGTTATGGACGGTCGAATCACACCCACCTTGATTTGGAAAGCGAAGTTGTAGATGGACGGATCCATCCTCTTCGAGCTTGGAAAAATAAGGGTGAGGTCATGGATGGACGGATCCGTCCTCCTTGGACCTAGGTTGAATGAGGGCGAAGTCGTGGGAGGATCGATCCATTCTCTTTGAGCATATATTTTGGAGTTTGTACTCCAGCTCGCAATGACGGAGCTGGATTTTGTTAGAGGATCATCGTATTACAATCCTTCTTTACTTTATCGTTACTTTCCCCTAATCTTGGGGTTTCACTTATCGAGTAATCGGTCGGATCAAGGTCACTCCCTATTTGAATAAGTCGTACCATAAGATGGAACTTAGCTCTTCGTGCATCATGGCGGTCGCACGATGCAATTCAGGAATCGTCAATCTGGCTTGATGAGTCTGCATTTTATTGCTAAAATAAGAAAGTACGGCAAAGTTAGTTGCCTTATTACAGGTTTGAATTCAAAAAAACATAAACAAACTTCATATAAAAAGCAGATTAAATGGATAAAAGCCAGTTATGTTTAATAGCGGCGAAGACTCTCGCTGTTCCATTCTCTCGGTAAAGTGAGATCGTCAATAGTTGATAGTTTGAATGTGCCATCTCTAAGTCTCCGCTCGATGACATACGGTCCTTCCCATGTCGGTTTCATGTGTGAAAGGACTGGATTAATTCGCTTAAGTACAAGATCACCAACTTTAAACATATTAGGTTGGACCTTGGCGTTGTATAATCGGATGACTCGAATGCGATGTGCGGCTGCCTTCAAATCAGCCTCTTCACGCTTCTCATCCAATAAATCCAAAGATTCAGCGAGTAGAATGGCATTCGTCTTTGGATCATAACAGGTCACACGATGAGAAGGTACTTCTGGCTCAACCGAAATAACAGCTTCAGAGCCGTAGGAAACTACAAATGGAGTATGTTCGGTCGTGGACTTATGGGTAGTTCAATATGCCCATAAGGCTATGGGAAGCTCACGACCCACTTACCTCCAGCATTCTTCAGTCGTTTCTTTAGAATGGACTTGATGACTTTGTTAACAACTTCGACTTGTCCATTTGATTAAGGGTGAGATGCTGTCGAGAACTTCCTCCGGATGTGGTAACATCGATAGAAATCTTTGAACTCCACACTATAGAATTGGACTCCGCTGTCGGTGATAATCGTTCATGGAGGACAAAACGATATAAGATCTTGCATACAACAAAGTTGATTACTTTCTTCCTCGTGATAGTAGCAAGGGGCTCAGCTTTCGCCCATTAGGTAAAGTAGTCAACTGCAACGATGATGTACTTTGCGCCACCTTTGGCCAGAGGCAAAAACCCTGTTATATCAATGCCCCATGTGGAAAATGGCCCTGGACTGACCATCTGAGTGATTTCGGTAGGTGGGGCTCTTGGAATTCTGGCATGTTTTGACACTTGTCACTTGGCATAATCTAATGCATCTTGATTCATGGTCGGCTAGTAATATCCATATATGAGTATCTTTTTCGCAAGTGCTTGCCCCATGGTGTGGTCGCCACACTCTTCCTCGTGCACGTCATGTACCACTCGTTTGATCTCGCCTTGGGAGATACACTGGAGTAAAGGAATAGAATATCCCCTCCTATATAGGACTCCATTTTGGAGAATAAATTGCGAAGCTTTCCGGAGGACCGATCTTTTCTCACTTCTACGTTTGTGTAACGCCCCATGCTCAAGATAATTTCGGAATGGAGTCATCCACGACTCTTTTTTGGGTGTTGCCTTATACACTCGGTCGGTCTCCATCTGATCGATGCTTGGGGCCGTTAGTGTCTCAATGGGAACGAGTCCCATTTGCTGTTCTTCAACAGTGCTGGCTAACTACGCTAACGAATCGACTTTCTGATTGTGCTCTCAGGATATACAGTGGATGGCATAGTAGTCGAACTGATTCAACACTTCTTGAACCCGAGTAAGATAAGTAGCCAATCTTTGATCTCTGGCTTGATACTCCCTCGAACCTGGCATACAATCAAATGTGAATCACAGTAAATCTCCACAGCAATAACTCCTAGGTCTCTGGTAAGTCTTAGTCCAGCAAGCAAAGCTTCGTACTCGGCTTCGTTATTAGTTGCGCGGAAGTCAAACTTCAAAGCATAGCATATGGATCGATCTTCTAGGGTTTAAAGTACCACTTCAGTGCCTGAGCATCGGTCGTTTGATGCACCAAAAGTATATAGCTTCTACGTGCACTTGGGAAATTCAATGGCTTCAGGAAAATCCTTCGGCATGGTGAACTCTATATGAAGTCCGCCAAAACTTTTCCTTGGATAGCTCGCCTTAGCGTATAAGCGATATCAAATTGACTCGGCTCGATATTCCATTTAAGTAACCTACCAGACATCTTAGTTCGCGTAAGGACCTGTCGTAATGGTCGGTCAGTGTAAACAGTAATCGGATGAGCCTAGAAATATGGATGGAGCTTCCTCGAGGGTATGAAGAAACAATAAGCCAGCTTTTCCACCTTCGGGTAGTTTCTTTCTACCCCAGTTAACCTCTTGCTGATATAATAGACTGGTCGTTGGATCCAGTCCACTTCTTGAATCAAAGCAGCACTGATTGCATGTGTAGAAACCGCCAGATAGACATACAATCTCTCATGATCAATCGGCTTCGACAAAATGGGAGGTGTCACTAGATGTTGAACTAGTGCCTAGAATACACCCTTGCACTTTTCTGTCCACTCGAAATTCTTTTTTCCTTTCCTGATCAGATCGAAGAAGGGAATGCACTTGTCCGTGGATCTGGAGATGAATCTACTCAAGGCTACCACCTTCCATTGAGGCTTTGCACCGCTTTATGGTTCTGGGAGTTTCAAGATTTCGAATCGTCCATATTTTCTCAGGGTTGGCTTTAATTCCTCGAGCGTTGATGATGAATCCAAGGAACTTTCCTGATGTAACTTTAAAATGACACTTCAACGGATTGAGCTTCATTCCGTACTATCGGAGTATGTTAAACATCATTTCCAAATCACTGACATGGTTGATGGATAATCGCGACTTCACGAGCATATCGCCCATGTACACCACCATGGTCTTTCTGATCTGGTCAGCGAACATTTGGTTAACGAGCCTCTAATAAGTTGCTCTACCGTTCTTGAGCCCGAATGGCATCACCTTGTAACAATAGAATCCCAGATCGCCAACGAAGCTAGTATGCTCCTGGTTGGGAAGATGCATTGGTATCTTATTGTAGCCAGAGTATGCATCCATAAAAGATAAGAGCTCGTGTCCGGTTGTTGAGTCCACTAGTTGATCGAGTCTGGGAAGCGGGAAACTATCTTTATGGCATGCTTTGTTTAAATCTGAATAGTCCATACATGTCTAACATTTCCCATTCGATTTTCTTACAAGCACTGGATTCGATACCCACTCTGGGTATAAAGCATCACGGATAAACCCATTAGTCTTGAGTCTATCTACTTCTTCCTTCTGGGCAGCAAATCTCTCTAGATCCATACCGCGCCTTTTCTACTTCACCGGGATGTGCCACGGGTCAATGTTTAATGCATGACTCACGATGTTTGGCGAGATCCCATACATTTCTAAATTAGTCCAGGAAAATACATCAAGGTTTGCTTGGAGAAAATCGACTAATTGAGATCCGACCTTTATCGTTCTTGGATCGTCATCGTCGTGGATCAGCACATCAATCGTCAACACCGCCGGGAAAGCCTGGCAGTCTTTGACTTCCTTCTCATCATTATTGTCTCTAGGATCAAGGTCTTTAAGGAACTGGTTATGGTGCCCGGGCCTAGCCCAGGCGTTAGTTGTCAATTTTCTAAAAAACTGACGTAGAGAGATTCCTCTGCGCCCTTGCCTTTCTCCTTCCACTACGCATCCCATAGCTTTGCAACATAATAGGCACGTCCAGCTGCCTGATAACCATGTACCACCCTAACCCCATTATCAATGGGGAATTTTAGAGTCAAACAACATAGGGCAATCGCTGTCCTGAAATCTGTTAGGGCCGGATGGCCCAAGAAAGCATTGTAGGGGGAATGAATGTTCAACACAACAAATTGCAGCATCCAGACTCTCCTGCGATCTATAATACCCAACTTAATTGGCAACTCAACCATCCCAGCAGGTATGGTTGCACTTCCATTAAAACCATGTATGAGTGACTAACACGATTTCAGATCTTTTGCCTTCATTCTCATTTGGTGATAAGCGCGCTTAAAAAGAATGTTCATAGAGCTTCTGCTATCAACGAAGATCTTCTTCATCCAAGTAGGACCTATTTAGGTAGAAATGACCAATGGATCAATAGTGGGGGCCATGACTCTATCAGCATCTTGGTTTCTAAAAACGATGCCGTATGTCATCATCCTCTGTTGTTTTGCGGGGCCCCGTCATCAGCACTACTACAACGCTCGAAGTCCACATGCCTAATCAAATTGGCATATGACTCAATTTCCTTCCAGCTCCAATCAGCTGGATGAGGACCACCACTCATTGTATTTATTAACAACCTCCCATGCGTACACGTGGGTTCTTCAGGCCTAGCTTGGCCTTGACCTTGATTTGGATTAGATGGGCCCGTGCCTCCATTCTGTGAAGCTCGAACAAACTGTTCCAACTTTCTTTCTCTAATCAATCTCTCGATGATGTCTTGCAAATGATGGCCCTCATTGGTGTTATGGCCGTAACAATCGTGAAACCTACAGAACTTCCCGGTCTGAATTTGTTTCTTAGATGATGGTTTCAGAGTCGGTTTCTTATACTGTTTGGTATTACAAGTCTGAAGGTAAACATTTTTCAGCGACGTGTTTAAGGGAGTATATCGATCGAATGTAGGAGCTCTGGGTCTCGGTCCGCGATGTGGGTCTTTCTTCTTCCCTTGACCTCCGTTGCCCTTTTGTTAACCTTGCTTAGTCTATATGTTTAACTTTATTTACCTTAACTCTCACCGATCTTCTTTACTGCAACATTGCTCTAAATGCCTTCACTAACGGTCCCTACATCGTCCTGCTTCCTAAATCGTCTACCATCTTCTCTCCTCAAAAACTAGGCTGTCTTAGCATAGAAACGATCTAATGAAGCAGGGGATTTCTCAGCCAACTAATTGCTAAACTCGAAATTAGGATCGATCCCTTTAGTCAATGCCATCGAAATAGAATTATCATTGGGGTTGCTGAACTCAGTACAAGTAGCACGAAACCTTTCCAAATAAAACCTAAGAATCGCTCCTGGAGCTTGAGTAACACTGGACAAGGTGTTGACATAGTTCGGTGTTGTAACATGCATACAGAACAGTTCGACAAACTTTGTAGCCAACTGATCGAAACATTAAATGGATCTGGGTGGAAGACGAGTGAACCACATAGTTGCAATGCCTATCAAGGAGATAAGGAAGCTTCTACACTTAACCGCATCGTCAGCTCGAGCGACATTCATGAGCCATTCATACTTCAAGAATGCTGGTTAGGATCCAAACGTCCGTCGTACACTGGCAAGGTTGCCATCCTGAATTGATAAGGTGGCTCAGCATAAAGAATGTCATTGGTGAATGAAGTATGACTTCGGAAGATTCCCCAGTCATCGTTTGTGAGGCCTTGACATTCTTTGATCATTTGGCGTATCATGGTTATAATGTCAGGCATCTGGATATTCAAGGCTACGGCATGGTCGGGTTCCGTGTTGCGGGATGGTTCGGTTGCCGTCTATGGTCCACCCTATGCCTCCTTGGCTCTCGATCTTTGGGGAAGTGAGGAACTTGAGCATGAATGCGTTGACGAGGGGCTAGATCTAGTTGGTTCTAGATCTCAGCTTTCAAATCTATAGTGGCAGCAGCTGCATGGTCTTGAATGGTGTGATAAGGAAGTGCTCCTCCTCGGGAGGAGGGTCCAGCTTGATGCCCCATAGAAGGGCCGAACCCCAGCCTATCCGAGATTCATAGCATGCTGATGCCTGAACGCTTCTGCATAGTTTCCATCCAGCCAGCGGGGTATTGATCTATTATTGAAGTTAGATGAATCCAAGCTTTCAGTCGAGGATTAAGAAGCATGATCCCTTCTAGATCTCCTTCGCCTTTCTTCGTTCAGTTGGTTTGCGAGCTCAGTGTTGGCACGGATCTGATGAGTGAGCCCCTGACGGCTTTGAGTTAGCTCTTGCAGAAGGGTTTGGAACTCTTCTCTAGTCACAGGACTAAGCAGATTTGGAGCTCCATCTGATGCTTGGCCTGCTGTGGTAAGCTGCGCTGGACTTTTCCTATCCCTTCCTTGTGGGTTAGCAGCTTTTGAAGCAGTTCTGGTAGTGCACACCATGTTTGGGGGTCGCTCTTCCTAGATCTGGAGTAATCTGAATAGAATGGAAGGAACTACTGGATGACAAATCTAGATCTCCTCCTTAGATTTAATAATCTGATAATGGAATGGGATCCACAGAGCAGGAGAAAAACAGGGTTTTCTCAGTAGAAGCACCAAAGTGTTTGTACCAAAATTGGGCAGAACACTTTTCGGATGTAATTGAAGAGATTAGAATGAAGAATTTAAATGGAAAAAAGGGCTCATCTAACAATCACACCGATAAAAGTATGTAGAAATAGAAAGAGACAAGAATTTATAGTGGTTCGGCATTGTAGCCTACGTCCACTTTGAATAGTTTTTCTATTTATTGATGATTCTCAACTGAATTACAATAGTACAAAGCACTAGCACTCAAGTTATAATGGAATTTCAGAAGAATAGCGGCAAAGATGAGTCAAAAGTCCTTTTTCAGTAGGCGTAGGGGTGCTATTTATAAGAGTAGATCTGGAAATATCTCCCTCAAACCTCGAGATACCGCTTCTCACACGTGGGTGGGCCCACCATATCGGTCTAGTGTTGGTTGGGATCGATCCGTGATTGATCCCTATTGTCTTCGTATCGATCAAGTTTAGCTCCATTCGAGCTGCAATCGATCATGGAGACTTTTGAGGTGGTAAGCAAGCTCCTATGAAAATTTCATAGCATTAGGAATTTTATTTTTTGAGTTATGACCGATCCAAGGTTGAGTTTGCAAGTTAGCTAATGGATTCGTATCAATGCTTTCGTCTCGATGGATTTTGTATCGATGACGTGGAGCGAGAATTTTAGAGAGATCCATATTTCATGCTTGTAGACCGCTTCCTTTAGTTAGACCATGTCTTTCATATCCATCTAGCATATTGTCCTTCGTACCGATGCTTAGTTTGTGGCTACGTATCGATGCTTGGTTTGTGGCTTCGTATCGATGCTTGGCTCCTTGCTTTGTATCGATCGATTGGATGATCGATACAAAAGCTGAAGTGGGATCGATACGAAATGGGTGAGTATGAAATGGAAGGACATGAAGTACATGGATACGAAGAGAATGGATACGGAGTAGATGGATATGTACTAGACATGTTTCACATAGATCTTGATCGATCCATAACTTGAGCATACGAACTTCGATTGACTTGAAATTTGGATTGTTTCCTTTCATAGCTTTTCTTGTCATACCATGCTAATTGTAACTCGATCCGAACTGAACCAAATTTGCCTGTATCCATCGTGGACCTGTAGATAATTGATCTCCAGGAAGAATTGTCTTTAGTTCTAGTTAAGTCTTAGGTGTCACGGCCTTGCCAAAAGGCAGGATAACAGATTCATCTCCCCAGTCGTATGGGTTAGTATCAGGTCAACTGAGGTCAATTCAAGGTCAAGGTCTATGACCAAAACATTTTGGTTAATAATAATTGTTATTATTGAACCAAAGACTTTGGTTTGGACTATAGAGGTTAATATGGACGCTATTGGAATCTTTACCATTACCAAATTTCGTGAGTCCAGAGTGATATAGTTTTGACGAAAAGAAGTGGTGTAAATAAAAGTCACAACCAGGTAATGCTTAACAAAGTGAAATTGGATTTTACCGAGACCAAATAAACCGTTGACCTAATTTACGCCTAATGAGTAATACAATCGAAATGATGAATCCTCTTTTGAACAAATGGTTTAATTATTTATTATTGCTATAAACCAATTAAACTAATTCATATTTATGAAGTATTAATTATAGAATATGATTATAATTTGAGAAATAAATATTGCAAAATATATTTATAATGGTTATAAATATATCAATGAATATACGATATCGATAATTAATTAAATTGGATTAAAGTGTGTAATATTTTTATATGGGCTTAAATGGGTTTAAGGACCATCATAGGGCTTATCAGTTTTGGCCGCAAACAATAGGTAAGGGCATCTCATTTTGAGTTAAATAGGCTTGATTTTGGATAACTCAAACTAAAGAAGAATAAGTGTGAGATGGGATCCACTTTTTCCTCATTTAAATCCACTATATACGCATATCTAAACTAATTTGGTTAGATCTTTTTTCCACCTCCTCCACCATAGATTGCTAGCCAAAAATCATCCTTAAGCCCTCCATCATTGCAAATTCAAATCAAGTCAGATCTAATCAACATCCGATCGTTGAAGTTCAACGGTTCAAGAACTAGCAATCTGCTTAATCAGAAAGAGTTTCAAGGGGAGAATTTATATTTTCATGGTGTACTTAAAGGATTTGGAATTAAGGTATGATTTTAACCGATAATAGTTATTAGTATAATTTTTTATCATATATGTATATGTATATTATATTGTTAGTTAGGAGGCGGTTCTTATATGTTGACAATGTTGTTACAAATTAGTTTAGTTATATGCATGTGTATATGTTCATGCTTAATTTTTTATCATATATGTCATACACCCATATGTATAATAATACAAGTGTACATTTTATTGTATTATACATACACATATATATTATTTAATCATATATATAAATTTTATTTATAATTAGTTGCAACATTATATCATGATTAAATTTAGTAATATAATTTTATTTACAATGTATTATAGCAATACCAATTTTTGAGGGTAAAAAAATATTTTTTAAATATTTTATTACTATTTAATATTATTTAAATAATTTTATTCCATTAACAAATTCTATTAATTTGAAATTGTCATGACAGTTATTTCTTGAATTTTATGAAATTATATTAGCACCAAATAAGCACTCGGCCAAAATAATAAAAAAAGGTTATTTTTTCTATTTTTTAAAATTAATTATTTAAAACGGCTTCAAATAAATTAACTATTAAAAATAATTTTATGATAAGTAAAAAGTTGAAAAATTCTTCAAACCATAAAATATCAGTTACGATATTCTAGAATTTTTAAATTTGAAAAATAGTTTCAAAATTAACTTTTACAATAATTTATTACTTTTTTAATGAATATTTAATTAAAATAGAATTTTAAATTAAAAAGTTAATAAAAAAAAATTAGACCGTGTGCATGACCTGAGATTTTTTTCTTAATAATTTTATTAGTTAATATATATAGTATAAATATATTTTCATATAGACATATATAAATTATTTTATTATTACGAGTATATATGCACGTCCATTTGGACCTGCATCTAGTTACATGGTATTTGGATTTTATCTATCATAACATCTATGCTTTAATTTTTAATAAATCTTCATTACAACCTATTTGATGATTATTATTTATTTTTGTTGACCCATATATTAACTACTTTTCCTCACAATGTTCAATATTTCCATGCTACAATTAATCTTCGCTTACTTTTTTGATATACTATTTTTATGATGAACCAAAAGTATTACTCAACCAATATCATTTAGTTTGTCTATAAAAAATGTGGAGAACTGTATAACATATCTACAAATTGTTTTACTAAAAGCACCCAAATTATTGCTTCATAATACCATGATGCGGTCTAAAGAAGTAGAAAACTAAATGCCTTTAGCACCACACCACAATATGGAATTAAAGGCATCCTATTTTATACTTCTTAATACCACATCATGATGTTAGTTAGTACATTCTTGGATGCTTTTAGCAGCACACTACAAATGTGCACACTCTACAGATTAGTTGCTAGTCTCTGCATCTGGTGTTGGCTTAAAAAAACATGTATCTGCTCTTCACATTTGTTATACAAATCAAAATCAACTTATTTTATGGTTGGATATGTAGATTTTATACAAATTCACTATTTCTTATAATACATTTACTCTATGGTCAATTACAATTTCTTTTTTTTCATCCTATATTTCCAATATGTACTGAAATTGAAATAGACATACCCATTACGCATCCAAATTTCATATTATTTGCTACATCACTATGGATTTAAAGCCAAGTATTACCTCAAAAATAATTAACAGTAATATCCAATATATGACTGCACTTATCATGAATCAAGTTCCAATTACCATGGCAAAAGGCTAGAGTGTCATTTTATTTGAAAATAACGGCTCCATATTCATTATGAAGATAATGTATCACATCAAATGTAAATTATCATGAACCCTGAACTTAGCCAATTATTTATTATGGTATTGCATCAATATGTCTAAAAGAAATCTTCATTTGGAATTTATATTTTTGCAATGTAACATGACATAAAAATCATAATAGTCTGAAAAGTCTATAATATTGCTCAAATATGCATTTTAACATTTATTCTAATTAAAGCTTTGCACAAAATAGATCATTGGCAGCTACATATTTTCTTTCCATCTTCAGTACCATCATTCTCCACTGTGAATGAAACCTTTTCTTCAATAGGTATCTTAATATAGTGAATGACCCGCAATTTTGGCTTTTCCTAGGTTGGTTTTCCTTTCAATTTTCTTTCTTTTAGTTCACACTGGCAGCACAAAAATAGCACGCGCACACACACGCACACATATATATATATAGAAAATAAACAAACAAAATATCATATATCTTACCATCATATATCCTACGATCACAAACCCATCATGGGAAAAAATACTTACTATTAGTAAAACGAAAAAATATCGTACATACACAAACATAGAATACACAGTAAAATTTATGCTTTTTTGATCCACAAATTAGTGAAAAATGAATAACTATGGTTGTAAATTTACATCTACTTGCCAATTAAAAATCTAAATACACAAATAAACAAATTTGATTCAATATCTACAGGTCTACACTATTAAATCTTGCAATTAATTTATTGTAAGTACATCCTCTAAGATCAGTCCCTTGAGCACTTATTAGATTTTTTTTAATTTATTGCTAATTATAATAATAATTTATTTTAGGTTTGAACATTTTGCTCTCCTGGCCTTGCTTTATCCTACATTGTCCACATTACTTGAATACCTCATATTGACATGTAATTACATTGTCATGTGGATTCGTTTCATGTTTTCTTTCCCATATTGCAAACATACGTGTCAATTATCATTAGTAATTACTAAATTGCCCATATACCAACACGCTAATAAGTTAAAACCAAAGGTCAATCAAATTATAGTGGAAGCATTAGCTAGATAAAAATGCAAATTACTGGTTTGAGATTTCTTCTGACTTCTAGGCAAGTTTAAGATAGCTACTGCCTTTCTTAATGGAGAAGTGATTGTATGAACCTAAGAATCCTTCCTCAAACTACCTATCAATCGGATAAAAATATCAATGATATGGAAAAAAAACTTGTTTCATTAGCTATAGAATTTATATTTTTCAAATATCGTAGTATCAATGCTAATAAACTATATCAACGATCGTGATTGAAAACTGATGATTCTTTCTTAATAAAAATCTAGGTTGCTTATGCTATTTAGGCCATCCAAACAACAACTAATTAATAGTACATCATAGTAAATTTGAACAATTATAAATTCTTGATATTCAGGAAAGAAATCATAAAAAAGAGAAAGTGCATTTAGGTTAAATTTAACTATAATCAAGAGAATGAAAATTATGAATAAATATAATCAATACATGTTAATAAACAAAAAGGAAATGAAAAGAAATTGAAGTGAAAAATAAATATAGCGAGGAAAGCAAACGAAATAAAATCGTGTCAGCTATTCCTAAAAGCACTATTACATCATTTGTGCAGAAAACTTGGCTTATGCGTTGCTATTTGAAGAAGACACTGGTAGCCGTTAACCTAACTAATTTTAGTTGCTGAATATGTAATTGTTTCACACACACGCATACATGTATGAGCACACACATATGAATTTATTACGAAAAATCAATAAAAATGGATCAACTTTTAGATGTGTATGAAAGAAAGAGAGTATTCTACATAAAATAAAGGAATTGCCGAAGGAAACTCATGTTATTCATAGCGATACCGGTAACTATATGCTAATATATAGTTGCAAATTCAAGGATCCATATTAACATAGAAAATACTACAATTCATATGAATAAAGCACTAATTTCCAAGGAAAATAGTGAAGGGTTTCTTTATAATAAAAAGGTGAGAATGTAGGACTTTTCAAGCAATATTTGGAGCATAACCATACCTATCTTTTGTTAAGAAAAATACCGCCTTTGGAAATATTGCCGTTGTGAAGAATATAGTGGATGAGTGACATCAAATAAATGAAGAAAGATACATCTACTATGTAGTGCATATTTGGATTAACACAAAATCATGATATACATGTGCAGATTGCAAATTTTTGATGTATCATGTACAATTTTGAACTTTAAAACATGTACGGTATTGAAAGGTCAATAATAGTTTGCATTTTTTACCATTTCATTTCCTTAGTAATTTCAAGAAATAACATACTTGCATTAAAACTAAAATAATTTCCATGTTTACTTATATTTAAACTATCAGAAAATGATCAAGAATGAAAAATACTTAATTGAGCATCAATAACCGAGTAATGAACTTACTATGTATACTACATTGCAAGATCAGAAATAAGACGAACATAATTTTCTTTGCTTTGAGATACACATTTCAACAAATAACTTACTGATACTAATTAAAAACCAAAGTAACTTCCATATGCGTTGTTCTTGGTCTACAATATTAAAAGTATTACAAACTGATTGACAATGAAAATACTTATTAAATTAAATGATTAAGAATATCAAATGCAACTTACTATAAATCGATGAGTGAAAAGGAGATAAAAAAATAAATATAACTTTACTAAAGCATCAAGTAAAGCTAATCATTACTAAAAACATGCTTGCTTGCATGGTTCCAGTTCAAAGATATCAAACAAAAGTTATTGAATATGCATAACCAATCCATAGCAGAACCATCTTATAGTTATGAATCAACGATTGTATGCAATATACTGTAAGACGAAGCAATAAAAAACACAAAACATAAATATTAAGTGAGTATAAACGAACATGATCTTCATTTACAGAGATATGCATAACAAATGCTTTTAATTGGTGTAAATTTGCAAATTTAAGCAACTGAATATATCTTGAACTTCTTGTTTAAATTATCAAATTATAAAAAAATAATTGTGACAACCTCATTACAAAGCTTAAATTCATTAATTAATCAATATGAAAGCTTCATGTTTAAGTATTTGTACGAAGTTAAATCATGTAAGAAATCAGTAAACAATTTGTGGCTTAACCACTACTATCAATTTAGTTGACTTATTCCAGCCATGAGTTATTCTTTTGCCAAATCAAAATCACAACAGCATCACATTTTCTTAGCCTAAAGAAAATGATTTTAAAAAATGTGTTAAAGCTAAAATTACTGTTATTCAATTAAAAAAAGAAAATAGCGATGAAACGCTTGAGGATTCAAAAGTAAAAAATAAATATCATTTAATGTTAGAACTCACAAATGTAGGATACAAAAAAACGGTTTTACTTAGACTATAGTTTTTCACCCATCCTCTTCATAAGTATATCAGCTTTATGTCGATAAATTATGCTAAATTAATGGGAAGAATAAAACTGATTAATCAAAGGGCTGCTCCTTTAATTTTCTTTAAATATAATGTGCAACTATAAATGTGCACTGCATAAGGAGTGTTTTGCAGCAAGTGATGCAAAGTTTATTTTGAAGTGCCCTATGAATGATCCTTTAATATCAATAAAAATATTAGTTCCTCAATTTTAGTTATTCCATGAGTAAGATCCGATAAGTGATATTTATTAAAAGCCGCATAAAAATTCAAATAGTAAAGTTAAAAGAAAGAAATAAAAAAAAAAAAAAATTACTGTTACCACGGTAAGTTTTTGATAAAAAGAAACTACTAATGGAACTAACTCATTTTAGTGGAACCCTTATACAACTTTAAGGAAATTTTCAAGAATACAGTCTTGCATAATTTTTATGTTATTAATGAGAGAATAAAAATAACCTGCATCGAAAAAAGACAAATGAACCTTTTTTTTGTTTTCTAAGAAACCACATTTTACCACAGCCTTGACCTAATGGCCTGAATGCATGTTTTTATAAAGAGAATTGAACAAAGTTGCTTATCCCTTTACTATAAGTAAAACCAAAACCAGTTTGCACAAATTTCGATATGTAACAAATCCTATGTTTTATATGTTATATACCAAATTCTACATTTACTAAATATCCTAGCTGTGAAATTTCAGTAGGCATAAAAATAGTCATAGTGCTTAAAAATGCAATATTTTATGGCAAAGTGGCCACCTTATCTTACTCTTCGATCAAATGAAACCTGATCTCTAAACAGATTATAAATGAAAAGTATGCCTCTAATAGTTCATTGTTGAGAAAGTACTTTTAGGGGCATATATCTGCAAACCAAAGAACCAAGTCATGTTTAGTTTCTTCTAGTTACCAGAATGAAACAAACTCATGTCAGTTTGACAACAAAGTTAACAACTACAGGAAAATTGGTCATCAAAAAAAATTGAAAACGTAGAGGAGCTCAGACATGCTTAGCGTTATAAGATGGAACTGTTGTTAGAGGAAAGGTTACACACACATGATTTTCCTCATTATATATATGTCTAATGCATTAATTTTTGATCGTTAGTGGTACAATTATCATTTATAGATAATAGATGAAGTCTGTGCAAAATTGATTTAGCAGTACTTAATTCATTTACACTCATCATGTAAATCATGTCTGCCATGTTTATCAAAAAACGTAACGTATTAGTAATTATATTGTAACATGTACGACTTTGTTTTGCACTTTGAGTGACAGTTATAGTAGAAATTTACAGTCTTACAGTTAATTTCCATCAGTTAACCTGATTCGAAGCCACATCATGGTGTTTTAAAGTGTATTTGGAATTACATGTGTTGTTAAACCAGTCAAACAACATGACTGCAACAAAGTTTCATTCATAACAATTGAGCCTTCTTTAGGCTAGTTTGGCATCTATATGAACCTGAAGACGATGTGGTATACGTTGGTGGTAATGGCATTCGGTTGATGGAAATAGCTTCTGTAAGCACCGTTTGGTTTGCAAATGACAAATGCATCGATTGATTCGGTACTAAGAGGCGACGATCGATTTTGGGATTCAGCCGCGCTTCAATTGCGTTGTGACAAGAGGCATGATCTAATTGTAATTATGTGTCGATCGATTTGGCTATGATAGGTATTATGGAGATGGTGGTGGTGTATTCGAGTATAAGAGCTCTGATGGTATTGAATCGCCATGGCAATTAGGGTTGGGGAAAAAAGGGAGAATAAAAAGAGACATAGAAGAAGCGAACGGGAATAGAATGAGGAAGCAAACAAAAATGAAGCGAAAGTGTAATATAGTTATTTCAAAAAGATGCGGTTGAATGTATATGAAAAGAATTCTCATTATTAGTAGTAAAGATATATTTGTATACGTGTATTATTCACTATTTATAAATATAAATACATATATATTAATATATAAAATAATTTATATATTTAGATCAATCTATATTAATAATATGTATATAAAAATATTAATATTTTATTTGTAAGATGACATATATAAAAATATTTATTTACATATTTTAAATATATTATACGTATATATAAAAAATTATTTAAACTAATTTAACACACACATGCATGCACACACACACACACATTTATATATGTATATGTATATATAGGATCAAATTAACTCTAGAGGGGAGGGGCGGGGTGAATAAGGTTTATAATAAATTCACAGAATAATAAAAATTGTAGAACAAATAATAACAGAGGAAATGCGAACATAACAGTGGCACATAATTTTATCTAGCTTCGGAAAAACCTCCCTACTACTACTCCAAAGGTTTCTACTTAAATTAGACAATCGAATGCTTATAGACCCTATAAACTCTTGACCCTTGCTAACCTGATTGTTCTAACTGTACGCTCAAGACCTTGCCACAAATAAAATCCCGAGTTGAAAATTGTCGAACTATGCCTCATAGTTCTTACCAGTTATAAATCTAGAGTTTTACAAAGTTTAAGAACAAATAAAAAAGTACAATATAAAGAAAAATAAGGTTACCCTAAATTATATAATACGACAAAATAAAAATGCACACTCCTTTTTTTATTTTTTAGCCTGCATTAATTTAGTCCATGCCTATACTCTTTGTACTTATAATCTAAAATTAGGGTTATGTTTTGTTTCAAAGTCATTGATTCCACTAGTCAATTGATCAAAGTAGCTTGTACGCCTTGATTTCCTTGCCGATCAATCTCATTGCTTTGATTTGCACTTGGTTGCTTCGACGTTGAGAAGATTGATGTCAATTTCGTAAGAACTCCATTTCCTTTTTGATTTCCATATTCGAGCTCGACTTAATTTTAAATTGCCAGTGATGATTGGGTTTACATAGGGTTTGATTCCCTATATTTTCAAATATATTTTTGGCTTTGAAAATTTCATAAGCTTTCTTCCGCCGTTCGATTTTCTGATTGAATTTATGACTTGCTCAATATTGATATATATTCAAAACTTAAATTGACTTCTGGTTTGAAACTTTAAACGTGCGATTTTTCCTTTGCAATTTTGTGACTTTTGTGCATCTTTACCTTCTTAGAGTCATAACATATTTTTTGAAATAATTCTTGACCACTTGATTTGTTCCTTGATGAAATCTAGGCACTTGGTTGATCTAAAATCACATTAGCTTATACTCGATGCGGCAATCTGAAATTTCGTTTTGATGCATGTTGTGTCAATCTCGAAATTGCCTTGTACTATGATGTTGTTTGTTGCTTCGGATCTCGGTAAGCATTAGTCGAGAACTTGTGGATCTATGGTTGATGTATGTTGAAAGGAATTTAGGTTTGGTTGTAGTTTGAAGATGTGAAGATGATTGTTGAGTTTTTGATATTGATTTGCTTTGATGCTCTAAATGTTGTTGTGCCTGAGTGTGCATGTCCTTATGTGTTGATCCAGTTCATTGAGTCTGATACACTTCCTTGCCATGTAATTGAGTTGGTCAATTTGTGATGCACTTGCATTGAAGTGTACATTTCTGGTTTAGTCATAAGTTGCTTGTCTGCATTTATAGTTGAATCACCACTTGATAAGATGCTACTTTATACACCTCACTAATTTTCACTCTGTACATATATACATGTATATACATATATGTTTAAATGCATATTAGTGTGCTTTTTTCCTTGTTGCTCTTGTAGTGCATGTCTGAATTGGCTTGACCTTTGCTTGTACATGCCTTCGTGTTAAGCCATTATGTGCATGTCCAAGTTTGATTTTTTGAGTTTTATTTTTTGTATTTATTGCCTAACTAGCCCTATGTGCCCAGACCTGTTATTGAGTTTTATGGCTAGTGTGCTTGTACATCCTTATGCTAGCTTATGTGCACTACATGTCTGGATTTGCACTTGTATTTCATTTATTTTATTTTTGGTGCACATGACTTGCTGCTATACTCATCCCCTTGAGTCGAGCCTAAAATTCATTGGGCTTTACCTCTTGCATTGGTCCCTGCACTTGAATCTATGTAAGTAGGTTTTGCATATGTGCATATCCCTATGGCATATACAATGATACACTGTGCATGTCATATGTTGCTCATGTACATTTAGTTTTGATTCCTATTTAAAATATGAAAACAAATAAACCCATAAACTGAAGCAATATCAATATTCAATTATTATTTTTTGTTTTCATAGTTTCAGTTTGTTTCTTTTTTCATTTTACCCTGTTGTTCTTTGATAGGCTAAGCAGATGATTGGAGAGAAGATAGCTGAGGTAAGACGATAACAAATAAAATTCGAGTGAGTGAAACAATGTTGAACGTGTGAGTGTGAAATAGTGTTGTATTTGATAGTGAAAAATAATGAAAGTCTAAAATAGTTGAAGCTATGTAGTAAGTTTGTACAATTTGAAATTGTAATAAAATAAAATATTTGTCTAAATGAAATTCTGATTTGTTTATTTCATTATGTGATATTGCAATAATACTATAACAAACACACACACACATACACACACATATATGTTTATTGTCATCAAACAAAAATCATAAACTATTATATTATACATATAATATTTATATAAATTAAATGCTTATATATATACATATATATATATATGTATGTATGTATGTATGTATGTATATGTATGTATGTATTTGGACAACATATACTTGCATATTGGACGACCAACATGTATATTGTGATGAAATCGCAACATCTATACGCGGACATGTTACACCTTGCATGGGTTGATATGTTACACATGCACACACACAGAAGCGCCGGTGACACACACACACACACACACACACATATCAATATATTAATTAAATAAAGTGAAAATAAAGGACATATCCCTAAAATCAAACTTAATACACAAAACATCCTCCTCATAAAAAAGATATAGATCACATCCCTATTTTCAAATACTATAATTTTCTTCCCTACAATACCCCATTCTCCATTGCAGCAATGTTCATTCTTCATTTATGGATGTTATTCTCACATTCATAATTAAAATTTGCACCCCATTAATTATAAATCTTTAAAATACAATAACTCTTGTAGAAACGACGGATTAACAAACCATTTTTACCATTAAATCACAAATTTTATTATCTTTCTAACGAGTGGCATTGTGCATGTGTAAAAACAACCGCAGGACAAGCTATTTGCAGACATATCTTCAACTATACCATATAATTGTAGACATGTCTGCAATTATATGCAATAGTTGCAACTGTATGCAATAATTGCAGACATGTCTGCAATTATAGCATATAATTGCAGAATTGTCTGCAATTATATGCAATAGTTGCAACTATATGGAATAATTGCACATATGTCGGCAATTATACCATATAATTGCAGAAATGTCTGTAATTATATGCAATAATTGCAAACTCTTCTTCAACTATATAAAATAATTGTAGACATGTCTACAATTATATCATATAATTGCAGAAATGTCAATAATTATATGCAATAATTGCAGATTTGAAGAAAAATCGAAGATGCTTAAAATTTGCAGAATTGTCTGCAAATATATGGAATAATTGCACCTTTACTGCAAATATGATTTTTTTTTTAATTTCAACAATGAATCTTGTTTTAAAGATCATAGAATTTTTGATTTTTTGGTGAAAATGGTATGCTGATCCGATGTTTCTAAAGAAAATTATACGCGTTTGAAATGTTAAAAACGTAAAGGGAATTTAGGTCTTTGTGCGCTCGTGAATTTGAAAACAGGGACCGAAAATTATTAAAAAACGGAGGGATGTTTTGTGTATTTTCAAACCTTACTAGGGATGTATGCCAAACGCACCCTTAAATAAAACTGTATAATTTATAAATTTAAATAAATTAAAGATTTTATTTAAATAATATATAGAAATGCTCTAAATGAATTAGACTTATAGGCCCAATAAAGATCCAATAAGGGAATTTTTTTTAAATTCCCCCATAATTTCTGCATTAGGCTAACCCAGTTCCAACACTTAGTAAGCTAAAGGAGCAAAAGGCTAAAAAGAGGGAAGAATTGAACACCATCCTTCCATTGTTCTTTGTAAACGTCATCGATACAAGAACTTGAACTGATTGGGAAGTACATATGTCCTTACGTTCGCCGATGCCTCGAAGGAAGTGTTGCGCCCTTTAGAGACACCCAGTGAAGGCCTCACCGAAGATGAGCTGAAAGCCAAGTGCCTCGATGTTGAAGATATCCTGAAAATTGAAGAAGGAACGGCTATCCTAGCCATGGAAGATGCTGCTACTAAAGCTACTGCCAAAGCTCCCATTGACCTGAGCGCATCAGGTCAGGCAGAATTATCAACTCCAAAATCCAAAGAGCTTACAATGGATATTCCTACAATTAAATGGCCACCTTCGAAGCCACTAAAGCAATCCCAACTTCCGCAGTGATCACTCCTGTTGAACCTTATGTTCCCCCTTCTTTGATCCACCAATATAGCATTCCTCGAGGATTAAGGCAAATCTCTAAGTCCCCTATCCAACAACCAAGTATAAGTGAAGGTATATCCCTTGTTTCTCCAGTATTTGAAGTCCTTCTATTCTCACTTGAGACATTAACTAACCTCTACGTTTTCATTTGTGAAGCTATAGGTCATCCTTCTATTTTACTTCCTCCGACATAAATCACTCAAGGCATGGCACTGCAACTATCACTACTAAGTCAACTCCCTTGACCGTGGAACTAGTTGTTCTGAACCGTCCCTCCAGCTCTACTTCCAATCTTGATTATGAGAGGATCGAAAATTTGGAGGGATGGGACGACGTTTCCTAGTCCTTGGGGGAAGACATTACTATAAGCAGCACCTTGGGCCCGATCGAGTCCATTTCCATAGCGGAGAAGTGGAAAATCAATATGTCAAAGGTTAAGATCAAAACTGAACCTGGTCTTGAGAAGCGAACAAGTATCGAAGAGCCAAAAGCTTCTTCGCATATCCTTCATATCATTACCTGCCCTCCAAAGAGCGGTAGCACTGACAATGCTACGAAGACTTCCAAGCCCCTTGTCAACCGTCATGAAGATCCTGCTATCATCACATTAAAGGTGACAGTGCCCCATTTGGAGGAAGAATGCCCAAAGATGAGAATGACCAGAAGAGGACGTGCAATGGCTCAGCCAGCAAGGCCAGGAAGAAGAAAATGAAGGTTTGAATAAAACCGGCCCCTTATCGATCTCCCAATGATTGTAAGATAGTTTCCATGTGCCTACTTTTGAGTTGTATCTTTATATTTTCGTTTTGTAATACATAGGCCGCATTTGGGCAGGAGTGGCCCCAATGAACATTGATGTATGTAAAAAGTGATGTAATGAAAGACTACTTTGTTTTGTAAACTCTTTGTTTCAATTACATTTCTATACCTTTATATAATGTGCTTGCCTACATACAACCACCTGCATATATAATATAATTGCTTCAACTACTATTTATCCATATTGTACGTGTTTGTTTTTGTGCCATGTTTTTATGTACTACAACTCTGCACATATGAATAATAATCCTGTAATTGCTTTAGATATAGTCTATTATTTAGTTCTATTTTACCGCTTCCAAGGTATTTCAGCTCATCTAAAAAGAACTAATGTTTCGTCAATACCATGATTATTCTAGTTTATTTTAGGCCGAATTTACTTTGACCATTAATGGGTTATAAATAATCCAAATACCATGTGATTCCTTGTCTTTGGGGAATAATGGTTTGAACATTTATTTTCTAACATTCTTGACCTTGCCAATAATTGAGTGTAATCAAAGTTATCCATAAAGTTACATGATTCAATTTCAGCAAAGCAAACCCCGCTAAGACACTAGCGAAACCATACCTTTTATGTAGCCTTACCACACATAGAGTCATATTTCCAAGACTTACTACTCCAAATGCCAAGATTCAGGCATCAAGCTCCAAACTTTCCTAGTTTCAGGCATCGGTCGGACGATTCATCATGGGGAAAATTATCCTATTGCTCGCACTCCAATTATACTCTTTCGACCCTTCTCATGGACTAAAGAAATCTGATAGTACCTATTTACATTTTCAATGACTATCCACACTTATCCTCAATCAAGTGGACCCCGCTTGGCCACAGGTGAAGTCGGAAGTCCTATCCATTCGTTGGTTCATATCTTTAGAAACCAACTAGATGCCTACCTATGGGCACCTTCTCTTAATCACACCTAACTCCGAGTGTTGATTAAAAAAACATCTGTTGACCATTTTTGCTTATCTTCAGCTCATCGTACCATGCTTGGCGCAAGCATTGTCATTAGAATCTCAACCACGAACCAGTTTCTATCTCCAAATACTAGCGCTTTAGTTGCCTTATTATAGAAATTCCTTCTCAACATCGCTTATTTATGGGCAATGGTCAGTACCTGAAGGATGGGGTCGAATTATCAAATTGACCCTTGTGATTATACTTCTCGATTTTGATCCTAGAACAAATGATTTGATACATATTTCTGAGTTTTTTCTTTCAACTTCACCGGTATTTTAAGAATTTAATGAAAGCATCTACTAACCATCCTTGCTAATCCTTGGCCAATCTTCGAGCCAAAAACATCGTCTTGAATGCCATGACTATATATTAGTTCATATATATATATGAGAACCCATGCTTTTGGATGCCTGTTTTAGGCATTCGCTCTTAGCTCTACCTATCTCCAAATGTTGACCAAGAGTATCCCCTGACTGTCCTCGCTTATCCTCAGACTAACATATCTTGCCGGGCCATAAGAATGGTCATCAAATTTTTATTCTCGTACTAGTTTCTATCAATGGAATCCGGTTTTTTTTGCTACTTGCCCCCAAACATTCCTTATTGACCTTGTCGATTCCAGGAAATGATCAATATAAGAGGAATAGCTTTGAATTCTTTGATCAACCCTTATGACTATATTCCTTTGTCTAGATCCTGGACTAAAGGAGTTGGTACTTGATTGCACTAAAAATCATGCAACATAGGATTTTACTTACAAGAGCATTGTTCCTTTATTTCAAGAAGCTAACTTTTCTTGATAAACAAAAAACATAGCATGTCTTGCTTTATTACATTGCCCCTAGAATCCTTAGGTGGGTTATTTGCTGAAATTAAAATAAATGAAACCAGGTGAAATAGCATCGCAAAGGGTCAATATTCCATGCTAGGGGTCTGTGATCCCATTAACAATTGCCCTTCAACACAGTAGATTGCTGTGGATTTAGACTACGCCTTATGTCACCGCCCGTTTTTCCGTACCCTTCGAATCGATAATAAACCACACATGTCCAACTCAAATTGCACGAAATGACAGAACATGAAGGGTAATATAGAAAATAAGACAGAACAGAATCCCACACGAATGGAATAATATATAATATTGAACAGATATCTTTGCAGCGGAAAACTTTTATATTACATATATCAGAGTCTAACTTAAATTCAGCTTTGGATAGTTATAAACATCTATCCTTACGATTTGCTGACATCAAACTAAACTAACTAACCATAACGGAAATATAATATGTCCATACGTAGATGAATATCTCCAGCTCTTGTCTAGAAACTCCAACCGTCTTCGACCAAACGTGAAACTACTCAGATCTGACCCGAGTTATATCTAGATCAGGCTTGATAAACCAATGTGAGAAAAACTCAATAATAAACGACAATGTCATATATCAGCCTTTGAATAAAATTCTTTGAAAAGAAAGAGTATCTCATAAGACCACGCCCACACATAAATACGGACGAGTTTATACCTTATGATATCTTAAAATACTTTTATATATCAAAACATTTGATATTATTTCTAGTGACATTCCTTGAAAACATTAGGAAATAAACTAATTAATCTTATCCGAAATGGTTACCCATATAGCATTTCGAGGCTATTCATTATGCCAATACAAACAAAACCGTAGGTTCTTATTGGAGAATGGATTTCCATACAAATGTCCAAGTGAAGGGACTACCTTCCGACAGTACATCTCTAGAGGATTATACCGAGGAACATCATAAAGGAACCTCTACCAACACATGACCGACCTTTCTCTGTAACTAGATAGTATTGAATATAACATCCCCCGATCGTTACCAACCTTTAAACCATATGCCCAAGCATACAAACCACATTAATTTACATCCCAAACGTCATCGCAAGAAGAAATATATGTAGAAGGGGATGATCATACCCTAATTGGGAATGACCCACTTAGCCATGCTGCATCTAACCCTGTTTCAGTCATTTTCGGTTGATGAGGCTTGAGACAACGATTTCCTTTTCACATAGCACATATCATATCTCTGAATGCCAAAATGCCATTTTCATTGACTACTAATTGCCTTCCACAAAAATACAATCCTTAAGTTCGTATGTCTCAACGAGGGTGTTAAGCTAAGAGAAGTTGCCTTCTCCGCCACCACAGATGTATGTTAGCAAAAACTAATGTACGTAATCTATAGAAATGCAATGTGAGGCAAACGTCCATACAAGTTGGCTAGGAACAGGACAAATCGAAGGAACTCTCCTACTACCACTAGTAGCGAGTAGTCCTTGCAATCTGAAAAATCTCCACAATGAGGAGACCACTGCTATAAATAACTCTATAATAAAAGCTACCCAAAGCATGTCAACAAGCAATCTTCACTCTATGAAGATCCACGGTCTTCAATAATCATCATCTTCACGTCTTCACATTCGTATGTATACATTGGTTTGAAGTGGTTTTTCGAATAGGAATCACTCAAATCCGACCCCGGTTCCTTTGAAGCCAATCATCGATAAAAAGTGTATATGAGTATATAGTATCACTAAGTCTCTTTTCACTTTAATTCTTTCAGATGATTTCGAAATCTCTTTCTTTTGACTTAGAATAATTCTAAGTAATTCATTCTTTTGCTTTGGATAATATCTCAAATTTCTTCAATTAACTCTTGATCCAAATTCCTTAACTTTTAGGCGAGTTAAAAACAATGTTATTTAAGACATCGTTTATGATAAACCCTAAAATCAATCTTAGCAAACATTTTTGAGTAAATAGGATCATTTGGAGATTGCTTAATTTTTTTGAATAATACCAATCTTCTTTTATTTCGAAAATGTAATACGATCTTTTTATAGCATCCGTGCTTTCCTTCCGATCTGTTCCACCCCTTGCCTAAAAAGAGAAAATAGAGGCAGGTAAATTCAGGGTACTGGCTACTCCATCCCTACCCTTAGTTAAACACCTTGTTTTATCTTCCCAGATCTCACAGGCAGGACAAATGTACTAGTCGTTTCTACATACTCATTTATCAACTTTATTTTGGAATTGATTATAAATATTCCAAATTATCTTTTAAACATTTAGTTTTCCTTTTAAAAACATTCACAATTGATTCCAGGAAAAATCGTTAAGTTTAAACTTATATTCAAAAAGTTATAGAATTCGCAGCATAAAAGTGTTGCGGAAAGTGCTATATATGCTTAATTGATTTAATCAACTTTTTAATATTTGAAAATTTATACTTTCCACTTCAAATATTTTATAAACTATTTAAATGGAATTATAAAATTTATTCCACATTTATCCTATAATTAAAAATGTTCATTTAAACGGATTTCCTGTTATCGTCACTTAATTGCACTAGCGCGATTTTTCTAGAAAATTGATTTGGACCTAATTCAAAATCTACTCAATGAAAATTTGATTTATTTCTTCATTCCGAAGATATTGATATAATAGTCCGGAATTTTCTTATCTCGAAGAATTCCGAGCTATATTCCACTCTATACAATCATTTAAATTTTTCGGTGCGAAATTGCGAACTACCTCAATATTTGAAATAATCTATTTGAATTGAATATTATCACTTATAAAGTCATTACAAATCATTTTAAATCAATATTTTCACTTTATAAAGCTTTTAAAATGTATTTTTACTATTACCATATTATAATATTATTTTATTCCTATTATTTTAAAATTAAATTTTAAATTCCAATTTCAAATCAATTTCAATTCTAACTTCAAATTAAACTCAATTAGAACTTAAAATTTAAATCAAATTTCAATTTAAACTCAAATTCAACCTTAGTTTCACTTTCAATTTTCAAAATCGATTTCAATTTCACTATCCATCTCAATTTCAATTTAACTATCCTTTTTAATCCCGTTTCACTTCAAATTTCAAATTCTCTTCTTATTTCTACTTTAATTTCAATTCCAATTGAAAAGAGACTTATTTTTCCAAAGTATCTCATATTTTCCAAAATTGGGTCTTTAACAAAGAGATCACTTAGTCAAAAATGATAGAAATTTGATGTCCATATTCACATCACAACTATACAAACAATCATATGACATTAACATATTCAATACGTTAAATGTCATAACAATACTATGGATTATCTAACATTCAAACAATTATTCAAACATTCATATCATAAAATGGTGATAATCTAACATATCAAATCAACTCAAAAATCAATATACATTATATAGCCGTGAGAATTTTCTCACCTTCATATCCACTCCATCAAACTTTTACATGAGACACGCGTCTCTCGAGCTAATGTATTATTTCCAAACGTTTCGAATTTGCCGCTTTCATTTCCTTTTCCTTTCCTTTTCTTTTTTTTCTTTTCTTTTTTCCTCTCTTTTTTTCTTTGTTTTTTAATTTTGACTGTGGGCTATAGGGGAGGGTGTATGGACTAGGGAGTTGGTATGGCGCTTTCGGTAGGCGGGTAAGGTGTGGTTAGGGTCTTAGGCCATGGGTTGTGGGTCTTAGGAGGCGGGTAGGTGAATGTGTGGCTCGGGTTGGTATGGAGGGGGTGCGTGAGGTTGTGGAGGTGGGTAGGGCGTTTGGCCGTGAATTGTGGTGGTGTAGGTGATGGTCTGGCTTGGTTTTGGCGCGTAGGAGGTTGGTTATGGTGATGGAAGTTATGGAAGTGAAAGGGAGGTTGTATGCCATGGAAATGGAAGTGGAGTGGATGAAGAAGAAGATGGACAAAGTGAAGAGAAAGGTAAAGAATGAAGTGTCCTAAAGTGAAGGGTATGCATGCTTATTTATAGTTGAAGTTTTACAACCAAATTACCATATTATCCTTAGACAAAAGGGCCAAAATACCCTCTATATCAAATCAAACTCTGTCTCCTCTTTCACAGTTTCCAATGCATGATTTTGATTTGTTTCTAAATTCAAATTTATACTTTTTAATTATTAACTATAAGAATAGATAATTTCATTATTATTATTATTTATTATATCAACTTATTTATTTAAGTTTTAAAATTCTTTTAAATTTAAAAATAAGCAAAATCTCTCATTTTCGAAGTAGCGAAATTACGGGTCGTTGCACCTTATTCCTTCCTTCTATTGACCTGGCCCTTTGAGCTTAATAACATAACGCTCCCAACTAGGACTTAGATCACTGTCGACCGATCCATCCTCATTCTCCATAGGGAATCTCATCATCACACACTAAGGTGCTAGTGCTATCTTGAAACCACAAAGGGTCGATTGGTCCAAACAGACGTTGTAGAGTGAGAATTCATCCATTATCACAAACTTCTGAATCCACATTAACTTGCAGTCTCCACCTCCCAGTTCCATGGACAAATAAATTGTCCTAATAGGTTATTTTGCCTTATGGACAAATCCTTGAAGATCAGATTTATAAGGCTTAACGTCTTATGGATTGAACTTCCTCCGACTGAACATCTTTTTAAACAATATATTTACCGAGCTACCACTATCCACTAATACTTGATGAACCGTAGCAGAGCCAACAATAGCTTTAATCCCCATGGGGTCAAAGGTTGGCACTTCTGCTTCATTAGAATCCCTACCCTAAACACAACATCCTATGTTAATATCCTTGGCTCATAGTCGGAGCTCCATCCTTTATAGCAAAGCAATCCTCCTATGGTACGTACTTCAATGAGCTTGCATACTGCTCCATTTCCCTTCATCTTTTCTCTATTGGATGAGGTCCTCCTGCTATAGTATTTATGACTATTCTTCCATCGGTATTCCTAGGCCCCTATCCACTAAGTCTATGTTGATTTGTTTGGACAGTCAGTACTTGGGGTCTTGCATATTGAGCGACATCCCGCGGTTCTCTCACATACTGTTGTAACTTTGTCATCCTTATCAACTCCTTGGTTAAATCACTAAGATATTGGCACTCATTCGCCTTGTGTCCATGAGTTTTATGGAAACAACAATACTTGCCTAAGCATAATTCTTCCTCATACGCCTCCCTCATGGGCAGCTTTTTATACCTTTTTGTGTCTTTCATGGCATACTATATATTTTCCAACATATATTTCGAAGGCATATATCATCAGGCCTCGCCTCATATTCCACGAGCGCTACTTGGCTTCGTTCCTACTACCTCCAGAGCTATGATTTCACTTTTTTTGATTATTAGTACCACCAACCTTTATTGCAATATTACCTGAACTTTCACTAGTTTGCTAAATTGCCACATTACTTTAAATCACTTCCTTCGTCTGTCCACCATCAGGCTTTCCAGTAGCTTGACTTGTTTTTCCAAACGCAAGAACCGATTAGTTTTCAGTGTAATTCCTCCACAGTCGTCGGCTGCTTCATCTTCAGCCATTTTCCAAAGTCTATGTCCAGATGTATACCCCACCATAAAAACCAAATCTTCCTTCTGATTATTAACCTTCCTAGCTACTATGTTAAACCTAATCATTAACTCATTCAATGGTTCCCGAGGCCCTTGGGAAAGGCTCAATAAGGACATCAGATACTTAGGTCGAGTAGCATGGAGCCTAAACTTCTTTAGAAATTTCTTCGCTAATTTGTCAAATGTTGATATGGATTTTGACCCGAGCCGAGTAAACCACATTTATGCCACACCTTCTAAAAAAATAGGAAAATATCTACACTGAACAACATCCGTCGCTCTGGCACCATCCATATGCCATAAAAATTTAAATAAGTGTTGTTTGGGATTGGTAGTTCTGTTATACGATGGCATCGTTATCATCTTAAACCTTCTAGGATACTCTTATCTAAGAATGTTCTTAGTGAATGGAGTTCTGCTTAGCATGGAACCCCAATCCTCATTCTCTCTCCATTTATTTTCATCCATCAACCGCTTGATCATATCCGCTATATGCTTCTCACTAGTTTGGAACTCTAAAGGTCAACCGTCAAGAGCTGCACCGAATATCCAACTCTGTAAATGATCTTGGTTTCCTCATTGATGTCTAGGTTCTCTAATCTTTGGGAGAACTACTCCATTATCTCTTTTTTGATGTCTGATTAGCTCCATAACGGTTGTTTATGCACTAACATCTTGAACTTCAACATCCTGTTCATAACTATCACCATCATTTAGCAGATCACCCTCTGAATTAGAAAGGTCTACTACCTCAGCTCCCTAACCCTTTAAAGGCCTTAGATTCGTGTTATTATCGACCCGATTCTAGTTGATACCAATCTAAATCCCCTTAATGGGAGCTCTTTTACTTCCTCTAGCAACCATCCTTAACTGCCCTAGTAGTCTTTTCCTTCTGCTCCCATTTTCCATTTTTTTTTTATTCCGACCAGAAGCAGACAAGTTCTCTTCTTTAGATCTAGTAGGTGAAGTCTCTATCCCATTCCTTCTGGTTCTCTGTGACTGCTGGGTCAGTAAAGCTATGCAAGCATCCATCTTTTCCAATAGAGGCTTCTAACCATTAGCATCTTTTGATTTGTTCTGACGTTATCTTATCAAAATCCACTCTAGTAACCATCTCCTGAGGAGCAAATGGTCCTAGCAAGGTTGTTGCCGGCTGGTTGCTAAGTTATGTATGATGGGGCGCTCCTTCATTTGCACCAGCTAATGCTCCATATCTACCGATTCCTTGATGGTGCAATTGATTCTTATATGTAAGTTCTTCAAGTCTCCTACTAAATTTCTTTTGGATCTAACCTATGAATACTCCAATCTGCAAGAAATAAATAGATCTACACCTAAGAATCGCCTTTCTTAGCGAAAGCACCAAAATGTTGAGCCTAAAAATGGCATAACACCCAAAAACTAGTAAAAAATAGAGATCTAGCAAAAAATACAAGTAAAACAGAGAAAACACCGAAGTTTTTATAGTGGTTCGACAAATTTAAGACATATACCCTGCGGATTGTTATTGATTATGGATTATATCCACAAGTATAAAGATTTTAGGACTCTAACATCCTAGAACAATAAAGTGTGGCCACCTTTGCGACTAAAGATGAGTATTTATAGAAGATGAAGAAAGAAAGTGTCCAAAAGTCCTTTCTCCAATGCAATGGTGTTGTATTTATTGGAAAATCGTCTAGTAGAATCTCTAGATATCAATATACTAGTCTAAATTCAGATCTGAAAAACAAGAGAGGAAGATGGGGTCCCCAGATCGGTAAGTTCTTCTTGGTGTAGATCACTCTTGATAGGTACCGTCCTGATTTTACGATGGGGGTTGTCCTATCTTTCCTTCTAGGGTCTTCTATTTTTGATCCATCGAGCTCTGAGCACATTTTCTAAAAGATTGTGTTATTTTTGAGAATTCCTGGTATATCTAGTACTTGTCTTCTTTCCTTTAGCACTTCCTTGGAACCATCTTCCTTTTCCTTCAGAAATGCACCTCGAGATGATCAATCATGTCAATCATCTACAAGTCATAGCTCCATAGTCTTGTTGGTGGTATAAAAGTGATCGGTACCGACCATACCAAGCTCTTCACTCAGCTCCAAACCTTCCTTCAACTTATTCAAGCTTCCTATACTATCCTTCCAAATTGTTTCCAAATTTTTGAATAATTTCATCTTAATCCTAACATCCAGATTCATTTAAAAGTCGTTTGGTTAAGAAATCAAACAACATATACAATTATGTTTTTGAACAGATCAGGTAACCATCTGGGTATAAAGTATGCAAGCATAATGTTTTACTGGACATTCATAGTTGAGAAACCCGCTTTTAGTAATATGTGTCACCCTGGTAGGACTGTTTTACCTCCATGTTCAACTTCATTGATTAGTCAATCTATATATAGATTTTACTTTGTTATAAGAGACATAATTTGCATTATATAAGCTGACATTGGATTTAAGATTGTCAATGAAAATCCATGTACTTGTTTTATTGAGATAATGTTTCTAGAGATTATAATAAAAATGCTAATATTTTTATTGACTACTGTTCAGATTAATGGGACTATTACGGATTTGCATGAATTGCTAGTCATTCTTTTCAAAGAAATATGTGGCACCACACTTTCGATTATGGGACAATCAATACATAAAATATTAATTGATATAATTTATATCAATACGTAGGATATTTTGTCTCCATCAATGAATGGAAGAAATTAGTATCTTAAGTAGTTCCTTATGTATATGACATGAGGCATGATAAGATTATGTTTTAAATAAGATTTCACTTTGTTAGATTTAACTTTACAGTTTCATTAGATAAGAGTATTGGACATGCTCATTTCGTCTTCCTAAATTTTATATAAGTGCGTTTGAGGGGATACGTTTGAATGAATAGTGATTGAATAATTTTGTGTTTTTTGATTATATTGAATGTTGAGATGTAAAGTTGACCATAAGATTTTATATATATATACATATACATATATACTACACATATGTATATATTTATGTATGTATATATGTGCATATATGTATATATGTATATGTAGTATATACAAGATGAGTGCTATGGATTTAAGATGGATAAAATCAAAGTTTCTTGTTGAAATAGAATATAGCTAACACTTTTATCTATATTATGTCAAATGGAATATGAGATACCACCAAATGTCATGTATTACACTTTTTTATGTTATGTTATTCTTGTCATACTAAATAAATTAAGTGACTACTTACTTAATTAATTACAAATAAGTATAAGTAATTAATTATTAGTAATTAGAAATAAATAAATAATTTAAAATAAATTTTTTTTACTCTATTCTAGTTACTACTAATAATATAATAAATTATGTAGGTATTACAAATTATGTACAATACAGTTAAATATATTTTTTGTAAGGTATAGCAAACATAATTTATATTTTATGTATCTTGTTTGATTGTTTGCGGATATTCAAAATCAAAAGAATCAAAAAAATTATATTTGATGTTTATTGTTTGATTGTTCGTGGATTTTCAAAATCAAAAGAATCAAATTTTTTATATTTGGTGTTTCTTGTTTGACTGTTTTTGGATATTCAAAATCAAAAGAATCGAAATTTTGTGCTACACCTTTATGCTACAAGCTTATGTGAAATTTCAGCATAGCATCTTAAACAAGCATGACAAAATTTTCACCTACATCCACATCAAATTCGTATCTATGATTTCAAAGTCTAGGCATAATTTCCCTTGAGTGGAAATATGGATCCAAAAGTATAGGACAAAAATTTAAAAAAATATTGTATTCCTAGCAATAAAGCCTCAAGCCCAAATGTTTTCCCGGTGATCTTTTATCGGAAAACTTGACATATTATCAAAAACGATATAGTTAATTTATTTGATGGATTCTGCATTGGGAAGCTTCAATTAGGTAGGTTTAACATTGTTATCTTTACTCTTATCCCCAAGAAATAAAATCCAGAGGAGCCCATAGATTTAAACCTATATCCTTAATTAGTTGCTTAGTTAAAATAATTTCTAAAGTGCTAGCCAATAGGTTGAGTGAAAATATTAGTAACTTCATTGATAGATCTCAAACGACATTCATATAAGTTAGATACATTTTGGATGGAGTGTTCTTTGCTCCAAAATAATTTAATTATTATCGTAAGAATAATATTTCATGCGCGCTCCTTAAATTAGACTTTGCTAAAGTTTTTGACTCCATCGATTGAGGATTCTCCATAGAGTTTTAGTGCCAAGGGATTCACTGATAGATGGATCTTATGCATAGATCTCCTCTTGATACCCATCATTTCATCTATTCTTGTCAATGATATAAACAACACAAAAATCAATCTAAATTTGGCCTCGGTCAGTGTGACCCACTGTCACCCTTACCCTTTTAATTGGTTGTAGATATATTTAACAAAATCATAAATTTTGCTTTAAATAACAATACCTTTCCTAGAATCAGGAATAAATTTCTATTGTTAGAGTTTCTACTCTGCAATATGTGGACGATACTTTATTATTTTGCTCCATTTCCCTCGCCATATTGCATTGCATAAACAATCTTATACAATTTCAAATAGCTGTCGAGCTTTAGTATAAATTTCCGCAAAAGCTCTATTCTATTAATCAGTGAAAACCCAAATGTTAAAATTAATATTCTAAGAATTTGAACTATAAAATCATGTAGTTTCCTATAAATTATCTAAGCATACTAATCCAACAAAGAATACCTAAAAAATAAGAATGGCACTTTATTAGTAACAAGATTAGTAAAAAAAACTGGCTTATTGGAAAGGTAATCGCTTTTGTAAAGCGAGCAAAATGAACCTTATTAACTCGATTTTATTAGTAATCCATATTCTTTATGGGGATCGTGTTCCATCACATAGATGACATGGGGCGAGAAATGAATGATACATTATTTCTTCCCGACTTTGGCCTACGAGTGCATGAATGGCCTCATTGGTGTATACCGTTGGCTTCTTATTGTCGATTTTCACATTGGGCGATTAAAAGAATCGAGAAGGTCAGAAGGATTTTTTTGGAAGGGCGGACCAGAATGCTTTAATTTAAACTGCCTTATTATTTGGGAGAAGGTTTACGACCTTAAAAGCTATGGAGGTGTAGTAATTATTAACTTATAAACCATAAACATTACTCTTCTATGCAAATGGAAATGGAAATTTTTAGAAGATGATAAAGCTTCATGGAAAGAAATAATAGGAAATTTTCACTATTACAATACCAATAACTTATATTGACCTTATAATCATTAAAACTCCTTCTTTTAGAAAGATATTTATGAGCTTTCTATATATTTAGACCAGGGCTTAATTTTACCATGCACTCTATAAATAAAATCTCCTTTTGGGATCCTACATTATCCCACATCGCATTGAAGCATGAACCCCCCCCCCCCCCCCCCCAATCTATTTTTAGTCCCCAATAAGAAGAATTGTCATATTATAGACATTTTTGCACCACACGTGGAATTTAAATAGAATCTTTCATTCAATAAAGATCTTTTAAGGAATATTGTTAGACAATTTCAAACATTTATTAATAAATTTTAACATACAAATATGGGCAAACGACACGATGTTTAAGAATGGAGTTAGGGAAAAAAAGAGTACATATCAAAATATTTATATAATTTTCTGAACTTTTCCGACACCAAAATGACCTATTTTAAATCTATTTAGAATGTTTATGCACCTTCTAAAGTAAAAAAATACACATTTTTATTATTACATAATAAACTAAGTACTATTTATATGTTGAACTCAAAAAGATTAAATAACTATAGCATAAAATAACCATGATATTTTTGTAATCCAGCCCTAGAAGACATTAAATATTTTTTTTATGATTGTCACTACATCCACTATATAATAGTAAAATAATAAGTAGTTCTGAAATCGGTATAAATATTACTATTCTATCTCCATACAGATATCAGACTCGTTATAGAGCTAAATACAATAGTTCACAAAGAAATTTACTGGACAATATATACTGTTACTACTTGGATTCTTTAGCACTAGAGAAACTAAAGGGTCTTTAATAATATTCATAGAAGTACATCTTTAGCAAATGATGTGGATGCAAGAAATACTTTTTGTCAAAAGTAAGCATCGCAAAAGATACAAAGAACTGCGACACAACATTTGTCTTAATTGATTTTATATCTCGCAAATGGCTTGCATCATTAACGATTATCTTTTTTCTTGGCGTAATCAACGACATATCTTATGCATCGCCAAACATCGACACTTATAGCATTTATTTCTATTGTAAAAAAAATTCATCATCACCTACTTGATTTTGAATCGCAAGTAAATAATTTGTTTATTTATGTATTGTCACAAATAATTAATTTCATAGAAGGATGTCACTATTAGTTATATACTTACATCAAACTAATATTAGTACCGCTTAAGTATTTCACTTTATGGATATTTATCCCTAAAGCCTATATTTCACACCTACATGATTATATTTGGAATATCATTGGTAAACACTAGTAGAATGCCTTACGATCAATCATTTCATAATGTCTTGACTCATTAAAGATTATAAATGTGCATATGCAACTTTTTTTAGTGTGTTTCTACCAGCATCTCAATCTTATATGTTTTTCTATTATACATTACTGCAAATGATGGAAATATCACAAGCAGAATTTTAATATATGCAACTTTTTTCAAATATTTTGTGAACTACAACAAAATATGCATATACTATGTATCAAATGTTTGCAATTTGAATTCAAACCAAAATAAAACATGTCAACGCTCAAAGATGATTAACAAAAAATAGTAGTTCTATGTATGAAAGTTAATATATAGTGCTTACAAGTATAAAATAGCTAATTTACATCATTAAATAGAAACAGAAGGATTTTTGTTTACTCCGAATAGGGATTCTCTTGTTCTTATTCTTATCTTTATATGCTCCTTATCCACCTTAACATTCATTTCTCAAAAGAAAAAAATATATTCAATTCTACGATATGTTGATTTATGAGTGCAATATATTAATAGTATCCAATCTTAGTTCACTAAAACGCTATCTTTCCCACTACTTCAGCTTAATAATAGCTTTTAGTTCATATTACAAATAAATAATGACTAATTGAAATTAAAATGGTGATATATGTGAATAAAGTTACTAATGCAAAAAATAAGATATTGTATGATAGCAGTGATAGATATTATGAAAAAGCAGCATAAACTGTACTAATACTGCAATATCTTTCTTTTGAGATAAAAGGATTAAATCGTGACCATAACATAGTTAAAAAACTTCTTTCATAAAGATATCAAAACATGTAGTTTCAGACCTAAGTACTTGATATCAAATGTTTGCAAATTTATATTCAAACTAAAATAAAACAGGTTAACATTCTAAGATGGTACATAACAAAACATGAAGAAAGTTAATACATAGTACATACAAATATAAAATATCTAGTTACAAAGACTATTGCTTTTCCTTTTAAAGGGAATTCACTTCTTGTTCTTCTTTTAAATTTTATTGTGCTCCTTTTTCTCTTTATTATTTGTTTCTAAAAATAATTTTTTTAAGTAGTTATAGTACAAATTTATGCAAGTAATTGGAAGAGGAAAATTAGTGCACAAAATACATAGCTAGTTCTCCATTTTTGAACCGTTATGTACAAAATTATTCTTAACTTAATTTGAATTCAAGTGGTCAAGCAAGGCAAGTTTGTACAATCTTCATTATACACGGGTAAGATAGCCAAAAATTGTGCACTTATTTTACTGCAATAGGAATTAAATTTTTTTTTACAACAGATAGCCTAAACAAAATTGTATTTGCCATACGCAGGCTAATTATATATGTCATATTACAAAAGTCTACTAAATCAGAATTAAGTAATTGATAGAAATATTAAATAGATATATCATAACTTTTCAATTTTCTTTTTTCCATCAATAAGATTAGCAAAGGTAGTTATAACTAGAAAAACAAAAAGAATTTACTACCTAATTTTTATAAAATATACCATTCAAACCTTGTCTTCTTGATTATCTGTTATGGCCCAAGATTTTATGTTAACATGCTCTCATACACATGAATCTGTCCTCTTATAATAACTCCATGAACTGGTACCTTCAATCTAGGCATAACATTAGTTACATCATTTCTTTGTTACAACTAAGTATTGATTCTTATTTTCAAAATGCACTCCCTTCCTTGTCAAAGTAAACTAGGAAAGTTATTTCAAGGGAAGAATCTCTTTACTTGAGCCAATGCATCTAAAGCTTTCCCTTTTTCAAGCACCTTCAAAGAATTACCGAATATAGTAAATGATATTAACATGCCACTGGTCTTGACAATCAAATGAATAAGTTATAACTACTAGCGAGTAAATTGTACAGAGAGTAAGTTATTTCTCATTGCAATAAACAAAATCCATAATACAGGATCCTCATTTTAATCCATGATAAGAAGTCTTTTTAGAATATGAATCAATTGCCAAAAATAGCCGATGAGCTATAAGTAGGTAGCATTAATAGCAACTGAATACTAGAATGAAATTTCAACCAAAAAACCAATGGTTACATCAAATTAATAAAACTATACATATTGGAAAAGTTTTGCAGCCAATGAACTGAAGCAACATCTAGGAAATCTTATTCATAAGCATATAATGGTGGCAGAGACATTAATAGGCTAGCTAAAGCAGTTTTCCATGGTGACAAATTACATAACCTTGTAAAATATAACATTTTTGTGTTTGGCTTGATTAGAAATTCTTTTTGGCCCTATCTAGAATTTGAAATAAGATATATTGAAGCTTTCTTTCATCGTTAATTTCTCTATAAAAGTCTTTCCCTACTTGAAGTACTATGCTAGCTTACCCATTAATAAATAACATATTGAATAAAATATTAGTACTATTCTTGATCCAGCTCAAATCCTCTGCCCCCTATTTTCCTGTCCCTATATGCCACATGTATCTTAGCCCTTCATTTTTTATCATCAATTACACGTTAAAAATAGTGGGTCCATCTAATTTATCAATTTGTTGTAATGGATGGCTGTGATTGTTTGCGGCATAAGAGGACATGCGATAGGGGGATAGAGGAATTGAACTCTAGTTGATCTACATCAATTGGTCCCATATTGTACTAACTAGTCATAACACATATGGAAGCCTTATCATTACTAAAGTAATGTGTGCTTTATCCCAAAGCAAAAATAAGCATAATTATGGCAAGTATCCCATGCTAACTTGTTATATAACATACAGAAAACATCACAGTAGAACATAATTATCGATTAACGATTTAAATTCACATAAAAGTAAGCTCCAAGTTGTTTTCTTGTTAAAAATGTGTCATTATAGATGAGTTAATTGCCATCAAGTAAAAACAAATCACACTTGTTTCACTCATTAAAAAAATAGAGGTATATTAGATATAATAATATAGAAAACACAAATTCTCCTACTAGCCATGGAAATGAATCACCATAACGGCAGTTTACAAGATAACATTTACTTTATAGTAATGAGTAATCACTATTATCATGCAAACATAGTATGATAATCCAATATAAAAATCATAACATCGCATTGGAGAATGCATATCAGACTACAGATATACGAAGTCGCATATATTTCACATATCACAAGCAGCAACATATGGATACGGGCCATGGGCTGAGCCCATTTGCAACTTATATTTACAATTTTCCTATACTGTACATTATAAATACAAGTGCTGTATCAAATATTTTATCATCTGAGCAATATACGAACGCTCCTCATTTTTAAATAAAATCAAGAGTATTTCCTTTCTTCAATTTGGTATCAGAGAACCATTACTTAACAACATGTGCCTTACCCAATTCACATTACAGAATTGTCATTGTTGAGAATCAGGGTGCACTACTTCATCACACCATTAAAAAAATTCATCCTCTGAGATATCAGTGACACATTTTGACAAATGTGTACAAAATCTTTCAATAAGTTCAAACATTCATCACTTGAGTGTTGTGCCTTGCCAAGAAAAGGTATATCAGAAAAGATTTCATCATATAAGCGCCTCTCTAGCTGCATCAGCATCATTATAAATTACAAGATTCGGATCATCTCACCTAAAGTGCCTTGCCAAGAAAACTGTTGTCAGAGTTCTATCATCATTTAACCATATTCTAGCTGCACTTTTTCATCAGCTAGGTAATATCCTTTTCATCATCAATTTCTTGATCTGCTAATTCAAAAGTTGCAACATGGCGGAAGAAAATGATGATAATGCCATCTCTCCTACCTCTATATCAAGGTCCACTCAAACTCAATCCAATGTCACTCAAGAACTCCTCGAAACCATCATTAGAACACAAATCCAGATTATCACAACTCCATTAGATGAAACAAATTATCTTCTCTGGAAATTCTAGATTGAAACTAACATTAAAGCTTCTGAACTTCAGGAGTATGTTCTTGGAACATTAAATGCCCCACCAAGATTCACTGTATATGGAGAAGGCAAGTCAGTTGACAATCATGAATATGTAATACATCAATGACAACATAGTTTGGTCAGTTCTTGGTTGTTATCTTCAATTAGTGCTAGTTTACTGCCATAGTTAATTGGTTGTAAAATAGTTTATGAAATATGGCATACAATAGGGCAAGTATTCAGCTCTCAATCTGCTGCAAGAATTATGCAGTACAGAAGACAACTGCATAATTTAAAGAAAGACAGTTTTTCAATAAGGGAATATTTGTCAAAAGCCAAAACACTGTATGATTAGCTAGCATCGGAAGGACATAAAGTCAGGACAATGAGAAAATACTATCATTACTGAGTGGGTTAGATGAAGAATATGCAGCAGTAGTAGTTGTAATATAACCTACAGAGAAATTACCAAATTTACAGTATGGTCACTCTATATTACTTGCACATGAAGGTAGATTAGAAAGAAGCCAACAAATCTGGAGTATTTAGCAAATTATATCACTAATAATAGAGGAAAGAACAAAGAAAAAAACTACAGAAATAGAAATAAGTCAAGCAACAGTCAAAGAGGTGGACAAAATTATAGATTCAGGCGAAGAAGTGGTAGATGGAGTAATAATAACAACATTAACACACCAAGATGTCAAGTTTGTGAGAAATATGGCCATAAAGCAAGCAGATGTTATTTCAGATTTGAAGCTAACTATACACCATCTCAATAGAAAGTTATCAATTCAAGAACACATAATCCAAGTGCAAACATGGTGACCACATAACAAGAATGCAAGGGTCACTCAAAAAATGCAAGCAATGACATAGCAAAAAAAGATATACAAGATGACTGCTGGTGTCCAGATTCTAGAGTAACCAATCATGTTACCAACAATCATAGCAATCTAAATCCTGGTAATGAGGAGTACAAAGGTAAATATTTATTATATATGGGTAATGGTAAGTCAATTCGCATTACGCATACTGGAAATGCAAGTATTAAAGATGCATGGTAAATCTATCTTAATAATTTATTAAGAGTTCCTTGAATTAGAATTTTTTTAATGAGTGTCTCTCAATTTTTAAGGATAATGATGTATATTTTTTAATTTCACTCAAAGCATTGTTTAGTAAAAGATGTACTAACAAAGGACATTCTTGTGTAGGGTAGAGAATGTAGGGGATTATATAAATTTGATGTTGCAAAATCAGGAAATTCTGGAAGTAAGGAAAACTGGTGTAATATGTCTAAAATAAGACCAGTTGAAAGTTGTAAGATCTATAATATTAGGCATTTTAAACTGGGACATCCTGGTTTGAAAATTGTAAAATATGTTTTGAGTTGAGATAATCATATTCACACTGATAATAACCCGTGCATTTTATACCCGTACCTATTGCCAAATGGGCAAAAGTCACAAACTTGCATTTTCAGATTCCGAAACTAAATATGATAAACAATTAGAACTTGTTGCTACAGACTTATAGAAACCAACCCCAATATTAACTAATTATGGCTAAAAATATTATATTTCATTTATTCATGCATTTTTTAGATATGTGTGGATTTATTTTCTAAAATCAAAATATGAGACTGGCAATGCAGTGATGCAGTTTATAGAAAATGCTGAAAGCAAATAAACTGTCAAGTAAAAATTATGCAGACTAATGGTGGCAAAGAGTTTTTTCCACTTAAAGAAATTTTACAAAAGAAATGAATAAGTCACAGGTTATCATGTCCACATACCTCTGAGCAAAATGGTCTCAATGTAAAGAAACACAAGCATATTTTAGAGACTAGACTAATTCTCCTTGCACAAGTATTTCTACCTCTGAAATTTTGGCTTGATGCTTTTTCAACAGCTATATGCCTCATCAAAGATTACCAACTAAAGTACTAAAACTAAAAAGTCCAATGGAGGTGTTGACAAAGATCAAGCCAGATTATCAAAAGACTAAAAGTGTTTGGATGCATGTGTTTCCCTTATCTAAGGCCTTACAAGATACACAAGTTCGAATTCAGATCAGCACCATGTATATTTTTAGGATATGCAACCAATTAAAAAGGGTATAAATGTCTTGATAGCAATGATATGATGTATATGTCAAGACATGTGATATTCATTGAATTTCCATTCAGCAATCAGAAATCAAAACAACCCAAAAGTTATATAATCCAAAGTATTCAATACCTCCAATACCTAAAGTGGTCATACCAGTTGGAATTCGAATGGCTCATGAGAAAGTTGATGTTGGTCAATAACACTCAATGCTCAGTAATAAGCCAAGTAATGAACAAGATGAAGCACCAGAAAGTTCATGTCAGTCACCACAGTAAGTTAGCACTGGTCAATCAAATCACTGCAAAATATTGGATGATTATCAGTCATACAATACTCAGCAAGTGACCACGGTGATTAACAAAACTCGGTAGTCTGCTTCTGCAAGTACTAGTCACCATATGATAATAAGATCAAAGAGTGGCATATTTAAACCAAAACATATAATGTAGAGCTGGCGAATGAGGAACCTAGCACTTATCATCAAGCAATGCAACCTAAAAAGTGGAAAGTAGCCATAAAAGAAGAATACGATTCATTAATAGGAAACAAAACTTGGATCTTGTTTCGTTAACAAAGCACAAAAATGTTATAGGGTGTAAATGGACATACAGGCTATAGAAAAATCCTGCTAGTTCAATTCTAAAATACAAGGCTAGATTGCTGGCAAAGAGATATTCACAACAAAGTGGCTTTGTTTTTAATAAAACATTTTCACCAATTGTGAAACCATCCATTATTAGAATTTTACTAACTATAGCCTTGCATCAGAATTGGACTATTAACCAATTAGATGTAAATATTACTTTTTATGAATGGTGTATTGCAAGAGGAAGTCTATATGGAGCAACCACTTGGATTCAAACAAAAAGGCAATGAGGGGCTGGTGTGCAAATTTAACAAAGCAACTTATGGGCTCAAGAAAGTATCAAGAGTATCATTTGACAAATAGAAATTCACATTAACCACGCTTGGCTACAACTCCACAAAATCTGACAACTCTCTTTTTACTAAAATTTCCAATAACGCTATTACTTACATACCAATTTATGTTGATGATTCTATTATTACAGGTAACAGTGAGATAGAAATCAAAAAAATCACACAACATTTGAACAAAGAATTTCAATTAAAGACTTGGGTGAACTATGTTACTTTCTTGATATAGAAGTCAAGATGACATCACACATTGAAATGCATTTATGCCAAAAAATACATCTCAAAAATATTGGTGAGAGAAAAATGGATAAGGTTAATCCTCTTCCTTCATCAATGACAAGTAGTTTGCACTTATCAAAAGATAAAGGAGAGCCAACAGAAAATGACAAGCTGTACAGAAGCATAGTAGGAGCATTACAATATGCCACAATAACCAGACCGGACATATAATTTAGTATGAATAAAGTAAACCAATTCATGCAAAAGCAACTAGATGAACACTGGAAGGAAGTTAAAAGAATATTAAGGTATCCCAAAAGAACTATAAATCAGGGTTTAGTTCTACAAGCAAGCGTTGAACATCAATGGATATGCCGATGTAGACTAGGCAACTAACTGTGATGACAGAAGATCAACAACGGATGATTGCATTTTTCTAGGAAAAAAAATCCAATTTCATGATGTGCAAAAAACAACCAACAGTTTCTAGATTAAGCGCAGAAGAAAAATATAGAAATGTTGCTAGCGCAACAGCTGGTATAAAGACCCTGACTCGACCTTCGAAAATCGGCACCGAATACGACACTCGTATTCAAATGCCACAGATCCAAACGTCGAATCTGGTTCGTCGGAGCCTATAACACATTAAGTACAACAACACAACGGAAGAAAGAAATGAATATCAATATATACAACATTGATGCAATAACAGATACAACATCTTATACAATATGATACAACAGAATGATAAAATAGACTTCAATACTATCAGAGATACAGGACACAGCGGAAACAATATCTTCAATGCCAAACTCTAAGGACACCACCTCCAATCCAAAGCTAGCTTGAACCCTCAGATCAAATTGCACAAAACTAAGCAAGCTCAATCGTCCAAGACTGAAGAAGATCCAAAAGACTGAAAGCTACCAATCCAAAGACTTTGAAGGTTATCGAATCTACATCTATTACTTGATTTGGAAACCCAACTCTAGACTGCCTGTGTGGAAAATTGTGGGCACCCAGAGTTTAGGAGAGGAACAATAAACTCCGGGTCAGTCGTGGGGCTGGTGTGAGCAAACGGAACAGTTTTATCTTTAAACAAACAAAAGAATTTAGATTGAAATCTACAAAGCTTTTTGGAAAATGAAACTACCATAAGGCCTCCCAGCACACACACAATGCAATCGTACACATGGGGGAGATTTCTCCTTATGATAGTCAAACATGCTTACTACGCAAAAATCCTTTTTGATATTATTATTAATGCATAGTGGAAAACATTTCGAAAGTATAATATAAATCCTAGCCAGTATAGGTACCATTACATTATGCCTACTATAACTTCCATGTTAAATGGCAGGTTCTACAACTAAAACCGTACAAGGCACGTATTGGATGAATGGATTTCCAACAAATGGTAAGGCTAAGGAACTTCCTATTGCCACATGAGAACGCCTCTGGCGGGACGTCCCATGAACCTACCCGGCTCTCTGCTAACACAAGGCCGGCTACCCCCTTCCCAGGAAGTAAAACCTAAGATATGCCACCCCCGGTCCTTTGGGACCTTTATCCGTGGGCCCTCTACACCAACAACCTCACACAGTAATAAATATACTACAGTGTCCACATGAGTAAGTATATGGGCTCCATACCATGATACCACCTTTTTCCAGAAGGAATGGTCAACCCTAGGGGAGCTACCCCTAAACCTTGCCACATCTTTCCTGTTTCGACCATTACCGGTATGTGAGGCTCGATGAGGTCTCGTCCACAAAGCTACGCTTTTTCACAAGCCATGCTTTGATCAACAAATGATCATCAACATACAATAGCAATTAGCGTGCCACACTACCAAATTGGGAGCATATCACTGATAACCTTCAACTACATAACCTCTGAGCTCGTACGTCTCAGAGAAGGGTGTTAAGCTAAGAGAATAAATTCTCCGCCACCAAAAATATGTATTTGGAAGAAATCGGCTTTACATCTCAAAGTGTAGTGTTAGACACACAACCATAGAAGTCTGTTCCGGGTTCAAACAGAACCGAAGGCACTTCCGAAGAAGCCCTTGCAAATCCAGGTATTCACAATCCCGACCGGACTTCCCATCACTTAGGGAATCTCTATACCGTAGCTACTCAGTGCAGAGACAATCGATAGGTCATCCTATCTTTCTCGCAAATACCCGGTCTTCACCACTGGTCTTCAAATGCTATCCATAACGACATATCATTATTCAGAATGCGTTATATGACAAAAGGTCCTCTGCCGGCTAAACCGAATAATGAGCGCAGTATTTAAAAACATATGGATATGGGATTTTAGTTAAGTCACAACTTTAAAATTCAAAAAAAAAATTTCTTTCAAATGGTTTAATCCAATTACCATTTCAAATCTTAACAAACAGATTTATTTCACAAAGTTCACCCGGTTCCACAAAGATCTATTTACTGATTTGAGACAATTTCCATTTTAATTGAATTAATTCATTAAATCTGTAAATCCAAGATTTTACTTATAGCTTTCAAAACCGTTTCCAAAGATTCATTCATAACTTAGAAAACCATTTCAATTCAAACTTGAAATTCCTTTAATACAAATTGGAAATTCATTTCTTATATGAAAGCTTTTATCATTTGAAAACAAACAGTTTTCATTTTTGGAAAAAAAAAATCCGATTTCAATAATACAAGTTAAAGTTTTTCCAACTCGGGTTAAATTTAATTCCCAAAACCACACTTAAAAAATGGTGTAAATCCTATATAAACTTGTATGACCTTTTACATCATAAATTCTCAAAATAGAATCCAATTTCAAATACTGAATTCAAATTTAAATTAGGTTTCAAAACTAAATTAAGTTATTCGAAAATAACTTTTATCTTTGAAATCCCTTTTCAAAAGTTTTTTTCCCACTTTAAATCTGATCCATTTCCAAAACATTTAGATTCGAAAATTCAATTTTTAAAATTATTTTAAAAATCTGTGACTTAACCAATTTCCACGTGCAATCCATATTTGTGTGTGTATGGTGTAGTCCAGGGGGTCTTACACGATAGTGCACCATCAATCATCACAGATTCAATCATATCGATATTGATAAGCGGTATAAACCATAACGCTTATCTTCGTTCACAGATTCATAGATAAAGTAAATTTATCAATCACAAAGATTCATCATTAAGATTCGATGTGGGTTTCGGATAACCAACTGGAATCCAACTCCCTATCGCATCGAAATTCAAATGTCGTTCTACAGGCAAAAGGTTTTTTTACATACAAATAGGAACAAATCACAAATCACAGTTCATCACAAAGCAATCACGGTATCACAACAGAAATATCAATCTAGTACAGAATATTTGATTATAGTCAATCATCTTTGATTAAGGTGATTATGATTAAGGTGAATTAACCGTATAATTATCTTTATTAATTAACATCTTTCACAATCCCTGGAGAGATAGTTCTCTAATAGACCGAGGGATAAGTAATTCGACTCATTCACATACAGATCATGAATGTTTGGAATCCATATTATGCAAGGAGACATTGCTTTTGCTAATTCGAATTGAAGGGTGATATCAAATCGGTCTATTTTCGGCGTCATATACATAGTTAGCACATTCGTCATAGTTAGCAGCTCCATATCAAGGTCATCATCAATATCGTCACTATCATCAATATGGATATCGTCACATGCATAACAGTTCTTTCATTTGTATTCAGAAAAAAGGCACATATCATACCGCATTACACTAAACACTGTACCAAAAAAAATATCTGGTTGGCCCTATCAGGTCTAGACAATCTTATTTTTTTGTACATGAAGAAATAAAGAAGCCATTGCAATCGCCGGAAATACTAGGCCTACTAAAGGGACAAAAAAAGAAGGTAAGTAAAGATCTGTCATAGAACGGGTACCTCAATTTAATATTTGTTTTAAATTAGTGTTTAATTTTACTCAATTATGAAATAATTAAATCTTAATCAACTTTATTAATTGATTATTCCTTTATTTGATTTTCTTAGTTTATTAATTCTTAATTGTTAATTAATTAAGTTTAATTACCTTTATAAATTGATTATTCTTTAATTGATTTATTTTTTTACTTATAAAATCATTATAAACATTAACTTTTTAAATTATCAATTCATCATTATGAATAAATTTGGTTTTAAGTTAACACTTGAATATTTGATTTACTCTTAAATTTTATTAAGTTAATTTTTTATTTGAAACCACTTTTATTTAAAAGAAAATATACAATTTAAAATTCTTTGAAATTCATAATTTTTTTAAATAGTTGATTCAAAACCATTTACCTGAAATTCCATTTATATTATCATTAATTTATAAAAAGTGTATTTAGAAAAAAAAATTAACTTGTATTTCAAAATTAAGTAAAACTGGATTTTCTGTTGTTTTCATGTCCGACCCGTGTCTCCCCCGAGTTGTTCCTGAGACAAACATCACCTTGCTTCGAGTTTAGGCCAAAATTGACCCGTGCGCCATTTTTTACAAAAAACTTTGTTTATGTTTTTAAACAACCTTATATAACTCTTAATCTACACGAGCCTGACTTTGAGTTTTTCCCTCAAATCCCCGCGTCGTGCTTCGAGCTACCATCCTTCTTCCCCAACCCATCACAACTGACCCCTCTTCCTCCACGTGCACGTGCATGGCCAAAATCGCCGCCGTTGGTCGAAGCTGCGACCACCAATGAGTCAACGTCCATCCCCTAAAACGATACGAACACCCAAAACGCGTTTTCATTTCGAGAACAAGGATCGAGACATCACGACCCAAACGACCAACAGGACCTCATCAGTAAATCGCCTCGCGCCGCCTCCTCTGACCATTAGCGGTCCTCAAACTTTGACCAAAACTCCATCAATGCACGACGCTTCGATTTGCCCCACTGACACGCATCCCGATCAACCATAGATGGCGCGACACCATCATTTCTACATGAACCGAAATGGGTTCTTAAACCCTAATTTAATCTCGAATTGAAGGTTTAGGGATTTATAAATCCTATTCGTATTTTTCTAGTGATCTCGCACATTTGACCCAACCCTGAGGAAGAACTCGAGACCCACCATCGTTTGGATCATCAGAATTGGTCAAAGTTCATCTCTCTGTTCAACTCCATTATCTCGACCAAAGCTTAACGAAAAATTTGCATTTTGTTTTCAAAAATCATCATTTTTGAAGGGGAATTGCATAGTATTACTGACATTAACATTTGTGAAGTTTGAAATTCTGCAACATTTGGATTTGTGACCGTGTTTCATAATTTCCAGGAAGAAAACTATATAAAACTTTGCTTAAATTTCTTACTGGAACATAGTACAGGTTTTAAACAAAACTTCAATTTTTTTTCAATTCATTTACAGAAGAAATGGGGGAGAGAAAGATTTGAATTGGATCTTAATATGGTTTACTCTTGTAAACAGGAAGCTATATGTAACTGTATTTCACAGTTTCCAAGAAAGAACAACTTTGCTTTGATTAATTACTAAAAAAACATAGTGCAAGTTTAAATAAAATTCCATCTTGTTTATTTTTCAAATTCAACAGAAAATAGAGAAGGGGTTTGACAGACTTTTTCATCCTAAAGCTAAACAGGGATTTGTATCCCTATACAAATCAATAGGCACAGGCAAGAAATTCAATCATATACCAAAATTCTTGCATGTCAAACAAAGATTAAGTTTTCCTACATCATCCAAGCATTCACACAGCAACAAAAATATTGGAAAAAACAAAAGTTTACTTACATTATTTTCCAGAAAAACAGGAATGTTTCCTGACAGTTTTCAAAACAGAGATGAGAATGAAGGCCTACAACTTTTTTTTTCTTTCCTACTTTTAGAATTTGGAGTTTTAGATCTGCAAGTTATCAATGAAAATCTTTTCTTATTCTTTGCCATGTTTATTTATTGAATTCATTATTAACAGTGGTTTTTAATTTACTTACAGTTGAATGACATAGAAGTTTCTTTTTTTTCTTTTCTGCAACTAGAAAACCAAAAGTAGATTAAAGCTCTGCTCTTGATTTTTCTCCTGCAACAGATGGATTAAATTGATTAATTCCTGCTTTAAATGTTGTTTAGCAACCTCGAATTCAAAGAAAAAAATTCACTTGCCTTTAAAATTATTTCCAGAAACTTACACTGCCTAAAACCTGAAGCTCTTGTATTCTTACAAATCTGCAGTTTTGAATTTCTGTTTGTGTTAAAACTTGATTAAAAAAATCATAATTTCATTAACTATAAAGTTTTTTAAAAATTACCTGAGAGATGTAACACACTACAGTTATGAAGCTTAAGAAAAACACTTCATATTTTAGTTTGAATTGAAGAAGAGACTTGCAATTTTTTTTCTGATTTTTCTTTTCTTGCTTGAGTGTTGGAGTTAAGATTGATAAATATATTTTTTTGGTTACTGAACTTCAAAGATTTGGAGGTTTAAAAATTTGAATTGGGAAGGTGAAAAGTCTTTCTGAAATTTTTTATTTGATTATTTTATTAAGGTAATGATGGTTTGTGCCATTTGTAAAAAGAAATCATAAGCTATAGATTTTTGTTAATCATTCTACTCTATCTTCCATGTGAATGTATATTTACATTTGTGATTTTGTTACAAGACAAAATAAATTTAAAAACTTTATATTTATATGAGATACACTTTAAAAATAAATGTATCCCTTTATTCATTTATATGTATATGCATTTGCAATGTTAAAAGAATTGTTTTTAACCAATATTTACATTACATATATTATATCTTAAAAAAATTTAAATGCTACTTATTTTTTAAAACACTTATCTTAAATTTAAATTTCAATTTTAAACTTGAAATACAAATATTTATGTCCATTTGTTATATTCACACACACCCTAAAAAATTTAAATTAAATTTCAGTATGTATTCAATTTTACTCATATATGTAATATACATATATATAAGATTTTAAATTAAAATGACTTTTAAAACATTCTTTATTTCAATATTTTAATCTCAAAATAAATTAGAATTTTATTATAATATATTATTTTCGCTTATTTTATTGGTTTAAGATTTTTTTCAATTTATTTCCAAATTAAATTCTAAAAGTTAAAATATATTATTAATTTTAATTGATAATTTTTTTTGGGAAGTTACTTTTTATCTATAAGATTTTAAATATACAAATTCAAAACTCCAGTTAAATTTTAAAATCAATACCCAAATAAACAAATATCCTATTTAATTTGAAAAATTCAAATTAATTTACAATTTTATTCAAAAAATTATTTTTAATTATTAAATTAAATTAAATTAAAAAATCGTGATCGTTACAGATTTCCTCCCTTAAAAAAAAATTCGTCCTCGAAATTTGCAAGGGAGACGAGAAAGAAAAGATGAAAGATAGAGAAATATCTTTCCAAATCAAACAGGATATCAATTCTGTATTTGGCTTACCAAATCAGAATATCAACAATATGAGAACAAACTCATACAATTATTTCAAAAGTTACTTGGGTCTACGAATATGCAAGGGCATTGATTAGTTCGAAGGGATAACTAATCGTTCGTAGAATATACCGGATCCCAGAGAATAGATAGATGGATTTAATCCTCCATAATTCTCGAACACTAGGTATGGATTTTAAACTCAGGTTGGAATACTCCAAAGTATTGTCCCTTTTCGGACTTCGATCAGCACAAGAAGTTACAATAGAATTTCAAATATGGTTTTAACTGATATTGTTTTATTAATACAATTCAAATTTAGCTTTATATTTGTTAACCAATTTAACTCAATTAAAATTTTAAAATTTATTTAAAATTTTCCATTTCAAATTCATTAAAGTTTAGATCGAAAAGCTGATAAGAAACCGATGAAGATACGAAGTAAGGATTTTCTACAACGATACGTAGGGTTGCCATCACACCGAGACTTATTCTTGTAGCTGATACGAAGCAATCAAAAGAATTTGAAATCGAATCAAAGGAGATTGATAGAGAAAGTTGTTTCCGTTGTTGCAGGGCATTGACCACTTGTACTGGTATCACCCTGTCCCCTATCTCGTCCTCTTCTTGCACTCATGCTTACTATCAATGAACAGTAAGAGAATTTACTGAGGCATTCGAACGGATATCTTAGGGATTACTCATTCTAGGGTATACTTCACCCTATCTTTAATGAGTCACTTAATGTGCTATACTCCTGAGCTAAATTTTTAACCTTCAGCTCTGATACCACTTATAACGACCCTGACTCGACCTTCAGAAAACGGCACTGAATACGACACTCGTATTCAAATGTCGCATATCCAAACGTCGAATTTGGTTCGCCGAAGCCTATAACACATTAAGTACAACAACACAGCGGAAGAAAGAAATGAATATCAGTATATACAACATTGATGTAATAACAGATACAACATCAGATATAATATGATACAACAGAATGATACAATAGACAACAATACTATCAGAGATACAAGACACATCGGAAAGAATATCTTCAATGCCAAACTCTAAGGACACCACCTCCAATCCAAAGCTAGCTCGAACCCTCAGATCAAATTGCACAAAGCTAAGCAAGCTCAGTCGTCCAAGACTGAAGAAGATCCAAAAGACTGAAAGCTACCAATCCAAAGACTTCGAAGGTTATCGAATCTACATCTATTACTTGATTATTTGGAAACCCAACTCTAGACTGCCTGTGTGGAAAATTGTGGGCACCCAGAGTTTAGGAGAGGAACAATAAACTCCGGGTCAGTCGTGGGGCTGGTGTGAGCAAACAAAATAGTTTTATCTCTAAACAAACCAAAGAATTTAGATTGAAATCCGTAATGCTTTTTGGAAAATGAAACTACCATAAGACCTCTCGGTACACACACAATGCAATCGCACACATGGGGGAGATTTCTCCTTATGATAGTCAAACATGCTTACTACGCAAAAATCCTTTTTGATATTATTATAAGTGCATAGTGGAAAACATTTCGAAAGTATAATATAAATCCTAGCCAGCATAGGTACCATTATACTATGCCTACTATAGCTGCCATGTTAAATGGCAGGTTCTACAACTAAAACTGTACAAGGCGCGTACTGGATGAATGGATTTCCAACAAATGGTCAGGCTAAGGAACTTCCTATTGCCACATGGGAACGCCTCTGACGGGACGTCCCGAGAACCTACCTGGCTCTCTGCTGACACAAGGCCGGCTACCCCCTCCCGGGAAGTAAAACCTAAGATATGCCACCCCCAGTCCTTTGGGACCTTTATTCGAGGGACCTCTACACCAACAACATCACACAGTAATAAATATACTATAGTGTCCACATGAGTAAGTATCTGGGCTCTATACCATGATACCACCCTTTTCCAGAAGGAATGGTCATACCCTAGGGGAGATACCCCTGAAACCTTGTCGCATCTTTCCTGTTTCGACCATTAGCGGTTTGTGAGGCTCGATGAGGTCTCATCCACAAAGCTACGCTTTTTCACAAGCCATGCTTTGATCAACAAATGATCATCAACATACAGAAGCACTTAGCGTGTCACACTACCAAATTGGGAGTATATCGCTGATAACCTTCAACTACATAACCTCTGAGCTCGTACATCTCAGAGAAGGGTGTTAAGCTAAGAGAATAAATTCTCCGCCACCAACAGATATGTATTTGGAAGAAATCGGCTTTACATCTCAAAGTGTAGTGTTAGACACACAACCAGACAAGTCAGTTCCGGGTTCGAACTGAACCGAAGGCACTTCCGAAGAAGCCCTTGCAAATCCGGGTATTCACAATCCCGATCGGACTTCTCATCACTTAGGGAATCTCTATACCGTAGCTACTCAGTGCAAAGACAATCGATAGGTCATCCTATCATTCTCACAAATACCCGGTGTTCAGCACCGGTCTTCAAATGTTATCCATAACGACGTATCATTATTCGAAATGGGTTATATGACACAAGGTCCTCTCCCGGCTAAACCGAATATTGAGAGCAGTATTTAAAAACATATGGATATGGGATTTTAGTTAAGTCACCACTTTAAAATTCAAAAAAAAACTTTCTTTCAAATGGTTTAATCCAATTACCATTTCAAATCTTAACAAACAGATTTATTTCATAAAGTTCACCCAGTTCCACAAAGATCTATTTACTGATTTGAGACAATTTCCATTTTAATTGGATTAATTCATTAAATCTGTAAATCCAAGATTTTACTTATAGCTTTCAAAACCGTTTCCAAAGATTCATTCATAACTTGGAAAACCATTTCAATTCAAACTTGAAATTCCTTTAATACAAATTGGAAATTCATTTCTTATATGAAAGCTTTTATCATTTGAAAACAAACAGTTTTCATTTTTGGAAAAAAAATCCGATTTCAATTATACAAGTTAAAGTTTTTCCAACTCGGGTTAAATTTAATTCCCAAAACAACACTTAAAAATGGTTTAAATCCCATATAAGCTTGTATGACCTTTTACATCATAAATTCTCAAAAAGAATCCAATTTCAAATATATAATTCAAATTTAAATCAGATTTCAAACTAAATTAAGTTAATCGAAAATAACTTTTATCTTTGAAATCCCTTTTCGAAAGCTTTTTCTTCCCACTTTAAATCTGATCCATTTCCAAAACATTTAGATTCAAAAATTCAATTTTTAAAATTATTTTAAAAATCTGTGAATTAACCAATTTCCACGTGCAATCCATATTTGTGTGTGTATGGTGTAGTCCTGGGGGTCTTACACAATAGTACACCATCAATCATCACAGATTCCATCATATCAATATTGATAAGCGGTATAACCCATAACGCTTATCTTCGTTCACAGATTCATAGATAAAGTAAATTTATCAATCACAAAGATTCAACATTACAATTTGATGTGGGTTTCGGATAACCAACTGGAATCCGACTCCCTGTCGCATCGAAATTCAAATGCCGTTTTACGGGAAAAAGGGTTTTTTACATACATATAGGAACAAATCACAAATCAGAGTTCATCACAAAGCAATCACAGTATCACAACAGAAATATCAATCCAGTACAGAATATTTGATGATAGTCAATCATCTTTGATTAAGGTGATTGTGGTTAAGGTGAATTAATCGTATAATTATCTTTATTAATTATTTTTAAATAAATTTTTAATTTTACTTAATTATGAATTAATTAAATCTTAATCAACTTTTTTAATTGATTATTCCTTTATTTGATTTTCTTAATTTACCAATTCTTAATTGTTAATTAATTAAGTTTAATTACCTTTATAAATTGACTATTCTTTAATTGATTTATTTTTTTACTTATAAAATTATTATAAACATTAACTTTTTAAATTATCATTTCATCATTATAAATAAATTTGGTTTTAAGTTAACACTTGAATATTTGATTTACATTTAAATTTTATTTAGTTAATTTTTTATTTAAAACCACTTTTATTTAAAAGAAAATATACAATTTAAAATACTTTGAACTTCATAATTTTTTTAAATAATTGATTCGAAACCATTTACCTGAAATTCCATTTATATTATCATTAATTTATAAAGAGTGTATTTAGAAAAAAATAATTTAACTTGTATTTCAAAATTTAGTAAAACAGGATTTTCTATTGTTTTCATGTCCGACCCGTGTCTCCCCCAAGTTGTTCCCGAGATAAACATCACCTTGCTTCAAGTTTAGGCCAAAATTGACCCGTGCGCCATTTTTTACAAAAAACTTTGTTTATGTTTTTAAACAACCTGATACAACGCTTAATCTACACGAGCCTGACTTCGAGTTTTTCCCTTAAATCCCCGCGTTGTGCTTTGAGCTACCACCCTTCTTCCCCAACCCATCACAACTGACACCGCTTCCTCCACGTGCATGTGCACGGCCAAAATCGTCGTCGTTGGTCGAAGCTGCGGCCACCAACGAGTCAACGTCCATCACCCAAAACGATACGAACACGCAGAACGTGATTTCATTTCGAGAACATGGATCGAGACATTACGACCTAAACGACCATCATCAGTAAATCGCCTCGCGCCGCCTCCTCTGACCATTAGCGGTCACCGAACTTTGACTAAAACTCCATCAACATGCGACGCTTCGATTTTCCCCACTGACACGCAGCCCGATCAACCATAGATGGCGCGGCACCATCATTTCTAACATGAACCGAAATGGGTTCTTAAACCCTAATTTAATCTCAAATTGAATATTTAGGGATTTATAAATCCTATTCGTATTTTTCTAGTGATCTCGCACATTTGACCCAACCCCGACGATGAACTCGAGACCCACCATCGTTTGGATCATCAGAATTGGTCAAAGTTCATCTCTCTATTCAACTTCCATTATCTCAACCAAAGCTTAACGAAAATTTTGCATTTTGTTTTTTAAAATCATCATTTTTTAAGGGGATTTTCATAGTTTTACTGACATTTACATTTGTGAAGTTTGAAATTCTGCAACATTTGAATTTATGACTGTGTTTCATAATTTCCAAGTAGAAAACTATATAAAACTTTGCTTGAATTTCTTACTGGAACATAGTACGGGTTTTAAACAAAACTACAATATGTTTTTCAATTCATTTATAGAAGAAATGGGGGAGAGAAAGATTTGAATTGGATCTTGATATGGTTTACTCTTGTAAACAGGAAGCTATATGTAACTGTATTACACAGTTTCCAGGAAAGAACAACTTTGCTTTGATTAATTACTTAAAAAACATAGTGAAAGTTTAAATAAAACTTAATCTTGTTTATTTTTCAAATTCAAAAGAAAATAGAGAGGGGGTTTGACAAGCTTTTTCATCCTGAAGCTAAATAGGGATTTGTATCCCTGTACAAATCAATAGGCACAGGTCAGAAATTCAATCATATACCAAAATTCTTGCATGCCAAACAAAGATTAAGTTTTCCTACATCATCCAAGCATTCACACAGCAAAAAAATATTGGAAAAAAACAAATTTACTCATATTATTTTCCAGAAGAACAGGAATGTTTCCTGACAGTTTTCAAAACAGAGATGAGAATGAAGGCCTGCAACTTTTTTTTTCCTACTTTTAGAATTTGGAGTTATAGATCTGCAAGTTATCAATAAAAATCTTTTCTTATTCTTTGCCATGTTTGTTTATTGAATTCCTTATTAACAATGGTTTTTAATTTACTTGCAGTTGAATGACAGAGAAGTTTCTTTTTTTCTTTTCTACAACTAGAAAATCAAAAGTAGATTAAAGCTTTGCTCTTGATTTTTCTCCTGCAACAGATGGATTAAATTGATTAATTCCTGCATTAAATGTTGTTTAGCAACCTTGAATTCAAAGAAAAAAATTCACTTGCCTTTAAAATTATTTCCAGAAACTTACACTGCCTAAAACCTAAAGCTCTTGTTTTCTTACAAATCTACAGTTTTGAATTTCTGTTTGTGTTAAAACTTGATTAAAAAATCATAATTTCATTAACTATAAAGTTTAAAAAAAACTTACATGAGAGATGTAACACACTACAGTTATGAAGCTTAAGAAAAACACTTCAGATTTTAGTTTGAATTAAAGAAGAGACTTGCAGTTTTTTTTCTGATTTTTCTTTTCTTGCTTGAGTGTTGGAGTTAAGATTGATAAATCTTTTTTTTTGTTACTGAACTTCAGAGATTTGGTGGTTTAAAAATTTGAATTGGGAAGGTGAAAAGTCTTTTTGAAATTTTTTATTTGAATATTTTATTAGGGTAATGATGGTTTGTGCCATTTATAAAAAGAAATGACAAGCTCTAGATTTTTGTTAATCATTCTACTCTATCTTCCATGTGAATGTATATTCACATTTGTGATTTTGTTACAAGACAAAATAAATTTTTGAACTTTATATTTATATCATATACACATTAAAAATAAATGTATCCCTTTATTCATTTATATGTACATACATTTGCAATGTTAAAAGAATTGTTTTTAACCAATATTTACATTACATATATTATATCTTAAAAAAATTTAAATGCTACTTATTTTTTAAAACACTTATCTTAAATTTCAATTTCAATTTTAAACTTGAAATACAAACATTTATGTCCATTTGCTATATTCACACACACCCTAAAAAATTTAAATTAAATTTCAATATGTATTCAATTTTACTTATATATGTAACATACATACATATACATATATATATATAAGATTTTAAATTAAAATGACTTTCAAAACATTCTTTATTTGAATATTTTAATCCTAAAATCAATTAGAATTTTTTATCATATATTATTTTCACTTATTTTATCTGTTTAAGATTTTTTTCAATTTATTTCCAAATTAAATTCTAAAAGTTAAAATATATTATTAATTTTAATTGATAAATTTTTTTTGGGATGTTACTTTTTATCTATAAGATTTAAAATATACAAATTCAAAACCCCAATTAAATTTTAAAATCAATACCCATAAACAAATATCCTATTTAATTTGAAAAATTCAAATTAATTTACAATTTTATTCAAAAATTTATTTTTAATTATTAATTTAAACTAAATTAAAATATCGGGATCGTTACAGTTGGGATTATGTGGATAGAGTCTCTATTAAGTGAATCAAAAATTAAGACTAATAGCATAACAACTATTTGGTTTGACAATCTCAGTTCAATTTCACTTACAGTAAATCCTATATTGCACTCGATAACAAAGCATATGGAATTGGATCTATACTTTGTATAGGACAAGTTATAGAAGGAAAACTGAGAGTTAATGACGACCTTCAACATACCAGATTGCATTTGTTATTACAAAGGCTCCGTTAAAGCAAAACATAGCCAAATTCAAGAATGAGTTGAGCATTGATGAAGCCAGCTTCAATCTGAGATCAAAAGCCACAAATTACTTACCAGCGGCAGAGAGAATCAAGGAATCATCACCGTGATGAAGTTTAGACTACATTAGAACAAATATCATTGCAGATACAAATAGCAATTTATGGTTTGCAAGCAAAGGAAGTGGATGAAAGCTCTCCAGAAAAGGGAGGAATCTAATAAACCCTCATTTAAATGAAGATTTATCCGTTTGAAGAATCAATTTTTTGATTTGCTAAGTTCGACGGAGATTTTTGGATTTACTCACAAACCCTAACCCTCGTTTGGTTTTGATGAGGGTATTGGAGAATACAAATGAGAATATAAATATACAAAGTTGCATATATTTCATACAAGTAGCGGCATACGAATACGGTCTATCGATATAATTCTTAGGCTGAGCCTATTTGCAACTTATATTTACAATTTGCCTTGGGAGAAGAAAAGCACTTGAAGAAGGTAAAATCCTATATTTTTTATGAAAGAATGATTTATTTCCTAAAATTAAGTATCAAAACTAGGCAATAAGTAGAGTTAAATAAGGTTCAGGCAAATAAATAAATTGATACCTAGTTTAGAGTCCAAAATTAACAAGCATGGTCAAAAATTATAGAATAACATTGAAAACTTCTTAACCCAAAAGTTAGGTGGTAAAGTCTTCTCACAAATTACTATTTACTTTCTTAAATATCGCATGCAGCTCAAAGTTAAAAATTAAATAAATTATTATTGGTTGTATAATAACAGAATGGAGTGAAAACATGTTTTGAAATTTTAGATCCTAGAAATATTAACTAAAGATAGAAAAATTAATTCAATTTCATATCCAAATGTTCTTAAATTTAGTTTATGGTTAATATCTAAGTTGTTTGAGGCCAAACTAAGTAGAATAGAGTGCTTAATGCCAAGAGTAATTATAGAATCCAAATGGAATCTAAATGAACGTAGGAAAAAAATAGATGTCGACCGCATGGATTGTACAAATAAATTCTATATTAAATTAGTATAATAGATAGTTATATATTGAATGAAACTCAATTGACTGTGATTGCATCCTTGTTTCAATATTATTTTACCATGAGCGATGCATTTATTTATTTTGTATACAAAGAAAATATCAAAATAAATCAAACGCTATTGTGGTTTATAGAATGATATAATATATAAAATAAATTACAACATAATGATATACAAATACTCATGTACCAAATGATCATGAAAGCTTCGAAATAAAATGTAGGATGAGAATTAAATCATTATATGAAATTAAAATTTAAAGATCTGAAACAAATAAAGGAAGTGATTCAACGACCCTATTGTAACCAGTAAAAAGGCACACTCATTGGTCGTGTGGAAAAAGAGGAAAAGTGCTTCTTTTATGAAACAAACTAGCACTAAGAGCTGGAAGATGATTTGCATCACATAAAAAATTCAAAAAAAAAGGATGTGATGGAAATAATGAATGGAAAATTCATAATTAGCAATTGGTGGTGATATTTACTTCTCGATTTTACAAAAGGAAGCAGAACTACATTTGTCAACACCAATTAATTAAGGATCAATACAATTCTAAGGAATTTGGTATGTACAACATTTATAAGCCCTAATATATGGTGAGTATATTAAATGTAGAAATGGACACAATAGATACCGAATTAGTATAATACATCCAATAGAAGTTGATATTTCAATTTTAGTTGTTATGTTCATTGCATCATCTATATTGTGTAGTTAATTTGTACTGCACCAACAACATTTCTATGATTTGGTTATGCATAACAATTTATCAACTAAATAAACATGAAACTAAAAAAATCTCAAATTTCATATTACTAGTTAGCAAGCAGTAATGTTGCCCTAAGTCCATTTATGCAACTAACAAAAAAGTATAAAAAAAATTAAAGAATCAAACACAAACAATCGTCAATTTTTGATCACCAATCATGCAAAGTAAACATATATATATACATATATTCATTTAGTGTTAATGCACATATCATATATAATTAATGCTCGTTCTTTTTATTATTATCCCTAACTAATTTCTAGTGGGGTTGTAATATCCCGGAATTTTTAACTATATCAATTTAATAATCTGTAGTTAAAATTAAATTGATATTGATATTATGTTAATAATAATTCAAATAAATTTAATAATCTTCTTCAGTAAATATTTAAATTGGTTATTTTATCTTTTAAAAATAATAAATTGATTTCTATTTCCAATATAAATATTTGGTTTATATTTTAAATAGATTAGCATTTGTTTTAATTTTAATAAGTAAAGCATATTTTCTAGTTTTAATATTTGTAGTAAATTGGAAAATTTGTTTTATTTAATATTTAAGCTTTTCAAAGTTAAATAAATGATTTTGGTTTAAATTTAGTGATTGAATCATGTTTTAAAATTCTAATATATACATTTTAAATTGGAAATTTTGATTTTAGTTAGTATTGAGTTTTAAGTTATTTCATAAAAATATATGATTTTAAAATTGATAAGAAAAATATTAAATGTTTAAATTAAATTGGCTTGAGTTTTAAATTTAGAATAAACAAACAAAAAGGTTTTATGGCTTAATAAAATGGATATTTTATTAATAAAAATATAATTTCTTTTAAAATGATTTTTATTTAATAATAAGAGAATTATAAAAACAATATTGATATTGTATTGTCTTTATAAATAAGTTTTGAATAGAATTTGTAATTTTTATTTCAAATTGAATTTATATTTATAACTTGATTTGGAATTTATTTGATTTTGAATTTAGTTTGAACTTAAAATTCAATAGTATAAAATCTTAATTTGTTTTAATCTTTAATATGTATAAGTTTCATTTGTAAAACATGATTTGTTTTTATTTTCATTTATAAATTGTTTAATTTTTTAATTTTTATTTATTTGTGTAAGTTTTGAAAACATGATTTGTTCTTATTTCTTTTGTAAATTCATACACATATCTAATATAAACTAACAAGTTATATTAAACTAAAACACATGCATTACTTTGTAAATTAAAAAAAAAACTAATTACCTTTAAAAGAAGAAACAAGTGTTAGATTCATATGTATTGATTTAAACAAGTGTTCAAAAACTAGCATAATAATTTGACAAGTGTTATAACCTTTGTACAAGTGTTAAATTTGGTTTTAATTTTTCTTTTATTTCCTTAAAACTGAAATACATTAGTTAAGATTACATCTTCATTCATATTTCATTTTTTTCCTTAATCAAAAGAAAATCTTCAAACTTCTTAAAATCAAATTCAAGAAAGTCTACATTTCCTAAAAAAATCACAAATCTGCATTAACAAAAAAATCAAAATCTTCATATTAACAATAAATCTGCATTTCCTCAAAAACTCTGAAACCCTGCATATTCAAAATCAATCTGTATATTCTAAACCCTGTACAAATCCAAAAATCTGCATACTCCACTTTTTCAAAATCAAAGAAGTTTGCATCAACCTCTGTTTACCAAAAATCTGCATTTCCTCAAATCAAATTGGGCCTGCACTATTTTCTTTTCTCTGCATTCTGTTTAAACCTGGGAGTAGTGAAAGCATCTGCATGCATGTGAAGATTTAGCAACTACATCTACATCTGCATGCCAGCATTTGAGTCAGGGAAATCATATGCAAATCTGCATATCAAATTCAACATGAAGTATAAAAGGGTCAAGCTTGCATTTTTATGTCTTCTACATAAAGGAAAACAGAGGTCTGCATTCTTAAAAGGTGAGTAACAAATTATTTTTAAAACTAATTTAAATTAATATAGTTGCTTGAATTGTTGCCTGATGAGTATGATGAATATGCCTGTGTATATGTATGAGATTGAATGCCTGCTTGCTAGTGATGAATTCTTTCCTGATCTTGATTTCAGACTTAAAGATATAATTTAAAATTTATGAACTCAAGATCTAATCCCTGTTTAGATGCCAATTTTCAAACAGAACTTGTAGTATATCCTAAATAAAGTGTTAGATTTTATTTAGGATAATAAACTTGTTTTTTGGACTCTGTAAATTTTAGAAACATCATGCATGTTTAATTTTATTTAAACCAATCTAATTAATATGATAATTCAGTAATACAAATAAAAAATATAAACTGGAACTTGATTTTTAAATCAAGTATTGGGATTTTTAGGTGTATGTTTCATTTACAGTTGGTTCTTGAACCAAAAATATGAATTTGAGCAATACTTGCAATCTGATACTTGAGGAAACATACAATTCTTCTAAGTTATAGTAAAAGAAACATAGATACTTAGTAAAATCAGAAATGTGAATATAATTGATTAGGGTGAATGCAGTTTTGATTTCCAGTATTTAGCCCTAGTTTTGATGGGTTTTGTGGAAGGGGTCTATTCGATCTGGATGATTGATCGAGTGTTTTGGTTTTTTGTGAGTGTGTAGTTGATGAATGACGGAGCTCGAGGTTGGAATGGGTGGACCTCAGGTGATCGGAGCGACTTGGAATGGATGTTGACAGGATTTGAGTAAAAACCTGTAAAAAAAATTTCCAGGTTTTGAATTTAAGGGCAAATTTTGAATGCTTTGATTTTGTTCGATCTGGAGATGAAGTTAGGGCATTCGTAGGTTTTATGGAAATGGTGGATCATCTATGATGATGAGAAGAGGCGGTGGTCGCCGTGCATATGCACGGCGACAAGTTTTTCCGGTGAACTAATTTTGGGTGTGGGATGTTGCAGGGAAATCTTTGAAGATGGCTCGAAGCAGGTAGATAGGAAACTCGGAGTAAATGGGAGGATAACTCGAAGTAGGATTTGAGTTTCTCGGGTTAAACTGCAAATTCCATGTTTTGAAAACCTGTTTCTTTTTTTTTTAAATCTGGGTTTTAAACTTTTAAAATCTGTAGTTTTAGGTTTTAAGCAAGGTTTAGGTTTAAAATTTAATTCAAGTTTGAATTTCTAATTTGAATTTAAATCCCAGTTTTTAAAATAAAATAAAAGTTTCAAAATTTATCTTAATTAACTATTTCATTTTGGTAAATAGTTTAAAACTTTAAATATTAAGGTTTTTAAAATGTGAGTAAGATTTACAGATTAATTTTAAATCTGGAAATTCTAATTTAAAAATAAAGTTCAGTTTTAAATTTAAAAAGAAGATTTAAATTTGAAAGTTTAAACTAAGAATGAATTGAATTTCCAAAATTTTGAAATGAATTTAACTTCAAATTGTTATGATTTCATTTTTAAGTCAAACTTTTGTTTTGTCTTGGAATTTTAAATAAGTTTTTAAATTTTCAAACATTGATAAGTTTAAGTTACTTTTAATTTAAACTTGTATTTAAAATGAAAATTTAAAGTAATTTCAAAAGTAATTTGTTTCAATAATATTGTTTTTAAACATAGTTAAGTTATGTTTTATTTTGAAATTTAAATTTAGATTTATGTTTTAGAATAAATTAATAAGGTAATTAAGATTAATGAATTAATTTAATTCATTAATTAAATTTGGAATTAATAATTGATTAATGATTAATCAATTTAAAATTAAGATCATTAATTAAGTTATTAATTAATGATAAATGAATATTGGTAATTATGTAATTAAGTTTTAAATTAAGGATAATTAATTTAATAATTAATTTTAATTAATAAATGATTAAAGATAATTTAATTGGTAATTAATTTGAGTTAATTACTTTATAAAATAATTAGAGGATGGTTAATGAAGGTCATTAACCAGGATTATTTAACAATTAATTAATATGGTTAATTTTTATAATTAATTAGATTAATTAATTTAATAATAATCAATTGTAAATGGTTTGAGAATAATTACTTGATAAAGTAATTAAGAAATTAATTACTTAATGTAATTAATTTAGTTTAATGAGATTGTTTAATTTAATTAATTAAGTTTAATTAATTTTAAACACTTGGGTTTTGAAAATAATAATAATTACTTAATGTAATTAATGATTTGGAAAATTACTTAGTTAAGTAATTGATTGATAATTACAGTTTGTAATTTATTTGAAGATGTTAAGAATGAAGTAATTTGGATTAAATTACTTGTTAATTAATCAAGGGATTAATTAAGAAATTAATTAAGAGATAATTGGTTTGGTTTAAATAAAGTAATTAAGTTAGTTAATTACTAAATGTAATTAATCTGGGATGATTAATAAATATGAGTTAATTACTTAAGGTAATTAATAATTAAAGATCATTAATTATTTTAATTAATGATGTAATTAAAGTTGATTAATTCAGATTAATTAATCAATGATAAATAATTAAAGGTAATTAATTAATGTAATTAATTAAGGATAAATGTAATTAATTATGATTAATTAATTAATTGAAGTAATTAAAGGTTAATTACTGTTTATTTGGGAATAATTAATTTATGGAATTAATTAAGGATAATTACATGAATGTAATTAAGGGTAATTAATCAAAGGTGATTAATTAAGATAATTAATAATGAATCATTAAGTGATTGTAATCAATTAAATGATTCAGTAAGCAAGATTTATATTGGTAAAGTAATTAATTTAATTTATTTTAAATTAATTATAGATGATGTAATTAATTTAATTCATTTTAAATTAATTAGAATTGGAGATAGTTAATTTAATTCATTTTAAATTAATTATAGGATGATGAGTAAATCATTGCTTATGTATGAATAGATGACATTGATTGTCTTGGATGCTTTGAGATCTCAGTAATGAGATAAATAATATTGTGTGGTATGGATGTTTGATTGTATTGTGATGATAACTTAGATTATCTATTGTGATGGTGATGTATGGAATATCTATTTGATATTGATAATGTAGATTACCTGTTATTTGATAATGTTAATTATCAATAGTGATTTATGAATTATCTATCTGTGTGTATATAGATACTGTATTGAATTGTTTTAAACCTTTAAAACAACTTGGACCCTAAAAGACACGCTTTGGTTTTCAATGAGACCGGGATCGGGTTTGCATATTTGGATATCTGAAAACCACATCGATTCCAAATAACGTTAGGTCGTGAATCAAAGTGGAGCTTTGTGAAGACTCGAGGTGTAAGGACTATGAGTCAGTATAACTCTGTGGGTGATTCCGTAATAAGTTGATGGAATTAGTTCTTATAGATTCGAGATGGTGGTTTAGAGTGCAAGGGTTATTGTCGTTGACTCTGATCGTGATTCCAAAATGAGTGTAACGAGGTAGTGCCTTCGGTTTCGTTCGAACCCGGAACGAACTTGTATGGATTGAATGCTTTCAGAACATCGTCAGGTAGACGATGAGCATTCTAAGTGATATGTCCTTTAAAGGTAATCGTAGCCTCAAGCCTCATCAACCGGGAATGGCTAAAACAGGGGAGGTGCAACAAGGCTTCGTGGGTCGCACCCACTGGAGAGCAAGATTTATCCCTGTCTAGAAGTCCCTTTATATTCGGCTGTGTGGGTGGTTGCTAGCTACAACCACGGGGTTGTCTTGTTCGGAACTATTCAGTAAGGAATGGGTCCGGCTTTGTGTTGCAGGGGGTCGGGAGTGATCCTCGGTACGTTGATCTAGGTCACGTACTGTGACAGGCGGTACCCCAGTAGCCCTGCCATTGTATGGAATCCAAAATCCAATAAGTGCCAATGGTTTTTATTGTATTACCCACTTTTGTGGCTAGTAGATGGAATTTAATAAATGTAACAATTTCGGCTATTTCTTATTTATTTGAAAACCCTAGACACTATTATAATATCATCGGATTTCCTATCAAATGTTTTGGTTAGCGTAAGGTAAAAACTTTTCCATGTTTATGTGTGGGAAGTCTTACGTGATACCTTTCTTTTCAAAAGGTTTTTGAAAGTTAAGCAACTTTAACCTGATACTCACACCAGACCCATGTCTGACCCGGAGTTTATTTTGTTTTTCATAAACTCTTGGGTACTCAAATTTTTACGAGTAGCCAAGGGAATTCAGGTTTGGATTCAGGTTAGCTTTGACGAATTATGGAGGAGCAATGGAGCAGGAGGCTTCCGCGTGTAGATATATATCTAGTATTCCGCTGTGTGTTCTCTAAGTTGTTTGTTTTGAGTTGTATTGAGTTGTATAACTAGACAGGTGTTTATAACTGTCTAGTATAAGATGTATGTCTGTGTAACTCTGATATTGGTTGTAAACTATGTAATATTTATGTTATTAATATAATTTATTTGTTCCGCTGTTTAGATTCTGATGTTGTTTCTTTCTTCTCTTCTTTCTATTCTCTTTTCTATCCCTTTCTTTCTTAAAGATGGTGCGATTTTCTGTGGTAGGAAAGTCGGGTCGTCGCACTTGGTATCAGAGCATTAGGTTGAGTGAATACCTAGGCTCTGTAGTAGTGTCTTTCTTGAGAGAGCGTATTTGTAATTTTAATATATATATATATATATATATATATATATATTTCTACCTATCTGTTGGGTTACCTGTTCAGGTTTTCCAATATAAGTTATAAAGGTAGATGGGGTAGTAGTGTGTGTAACACGATTACTACCATTGATTGGTGTTTGAATGTTTGAGGTTGGAGGTGTACTGTTGAGACTGTAGACCTAATACCGTCTCGAGTGAGTTCTGTAGTGATGAAGGACTTCATTAATCTCTGAAGGTAACCTGTTAAGGTTCAGGATCTATTTTTGAAGTTGGGTGAGTAGAGTTTGGATTTGTTGGTTGGCAAAAGCAAGTTATGATATTTTGATACCTCGGGAAGTAGTAGCTGTGTGATGAGATGCAGTGACTATGGATGTTTCCGAAGATGTTTTCTTTGGAACAAGTTAAGGAAGTGAGTCTGTTTCGGTGTTATGGCTGTGTTCAGCTGGAGTTTCTGTTGCTTTGAGGCCCGAATTTCTCGAAGAGCTTTGATTTGGAATTCTTTGGCATCTGTGGTACTAGTGCAGCTTGGAGTGTTCTCGGTGTTGGCAAGAGATCTTTTGGCTTAGCAGTTTTTCTGAAGTGGAGTTCAGAAGCAGTTGAGTGAACCCGTTTCTTTGATGGGTTGGCTAGTGAAGTGTAAGCTATTCAATTTGGTTAAGGAAGAACAGTATTCCTTGGATTTGGTTTAGGTGGTTTGCAAAAGTGACTTGCGATTGTTTGAGTGTTCTCTTGGGTTATCTGAGTTTTTCTGGATGTCTTCAGGAAGTCAGAGTTTGGTTCGCATCTGGAGATTGAGTTTTCTTATCGACAGGAATTCCAGGAGTGGAACGGGTGGTTCAGCTTAATAGTAGGATGGTTTCAAGGAGATTGAGTTGGAGTAGCATCTCGGAGTTTTGGAGGAACTTCTGAATTTTTCTTATGGATTAGTTGAATCATGTCTCTAGGGTGAGTTATCCAGTTTGTGCTTGTGTTCTTCTTCAGCATTTTCTTCTGCTTCAGATCAGAGTTGAGCAGCGGAAGCAGTTTGGAAGTGTATCTGCTTTTCTTTTCCCGGACAAGAGAAGTGAGTTGTTGTCTTATGATGTTGAGGAGTTGAGTTTGAGATCTTGTTCTTGATCTTGATTGATCTTGAGGAGATCATTTTGTTGTTTCTAGAAGCATCAGCAAAGGTTGAGCTGATCAATAAGTTGTAGACAGCCCAGGATCGTCCGAAAAAGTTTTGTGTATAAGAGTCGGAGGGATTTGGATTCTGAAGTCGGAGATTTAATTTTGGATAAGTTTTCTCCGATGAAAAGTGAGCTATAGGTTTGGGTAAGTTTGAGAAGCTAGCTCTGAAGTGTTTTGGATCTTTTCTGTATCTAAAAGAATAAGTGATTGATCTACAAGATTGAATTGCCAGTTTGGATAACTGGGATTCGATGAGTTTCACGTATCTCTGAGGGAGTACGTGTATGATCTATCTCTGGTTGTGGAACCAGCAGTTCTGGAGTTTTGGTGGTTGAGTCAGACTCGTTTGTAGTCTGATATCTTGTCCAGTGTTATAGATATAGTTGTATAGGAGTTTTGTAGCTTCATAGTATTGATTGTTTGGATTCTCTGGAGCGAGTAACCCGGTTATATATATATATATATATATATATATATATATATATATATATATACCTCGAGAAACTCGATAAAATTTTATCCAGAATTTTATTTGGATAATTAGATTTGTTTGATTGGTTGAATTGATTGCTATGGTTGTTAGCATATGTTTGATATATGCTTGTGTTTTAAAAATAAATCTTTAATAAGACTATTAAATTATCTTTGTTTTAAATTTCGAGGACGAAATTCTTTTAAGGGGGAAGGATTGTAATATCCCGGAATTTTTAACAATATCAATTTAATAATCTGTAGTTAAAATTAAATTGATATTGATATTCTGTTAATAATAATTCAAATAAATTTAATAATCTTCTTCAGTAAATATTTAAATTGGTTATTTTATCTTTTAAAAATAATAAATTGATTTCTATTTCCAATATAAATATTTGGTTTATATTTTAAATAGATTAGCATTTGTTTTAATTTTAATAAGTAAATGATATTTTCTAGTTTTAATATTTGTAGTAAATTGGAAAATTTGTTTTATTTAATATTTAAGCTTTTCAAAGTTAAATAAATGATTTTGGTTTAAATTTAGTGATTGAATCATGTTTTAAAATTCTAATATATACATTTTAAATTGGAAATTTTGATTTTAATTAGTATTGAGTTTTAAGATTATTTCATAAAAATATATGATTTTAAAATTGATAAGAAAAATATTAAATGTTTAAATTAAATTGGCTTGAGTTTTAAATTTAGAATAAACAAACAAAAAGGTTTTATGGCTTAATAAAATGGATATTTTATTAATAAAAATACAATTTCTTTTAAAATGATTTTTATTTAATAATAAGAGAATTATAAAAGCAATATTGATATTGTATTGTCTTTATAAATAAGTTTTGAATAGAATTTGTAATTTTTATTTCAAATTGAAATTATATTTATAACTTGATTTGGAATTTATTTGATTTTGAATTAATTTGGACTTAAAATTCAATAGTATAAAATCTTAATTTGTTTTAATCTTTAATATGTATAAGTTTTATTTGTAAAACATGATTTGTTTTTATTTTCGTGTATAAATTGTTTAATTGTTTTAATTTTTATTTCTTTGTGTAAGTTTTGAAAACATGATTTGTTCTTATTTCTTTTGTAAATTCATACACATATCTAATATAAACTAACAAGTTATATTAAACTAAAACACATGCATTACTTTGTAAATTAAAAAAAAACTAATTACCTTTAAAAGAAGAAACAAGTGTTAGATTCATATGTATTGATTTAAACAAGTATTCAAAAACTAGCATAATAATTTGACAAGTGTTATAACCTTTGTACAAGTGTTAAATTTGGTTTTAATTTTTCTTTTATTTCCTTAAAACTGAAATACATTAGTTAAGATTACATCTTCATTCATATTTCTTTTTTTTTCCTTAATCAAAAGAAATTTTCAAACTTCTTAAAATCAAATTCAAGAAAGTCTGCATTTCCTAAAAAAATTCACAAATCTGCATTCACAAAAAAATCAAATCTTCATATTACAATAAATCTGCATTTCCTCAAAAACTCTGAAACCCTGCATATTCAAAATCAATCTGTATATTCTAAACCCTGTACAAATCCCAAAATCTGCATACTCCACTTTTTCAAAATCAAAGAAGTTTGCATCAACCTCTATTTACCAAAAATCTGCATTTCCTCAAATCAAATTGAGCCTGCACTATTTTCTTTTCTCTGCATTCTGTTTAAACCTGGGAGTAGTGAAAGCATCTGCATGCATGTGAAGATTTAGCAACTACATCTACATCTGCATGCCAGCATTTGAGTCAGGGAAATCATATGCAAATCTGCATATCAAATTCAACATGAAGTATAAAAGGGTCAAGCTTGCATTTTTATGTCTTCTACATAAAGGAAAACAGAGGTCTGCATTCTTAAAAGGTGAGTAACAAATTATTTTTAAAACTATTTAAATTAATATAGTTGCTTGAATTGTTGCCTGATGAGTATGATGAACATGCCTGTGTATATGTATGAGATTGAATGCATGCTTGCTAGTGATGAATTCTTTCCTAATCTTGATTTCAGACTTAAAGATATAATTTAAAATTTATGAACTCAAGATCTAATCCCTGTTTAGATGCTAATTTTCTAACAGAACTTGTAGTATATCCTAAATAAAGTGTTAGATTTTATTTAGGATAATAAACTTGTTTTTTTTACTCTATAAATTTTAGAAACATCATGCATGTTTAATTTTATTCAAACCCAATCTAATTAATATGATAATTCAGTAATACAAATCAAAATATAATCTGGAACTTGATTTTTAAATCAAATATTGGTATTTTTAGGTGTATGTTTCATTTACAGTTGGTTCTTGAACCAAAAATATGAATTTGAGCAATACTTGCAATCTGATACTTGAGGAAACATACAATTCTTTGAGTTATAGTAAAAGAAACATAGATTCTTAGTAAAATCAGAAATGTGAATATAATTGATTAGGGTGAATGCAGTTTTGATTTCTAGTATTTAGCCCTAGTTTTATGGGTTTTGTGGAAGGGGGTCTGTTCGATCTGGATGATTGATCGAGTTTTTTGGTTTTTGGTGAGCGTGTAGTTGATGAATGAAGGAGCTCGAGGTTGGAATGGGTGGACCTCAGGTGATCGGAGCGACTTGGAATGGATGTTGACAGGTTTTGAGTAAAAACCTGTAAAAAAAAATTCCAGGTTTTGAATTTAGGGGCAAATTTTGAATGCTTTGATTTTGTTCGATCTGGAGATGAAGTTAGGGCATTCGTGGGTTTTCTGGAAATGGTGGATCATCTATGATGATGAGAAGAGGCGGTGGTCGCCGTGCATATGCACGGCGACAAGTTTTTCTGGTGTACTATTTTTGGGTGTGGGATGTTGCAGGGAAATCTTTGAAGATGGCTCGAAGCAGGTAGATAGGAAACTCGGAGTAAATGGGAGGATAACTCGAAGTAGGATTTGAGTTTCTCGGGTTAAACTATAAATTCCATGTTTTGAAAACCTGTTTCTTTTTTTTTTTTTTTAATCTGGGTTTTGAACTTTTAAAATCTGTAGTTTTAGGTTTTAAGCAAGGTTTAGGTTTAAAATTTAATTCAAGTTTGAATTTCTAATTTGAATTTAAATCCCAGTTTTTAAAATAAAATAAAAGTTTCAAAATTTATCTTAATTAACTATTTCATTTTGGTAAATAGTTTAAAACTTTAAATATTAAGGTTTTTAAAATGTGAGTAAGATTTACAGATTAATTTTAAATCTGGAAATTCTAAATTTAAAAATAAAGTTCAGTTTTAAATTTAAAAAGAAGATTCAAATTTGAAAGTTTAAACTAAGAATGAATTGAATTTCCAAAATTTTGAAATGAATTTAACTTCAAATTCTTATGATTTCATTTTTAAGTCAAACTTTTGTTTTGTCTTGGAATTTTAAATAAGTTTTTAAATTTTCAAATATTGATAAGTTTAAATTACTTTTAATTTAAACTTGTATTTAAAATGAAAATTTAAAGTAATTTCAAAAGTACTTTGTTTCAATAATATTGTTTTTAAACATACTTAAGTTATGTTTTATTTTGAAATTTAAATTTAGATTTATGTTTTAGAATTATTAATAAGGTAATTAAGATTAATGAATTAATTAAATTCATTAATTAAATTTGGAATTAATAATTGATTAATGATTAATCAATTTAAAATTAAGATCGTTAATTAAGTTATTAATTAATGATAAATGAATATTGGTAATTATGTAATTAAGTTTTAAATTAAGGATAATTAATTTAATAATTAATTTTAATTAATAAATGATTAAAGATAATTTAATTGGTAATTAATTTAAGTTAATTACTTTATAAAATAATTAGAGGATGGTTAATGAAGGTTATTAACCAGGATTGTTTAACAATTAATTAATATGGTTAATTTTTATAATTAATTAGATTAATTAATTTAATAATAATAAATTGTAAATGGTTTGAGAATAATTACTTGATAAAGTAATTAAGAAATTAATTACTTAATGTAATTAATTTAGTTTAATGAGATTGTTTAATTTAATTAATTAAGTTTAATTAATTTTAAACACTTGGGTTTTGAAAATAATAGTAATTACTTAATGTAATTAATGATTTGGAAAATTACTTAGTTAAGTAATTGATTAATAATTACAGGTTGTAATTTATTTGAAGATGTTAAGAATGAAGTAATTTGGATTAAATTACTTATCAATTAATCAAGGGATTAATTAAGAGATAATTGGTTTGGTTTAAATAAAGTAATTAGTTAGTTAATTACTAAATGTAATTAATCTGGGATGATTAATAAATATGAGTTAATTACTTAAGGTAATTAATAATTAAAGATCATTAATTATTTTAATTAATGATGTAATTAAAGTTGATTAATTAAGATTAATTAATCAATGATAAATAATTAAAGGTAATTAATTAATGTAATTAATTAAGGATAAATGTAATTAATTATGATTATTTAATTAATTGAAGTAATTAAAGGTTAATTACTGTTTATTTGGGAATAATTAATTTGTGGAATTAATTAAGGATAATTACATGAATGTAATTAAGGGTAATTAATCAAAGGTGATTAATTAAGGTAATTAATAATGAATCATTAATTGATTGTAATCAATTAAATGATTGAGTAAGCAAGATTTATATTGGTAAAGTAATTAATTTAATTTATTTTAAATTAATTATAGATGATGTAATTAATTTAATTCATTTTAAATTAATTAGAATTGGAGATAGTTAATTTAATTCATTTTAAATTAATTATAGGATGATGAGTAAATCATTGCTTATGTATGAATAGATGACATTGATTGTCTTGGATGCTTTGAGATCTCAGTAATGAGATAAATAATATTGTGTGGTATGGATGTTTGATTGTATTGTGATGATAACTTAGATTATCTATTGTGATGGTGATATATGGAATATCTATTTTATATTGATAATGTGGATTACCTATTATTTGATAATGTTAATTATCAATAGTGATTTATGAATTATCTATCTGTGTGTATATAGATACTGTATCGAATTGTTTTAAACCTTTAAAACAACTTGGACCCTAAAAGACACGCTTTGGTTTTTGATGAGACCGGGATTGGGTTTCCATATTTGGATATCCGAAAACCACATCGATTCCAAATAACGTTAGGTCGTGAATCAAAGTGGAGCTTTGTGAAGACTCGAGGTGTAAGGACTATGAGTCAGTATAACTCTGTGGCTGATTCCGTAATGAGTTGACGGAATTAGTTCTTATAGATTCGAGATGGTGGTTCAGAGTGCAAGGGTTATTGTCGTTGACTCTGAGGGTGATTCCAAAATGAGTGTAACGAGGTAATGCCTTCGGTTTCGTTCGAACCCGGAACGAACTTGTATGGATTGAATGCTTTCAAAACATCGTCAGGTGGACGATGAGCATTCTAAGTGATATGTCCTTTAAAGGTAATCGTAGCCTCAAGCCTCATCAACCGGGAATGGCTAAAACAGGGGAGGTGCAGCAAGGCTTCGTGGGTCGCACCCACTGGAGAGCAAGATTTATCCCTGTCTAGAAGCCCCTTTATATTCGGCTGTGTGGGTGGTTGCTAGCTATAACCACGGGGTTGTCTTGTTCGGAATTATTCAGTAAGGAATAGGTCCGGCTTTGTGTTGCAGGTGGTCGGGAGTGATCCTCCGTACGTTGATCTAGGCTACGTACTGTGACGGGCGGTACCCCAGTAGCCCTGCCATTGTATGGAATCCAAAATCCAATAAGTGCCAACGGTTTTGATTGTATTACCCACTTTTGTGGCTAGTAGCTGGAATTTAATAAATGTAACAATTTCAGCTATTTCTTATTTATTTGAAAACCTTAGACACTATTATAATATCATCGGATTTCCTATCAAATGTTTTGGTTAGCGTAAGGTAAAAACTTTTCCATGTTTATGTGTGGGAAGTCTTACATGATACCTTTCTTTTCAAAAGGTTTTTGAAAGTTAAGAAACTTTAACCTGTTACTCACACCAGACCATTGTCTGACCCGGAGTTTATTTTGTTTTTCATAAACTCTTGGGTACTCAAATTTTTACGAGTAGCCAAGGGAATTCAGGTTAGGATTCAGGTTAGCTTTGACGAATTATGGAGCAGCAATGGAGCAGGAGGCTTCCGCGTGTAGATATATATCTAGTATTCCGCTGTGTGTTCTCTGAGTTATTTTTTTTGAGTTGTATAACTAGACAGGTGTATATAACTGTCTAGTATAAGATGTATGTAACGATCCTGAATTTTTAACAATTTAAAAATTAAGATATTTAATTAATTTTAAATATTTGAGATAAATTTAAATTGAATTCCAATAAAACTACGAAATTTGACGATTAAATTTTTGAATTTAATCTATTTAAAGTTGAATAGAAAATTTAATTTTGACTTTGAAGTTGAAAGTTAATATTGAACTTATATTTTAAATTTGAATTAATGATTTAGAAAAATAATTTGGATTTAAGAATTTTTGCTATTTAAATTTATATATTTGTGGTTAGTTATAAATAACATTTTTCTTTAACTTAAATAAAGGAATAAAATTTTAATCAATATAAAATAAATTGTAAAACACGTTAATATAAATTTATGTTTCATAATTGAACTGCAAAACGTTTATAAGTTTATTTAAGAAAAAAAAATTAAACAAAACAATTGAATATAAAATGAAAAAAATAAAATAATATAAAATTTTACACTGCCATACTTTTTCACCAACCAGATCCTAAAAACGTGCCTAAAAATCTGCCTTTCTTCACGCCTTAATCTACGCCCTTTCTCTTCAAAAACAAGGCCGTAGCATTTCCTCCATCATTCGAAATCAGATACGAAAAAGAAAAAAAAAATAAATGGCGTCTTCGTCTTCCTTCAACCATTAGGGCTTCAAGGCGTTCGTCGCCGCCTCTGATTGCTCAAAGATTTCTGCTTCAATTCGATTCGTCTCTCGTTCGCCTTCACAAAATTGGGGGCTTCGACCTTGTTTAGATTGTGCTGTGCTCAGTACTCTTCGGCTGTTTCGATTATTAAAGGTGAGTTTTTTTACTCACGATTGATTTTAATACAAGTTCTTAAATTTGTGGAATTGAATGCTTGGTGGCATGCTATGTTTTTGGGTGTTATCTGTTATCATTGGCTTGGTTACTTGAATCGGAACTAACAAGAACAGATGTTTTGTGAATTTTCGTTTAAACTGTTAAGGACAGATGCTATTTGCTGTCACTTTCTCGATTTGCTTGAATTTTCAACTGATGAGAACAGATGCGTTTAAATTGATAATCACAGATGCTTTGTGAATTTGCGTTTAAAATTTGATAAGAACAGATGCTATTGATTTCACTTGCTGATAATTTGATTTTATTTTTAAACTGTTGAGAACAGACGCTAATTGATGTTGTTTTCTTAAAACTGTTAAGAACAGATGCTATTTGGTTTTGTTTTTAATTGATAAGAACAGATGCTATCAATTTTGTTTTTTTTTTTTAAACTAATGAGAACAGATGCTATTAAGATTTACCTTTTTACTAGATGAGGAAAACTTTGTTGCATGAACTTGTTTTGAACCTCTGTTCATATGTGATGTACATATGTGTCTGTAAACCCCCTATGTGTTGCTGTGTAGTATACTTGCATGGATGTGAAATTGCTTCTGCATGTTTGTTTTCCATCTGAAATACCTCTGTTCCTGTCTTCATCCCTCAGTGAGTAAGCTTCTTTTAAAAAAACAGTTTTTCTTTTTAAATCAAAGTTTAACAAATTTTACAAAACACAATTTCTTATTTACATAAATCAGAAAACTACTATGTTCTTTGTTTAAAACTGTTTACCCTCAAAATGTTAGAGTTGATGTTAGCTGTGCATGTGAGTGAACTTATATGTTTAAAATCAGTTTCCTTGTAAAAATCAGAGCTAACTTATTGAACTAAGTTTTTAAAAAAAAGAAATCCATCATAAACTAGTTGATATCAGTTTGGATTTGTTATAGAAATAGAAAATCTGTAGCCTTTGAACAAGTACAGCAGTCAACAAGTTCTAATACGTAAATAAGAAACTGCTCTGTGTTCTTTGTTTAACCTCAAAATGTTTTAAGTTTGTTAGTTGTGCATGTGAATATATATAGGAATAAGTATGTTGTGTGATTGTTTGTTGATGAATGTTTTTGTGTGAACATCCTATAATCTGAAAATAACAAAATTGACAAGTTTAAACCAATTGTTTGATGAAAATGATGCATGCTAAAGTTCTTGGAACCATTATGTGAATATGCATTTATGCATATGCATGTCACTGTGAGTAAACACTTACAAATTAAAGCTAAGTAGATAATTATATGGTTGATTTTAAAATCTGTGATGATAACTGTTATGTATGTATGCATGTGAGTAAGTCTGTGTTTATTTGATAAATGCTTATTTATAGTTTCTAACTTCTCTGTTCTTAGTTCAGAAACATATGATTTTAGATCAAGTTTAAAAATCTTTGCACGTGAGTAAACTTTTTACTAAAGTTTAATTAAGTTATTAGCTGTTGCTATGAGATTGTGATGATGTTACATACATATACATATGCCACTGAAGTGTTTGCAGTTTCCCCGAGTTTTTGTGCTTCTGACCCGAAGCAAAGGATTGATTGACCCGAAGTGGAACTCGGGTGATTATGTTTTTGACTCGGAGCATAAGGTTTTAAAACCTGAGAATTTTGTGCAGGTTTTTGAGACTGTGATTTTACAGTTTTTAAAATCTTGAATGAAGCTCATATTTTAAAGATTGTAAATTGAATCAAGTGTAAGATTTAAACTGAATTCAAATGTAGTTTTGAAATTCAAAGTTTTTTTTTTATGAAACTTTTAAATTTGAACAAGTTTTAAATTCTGTTTTAAATCAAGTTTTAAAACAAAACAGTTTCAGGTATAAAATCCTGTAGCTCTGCAATTTCTAACATTTGAATGAAATTTATATTGTTCATCAGTCCATTTTTATCTGTTCCCTATGTTGTTTGCAACTGTGTTGCACTTGTATCACCTGTTCCCCTGTACTTGTTTGGCTCTGCGATTCATTGCTGTTGCCTCTGTGTTTGTGGTGTCTGCTGCTCCCTGCATTTGTTTCACTGTACTTGTTCACTGCCCTGTACACGATCCGTGTTGCATGTTGCTGCTGCATGTGTTGTTTTCTACTGTGTCGTCTCTGATGTTGTTTCATTTGTGCACTAATTCAATGCTTAGTGCATTGTGCACCTGTTTTGGACTTGCAGTTTGAATTGCATTGAGTTGAGTCGAGTTTGCAGTGATTTGTCCGATTTGCGCTTGCACGCGTTGTTGGCGAGGCAGTGCACATGTGTGCAAAGTATACGTGTGTACTGCAGCCACACGGGATTGACAGAAATTAAAAATTTGAAGTTGTTAATAATGAAAATCCATAATAGATTTTAAATTGATTCTGTGATTCGTCATCTCTGTTACCATTTTATTCAGTTCTTTACAAATTTATTTACTTGAATTAAGATTAATCCTGACTCGAGTGTTTTGTGTTTTGCAATTAACGCTCGGGTCAGACCGAGTATTTTTACAGCTTGAAGATTTTCAGGCCGCGAAGTTAGAGATAGGGGATTTCGGCATTCACTAAAGTTTTAAAGGGATTTTTCTTGTATTAATAAAAGATATATTCCGCTGTATAAAAATTTAATGCATTGTACAAACTCTGATGTATGTAAGAAAAAAAATTCATTTATGAAAAATAATATTGTGATTATTCTGTGATTCTGTGGCTGATTCTGTTTAAACTCTATAAACTGACTAACAATCCGTCATTTTGAACGTTTCTAGCTGGTTTAATTACCGACTAGAGGCGGACAGAGCGGCGGGTCGTTACAAAAGTGGTATCAGAGCTTTGGTTTACACAAAGCTCAGTTTATGATGTTTAATATGAATAGTTACTAGAACCACTATAAAGAAAGTGCTTTTCAAATTTAAAGAAGTATGAAATTGTTTCTTTAAAATAAAAAGGTATTTTGAAAATTAGAATTATTTTGAAAATTCCTCTCTCTAAATGTGAGTTTGCGATAGTTCTCTTCGGTGAGGTCTCATTAGATTTGAGTTTCAATCGTTCGGAAGCTCATTATTGAATTATTGAGATTTATGAAAAATGAAATATGAGTTAAGAGAACTAGTGAATTAGTGAATTGGTTTAAATTGGTTTAAATCAAATATTTTGAATATTTCGAGTAATAATTGTGAAATAAAATGATATGTTAATTTGGTTATAATCAAACGGATTATTGAACTATAACTTGAGAATTTGACTCTGAATTCTTTTGAAATTGATTTCAAACGTTGTGAAGAACGATTTAGTAAATAAATGAATTATAAGTATTTAACTTATAATATGGATTTTGGATATATAACCGAGTTATATAAATTGAATTGAATTGAATTAATAAGAAGATTTATAAATTGAAGTTTTATAAATAAAAAGGGATTTATAAAGATTGTTTATAAATTCGAAACCAATTGAATTTGATAAGTAATTTGTTATAACTTATTAAAGGAAATATATCCACGATTTTGGACAGTGGGTAATCCTTTAAAAATAAAAATAAGTTGAAGAAATGATGAAATTGGTTGACAAAGTATATTCACGATTTTGGATAGTGAATATATTATTGAATAAAACGGATATGTTTTAGGGAAGAGATATTATGAAATGAAATTTAATTGTTGATTTAACTATATGAATCAAACTGAGTTTGATGTAAAGTTTATATTTCAAGTTTAAAACTATTGCCTAAAATAGTTAATGTGGAAATATGAATTTAATGGAACTATACTAAAGAACTAGTTGACTATTTTTGAAATAGAAAGTAAATGCAAAGTTCAAATAGAATTTAAATTTCAAATTTGAAGTTGTCAACATGATAATCCATTATAGGTTTAATAAATTCAGTGATGAATTTGAATTTAAACGTGCGGAGAATTAAATTAAGTGAAAAACTTAATATTGAAAAGTTTAAGATCAGTTTAAAACTGATATTGTGAAATGTATACAGAATTCAAACTATTGAATTAAGTTGAAGCTGAAAAGTTAATGGTTTTAAAGATGTTTTAAAATGCATTAACTATCGAATACATAGATTTCAACATTCAATTGTTGAAATAGACGTTTTCGAGAAAATTAAGGAAATGGTGGACTATAACACTGTTGTTATAGTAAATGGTTTCCGGAAGGAAATGTTGTTTATAGTATTGGGATTTATATATCTATCTTAAATCCGAATCCCTATACTAGTGATTTTGAGTTGTCGTAACGATGTTTTACGCAACATTCGTTTTAACTCAAATAAAAATGTTTAAAAGAATGATTTCCTTGAAGAGTGAAAAATATACTTAATTTTGATTCAAGTATATTGGATATTTTCAAAGTGTTGAAAATAAAAGAATTTGTGAATTACTTATTATTGAATAAGTATGGGAATGTTTTCCAATATGAAATGAAAGGTTTGAAATTTTATCTTTTAAAGATAAATTGAGAAATGAATGTTTGAAATTAGTTTCAAATGGCTAAGTGTGAAAATTATATATCTTGTAAAGATATTATTTTGAGAAATTTGAACGATTAGTTCAATTTGGAAATTTTTCAAAGAATTGAATCTTGAGTTAAAATAGAGTTTAACTTTGACATCAAAAAAACAATATAAGTTCAGCTTTGAATTTTGGATAGTCGATTGGGATTGTATGTCTAACATTGTGAATTGATGACATAGCATTTGATCTCTATTAAATATATATCTGTGGTGGCGGAGAATTTATTCTTTTAGCTTAACACCCTTCTCTGAGACGTACGAGCTTAGAGGTTATATATCGATAGACATCAATTATGTGTTGAGAATTGACGATGTAACGTGAAATCCAAATCGAATGTGAAGTCGATAATGAATTGGATTGTGAATGTGAATTAGGTTTGAGATAACCTTAAATTTTCAAATCGATTTAGAGGAAAATTTTAAACGTGATGGAAAATTGGAATCCTCTATTTGTAGTGAATGTGAAATGAGTTTTCGTAACTTATATATGTGAATATAATCGAAAACTATCAGTTTGGAAAGTCATTATTATGAAAATCCTGTGTAGGTTTACATAGATATGATATGTACGAAATGTGAAATGAAGTACAATATGTATATGACATATGTTTTCTAAAAACTGAGGATATGGAAATGTACCTTCCAATTATTATGTGTGAAGGTGATTGGAACTCGGTGGAGTGTCCATTGTAAATCGTAGCTACGTAGAATTCCATTAGTGGAATGTCCAATGGGACTGATATGATATCCCCCACGATGGATCATCGTGTTTGGGATTATGTGATTGATGCTGGCGTAATTCGTGGGGCGTGATGCCTACAGTTACAAGCGATTCCACTGAGATAGTGGCGCAACCGCCGAGTAAACTGCGATCTGGAAAACCGAAGCGTAATTCGAGGGGCGTGATGCCTAAGGCTACGAGCGATTCTACTGAGATAGTAGCGTAACCGCCGTGTGGACCGCGATCTAAGGCGATAACCATGGCGAAATTGGAGAGTGATGAGAAATCTGAGATTACAAGCGATTCTACTGAGATAGTAGCGAAACCGCCGGGTAAACTGTGATCCATGGGGGAACGGACTTTCCATATCCATTTTTAAAAGAATTTTTAAAAAGTATTTTCACTAGGAGTTGAAGCAAGTATGTTTAGTACTTGGAGATTTTTAGTCTTGCGCCTGGCCAGCGTATGCCTAAAGTCTGTGAGAACGACGATGGACTTGTTAAACTTTGAGTTATCAAGTATTTTCAAAACTTTGAATAGAAATCAATAATCTGAAATTAGAATTACACAATTCTAACTTAATGAATTAAGGAAGAAGATCTTTTTAAATATCTTGAAAGTCCACAGTTTTGGATAAGATATATTATGCAAATATTTAGCATGAAAGATTTCAAGTTTAAAAATCTGAGTTTTGTAAGTCTAAAATTTGGTAAAAGACTTTTGTGTCTTGGTTATTGAAATCGATAAACAAAACTAGTGAAATGAAATAAATGGAATGAATCCTATATTTATTTATGAGTTTGAAACTTGGTAAAATTATGTAGGATATAAATATCGGTGAGATTTTAGCAAACGTTTTTCCTAACTTATAATTTCGGGACGAAATTCTTTTAAGTAGGGGAGATTGTAACGATCCTGAATTTTTAACAATTTAAAAATGAAGATATTTAATTAATTTTAAATATTTGAGATAAATTTAAATTGAATTCCAATAAAACTACGAAATTTGACGATTAAATTTTTGAATTTATTCTATTTAAAGTTGAATAGAAAATTTAATTTTGACTTTGAAGTTGAAAGTTAATATTGAACTTATATTTTAAATTTGAATTAATGATTTAGAAAAATAATTTGGATTTAAGAATTTTTGCTATTTAAATTTATATATTTGTGGTTAGTTATAAATAACATTTTTCTTTAACTTAAATAAAGGAATAAAATTTTAATCAATATAAAATAAATTGTAAAACACGTTAATATAAATTTATGTTTCATAATTGAACTGCAAAACGTTTATAAGTTTATTTAAGAAAAAAAAATTAAACAAAACAATTGAATATAAAATGAAAAAAATAAAATAATATAAAATTTTACACTGCCATACTTTTTCACCAACCAGATCCTAAAAACATGCCTAAAAATCTGCCTTTCTTCACGCCTTAATCTACGCCCTTTCTCTTCAAAAACAAGGCCGTAGCCTTTCCTCCATCATTCGAAATCAGATACGAAAAAGAAAAAAATAAAATAAATGGCGTCTTCGTCTTCCTTCAACCATTAGGGCTTCAAGGCGTTCGTCGCCGCCTCTGATTGCTCAAAGATTTCTGCTTCAATTCGATTCGTCTCTCGTTCGCCTTCACAAAATTGGGGGCTTCGACCTTGTTTAGATTGTGCTGTGCTCAGTACTCTTCGGCTGTTTCGATTATTAAAGGTGAGTTTTTTTTACTCACGATTGATTTTAATACAAGTTCTTAAATTTGTGGAATTGAATGCTTGGTTGCATGCTATGTTTTTGGGTGTTATCTGTTATCATTGGCTTGGTTACTTGAATCGGAACTAACAAGAACAGATGTTTTGTGAATTTTCGTTTAAACTGTTAAGGACAGATGCTATTTGCTGTCACTTTCTCGATTTGCTTGAATTTTCAACTGATGAGAACAGATGCGTTTAAATTGATAATCACAGATGCTTTGTGAATTTGCGTTTAAAATTTGATAAGAACAGATGCTATTGATTTCACTTGCTGATAATTTGATTTTATTTTTAAACTGTTGAGAACAGACGCTAATTGATGTTGTTTTCTTAAAACTGTTAAGAACAGATGCTATTTGGTTTTGTTTTTAATTGATAAGAACAGATGCTATCAATTTTGTTTTTTTTTTAACTAATGAGAACAGATGCTATTAAGATTTACCTTTTTACTAGATGAGGAAAACTTTGTTGCATGAACTTGTTTTGAACCTCTGTTCATATGTGATGTACATATGTGTCTGTAAACCCCCTATGTGTTGCTGTGTATTATACTTGCATGGATGTGAAATTGCTTCTGCATGTTTGTTTTCCATCTGAAATACCTCTGTTCCTGTCTTCATCCCTCAGTGAGTAAGCTTCTTTTAAAAAAACAGTTTTTCTTTTTAAATCAAAGTTTAACAAATTTTACAAAACACAATTTCTTATTTACATAAATCAGAAAACTACTATGTTCTTTGTTTAAAACTGTTTACCCTCAAAATGTTAGAGTTGATGTTAGCTGTGCATGTGAGTGAACTTATATGTTTAAAATCAGTTTCCTTGTAAAAATCAGAGCTAACTTATTGAACTAAGTTTTTAAAAAAAAGAAATCCATCATAAACTAGTTGATATCAGTTTGGATTTGTTATAGAAATAGAAAATCTGTAGCCTTTGAACAAGTACAGCAGTCAACAAGTTCTAATACGTAAATAAGAAACTGCTCTGTGTTCTTTGTTTAACCTCAAAATGTTTTAAGTTTGTTAGCTGTGCATGTGAATATATATAGGAATAAGTATGTTGTGTGATTGTTTGTTGATGAATGTTTTTGTGTGAACATCCTATAATCTGAAAATAACAAAATTGACAAGTTTAAACCAATTGTTTGATGAAAATGATGCATGCTAAAGTTCTTGGAACCATTATGTGAATATGCATTTATGCATATGCATGTCACTGTGAGTAAACACTTACAAATTAAAGCTAAGTAGATAATTATATGGTTGATTTTAAAATCTGTGATGATAACTGTTATGTATGTATGCATGTGAGTAAGTCTGTGTTTATTTGATAAATGCTTATTTATAGTTTCTAACTTCTCTGTTCTTAGTTCAGAAACATATGATTTTAGATCAAGTTTAAAAATCTTTGCACGTGAGTAAACTTTTTACTAAAGTTTAATTAAGTTATTAGCTGTTGCTATGAGATTGTGATGATGTTACATACATATACATATGCCACTGAAGTGTTTGCAGTTTCCCCGAGTTTTTGTGCTTCTGACCCGAAGCAGAGGATTGATTGACCCGAAGTGGTACTCGGGTGATTATGTTTTTGACTCGGAGCATAAGGTTTTAAAACCTGAGAATTTTGTGCAGGTTTTTGAGACTGTGATTTTACAGTTTTTAAAATCTTGAATGAAGCTCATATTTTAAAGATTGTAAATTGAATCAAGTGTAAGATTTAAACTGAATTCAAATGTAGTTTTGAAATTCAAAGTTTTTTTTTTATGAAACTTTTAAATTTGAACAAGTTTTAAATTCTGTTTTAAATCAAGTTTTAAAACAAAACAGTTTCAGGTATAAAATCCTGTAGCTCTGCAATTTCTAACATTTGAATGAAATTTATATTGTTCATCAGTCCATTTTTATCTGTTCCCTATGTTGTTTGCAACTGTGTTGCACTTGTATCACCTGTTCCCCTGTACTTGTTTGGCTCTGCGATTCATTGCTGTTGCCTCTGTGTTTGTGGTGTCTGCTGCTCCCTGCATTTGTTTCACTGTACTTGTTCACTGCCCTGTACACGATCCGTGTTGCATGTTGCTGCTGCATGTGTTGTTTTCTACTGTGTCATCTCTGATGTTGTTTCATTTGTGCACTAATTCAATGCTTAGTGCATTGTGCACCTTTTTTGGACTTGCAGTTTGAATTGCATTGAGTTGAGTCGAGTTTGCAGTGATTTGTCCGATTTGCGCTTGCACGCGTTGTTGGCGAGGCAGTGCACATGTGTGCAAAGTATACGTGTGTACTGCAGCCACACGGGATTGACAGAAATTAAAAATTTGAAGTTGTTAATAATGAAAATCCATAATAGATTTTAAATTGATTCATGTGATTCGTCATCTCTGTTACCATTTTATTCAGTTCTTTACAAATTTATTTACTTGAATTAAGATTAATCCTGACTCGAGTGTTTTGTGTTTTGCAATTAACGCTCGGGTCAGACCGAGTATTTTTACAGCTTGAAGATTTTCAGGCCGCGAAGTTAGAGAGAGGGGATTTCGGCATTCACTAAAGTTTTAAAGGGATTTTTCTTGTATTAATAAAAGATATATTCCGCTGTATAAAAATTTAATGCATTGTACAAACTCTGATGTATGTAAGAAAAAAAATTCATTTATGAAAAATAATATTGTGATTATTCTGTGATTCTGTGGCTGATTCTGTTTAAACTCTATAAACTGACTAACAATCCGTCATTTTGAACGTTTCTAGCTGGTTTAATTACCAACTAGAGGCGGACAGAGCGGCGGGTCGTTACAATGTATGTCTGTGTAACTCTGATATTGGTTGTAAACTATGTAATATTTATGTTATTAATATAATTTATTCGTTCCGCTGTTTAGATTCTGGTGTTGTTTCTTTCTTCTCTTCTTTCTATTCTCTTTTCTATCCCTTTCTTTCTTAAAGATGATGCGATTTTCTGTGGTAAGAAAGTCGGGTCGTCGCAGGGGTCATGATTGAAAGGGGAAATCGGATCGATGAAAAGGATTTCGATACCCTAAATCTTCAATCCTTAAATAACTTTTTAGTGAAAATGGAAGTGTTTGGATGGTTTGATTCTTTATTCATAGTGAAGTATTTTATTTATGGGGAGAATGTATGGTGTTTTAATGGAGAATGGTAATGAGGGTATAGCAGTTTTGTCGTACAGTTAGAAGAAATGACAGGAAAAGATGATCGGACTTAGGGTTTGGATAATGTAAAGTAAATCTTAACTACGTTACAAAAGAACAGTTGCAAACGAAAGAATAGAAATGAAATTTAAATTACTAGACATGTATATTAAAATTGAAGAAAGTTGATATTTATTTCAATTGATCACATACACCCATTATAATGCGTGTACGTGTGTGTGTGTATTTGTGTGTGTGCGCGCGCTTATGCAAATCCATGCACTAATTCTCTTAACTCAACCATGCCACGTCCACACTGATTAAACCTTATTACAAGGCCACAAACATCTCATTACTCATACAATTCGACTCACTTAAACACACAGCAAAAACGCACTCAAAACATACACTATCAGTCGCGCATGTGCACATCATGCATACACATGTACACACTGATACATTCATGTATCTCCCTCCTTAGTGCCTAATGCCTAGAACTCAAGCATCTGACATCCTTTTGACATCTCCCATCACGATCTCTAGCGAACTCATCCTGTTTTCTGATGAACTTTGCCGAAACTGGGATTTCTCCATTTTTTGGGCATAGGTAGCAGCTTTGCAACTTCTCAGTCAGGGAAATCATAGCCAGTAATCTTCTTATTAATGGCCATTAATCCTCCCATGTTGCTTCTTTTTCTGGCTTGTCTTTCCATTAACTAATAATTGCACAACAACATTATTATTTCTAGGTATCATTCTCCTATCAAGAATCTTCTCAAGCCGTTCCACCAAATCTTCTTCAAAACTTAAAGCATGCAACGATCCAGAATTTCACTACTTTAATGTGCGAACGTTTAATTAATTTTAAATATTCAAATAATTGATTTTATAATCGAAATAAAAATCTTTTAAATGATAAAAATGATGATGAAATAGTTTTCCAAAAAATTTTATAAAAATATTTAGCTTGGAGAAAAATTGAAAATGTGATCGGAATTCGTTTTTTGACTTTTCATCGACTAAAATTTATCGAAAATGTTCTGATCAAAATAGCATATGTATATACATTCATTTATAAATAATGTTTGGATTTCATTTCATATGTATACATATGTATTCGCTTTAGTATATATAGTAAAATACATACATACATACATATATATATAATTAAGAAAAAAAGGTATATGTCACATCCTGCAATGACATAGGTACATCAAGGTACCAAAATATGTGTACACATAATTGCTAGTGTTTGCGAAGGAGGGGAAAAGGCCAAAAATGTGAGGAAGAGGGAGGGAGGAAGGGTGGCGATGTAGCGTTAGGTAGTGGTGGGTAAGAGTACAAGGGTAAAAAGGTAATTTCATTTAATCCTTTTATATAAACACAAATTTCATAATTTATTTCTCATTTTACCATTCAATTTCCAATTTATAAATTCCACTTCACGCTTTCCTGAATGTTAATGGATTTCAAAAGAAATTTTCTAAGTTCAAAATTCCTAACACTTTTTCATTTTGAAAATCCATAAAACATTGTTATCATCTCCACCTTTTCCATTTTAATTTCCTCCTTTTTCAATCCAAAGCCACACATCCCTAAGGCACCAAGGCCTTGCCCTATTAGCACCATAGTCAAGCCTATATTCCATGACCGAGCCATGTGTGTGTTCCTTTTTGGCTAAAGTCTAACTTTGGTTTACATAAAGCAAGGATCTTGAGTTTTAAATCAAGTTTTACAAAGTTTGGATGATTTTGGTGAGTAAATATCCTTATCTTTTGGAAAGAATTTAACTCCATATATTGTTATGTTTTATGGTATAATATATTATTGATTATTGTGTATTCATGTTGGTTTGATAATCACAGTTGGATTTGGTTGAAAATGATGATGTTTTGCATGTATGCTTATGTGTTTGGCTGGAATAAGAATTTGAGAATGTAAGTTAATTAGTAGTAAGGTTGAAAGTGGTGAACTTGCTTATGGTTTGAAATATGGCTTTTTTTATGTTATGGAATGTGCACATGATGCACATGTTAGAAAGTTTGCACCTTTAATTGTTAAAGTGACATCAGATCTTTGGGAAAATAAAAAGGAGTTTACTAGTTTGCTGACTAAAATTTCAAAGTTAAACTCTATCTTGATTTCGGACTTTCTTACCTTTATTTAGTTGAAAAATTATGTTTTAAAAAAGTAGTAAACTTTAAAGTGTTAAATTTCAGAGGAGGCTAAAAACAAGTTTCGATTTCGGCTATCCATAGTGGCAGTCGCTACGGACACAGTTCGCTTAAAAAGTCCGATTATTGGAAACAAAGTTTTTATACCTCAGATTGTTCTGTAAATATTTTGTAAACATAAAACTAATATTTAGAAAGGTTAAATAAAGTTTTAGTAATTAATTTTAATTAATTAAGCTTTTAATAATGAATATATTAATTAAGTATTAAACAAGGTTTATTAATTTTAATTAACTGAAGACTAAGTACTAATTAATTATCTTTTAAAGGTAAGATTTAGTTTAATTAATTATAAATTAAGCAAGATTAATTTTTAATTAATTATGAGTTAAGTATATGATTTATTTTTATTTTATTTAATATTATTTGAATATAGCATTAATTATAATTATTAAAATAAATGTTAATTATTTTAATTTTAATTTAAGTAAGGGTTTAATTTAAATTAATTATCTATAAAAGTTTTAATTTATTATCTAAGTTTTAATTAAAGATTATTTTATTAAATATATGAGATTAATATTTGATTATTAATAAAGGTTTAAATTATTGAATAATTAATAAAGGATTAATTATGGTTTGATTATTTATATAATGGTTAATAATTGTTTAATTATTTATTTAAGGTTAATTATTTCTTAATTTATATTTAAATTAAGTTAAGGATTAATAAAGATTAACTATGATTTAATAAAGGGTTTAACTTGTAATTAGTTATTTAAAAATGAGTTCTAAGTTTTTAATCCTTTGTTTTCCAAGAATAAAATTGATTTAAAGGTACTTCTTTTTCAAGATGGTTTGAACATAAGGAATTCAAATCTCTATACCATTAAGAGGACAAATAATTGTGAATGAGATATATTATTTGTTTGTGTTGTATGGACATCTATTAGCTGAATAAAACACCGTTTTGTTGAAGTGTAAATTGTTTATTATATGGACGTTTGTTAACAAAATAAATCCCCGTTCTATTATAACTTGATCTTTTTATTGTATGGACATCTAATAATAGAATAAATCCCCATTCTTCTATAGTGTAATTGACTTTTTTGGACATATATTTTGCAGGACAAATCACCATCCTGCTATGATTTTGACATGTATATGCCAGCTGAACTGTATTAACATGTTATTCCTGGATTTGGATATGAATTGAATTTACATACATATTAACCTATGTAAGTAATTATTAAGTGACTCAGAATTCAAACTGAAAATTAAATGGTAACTTAAATTAGTACATTTGGGATTGCTAAGCTTCCTTTTGAATTATTAAAGTATGGTTTTGAATTAACCTCAATTCTTTAATAAGTTTGAGGTTAACGGTTTATAAATGGTTTTGCAAGTTATTTAATAAAGGTGTTTATGAATAAAAAACTTGTTTAGAAAGGGGTTTTATTAAATAAAAGGGTTTATTAAAGCGATTTATAAATGATATTTTATAAAGGAAATTTTGCAAAGGAGTTTTGAAGAAAGATTTATAAAGAGTTTTTAAAAATAAGGAAAAGCATTGTAACTCATTTTAGAGATTTGTCAAGAGGTTTTATAAATTAACTTGGAAATTTATAAAACTGATTATAAATTTATTTTGAAGTTTATAAATTTTTTGAATTATGAAGTGAGCTTTTAAAAAGGAAATTTTTATAAAGGATAAGTGGATTGGTTTTATAGTAAATGATGTTTTGAAAATGAATTTGTTTGGCCATTTAATATGAAATTTGAGAAGGGGAAATTTTCCCAAATGTTTGTGGTAAATACTTATATTATGATAAGTAAAAATGTTTTTCAAATATAAAAGGGATGTAAGGGGTTTAGAAAAAGTGTTTTAGAAAGGATCTTTTGATAACGCTTTGCAAAATATTTTAATTAATGAATGATTGACTAAAAGGCTTTATAGATCTCATATGGAATTAAATCATGTTTGAATGACTGTTTATTTGATTGTTAAATCATTGACTGTCAAATCTGGGCCAAGATATAACTTTGGAAATATCTAAGAGAGATATGTGAGTTATATGGCACAGTCATCCCCACTGATGTTGTACTGTGCGTATAAATTTTGTTTTCATTCTTCTAGGATAAATGATAAGGAAATCCTTCCACAAATGATTAGGAGGTGAACTCCGCTCTTATCTTTTGTCTGTTTATTTCCTATAAAATCGAGGTTGAGCTTGCCGGAATTATTAAAAGCTATTGTGAAGAGACCGGGTTTGGATATGTTATCTGAAAACCACTTAAATCCAAATCAAATGTTTCAAACGTATGTTAAAGAGTATTGAATCGAAGACAAAGTTCTGTAGTGCAAGGACTTTTTTCTATTAGCCTTGTGAGGGATTCCACGTAATGGATGAAATAGAAGTAAGCCGGTCTCATTCAGTCCCAGAACGAACTTGTATGGATGAATGCTAGCATTGCATTGACGCTTGGAGGGCAGTGTTTACATTCCAAGTGAATTTGCCTTTAAAAACGTAAAGACATAACCTTAAGCCTCACGGCCCGAAAAATGACTAAAACAGGGTATGTAGCAGAGTTATGTGGCTAGCTGCCATTATGAGGTATCATCCCATTCTAGATTATCCCCTTAGAGTTATTTTACATATAGGGATCGAGGGGCAATGTTTGCAGCCTCGATGCCAAGGGATAAGGTAATCTGGCCTCTCTTGTTAAAGGGGCAGGATACTCTGTGTAGCAGAGGGGTAGATGAATCTATATCCCTTGGGTATATTTTCTAGAGGTGTACCATCGAAAAGTAGTCCCTTATCTAGCTATATTTGAAATCCATTTTTCAATACGAGCCTTTGGACTTGATTGTATATCTATTATGTTGGAATTTAATTAATGTAACAATTTTGGTTGTGATTCAATACTTACTTTAACCCTATACCTTATTATAATAGAGTTGGATTTTATACGAAAATGTCTGGTAATCATAAGGTAAAAGCTCATTCTTATTTATATGCGACTTGGTCTTAGGAGATACCCTTGATTTTAAAATAGTTTTAAAGTAATAGTTCAGTTGCTTTAACTTTAGTCACATCAGACCCATATCTGACCTGATGTTTTATTTTCTTTCCCTAAAACTCTTAGATGCTCAAATTTGTATAGGCAGCCAAGTAGTTTAGATTCCAAGGATGCATTTTGGAGGAGCTTGGAATAGGAGGCTTGATAATTTGTTTCCGTTGTACTATATGTATATTGTACCAATTAGGTAGTGGCAGGCTATTATAAGTTTCCTAGGATAGAATTGTATTAGTATAACTCTGATGTATCATTTTCGAAATGACTTTGAAAAGAATTAAGTTGATTAATATATGTTATTCCGTTGCATTGTGAGATTCTATGATTGTTTAGTTTCTTCCTTTTTCTTTATTCCATCTTCTTCTTTCCCTAACAATCTGTCTTTTTGATACTTGGTTGTTCGACACGTAAATACCATGGATGTATTAGTGCCAACTTCTGGGGTTGGAAAAAGTGGGTCATTACAGAGCATCTTCTTATGTCACAACGCCATTGCTTACTCTCTTGTTCAATTAAGATACATGAAACACTGGATGTATCTTTGCATAAATAGGTAGCTGTAATTTATAGGCTACCTTCCCAATTCTTTCCATCGCTTTATATGGCCCACCGAATTTTGGAAGAAGTTGTTGTGTTTTTTGGTTTCTAGCAGATATCTGTTTATAAGGTTGAAGCTTTAAAAATACATAATCTTTATCTTCAAATTCTCTATCTGATCTCCTTAAATCTGCACGTTTCTCATTATCTCTTGAGCAATCTTCAAGATATCCTTCAAAAATTCTATTATGATGTCTTTGGTGTATAATTCTTCCTCAATCTACTCCACTTTGGTAGTGTTTGGCACATAGTTTGAGAGATTAGGAGGATCAACACCATAGATAGTCTTAAATGGAGTTGTATTAGTAGGGTATTCCAAGTGGTATTGCACTAATATTCTGCAAATGTGAACCATTTTGACCACTCTCTAGGTTTGTGACAAACAAAAACCCACTAATATCCTTCCAAATTTTGTTAACTACTTCTTTCTGGCCATCACTTTAAGGACGGTAGGCTGAGCTAAATTTCAGGTTGCTTCCTCGCAATTTAAAAATTTCTTGCCAGAAATAACTACTGAATAGAGTACCTCTGCCACTCATAATAGTTCTAGGCATGCCGCGGAGTTTAAAAACACCATTAAAGAAAACCGTTGCTACTTCCTTTGTTATGTATGTGTGGTTGAGGGCAAAGAAATGTGCATATTTACTCAATCAATCAACAGCTATAAACATCACTGTATATTTCTGAGTTTTAGGCGGGCATGTTATAAAATCAACAAAAATATCTACCCATACATTTTGTGATATAGGTCGGGGTTGTAAGAGGCCAGGAATCAACACATTTTCACTCCTCTTTCTTTGAAATTCATTACATGATCTAGCAAATTTTTCCACATTTCTTTTCATTTTCTTCCAATAAAAATGCTTGCTTCAGTTTTTTAAGTGTTTCTTAACCCAAGAGTGACTCCCTAATCGAGCGCAATGATGCTCTTTAAACAAGGATTGTGTTGGGAATTTAAGATGAAGGTCGAGTAATATTTTGCCTTTATGAAATATCAAATTATGAACTATTTTATACTTATTTTTTGGCAACTCCATCCCTAAAATTATCAATAACTGTTGCTAATACCAAATAGTGGCTTGTAGGGTGTTTTTTAATTCCTGCAACCAAGGAGTTAGCACTAGTAAAATCGCCTTCATTTGGCCAACTTATCCATTTCCCATTCCTCTCTTCTTGATAAAGCATCAGCTGCCTTATTTTCTGTGCTACTCTTTATATTAAACCCATGTAGTTTAAGAAGCCATTTGTTTTGTAATCGTGGGTGAAGCTTCTATGTCAGTAAACATTCTAGACTTTGATGGTCAGTTTTAATTAAAAAAATTCCTTCCCATTAAATATTATGACCACTTCTTAGTGGGTACGACAATTGCAAGCAACTCTTTTTCATAGGTGGATAATGTCAAGTTTCTTCTAATGAATGCTTTACTCAGAAATGCCAATAGCTTGTTGTTTTGTATTAATACTGCCCTTACTCCTTGTCTACTAGAATCACACTCTAAAACAAATGGTTGGTTAAAATTAGGCATGGCTAATACTAGGGAGTTAATTAGGCATTATTTAAGTTGCTCAAAGGCCCTTCTTGCTTCATAACTCAATGCAAAGGAATTTTTCTCCAACATATCTGTTAGTGGTCTTGCAATTAACCTATAATCTTTAATAAATTTTCTATAATAGCCCATGACCCCCAGAAATCCCTTTAATTCTCTCAAGCTCTCTGGTGATGGCTAATGAAACACCACCTACACCTTACTGTGATCAACAACACTGATTTTTAAGAGATGACATGACTAAGGTATTCAATTGACTCCTTAGCAAAATTGCATTTGGATAGTTTGATCAGAAGACCAATTTTCCTTAAGTCCTAAAAAGTTATTTTAAGGTATTCCAAGTGACCAAACCACATCTGGCTATATATTAGTATATCATTAGATAAAACTAATACAATCTTCCTCAAATATGGTTTGAATATATCATTCATTAGTGATTAAAATGTTGAATAAGAATTAACTAATCAAATGGAATTACTACAAACCATAATGGCCATCATGGGTTTTGAAGGCAATCTTGTGTATGTAAAATTCATGCATCATGATCTGGTGGTTGTATAACATCAAATTAAGCCTAGAGAAATATTTGGACCCATGGAGTTCATCGGAAAGACCATTTATCGATGGAATTGGAAACTTGTCTTTTATTGTTTGGGAGTTTAAGAATTCCACAATCAATGCAAAGTCTCCTTTCTCCATTCTTCTTCCTTGCCGTCACTGATGGAGATGAATAGGAGCTACAACTAGGCCTGAAGATGCCAAATTTCAAGTAACTCTTTAATAAGTTTTTCAAGCTTATTTTTTATATAGAAGGAATGCCTATAGGATTTTTGGCAAACTGGCTTGGAGTTTGGGAGTAAAGGAATTTTATGGTCATCCAATCTTTTTGATGGTAGGGGTTAATAGAAATTATCTCAGTGTGTGATTGAAGAAGTTCTTCAATTTGTGTAGGGATAACAAGGTTTTCTTTGATTTTGGAGGGGTTAGGGTACACATCATCATGGTGAGTTGCCCTTGTGACTCTCCTTGTTCACAATCTTCTTGCTGACTACCTCCAAGTCTTCTTGCTTATGTCAATGCCACATATATTCCTTGTTATTGCATGTGAATTTAACTTGTAACTTCTCCAAATCCAAGGTAACTTCCCTAAGCTTTTTTATTCATTGAGAACCTAAGATCACGTGACAACCTTATAGGGGAAGCAAAAGATGGTCTACATGCATCCTGCACCCTTGACAATTAAGGATAACTTGATTGCGAACTCTGGCCCTTTTGATCACTCTCCATTTATCATCATTACCTCATATGTCTTTGGTTGATCAATCTTTAATCTCAGTTTCTTAGCCAATTAGTCATGACTAAAGTTATGTGTAGACCCAAAATCAATCAATATTTACATATACTTGCCATGAATATGACCTTTCACTCTAACGGTAGAAAGGGCTGGATTTCCATACAACGCTTGGAGGTTGATTGACAAAGTTTCTTCCAATGTATCTTCGCCTTCAAATTCATTTAGTGCATCAGTGATTTTGTCTTCATGAAACTCTTCATCATGTAAAGGCATAATTCCTTCTAACACATATGCTTGGGGAATCTTTCACATATGATCTTTGTACCATTTTTCTTTGCACCCATAGCATAAATTTTTTCTCCTCATTTCAATTAACTGACTAGAGTTAAGTCTTTACTTATGGCTAAAGCTTCCAGATTTGTCTCTTTATATTTTTTAGGATTGGTCATTGGGATATGATTATGGTTTTATATGGTTTTGGAATATGAAGAGAGTTGACACTATTGTTTCTTGAAATGGTAAGGTTAAGGTTAGGGTTTAGGTTATTGAAGTTTTTGTTAATGTGCATATACTTGCTCTTAATTTTTTTTGGCTAAACTGGCCTAGGAGTAACCACATCAAAACTTATCTCCTCCTAAGGCCGTTAATAAATCCATCTAAGAGGAATTTTGGAGCTAGGTTATCAATTGCTATTTGTAAATGTTTATTGAGATAAACCATCACAGTGGCGCATTATTTGAGTCCAACTAGTGTTTCATAAGACCTTTCTATCTCCTCAAGGTTGAATCTAATTAAAATTTCTTCTTTAAACACCTTCCAAGCTCCATGACTAGGGACATTATTGGTATACCAATGATACCACTACAAAACCTCCTTCTTGAGATAAAAAGAACAAATTTCAACCAAATATCTTTCCTATATGTGGTGGTATCTAACAAACTCCTATACTTGCCTGAGATAATTCGTTGCTCTATCATCACTAGAAAATATAGGAAAATCAAGTTTAACGAATGATAAGGAAGAATATCTATGAAGTCCACCTAATACCACCGGCACCAACAGTTTACAAATAGTGCACTACAACCATGCTCGATCGATTTAGGATGAACATCAGGTTTGAAAATGAAGCCAAACACAACATCTAACCTATCATCTATCTTATAGTGCACGGATAAAATATTGTACCAAAAATATGACAAAAGAGACACTAATAATAATGTGAACTAATCATCAGAGTATAAGATCCAAAAAGTTATACATTGTTAGTCATAGAGTATATACAATAGAATCAACTCAAATAACTGTTTCAGCTATAAGAAAATAAGCAATCGCTGTTAAGGCTCTCCAGTGCTGCATAACAGAATAAGTGTAGAAATACACATATGTATATAATATGGGATAAATCCATCTAGCTCGTCCTTCGAACAACTAATTTATCACCATGACTTGTTATCCAGTCTACTCATTTACAAGTACCCGAGATAATAAGAAGAAAAGCATAAAAATATCGAGTCAGACAATAGACTAGTGTGAGCGGTAGATGAATCTCAAAATATTATATATGTATATGGTAAGGAACAATAGTATACAAATAATACTTGATCTGACCTTACCACTAAAGAGTTAGCACATAACGGTATAATAAGCCACTCTACAATATCATAAAGGTACTATATAGCATAAAATAGTGGATTCCCTGATGATCCTATCTCGAGTATCTACTCCCAATGATATTATCGAGTGATAACCCACTAAAGAAAGCAACAAAGCAAGCATAAAATCCATCACCCGATAGTTACTGTCACTCTTCCCTATGCCCTAAATATATAATAACTCGTATGGACCCATGCCAGGGACAAATAGAAATCCTGGTTTTCATTGTACTTCTCATGTCAAATTGCCTAAAGCTCGATATGTGTCCTATAGCCTAAAGGAAGACACTAGACCCAAAATCATTAATCCTGGGTATATGTGTCCTTATATTGACCCAGAGGCGTCCCCACTTACGGTACCCCTACTTTGAGTACAACAAAAAACACCCTTAGTTACCAACGATTCCTTAGCACAAATATCTAAGCTCTCCTTTCTGCTCAATCCAGTTTCCATTATCCAGGAACCCACCACATTGCCAATTCCATGACTTTTGCCTTTATTGAGCCGATATCTTTAGTAATTACTCCCACCATGAGTCACAAACCACCATGCTGTAACATCACCAACCAACCCAATGCGAATTAGACAACACCTCCAACATGATCTACAGAACTTTCACTCCATCACTTGGAAAACTTATCCCACCATAATGCATTAAAATGATCCAGCACAGAGTCATATACTTTGCTAATTTATGCTAAATTTTCTTTTATGCTTCTAGAACTTCCTAGGAGCTTTAAACCCCGACCTATCAGCCAAAACAACTTGGCCCCCAATCTAAAGCTTCAACATCAATTTCTAGAAACAACTCTTCACAACATCAAATACATAGCCAATATTATGCATCTTGTCATGGGAAACTCCTCTAGCCAAGCTCAATTCAACCGACGACCCATTGGATCAACTAAAATAACTCGGTACTGACCTAAACAAGTCAACGATGACTTATTTCCTTAGCAAATTTGAGATGTGAATTTTTCTACAACCTTTTCTCACACTCCAGATCCTCTCCTCTAATTTTCATTCAACTCCAACCAACTTCACATCCGATTTGCCAAATTCTCCAACCTATCTTTCTAAACATCTAAAACACTAAAAAACCATATCGCAGCAAAACATACAATAATAGAATAACATGCATACACATCCAACCACGTAAGCAATACATAGAATTATAGATATAAGAAAATCCCTAATCCAAATCCAAGCAATCTATGAACTTATAAATATCAATGAGGTGCATTAAAACGCTATTACTACGAATCATACTAGAATTCATCAGTTTAGGTCATAAACATATTTTAACTAAAGTTTTAAAAGAACTTTTAAGATCAAAATCATGTCAAAATCTGTAACTCTACCATAAACATACATATGATAGTGAAAAGTCATAAACCACTCACCAATTACTAAATTCAATCAATTTAAGTCTCAACCAAAAGTGAATATCAATGCAAATCAAGCAAATTGATGATCTCTATCTTTCGATCAATGATATATTCAGCAATCTTCAATTCGGTTTGATTTAGGGGGTAGTTTGGGTGATTTTGGATGAATCTAGGTTAATGGGGGTTTAGATCTAATTTTCTAGAGAGGAAAACATTTTAGTTTGGCTTTTTAGTCCTCTATTTATAACAATCTCCAATTGGATTAGTGAGCCAACTTATGGGCCAAACTAATTACACAATAACCTGGCCAATCACTATTAAAATTTAAAACAGCCATAACTTCCTAACCGTATTTCCATTTTTCTATTATGACTACTCTACAGAATGAGAAAGTGTCAGCGTGAAGCAATGAAACTGGTTTGAGACCCTAATTTGACTCTCATTAAAAGTTATATACCAAACAAGGTTTCTAGAGTCAAATTGGTCATATAGAAATTCAAGAAAAATAATACATGTGTGAAGATGTCCCTAAGATTCATATTCAAAAATTATAGAATCATATGACCTCATATGAATAAAATAAAAATATTTTACGATAATTCGATACCCAAAATACGGGTCTTTACATTCTCCCTCCCATTACGCATTTCACCCCCGAAATCCCTAAACAATTCTAAATATAAGCAATGATAGTTATCCTGCATGCCCAGTAATTAGAAGCAATCATCAAACATGCAACCATGCAAACAATAGTATAAGCTAACTTACCCTAGTATGCAAAATACTAACCTAGCTAATATAATATACAATGGTGAAAGTAGGTATGATAAACAGTGGATCTTACCATTCATAGAGCTCCGGACACACAATACTCATGCTCTCCTCAGTCTCCTACGTACAATTGTCATCACTTCCTCCCCATTTTACCTTCATTAGCTTCACCGACTTTCTCCTAAGTTGTTTCATATCATACCCAATAATATGAAGCTGGTTAAGAGATTTAGAAACTTCTAGTTTTACCTCAATATTATTTAGCTGATCCAGTGTAATCACCATGCCTGAGTCATGCATAAACTTCCATAGATAAGAGACATGAAAACCATTGTGCACACCCACCATCTTTTGAGGTAAGTTGACCCTATATGCTTGCTTCCCAACCCTCTGAACTATTGGAACGGACCTATAAATCTCGATGACAACTACCCCTTTCTATCGAATCGAACAACATTATTCAGAGGGGAAACCTATATAAATGCTATATCTCCAACTAAATACTATAAATCTCTTCGTCTCCTATCATCATAGATTTTCTATCGATCCTAAGAAGCTTTCACTCATTACTGAATGATCTTAATCTTTTCTAAAGTCTCCCTAATCATATCTATTCCAAGTATCATTTTTTCGCTCGTTTCCCACCAAAACGAAGGAGCATTACTTGATCGGCCGTATAATGCTTCATAAAGAGCCATACCAATAATTGATTGATAACCATTGTCGTATGCAAACTACACAAGATGTAGATATTCATCCCACGATCCTCTAAAATCTATAATGCATGCTCGTAAGAGATCTTCCAATATACAATTTATGCTTTCGGTTCGCCTATCTAGTCACGGATGATAGGCTATACTAAGGTGTAGCTTGTTCCCCAACACTTCTTGTAAGCTCTTACAAAACCCACTGGTAAATAACGGGTCTCGATGGCTCACAATGATCGTAGGGGCACTATGAATAGTATTATCTACTTTACATACAACTATCAGCTTAGATTTTGTTTTACTTAACTTCGTGAGTATAAATTTTGCACTCTTGGTCAACCGATCAACCATAACCAAAATGCTATCATACCTTGCTCGAGTCCTCGCCAGTCAATCTATAAAATCCACTGAAACTTGCTTCCATTCTCACTCAGGAATCTCTAATGGTTGCAAGAACCCACTAGGTTTCTTCTGCTCTACCTTTACCAATTGGCAGTTCATACACTTTGAGATGAATGCCCCTAACATCCCTCTTCATGCCTTTCCAATAATAAATTCACTTCATATCTCGGTACATCTTGCCACCACCAGGGCGAATAGCTAACTTAGAATGATGACACTCTCGTAACACTTCATCTCTTAATCCATCAACATTGGTAGTAAATAATTTTCTGTCCTTACAAAGCCAACTTTCTCAGTCAAGTTCATAATGCTTTATGTCTTTAGATTATATTCCTTCTTCTAAAATTTCTACGATCCCCGCTAGTCTAGCATCATGCTGTTGACTAGCACCATTCCCCTCAATTAGAGTAGGTATGATTGACAAAATTGCCAACATCTCTGATTTCAACACACAATGAGGCCTAAAATCATATCCAACAATATACTCAATTTGCTTCCATTCCAGGAATATTAATATACTCAATTTGCCTAAAGCTAGATATGTGTCTTATAGCCTAAAGGAAGACACTAGACCCAAAGTCATTAATCATGGGTATATGTGTCCCTATATTGACCCATAGGCGTCCCCACTTACGGTACCCCTAGTTTGAGTACAACAAAAAATACTCTTAGTTACCAACGATTCCTTAGCACAAATATCTAAGCTCTCCTTTCTGCTCAATCCAGTTTCCATTATCCAGGAACCCACCACATTCCCAATTCCATTGCTCTTCCCTTTATTGAGCCGATATCTTTGGTAATTGCTCCCACCATGATTCATAAACCAAAGATGCAAAGCTTTCACCATGCTGTAACATCACCAACCAACCCAATGCGAATTAGACAACACCTCCAACATGATCTACAGAACTTTCACTCCATCACTTGGAAAACTTATCCCACCATAATGCATTAAAATGGTCCAGCACAGAGTCATATACTTTGCTAATTTATGCTAAATTTTCTTTTATGCTTCTGGAACTTCCTAGGTGCTTTAAACCCCGACCTATCAGCCAAAACAACTTGGCCCCCAATCTAAAGATTCAACTTCAATTTCTAGAAACAACTCTTCATAACATCAAATACATAGCCAATATTATGCATCTTGTCATGGCAAGCTCCTCTAGTCAAGCTCTATTCAACCGTCGACCCATTGGACCAACTAAAATAACTCGGTACTGACCTAAACAAGTCGATGCTGACTTATTTCCTTAGCAAATTTGACATGTGAATTTTTCTACAACCTTTTCTCACACTCCAGATCCTATCCTCTAATTTTCATCTAACTCCAACCAACTTCACATCCGATTTGCCAAATTCTCCAACCTATCTTTCTAAACATCTAAAACACTAACAAACCATATCGCAACAAAACATACAATAATAGAATAACATGCATACACATCCAACCACGTAAGCAATACATAGAATTATAGATATAAGACAATCCCTAATCCAAATCCAAGCAATTTATGAACATATAAATATCAATGAGGTGCATTAAAACGCTATTACTGTGAATCATACTAGAATTCATCAATTTAGGTCATAAACATATGTTAACTAAAGTTAGAAAAGAACTTTTAAGATCAAAATCATGTCAAAATCTGTAACTCTACCATAAACATACATATGATAGTGAAAAGTCATAAATCACTCACCAATTACTAAATTCAATCAATTTAAGTCTCCACCAAAAGTGAATATCAATGCAAATCAAGCAAATTGGTGATCTCTATCTTTCGATCAATGATATATTCACCAATCTTCAATTCGGTTTGATTTAGGGGGTAGTTTGGGTTATTTTGGGTGAATCTAGGTTAATGAGGGTTTAGATCTAATTTGCTAGAGAGGAAAACATTTTAGTTTGACTTTTCAGTCCTCTATTTATAACAATCTCCAATTGGATTAGTGAGCCAACTTATGGGTCTAACTAATTACACATTAACCTGGCCAATCAATATTAAAATTTAAAACAGCCATAACTTCCTAACCATATTTCCATTTTTCTATTATGACTACTCTACAGAATGAGAAAGTGTCCCCGTGAAGCAATGAAACTGGTTTGAGACCCTAATTTGACCTCACTAAAAGTTATATACCAAACAAGATTTCTAGAGTCAAATTGGTCATATAGAAATTCAAGAAAAATAATACGTGTGTAAAGATGTCCCTAAGATTCATATTCAAAAATTATAGAATCATATGACCTCATATGAATAAAATAAACATATTTTACGATAATTCGATACCCAAAATACGGGTCTTTACATTCTCCCTCCCATTACGCATTTCACCCCCGAAATCCCTAAAAAATTCAAATATAAGCAATGATAGTTATCCTGCATGCCCAGTAATTAGAAGCAATCATTAAACAAGCGACCATGCAAACAATAGTATAAGCGAACTTACCCTAGTATGCAAAATACTAACCTAGCTAATATAATATACAATGGTGAAAGTAGGTATGATAAACAGTGGGTCTTACCATTTATAGAGCTCCGGACACACAGTCCTCATGCTCTCCTCAGTCTCCTACGTACAATTGTCACCACTTCCTCCCCATTTTACCTTCATTAGCTTCACCGACTTTCTCCTAAGTTGTTTCATATGATACCCAATAATATGAAGCGGCTTAAGAGATTTAGAAACTTCTAGTTCTACCTTAATATTATTTAGCTGATCCAGTGTAATCATCATGCCTGAGTCATGCATAAACTTCCACAGAAAAGAGACATGAAAACCATTGTGCACACCCACCATCTTTTGAGGTAATTTGACCCTATATGCTTGCTTCCTAACCCTCTGAACTATTGGAACAGACCTATAAATCTCGATGCCAACTTCCCCTTTCTATCAAATCAAACAACATTATTCAGAGGAGAAACCTATATAAATGCTATATCTCCAACTAAAAACTATAAATCTCTTCGTCTCCTATCATCATAGATTTTCTATCGATCCTAAGCAGCTTTCACTCATTACTGAACGATCTCAATCTTTTCTAAAGTCTCTCTAATCATATATATTCCAAGTATAATTTTTTCGCTCGTTTCCCACCAAAACGAAGGAGCATTACTTGATTGGCCGTATAATGCTTCATAAAGAGCCATACCAATAATTGATTGATAACCATTGTTGTATGGAAACTCCACAAGATGTAGATGTTCATTCCATGATCCTCCAAAATCTATAATGCATGCTCGTAAGAGATCTTCCAATATACGATTTATGCTTTCGGTTCGCCTATCTAGTCACAGATGATAGGCTATACTAAGGTGTAGCTTGTTCCCTAACGCTTCTTGTAAGCTCTTACAAAACCCACTGTTAAATAACGGGTCTCGATGGCTCATAATGCTCTTAGGGGTACTATGAATAGTATTATCTACTTTACATACAACTCTATTAGCTTATATTTTGTTTTACTTGACTTTACGAGTATAAATCTTGCACTCTTGGTCAATCGATCAACCATAACCAAAATGCTATAGTACCCTGTTCGAGTCCTTGCCAGTCTTTCTATAAAATCCACTTAAACTTGCTTTCATTTTCACTCAGGAATCTCTAATGGTTGCAACAACCCACTAGGTTTCTTCTGCTCTACCTTTACCAGTTGGCAGTTCATACACTTCGAGATGAATGCCCCTAAAATCCCTCTTCATGCCTTTCCAATAATAAATTCACTTCATATCTCGGTACATATTGCTACCTCCAGGGCGAATAGCCAACTTAGAATGATGAAACTCTCATAACACTTCATCTCTTAATCCATCAACATTGGTAGTAAATAATTTTCTGTCCTTATAAAGCCAACTTTCTCGGTCAAGTTCATAATGCTTTATGCCTTTAGATTCTATTCCTTCTTCTAAAATTACTATGATCCCCGCTAGTTTAGCATCATGCTTTTGACTAGCACCATTCCTCTCAATTAGAGTAGGTATGATTGACAAAATTGCCAACATCTCTGATTCCAACACGCAATGTGGCCTAAAATCATATCCAACAATATACTCAATTTGCTTCCATTCCAAGAATATTGCTCCCTAACTAGGATGTCTTCTACTCAATGCATCGGGGACTACATTCCTTTACCTGATGTATAGGAAATACTAAAATCATTGGAGGCTAGGAATTCCAACCACCACTACTGATGAAGGCTGAGATTCTTTTGGGAGAAAATATACTTTAAGGATTTGTGATCCGTAAATAGCTCAAACCTTTCTACTAGCAGATTCCTCCATATCTTCAAAGCATAAATTATCGCAGTTAATTCCAAATCATGAGTAGGATATTTCCTTTCATGCAGTTTTCGCTGTGGACTAGCATTGGTAACAAATTTCCCTTCTGCATCAGTACGACACCTAACCCAGTACCACAAGCTACTGTATATGCTGTCAAGTCCTTATTTGCACTTGGAATGGTCAACACTAGTGCACTCGTCAACCTCTTCTTTAAAATCATAAATGCATGCTCATACTTTGCATCCTATACAAAAGCCTGATTCTTCTTCGTCAAATTGGTCAACTGTGCCGCTACCCTTTATAAGTCCTTAATGAAGCATCTATATTATCCCGCCAATCCTAGGAAACTCCTCACATCCGTGGCATTCTTGGGTAGGTTCCAATCTTGGAATACTGCCACCTTTGCAAGATCCTATGATATACCTTGTCCCGAAACATCATGACCGAAGAACTTCTCTCCACAAGTGATATTGGAGTCAGTTTGTGCTTTCTCAATATCTCTAGCACAATCCTTAAGTGCATCTTGTGCTCTTCTTCAATTCTGGGATAAATTAGAATATCATCCATGAACACAACAAGAAACTTATTCAACCGGTCTCTAAAAGCCCGATTCATGAGATCCACAAAGTATGCCAAAGCATTAGTCAACCCGAATGGTATCACTAACCACTCATAAAAACCCAAAGGCATATAAAATGCATTAATAGGCACACTCTCCTTTGCTGCTCTCAACTGGTGGAATCCCATTGCTAAATCTATTTAAGAGAACACATTTGCATCGTGAAGTTGATCAAACAAGTAATCTATGCGTGGGAGTGGATACTTATTCTTTTTCATCACTTTATTCAGCACACGACAGTCCATACACAACCTAAAAGAACTCTCCGCCTTAGTCACAAATAGTACAGGTGCACCCCACATAGATATACTTCATCGAATGAACCCTCTCCTTAATTGACCATTCACTTGCACCTCTAAATCCTTCTGCTCTTTGGATGTCATACGCCTCAAAGGTATAACAATAGGTCCGGCTTCTTTCACCAAGTCTATCCAAAACTCAATCCCCTTATGGGGCGATAATCCGTTCACTTCCTCAAAGACGTCCAGATACTCTTTAGCGATCGGTACAAATGACAACTCCCTCAATGAAACCTCTAACAAATATAGAAAGCTAATCATTACCCCATTCTCCGGTAGGCAACTAATCACTACCGTTCACCGTTCCACATCTCTGATTATCACCAATAACTTCTCATAATCCACTATAGCTGCATACCTTTTAGCTAATCCATTCCCCAGATAATCCCAAACCCAACGAAATTCAAAAAAAAGCAATCACAAAAAATAGAGCATCCATGACTCAATAAGACTAACTGCTACAAAAACCATGCATAGACTAGTACAGCTTCCAACATGATTTGTCATGGTCCAGGGCCAATCAACTACCTCGGGTATCACTACTAGGATAATAGATATGATTGAATGTAAAGCCCTGATATCAAATAAAACAAGAATAGGAACATCATCAATAGAAAGCATACCTTGGCTAACGACCTCCTTTCCCTTCTCCTTCGTCGAGGGAGCATTTGACCAAGTCAGGACAGTGTCCAAAGCATATGCTTTCACAACCTGCTTATCCTTCACCGGTTCCAGGAAATCCTTCTTTAAATGCCCAGGCATATCACAACTGTACTTTTCTTTTTTCTTACTCACCTTACAATCCTTAATCAAGTGACCCTTCTCCTTGCACCCTTAGCAAATAGGTTCCCACTTTCCCTTTTTAGGACCATTCTTCACCTGAGATAGCTTCCTCTTTCTATTCCATTTCTTCTTGCCTCCATCACCTTGCTGCAGTTTTGTCCCTTCCTATTCTATGGAAACAACAACGGCCATAGATTAGGGTAAAGATTTTCGTGACGAAGTGCATTCTTACAAGCTTCTAAAATGGTTCATCAATATGGTCTACCGGTTTCTCTCTATGGTAGTTATCTAAGTCAGTGATGGACTTCTCATTCTTCTTTAATGTGAATCATATCACATACTTTGATAAAGCATCAAACTCTGCCACATGCTCAGAAACTGATGGACAAACCATATTTTTAGTAACATTATTAGGAGCATTTAATTAGGTAAATTAAATGATATAATGCAAAATGGTTAATGGGTTGAGATTTGTGATTAGTAAGGGTAGCCGAGCTATATAAAAATGAACTAAAGAATTAAAGTGTTATGGCAAATAGATAAAGGGAAAAATAGTAAGAAGGATATTATTATATCCTAAACCTGCAAGAATCCATAATACACGTTCATTTCATTTGCTAAAATTATCAAACTTAAGGTCGGCCAACATTTAGGGAAGAAAAGAGAAGATAAACAAGATTTCAAAGGAAAAGCTTAAGCAACTTAATCAAGATCAAATTTCAAATTCTTAAGCTCAAAGCAAAGGTGAATAATGGCTACATCTCTTTTTTCTAAAAAAAATTCAGTTTTAAGACGAATCTAAAGTGTTTTGCAATGTTTAGCCATGATTTTGAATGATTAAATGTTTATATATGCTTGTTAATGATTATTTCTTATTCATATAGATTTATGATATGTTCTGATATGAAAAACCTATTAAATGATATCCAAATACCTTGTAAATTTAGAGTTAGATCAGAAATGATAGTTCGAAGATGGTTTCAATTTTCATAATTTTTTGAATTAATATGGATTTTATATTAAATTTCTAGTGGAGGAAAGGTTTATTTGGGTTTAAAATTATTTATAGTCAAATGATATATGTTTTAAGGTCTGAAATTAATATATGTTAGAAAATATATTAAAATTGATTTACTGGAATTTTTTATAGAATTTACCTAAGTATTTTAATAAATATATAACATTATTTAAGGTATGAGACTTAAAGGTTTTATATATTATAAAAGGAGAATGGGTATTTTATAAATAAATTAAATTGTTTATTTCTGGAATCTTGGCAGCAGTTCTGTAAAAGAAAATTAGCAACCAATAAGTATTTGAATAACATGGTAGGTTAGTTGAAAAATATTTCTTTTTAAAGTAAAATTTTTTTACATGCTTTTGACATGTTTCGCCTGTTTCGGCACAAAGGTACCAACCAAGTACTTCTGCCTCTATTGCCATCGAAACCAATGCGCATAGTATCAAATACTTGGTACCTAGTGAATTGGACTAAGGCGAAAGTTATTGGTCGAGACCATAGGTTCCGATGGGGTCGAGGCATGTTTTTGTTTTCAAATGAAGAGCGCCTACTTTGCTATCACAGGGTCTGCTTTCGACATAGTTGGCTTCCGACTATGTCCAATGTTTTAAAGGAAATGTTTATGAACGGGTTGCACTTTTTGTTTTAAGTAAATACTTTCAAAGGGATTGAAACCATTAACTGCCACTCTTCCTACCTTTCGAAGTTAATGGTTTCGAAAGGTATACTTTGCTTTTAAACTTATTCGCTTCTACAATGCTTTTAGAAGGGAAGGTTTCGACACCATCACTTCTTTACTTAGGAACTTCTTTCGAAAGGAATACTTTAGACTTGAATGTTTTAATGACTCTTTTGCTCCATTGAAGGTAGAACCTAAATGGTTTCGAAAGAGGTGGTCTAAAAGGTTTCGAAAGGTTTCCATGAGTTTTAAACTAAACCCAAATGCTTTTGAAAGGCTTATTACTTGTAAAGGTTTTATGTTTTTGAATGGTTTTTAATGAAGGTTCTGATTGGGTGTTTCCCCAATTATTTCGAAAGTTTTGGAAGAAGGTTTTCAATAGTTTCGGAAGGTATAAAATGGAAGATTTCCAATGTTTACGAAAGGAGTTTTAAAAGAAAGATTTCTAAGGTTTTAAAGCTTTCGAAGGGAAGGTTGTTGAAAGGTTTTTTGAATGGTTTTGAAAAGAATATTTTGGCCTTTCGGCCTAGGTTATAAAAAAGGTTTATTTGGTTTCAAAAGGGATACTTTCAATGGATTCGAAAGGGGTACTTTCAAAGGTTTAAATGTTTTCATCAACAAAGATTTGGGAGAAATATATATAACATGGCAAGGTGATTTTGAGTAAAGCATAGAGTATATATTTTCCTTATTTAAGTTTGATTTAAAGGTTTTAAATCAGTTTGAGTAGAAAAAGTTTTCAAGGAAAATTTGGGGGAAGGTTTTCTTAAGTAAAATGACTCAAATATAATACCAGATGGGACTGGTGTGAGGTCACGCCTTATACATTAATTATTAGACCTAGTTAATTTAGTCCCAAATTTTAATGTGTAGGGCTTTGTCCTAGGTAAGACTAAACTTATAATTACACACATAAGGGAATATATATTTGTATACAGATAGGTTATTGGTGAGCCCGTAAAACCATTAGGATCAGGTGACCTTAGGAGATGTTAAGTTGGGGACAAACCATCCAGAAAAGGAGTATCTAACAGATAAGTTAGCGATAGACCGTTCAGAAGTGGAGTATCTAATAGATGTTAGATTATTTTGATTATATGGTCTAGTAGGGCTAAGTCAGCTAAAGGTTAGTAGTTAGCCAAACAAAACTACAATGTTCGGACAGATACTTCATTTGTTACCTGATATGTATACTTACATAATAATGCTTTATAGTTTTATAAATTTTGGTTGCAGGAAAGATTTGCAAAAGATATGTTTTAAAAGGATGCTATTGAGGGGAAACTCATTCCACTAAACGGCATGGTCTCACTTAATATCAAATAACTGAGATGCATAGTATTATTCATATCAGGCTTTATGTCTCACTCAAAGTTTATGTTTTTCGCCCTCAAACTCTTAGGTGCTTAAAATTGATTTGAGTAGGCTAAGGGTTGAGATTATAGAATTTTAGTAGAATGATGAACAAAGCTACTAGAGACGAGCAGGAGGCTGACGGATGGCTATTTAGGATTTGCAGTTCTATTTTGTTTATTTGTACTGTGTTTATTAAGTTATTTATGACTATATAGCACTCTAGTCAACTAAGGAGGCGTCGTCATATGTTGCTCTTAGCATATTTATGTAATAATTATTTTATCTAAACCTGGGAAACGATTATGGGATTATGTAATTTGAATGTGAAACATGTGTTCTGAAATGTAATCAGAAATATTATTTTTTGAAATCTGTGATTTTTTTTCATATTCTAGTGCTTCTAATATTATGGATATCATTGACATATATGCCGTATTTAGTCGCTAGAAATAAATACTATAGATGACTGCAACATTTGTAGCGCTTAGCTTTGGGCATTTAGATTGGGGATGTTACAACTTGGTTTAAGAGCATAGGTTTAAGAAAAACTTTAACTAAAAATGATTTTTTTTGAAAACATAATCCTAAAGAATTACAGTAAGATCGGGGTATAGGATAACGCTATAGTACCGTATTTATGTTTATTGTATATAATTATATGCTATATCTCTATTCTCCTATCCCTCTTAGTCTATTCTTCTATATCTCACGAGGCTTGAATATAGATATGGACGCTAGAAGAGGAAGAGTTAACCTAGGAGGGGACAACACCACAACTGAAAATGCCCAACCAAATACGAGATGGATCCAAGGTCAGGCTAAAGACGAAAATGTTGGTGCTGGAGTCCCACAAGTGGATATGGGAACCATGTATCATTTTTTGTGAATATGGTGTAGACGGGTGTTGCAGCTAGAGTGGTAGGAGAAAATACCGTAGGAGGTGTTCAGGAAGCTCCAGGAGTCAACAACTATGCTAATTTGAGTAGAGATTATGCTAGGCTCGGAGGAAGCCGTTTATTGGAACTGAAGATGCTATAAAAGTGGAGAATTGGTTGCTACATTATGAAAGGATATTTGCTAACTTGGGGCTCAATGATGAGCAAAAGAGGAGGCTTGCTTCGAGACAGCTTCAGGGAGCAGATTTATTTTGGTGTAATAGTATGACGGTTAGTGTGGATGTAAAGACTATGACATAGGAAGAATTTGAGACGAGGTTCCAGGAGAAGTTTATGTCTACGGTGACACAGTTTGTTTTACTCAAAAAGTTTGTTGAGTTAGAGCAAAGGGAAATGTCTGGTTTGGAGTATGCTAGGAGGTTTAAGGAGTTAGCGAGGTATGTGTATGCCACTATGGATACATGATGAAAAGAAATGAGAAGTTTATTAGAGGGTTGAAGCCTGAGTTGGAGAGGGCTGCCTTACTCATATTAGAGACCCTTGTGATGTTGTAGTGGAGATGGCTTTAAGACATAAGGACATGTTTGCTTCTCTAGAGTAGAGTAAGGAAAAGGATTCCAAGTAGTGCTGAGCCAAAAGAGGAAATTCTTTCATAAGAAGGGTGCATAGAAGGGCGGAATAGCAAAGAAAGGAAAGTTTGAGGTTATTTGCTTTAAGTGCTATAAGAAGGGGCATTTAATAATAAGTGTCGTATTAGAAAGATGAAGGAAGTAATCGGGAAGAAGAATATCAGGTGCTTCAACTACGATCGGATAGGACATTATAAGAATCAATGCAAAGAGCCTACTAAGGATGGTTGGGGCAAATTGTATGCAACGGAGCTAGCTACTTCAAAGCAAGTAGCGTAGGAGAAAGGAAAGGCAGTGTTGGAAAGTAAGCTTCAGATCCATGGTATGTCTGTTAGCATTCTGTTTGATAATGGTGCATCGCATTTTTTTATATCTTGTTTGATAGATGAGCTTAACCTAGAACCCTCATATTTAGTTACTTCCTTAAGGGTTGCAAATCTGATAGGAGGGTATACGACATTTGGGATGAAGTGCGGCCACTTTGAGTTTGATTTGTTAGATCATACCTTTAATTGCTGTTTGCTTGTGTTTGACTTTGTGGGGTTCAAAATTATATTAGGTATGGATTAGTTATGTAAGTATGATGCTAGAATATTTTCCTAATAGGAAAATGTCACTTAGACACCCTGACTTTAGTTATCATGTTATTTATACCATAGAAAAACCTAGTTGTTAGGGGAATTCTTTGTTGGGTGTTGTGGAGTTAGAAGACGAGCTGAATCGAGTTTTCGTGGTTAGGGAATTCGTAGATGTTTTTGAACCTGTAGTAGGATTACCATCGAAACGAGCCATTGAGTTTCAGGTAGATTTGGTGCCCGAAGCAGAACTAGCGAGTAGGCTACCAAGATGGATGACACATATAGAGATGTGGGAGCTATAGGTGCAGTTGGTGGATTTGGAAGGCAATAGTTTTATTAGATCGAGTAGTTCACTTTGGGGAGTAGCGCAGTGTTTGCTCATAAGCCGGATGGATCGTTGAGGTTATGTATCAATTATCGTGAGTTGAATGAGAGACGATAAAGAAATGATACCCATTGCCAAGGATGGACGATTTGTTTGATTAGTTGAGTGGGGTCAAGATATTTTCTCAGTTGGATTTGACGACAGGTTTCCATCAGCTTAGAGTAGCAGAGCATATTATTCCTTTGATGGTGTTTAGGATGATATATGGATTGTACGAATGGTTAGTACTTCCATTCGGACTAACTAATTCCCCAACATTCTTGGTGGATTTGATGAACCAAGTTTTCCGAGAGCACTTGAATAGATTAGTGTTGGTTTTCATAGATTATATTTTGATATACTCTAAGGATGAGAAGGAGCATGAAGTTCATCTTAGATTTGTGATAGAGATGCTGATGCAGCATAAGTTGAAGGCGAAGTTTTCGAAGTGCCATTTTTGGAGAATGGAAGTAAAGTTTTTTGGTCATGTAGTCTCAGAGAAAGGGTTGTTTGTAGATCCAACTAAGATTAAAGCAATGAATAATTAGAAGAGACCCGAGTCAGTGACTAATAATGACTTTTCTTGGATTGGCTGGATATTAACAGAGGTTCATTAAGGATTTTTCTTAGATAGCAACACTGATGACCAAGCTAACCCGAAAGGATGTTAAGTTTGTATGGACTGATAAGTGTGAGGAAGCATTCCAAAGATTGAAACACTTATTAACCCATGCACCTATGTTGGTTGTTCCGGAAGGGAACTGAGATTTGGTACTTTGTACAGATGCGCGCGGAGCTAGATTAGGAGCCATGTTAATAAAGAGAGGTAAAGTGATTGTCTATGCTTCTCGACAGCTCAAACCACATGAGGTTAGATACCCAATGCATGATTTGGAATTAACTGCAATGATTTTTGCATTTAAAGTGTGGAGGCATTACCTTTTGGGAGAAAGGTTTGATTTATATATAGATCATAAGTGGTTGAAGTATTTGTTCTCTCAGAAGGAGCTGAACATGAGACAGCAAAGATGGTTAGAGTTTATTGTTGTTTATGATTTTGGAATTGAGTACACACTGAGGAAAGGCAACAAAGTTGCAGATGCACTTAGCAAGAAGCAGAAGAATGCAGTATTGGCGATGATAGCTGAGTGAAAAGACTTGGAAACGTTGACGGCATGTAGGTTGTAGTAGAGATATGAGGGTGGATCCAGTGAAGAGACGTTGTGTCATCTTGTTTAGAAGTTTGACCAGTAATAATTGAGAACATTGCTTTTAAACAGGAGGAGGATCGAGTTTTAGTTGAACGGATCGAGAAGTTATGGGATGATAGGGAGAGCGATGACTTAAAGGATTTCAGTATTGACCAGAATGGGTGGTTGAGAAAGACAGAGAAGTTATGTGTTCCAAATCTGGGAGACATTAGGAAAGAAATTTTGGAGGAATTCCATCGTTCAAAATTAATTATTCATCCATAAGGAACTACGATGTATTAGGATATGAAAAAGAGTTTCTTCTGGGATGGTATGAGGAGGGATGTTGGCTTATGGGTGAAGCAGTGCTTGAACTACCAATAGGTAAAGGCTGTACATTAGAATTCAAGTGGGTTGCTATTGGATATTCCAATGTGGAAGTGGGATTCTATTTCTATGGATTTTATTGACGGGTTACCAAGATCTAGTAGAGGAAATGAAAACATATGGGTCATAGTAGGTAGACTGACCAAGAGTGCCCATATTATTTCAGTTAAGTCAACTAGAACAACACCAATTTTTGCTAAGTTATTTATGAAGAATGTGATTAGACTGCATGGAATTCTTAGTGGTATTGTTAGTGATAGAGATTCTTTGTACACTAGTGAGTTCTGGAAGAGTCTACATGAGCTTTTAGGAACACCAAGCTCAAGATGAGCACCGCTTACCATCCATAGATAGATGGAAACACAGAAAGAGTTAACAAATTCTTGGAGGATTTGTTAAGAGCTTGTGCGTTAAATTTTGGGGAATCATGGGAAGACCATCTGCACTTGGTCAAGCTTTCATGTAACAGTAGTTATCAGGCTAGTATTGCGATGGAACCGTTTGAAGCTTGGTATGGAAGGCCATGCATATCTCCCATATGTTAGTTGGAGACCAAGGAGATGTAACGTCCTGCCTTTTCGTGTGCTTTAAATCGACGATAAACCACACAAATCAGACTTAAAACATATAGAAGGGTGGATTGTTATGGGGTAAATAAGAAAAAGCAGAGAAAGAAAAAATAAACAAAAATAGAATCTTGCAGCGGAACGATAAAATATAATAATCAAATATACAGTTCATGAAGCTGTTTACAAAGTATTAGATTATTCTTATAAAATATATATCAGAGTTACACATAACATGGAATAATAACAATGCAGCGGAACAATGTGATGTAGTGGAACACTATAGTAAATAATAGTAATAATACAATCTTCGTCATTGCCCTCTAGAAATAAGGTCTTCAATTCCTGAAATACTCGGGATGACCGGAGCGAATTGAAATGACAAAACACTCGAGTCAAAACTAAAGTATCTTATGTGAGTTAAGTCAACAGAAATAAATATGATTGCAGTAACTTAAGAGATGCTCGGGATTCACATCTCCTAAGAATTCGTTAAACTATTTACTATGTAGTAATATACGCTATTATAATAGTGTCTAAAGTAAAGTATAATATACTGAAAATAGCGTTAAGGCTTTACATTTTCCACCTTAACACACTTTTATATTCCCATAGTCTATATAGTACTGTAATGTCCCCCGTACTGGGCGTCGTCAGAGGGCACTCCATAGGTATGGTACAAAACAAAATCGTATAAGGCGCGCTAGGGTAGGCGACACAGCACAACTAGGCAATGCCAGGATAGATATACCAATTACGCTTCCGGACCGGTGGTAACGCAAAGCACGCAGCGACCGCCCACCTCGAGCCACAGCCCCAAATCAAAAAAAAGTCAAAAGTGGCCATCGAATCAATCCAAAAGTCAGAGTATAATATCGAAGGGATGTGTCCGATAAAAGGTGCTACCTTCTTAGCCCGTCAATCGTTCCTGTTTTAGCCACCTTATGCCAACTCACGGGAGTCGGGTCCACGTATTTACCTCAAAGGAAACGCCACCACCATCCTACTTCATTCTGGAACCTCCACCGTGTACACTGTTGTTAAAGTGGTTTTCGGAGTTGGCAGAGAGTATGACAACTTCCGATCCCGGTCTCTTTAACAACCCAACGTTATTATAACACCGCGGTCATTTCAAAATAATTTATACTTCAAAACTAGGATATAATATTTATTTCAAAATCATATAAATACAATATCATTTCAAATTTAAAAACCAAATCAATTGATCCCTTTTATTTCAGATCAATATAATATCATTTTGTTTCAAACACATCCCCTTTTAATAATCATAGCACTTCCAAATTTTATACTTCAAAACCAAACATTTGAAATTTTAACACCTTTCAAACATAAGGCTATGAAATTCATAACTTCGAAACATTTTAATTTCTATAAACATTTCAATTTCTATAAACATTTCAATTTCGATATATTTCAAGGCTTTAAATATTCCAAAATTTCAAAACTAAATTTGATAATTTCGGTTCAACAATTAAATTTCCTATTATTTATTTTTGAAATATTTTATGTAATAAACCCCATATTATTTAAATAAAACTCAATTACAGATAACTAGATATTGCCTTCAATTCGTTATACATGAAATAATCATTTAATTCGCCTAGACCCAAAAATCAAGTTATAATAATTATACCTTTTAAAATTTCCAATTTAAAAATTCACATCAACCCTGTTGGTTTAATTATTAAATAAATTCAATTTCATAAAATCTTAAATTTATCTAAATTTTCAAACAAATTTTATTCGAGTAGAATTCTTAAATACTTTAATTCACATCCATTTCATAATTTATCTTCCAAATATTAATTTATTTAAATCATTATAACCTCTATATAAAAGTATGATTTAAATACTTAACCATATTTATTTTAATAGATCAAACTCCACTATTTAACTTATCGTCATTAAACAGATTTATATAATATCAAAAAGAATCAATATTTATTTAAACCGTATAATTCTATCCCAAACCGTAGAAATCATTTTCAAAATATTTATATACATAGACCGACAGTGTCTGTATATAATTTTTTATCCTATGGTCAAGTGATACGGATATTTATCATTTCAATCCGCAATTTAAAATAAAAGTACGGTTATATATCCCTTCAAACCGCAATCCCGAATGAGATAAAGTGCACAACAATTTGCAGTTTATAACGATATAAAATACAACATCCATTCATCCAATATCAATCATCAACCATTAATCACAATCATCATCCAATTCAATCAATAACATCAATATATAACCGATAATAAATAACAGGTGTCAACTAGCAGTTTATATTCAATAATAAATTAAATGAAAATTTAACTGGCAGTTTATATGCAGTAAATAAATTAAATAATAATTAAATTCAATTTAACTGGAATGATGATTAAAAATACGCCAAACAATCATAAATAAATTTCTAATCGCATCTAAATTTAACAAACATAAGAAATTTTAGAAGTTGTGAGTGGGTTAAAACACTCACCTTTTGAATTTAAATTGAATTTAAATCCAATTTAAACCCAAAAATTTGACAGTCTCAGAATTCGTCCAAACCAGCGCCAAAATGTTCGGAATTTCAATATGATCCTAACAAAAAAACCGCGCGTGATTTGGTGTTCGTATGTGAAAGACAGAGCGATAAATGTATTTGAATTTCAATTATATAAAAAACACTTTACCTATCCTTGCCACGTCATCCTATTTCTTCCTCTACGTATGCTAATTCGAACACCCCAATTCTGAACCCATGCACACGAACAACCCTTTGACCGCACGTTTGACCATGGTTTCTCCCCACCTCGCACCGCCGTAGACCACGACACCTCCGCCCCGAGTTCGGCCTGCCTCCCTCTTACGACGACCAGAGGTCATGGCACCCAATTCCCCACCTTTTAAGCAACCGCCGCCACCGTGTATAAAACCCTAGTCAAATTTTTGCGAAAAATCCGACCGTTGAATCGTCAAATAAACTACATGGATGATGTCCCCTCGGTCACCTCTTCAAAACCCAGAAAGGATTTCCCGATCAGATGAAGTTCATTGTCAAGCGATGAGCGGCCGAAAATGGTTCATCGATTTTCGGACAAACGGTGATTCAAAACCTAAAATGAACTGCAGATCCGAGATGCATACATCGAGAGCTTTGATATATAATTTTTCTGAATTTTTTTGAGGAGTTTAAAATTTTGGCTTTGGATTTGATTTGGAATTTCAATAGGATCTGAAATTTCTATTTTCTGCCATTGAGGAGGAGGTGAAGAGGGATTGTACGCACATATAAATGAGAAAATAGAGGTAGGCTAGGGTTTATAACAAGGTATAAATAGGCAGGCTGAAAAATAGAATAGATGGATCGGATTGGTAAACGTGTTGAACAGCGTATGGCCTGAAAAGCCCGTTTCAACTCCGGAACGAAACTGGGTCAACCCATATATCAAAATAGATGTTTACAAAGTATTTGATTATTCTTATAAAATATATATCAGAGTTACATATACCAAGGAATAATAACAACGCAGCGGAACAATGTGATGCAGTGGAACACTATAGTAAATAATAGTAATAATAAAATCTTCATCTTCATCCTCCAGAAATAAGGTCTTCAATTCCTGAAATGCTTAGGCTGACCCGAGCAAATTGAAATGACAAAACACTCGAGTCAGAACTAAAATATCTTATGTGAGTTAAATCAACAGAAATAAATATGAGTACAGTTACTTAAGAGATGCTCGGGATTCACATCTCCTAAGGATCCGTTAAACTATTTACTATGTGGTAATGTGCGCTATTATAATAGTGTCTAAAGTAAAGTATAATATACTGAAAATAGCGTTAAGGCTTTACATTTTCCACCTCAACAAACTTTTATATTCGCATAGTCTATACAGTACCGTAATCTCCCCCATACTGGACGTCGTCAGAGGGCACTCCACAGGTAGGTACAAAATAAAATCGTATAAGGCGCGCTAGGGTAGATGACGCGGCACAACTAGGCAATGCCAGGGTAGATATACCAATTATGCTTCCGGACCGGTGGTAACGCATAGCGCGCAGCTACCACCCACCTCGAGCCACACCCCCAAATCAAAAAAATCAAAAGTGGCCACCGAATCAATCCAAAAGTCAGAGTATAATATCGAAGGGATGTGTCCGATAAAAGGTGCTGCCTTCTTAGCCCGTCAATCCCTCCTGTTTTATCCACCTTATACCAACTCACGGGAGTCGGGTCCACGTATTTATCTCAAAGGAAACGCCGCCACCATCCTACTTCATTCTGGAATCTCCACCGTGTACATGGTTGTTAAAGTGGTTTTCGGAGTTGGAAGAGAGTATGACAACTTCCGATCTCGGTCTCTTTAACAACCCAACGTTATTATAACACCGCGGTCATTTCAAAATAATTTGTACTTCAAAACCAGGATATAATATTTATTTCAAAATCATATAAATACGATATCATTTTAAATTTAAAAACCAAATCAATATGATCCCTTTTATTTCAAGTCAATATAATATCATTTTGTTTCAAGTATATCCCCTTTTAAAAATCATAGCACTTCCAAATTTTGTACTTCAAAACCAAACATTTGAAATTTCAACACCTTTAAAACACAAGGCTATGAAATTCATAACATCGAAACATTTCAATTTCTATAAACATTTCAATTTCGATATATTTCAAGGCTTTAAATATTCCAAAATTTCAAAACTAAATTTGATAATTTCGATTCAACGATTAAATTCCTATTATTTAGTTTTGAAATATTTTATGTAATAAACCCTATATTATTTAAATAAAACTCAAATTACAAATAACTAGATATTGCCTTCAATTCATTATACTTGATATAATCATTTAATTCCCTAGACCCAAAAACCAAGTTATAATAATTATACCTTTTAAAATTTCCAATTTAAAAATTCACATCAACCATGTTGGTTCATTTCTTAAATAAATTCAATTCAATAAAATCTCAAATTTATCTAAATTTTCAAATCAAATTTTATTCGAGTAGAATTCTTAAATACTTTAATTCACAACCATTTCATAATTTATCTTCCAAATCTTAATTTATTTAAATCATGATAACCTCTATATAAAAGTATGATTTAAATACTTAACCATATTTATTTTAATAGATCAAACTCCACTATTTAACTTATTGTCATTAAATAGATTTATATAATATCAAAAAGAATCAATATTTATTTAAACCTTATAATTTTATCCAAAACCATAGAAATCATTTTCAAAATATTTATATATATAGACCGACGGTGTCTGTATATAATTTTCTATCCTATGGTCAAGTGATACAGATATTTATCATTTCAATCCACAATTTAAAATAAAAATATGGTTATATACCATTTCAAATCGCAATCCCAAATGAAATAAAGTGCATAACAATTTGCAGTTTATAACGATATAAAATACAACATTCATTCATCCAATATCAATCATCAACCATTAATCATAATCCTCATCCAATTCAATCGATAACATCAATATATAATGGATAATAAACAACAGGTATCAACTAGCAGTTTATATTCAATAATAAATTAAATGAAAATTTAACTGGAAGTTTGTATGCAATAAATAAATTAAATAACAATTTCATTCAATTAAATTCAATTTAACTGGGATGATGATTAAAAATACGCCAAACAGTCATAAATAAATTTCTAATCACATCCTAAATAAATTTAACAAACATAAGAAATTTTAGAAGTTGTGAGTGGGTTAAAATACTCACCTTTTGAATTTAAATTGAATTTAAATCCAATTTATACCCAAAAAAATTTATAGTCTCGGAATTTGTCCAAACCAGCGCCAAAATGTTCGAAATTCCAATACGATCCTAACAAAAAAAACCGCGCGTGAATTGGTGTTTGTATGTGAAAGATAAAGCATAAATGTGTTTGAATTTCAATTATAAAAAAAACACTTTACCTATCCTTGCCACGCCATCCTATTTCTTCCTCTACGCACGCTAATTCAAACGCTCTAATTCAGAACCCACGCACGCGAACAACCATTTGACCGCACGTTTGACCATGGTTTCTCCCTACCTCGCGCCGCCGTAGACCACGGCACCTCCGCCCCGAGTTCGGCATGCCTCCCTCTTGCGACGACCAGAGGTCACGGCACCCAATTCCCCACTTTTTATCCAGCCGCCGCCACCATGTATTAAACCCTTGTCAAATTTTTACGAAAATCTGATCGTTGATTCGCCAAATAAACTGCATGGATGAAGTCCACTCGCTCCTCTCTTCAAAACTCAGAAAGGATTTCCCGATCAGACGAAGTTCATCGTCGAGCGATGAACGGCCGAAAATGTGTAACGAATGCGATTTTGCCAGTTCGAAAATCGACATCCATACTTCACATCGTACTCGAATGCCGCAAATTCGATCGTTCAAATCCGATTCGCCGGAGCTTATAACACGATTAAGTAAACAACACAGCGGAAGAAAATAATAAATATCAATATACAGCATCTGATACAACATCCTGATACAACAGATGATACAATAGATATCGATATACATCAGAGATATGATACAATAAAATAGTAGCGGATAAGAAAATAGATAACACTAGCAGCGGAACAATAACTCTAAGATAGTCTTCAAGAGAGAACTCCACTAGCCGCTCGAACCAACATCTCGATATACTAAGAGAAGCAAGACTGGTGTGCAACCAAAGACTGAAACTAGCTCCAGATAATCCACTGAACCTAACATCTGAAAACCCAACTCTAGACTGCTCGTGTGGGAAATAGTGAGCATCTAGAGTTTAGGAAAGGAACAATAAACTCCGGATCAGTCATGGGACTGGTGTGAGTAACAAAAACAGTTTATCTTTTAAATAAAACAACAAGAGAATTCTTAAGTAAATTCACAATGCTTTTAGAAAATGAAACTACCATAAGACCTCCCGCCACACACACAATGCAAACGCAGAATTGGAGGAGATTTCTTCTTATGATAGTCAAACATGCTTAATACGTAGATTTTTTTGGATATTATTATAATAAGTGCATAGTGCAGAAAAGCATTTCGAAAGTAGAATATAAATCTTAGCCAGCATAGACATTTCGAACTATGCCTACTATAGCTACCATCCAAACAGTGGGGCGCCACCATAAGTAGATGGCAGGTAATAAAACTAAAACCGTACAAGGCACGTATCGTTTTGATTGGATTTCCAACAAATGGTCGGGCTAAGGAACTTCCTACTGCCACATGAGATCGCCTCTGGCGGGACGTCCCGAGAACCTACCCGGATCTCTTCCAACACAAGGCCGGGTTACCTCTGTAACTAGGTAACTACTACTCGAGCAAGCCACTCCCCGGTCCTTTGGGACCTTTATCCGAGGTACCTCTAAGCAACAACCACACAGTAAATGAGATTGGAGCAACCACATAGGTTAAATATCAGGGCTCCATGCCTAATACCACCCCTTACCAGAAGGGAATGACACACCCAAAAGGGCGCGACCCTCATGACCTTGCCGCATCTTTCCTGTTTCGACCATTTCCGGGGTGTGAGGTCCTGATGCAGTCTCGTCCAGAAAGCTACGCTTTATACAAAAGCCATGCTCTGATCATAAATGATCAACAAATGATCATCAACACACAGCAGCACTCAGCATGCCACACTACCAAATTGGGAGTATATCACTGATAACCTTCAACTACATAACCTCTGAGCTCGTACGTCTCAGAGAAGGGTGTTAAGCTAAGAGAATAAATTCTCCGCCACCATAGATACGTATTTGAAAGAAATCGGCTTTATATCTCAAAGTGTAGTGTCAAACATGTAACCATACAAGTCTGTTTTGGGTTCGAACAGAACGGAAGGCACTTCCGAAGAAGCCCTTGCAATCCGGGTATTCACAATCCCGATCGAATTTCCCATCACAAAGGAAATCTCTATACTGGGGATCGGCCAGTGCAGAGACAATCGATAGGTTATCCTATCGTTCTTACAAATACCCGGTCTTCACCACCGGTCTTCAATGCTATCCATGTACGTTGTATCACTATTCGGAATGGGTTATATGACCCAAAGGTCCTCTCCCGGCTATACCGAATAGTGAGCGCAACATTTAAAACATATGGATATGGGATTTCAATTAAGTCACAACTTATTACCCAAAACCCTTTCCTTTAAATGGTTAAACAACTATCATTTCAAATCTTTAAACAAAAAGATTTATTTCATATAGTTCACTCAGTTCACAAAGATCCATTCATAGATTTCCCAAATCAATTTCTATTTCAACCGGATTAACTCATTAAATCTTTAAATTAAGGATTTAAATTATAGCTTTCAAAACATGTTTCCAAAGATTCATTTGTAACTTGAAAACCATTTCCAATTCAGTTTTTTTTTATGTATAAAAGATACACCATTTAAAATATTCTTCGTTTTCAAAACGAAGTTCAACAACCTTTCACAAAGATTAGTCCATAGCTTTCAACACAATTTAATTTTTAAATTGAAATCCTTGTAACACAAATTGGAAATCCTTTTCCTTAAATGAAAGCTATTTTTACTTGAAACAAACAGTTCTTGTTTTGGAAAACACGGCTTACAATTTACACAAGTCAAATCTATTCAAGTATAAAACTTAGACGTAAATTTAAATTTCCAAAATCATACCTTTAAATGGTTAAAAACCCATATAACACTTTTATAACTTGTATAATATTTTGACCAAGTCATTGAATTCAACTCCGATCATTGAATTCAAATTTAAATCAAATTATTTAAATTTTAAGTGTTATTAAGTTATTGAAAATAACTTTTATTTTGAAACACATTTCAAAAGTTCTCAATTACAATCCCAAAACTATTTTGGACTCAAGAATTAAATCGTTAAGATTGATAAAAATCTGTGACTTAACCGATTTTCTCGTGAAATCCATATTCGTGTGTGTATGTGTAGTCCAGGGGTTTAACGCAATAGTGCAACATTATTCAATCATCATAGATTAAAACACAGAATATATAGTTGATAAGCGCTATAAACTGTAACGCTTATCGTCCATCCATACATTCACAGATGATATACGAATGTAAATAAATGAAAAATCATACACGGCACAAATCACAAAATAAAATATCACAGATCAGGTAGGACAACCAATTCAAGGCAATTCATTCAATACAATCATTCATGAGTAAGGTCGAGTATTCAATAATCATTTATAAGTAGGATTAATTAATCGTTTAAATCCTAATTAATTCAATTTATTTCCAATTAAATTAATTACTTATAAATTTATTATCTAATCCTGATTTATTTATTCCAAGTTATTTGATATAAACTAATTTACCAATTACCTTAATTCATTAATTACCATAACTAGTTAATTACTCCATAATTAATAATTATTTATTTATCACTTACATTAATTAATTAACCTTTAAATAAATTAATTTCTTTAATCAATTAATTATTCTCAAATTTATTACCAAATGAATTTTTCACATTATCATTAATTTTTGCTTAATTACTTGATTAATGAATTTTGCTTAATCACTTGATTAATCAATTTTAATCATTAATTAATATTTAATTAAAAATCCTTAATCATAAATTAATATTTAATTGATAACCTTCAATCACCAATTAATTTCTTCAACCCTTAATTACTTCTTTACTTAATCCAATCATTAATAAATTAAATAATTAAATTAGTCATTTTAATTAACTTAATTATAAATCATTAAATCTTTATTACCTAAAGTATAGCTCATTCATACTTATGATTAAATTATTATTTACAATGTGTTTGGAAACATTGTTTTCAAATTTTCTTTTACATTTCATTTTTAAATTCAAGATTTAAAATGGTAACAAATTAACTAAAGTTTGAAACAATTTCAAAATTCCCCTTGCTTTCTTTCACAAGTTAATGAATTATTTATCTTATAATGGACGTTAAAAGGATTTAAAACCCACTTTAATTTTTAATTTCAAATCAATTTTAAAATTCAATTTATTATTCAAAAAAAACAAACGATTTAAATTTTAAAACTTCTTTTATTTTAGAACTAAGATTCAAATTATATTTGAATCAGGATTTAAATTTAACCTAAAACTTATTTACAATTTAAAACTTTATTTTCAAATTCAAACTATCTAAACATTTAAGGTTGTTAAAACAATTCAAATTCTAAAAACTTTACTTTTATTTAAACTCAGATTCAAACTAACTTTAATTCAAACGCACGCTTAGATTTAAACTTTGCTTAATAACTTAAATTTAGTTATTAAAGTTTAGAAACAAATCAGGTTATTAAACCTGCTACCCAGACATACCCGAGCCCTACCTAAAATTCTTCGAGTCCAAAACAAACGAACTTCGAGCCAACATCCCATTTACTCGAGTAACTCGAGTTCAACTGCTGACCAAAACAAACAGAACTTCACCATAATGTTCACCGTGCACGTGCACGTAAATCCCACACTCCTCCGGCCACCGTTTCGATCATCAACAAGTCGACGTCGTCGCCTTGAAGCCCCGCAACCACCCAAACGCGTGAGAAGATCATCAAATCAAAATTTGACTTGAAAGCGAAACCTAGAAACAAGTTCAGGTTCGCCATCAAACCTGGAATTCGCGTCGTCCACGAAACCTCGACCACCAGAGACCAAGCGATTTCGGCTGCGAACTCGACACTGACCAAACTTCCATCACCTGCAGGCACGAGTGACTCGATCACCTATTGGTAGCAGACGAAACGAAAAAAACAAGCGACCACACTAAACTAGGTTTAAAAAGTTTAAATGCCTCCTACCGCCACCATGATCAATGGCCGACCATCGCGACATTTTTCCGATACTCCTTGATCACCCCCACATCTCCAGCCCCAGTCCTGACTTCTTCGATCAACGCGATCGCCCACGGCTACTAGAAATGCCCAAAACAGTTGAACATGAACTACAACTCACTCCCTCCTCTAAAAATCACGAATCTTGTTTTAAAAATCATATTTTTGTATACGATTTCTATTTATATTCATGAATTTGTGATTTAAGAAACTCGAAATCTAACATATTTGAAGATTGCTCTGTAGTTTTAACCTTTCCAGAGACAACACAAATTTGTTTACCTTAAACAAATTTTTAAACTAAAATTTATAGTGTAACAAACATATTTTGTTCAAAGCTTATGTCTTAACATGGATTGGATCAAGATCAAATGAATTTTAAACCAGTTTTGAGCTTGAAATTTGAACAGAGGAGTTCTACAGGTATTAGCAAACATGCATTCATTATAAATCACAAATACACAGAAAATTTCACCAATATATATACACAAATACATATTTATCTTCAGGCATAAATCAAGCAATCAGATATAAATATACTTAAGTTTTTTTTTTAACATGAAGTTACTCACAGTTGTTTAAGAAGTGAACAGAGAAGCTTTTATCTTGAAACAACTTTGAATATGCTTGCTGAAACTTCTTTCCTTGATTCTCTTGTTGAATTGATTGTGTTGATATTTTTAAGTTGAGTTTTGTTTAAGATTTAAATGATATTGCCTCAGCTTTAAAATGGACGAAATGATGAAGAGTGTGATATATAGGACTTGAGCTTTGTTTTGTACAAAAAGATATGGCTGAATATTGACAGGGGAAGGTGATATCTAGGTATAAGGTATTGTACAGGGTAACATTTTACTGTGTTTTGTACAAAAATTTTCAGAGATTTTTGTTTGCCAATGGTGGCTGATAGGATATTAGTATATGCTAACATTAATTAGCTTTTGTCTTATTTCATAAGCTTATGCTTATCACATTTTTTTTCTTTTCGGCTGAAATGATGTGTACTTTGTAAATATATTTGGCATTAATTGATAGAGATGGAAACATGAAATGAACATGGCTGATATGGTGTGCTAAAGCCAGCATATTAATTACCTTTATCTTGTTTTTTTTTATATGCTTTCATTAATGAATTTGTACTTAAACATTTGTATATAGTTTTTCTTTCATTGGTTTACAGGTGATACAACTTGCTTATGGAGGCTGATATGATATGTTAGGGTGGCTGCAGCTTTGTCTTATTTTCTATTTAATTTTAAATCTACATACTTTATTTATTTGTACAAAGATATTTTATTGTCTTTGCTTTGCTTATGTTTAAACCCCAGCTTGCATATTCCAGTTAACACCTGAAGTGGCCCATGTATTTTCCTGAGCTTCTGTACTTCTTTTGTAAGCTATTTATATTAAGCTTTGTTTTTATACTTCTTGTATTTTATTTCTTTAGTCTTGTTTATCATTTGTTTCTCAGCCTATATGCCTATTCATATTTGCTTGTATAATCACATATTGGTCTGGTTCCTTCCTTTGTTGCATGCTTACATACCTATTTATTTTTGTAAATTCCAATTCATATTTAATTTAAATACATTTTTTCTCAAAAATTCATATTTTTACTAATATTTTATATTGATTTCCAATTAATTCCACAATTTATTATTCAAAAATTAAGTTAATTAACAAATTAAACTTAATTAAAATTCGGGATCGTTACAGACTTCCCCCCTTAAAAGAATTTCGTCCTCGAAATTTGCAGGCACGAAAACAACAAAGATAGATACACAAAGACAAAGACATAGTTTTACAGGTCAAAATGGATATCTATCCTGTATTTGGCTCACCAAATCAGAATATCAACAATATGAGAACGACCTCATTCAATACTACATAGGATACTCGGGTCACCAGATCTACCAAATATGCAGTGGCATTGGTTAGTTCGAAAGGATAACTAACCATTCGTAATATATATCTAGACCCAATATTGACAGATATATGGATACAATTTTCAAAATGTTGCGTTTAAAAACCAATTTATACCTATCAACCATAGCAACCAAAGCAAACAAAACAACCAATACATCCTAACAAACAATTTTGGTCTATCCGGAGTTTATGTCCCATGCAAATATCTCAAATCTTCTTCATGTTTGCACAAAAAATGGACAAACACCTCCAATCCGTATTATTTAGTTGATTATACGTTATTTTCAAGGTTTTAGGTTACTTATGCAAATATGTAAAAAGCAAGGAATAAAATGTAAAAGACACACAGATTTATAGTGGTTCGGCCAGAACGTGCCTACGTCCACTTTATATGTTATTCTCTCCTTTCTTTCAGATTACAAGTACAAAGCTTTAAGTACAAGTATAAGAAAGTTGTTTGAAAGTTCCTTCCTTGCTTGAGCTCTCAAACTTGTCCGCCATTGTTGTACCCCTGCCCCTCTATTTATAGAATGAGGTTGGGGGCAGGGGTCTTGGATGTATATAGCTGTTGATGGGCCTGGGCTGAAGCAATCTGGTCTGGGAGCGTTCTGGTTCGGCGAGGCTTCATTCGGCGTGGAACTTGGACCGGTGATGAAGTGGACCGGTGGTAGTTGGTTTGGAGGTTCATTCGGTAGTGAGTGCTGGTTCGGCATGGAGCTGGGACCGGTGATGGAATGGTCCGGTGGCAGGTTGATTCGGTGGTGATGTGGAAGGGATCGGTTCGGTGGAGCTTCATTCGGCAGGGGTGCTTGGTGGGTTGGTTCGGTGGAGCTTCATTCGGCAGGGGTGCTTGGTGGGTTGGTTCGGCGAGGCTTGGAAGTGGAGTTTGGTTCGGCATATAGGGGCGAGCTGGTTCGGCTTTGATGTGGTTCGGTAGTAGGGAAGGGCCGGTCGAAACTCACCCAACACTTGCCCCCCAAAGCAGGGAATAAGCTAGTATAGGCCATGCTTTGTTTTAGCTAGGTGGTCTTCATTCGGTCCCTGGGTGCCGAACCAATTGGTCCGGTGTCCTACATTTGCCTATATATAGGGGCTATACGCCTTCGTTATTTCTTATCAGCCGAACCATCTCCTTGCCTTTGCCGAATCAAAGAATTATCTCTGCCGAATCAAAGTCTCTGCCGAATCAGGTGAGGAGCTACTAGGCCGAACGACCTTTATTTTCAATTACCGAATGAAACTTGGACCTCTCAATACCGAATGACATTGGGACCTTCAATACCGAATGAAATTGGGACCTTCAATATCGAATGAAATTTGGACCTTTAATACCGAATGAAATTGGGACCTTCAATACCGAATGAAATTTGGACCTTTAATACCGAATGAAACTCGGACCTGTTTGTTTATATTTCCATAATCCTTGTTCTAACACCATGTTTTTCTTGTACCGCAGATAAATGTCTCGCAAAGCGGAAACTCGATCGGATAGTAAGAAGTCCAAGGATAGGGGGGAGTCTTCTTCCGTGCCCCCAGCCCAACCAGGACCGGCGCGACATGGACCTGCCCCAAGGTCGCTAGTGGATGGGTATGGTCCCCAGGAACTTCTGGTCTCCCCTCCTGATTGCTTTCCCAGCTCCTTAAAGGAGGAGCAACTTGATGTTATAGCTCGTTCCTTCGGGATAGATAGAGCGCTTATGCGGTTGCCGGGGAACGGAGTGATGCCGTATGACCCCCCCGAAGGCTACTTTGCTTACAGTAGATATCATTGCATGTGTGGTGCTATCCCGCCCCTCAATGCCTGGATAGTTAGCTTTGTCACATGTCTGAAGGTGGCTCCATTCCAGCTTCAGCCTAACTCCTACGTCATTCTGGTGAGTCTTTTCGTCATCTTTCAGAGGAGATATGGGCGTCCCCCTTCCAACCGGGAGATCTGGTATCTGTACAACTTGAGAGGCTACAAGAAGGGGTCTCCATATATCAGTTTGGAAGCGGCCGTGCCCTTCAAGCCTGTTCTGGATCTGTACTCGAAGCTTAGTTTGTTTAAGAAGGAATGGTTTTTTATTAGGGATGACTCTATTTCTTTCCGCCTTTTCACTTCCGGCTGTAAGTTGAACTCCATTTATATTTTCCTTGTCCCGATCACAATGCTTCTTCTTATATGCTTTCATTTCTTGCTAGCGACAGGTGGTTTTGCGGTCGTTGAAAATGATTCCTTGGCTCGGATGGCTGCGGAAATAAGAGCCATTCCGGCACGGGATCGGTCGGCTTCTTACTTGATCAGGAATGCCACTCTCCTGGAGTATAACTTGATTCTGCCACGTCAATCTGTGGTTAAACAGAGAGATACAACCGAGGAGAGGGCTGCTAAAGCCAAGGATGGGGCCACTGCGAAGAGTAGCAAGAAGAGACCTTTCTCGGTGCCTCCAGCCGTTGGGGGAAAGAAGCTTAAGAAGTCTAATGGACCCTCTCCTAGTACATGCCCAGACATTCCGGAGGAGGAAGGTGGAGAGGAGGAAAGAGACGAAGAGGAGAGCGGAGGAGATGGAGAAGGTGAAGGACAGGGTGGTAGTGGTGCCGGCCCTTTGTCTTCTGAGCAGGCAGGGGAGATCCAGGAGTGGACGGATGATGCCTTCCGCCAAGCTTTTGAAGGGTTGGAGGAAGGATCAGCCTCGGTGAAGAAGGCAAAGGAGGGTGACAAGGTTGGGGTTGGTGCCGATCCATTCCCTAAGAGTTCTTCTGCTGAGGCGGCTCCAGCGATTCAAGGTGAACTTTTGACTTCTGTAGACTCCATTTATGACAGGGAATTAGGAATATTTTATGGCTCGCTCCCGTCCTGGGATGAAATCCAGGATTTATTGCAGGATCCTACTCCTCCGCGGGGTTTGTATAATAAATGTGTTTTCTCATTCTTTTTTAACTTAACATATTTCTCGAATTATGGACCATTGTATGCTTGTAACACTTGTTCTTTATTACAGGGGCAGGCGAGATGGCCAAAACTTCAGACGTTCGACACCGCCTTGAACAATTCAAATTGATGAGAGCTGCTACTAAGCTGCCAACTGGCCGTTCCGGGGATGTAGTTAAACATCGCCCTCTTCTTGGAGTCATTGAAGATGATATCCAGCAGAGGAAGAGGAGGCGTTCCTTATTTGATTCACCACCTGGTCCTCAGTCTCCTATTCAGCCTCCCCGAGATACTACGGAGAAAACCACGGAGTTTGTCCCCCCTCCGCCTCCTTCCGAGAACCCTACTGTGATCCGCATAAAACGTCCCGACGTGCCTCGCAATCCCTTTGCCGGCCACCCGGATCTGGACCCAAGCCTTCAGGATATTTTATTTGACGAGGCCACGGGCGAGCATCTTCTCCCCCGCAATCCCATGGTTCGGATTCTTGATGAGGCTACGTCCCTAGATTTGGACCTTCTCACTACTCGGATAGCTTCCATGGGGGACGAAGCCAAGGCCAACATTGACCGGGTCGCGGAGGAGGTCAAGAAGTTGATGGAGCACCATGCTCGACTGGCTAGGGCTGGGGAGGAAATCGGAAGTGCTAACATCCGGCTGCGGCTACAGGTTGCTGATCCGGACAAGCAGCTTGCCGATCAGGCTATCCAGATTTCTCAGCACGAGGCAGCCTCCAGGCAGTTGAAGGAGAGTCTGGAAAAGGCCAGCAGGGCAGAATTGCGAAAAATGGAGGCTGCTTGCAAGGGGCGGATTGATATGGCCATTGCGACGGGGGACGAGGTTCGGAATGCGGATCTTGAGCGGATTGAAGAGTTGTCTGGGAGGCTTGAGGCCGCAGAGCTTGCTCAGGCCAAGCTAAAGGAAGAGATGGAGGAAATGAGGAAGTCTCTCCAGGCTGACCGCTTGAGATATCGATCGGAGAGGGATGCTGCTATTGCTAAGTTGTTGTCCTCCGAGGCCCGGGTGAGGGAGTTTGAGGAGAATGAGGGGATGATGGATGAGATGTTGCAGGATATGTACTTCCGTACCTGGAAGCAGGGTAATCTATTCTGGATGGATGACTATCCCCGGATCATGGCTAGGATATATCTCCGGGCTTTGGAGGAGGCCAAGGCAGATGCGGATAAGGAAGGTGGAGCGGCATTCAGGATGGACGTGGTAACCGCCCAGTTCTCAAAGGAGGAGAAGGTAGCGGTGAAGGAGGGGATGCGGCTGCTTGCTGCGGAGGAAGCCGGTGTGCAGTTGGGGGATGAGGACCAAGAAGTGGGCGTCGGTGAATTTTCCCTTTTTTAGCTTTTCACAACTTGATCGTTCGCTGTTTATCTGATGGATTCTTCTTCGGAATTGGACAGGTGGGACCTCTGGTCAACACGCTGGGAGTTCCGATCCAGCAACCAAGTAGATTCGGAGAGCTGGTTCTGAGGTGTAGTGGTTAGCACTAATACAGCTAGTTACCTTTTGATTTCTTTTTATTGCTGTTCACGTTAGTCTAAAACATTGATGTAACTGTAATAATATTGTTTGTGATGAATGACTTTATGTAATTTCATAGCATAAGCTGATTCCTTTATGTTGGAATTTTATCGCTATTTTGTTGTGCTGTGTAAGTGATGTAACTATGCATGTTACTAGTGACTTGACTGTGCCTGATGCCAAGTCTTTTGCTTAAAGCATGATTTTCTCATTTTGCAACATAAATGTGATGTGTGAATATGAACTGCAGCTGTGCATTAATGTATAAAAGTAGAAGGTACCACCCTTCATGTTTCGGCTGTGGACGGCAACTTCGTGCGCCCTGTAAGACTAAGCACGGAATGCTGTCGAGTGTTCCGTTATCCGATTGTGAGTTTCTGTTCCCATTAGCGAACGTTCCCTATTTCATGTCCTGTACTTTCAAGCACCGTTACGGAGAATAGGTAAATGAAATTGAAATATAGGAAAAGTAAAACTTCCAGTCACGGAAGGCCGTCGATGTGCTTAAGTTCGTGGCAAACGGGTTTTGTAGTCACTTTCCCTAGCTGTGGGTCTTAGAGACATTTGTCACCCATCTTACGCCTACTGCGGGGAGTTTTCTTTTTAACCACAGCCGCACTTAAGACACATCGTAGCCGATCGCGCACAGTAACTACCCGGGTCATTATGGCCCGTAATCGTGGGTATTATTCGATTTACTGTGGCCGGCTAGCGTGGGGGACGATCGTCAACTGTGAACTGCCCCTGGCTGGCCACACCTTATGTTGGGGCTTATGATCGGTTCACAGTCGCCGGCGAGCCGAATTGCTGTAATGAGCTGCCATCGGCTATAGTCGGCCTTTTTTATGATGACTTATACTCGGCTTATTACAGTCGGCTTTAAGGGCCGAGGCAAACAATGAGTTAACTCGCGGTAGAGGGATACCGGAGCAAAGTGTCTCATTGGCGAGGGCATAGGAGCGCAGCGTACCTGTTAGATTTTGTCCAGGTGGAGTTGTGTTGTGAAGTTCTGGATTGAAATTTCATCTGCAAAGGATTTTGTTCAACGGCAAAGGATAAAGCTTAACAAGTAGCCAAGATATAAAGGAACAAGTTAACAAGAGCCAAGTTTTTTAAAGTGGTTCGGCACGAAAATGCCTACGTCCACTGATTCTCTTTGTTAATTCACTTCATAGGGGCAGTACAAGTTAAGAAAAGTATCGACGGAGGTGTCGGATGTTCCATGCCCTCTGGAACACCTCTCCGTCCACTGTTGACAAAATATAAGCTCCGTTGTGGAGATCTTTGTGAATTACATATGGTCCGTCCCAGATGGGGTCCAGTGCCCCGGGGCGCGGGAAGATTCTCTTGAGGACAAGGTCTCCTTCTTGTAAGCTGCGATGTCTGACTTTGGAGTTGTATAGTGCTGCTACTTTTTGTCTGTGAGATGCTGCTTTGAGTGCTGCATCATTTCTTCTCTCCTCAATTAGATCCAAAGACATGTGGAGGAGTTCTTCATTTTCTTCCGGGTTGTAGTGGATCCTACGGTGAGAGGGCACTATAGTTTCAACTGGGAGCATAGCCTCCGATCCGTATGCCAAAGAGAAGGGAGTATGCCCTGTTGAAGTTCTGTAAGATGTGCGATAGGCCCAAAGTGCCGTAGGAAGTTCGTCCACCCAAGCGCCTTTCGAATTTTCAAGTTTCTTCTTGATTAAGGTTTTGAGAATTTTGTTGACAGCTTCTATTTGGCTGTTTGCCTGGGGATAAGCTACGGATGAGAAGCTTTTGTGAATCCCGTGCTCTTGGCACCAGTCGGTGAATTCCTCGCTGTCGAACTGAAGTCCATTGTCTGATACGATTTTGAGTGGTGTTCCGTACCTGCACAGAATATTTTTGATTAAGAAGTTGATAACTTTTGCCGAAGATATTTTATTTAGAGGTTCCGCCTCCACCCATTTGGTGAAGTAGACGACTGCCACTATAGCATATTTGGCTCCGCCTCGGCCCGTTGGCAGTTCGCCGATTAAGTCAATCCCCCATATTGCGAAGGGCCAAGGACTGGTCATTTGAGTAATCTCATTGGTTGGTAGTCGAGGGATTTTGGCAAATTTCTGACATCTGTCACATTTTTTGACGAATTCTAAGGTGTCTTTGTTCAAGGTGGGCCAGAAATATCCATATCGGAGTATCTTTTTTGCCAGAGTCTGCCCTCCGGTGTGGTCTCCACAACTTCCCTGGTGGATATTGGATAGAATTTCCCTGGCTTCTCTTCCAGCAACGCACCTCAATAAGGGGTTAGAGAAGCCGCGCCGATAGAGGATGCCTTCTTGCATCGTGTAGCGGGAAGCTTTCCTTAGAATTTTCTTAACTTCATTTCGCCCGTCTAGTAGGGTGCCATTTTGTAAGTATTCTCGGATAGGGGTCATCCATGTTTCTTTTTCGGTTGCAGCTATCATGTGTACTTACTCGAAACTCGGGGTTAGCAGCCTTGAGACAGTTATCGCTCCAGAAGCGGCGTCATTTCCCATGCTAGCTTGTTTTGCCAGCTCGTCGGCCTCTCGATTTTCCTCTCGAGGAATGTGTCTGATCAAATAGTGATCCAGTTGGTTAAGTAGCAGCTTGGTCCTCTTTAGGTATGTTGTGAGTCTTTCTCCTCGAGTCTGGAACTCTCCTAGCATTTGATTCACAATAAGTTGAGAATCACTATGGAGACATAAAGAACTGACTCCGATTTCCAATGCATGTTCTAATCCGGCTATCACTACTTCGTATTCTGCGTCATTGTTGGTGGTAGCGAATTCCAATCTTAGGGCGTAGCGCAGCTTCTTTCCCTTGGGGGTGATTATCACAACACCTGCCCCCGAGCCTTGTTCGTTCGACGCTCCATCTACGAAGAGATTCCATTTGATATCTTCTGCTATTTCAGATTGGTCCTTACCTTCGCCAGTAGTGAATTCGGCAATGAAATCAGCTATGGCTTGTCCCTTGATAGCGGTGCGAGGATGGTAAGTGATATCATATTGGCTTAGCTCGATACACCACTTGAGCAGTCGCCCAGAGGTGTCGGGACGATGGAGCACTTGCCTCAATGGCTGGTCGGTTAGGACTCTGACGGGATGAGATTGGAAATAGTGTCGCAGCTTCCTTGATGTGATTATTAAACAGTACGCCAATTTCTCGAGTTTGGGATATCGGGTTTCTGCTCCCGTGAACCTCTTGCTTATGAAGTACACTGGCCGTTGTGTGTGGTTTTCTTCTCTTACCAAAGCGGCGCTTAGGGCATGGGATGACACAACAAGATATAGGTATAGTTCTTCGTCTTCATTTGGCGTTGAGAGTACTGGTGGCCGTTGGAGGTGCTTGATTAGGTTAAGGAAAGCTGTTGAACATTCGTCGGTCCACTCGAATTTTCCTTTGTCTCTCTTCAGTGCTTCAAAGAAAGGGATGCATTTGTCGGTTGCTTTAGAGATGAATCGGCTTAGGGCGGCCACCTTCCCGTTTAGGCTTTGCATTTCTTTCCGAGTGGATGGTATTTTGACATCTTGCAAGGCTCGGACTTGTTCGGGGTTCGCTTCGATTCCTCTAGCATGGACGATGAATCCCAAGAACTTTCCTGATGACACTCCGAAGGAGCACTTTAGAGGGTTCAGCTTCATTCCATATTGGCGGAGTACTTGGAACATCTCGTCCAGGTGGCTTACATGATCGTTGGCTTTTCTTGATTTTACCAGCATGTCATCCACATAAACTTCCATAGTTCATCCTATTAGTTCTGCAAACATCTTGTTGACGAGGCGCTGATAAGTAGCTCCGGCGTTTTTAAGTCCAAATTGCATTACCTTGTAGCAGTACAATCCTCGGTCAGTGATGAAGCTAGTGTGGTCTTGATCGAGGGCGTGCATAGGGATCTGGTTGTATCCTGAGTATGCGTCCATAAAGGATAAGAGTTCGTTTCCAGCAGTGCTGTCCACGAGTTGGTCGATTCGGGGGAGTGGGAAGCAGTCTTTCGGGCAGGCATCATTTAAGTTGGAGAAATCGATGCATGTTCGCCACTTCCCATTAGCTTTCTTTACCAGTACCGGGTTGGCGATCCACTCCGGGTAGATGGCTTCACGTATGAAGTCATTGGCAAGTAAGTTCTTAACTTCTTCCTCGAGGGCTGCTGATCGTTCTGCCCCCATACTTCTCTTCTTTTGCTTTACCGGTACCATGGTAGGATCGATGTTTAGTGCGTGGCATGCTATGTCCGGGGAGATTCCGGTCATATCAACGTGCGTCCATGCAAATACATCCATGTTGTGGCGAAGAAAATCAATGAGTTGATTTTTTAATTCTCCTTTTAGCTGAGATCCGACTCTCAGCAGTTTACTTGGGTCGTGTTTGTCTACATATACGAATTCCATAGCCTCTGCAGGCTCGGCGGTGGCCTCCTCCCCTCCATCCCTGGGATCTAGTTCGTTGAAGGGATCACTTGTATATCGAAGAGGAGGGGCTTTCTTTAGTTTCTATGCTTCCAAGCTTTTCATGCAGAAAGTAGTCTCTGCATTCTTCCCCTTATTTTTCTTGTGGTTATTGCGAAGTTCGGTTACATAGTAGTCCCGAGCAGCGTCTTGATCTCCTTCTACTTCTCCCACTCCATTATCCGTTGGAAACTTCATCTTCAGGCACCATGGGGCAAGGACAATTTGGAAGTCGGACAAGGTTGGTCTTCCTAAAAAGGCATTGTAGGCCGAGTGGTTGTCTATCAGCACGAATGTTTGTTTCCGAACGGCGGAGCGGGGATGACTTCCCAATTCAACAAAGAGATCCAATTGTCCGAGGGGCATCTTTGCTTCTCCAGTGAAACCGTGTAGTGGTTTGTTACAGGGGGATACATCCTTCATTGACAGCTTCATTTTGTCGAAAGCATGCTTGAATAGGATATTTACTGAACTTCCAGTGTCTATTAAGATTCGGAAAACTTTGGCTGGACCGAACCAGGCAGAGATGACCATAGGATCCATATGAGGGTATTGCCTTCCTTCTAGGTCGCGCCCGTTGAATGTGATATCATTACTTTCCTTCCGCTTAGGGTGGCGTTCTTCCATAACAGAATTGACGCAGTCTCCCTCGCTTCTGAGTGTGTTTCCATATCTTTCCATTTCTGCCCAGCTTTTGTCAGCGATGTGTGGCCCTCCTGATATTGTATGGACCACTATCTTCTCTTGGCTGGAACCGCTGGTGTTGCGATTTCCTCCGCCTGTCTCTGGGTGGAGCTGCCCTGGGCTTTTCTTGGCAGGAGCTGGGGTCCTGTCCTGTCCCTTCACATAGCGTTCTAATTTCTTTCTCCTGATGTGTTCTTCAATTAGGTCTCGGAGATGGCGGCATTCATTGGTATCGTGCCCATGAGACTCGTGGAAACGGCAGAATTTTCCGGACTGGATTGCGCGATCTGACTCTTTCTTGTACGGGGGGCGCTTGTAAGTGAGTTCGTCCTGGGTGGCCAGGAAGATGTTCTCGACTGTTTCATTCAAGGGAGTGTAAGCGTCAAATCTCGGTCCTGGTCGGTACAAGCGCTTTTCTCCCTTCTTGCCCCCTGCATTGTCTCTGGAGTCGTTTCTCCGAATGTCTTTCGCTGTGGCAGGGGTGTTTCCATAAGTCGTTCTAGCCTGTGGTCCTGTCTGCCTTTCAGTGGCAGCCTCTTCGAGTCTCATGTACTTCCCAGCTTCATTAAAGAAATCGGGCAAGGTAGCTGGTTTTTCTTTATTTAGTCTTCTAGCGAACTTGGTATCTGGGTGCACACCACTACAGAGGGCCATTAGGGTGAGTTTCTCATCGGCATCTTGGACTGTGGCCGCTGCGGCGTTGAACCAGGTTAGATATTGTTGCAGTGTCTCTTCGGATTTCTGTTTGACATTGGATAGAGAATAAGCATCCTTGGGTTGTTCCACATGAATGCGGAACTGGCTAATGAACTTTTCCTTCAACATTTCCCATGAACTGATGGATCCTTGGGGTAGATGGCAGAACCAGGAGGTAGCTAGGTCTGCTAAAAATAGTGGAAAGCATTTGCATAATACTCCTTCCGTTGCCCCGCTCATGAGCATATGCTGTGTGTATCTCTGCAAGTGTACAACGGGGTCGGAAGTTCCCTTGTACGGTTCCAGCGTCGGCATTTTCCACTCTCGAGGGGTGATGGCGGTTTCGATGTCGTGGGTGAAAGGGCTGGTTACCCTAGCGCCTATCCCTCGTTCCCTTTGCTCCCGTCGGACGCATTCCCTGAATAATCGTGTCATTCTTTCATCAGAATTTGGAGCGGACAAGAATGAGCTTGGTTCTTCCCTGCGGGATCGATCTCATCCGGATGACCTGTAGGGATGGTATAGCCTATCACTTCTGACATTATCCAGTGGCTGTCTTTGGCTACTCGGATGCATGCTAGGAGCAGCTACAGTTGCCCCCTGCCTTGATCTTCCCCTGCGGGGTTCTGTTTCGAGCATTTCCATGGGGTCAACTTCGGGCTGGGTTCTAGCTCGGCTCCGTTCAGCGGGGTTTCTATGATTAGGTGGCATGACTGGCTCAGCTGCATCCAACCCTCGCCTGGTGCCTCCCCCATTGAGTTCGGTTCCAAGCGCTTCCTCGAGTCGGAGTTCGGGCTGAGTCCGGGCGCGGCCCCTATCACTGTTGTTCCTGTTGATAGCTTCTTCGAAGAGGGAAGACCTTTGCTGTCTCTGAGATCCTCCAGATTGAGACTCACCCCATGATTCAGTGTTGCGGTTGGATTCTTCGGCATCCCTCAAGCGTGACATGAGTTGGTTCACCAAAGCTTCTTGTTGGGATGCGAAGCGGTTAGTTACTTCAGTCACAACTCTGTTTAGATTTGCCCTAGTGATTGCTGCTGGTTGTTCCGCGGCAGGGGCTGTTGGATTTGCCTGATCTGTTGTCGTAGTGGGATGGTTCTCTTGAACTGGATCCACTGGATCTGGAGCGTTGTTGGTTGCAACGTCTTTCCCTTGTTGGTGTCTTTTGTCGGCCTGGAAGTCATGTTTCCTGGGCAATGAAGGGTGCTATTGGGAAACAAGGTTGAATGAGGGAAGCTGAAGCTTCGAGTTCCAAACTCTCAGTGAAAGCACCAAAAATGTTTGCACAAAAAATGGACAAACACCTCCAATCCGTATTATTTAGTTGATTATACGTTATTTTCAAGGTTTTAGGTTACTTATGCAAATATGAAAAAAGCAAGGACTAAAATGTAAAAGACACGCAGATTTATAGTGGTTCGGCCAGAACGTGCCTACGTCCACTTTATATGTTATTCTCTCCTTTCTTTCAGATTACAAGTACAAAGATTTAAGTACAAGTATAAGAAAGTTGTTTGAAAGTTCCTTCCTTGCTTGAGCTCTCAAACTTGTCCGCCATTGTTGTACCCCTGCCCCTCTATTTATAGAATGAGGTTGGGGGCAGGGGTCTTGGATGTATATAGCTGCTGATGGGCCTGGGCTGAAGCAATCTGGTCTGGGAGCGTTCTGGTTCGGCGAGGCTTCATTCGGCTTGGAACTTGGACCGGTGATGAAGTGGACCGGTGGTAGTTGGTTTGGAGGTTCATTCGGTAGTGAGTGCTGGTTCGGCATGGAGCTGGGACCGGTGATGGAATGGTCCGGTGGCAGGTTGATTCGGTGGTGATGTGGAAGGGATCGGTTCGGTGGAGCTTCATTCGGCAGGGGTGCTTGGTGGGTTGGTTCGGTGGAGCTTCATTCGGCAGGGGTGCTTGGTGGGTTGGTTCGGCGAGGCTTGGAAGTGGAGTTTGGTTCGGCATATAGGGGCGAGCTGGTTCGGCTTTGATGTGGTTCGGTAGTAGGGAAGGGCCGGTCGAAACTCACCCAACACTTCCTGTATTTACCAGGAACCATCGAAGAATTGACAAGAGATGCTGAACAAAAGAGATAGATTTAATCTTCTATAATTTCTCAAATACTAGGAATGGATTCCAAACTCAAATCGGAATATCTCAAAATATATATAATTTGTCCTTCTTCGGACTTTGATCAACCCAACAAATTATAACAGAATTTCAAAAATTCAAATTTAGTTTTAAACGAAATCGTTTTATTGATACAATTCAAATTTAGCTTCATATTCTATTAATCAATTTAACTTATTTTAAAATTTCCAATTTATTCAAAATTTCCAATTTATTTAAAATTTCCAATTTCAAATTTCCAATTCATATTTATTAAGGTTTAAATCAAAAACTGATAAGAAACCGATGAAGATACGAAGTAAGGATTTCCTATAACGATTCGTAGGGACATCATCACACTGAAACTTCTTTCTGGAGCTGTCACGAAGAAATCAAAAGAATTTGGAAAGACGAATCAAAAGAAATTGATAGAGAAAGATTGTTTCCACTGTCGCAGGGTATTGACCAATTATAGTGGTACTCCCATGTCCCCAATCTCGTTTTCTCCTTGCACTCATACTCACTATCAGTGGATAGCAAGAGAATTTACTGAGACATTCGAACGGATATCTTAGGGATATACTCATTCTAGGGTTTACTTCACCCTATCTCTAATGAGCTACTTAATGTGTTATACTCCTGAGCTAAAGTTCAATCCTCAGCTCTGATACCAAATGTAACGAATGCGATTTTGCCCGTTCGAAAATCGACATCCATACTTCACATCGTACTCGAATGCCGCAGATTCGATCGTTCAAATCCGATTCGTCGGAGCTTATAACACGATTAAGTAAACAACACAGCGGAAGAAAATAATAAATATCAATATACAACATCTGATACAACATCCAGATACAACAGATGATACAATAGATATCGATATACATCAGAGATATGATACAATAAAATCGTAGCGGATAAGAAAATAGATAACACTAGCAGCGGAACAATAACTCTAAGATAGTCTTCAAGAGAGAACTCCAACAGCCGCTCGAACCAACATCTCGATATACTAAGAGAAGCAAGACTGGTGTGCAACCAAAGACTGAAACTAGCTCCAGATAATCCACTGAACCTAACTATCTGAAAACCCAACTCTAGACTGCTCGTGTGGGAAATAGCGAGCATCCAGAGTTTAGGAAAGGAACAATAAACTCCGGATCAGTCATGGGACTGGTGTGAGTAACAAAAACAGTTTATCTTTTAAATAATACAACAAGAGAATTCTTAAGTAAATTCGCAATGCTTTTAGAAAATGAAACTACCATAAGACCTCCCGCCACACACACAATGCAAACGCAGAATTGGAGGAGATTTCTTCTTATGATAGTCAAACATGCTTAATACGCAGATTTTTTTTGGATATTATTATAATAAGTGCACAGTGCAGAAAAGCATTTTGAAAGTAAAATATAAATCTTAGCTAGCATAGACATTTCGAACTATGCCTACTATAGCTACCATCCAAACAGTGGGGCGCCACCATAAGTAGATGGCAGGTAATACAACTAAAACCGTACAAGACACGTATTGTTTTGATTGGATTTCCAACAAATGGTCAGGCTAAGGAACTTCCTACTGCCACATGGGATCGCCTCTGGCGGGACGTCCGGAGAACCTACCCGTATCTCTGCCAACACAAGGCCGGCTTACCTCTGTAACTAGGTAACTACTACTCGAGCAAGCCACTCCCCGGTCCTTTGGGACCTTTATCCGAGGTACCTCTAAGCAACAACCACACAGTAAATGAGATTGGAGCAACCACATAGGTTAAATATCAGGGCTCCATGCCTAATACCACCCCTTACCAGAAGGGAATGACACACCCTAAAGGGCGCGACCCTCATGACCTTGCCGCATCTTTCCTGTTTCGACCATTTCCGGGGTGTGAGGTCCTGATGCAGTCTCGTCCACAAAGCTACGCTTTATACAAAAGCCATGCTCTGATCACAAATGATCATCAACACACAGCAGCACTCAGCATGCCACACTACCAAATTGGGAGTATATCGCTGATAACCTTCAACTACATAACCTCTGAGCTCGTACGTTTCAGAGAAGGGTGTTAAGCTAAGAGAATAAATTCTCCGCCACCACAGATACGTATTTGAAAGAAATCGGCTTTATATCTCAAAGTGTAGTGTCAGACATGTAACCATACAAGTCTGTTCTGGGTTCGAACAGAACGGAAGGCACTTCCGAAGAAGCCCCTGCAATCCGGGTATTCACAATCCCGATCGAATTTCCCATCACAAAGGAAATCTCGATACCGGGGATCAGGCAGTGCAGAGACAATCGATAGGTTATCCTATCGTTCTTACAAATACCCGGTCTTCACCACCGGTCTTCAATGCTATCCATATACGTCGTATCACTATTCGGAATGGGTTATATGACCCAAAGGTCCTCTTCCGGCTAAACCGAATAGTGAGCGCAACATTTAAAACATATGGATATGGGATTTCAATTAAGTCACAACTTATTACCCAAAAACCTTTCCTTTAAATGTTTAAACAACTACCATTTCAAATCTTTAAACAAAAAGATTTATTTCATAAAGTTCACTCAGTTCACAAAGATCCATTCATAGATTTCCCAAATCAATTTCTATTTCAATCGGATTAACTCATTAAATCTTTAAATTAAGGATTTAAATTATAGCTTTCAAAACACGTTTCCAAAGATTCATCTATAACTTGAAAACCATTTCCAATTCAGTTTTTTTTTTATGTATAAAAGATACACCATTTAAAATATTCTTCGTTTTCAAAACGAAGTTCAACAACCTTTCACAAAGATTAGTCCATAGCTTTCAACACAATTTAATTTTTAAATTGAAATCCTTGTAACACAAATTGGAAATCCTTTTCCTTAAATGAAAGCTATTTTTACTTGAAACAAACAGTTCTTGTTTTGGAAAACACGGCTTACAATTTACACAAGTTAAATCTATTCAAGTATAAAACTTAGATGTAAATTTAAATTTCCAAAATCATACCTTTAAATGGTTAAAAACCCATATAACACTTTTATAACTTGTATAATATTTTGACCAAGTCATTGAATTCAATTCCGATCATTGAATTCAAAGTTAAATCAAATTATTTAAATTTTAAGTGTTATTAAGTTATTGAAAATAACTTTTATTTTGAAACACATTTCAAAAGTTCTCAATTACAATCCCAAAACTATTTTGGACTCAAGAATTAAATCGTTAAGATTGATAAAAATCTATGACTTAACTGATTTCCTCGTGAAATCCATATTCGTGTGTGTATGTGTAGTACAGCGGTTTAACACAATAGTGCAGCATTATTCAATCATCATAAATTAAAACACAGAATATATAGTTGATAAGCGCTATAAACTGTAACGCTTATCGTCCATCCACAGATTCACAGATGTTATACGAATGTAAATAAATGAAAAATCATACACGGCACAAATCACAGAATAAAATATCACAGATCAGGTAGGACAATCAATTCAAGGCAATTCATTCAATACAATCATTCATGAGTAAGGTTGAGTATTCAATAATCATTTATAAGTAGGATTAATTAATCGTTTAAATCCTAATTAATTCAATTTATTTCCAATTAAATTAATTACTTATAAATTTATTATCCAATCCTGATTTATTTATTCCAAGTTATTTGATATAAACTAATTTACCAATTACCTTAATTCATTAATTACCATAACTAGTTAATTACTCCATAATTAATAATTATTTATTTATCACTTCCATTAATTAATTAACCTTTAAATAAATTAATTTCTTTAATCAATTAATTATTCTCAAATTTATTACCAAATCAATTTTTCACATTATCATTAATTTTTGCTTAATTACTTGATTAATGAATTTTGCTTAATCACCTGATTAATCAATTTTATTCATTAATTAATATTTAATTAAAAATCCTTAATCATAAATTAATATTTAATTGGTAACCTTCAATCACCAATTAATTTCTTCAACCCTTAAATTACTTCTTCACTTAATCCAATCATTAATAAATTAAATAATTAAATTATTCATTTTAATTAACTTAATTATAAATCATTAAATCTTTATTACCTAAAGTATAGCTCATTCATACTTATGATTAAATTATTATTTACAATGTGTTTGGAAACATTGTTTTAAAATTTTCTTTTAAATTTCATTTTTAAATTCAAGATTTAAAATGGGAACAAATTAACTAAAGTTTGAAACAATTTCAAAAATCCCCTTGCTTTCTTTCACAAGTTAATGAATTATTTATCTTATAATGGAAGTTAAAAGGATTTAAAACCCACTTTAATTTTTAATTTCAAATCAATTTTAAAATTCAATTTATTATTCAAAAAAAACAAACGATTTAAATTTTAAAACTTCTTTTATTTTAGAACTAAGATTCAAATTATATTTGAATCAGGACTTAAATTTAACTTAAAAACTTATTTACAATTTAAAATTTTATTTTCAAATTCAAACTATCTAAACATTTAAGGTTGTTAAAACAATTCAAATTCTAAAAACTTTATTTTTATTTAAACTCAGATTCAAACTAACTTTAATTCAAACCCACACTTAGATTTAAACTTTGCTTAATAACATAAATTCAGTTATTAAAGTTTAGAAACAAATCAGGTTATTAAACCTGCTACCCAGACATACCCGAGCCCTACCTAAAATTCTTCGAGTCCAAAACAAACGAACTTCGAGCCAACATTCCATTTACTCAAGTAACTCGAGTTCAACCGCTGACCAAAACAAACAGAACTTCACCATAATGTTCACCGTGCACGTGCACGTAAATCCCAAACTCCTCCGGCCACCGTTTCGATCATCAACAAGTCGACGTCGTCGCCTTGAAGCCCCGCAACCACCCAAACGCGTGAGAAGATCATCAAATCAAAATTTGACTTGAAAGCGAAACATGGAAACAAGTTCAGGTTCGCCATCAATCCTGGAATTCGCGTCGTCCTCGAAACCTCGACCACCAGAGACCAAGCGATTCCGGCTGCGAACTCGACACTGACCAAACTTCCATCACCTGCAGGCACGAGTGACTCGATCACCTATTGGTAGCAGACGAAACGAAAAAAACAAGCGACCACACTAAACTAGGTTTAAAAACTTTAAATGCCTCCTGCCGCCACCATGATCAATGGCCGACCATCGCGACATTTTTCCGATACTCCTTGATCACCCCCACATCTCCAGCCCCAGTCCTGACTTCTCTGATCAACGCGATCGCCCACGGCTACTAGAAATGCCCAAAACAGTTGAACATGAACTACAACTCACTCCCTCCTCTAAAAATCACGAATCTTGTTTTAAAAATCATATTTTTGTATACGATTTCTATTTATATTCATGAATTTGTGATTTAAGAAACTCGAAATCTAACATATTTGAAGATTGCTCTGTAGTTTTAACCTTTCCAGAGACAACACAAATTTGTTTACCTTAAACAAATTTTTAAACTAAAATTTATAGTGTAACAAACATATTTTGTTCAAAGCTAATGTCTTAACATGGATTGGATCAAGATCAAATGAATTTTAAACCAGTTTTGAGGTTGAAATTTGAACAGAGGAGTTCTACAGGTATTAGCAAACATGCATTCATTATAAATCACAAATACACAGAAAATTTCACCAATATATATACACAAATACATATTTATCTTCAGGCATAAATCAAGAAATCAGATATAAATATACTTAAGCTTTTTTTTTAGCATGAAGTTAACAGAGAAGCTTTTATCTTGAAACAACTTTGAATATGCTTGCTGAAACTTCTTTCCTTGATTCTCTTGTTGAATTGATTGTGTTGATATTTTTAAGTTGAGTTTTGTTTAATATTTAAATGATATTGCCTCAGCTTTAAAATAGACGAAATGATGAAGAGTGTGATATATAGGACTTGAGCTTTATTTTGTACAAAAAGATATGGCTGAATATTGACAGGGGAAGGTGATATCTAGGTATAAGGTATTGTACAGGGTAACATTTTACTGTGTTTTGTACAAAAATTTTCAGAGATTTTTGTTTGCCAATGGTGGCTGATAGGATATTAGTATATGCTAACATTAATTAGCTTTTGTCTTATTTCATAAGCTTATGCTTATCACATTTTTTTTCTTTTCGGCTAAAATGATGTGTACTTTGTAAATATATTTGGCATTAATTGCTAGAGATGGAAACATGAAATGAACATGGCTGATATGGTGTGCTAAAGCCAGCATATTAATTACCTTTATCTTGTTTTTTTTATATGCTTGCATTAATGAATTTGTACTTAAACATTTGTATATAGTTTTTCTTTCATTGGTTTACAGGTGATACAACTTGCTTATGGAGGCTGATATGATATGTTAGGGTGGCTGCAACTTTGTCTTATTTTCTATTTAATTTTAAATCTACATACTTTATTTATTTGTACAAAGATATTTTATTATCTTTGCTTTGCTTATGTTTAAACCCCAGCTTGCATATTCCAGTTAACACCTGAAGTGGCCCATGTATTTTCCTGAGCTTCTGTACTTCTTTTGTAAGCTATTTATATTAACCTTTGTTTTTATACTTTATGTATTTTATTTCTTTAGTCTTGTTTATCATTTGTTTCTCAGCTTATATGCCTATTCATATTTGCTTGTATAATCACATATTGGTCTGGTTCCTTCCTTTGTTGCATGCTTACATACCTATTTATTTTTGTAAATTCCAATTCATATTTAATTTAAATACATTTTTTCTCAAAAATTCATATTTTTACTAATATTTTATATTGATTTCTAATTAATTCCACAATTTATTATTCAAAAATTAAGTTAATTAACAAATTAAACTTAATTAAAATTCGGGATCGTTACAAAATGGTTCATCGATTTACGGACAAACGGTGATTCAAAACCAAAAATGAACTGTAGATCCAAGAAACGTACATCAAGAACTTCAATATATAATTTTTCTGACTTTTTTTGAGGAGTTTAAAATTTTGGCTTTGGATTTGATTTGGAATTTCAATAGGATCTGAAATTTCTATTTTCTACCATTGAGGAGGAGGTGAAGAGGGATTGTACGCACATATAAATGAGAAAATAGAGGTAGGCTAGGGTTTATAACAAGGTATAAATAGGCAGGCAGAAAAATAGAATAGATGGATCGGATTGATAAACGTGTTGAACAGTGTATGGCTCGAAAAGCCCGTTTGGACTCCGGAACGAAATTGGGTCAACTCATATATCAAAATAGATGTTTTAATATATTTTAAACGCAATGGAAAAGGTTTCAAGTCCAAATTCCATAGTATGAAGAAGTTATGCTAAAATCAATATTTTTCAAATTGATTTCAATTTCATTGATTTCAAGGCGTTTCGAGTCCGTACGATCAAACGACAAGTCTGATCGCTACGAAACTTGAAATCCTATAATAATTCATCGTTACGGATCCGATTATAGTGGTTTCTTCGAAATCCAAGTCAATGGCCAAAATGGCTATTTCTCCATTTAATTAAATAAATAAAAATTAATTAATTAAATCAAAATTTCAATTTCAATTCGATAATTGACAAATTTCATCACTTTAGATTTCTCAATCATTTACAATGATTTTAACAAATTCGAATGTAAATTTAGAGATGATTAATTTATAAATTTCAATATTAACCTCAATTTTATTAAATTCAGAAATTATAAATAAAATTCCCAATAAATCCCATTTACTTAAATAAATTAATGATTATTCCATTTATTATTGTCGAATAGATGGATTTAACATTGGATTCAAAACTATTACATTAATTTTCTCATATTATCTTTATTTCAAATTGCATTACCTTTAATTTCAATTGCTACAATAATTACACTTATTAAAATCTGGATTTCAATGGATTGATTTGTTTCAATTCAAATCTATTATTAAGTTCATTCCTATTCTATAAACTTAGTTACCTTGTTTTCTTTCCATTCATTAACTTAATATACCAAATTTAACAACTTCTAACCATTGTATTACATTTCACATTAATGTAACATTTATTAAAATTTATTTCCAATTAACGTACTACTTAATTTCCTTTAATTTCCATTTGTTTCCAAATTTTATTTAACATACTAACTAAATAAAAACATATATTAATTGTCACCTATTTACCTTTACTTACATGTATAAGTTTATTACTTGTCAACACAGGTTAAAATTCCATATATAACACAGATTTTAATTAATTGTCATAATACTGTATTATTTCATTAATTAATTCAATCCTTACATTTGTTTTTCTTATATTTAATTTATTACCAAATATTCCTATTTAAATCAATTATAACCCAAATAGTTGTTTCAATCAATTGGGTTTGCATTGAATTAATTATTTAATAGCTTCCATTAACATTTTCATTCCCGTTATAAATTCATTAATGGATTTCAAATTTTTGTTCTTTCAAATGTTAAATAACAAAATTGGTTACATAACACTGTTCTTATCCAATTATCATTAATTTTATACTAATTCATCGATTTGTTCAATATATACTCTTGTTTCCTTACAAATAAATTTATGTTTCTATTAAAGTTTCATTCACACTTCCGTTACTATATTAATAATCATTAAAGTAATGTTTATTATCAACAACAAACATTCAAATTACTTATCTAACATTTGATTGTATAAATTTTCAATTTATTACGTATTACTTCATCAGTAAATATAACTTTCCAAATCTGTTTCGATTAATTGAAATTTCATTTTTTTTACATTTTCTATATGTTAAATAAATTTTTATTTCTTTCTACATTTAATTACATGATTTTTATTACATAACCAAATTTGATTATTGAAAATTTACGGGTCGTTACACTCTCCTCCACTCAAAACTTTTCGTCCCCGAAAAGGAAAAGATGGGAAAAGAAGAATTATAAAATCAATATATCTTACTTAAAACATTAAATTTATAAACAAACAAATTTTACAAAATTAATTTAAATAAAACATACCAATTTATAACCATTAAATCTTTTTATACTTAAATTAATAAAGTTTGGAAACAATTTCAAAACATTTTCTAAGTCTAAAATTTATGGAAAATTTCGGCAGAGTCTCCTTTGTACGGAAAGGCTCGGGAGAAAATATAATATTAAATATAACAATATACAACGTATATTTTCCAAAATACTATATATCCCAACCCGGGAAAAATAATATAATTACGCTATAAACAGTAATCCGAAAATGTACCTACTTGTTGGACAATTTACGCTTATTTTATGAAACCAAAAGCAGTAGTAATTGCTTCTACAACCTATGTTTCACTTATATAATCTGGAAGAATTAATAATTATATAAAATGAAATATTTAAATTAGTTTCAACCATAAACAAAAAATCAATACAGACAACAATCAGATGCAACAAGGCATACAACCATCACATAGAATCGATACAAATTAATTATTCATTCATGTCAACAAGACAAATAGTTGTTCGGGTTCAAAAACTTCAAATTGTATAGAATGAAAAATAAACCACTAAGTGCACCATTTACTCAGCATTCTCTGATGAAGCTAATTAGATTGTTCATACATCCAAATAATTTTTAAAGTATCCTTACCCAAACAACCATAAACCAAAACAAACAAAAATTCCAAACAACAAATCAAATTTTCTTATTATTTATTTCACTTCATACATTTGTTGTTTGATTTCTTTTTTTCATTCATATAATGGTTTATCTTTATATTTTACATTTTATTTCTTACAGTTTCATTTATTTACCTTCATTTATTACTAAATTCCATTTATGATACTTAAATTCTATTTAAACTAGTAGTCTTTTAATTATACTTAAGTTCCTAACAACTACAACACCAAATTCTTATTTATTAAGGAATTTCATTGAATACTTTCATTATTTCAAAAAAACATCTTGTATAATAATATATTACCATTTCTTATTAAACATTGCAACTTTTGTTGTTGGGCTATATATATATATATATATATATATATATATATATATATATATGCTTTTAAGAATGTAATTGAAAATCATACAAGTTTATCCCATTTCTTTTGATTAAATTAATGTTCAATGATTGTATCCTTTATTTCATAGGTTACAATTTCAAATTTCATTTAATACCATTTATAACCTAGCATTAAATCTATTATTTCATTTTTAGGTTTCAATTATTAGTTAAATTCCATTTCACTAAAGCAATTAAAACCCTTAATTAACGGAAACTTAAGAATTTAAATTCCGGGTTTAATTTCAAATTATTTTAAAATAATAGATAAATATATACTTCAATTTATATATCCAATTATAATTAAAACAATTTAAAATTTTATTTTATTTTTATCAAAATAACTCTGCTGTAAAACTACTACAGTGGCTTTCCCACTTCGAAACTCGAAAATGAATGTCGATGATGCGTGCACTCTTCACCGAAATTATTTTCCAGCGACAGAGAGGGAAGTACAAACTTATTTTTTCAAGAGTTTCTTTAAGGTAATTCTTTCAAATATATTTAAATATTTATATCAGAAAATACTTCCAAAATAATATTATTATATTTCAAAATCATTCAAAAGAAAGATTCAAAAGCCAAGAACTTAAGTTCCAAATTTCCAATTTTCATTTATTTTATTTTCAATCTTATTTCAACTATTATTTAAAATTTCACTACCTAACAACCAATATATTACAACCAAATATAAGCTTTATAAAATTTTTATTTTATGTATAAAAAATATAATAGGCAAAATTATTTCATTCACCTATATTCAAAACAAATATTGTGTCGGTCTGTCTTATTAAGTGTTTAGAAATCCCTATTGATGTCATAGCGTCTCATGTATCAACCAGAATTTATAAATACAAAACGGAATAAATTAACACAATATTAAAACCTTTTTATAACACTAACAAATACGCTCTCTCATATATATACACTCAGCGACTCCTACTAGGGTGTTTCTACCCTATCAATAAAGAGTCAGACCCCACAAAGCTAAGGTTTATCGCTAAACCAAAGCTCTGATACCAGATGTAACGTCCCGCCTTTTTGTGTGCTTTAAATCGATGACAAACCACCCACGTCAGACTAAAAACATACAGAAGGACGGATTGTTATGGGAAAAATAAGAAAAAGCAGAGAAAGAAAAAAATAAACAAAAATAGAATCTTACAGCGGAACAATAAAATATAATAATCAAATATATAGTTCATGAAGCTGTTTACAAAGTATTAGATTATTCTTATAAAATATATATCAGAGTTACACATACCAAGGAATAATAACAATGCAGCGGAACAATGTGATGTAGTGGAACACTATAGTAAATAATAGTAATAATACAATCTTCGTCATCGCCCTCCAGAAATAAGGTCTTCAATTCCTGAAATACTCGGGATGACCGGAGCGAATTGAAAAGATAAAACACTCAAGTCAAAACTAAAATATCTTATGTGAGTTAAATCAACAGAAATAAATATGAGTGCAGTAACTTAAGAGATGCTCGGGATTCACATCTCCTAAGAATCCGTTAAACTATTTACTATGTAGTAATATACGCTATTATAATAGTGTCTAAAGTAAAGTATAATATACTGAAAATAGCATTAAAGCTTTACATTTTCCACCTTAACACACTTTTATATTCCCATAGTCTATACAGTACCGTAATCTCCCCCGTACTGGGCGTCGTCATAGGGCACTCCATAGGTATGGTACAAAACAAAATCGTATAAGGCGCGCTAGGGTAGATGACACAGCACAACTAGGCAATGCCAGGGTAGATATACCAATTACGCTTCCGGACCGGTGGTAACGCATAGCGTGCAGGTACCGCCCACCTCGATCCACACCCCCAAATCAAAAAAAAATCAAAAGTGGCCATCGAATCAATCCAAAAGTCAGAGTATAATATCGAAGGGATATGTCCGATAAAAGGTGCTACCTTCTTAGCCCGTCAATCGCTCCTGTTTTAGCCACCTTATGCCAACTCACGGGAGTCGGGTCCACGTATTTACCTCAAAGGAAACGCCGCCACCATCCTACTTCATTCTGAAACCTCCACCGCGTACACGGTTGTTAAAGTGGTTTTCGGAGTTGGCAGAGAGTATGATAACTTTCGATCCCGGTCTCTTTAACAACCCAACGTTATTATAACACCGCGATCATTTCAAAATAATTTATACTTCAAAACCAGGATATCATATTTATTTCAAAATCATATAAATACGATATCATTTCAAATTTAAAAACCAAATCAATTGATCCCTTTTATTTCAGATCAATATAATATCATTTTGTTTCAAATATATCCCCTTTTAAAAATCATAGCACTTCTAAATTTTATACTTCAAAACCAAACATTTGAAATTTTAACACCTTTCAAACATAAGGCTATGAAATTCATAACTTCGAAACATTTCAATTTCTATAAACATTTCAATTTCGATATATTTCAAGGCTTCAAATATTCCAAAATTTCAAAACTAAATTTCATAATTTCGATTCAACAATTAAATTTCCTATTATTTAGTTTTGAAATATTTTATGTAATAAACCCAATATTATTTAAATAAAACTCAAATTACAGATAACTAGATATTGCCTTCAATTCATTATACTTGAAATAATCATTTAATTCGCCTAGACCCAAAAATCAAGTTATAATAATCATACCTTTTAAAATTTCCAATTTAAAAATTCACATCGACCCTGTTGGTTTAATACTTAAATAAATTCAATTTCATAAAATCTCAAATTTATCTAAATTTTCAAATCAAATTTTATTTGAGTAGAATTCTTAAATACTTTAATTCACATCCATTTCATAATTTATCTTCCAAATCTTAATTTATTTAAATCATTATAACCTCTATATAAAAGTATGATTTAAATACTTAACCATATTTATTTTAATAGATCAAACTCCGCTATTTAACTTATTTTCATTAAACAGATTTATATAATATCAAAAAGAATCAATATTTATTTAAACCGTATAATTCTATCCAAAACCGTAGAAATCATTTTCAAAATATTTATATAGATAGACCGACGGTGTCTGTATATAATTTTCTATCCTATGGTCAAGTGATACAGATATTTATCATTTCAATCCGCAATTTAAAATAAAAGTACGGTTATATATCACTTCAAACCGCAATCCCGAATGAGATAAAGTGCATAACAATTTGCAGTTTATAAAGATATAAAATACAACATCCATTCATCCAATATCAATCATCAACCATTAATCACAATCATCATCCAATTCAATCAATAACATCAATATATAACGGATAATAAATAACAGGTATCAACTAGCAGTTTATATTCAATAATAAATTAAATGAAAATTTAACTGGCAGTTTATATGCAATAAATAAATTAAATAATAATTTAATTCAATTAAATTCAATTTAACTGGAATGATGATTAAAAATACGCCAAACAGTCATAAATAAATTTCTATTCACATCTAAATTTAGCAAACATAAGAAATTTTAGAAGTTGTGAGTGGGTTAAAACACTCACCTTTTAAATTTAAATTGAATTTAAATCCAATTTAACCCCAAAAATTGACAGTCTCAGAATTCATCCAAACTAGCGCTAAAATATTCGGAATTTCAATATGATCCTAACAAAAAAACAGCGCGTGATTTGGTGTTCGTATGTGAAAGACAGAGCGATAAATGTGTTTGAATTTCAATTATAAAAAAAACACTCTACCTATCCTTGCCACGTCATCCTATTTCTTCCTCTACGCACGCTAATTTGAACGCCCCAATTCAGAACCCATGCACGCGAACAACCCTTTGACCGCACGTTTGACCATGGTTTCTCCCCACCTCGCACCGCCGTAGACCACGGCACCTCCGCCCCGAGGTCGGCCTGCCTCCCTCTTACGACGACCAGAGGTCACGACAACCAATTCCCCACCTTTTAAGCAGCCGCTGCTACTTTGTATAAAACCCTAGTCGAATTTTTTTGAAATATCCGACCGTTGAATCGTCAAATAAACTGCATGGATGAAGTCCCCTCGGTCCTCTCTTCAAAACCCAGAAAGGATTTCCCGATCAGATGAAGTTCATTGTCGAGCGATGAATATCCGAAAATGGTTCATCGAATTTCGGAAAAACGGTGATTCAAAACCAAAAATGAACTGTAGATCCAAGATGTGTATATCGAGAGCTTTGATATATAATTTTTCTGAATTTTTTTGAGGAGTTTAAAATTTTGGCTTTGGATTTGATTTGGAATTTCAATAGGATCTAAAAAAATTATTTTCTGCCATTAAGGAGGAGGTGAAGAGGGATTGTACGCAGATATAAATGAGAAAATAGAGGTAGGCTAGGGTTTATAACAAGGTATAAATAGGTAAGATGAAAAATAGAATAGATGGATCGGATTGATAAACGCGTTGAACAGTGTATGGCCTGAAAAGCCCGTTTCAACTCCGGAACGAAATTGGGTCAACCCATATATCAAAATTGATGTTTTAAAATATTTTAAATGCAATGGAAAAGGTTTCAAGTCCAAATTCCATCGTATGAAGAAGTTATGCTAAAAACAATATTTTTCAAATTGATTTCAATTTCATTGATATCAAGGCATTTCGAGTCCATAGGATCAAACGACAAGTCCGATCGCTACGAAACTTGAAATCCTACAATAATTCACCGTTACGGATCCGATGATACTGGTTTCATCGAAATTCGAGTCAGTGGCCAAAATGGCTATTTTTCCAGTTAATTAAATAAATTAAAAATTAATTAATTAAATCAAATTTTCAATTTCGATTCGATAATTGACGAATTTCATCACTTTAAATTTCTCAATCATTTACAATGATTTAAACAAATTTAAATGTAAACGTAGAGATGATTAATTTATAAATTTCAATATTAACCTCGATTTTATTAAATTCAGAAATTATAAATAAAATTCCCAATAAATCCCATTTACTTAAATAAATTAATGATTATTCCATTTATTATTGTCGATTAGATGGATTTAACATTGGATTCAAAACTATTACATTAATTTCCTCATATTATCTTTATTTCAAATTGTATAACCTTTAATTTCAATTGCTACAATAATTATAATTATTAAAATTTGGATTTCAATGGATTGATTTGTTTCAATTCAAATCTTTTATTAAGTTCATTACTATTCTATAAACTTAATTACCTTGTTTTCTTTCCATTCATTACCATAATATACCAAATTTAACAACTTCTAACCATTGTATTACATTTCACATTAATGTTACATTTATTAAAATTTATTTCCAATTAACGTACTACTTAGTTTCCTTTAATTTCCATTTTATTTCCAAATTTTATTTAACATACTAACTAAATAAAAACATATATTAATTGTCACCTATTTACCTTTACATACATGTATAAGTTTATTACTTGTCAACACCGGTTAAAATTCCATATATAACACAGATTTTAATTAATTGTCATTAACACTGTATTATTTCATCAATTAATTCAATCCTTACATTTGTTTTTCTTATATTTCATTTATTACCAAATATTCCTATTTACAATCAATTATAACCTAAATAATTGTTTCAATCAATTGGGTTTGCATTGAATTAATTATTTATTAGCTTCCATTAACATTTTCATTCCTGTTATAAATTCATTAACGGATTTCAAATTTTTATTCTTTCAAATGTTAAATAACAAAATTGGTTACATAACACTGTTCTTATCCAATTATCATTAATTTTATATTAATTCATCAATTTGTTCAATATATACTCTTGTTTTCTTATAAATAAATTTATGTTTCTTTTAAAGTTTCATTCACACTTCCATTACTATATTAATAATCATTAAAGTAATGTTTATTATCACAACAAACACTCAAATTACTTATCTAACATCTGATTGTATAAATTTTCAATTTATTACGTATTACTTCATCAGTAAATATAACTTTACAAATCTGTTACGATTAATTGAAATTTCATTTTTTTTACATTTTCTATATGTAGAAATTTTTTTTTATTTCTTTCTAAATTTAATTACACGATTTTTATTACATAACCAAATTTGATTATTGAAAATTTACGGGTCGCTACAGGATAAGTTGGTTCTTGGTCCCGATTCAGTTAAAGAAGTTGTACAAAAGATTGAGTTGATTCGAGCTAGGATGAAGGAGGTTAAGTCTAGGTAGAAGAGTTATGCAGATAGAAGAAGAAAAGACTTAGAGTTTATTATTGGGGATCATGTTTTATTAAGGTGTCACTAATGAAGGGAGTGATTAGATTCGGAAGAATAGGGAAGTTGGCATCGAGGTTTATAGGACCTCGCCCTATTGTAGAGAGGATCGGGAAACTCACACATAGGGTAGAGTTACCAAAAAGTTGGCAGGAGTCCATGATATTTTCCATATTTCCCATCTTAGAAAGGTGTTAAAGACCCGAAGACTACTATAACACAGACTGCGTTAGATGATTTAGTAGTAGAGCCGAACTTGACTATAGTTAGAAAGCTGATTCGTATAGTCGCGAGAGATAAGAAGAGGCTAAGGAACAAGACAATCAGATTAGCGAAAGTCCAATGGAGCGAGTAAGAGAGACTGTACTTGGGACAATGAGAGTAGGATCAGAGACCTGATTTTTTGATGGTATGGTTTACCTTTTTGATTGATTTGTTATTTACCTTATTGTAATTTCGAGGATGAAATTATTTAAGGAGAGCAGTCTATAACACCCATATTTTTAGTAACATTATTAGAATCATTTAGTTAGGTAAATTAAGTGAAATAATGTAAAATGGTTAATGGGTTGAGATTTTTGATAGTAAGGGTAGTCGTGCCATATACAAAAACTAAAGAATCAAAATGTTAAGGTAAATAGATAAAGGGAAAAATAGGAAGAAGGATATTCTTATAACCTAAACCCTTAGGAATCCATACTGCACGTTCGTTTCATTTGCTAAAATTATCAAACTTGAGGCCGACCACCATTTAGGGAAGAAAAGAGAAGATAAACAAGATTTCAAAGAAAAAGCTTAAGCAGCTTAATCATGATCAAATCTCAAATCCCTAATATCAAATCTAAGATGAATAATGACTACATCTCTTGTTTTCTAAATGTTTTCAGTTTTAAGACGAATCCGAAGTGTTTTTCAATGTTTAGCCATAATTTTGAGTGATTAAATATTTATATATGCTTATTGATGATTAACACTCATTCATATAGATTTTATGATATGTTTGATATGAAAACCCTATTAAATGACATCCAAATGCCTTGCGAATTTAGAGTTAGATAAGAAATGATATTTTAGAGATGAGTTTCAATTTTCATAATTTTCTGAATTAATTTGGATTATATATTAAATTTCTAGTGAGGAAAAGGTTTATTGGGTTTAAAATTATTTGGTTAAATAATATATGTTTTAGGGTATGAAATTAATAAATGTTAGAAAAAAATTTAAAATTAATTTACTGGAATTTTTGTAAAATATTCCTAAGTGTTTAGTAGATATATAAAATTATTCAAGGTATGTGTAACAACCCAAAATTAAAGCTATAGTAATTAATTAACAAATTAATTAAATAAAATAACTTTGTGAAATTATCAGAATTGAGCCACAGGAGTTGCACCATTGTGTCCATGTTAATTTTCCGGTCAATTTCCATATATAGAACGTCAAAATTCGAGTTAATATAAAGAAGATACGGAATAAGAAAGAAACATATATATATATAGGGCAGGTCGACCCTACCCTTGGCTAGGTCGACCTACCACTTATAGGCGTTGACTTGGCGGTCGACCCGCCTTCTCTTATGGACAAGAAGTTGTCCATATGTATATATGACGTGTTTTCCTATTTTATTCGATCTTGTGCGTCCGTGCTTCCATCTGACCTTTCCTATCGAGCCAATGATGTGGTTGCACCAGATTTAGTCTCCAAATCTAACGGTCTGAGATCCAAAGTGACACTATAAATAAGACCCTAGGCCTGGCTACTTTTGGTTAGAACCTCAATTATTGGATTTTAATGACAATAACTATACAATTATGCCAAAGAATCTCTAAGCTAATTTCAGGTGCATGAGCATCAAAAAGAGATAATCAAATACGTTCAAAATGAAGATACACAGTACAAAAGGATGAAAGAATGTATATGGAGATACAAGAAGAGATATATATGATAGAGACAAGATGAAGGTGACAAACAAAGTATTATTAGTCATATAGTGTCATGGCTAGAGTTTACAAATGTTAAAATCTTCTCCAAATGGTATACACACATATACATTTATATTTTAAATGAAAAATCAAGTTTTAAAAAATTGCATGGAGCGAGACTCAAACCCGGGTCACTAGTTCAGAAGGCAAGTGCTCTAACCATTTGAGCTATGATAATTTTTTGTTATAGGCTAAATTCAGACGTCTGAATAATGTCATTCAGACATCTGAATGCTGAAACAAAATTATGGTTCCACAAAATTCAGACATCTGAATGAAAATATTCAGACTGCTGAATAAGACCAAAAATAGCATATTTCCTTACTGTTTGCGTTTCAACTTAATTCAGAATTCTGAATTATTTTATTCAGAAGTCTGAATATTCTTAACGGCTATTTTCATGAATAGACGTTTCTCTTCATCGAAGAGAAACATTTTCAAAATCAAGGGTTGCGCATGTTCTTTTCAATATAAATTTTCATATATGGTTGCAACTTTTTGTACACTATATACAGATTACTTTATTCAACAAACAATTAACCGAATCTATTTTTAAAATTCTTGAATTCTTATTTATTCTCTATTTTCAAACTACACTCAAACTGCTTACATTCTCTGATCACTGATCACTTTATCTTCCATAATTTTAAAAGCACATCACACTATATATCATAAAGAAGAAGATTATAGGAAGATTGTACTTAATCGACTTATCAGTGTTATTTAAGAACACATTATAGTCAGATACATTTGTTATTTGTAAAGAAGTCCTGTTTGGTTGCTTAAGCGGTTGAAGTCCTATTTGGTTGCTTAGGCGGTTGAAGTCCTGTTCGGTTGCTCAGGCAGTGTAAACCTATTCCTCTGGGTTAATTGAGGGTTGCATTAGTGAAATTCTAGAAGGATTCTGTGACTGAACATAGAATGGGAGTTCGAACCAGTATAAAAATCTTTGATGTCATTTACTTTACTGCTTTTACTATTTACTTACTTATTCTGCACAAGTAGTTTATTCATATTACTCGGTCCTATAGCAGTCACTTTCATTTGGTATTAGAGCACAGCGACTGTCAATTGGTTTCAGAGCACCGCGACTGTCAATTGGTATCAAAGCCTGGAAGTCTATCGATCGTCCCAACATGATAGAATAATGACCAGAAAACGATTCAGTCGAAATGCAGCAGGCAAAATCCCTGTCAAGGCCATCATTAAGGACTACAAAAAGGTACTTTCTGATTTACAAATTTCAGGAAAAGACAATAATGAATTATTTAGTATAGGCAATAAGATTTCAAAGCTTAATTTTATTATTGTAGAAAAGGTGAAATCTGTTGAACTTGAAAATGAGAATTTGAAAAATGAGAAGTTAGATTTAGAAAATCAACTTGGTGTTTTAAAGAATAATTTCGAGGCTCTTAAAGATTTTTTGGATGAACAAAATACCATATTTGAAAAGGAGAGAGAAAAATTTTCAAAATAAATTTTTGATTTGAAAAGACAAAATGGTTTATTGCAATCCTCTTTAGATAATTCAGAATCTCAAAACTTCCTTCTCAAGAATGAGAAATGTACGTTAAAAAACGAGAATTCTGAATTAAATGAGAAAATTGATATTTTAAATAACAGTAATATTTCTTTAGAAAATAATAATTGTGACTTTAAAGTTAAATTTGATAAACTTAACACTGAAGTCACAAAATTTAATAAAGATCAAAACGATTTAAACATGATTTTATCTTGTTCTAGACCTTTACATGATAAAAGTGGTTTAGGATATAATAAAATTGATCGTAGAGATAGTACTAGATATGCTTTCATGTATAGTAAAAATGTTAGTGTTAGTACTAAATTTCGAGTAAAGTCTAAATCCAATTTTTATACAAATTCAAATACCGCTATGATCAATAATGTTTATAATTTCTCTAGAAGTACAATATCATTGACTGGAAATATGAATAAAAATTATCTAAGTATTTAGGTTCCTGTTGATTGGAAAAATAGAGAAAAATACATTAATGATTATTTTGTTATGGTAGTTAATAATGAAAATTATATTTATAAAGGTTCAACCACACCCAAATGGGTATGGTTTCCTAAGACGTAACCCCCCCGCACCCTAACATAGTAAGTGGGTACCAAAAATAATTATTATTTATTGTAGGTACTCGGAGAAACAAAAGGAAAAAGATAGATTTTGGAATTTTATAGAATGTTCCATACGTTTATTAGAATTACGTGCTTACAATGAAATATGGACTTCAGCAGATATGGTAAAATTTATTTTATTTTTTTCTTCATAATTATTAATGTGTTTATCTCATTATTTACAATATATTTTATATAATTTATTACATTCCCTCATTCTTTTTTATAATGACAAAGAGGGAGAAATTCATATGCATATTAATAGAGGGAGATATTATACTTAAGGGAAGATGGTATAATTATGGGGAGTCTCAAACGTATTAATATTACTTTTTATATAGAATGAATATTTTTTAAAATTGTATAGTTGTCATCGTCAAAAAGGGGGAGAATGTTAGAACCACAATTATTGGATTTTAATGACAACAACTATATAATTATGTCAAAGAATCTCTAAGCTAAGTTGCAGGTACATGAGCATCAAAAAGAGATAATTAAATACGTTCAAAATGAAGATATATAGTATAAAAGGATGAAAGAATGTATATGGAGATACAAGAAGAGATATATACGATAGAGACAAGATGAAGGTGACAAAAAAATTATTATAGTCATATAGTGTCGTGTCTAGAGTTTACAAATGTTAAAATCTTCTCCAAATGGTATACACACATATACATTTATATTTTAAATGAAAATTCAAGTTTTCAAAAATTGCGTGGAGCGGGACTCGAAATCGAGTCACTAGTTCAGCAGGCAAGTTCTCTAACCATTTGACCTATGGTAATTTTTTGTTATAGGCTAAATTCATAAGTCTGAATAATGTCATTCAGACGTCTGAATGCTGAAACAAAATTATGGTTCCATAATATTCAGACGTCTGAATGAAAATATTCAGACGGCTGAATAAGGCCTAGCCTATTTACTTACTTTTTGCCTTTCAACTTAATTCAAAAGTCTAAATTATTTTATTCAGAAGTCTGAATATTCTTAACGGCTATTTTCATGAATAGACGCTTCTCTTCATCGAAGAGAAACGTTTTCAAAATCAAGGGTTGCGCCTTTTCTTTTCAATATAACTTTTCATATATGGTTGCAACTTTTTATACACTATATATAGATTACTGAATTCAACAAACAATTAACCGAATCTATTTTTAATATTCTTGAATTCTTATCTATTCTCTATTTTCAAACTGCACCCAAACTGCTTACATTTTCTGATCGCCGATCACTTTATCTTCCACAATTCTAAAATCACATCACATTATATATCATATAGGAGAAGATTATAGGAAGATTGTACTTAATTGACTTATCAGTGTTATTTAAGAACACATTACAGTCAAATACATTTGTTATTTGTAAAGAAGTCTTGTTCCGTTGCTCGGGCGGCAGAAGTCCTATTCGGTTGCTTAGGCAGTTGAAGTCCTGTTCGGTTGCTCAGGCAGTGTAAACCTATTCCTTCGGGTTAAGTGAGGGTTGTGTTAGTAAAATTACAAAAGAAATCTGGGATTGGACATAAAACGGGAGTTCGAACCAATATAAAAATCTCTGGTGTCATTTACTTTACTGCTTTTACTATTCACTTACTTATTATGCACAAGTAGTTTATCAATATTACTCGATCCTATAGCAGTCACTTTCATTTGGTATCATAGCACAACGACTGTCATTTTTCTCATTCTGATTTTCTCCATCTGGGTTCATTGCCTGAGGCTAGACCCTAAAAGGAATATTTTTTCGAGGAGGATCTTTTTAATTAAAATATATTATACCCTTCAAGTGGATTCGAGAAGGCCAAAGGAAAGAGCTAAGGGCCATAGGTGAGCATTTAAATAATTATTTTAGATTCTTAATTAATTTAAAGTAATATGGTTTCCAATAATTGTAGTTTTTCTACAATTTTGGGATAACCTTTATATAAGTTTATTTATAATTTAATTTAAGTAAGTTTTAGACTTGTTTTTCAGTCTATTTTATTTTAGCTATTCTATTTCAGTCATTTACAAATTAATTATTGCTAATTATAGCTTTTTCAATTATTTATAGTTATTTACTGTTATTTACGTTTTATTTACATCTATTCTACGTTTGGGATTTCTTCTATGATTTTTAGTTTCTTTTTAATTTCCCTTTTTTACACGAGTGGAATAAATAGAATAGAATAAATCACGAATACAGACTAAATTATAAGAATACTGAATTTAGAAAAAATAGGATGTAAAATAAGAAGACTATAATAAATTGGACTTAGATTGAAATAAGCAAATTTAAGATATTTGCAAGCTTACTTATAACATATAATTGTAACTAAAAAGAGAAAATAGAAGAAATAGCAAAAGTGGCCTATTTTTATACTTAGACATTGGGTTAAGTTAATAAGTAGAATTATAACACATAGGTTATAATTAGAGATAACATAAAAGGCTTATTTTAAGACTTAGATTAAGTTAACAAGTAAATAAAGCAAAAATAACAGAAGAGGTTTATTTTAATAAACTTATATCTTGGATTTAGTTAATAAGTAAGATATAAAAGATCGATATATTAGGCACAATGAGGTAGTCCTTTACTCATATAGAAGATCTGTATTGTAGGTCCAATGGGGTGGTCCTTTACTGATGTAGAAGATCTGTACTATAGACCCAACAGGGTAGTCCTTTACAGATGTAGAAGATCAGAATTGTAGGCCCAAAGGGGTATTCCTTTATAGATATAGAGACTTATCTTAAAGACTTAGATTAAGTTAATAAGAGGTCAATAAATAGAAGTTCAAATCATGTGGATTTGAACAGGGGATGCAACTAGATTTTATTTGTTAGATAGGACCCGTACCAGCAGCATTCCCTTTTAGTCAGACACAAGTGGCCTCGTAATAGCACAAGTGAGGTAAGAGCACACTTATGTTGGAGCAGTGGTAAATAAGAGGTCAATAGGTGGTAGCAACAGATAGCGCGAACCTGATGGTGGTCGAGCGTGCCGCCTCAGTGTTGGTTGATAAGTCATTATTGAGTTCCAAGCGATAAGTACGTATCTATTGCGTAGGGACCAACATGGTCTAGTCTGTAGTAATAGGTGTCTATTGCGTAGGGACTAACAGGGTCTAGTCCGTATATTATGTGCAGGGACCAACAGGGTCTAGTCCGTACCTTTTACGTAGGGACCAATGGGTCTAGTCTGTAGTAGGCATAGTAGAGATAGAAGGCCGATCAAAGGGTAGAATCAGGACTTCAGCCTAATTAAAGTAGGATTAGGGTTTCACATAATCAAAGCAGTTTTCTAATAAAAGTGCAAACAATCTAATCGAACTATCAAAGCAAAGCAAACAGTTAAACCATATTTTATTCCAACTTTATCTTTTCCTTTATTTCCTTTTATACTAGAACTGTTGCAAAGTCTATTATCTTTGCCTTGCTTAAGAATACTATAGTTACTTCACTCACCGGACTTTTAGTTTGACCCACTCCACTATTTTTCCCTTTTCACCCATAGGCCAACAGAGACAAGGGCAATAGACTTTCAGCTTTCCAGGAGTGATATTCTTGGAGATTCTATATGTATTCTTCTTCTTCGGTTCCTGTTTTCTTTTTATTCTAGTTTGATGTATTGGTACTGTTGAGAGGAATGGTTTTATTTATGTACTGTGATATTGTGACTGAGATGGTGTCTTTCATAAGACATATGTATTTGGTATTTTGAAACTTATTTTGGTTATGACTTATTTTATGAAGTTTGGTTATAAATAAGTGATTGTTTTAAATGTCCCTGCTGTTTTATTTATTTTGTCTTATGATCTTAGTCTCTGTAAAGTTTTATCTATACCTACAATGCACCACATCTTTTAGTGTGCTCTTTTTGGGTACACTAAGGGGTGTGGGGTGTTACATTTGGTATCAGAGCCTAAGGTTACAGGATTACTGAAATTTGTTTTAAAAGTAAAGAATTTTTCAAAATAGTTTGTTATAAAAATATTTTTCAAAAAGAAACTCTTGTTAATAGTTTTCAAATATAAAAGAGTTTTTATGAACTCCCCTCAAAGTCCAGTTCAACCTTTTTTCAATTCCTTCGAGCCTAAATTCTCTTTTCTTTCTATAGTATGGCTAACTGGTTCCATAAAGCTACGATACCAGAGATGCAAGGGCAAGTTCCTAATATAGCACCGAGAGATGGAGATCCCTTTAATCCACCTGCATCAGTCAATTTTTCTAAGCTATGCAAGGACTTCGCTAGTCTAGGAGGCAAAATGTTTTTTGGCACAGAGGATTTCGAGGAGACACGAGCTAGGAAACTGAAGGAAGGGATTAAAGAGGTTCCTAAGTTAGAAATCTCTAAGAAGACATGGTGGAAGAACAAGAAGGGTAAGGACAAAAGGAAAGAAGAAGGACCTCAGAAGCGGATCAAGAAAAGTGGAAAATGTCATAGCCGTGGACTGATTGGTCATTACGCAAAAGACTGCAAGAAGGAGTTACAAATAAAGAGAAGATGTTATAATTGTGGACAGTCCGATCACCTTAGTAGAGCTTGTCCTCACAGGATGGGGCAAAAAGCAGGCATACCTACAGCGCGAGTATTGTCTTTGGATGCAGCACCTTCTAATAGTGGACCGAATCAAGGTAGGAAAGTCTCTGTAGATGATTTGATCTCTATTTCGGATTTTTCCTATTCGGACTGTTTTATTTTTATTTCTTTGGTAGATTGTTTACACTTAGATGACCCCATTATTGTTTCAAACCCCATAGGAGGATCTACAAACTTATCTATAATTTGTAGGGGTTTGAAATTTTTTATTCTAGGCGTAGAGTTTGATTGTGACGCCTATGTATTGGGATTTTCAGGGTATGGGATGATTTCGGGGATGAATTGGCTATCCATACATGAAGCAATATTGGACTAAGAGAGGAGAGTTGTTAGACTAGGGGCATGTGGTGTTAGGACACTCGAGGTTTCTTACGACCTACAGGGGTCGGTCATGTTGAGCTTCTTTTATTCCCTTAATTCATCGTTAGAAGAGCTTAATTCTGTTCCGATCGTTAGAGATTTCCCCAATATTTTTTGAGGAGGTTAGGGGACTTCCCCCTAAGAGAGAGATCGACTTTAGGATCTATCTTAACGATAGTGCTAAGCCAGTGGCATTGCTCATGAGACATACGGCACCTAAGGAGTTGAATAAGCTCACAAAGATGAGTTGTTACCCACTTCTTAGGATAGATGATCTTTTCGACCAGCTAGTTAGCTCTTAAGCACTTTCTCAGATTGATTTAGCCACTGTATTTCATCAGCTTAGAGTCGCTGGTGATAGCATCGATAAGAAAGCATTTAGGATACCCATTAGATTCTTTGAGTAGTCGGTTATGCCGTTTGGGCTAACCAATGCCCCAGCTTATTTTGTAGATTTGATGAGCCGTGTTTTCTTGGTAATGTCCTAAATAAGTTCAAAGTAGCATTTGTGGAAAACATTTTGGTGTTTTTCAAAAGTATGGAAGAGCATGCTATTTATCTAGAGGAGGTTCTTCGTATTCATCAGTTGAAGGCAAAATTCTTGAAGGGCGTAAGGAAGTGCATTTCTTAGGGCGTAGAGAAGGTCAATACATGGAAAGGGTTTGAGAAACGATTTTGTACATTTAGGGTCGGGTTGTGGAAATCCAAAGAGAGGTAGGCAAATATTGGAGAAGTGCAATAGATTCGGTTGATAAGAAAGAAGAAAACCCATGTGTTGATAATTGCAAAGAGGGTTTAATGGTAGAGCCTAGGAACAAAAGATTTTAGTACGGAAATGGAGATTCAAGGTTTAGGAAGGGTACTCCTAGGATAGTAAGAAGAGAATCCACTTTAGGTTTAACCCAATAAAATGAAATTATTAGAATTGAAAAGTATAATTGTCAATATTTTTTAAAAATAAATATTGGGTTTTGAAAAAAAAAGTGGAATGAAATTTAAATTGGTTTTTATATGGTGTAAATTTTGATTATAGAGCATATATGGCTCGCTAATTTCTTTGAAAGTAAACAAATATTTTAAAAACCTAAAGTATATTAAGTATTAGAAACATAGGTTACAACATTTATTGTTGTAATAAATGTTTTTGTGAAAAAACAAAGGGAGCAGAGACTATAACACTATTATTATAGTAGGTGACTCCCAAAGAAAATGTTTTTACATAGTATATGAGATATATTAGTATTTATTTTAAGTAAATCCATACACTAGTATTTTTGGGTTGTAGTAACGGTGTTTTGCGCAACATCAGTTTTGATCCAAATAAGAATGTGCTTTGAAAATAATTTCTAAGTATAGAAATAAAGTGGTTTGTAAGTACACTTATTATTTAAATTGGTATAAGGAAATGTTTTCTAGTTATGGATATGTAAAACAATTTTGAAAATGGGTTATTTTTGAAAAGAAAAGTGTGAGTTAAATATTGGAAATTAATAAATTTCATAGGAACTGACTATTGTAAGAGAATATAATTAAACATAATTTAGTATATTGGAACGAAATGAATAATGATAAAATTTTCAATGATACCAAATTATAAATAAAGATGTTCTATGCAAGTTATAAGGAATACGCGAAAGAGATGTAAAAGGTATAGGAAGCACCATATTTTGTATAGCCTATTTCGAAAAATATAAAATAAATTCCTTGTAATTTCACATAAACATGAAGTCTTCTTTTAAAGGATTCATAGAAGGTTTTAGCATTAATAGTTTCTTATAAAAGAAAGTAGTTCCAATATATTAAGGTATAAAGCCAATAGTGTAATAATTAGAGATAGTGTTAGTAAGGAGAGATATTATAGAGAGCCTTTGTAGAAAGTCTCGATTTGTAGTTAGAAACTCCTCCAAGGTTAGGTAATTGGGAAGTTAAGGAGTTTTTAATGAAATAATTGTTCTTTTCTACTCCAGTTTTTGCAAAATTGAAAATCTATAAAAAGAAGATGTTTTAAAAACATGTTAGAATATTTTAAAGATATTTTAAAGAAAAATTGTTTGGTGAAAAAGTAAATAAGTTTTTGGAAGCGAAAACTTAATAATAGTTAAATTTAAAAATCCTAATTTTTATAGAAATCTGTAACGGTCTTTAAGAGAAAAAGAGGAATAAGTTTGGAACTTAGAATTCAAAAGTTTTCCCCCTCTAGGTTTGGGGAATAATGTAAATTCAAAATGCTATAAGGATACAAGTTTAGAAAGATAAAATGTTAAGTAACCAAGTACCTTTGAATTTAATAGAAATTTGAAAATAACACTTTTAAAGGCATTCTTTTGGGATTTGATGTTTTAAAATTTTAGAAGCTTTAGTTTTTGAAATGATAAATACCAAACCAAAATTTTAAATGAGGAGTGGATAGGAATCATTTCCTAGGTTTAACGGAAAAGTGTAAGGCTATAGCAGAAATTACTTTTAGAAGTAATAATAGAAGTTTTCGTAAAGTGTATAGGATGCTAGTGAGAACATAGGATTGTTGCTTCATGTGTAAAGACTATAGGACAATAGTATGGTGATATTAGTAAGATGGTAAGACACACATGCTGAGGATGTGCATTCTTGATTTTGGAGGAACTTGGAAGGAGCATCTTCCTTTAGTAGAATTTGCATGTAATAATAGTTTCAAGCTAGTATTGGAGTGGCACCTTTCGAAGCTCTTTATGACGACTATGCAAGTCACCTTAGTGTTGGTTGGACTCTACAGAGAGATTGCTACTTGGTCCCAGCATGGTTAGAGAGACTTCGGAGAAGGTTGATTTGATTAGGAGAAAATGTGTATCTCTTATCTGCATCTCTTTGATAGTAAATTCTGAATTTCCTATTTCCATCTTTAGTTTTGAATAGGTTCTATCCTTTATTATCCTTTGGGAGGGTAGATCTTAGGACTTAACTTATGGATGGTAGGATTTGATGTACACATGTTATTAGAACGTGTTAACCATGATGGATACTCATGGTTTCAAATGGTTGCTAGTGGATGTTAATGGACGCATATACTTACACTAAGCACTATTATCTCTTAGGGATCGGCCTAATTAGGACACTAAAGCATATGCATATTGATGTGTGTGCATTTGCATTTTTATTTTATTTTCCATGGCTGCTATAAATGGATGAATATCATATGATTACTCCATTTGGTTGATGATTGTAGCATGCATATAGAACTATCACTTATCATTAGGAATTTGCATTCATTTGGATACTGGCACGGACATGATTGCATAAAAGGAGGTCGACGGAATAAGCAGACCGCCTACTCTTTTGCATTAGTAAGGGACATTGACACTACATTAATTGCATATGTAGCATAAATCGCATTAGAAAAACTTAAGGACAATGAATGTAATGCGTGATGGTTGAGTAGTTGGTTGTACAACTTGGATGAATACATTTATTTCATTCTTCCTTCTTTAGAGATTTCGGGGACGAAATCCCTTTAGGAGGGAGAATGTAATAACCCGAAATTTAAGCTATAGTAATTAATTAACGAATTAATTAAACAATAAAATAACTTTATGAAATTATTAGAATTGAGCCATGGGAGTTGCAGCATTGTGTCCGCGGTAATTTTCTAGTCAATTTTCATATATAGAACGTCAAAATTCGAGTTAATATGAAGAAGATACAGAATAAACAAGAAACGAAGAATATATACATATATATAGGGCAGGTAGACCCTAGGGTCGATCCTACCCCTGGCTAGGTCAACCTACCACCTGTAGGGGTCGACCTGCCTTCTCCTATGGATGAGAAGTTCTCCAAATACATATATGATGGGTTTTTCCTATTTTGCTTGATCTTGTGCGTCCGTGCTTCCATCCGACGGTTCCTATTGAGCCAATGTTGGGGTTGCCACAGATTTAATCTCCAAATCCAACGGTTTGAGATCCACAAGTGACGCTATAAATAAAACCTTAGGCCTAGCAATTTTTCTCATTCAGATTTTCTCCATCTGGGTTCATTGCCTGATGCTGGACCTTAAATGCAATATCTTTCCGAGGAGAAGATCTTTTTAATTAAAATATTTTATACCCTTCCAGTGGATCCGGGAAGACCAAAGGAAAGAGCTAAGGACCACAGGTGAGTATTTAAGTAATTATTTTAGATTCTTAAGTAATTTAAAATAATAGGGCTTCCAATAGTTGTAGTTTTTCTACAATTTCGGATAATATTTATACAAGTTTATTTACGGTTTAATTTAAGTAAGTTTTAGACTTGTTTTTCAGTCTATTTTCTTTTAGGTATTCTATTTTAGTCATTTACAAATTATTTATTGTTAACTATAGCTTTTCCAATTATTTACAGTTATTTACTGTATTTATAGTTATTTACTGTTATTCACGTTTTATTTACATCTATTCTACGTTTGGGATTTCTTCTGTAATTTTCAGTTTCTTTTTAATTTCCCTTTTTTGGCGAATGAATAAATAGAATAGAATAAATTGAAAATTTGGACTAAATTATAAGAGCACTGAATTTACAGAAAATGGGATGTAACATAAGAAGGCTACAATAAATTGGACTTAGACCGAAATAAGCAAATTTAAGATATTTGCCAGCTTAATTATAACATATTATTGTAACTAAAAAGAGAAAATAGAAGAAATAGCAAAAGTAGCTTATTTTTGTACTTAGACCTTGGGTTAAGTTAATAAGCAGAATTATAACACACTGTTATAACTAGAGATAACCGAAAAGGCTTATTTTAAGACTTTAATTAAATTAATAAGTAAATAAAGCAGGAATAACAAAGGATGCTTACTTTAATAAATCTAGATCTTAGATTAAGTTAATACGCAAGATATAGAAGATCGATATTGTAGGCCTAACGGGGTAGTCCTTTACTGATATAGAAGATCTTTATTGTAGGTCCAATAGTGTAGTCCTTTATAGATATAGAAGATCGATATTGTAGGCCCAACGGGGTAGTCCTTTACAAATATAGAGGCTTATTTTAAAAACTTACATTAAGTTAATAAGAAGTCAATAAATAGAAGTTCAAATCATGGGGAATTGGACAAGCAGTGCTACTAGATTTTGTTTGTTAGATAAGACCCATACTAACAACATTCCTTTTTAGTCATACATTAGTAGCCTCACAATAGCACAGGTGAGGTAAGGGAACGCTTATGCTGGAGCAGTGGTAAATAAGAGGTCAACAGGAGGGAGCAACATATAGCGCAAACCTAATGGTGGTCGAGCATGCGGCCTTGGTGTTGGTTGATAAGTCATTATTGATTTCCAAGCGCTAAGTAGGTATCTATTGCGTAGGGACCAACAGGGTCTAGTCCGTAGTAGTAGGTGTCTATTGCATGGGGACCAACAGGGTCTAGTCCGTATCTTTTGCGTAGGGACCAATAGGGTTTAGATCGTACCTTTTGTGTAGGGGCCAATGGGTCTAGTCCGCAGTAGGCACAGTAGAGATAGAAGGCCGATCAAAGGGTAGAATTAGGACTTCAGCCTAATTAAAGTAGGATTAGGGTTTCTGCCTAATCAAAGCAGTTATCTAAGAAAAGTGCAAACAATATAATCGAACTATCTAAGCAAAGCAAACAGTTAAACCGTATTTTATTCCAGCTTTATCTTCTTACCAGACTTTTAGTTTGACCCACTCCTCTATTTCCCCTTTTCCCCCATATGCCAGCAGAGAGAAGGGCAATAGACTCTCGGCTTTCCAAGATTGACATTCTTGGAGATTCTTCATGTATTCTTCTTCTTCTGTTCTAGTTTTCTTTTTATTCTAGTTTGGATGTATCGGTGCTATTGAAAGGGATGGTTTTATTTATGTACTTTGATATTGTGACTGAGATGATGTTTTTCATAAGACATATGTATTTGGTATTTTGAGGCTTATTTTGGTTATGACTTATTTTATGAAGTTTGATTTATAAATAAGTGATTATTTTAAATTTTTCCACTGTTTTATTTATTTTATCTTGTGAATCTTGATTTATGTAAAGTTTTAGTTATACCTACAACACACCACATCTTTTAATGTACCCTTTTTGGGTATACTAAGGAGTGTGGGGTGTTATAGTATGAGATTTAAATGTTATATATAAGGAGAAGAGGTATTTTGTAAATAAATTAAATTGTTTATTTTTGAAAACTTGGAGCACTTTTAGAAAAGAAAATTAGCAACTAATAAGAGTTTGACAATCATGGCAGGTTAGTTAAAAAGTATTTCTTTTTAAATAAAAAAACAAATTTTACATGCTTTTGGCATGTTTCACCTCTTTCGACATAGGGGTTCCGACAATGTACTTCTACCTCTATTGCTACTTAAACCAATGCATATAGTACCAAATACTTGGTACATAGTGAATTGGAGTTAGGCCAAAGGTATTGGGTCGAGACCATAGGTTCCGATGGGGTCGATGCATGTCTTTGTTTTGAAAGGAAAACCGCCTGCTTTGCTTTCAAAGGTTTTCCTTTCAACTTAGTCGGCTTCCGACTAAGTCAAATGTTTTAAGGGAAAAGGTTTCGAATGGGTTGCTCCTTTGTGTTAAGTAAATGCTTTCGAAGGGTCAAACCCCTAGTTGTTGCTTTTCTTATCTTTCAAAATCAATGGTTTCGGAAGGTATATTTGGCTTTTAAACTTAGCCACTTCTCCAATGCTTTTGGAAGCGATACTTTCGACACCATCACTTCATTACTTAGGAGTTGCTTTCGAAAGGAATGCTTTTGACTTGAATGTTTTAATGACCCTTTTGCTCTGTTGAAGATAGAACCCAAATGGTTTCGAAAGAGATGGGTTTAGAAGGTTTCGAAAGGTTTCCGCATGTTTTAAATTGAACCCAAATGCTTTCGAAAGGTTTATTGTTTTTAAGGGTTTGATGCTCTAGAAAGCTTTTAAACAAAGGTTTCAAATGGATGGTTCTCCAATGATTTCGAAAGGTTTAGAAAGAAGGTTTCCAATGGTATCGAAAAGTCTAAATGGATAGATTTCCAATGTTTTCGAAAGACTGTTTTAAGGTATTTTAAAAGAAAGATGTCTAAGGTTTTAATATTTTCGAAGGGAAGGTTTTTCAAGGTTTTCGAAAGTTATGTTTGAATGGTTTAGAAAGGAATGTTTTGGTTTTCGTCCTAGGTTATAAAAAGGGTTTTACTTGGTTTAAAAAGGGATATTTTCAATGGATTCGGAAGGGGTACTTTCAAAGGTTTAAATGTTCTCATCAACAAAGATTAGTGTAAAATACAAATAACATGGAAAAGTGATTTTGCATAAATCATAGAGTATATATTTTCCTTATTTAGGTTTGATTTAAAGGTTTTTAATTAGTTTGAGAAGAAAAGGTTTTCATTGAAAATTTAAGAGAATGTTTCCCAAAGTAAATTGACTCAGATATTAAAATACCATATGGGACTGGTATAGGGTCGCGCCCTATACATTAGCTATTAGCCCCAGCCATTTTAGTCCAAAATTCCAGTGTGTAGGGCTTTGTCATAGGTAAGACTAAAATTATGATTACACGCAGAAGGGAGTATATATTTGTATACATATAGGTTGTTGGTGAGCACGCAAAACAATTAGGATCCAGTGGCTCTAGGAGATGTTAAGTTAGGGACACACTATCCAGAGGAGTAGTATCTAACAGATAAGTTAGGGACAGACTATCCAGAATTGGAGTATCTAACATATATTAGATTATTTGGATTATATTGTCTGCTAGGCCCGAGTCAGCCAATGGTTAGTGGTTAGCCAAGCAAAACTATAGTGTTTGGATAGATAGTTCGTTTGTTGCCTGATATGTATGTTTACATAATAATGCTCTATAGTTTTAACCAATTTTAGTTGCAGGAAAAGATTTGCAGAAGATATGTTGTAAAAGGATGTTAGCAAGGGAAAACCCATTCCGCTAAGCAGCATGGTCTCACTTAATATCAAATAACCGAGATGTATAGTCTTATTCACATTAAGCTTTATGTCTGATTCGAATTTTATGTTTTTCCCGCTTAAACTCTCGGATGCTCAAAATTGATTTCAGTAGGTTGAGGTTTAAGTCTTATAGGGTTTTAGTACGATGGCGGATAATGCTATCGGAGACGAGCTGGAGGCAGTTCTATTATTTTTATTTTCATTGTGTGTATTATGTCAATTACGACTATATAGTACTCTGGTAAACTAACGGGGCATCATCTTATGTCGCTCTTGGCGTATTTGTGTAATAATTATTTTATCCGAACTTGGGAAATGATTATGGGATTATGTATTTGAATGTGAAACATGTGTTTTGAAATGTAATCAGAAATGTTGTTTTTTGAAATTTGTGATTTTGTTTCATATTTATGTGCTTCTGATATTATGGTTACCATTAACATAGCCGTATTTAGTCGTCGAAAGTTAATAGCATAGATGAATGTAGCATCTGTAGCACTTAGCTTTGGACATCTAGATAGGGGAATGTTACAATGACATCTCTCCTCACCTGGGGTCATCAAACTTCCAAATCAATACCGACTTCTGGGCATTTGGAATAAACTTCACTTCAAACCTTTCCTTGAACTATTCCCAACTAAGCCTATCCTCATGCATATCAATAGTAATGGCTTTCCACCAATTCCTTCCCTCCCCTTGAAGTTGTCTAGAAGCCAAATTTCTCTTTATAGCGTCATCCCCTTCCATATCACCGAAGATGCACTCACAAGTATCAGTCCAATCTTGCACTTTTATGGCTGATTCCATTTCATAGAATGGCGAAATCAGCTCTAAGTGCTTGCACTGGCTCACCTCAACCAATAGCTGCTAAGACCATTCCTTATCATATTCACCATTATAGCATTAAACATAGGTTGGAAATTAGGCGTAGCGGCTCCTGATCCTCCCTCTTCTTCAACTCCTAAAGCAGAATTCCACATAGTATTCCATGTATGTCAGCTCATTCTTATCTATAACAAGAATGATTAGATTCTCAAAAATAAAGCCTACTATATAATATATTATTTTATAGCTTTGAAAACCAAAGTATATAACAAGGGGATACAGTCTCATATATATACACTTTGGTTCCAGTCTAAGGCAATAACACCTTCACTATCTCTACAGGATCATAGTATCAACTCTGGTTAATCGTATAACCAAAGCTCTAATAATAAATGTGATGACCTCCTTATACCACGGGCACCAATCGTATGTAAATAGTGCACTGTAACCATGCTTGGCCAATATAGGATGATCATCAGGGTTGAAAATGAAACCAAACACAGCATATAACCTATTATATATCTGATAGTACATGGATATAATATCATTAATATAACAAAAGGGGCAGTAATAAAAATATGAACTAATTATTAGAATATAAGATCCATAGAGTTATACATCATTAGTCATTGAGTATAAACAGAAGAATTAACTCAAATAATTACCTCCTATACAATCAAATGGGAAGTCGCTACTAAGGCTCCCCAGTGTTGCATAGTGAAAGAAGAATAGAAATTCATATGTATATAATACACGATAACTCCGTCCAGCTCGTCCTCCCAACTACAACTGCGTCACCAAGACCCAATATCTAGTCTACTCATCCAAGAGTATCCAAGATAATATGAAGCAAAGCATAAAACCTTAAATCAAATAATAGTCTGGTGTGAGCGATAAATGAATCTCAAAATACTATACATGTAAATATGGTAAGGAATAAGAGTACACGAACCATACCGGACCTGTCCCTACAACCAAAATGCTAGCATACAAAATTATAATACGCTACATTACAATATCATAAAGGTACTATACAACATAGAATAGTGGATGCCCAGATGTCCCTATCTCCAGTACTTACTTCAAATGATATTCTCGAGTGATAGCCCACAAAAGAAAGCAACCATATAATCCATCACACAATATTCACTATCACTCATCCCTAGGCCTTGAATATATGATAATCTGTATGGCCTCCATGCCAGAGACTAATGGAAATCCCAATTTTCATTGTACCTTGTATCACACAGCCTGAATTTTGATATGTGTCTTGTAGCCCAATGCTGGACACTAGACCAAACCACTAGTCCAGGGTATATTGGTCCCTCTACTGACATATGGGTGTCCCCATGTACAATATCCCTGCTTTGAGTACAACAGGAAACACTTTGAGTTACCAATGATTTCTTAGCACAAACATCTGTGTCTTCCTTTTAGCTCAATCTAGTTTCCATTAGCCAGGAACCCATCACATTCCCTATTCTATGAGTCTTCCCTTTATTGAGCCGCCATCTTCGTACCTACTCCCACCCTAAGTAACAAACCAAAGATACAAAGCTTTCATCATGTTGTTACATCGCCGTCCAACCAGAAACAAATGAGTCAACACCTCTAGCATGATCTATATAGTTTCCACTCTATCCCCTAGGAAACTCGTCCAACCACCGTGCATAAAAATAACTTAGTATTGAGTAAAAATGACTCAGCATCGAGTAATATACTAGCTAATTTTTGCTAAGTTTTCTTTCTTGCTTCTAGCACTTCATTCCTAGGCATTTTAGATCCGACCCATCAACCAAATCAACCTGGCCTCCAATATAAAGCTCTGACATCAAGTTCTAGAAACAAGACATCATAATATCAAATACATAGCCAATTTTACGCCTCTTGCCATGGACAAGCTCTATCCAACCATGCTAATCATTGACCTATGAGACCCACCAAATAACTTAGTACCAAATAAAATAGGTCAATACCGATGTATTTCCTTAGAAAATTTTGAGGTGTAAATTTTTCTATAAGCTCTTCCCATACTCCAAAGCTTCTCTTTAAGTTTCGTCAATTCCAATGAACTTTGCCTTCGATTTACCAAATTCTCTAACCTATCTTCCTAAACATCCAAAACACTAGGAAACTATTCAAAACACAACATACTATAATAGAATGACATGCATTCACATCCAATCACTTAAGCAATACATAGAATTATAGAAATCAAACAATCTCTAATCCAAAGCTACAGACTCAATGAAGATATGAATATGAATACGGTGAATCAGAAAGCTACTACTACAAATCATATCAGAATTCATCAACTTAGGTCATAAAAACATGTTATTAAGGTTAGAAAAGGAATTTTAAGATCAAAATCATGTCAAGACCTATAATTCTACCATATAAACATGCATTGGATAATGAGAAGTCATAAATCACTCACTAATTAATGAATTCAACCAATTTGAGTCTCAACCAAAAGTGGAGAGCAATGAAAAGCAATGTAAATCAACCAAATTAATGATCTCTGTCTTTTAATTAATGACATATTCAATCAATTCGGTTCGATTTAGAGAGCAACTTGGGTGATTTTAGATGAATCTAGGGTTAATAGAGGTTTAGATCAAATCTAAGAGAGAAGCAGAAGTTTTAATTTGTTACTTTAGCCCTCTATTTATAGTAATCTCAAATTAGACTAATGAGTTTATTTATGGGCTTAATTAATTACATACTAGTCTTGACCAACCACTATTAAAAATTAAAATAACCATAACTTCCTAACCATATGTTGGCTTTTTATTAGAGCACTCTACGGAATGGAAAACCATCATCTTGAAGCAATGAAATTAGATTGAGACCTTAATTCAACTCATATCAAAAGTTATAGTCCAAACAAGATTTTCAGGGTCAAATGGTCATATAAAAATTCAAAAAAATCACAGGCGTGTTAATATCCCTATGAGTTTATCCCAAAATTGTAGAATCATACAACCTCATATAAACAAATTAAAAATATTTTACGATTCTCCAATTCATAAAATATGGGTCGTTACAATATCTTGGATCGTTATTAAGGAAGTAATTATTTCGATTGGGGGTTAGGTGTATAAGGTAGTATAGCTGGTTCTTGATGAAGATAAGGAGGGTTTTGATGAGTTATTAAAGTAGTAATAGCAATTCTTGGTGGTTGATAAGGTGCCGGTTAAGGACATGCTGTCATGGAAAGGGTAGTATATTCATGGTGCATAGGTGGTTGAGATCTCCTTCTTGATTTGCTGGATATCTTTGTAACGACCCGGAATTATCGATCTCGAAAACTCTAGATAGTTAGAAAAAGAGGAAAAGAAATAGAAGAAAAGAAGAAACAGAAATACCAACATCTCACATTCGCAGTGGATAAACTATAATATCAAATAATAACAGTTATATAAAGGAAAACTGTACTTGTCAAATTACACATTAATACATCAGAGTTACAACATATATACATACACGGGACAGATACAATCAACATGTCTCAGATATACAACAATATATCACAGCGGAAACACTCCATACGTTCCTGCCATCCAGCTCGTCTCTTGAGCTTTAGAACGTCCTTACCTGAAATCTGTAATACTCAGTCTGACCCGAGCATTACATCAAAGTAACATCCAGGTCAGGCTGGAAACCAGCGTGAGTAAACCCAATAACATGGAATACAAAAGCATAAAACTTACATAAAACCCGAGGTAACTCGTATCAATTTACAAATTCACAATTTGTTATAGACATCAATTATTTCACACATCAATTTCTAAGTACCAAAACTTAGATTAAATGGTCCAATTCACTTAAATCATTTCATTCCAACCTATTGATTTCACATATCAAATCTGTACAGAATTATTAGATTACAAATCGAAGTGGTTTCGAGTATTTACTAATACCCGACTCCGGTCTCTTCGAATTTAATACCATCTTAACCCATATTATTCAAGTGAATCACAATTCAACCTTTAATCACAAGACGTCACTTTTTACACAGCAATACATAATCGACAGATAATCACATAATCACTGTTCAAGACAAACATATCATATCACAAACAATTCAGACAGAAATATCAACCAATCATTCTTAAGTAAAATTGATCACTTTCAAAATTAATTTAATTTACCCCAATTAAATTAATTACTAACCTTTAATCACTTTTAGATTACCTTTACTTAACGTTAAATAATTACAAATCAATAAATCAACCATCTTTTAATTATCCATCTTAATTAATCATCCTTGACTAATTATCCTTTAATTACAATAAGTAATTAACTCTCAACTAATTATACAAATTAATTAACCTTTACCCATCACATTAATCACAATGATCCTTAAGTAATTATTCAATTAATTACCTTATAACCACTTATATTGATTAATTTCCCCTCAATTAATCATACTCATAATTTAACTAACCCTTAATTAATTTCTTAATTAATCAGCCCTTTAATTAATTACATTAAGTAATTAATCTTTAATTACTTCCCTTAAGTAATTTACCTTCAATTACTTCCATCAAGTAATTGTTCCATTGGTTAATTATCCTCAATTAATTAACCTTGACCATTAATTTATTTAACCTCTAATTACCACATAGATAAATTAGCCTTAACCATTCACATTAATTAACTTTCAATTAATTTCCTTATTAAAGATCCCCTACTCACTTCCAGTAATTAATTCTTTTAACTAATTACATTTAACAAGTAATCTTTAAAATAAACACATTCATTAATTAACCTTAATTTATCTCATTCATTAATTAACTATTGCTTAATTACTTATAATAATTAATAAATTATTAATTACTCAAGATCTTAATTGATTTAAAAGGATAATCCATTATTTATTTATTGTTATTATTCTTCAAATCTTTATTAAATAAACTTTGAGAATAATTTATCACCATTTTATTAACTTAACCCCTTAAGTTTAATTAAAGTTTTAAATCACTTCATCCTTTTGATTTTTACTTGAAAATATGAATTTCCTTATAAAATTTAAACCTGGATACTTTATCAAAAATCAACCCGAGACCTATCAAAAAATTCTCGAGCAAACTCTCAATATTCCTGAAACACTCACTCTCGTCCCTGCTTCGAGTCATACGTGCAACAAAAATGAAAACGACCCAAGCAACAAAGCTTCTTCCCAAACTCAAACAACACCCAATCTCCATTGCTTGCGTGCATCTGCCGCCTTTTTGAACTCCTCTGACGATCCCTACCAATCGCCAACGACCCTTACTCACGTTCCGACCACCCAGCTTTGCTGATCTCACAGTGTGTCGAAATCAAACAGTTTCGAGCAAGACAAAACCATAGCATCGTCGAAAAAACACCCTATTACCAACGAACCTGACCTCGAGAACTCCAGTCATCCTCATCATAGCTTCATCTCGAACCTCGCTGTTGTTTACCTCCATCGCAATATCCTCTGATGATCTCATGACACCGAAATCGTCACAACTACCCAACACCACCAAACAGTACTCCAAACCCTACCTTGCTGTCCCCTGTTCACCATGGTGAATGATTAAACCTTCCACTATTTTTCCATAGATCATCCACCTTGAAGCTTCCTTCGACATCGACCAAGTCGACTAACTCTATGCCGATCGGCAGAATTAGGCTAAAATACAAATTCCAGTCAATCCCAAAATTCTCAACAATTATCTGTCTAAAAATCATGATTGTTCCTCCTAAATTCATCATTTACAAATTGAAATCGGATTATAGGATTAAATCAAGGATTCCAGACCATGGAATTCGAACTTATTTTGAATCAGACCTGCAAAATTTACCATTTTTGAAATACATACCCCAAATATTTATCTGAAACTATTTTTAAAATTGAAATTAAAATGTTACAATCATTTTCTATTTAAAGATCACATCTTGAATTTATTTGTATAGGTAGATATGAATTTTTATTGTTATTCAAGATTCTGGAAACTCAACAGTAACAAACGAACTTACACACAGCCATGTATACAAATACATATATTGTGTTTCATCTAAAATCAGTTAAAATCATCCATGCAAACCATACTTATAACTTTACTTTACTGGTTTAACACATGCATTGCAATATTCAACCAGTTCTAAAAAAAAATTTAAAAATTTTGTTCACTCTCTGATTTAAAACAGAGACAGGAATTTGGCTTTGAACTTTAGTTAGTTAAAATCAAATCAGAGACCCGGATTTTGTTTCTGAACAGACATTCATATATCTAGTCAGTGATTCTACTACTACAACACATTTCATCCATGTAACAATTCCACAATATTGCCTTAAGAAATTTCACATGCATCAGAGATAAACATGATAACTTTGTAAATTAAATGTTTACTCGCCGAAATGTGAAATCAGAGGATGGAGCATTTGAACTACATCTTTGTAGAGTTGATCATCTGGTATTAAAGTTGAAACTGGACTGCAGATCTCGTTTTTGAGATGTTGCATCAGCTGGCTTTGATCTCCGGTATAAAAAAAACTTAGGAAACTGATGTTGTATCTTCTTCTAATTTCATGTTCGCAAATTTAGTTACAGGTTGATTTTCTGGTGGATTGCAAAATGTTTTACAGATTTCTGGTTGAAGATTTTGGGTTTGATTAGTTGAGAATGTTTGCAGGTTTTGATTATAATTTTTCTTTGCTTTTAAAAGAGGAAATAGGAAAAATAAATGAAAAAATATAGATAGGAGTTTATGTAGATTTGGATTTACTAAAAAAAATGAAAAATAATAGCGACACTTGTCTTAAAATTTAACACTTGTCATTTTATTAATTAATCACCTTACACTTGAAATTTTGCAAATTTAATTAACTTTTAAATGTTAAATAAAGGCTTTTGTATTTATTTACAAATTAATAAACACTCTTCTATATATATATATATATATATATATATATATATATTTCCTTTAAAGAAAATAATATAAAAAAATCTTATTTTAAATAAAAACTCATTCCTATAAATTTAAAATCAAAAATATTTTTAAGATATATATCCTTTAAATTCAAATTTTAAATCCAAATTCAAATTCAAATTAAAATCCAATTTGAAATTAGTTCAAATAAATATAGATATCAATTTTAAATAAACACATTATTAATTGTATATAATTATCCTATTTAAAATTAATTTAAATACACATATATACATATTTAAATAACACTTATTAAATTAGAAAATAATAAGTCTACTAAAAATCTATTTAAAATCTATATTTTAAAAACAACTCGTTATTAAATTGTTTAGAAAAAACAATTTTACCAATTTTAAATAATTTATAAAGGAGATTATCACATTTTAAATTGCATAAAATTCCGGGATATCACATTCCTCCCTCTTTGAATCTTTTAATCCTCGAAAAGGAACGAAGCTAGAATTTATTAAAATGATTATTATTAGAAAAATTACTCTTTGATAAAATTGAAAACATTTTAAATATTATAAAATAGTTTTTATAAAGATACTTTTATAACTCGATGTTTCAACACGTCCATCATCGTTCTTACAGAAATTCGATCATACGTTGATCAGGCTGGACTAAAAATCTATAAGTACTTAATAGACCCATTTGAACACTCAGTGAAAATATTTGGAAAATAATTTTATTGAAAATATCGAAAACATTTTTGAAAATACAGGAAATATCTTTGGCAAGAATGCTCTGGAAATCATCACCCCCATCCATGGTCGTAGTTACATCCTGGGTTACGTTGCCATCGTAGCAAAAGTCCATGTAACTATAGGCACTCCGCACCCCTCGATTATGCCATGGAACCCGCCACATATCGCAGTTACATTCCAGGGTTACGTTGCCATCACAGTAAAAGTCCATGTAACTGTAGGCATCAGCGCCCTCGATTTTCGCTGCCAAAAATGAAACTTCTCCACTCCCACATAGTTCGTAGTCTACCGATGTAAAATCAAACATAGACTGTTGGCTCTCAGCAGCACACAAGACTTTCACTATGTCACCATAGGTCACAGTCTGACGATATGAAATCAAACGTAGACTGTTGGCTCTCAGCAGCACACATGACTTTCGCAATGGTCTGTAGTAGATCGCAGTGACATCGAGTTACATTGTCGTCACAGCATAGCCCAAATGCCTCTATAGGCATCAGCGCCCTCGACTTTTGCTACACAATACACATAATCCTCAGGAACTAGTTTTGTCTGGACTCCTCACAGGATCAACTTTAGAACCCCTCCTAGGGTTCAAGGCAGTACCACCCTGTGGCACACCTGAGAATTTCATTCCAAGGGAGCGCCTTTTTCTCCAGAGCCATTTTCAAAACACTTTATATTATACACATATAGTATCTTCCAAATCATACACCTAGTATGAATCTCATATAAATCTCCATTACACAAAATCAATTCCCAAAATCAATAATTCTCAAACTAGGCTTTCCAAATTCCAAAATTGATTTTTCCCCAAAAATCAAAAAGCCTTTCCAAATCCAAAGGTTCCAAAAACCTTTCTCAAAATCATTCTCATAAGATCCTTTACATATATATATATATAACTTTAAAAATCTTTGGATCACTTCAAACTTGTATAAATTCCTTTTATATTTCAAACACTTTCAAAAATCCTTTCCTTCCGGCAATAGATTCAACAAGGGGAGATTTATTTTATATAACAAAGATATATAACTTCGTTTATTCCAAATCAAATATTCAAATTTGATTACTCTATAAAGTCACTTACCAGTTTACTTACTTCCATAAAGTAAATTTTTGCCATAGAAATATCCAATTTCCACTTTACTTCATCATATATTTCACAAAATATATCTTTCATTTCAAAATCCATTTCACATTTCTTATCCACAAATTCCCAGTATCAATTTCATTCAAATCCGTACGATGTACTCATATCATCCGTACGCAATATCAACTTGATCGCTCACTCGATCACACAATTTCACCTCCGAACTAGTATCGTCCGCCCGACTTCCTTGTGCGGACTCAGATCTGGTTTCTTGATCAGAAACCGTCACTCTCCTTGCATAGTCATAACTATGATAGAGAATTCCTAGAACCAATCAACAATCCATATCCAGGTTCGTCGTCGAAACTCGAGTGAAAAATCCCAACTCGAATCGATAAACTATCTCGTAATTCTGTGCTCAAATACGGGTCAAATCACTATGTGAATAGAATAATATACGTACATCCTACGTATTTATCTTTATTGATTATTAGCCAAATCAGTCTCCTTTTCTCTTCACATTCACTTAATTCTTATCCACTTACTCATAATTATTTAAATCCTCATTTGGATTATCACCTAAATTCTTATCTCAAATGGATATTAATTATAAATAGTTTGCACTCTAGCAATCTTAAAATTAGAAAATAGCTTGAAAAATTAAAAATATACAAGTAGTTGAAAAATAATTATCACTTTGTAAAATAGCTGTAAAATAGTTAAGTAATTGTAAAATAGTTGGAAAATAGTCAAATAGTTAGAGAAATTTTAAATAATTGCAAAATAGTTGTAAAATTGTAATTAGTTATAAAGTAGTTGAAAAACAATAACTAGTTTATAAAACAGTTGAAAATTTGTTAAATAGTTCCAAAAATAGTCATAAAATAAGTATAAGATAATTTGGCTTTAAAAAAAAAGGTTGTATGTAGTAAATAGCTTGGAAAATAGATTTAAAACAGTTTATATTAAAATAATTTATTTTGAAAATAGTCCAGAGCCAAACTGTTCAATTTCCAATCTCAATTCCCGCCAATTCAATTTAAATTTCCACTTCCATTTAAATTGACTCAATTTCAATTTAAATAACTTTAATTTCCATTGAAATTGAATTAATCCCATTCAAGTTGAATTAACCTCAATTTCTTTCCAAATTCAAATCAAATTCCATTTTGAATTTTAAACCTATTCAACTTTAATCACAATTCCAAATTATTCAAATCAATTTGGATTAATTTCAAATTGAACCAGCTTCAATTTCAAATAATTTCAATTTCTGTTTGAATTAATCCCAATTTCAAATCAACTTCCTATTTGAATTTTGAACTCATTCTACTTCAATTTCATTTCAAATTAATCCAATTCAAATTTTCCATTTGAATTTTTAAACTTATCAATCTTCAATCACAATTCCAATTAATTCAAATCAGATTCAATTTGAACTAATTCAATTCAAATTTCAAATTTAAACCATCCCGAATTATACAAATTCGAGTTAAATTTTTAAATATTGATTTAATCCTTTAAATCAAACCAATTTATATCTTTAAACCATTTAATTCTAAATCCAAATTCCATTTTTAACCTATTTCAAAGTTCAAATAATAATTCAAATCTTTTTTTAAAACAACTAAATCTTTGAAATTCAATTTATCATCAAATTTCAATTTTGAAACCAAACCTTTGAAGTTTTATCTTAAACATTCAAATCTTAAGTCCAAAATGATTCAATTTTATCTTAATAATGGATATATTACCACACCCCATTTCTTCATTTATTTAAACAAATCTAATTTCAGCTTAAAGATTATTAATAATAACAGGATGGTATTATTCTAATTATTTTAAAACATCCATCCATTTCCAATTTCCAGATCCCAAACCTATTTTAAGATCACACAAACTCCCAATTCAAATTAACCATTTAACTTCCCAAGTTAAATCTCAATTTTCATCTTGAAATTTTCAAATCAGGTTGTTCATTCAAACTTATTTAACTTCCTCCAAGTTAAATTAAATTTACTTAATCCTGTCAACTTTACACAATTTGAATTTTCATTCAAATTTTAAACTTCAGATAAATAATCTTTCCATTTAAGTTTAAAAACTTACTTCACCATGGGTTTCACATCACATCCTAAGGAAAATTCAAAACTCAACCTTAGAGTTTATTTCCAAACATACATATTTATTTCCTTTACACACCAAGTTATCCTTAAATTTTATACCATCTTTGGTTTTTAAATTCAAATCAAATTCTTTTAAATTTTTAAACAACTCTTGTTTGAAACAAGACCCTTCATTCAAATATATTAAATAACATTATTTATTATTTCTTTATCACTTTGAAACAATTTTAAAATTCTGGACCCAGATTTAAAACTTCACAATTTAAATCATCTTCAGTTCCAATTTATATGTCATACTTCCCTAAATGTTTTACTTCCCTAAAACATTTCATTTTGCTTACTCATTAATACACATTTTATTACAACAATCATTTATGATAATAACTAAGATTATCATATCTGAAAACCAATTCATTATTATCTTATTCTAAAACTCTTTTTCAAATTCAAGATTTTAATTTCAGTTTGAATCCATTTCAAACTTATCTTTATTCAATTTAAATTTGGTCACCGCTTATATTTAATTCCGATGACTTAACAACCAATCACCTTAATATTTATTAGAAAGAAATATTATTTTATATATCAAAATATATTCTTATATAAAATCATTTAAAATCTCTATATAAGAAAATAACAAGTACACTCTCATACACACACACACACACACACACACACACACACACACATATATATATATATATCTACACTCTCAACTCATTCTAGGGTACCATCGACCCTATCCTTAATGAGTAATCCCACCAGAGCCAAGGTTCTTGCTTATCGCTCTGATACCAAATGTAACGACTCGGAATTTTCGATCTCGAAAACTCCGGATAGTTAGGAAAAGAAGAAAAGAGATAGAAGAAAAGAAGAAACAGAAATACCAACATCTCACATTCGCAGCGGATAAAATATAATGTCAAATAATAACAGTTATACAAAGGAAAACTGTACTTGTCAAATTACACTTTAATGCATCGGAGTTACAATATATATACAAACACTGGACAGATATAATCAACATGTCTCAGATATACAATAATATATCACAGCAGAAACACTCCATACGTTTCCACCATCCAGCTTGTCTCCTGAGCTTTAGAACGTCTTTACCTGAAATCTGTAATACTCGGTCCGACCCGAGCATTACATCAAAGTAACACCCGGGTCAGGCTGCAAACCAGCGTGAGTAAACTCATCTAACATGGAATACAAAAGCATAAAACTTACATAAAACCTGAGGTAACTCGTATCAATTTACACATTCACAATTTGTTATAGACATCATTTATTTCACACATCAATTTCTAAGTACCAAAACTTAGATTAAATGGTCCAATTCACTTAAATCATTTCATTCTAGTGATACCAAATGTAACAACCCGGAATTTTCGATCCCGAAAATTCCAGATAGTTAAGGAAAAGAAGAAAGAGATAGAAGAAGAAGAAGAAGAACAGAAACACCAACATCTCACATTCGCAGCGGATAATATATAATAATAAATAACAACAGTTGTACAAAAGAAAACTGTACTTATTAGATTACATTCCAATACATCAGAGGTACAACATTTATACAATCACCGGACAGTTAAATAACTTTTCCCAGATAAATAACAATATGTCACAGCTATATACACTCCATACGCTCCTGCCATCCAGCTCACCTCCTGAGCTCCAGAACGTACTTACCTGAAAATCTACAATACTCGGTCTAACCCGAGATTTCACATATCAAATCTGTATAGAATTATTAGATTACAAATCGAAGAGGTTTCTGGTATTTACTAGTACCCGACTCCGGTCTCTTCGAATTCAGTACCATCTTAACCCATATTATTCAAGTGAATCACGATTCAACCTTTAATCACAAAATTTCACTTTTTACACAGCAATACATAATCGACAGATAAACACGTAATCACTGTTCAAGACAAACATATCATATCACAAACATTTCATAACAGAAATATCAACCAATCATTCTTAAGTAAGATTGATCAAACCCAATCAACCGCATCGTCGAAAAAACACCCTATTACCGAAGAACCTGACCTTGAGAACTCCAATCAACCTCATCACAGCTTCATCTCGATCCCCGCTATTGTTTACCTCCATTGCGATATCTTCCGATGATCTCATGACACTGAAATCGTCACAACCACCCAACACCACCAAACAGTACTCCAAACCCTACCTTGTTATCCCATGTTCACCACGGTGAATGATTAAACCTTCCACTATTTTTCCAAAGATCATCTACCTTCAAGTTTCCTTCGACATCGACCAAGTCGACTAACTCTATGCCGATCGCCAGAATTAGGCTAAAATACAAATTCCAGTCAATCTCAACAATTATCTATCTAAAAATCATGATTGCTCGTCCTAAATTCATCATTTATAAATTGGAATCAGATTATAGGATTAAATCAAGAATTCCAGACCATGGAATTTGAACTTATTTTGAATCAGACCTGCAAAATTTACCATTTTTGAAATACATACCCCAAATTTTTATCTGAAACTATTTTTAAAATTGAAATTAAAATGTTACAATCATTTTCTACTTAAAGATCACATCTTGAATTTATTTGTATAGGTAGATATGAATTTTTATTGTTATTCAAGATTCTGGAAACTCAACAGTAACAAACGAACTTACACACAGCCATGTATACAAATACATATATTGTGTTTCATCTAAAATCAGTTAAAATCATCCATGCAAACCATACTTATAACTTTACTTTACTGGTTTAACACATGCATTGCAATATTCAACCAGTTCTAAAAAAAAATTTAAAAATTTTGTTCACTCTCTGATTTAAAACAGAGACAGGAATTTGGCTTTGAACTTTAGTTAGTTAAAATCAAATCAGAGACCCGGATTTTGTTTCTGAACAGACATTCATATATCTAATCAGTGATTCTACTACTACAACACATTTCATCCATGTAACAATTCCACAATATTGCCTTAAGAAATTTCACATGCATCAGAGATAAACATGATAACTTTGTAAATTAAATGTTTACTCGCCGAAATTTGAAATCAGAGGACGGAGCATTTGAACTACATCTTTGTAGAGTTGATCATCTGGTACTAAAGTTGAAACTGGACTTAAAAAAAACTTAGGAAACTGATGTTGTATCTTCTTCTTATTTCATGTTTGCAAATTTGGTTACAGGTTCGATTTTCTAGTGGATTGCAAAATGTTTTACAGATTCCTGGTTGAAGATTTTGGGTTTGATCAGTTGAGAATGTTTACAGGTTTTGATTATGAGTTTTCTTTGCTTTTAAAAGAGGAAAAAGGAAAAAGAATTGAAAAAAAATAGATAGGAGTTTGTGTAGGTTTGGATTTACTAAAAAAAGAAAAATAATAGTGACACTTGTCTTAAAATTTAACACTTATCATTTTATTAATTAATCACCTTACACTTGTAATTTTGCAAATTTTAAATGTTAAATAAAGGCTTTTGTATTTATTTATAAATTAATAAACACTTTTCTAAATATATATATATATATATATATATTTCCTTTAAAGAAAATAATATAAAACAATCTTATTTTAAATAAAAACTCATTCATATAAATTTAAAATCAAAAATATTTTTAAGATATATATCCTTTAAACTCAAATTTTAAATCCAAATTCAAATTCATTTTAAAATCCAATTTAAAATCAGTTCAAATAAATATAGATATCAATTTTAAATAAACACATTATTGGTTGTAAATAATTATCCTATTTAAAATTAATTTAAATACACATATATATACACATTTAAATAACACGTATTAAATTAGAAAATAATAAGTCTACTAAAAATCTATTTAAAATCTATATTGTAAAAACAACCTATTATTAAATTGTTTGGAAACAACAATTTTACTAATTTTAAATAATTTATAAAGGAGATTATCACATTTTAAATTGCATGAAATTCCGGGATATCACAATCTTGAACTAAAGTAGCTAGTAAATTGTGCATTCCTTCAAATTTTATATTCAAATCTTGAGTTGTATGCTCTAAATTTTGGACAGAGAAATACGGTCAATTGTTAAACTCCTCTTTCCTTGCACAAGCTTTTTCTTGATTTTGATGTGGGATTTGGGAAAGATAGTTAGTGATGTTTGGATTATGTTGAGGGATTGTGGCATCCCTAGTTGATGGCTCAGATACGAAATTGGAAGAGCTTGGATGGTCTAATTCTTTATTCGTGGTGAGTTGTTGTATTTTTTAGGAGAATGTATAGTGTTTTAGTGAAGAATGGCGATGAGAGTGTAGCAGTTTTGTTGTACAGTAGAAGAAATGAAGCATGAAATGAAAAAAATGACTGAAAAATATGATCAGACTTAGGGTTTGGTCAAAGCAAAGGAAATTTTCACTACGGTACGAAAGAAAAGTAGCAAATGCATGAAAAGAAATGTAAAGAAAAAAACATGTAAACAAAAATTGAAGAAAGAAGATACTGATTTCAATTGATCACACACATCCATTACAATGCCTATACACATACATATATACACAAATCCATACACTAATTCTCTTGACACGATGTGCCCAGTCCATACGATTTGACCCTAATACAAGCCCACAAACATCTCATTAAACTCACACAATAGTAAATCGCTTAAAAACACAACAAAAGTACACTCGTAACATAACGTATCAGCCGTGCATGTGCACAGCATGCACATACATGTACACACTGATGCACTCATGTATCTCCCTCCTTAGTCCATAATTTTTGCAACTCAAGCGTTTGACATCCTTCATACACCGCCACCATAACCTATGGTGAAATCCGTCATATTTTCTATTAAACTTGGCTGGAATTAGGATTTTCATCATTTCTAGGCATAAGAAGCAGCTTCGCATCTTATTAATCAAGGCTGGTTATGAGCGACCAAGCATGATTATTCCATTGGGCTAACACCGACACGTCCGTCTTATTAAAGTTTTTGAGAATCTGAACTGAATAAATAACGTGTATAGTATTGACACAAAGCAATAAACATGATGGCTAAAAAGAAGTTTAGAATAATATATAATACCACAGAAAATATATAATCATAAAAGAATAAAAATATAATTTATCAACATGAAAATAGATACATAAGTGAGTCTACAAAAGATAATACTAGACCCACATATTATATAGGTCAAGCCCAAGGCTAGTATCAAAGAATATGTGCATAACATGAGTCCCCATCTCAACACTAATACATGTGTTAGACCCAATAAGATACATATACACTACATATATATAATTGTCTCCAAGCTACATCAACATCTAAAGGTCATCGAGTCCCAATACCCGAAATATCTCGATCTGACCCTAGTATTATAAAAATAATAAATGGATAAGGCTAGTCTAATTCAACAAAAGTGAGATCATATGGTATAACAAATATGAATCACAATAGTGAAGCCATAATTTTATACTAAGTCAAAATCTAAACAAATAAGGGATTAACTCTAATAATTCATTATCATAACAAAATGAATCAAATATCTCACAATCATTACCATAAGCTTGCATGAAAGCAAGTGAAATACAAAAGACATGCATAAAAGCAAGTCAAGCCCAAAAGATGAGCAAGAAAGAAAGCCAAACCCAAAGACAAGCATAAAAGCGATTATGAGCATATCATTTAACAAATTACCATGTCATAAATCCATAAATTTTCTATATAAGCAATTTCAAAATATAGTAATAGAAATCTCACAAAGCTTATAAAAAATCAAAGACCTGCATGGAAGCGAGTCATAATATGATGTCAAACCTAAGGCATACATAAGAGTATGTTGAAGACAAGTTTGAAAAAGGGTTTACACGCAAAGACATACATGACGGCATGTTGGTAAACAAGCTTAACAGCGAGCCACCACATCTAAAGGCCTACACAAGAGTGCTCTAACATCCCCCTACTTGGAGGCCCAAAATTAACATCTACGGATGTTGCAGTCATCCATAGTTATTAATCCTCGGTGACCAGCTATGGCGATATTAGATACATAAATGCATAGAAACACAAGAATATGGAAAAAAATTAACCAGCAAATAAAATTCCACATTCCATTTAAAAATATTTCAAACTAATTACATAATCCTAGTTCGTAGAACACGTTCAGATAACATATAATAATTACAAAATACACCAAGAGCAGCATATGAAGATACCCCCTTTGTTGATCAGAGTATATATAACAAGGCATTAAACCATTTGCCTCTACAACCAAACACACAGCAGAAATAAAATAACTCTAATAACAAGCTTGCCTTTTGCACATCTTCGAAAGCTTTTATTCATCTAGAAGAACATCTGAAAACCTTAACTCTCAACCTACTCCAAATAAATTGAGTACCCAAGAGTTTAAGGGGAAAATAAAAACTTCGATTCATACATAAAGCTTGTTATGAATAATAATCTACCATACCAAACCATTTGGATATCTAATAAGACAACGCCATGATATTCCCCTCACTGGTATCCTAAAGCATTATGAAACCATATACTGTGCTCCTCCATCACAATGGTTAAAAACACAGTATTTCAAAGTATTATGATGACATGAGAAACAAGTAAATCAAATCTAGATTACCCATCCCCACTTATTCTGATTGACTGTCTCAATTATAGTTTTAAGGGTTACTATTACCCTTTTACATATTTATGGACTAACTGTCCAAATTTATAGTTTTCATGGGATCACTAAGAACCTATTGGTAACTCCAATATCATTTTACATATCCTAGTTTTCATGGGCTAGCTAGGAACCTATTGACGATCTGCCAATATCATAATCTAGATATTGTTTTCATGGGCTAACTACAAACCTAGTGGCCTCTGCCAGTATCAAATCATAGTTTTCATGGGCTGACTATGAACCTATTGGCCCCTGCCAATATCATACATTTTTCATGGGCTTACCATAAACCTATTGGCCCCTGTCAATATCTTTAATTAAAATTTTAACATCTGCTAAATTTATATTCACTACCGGCTCAACCTAACTGGTTATACCATCCCTTTCCCCAGAATACAGTTATGGGTTAATAACAATGTGAATAAATATATGAATCAGTATACATAACGAAAAAATACCAACACCTGTGGTTTATATTCCTTGAAATCCTCTTATACATATAAATCTTGGATAAACCCTTTAACCTTTTAAATCATGGAAAACTTCTTCATTTCAAAACACCTTATTTATTTATGCCATAGTTATTACTTTAAATTGAGATTGGGTTTACGATATGAGATCATAAAAACATCTCTTTTGAAACCTCTAGATACCTTCCTTCGAAAGCAAGGACTTTTTTCAAAACATAGTATACAAATCTTTTGAAGCCATTGATAAACATTCTCTTTTAAAAACTATTACAACTTTCGGTGGTATCAAGTCATTTTTTAAAATATAGAGCTTTGAAACAAACATAAGTACCCTTTTCGAAAGCATTCGGCTTCCTTTTTTAAATCAACATTTGGGTCAAAATGGTTGTATACGAAAGTATCTCTTTTGAAACCAACTAAAAATTTATTTTGTGAAAGATTGATGGTGTTCGAACCATCTAGTTGAAAGCAAAACCTTTAAAAACCAAATCTTTGAAGCACGGAGTCGAAGCCCTCTTTCAACTTCATCACCTTTGAAACCATCAACCCCATCGAAAACATTTATGAAAAAGACTTGTTTTAAGGTAAAACAAGGATAACCTTTCGAAAGCATCACAATCGAAAGGTAGCATAACGGCCAAGTTTTGGCTATGTCAGAGCCAACCCTTTCGAGAGCTTTTATTTAATGGAAAATGGAACCCCTTCGCAAGCAAATATTTTAATATAACATAGCAACCTTCTTCGAAAGCTAAATATAAAACCCTTTCGAAAGCACACGTTTTGATTAAGTCGAAAGCTTTATGTAAAATAAGGCAAGGATATTAACTTAGGAAAAAATGCAGGGTTTCGACACCAGCGGAAGCTAACAGTGGAAGCTAACCTTTCTACACCAAGGCTTCCGCCTACCTTCCAATCCACTACGTACCCTTAGGTTATACCTTGTGCATTGGTTTCGACTATGTGGGTTTTGACTATGATGGTTTCGACTATAATGGGGCGGAATCAATGGGGTCGAAAGGTGCTTTCGAATGAGGACGGAACACTTTTTTCTGGTTTAAAGGTTGAAATGTAGTAACTTTTGTAATTACTTTCTAACAACTCGCCTATTTGTAAACCATTGATTGGCTGCCATAAAAACTTTCCAAATACTTTATATTCGAAGCTGCAACATTTATTTTGATCTAAATCAAAGGATTTTTAACGTTAAAACCTTTCCATATAACAAAACCGACATTTGCAAAAAAGCCCTTCTTTTAGAATAATTTGATTTCCCTAATAAATCAATTGGGAAAAATCCCAAAAATCATAGAAAATCAATTTTATCATGTAATTGAATATATTTAAATTTCAGACCCGATTTCTTCCTGAAATATTCAAAATAAATTTTAAAACCAATTATATCGTATTTCCCATCCAAAATTCATAATAAAATTTCCATAGCATGGAAAATTCTGAAAATTAAAACTCATCTCCAAAATCATGTTTTATTTTATATTAAATCTTCTATGGCATTTTAAAATCAATGGCCCACGATTTTGCCCCTAAAACCATATGAATTACATATACAACGAAATTGTTTAAATCAAATAATTCATAACTTTAGCGTATCATCATCCAAAATTTTACAGAGATGAAACAAAACATAAATATGAAATACTATGATTATAAAAACCAAAAGGAGATGGAATAAATTATTATTCACCTTAGATTTGATAAGGAACTTTAGATTTTTTTGTTGATTAATCCTTCCTAGCTTTGATCCTTAGCTTTGGATTAAAATTTCTTCTTCTTTTGTAATGGCCAGCCTTAGTTTAGGTTTGATTTGTGTTTGTGAAAGTGGGAAATGAAACGTGAATGGGAAATTACAAAAGGATATAGCCATGTATAATAAATTGGCTAATTTACTAATATGCTCATGTGTGAGTTAATTAACCTTTAAATCAATTTAAAGCCCATTTATCTTATAGCTAACCACAACCCTATATAATTTATTCAAATCTTAATCTCCTTATCATCGTTATTCTATTTAATTTATCTAATTAAATATTCTGAATAGTGTTAACAAAAATTAGGGAAGTTACAGGCTTTCCCTCTTAAGAAATTTCGTCCTTGAATTCATTAAGGACCAAATACTAAACATTGCAATCATTTGTTACAACTGCTAATAATCATATAGTGTAATTGACTAGAAACTATTATATAAATCTAATATCAACATACCCTCAAAGAAAATAAGGATAAGTATCTCTAATCCTGCCCTTTGTTTCCCAAGTACAGTCCTTCTCATTGTCGCTTCACTGAACTTTGACAAACTCAACTATCTTGTTCCATAATCATTTCTCATCTCTAACCACAACCCGAACTGGTTGTCTAACAGTAGTCAAATTAGGCTCTAACACTAAGTCATCCAACCCCGAAGGAGGAATAGTACTTTCTGGATCATGCACATAATTGCGAAGATGAGACACATGAAATATATTATGGACACCTGCCATACTGCTCGGCAACTCTACCCTGTATGTGTGCTTTCCAATCCTCTTTGAAATCTGGAATGGACCAACATACTTCGAAGCTAGCTTTTCGGATTTTCCAAATCATACTACACCCTTCATAGGTGATACCATGATGAAAACCATATCTCCAACTGAGAAATCTAGGTCTTTACGCCTCTTATCTGCGTAACTCTTCTGTTTGGACCGAGCTTCCTTCATCCTTCCTTGGATTAACTCAATCTTTTCTGACGCCTTCTTGAACAAATCGGGACCTATGACTAATCTATCTCAAGTCTCTAACCAACATGTTGGTGATTTGCATGGCCTTCCATACAAAGCTTCAATCTGGCGCCATTCCTATACTAGTCTGATAACTATTATTATAGGAAAACTCAACTAAATGTAGGTGATCCTCCCAAGATCCACCAAAGTCCAGTACACAAGCTCTCAATAACTCCTCGAGTACCTTATTGACTCTCTTTGTTTTTCCATTTGTCCGAGGTTGATATGCAGTACTTATATTATGCCTGGTACCCATCACTTCTTGTAGACTCTTCCAGAAATCACTAGTGAACAAAGCATCTCTTTCACTGACTATACTACTAGAAACTCCATGCAGTCTAACTATGTTCTTCATGAACAATTTAGCTAAAACAGGTGTCGTCCTGGTTGAATTAACTGGAATGAAATGGCACTCTTGGTCAATCTATCACTATAACCCATATACTTTCGTTACCTCTATTTGACCATGGCAACCCATCCATAAAATCCTTAGATATCGAATCCCAATTCCAAACTGGAATCTCTAAAGGTTGAAGAAATCCAATAGGCTTCTGATGTTTAGCTTTACTTATTGACAGTTTGCACACAGTCTAACCCACAAGCCAACATCCCCTTCATTCCTTCCCAACAGAAGCTTCTCTTGATGTCCTGATACATCTTGGTTCCTCCAGGATGAGTCGTAAACTTGGATCGATGACATTCTTCAAGAACTTCTTTCTTTATGTCCTCCACATTTGGAACACACAACCGTACCTTCTTTCTTAGCCATCCGCTCTGGTCAAGGCTAAAATTGTTTAAATCATCGATCGCAGTTCCAACCTCAAGTCTTCTGATCCTTTTAGCTAATATTGGATCCTCTTTCTGCTTTCTAGCAATTCTCTCAATCAATACCGGTCAAGCTTCTAAACAAGATAATCTGGCAGAATGATGACTAGAACCAGCGTTGATCTTAACTGCACACCGTAACTAGCTAAAGCTTCTAAATCTTTCCACTCCGCCAACATAGCTAACACCACATTCTTATGTTTTCAGCTGAGATCATCTGCTACTTATTACCTTTCCCTAGCGTATACTCTATACCAAACTCATATGCTGCCAAAAACTCCAGTCACGCCTACTGTCACATATTCAACTCCTTCTGAGAGAATAAATATCATAAAGACTTATGATCGGTATAAAGCTCAAACCTCTCCTTTAAGAGATAATGTCTCTAAATCTTCAATGTAAAGATCACTACTGCCAACTTCAAATCATAATTAGGATATCTTACTTCATGCAGTCTAAGATGCCTGGATGAGTAGGCAATAAATTTACCATTCTACATCAATACTGCTACCAATCCGGTTCATGCGGTCTACATCACATTTGTCAGACTAAATAAACTTCACATCCTTTCTAGTTAGCTTAGTAAAGATTCTACTATCCACGCGAAATCGTTAATGAATCTTCAGTAGTAGCCACCCAATCCAAGAAAACTTCTGATCTCAATCACCATCTTTGGTCTCTTCCAATTAATAACATCTTCAATCTTATCTGGTTCGACTGACAATCCTTTCTCTGAAACCACGTAACTAAGAAACTTAACCTCTTTCTTCCAATAATGACACTTCGTAAACTTCGCCTTTAGCTGGTTCTTCCTTAACGTCTCATGTACCATTCTAAGATAAACTTAATGTTCTTTCTCATCCTTAGAGTATACTAGAATGTTTTCTATAAATACTAGAACAAACCTATCCAAATACTCTTAGAAAACTTGGTTCATTAAATCCACGAAGAAATAGGTGCATTTGTCAATCCAAATGGCATCAACAACCACTCATATGAACCATACCTAATCCGAAACGTTGTCAAAGGAATACTATCCTCTACCACTCTTAACTAATGGAAACATGTCGCCAAATCCAATAGGGAAAACACTCTGGCTCCATTCAACTGATCGAACAGGTCATCTAATCTGGGCAAAAGATACTTGTTCTTAGTTGTCCTTTCATTCAACTTAAGATAGTCAATACACATCCTTAACGACCCATCCGGTTTCTTCATGAACATTATGGCCGCTCCCCGAGACGAACTTCTTGGTCTAATAAAATTCTTTTCTTCTAGATCCACTAGTTGCAACTTTAATTCCTTCATCTCAGTCGGTGTCATCCTACTAGGCAGTCTACCCACAAGTTCGGCTCCGAGCATAAGATCTATTCTAAACTCAACTTCTCTTTTCGGGGATAGTCCAATGACTGGCTCAAAGACATCTGCAAACTCTCTTACTACCTGAACCTGACTTAACTCACCTCCTATCTCCATAGCATTCAGCAAAGAACTAACACTCCGGTCAGTATTCTCTACGGAGAATATCATGCAGTTAAGATTATCAGGGTGTCTTTGTGATATCTCTCTATCATGGAAAAATATTCTAGCCTCATACCTACTAAACCAATCCTTTCCCAACATGATCCCTAAATCTATGAAATCAATAGCATACAAACTGCATGCAAATTTGTAACCTAACAAATCAAGTTATAACTAGTCGCATCTCAAACCTAGAGTTGCATATCCTCCCATAGGATTTGCAACTCTTAAGGAAGTATCAAGTTAGGTGGATTCTAAGCGTAATCTATCAACCAAACATTGAGATATAATTGAATGTGATGCACCGGTATCAAAAAGTACTCTAAATGGAATATTCTGAATCAAAAACGTACCTTCCATCACAGTCTTGTAGGCCTAGATGATCCGATAGCAAAGGCCTTTCCTTTATCTGCCCTAGCTGGCTCTGGACATTGGTTTTTGTAATGCCCAACTTGATCACAGTTGAAGCACTTTACATTCTTCTTGTTTGCATCTTTTTTCCCATTTCCTAAGCGACACTCATGTGCAAAGTGACCCTTCTTGTCACACTTATAGCAAAGTTTCTCAGCCTTTGACTTCTTTACAGTATCTCCCATCCAGGTTCCCTTCTTTATAAAGAACTTTATCTTCTTACCTTGAGAACCCTAAATTTTCACTGATTTCTCCTTAGCTTGATCAACAAGTAATTTCTCATGGTGAATGGCCATCTCCACCACCACGTTACATGGATCATGAACATGAGTCATGGTCACTCTTGCAAGCTCGGGCCTCAATCCTCGAATGAACCTCTCATTCCTTCTGATGTTAGTATCTGGAACTACTTATCCATAATAGGACAGTTCTTCAAACTTAGTTGCATACTCGACTACTGACATGTTCTTTAAACTTAGTTGCATACTCGACTACTGACATCTCTCCCTGAACTAAATCCACAAAATTTCTCGTAAGCTCAAACTTAGCAAACTCGGATACAAACTTCTACTCAAATTTTTTCCTAAAATCAGCCCAAGTTAACTACTCTTTCGGCACCCTAGCAGTAACACTATTCCACCAATGCAGTGCTAACCCCTGTAACTGCCTAAAGGCCAACCGTCTCTTTTTCTCATCATTCAGACCCAGATCAATAAATATATGCTCGCAATGCAACAACCAATTCTGAACCTTTAGAGCACTTTTCATTCCCAAGAATGGTTTTCCACCCAAACTGGTGTAATCTCTACTCGACAACGCAATATTCCCAACTGCAGCTATAGGATTAGCTCCTCTAACATTTCCATCAACACCCGTCGTAGCTCCAGCTTGCATCATCCGAACAAATAACTGATACATCGCCCCCATATCTACTTGCAGATTTCTAGCACCCACGTTGGCTTCTGCATTTTGGTTGCTAGCATTAGCCGGTGGACCCGGGTTTCTCCTGTAGTGGGTCAAACGCTACCAATAGTTATGGTGCTTCCTCCACTGAGATTTCCTCCTCAATTTTCTACTTCCATATGTCCTTTCTCATAGATCTACATATAAGCCTTAGTAAGATACAAAAGAACGGTCTAAAAGAGTAGGGTATACATACTTATATATAACTATATATCAAATACAAACACTTATTATAGCGTTAACCCAAACCCCAATCTTATCATATGATTCATTAGGTTATGTTTGAAATTTTTTAGGTTTAAGTTTCCTTTAAAGTTTCATAAACCTATGTTTTGATACCAACTTGTAACATTCCCTACTTGGAGGCCCAAAATTAACGGCGACAGATGCTACAGTCATCCATACTTATTAATGCTCGATGACCAACTACGACGATATTAGATACATTGATACACAAGAATATGGAAAAAAATTAACCAGCAAATAAAATTTCACATTCCATTTTAAAATATTTCAAATTCATTACATAATCCCAGTTTGCAGACCACGTTCAGATAACATATAGTAATTACAAAGTACGCTAAAAGTGACATATGCAGATGCTCCCTTGGTTGATCAAAGTATATATAATAAGGCATCAAACCATTTTCCTTTACAACCAAACACACAGTGGAAATAAAATTACTCTAATAACAAGCTTGCCTCCTCCACGTCTTCGGATGCTTTTATTTGTCTAAAAGAACACCTGAAAACCTTAGCTCTCAACCTACTCGAAATAAATTGAGTACCCGAGAGTTTAAGGGGAACATAAAAACTTCGAGTCAGGCACAAAGCCTGGTATGAACAATAATCTATCATCTCAAACCATTTGGATATCTAGTGAGACCACGTCGCTTAACGAAACAGGTTTTCCCTTCACTAGTACCCTAAAACATTTATAAAACCGTTTATTGTGCTCCTGCATCCACAATGGTTAAAAACATAGTACTTCGAAGTATTATGATGATATGCAAAACAAGTAAACAAAATCTGCATTATGGACTATCTGCCTAATTTTAGTTTTAAGGGTTACTGTTAACCTTCTATAAATTTATGGACTATCTATCCAAATTCAGAGTTTTTATGGGATCACTAAGAACCTATTGGTAACTTTAATATCATTTTACATATCCTAGTTTTCATGGGCTAACTAGGAACCTATTGACTATCTGTCAATATCGTAATCCGAAATAGTTTTCATAGGCTAACTACAAACCTACTCGCCCTTGCCAGTACCAAATCACTTTGCATGGGCTGACTATGAACCTATTCACCTCTGCCAATATCATACAGTTTTCGTGGGCTTACTACAAACCTATTGGTCCCTCCAATATCTTTAATTAAATTTTTAATATCCGTTAAATTTATATTCATTACTGGGCCAACCTAACTAGTTATTCTTCTCTTTCCCTAAAATACAGTTATGGGTTAATAACAATGTGAATAAATATATGAAGAAGTGTACATAACAACAAAATAATACCAACACATGTGGTTTATTTTCCTTGAAATTCTCTTATACATACATATATATATATATATAACTTGGTTAAACCCTTTAACCTTTTAAATCAAGGAAAACTTCTTCATTTCAAAACACTTTATTTATTTATGTCACTGTTATTACGTTAAATTGATATTGGGTTTATGTTTTGAAATCATAAAAACATCACTTTCAAAAGCTCTGGATAGCCTCCTTCAGAAGCAAGGACTTCTTTTCAAAATATAGTATACAAACCATTCGAATCCATTGATAAACATTCTCTTTTGAAACCTATTATACCTTTCGGTTGTATCAAGTCATCTTTTAAAATATAGAGCCTTGAAACAAACGAAAGTACCCCTTTTGAAAGCATTGGGTTTCCTTTATAAACAACATTTGAGACAAAATGGTTGTATACAAAAGTATCTCATTCAAAACCAACTAAAAATTTATTTAGGTAAAAAATTGATGGTGTCGGAATCATTTAGTCGAAAGAAAAATCTTTAAAAACAAAAACTTTGAAGGACATAATCAAAATCCCCTTTCGACTCCATCACCTTCGAATCCCTCAACCCCTTCGAAAGCATTCGGGAAAAAGATTTGCTTAAGTTAAAACAAGGATAACCTTTTGAAAGCATCACAGTTGAAAGATAGCATAGCGGCCAGGTTTCGAATATGTCGGAACCAACCTGTTCGAATGCTTTTAATTAAAGGAAAATGGAACCCCTTTGAAAGTAATTTTTTTAATATAACATGGCAACCTTCTTCGAAAGCTAAACATAAAACCCTTTTGAAAGCATATGTTTCAATTAATTTAAAAGCTTTAAGTAAAATAATACAAGGATTTTAACTTAGGAAAACAAAGTAGGGTTTCGACCCCAGCGGAAGCTAACCTTACGACACCAAGTCTTCCGCCTACCTTCCAATCTACTATGTAACCCTAGGTGATACCTTGTGTATTGGTTTCGACCATGTGGGTTTCGACTATGATGGTTTCTACTATGATGGAGTCGAAAGGTGCTTTCTAATAAAGACGGAACACCTTTTTCTAGTTTAAAGGATGAAATAGAGTAAGTTTAGTAATTACTTTCTAACAACTTGCCTATTTGTAAACCATTGATTGGCTGCCATAAAAACTTTTCAAATACTTTTATTCAAAACTGTAACATTCATTCAGATCTAAATCAAAGGATTTTTAACATTCAAACCTTACCATATAACAAAACCAACATTTGCAGAAAAGCCCTTCTTTTTGAATAATTTATTTTCCCTAATAAGTCAATTGGGAAAAATCCCCAAAAACCATAGAAAATCAATTTTATCATGTAATCGAACATATTAAAATTTTAGACCCGATTTCTTCCTAAATATTCAAAATAAATTTAAGCCCAATTTTATCTTATTTCTCATCAAAAATTCATAATAAAATTTCCATAGCTTGGAAAATTCTGAAAATGGAAATCCATCCCCAAAATCATGTTTTATGTTACATAAAAATCTTCCATGCCATTTTAATATCAATGGCCCACGTTTTACCCCAAGAACCGTACAAATGACATGTACAAAAAATTGTTTAAATCAAACAATTCATAATTTTAGCATATCATCATCCAAAATTTCATAGAAATGAAATAAAACATAAATTCGAAATCATATGATTATAAAAACCAAAATGAAATGGAACAAATTATTATTCACCTTAGATTTGATAAAGAAGTTGAGATTTGTTGTTGACTAATCATTCTTAGATTTGATCCTTCGCTTTAGTTTAAATTTCTTCATCACCTTTGGTAATGGCCTGCTATAGTTGAGGTTTGATTTACATTTATGAAAGTGGGAAATGAAACGTGAATGGGCAATTACCAAAGGATAAATCCATGTATAATAAATTAGCTAATTTACTTATATGCTCATATGTAAGTTAATTAACCTTTACATCAAATTTAAAGCCCATTTATCTTATGGTTAAGCACGACCCTATATAATTTATTCAAATCTCAATATCCTTATCATCATTATTCTATTTAATTTATCTAATTAAATCTACTAAATAATCTTATAAAAAATTAGGGATGTTACAAGTGCATCGGATACAAATCCAAAAATAAGTCAACCTACAAAGACGAATATGAAAGAACATCAGTGAAAAAGCCTAAAAGCGAGTCACTACATCCAAAACATGCATGTTACCCAGCAGCTTGGCCCGGCCACAAGGCAATAATTGTAGAGGTTATAGTTAGATACAGATGAGACTGGAGCCAAGGTAGGTGAGTTGAAGTGGTTTTCTCGTATAGGGTCGGCTTAGCTGGGTCGGCTTAAATAGGTCGGTCGAAGGAGAGTGAGTTGAACTGGGTCGGTCAGATGTGGGTCACTCGATCAAAGTGGCTTGGTCGTACGTGGATCAATTTAAGAAGAAAGGAGTTGCATGGCACGATTGAGGTAGGTCATATTGCAAAAGCTTAATAGGATCGGTGTATATGGCTCAGTCAAAGGAGGGAGGACCATGTCGTTCAGTCATGGTATAAAGGATAAGGTGGGTCGGAATACATTGCTCGGTCAAAGATGAAGGTCACAGAGGCTTGGTCTGGGTGGATCAACAGGTGCCGCTCGGTCAAGGAAGAAGGGCCGTGCATGGATCAGCCAAGATGGGTCGGTCGGGCCTAGTTCGACGCCCGTGGTTCGGCCATAATGATTTAGCGCATATGGATCGGCATACCTAGGATAGTGCATCCTAGAGTGAGTCGACGAGTTACCAAGTGTTTCCTTGCTTCGAATACCAACACCATTTTCGTTGAATTGTTCAAGGAGATGCTTCGAATCATTCACAAGTAACCCCTAGTTTGGCCAGAGTGGCTCGGTGTACCTGGTTTGGACAACCTGAAACATCACTTGTGGGCCGAGTCATCTTGGTCATGGACTTGCATAGAGGATCTAACCTGTCTTTGTCTATAAATAGAGGGGTAGGGGTACAGTTGAAGGACCTTTTTTCGAGAACTCCAGGGAGACTCTTTAATTTTCATTACTCGTTTCTTTTCTATTCGAATTTGTATTCAAGTTGTTTGTTTATGGATTGTATATGTACTCAAGCGATTGGAAAAGTAATAAAGATCATATTCAAAGTGGACATAGGAAATTATGCTAAACCACTATAAATCTGGTGTTCTCGTTTTTTTGTTCATTTTGCACTCAATTGCGTTACTTATCTACTTTAATTTACTTTCTTCATTAATCTCTCTACACAATTCTATTCAAGGGTGTCATTGACTCATTTTGGTGCTTTCACCGAGAAATGTGCATTCTCAGGCTGTTAGGATCTACTTTGTCGCTACTGGATTGAGGAAATCCCTCGAAGGAGATCCGAGTTCAGTATCAAGAGTTCATAGATTCTACTCAGAGTACCTGTAGATAACTGTAAGATGGAAAGACCATGCACCAGATCCGCCTTCCACAACGCAGATGCTAATGAAACCGCCAACGTCCAGTGAGTGGGAACCAGCAATCAGCATGCTAATGCAGGTGCAAAGCCCGCCACCATCCCAAACCAATCATAAGTTGTCACCAGGGCAGAGTTCAATGAGAAGATGAGGGAGCTTGTGGAAAGTAAGAGACAGCTTAATGAGCATATTCAAGTAAATGCCAACCTGATGACCCAGATCGCTCAACAGCAGCGTCAGTATGCTAGAGGAAGCTCTGCTTCCTACTCATCATACAATAGCTCTGCTTCATCAGATAAGCACCCCAGGCATAGACGCCATAGGATCAAAAAGGCATAAACTAGTGCAACAGAGCAATTGGTGATGACTCGCTAAGAGCAAACCAACAGAAATGGTCTAGATTCCTTACCTAAGACCATGGCCGCTCACTTGCACCAAGGGAGTCGCTCCCAACCTAGAGTAGGAAATTTAGGATCTATAGCATGCTTGGGAGCTAGTCCACCACCTCTCCAGGGTCGTAGTGAAGCAGGTCATTGGGGTGCGAACTTAGGTGATCGCCTTTTGAGGAGACACCAGCCAGAACCATCGCGCAGGACGGATACCAACTTGCCACCTCCCATCTAGACTCCTGATTTATCAGCTACGGTCAAGCAACTGATGAGGGAGAATCAGGGCTTGACCAACATTGATTGGGGCATATCTAGGAACCATAACCCGTTTATAAATGTCATCCTACAAGCTGAGTACCTTGGAAATTCAGCATGTCTACTATTCTAGCTTATGAAAGGAGAACTGATCCCCGACGGCACGTAATGAGATACGAGTGAATGATGGACTCGGCTAGGCCAAATGATGCGACCAAATGTAGACACTTCCCAATAACCCTATCTGGAATCGCTACCATTTGGTTCACCAGACTTCCCCCGCGATCGATCTCTAGGTTTTATGAGTTAGCGGCGAAGTTCGTGGAGCAGTTTAGGATATATGCCACTCACCCAAAGGATGCGATGTCGTTGTCCAGTGTGATCCAGGCTCCGAGAGAGTCGTTGAAGGATTATTTGCAAAGATTTCACGTTGCTGCTACCGAAGTTAGCAATTCGAATGACCACACTATCCTTATGGCCGTGATGCGAGGAGTAGATTCGGATTTAGAGTTTGGTTGCTGGCAGGCAGGCAAACCACCGACTACCCTCAGATACTTTTATTCAAAGGCAAACCATTTCATGAGAAGGGAAGATGTTAGGTGGTCAAGATGAAGCAGTGCGTCAGGGCCTAGCAAGGAAGCGGTGCAAAGAAACTTTGGGGTAAAGTAATCTGGTGAAAATTCTATCAAGGTCCAAGTCAATGTTGAAAATAAGCCGGAGTAGTCTAAAGGATCTGGAGGAGGAAATTCCGGATGAAAGAGGGAAGCAGGAAAGTGAAAACCAAGAATCCCAACCTATAGCGAATATACTCCCCTGAATACATCTTTGGAGAATATTTACCTATCAAATTGTATTACACCCCAATACCGAAAGCCATGCCCAAAGGAATCCACTGAGGAACAAAAGAAAATTGGAAAGTATTGTCAGTTTCACGAGGCTTACGGGCACAATACTAAAGGTTGTAGACACCTTCATGATGCTATAGAAAAGCTGATACGCCAGAAGAAGTTACAACAGTTTGTTAAGAATCCGAACGAAGGCGGACAGGGGACATCTGACCCCAATTATGGGCAAGCTGCACATCGACTTGGGGATCCCGCTTAGACCGAAGGAAGGCTAGTCATAAACACGATAATTGGTGGACCTCATCCAGCAGACAAGAGTTGGCAAGAAATGGAACGCTTTCGAATGCTGCTCAAACACAGAAGATGGGACTCCAGCGAAGCAGCAGCGAATGATGACGGATGATATAGTATTCAGGAGCAGGGATGCCAATCAGGTGGAGGCACCTACCATTGATCCGATGGATATCTTAACTACGATTTGGACCAGCACTTGTGAGAAGAATACTGAATGATTGTGGGAGTTTTGTTAATATTATCTTCAAAAAGGCGTATGACCCAATGTAGATGGAGGCGAAGGATCTGAAATCATCTAAAGCCCACATTCATTGCCTTAATGGTGCGGCTACTGATGCAATAGGTTTTGTTGAATTGCCAGTTGAATTAGGAGAAGGTGAATGCAGGAGAGTACGGATCCTATCATTCATTGTTTTGGATGTTGATTCCCCGTATAATGTTTTTCTGAGCCGACCTGCCCTGGCGGAGTTTAGGGCAGCTTTGGCCTCGTGGTGTTTGGCCTTGAAATTTCCAATGGACAGAGGAGTTGGTGTAGTGCATGGCGGTCAAACAACTGATCATGCTTATTATGTGACAGAATTGAGAGAGGCCCAGCGAAGAGAGAAGGGCATGGTATGGACAACCCTATCTGCATCCATGTTGTTAAAGATTGATAAGTAGCGCTTGAGCCTTGGCTTAGGTAACACAGTCGGATCTATAGAGAGATAGATCCGAGAGATGAGGATGAAGAATCCAAGGAGTCCAAGGCAACACCGACCGAACTGACGAGTAACATTCCAGACAACCATGATGACCTGTCACGGGTGCTTAAGATTGGATCATAGCTCAACCCTCGATGATAGTGGATCTTACTGATTTCCTCCGAGCGAATCTAGATATTTTTGCTTGGACCCATTCTGATATTTGTGGGATTTCTCCGGCCATCGCAAGTCATATGTTGAACATTGACTCGAAGTATGTGCCAGTGAAACAAAAGAGGAGAGGCATGGACCCAGAGAGGTCCGCTGCTCTCAAAGAGGAGGTGGATAAACTCAAAGCCAATGGGTTCGTTCGCGACGCCCTCTATCCTGAATGGATATTAAATCCTGTACTAGTAAGGAAGGCAAATGGAAAGTGGAGGACCTGTGTCGATTATTTGGACCTGAACAAGGCATGCCCTAAGGATAGTTTTTCTTTGCCTAGAATTGATTAGCTGGTTGACTCGACAGCAGGACACGAATTGTTGTCATTTATGGATGCATATTTGGGATATAATCAGATCCTGATGCACATTCTGGGTCAGGAGCATACTAGTTTTGTCACGGACGTTGGACTGTACTATTATGTAGTGATGCCTTTCGGGTTGAAGAACGCAGAGGCAACTTATCAACGTTTGGTGGATCAGATGTTTAAAGGCCAGATTGGTAAAACGATGGAGGTTTATATGGATGATATGCTCGTGAATTCATGACAGTCAAACGACCACATGTGAGACTTGGCAGAGATGTTTGATATACTTAAATTTTATGGAATGAAAATCAACCCACTAAAATGTACCTTTGGCTTGCGTCGGGGAAGTTTTTAGGTTTCATTGCCAACGCACGGGAAATTGAAGCCAACCCAGTAAATATTCAGGCTATTCGAGAAAAACAAGCACCTAGAACTATAAAGCAAGTACCAAGCATGAATGAGAAAGTCGCTGCACTGAGTCGATTTATATCAAGAGCAACCGATATGTATATTCCTTTCTTTGATGTGATAAGGAAAGGGAAAAGAAATTTTGAATGGTCGTCAAGCTGTGGGGACATGTTCCAAGCTCCGGTGAGACACTTGGAGAGGCCCCTAGTTCTATCAAAGCCTATAGAACATGAGGAGTTGTATGTTTACTTGGCCGTATCCCAGCATGCCATCAGTGCAGCTCTTCATAAGGAGGACCGAATCAAAAAGCCAGTGTACTATGTTAGTAAGTATTTAACGGGGTAGAGAGAAATTATCCTAAGATTGAGGAGTTGGCCTACTGCTTGGTGATCGCATCACGCAAGCTCCATCTGTATTTCCAAGCACATCTGCTCAGTATTTATATCGATCAACCTTTTGCGGCAGGTGCTCCAACGATCGATGACTTCTGGAATGTTGCTCAAATGAAACATTAAGCTAAGTCGGTTCGACATCACTTATCTGTTGGAGGGCTATCCAAGGGAGAGCGTTAGTAGATTTCATTGCAGAGTTCACCATATCTGACGAGCCAAATGGAAGTGATGTGGTTTCCGTTGTTCATGGAAGCTATATACCAATGGGGCATCCAACGACCATTGTTTTGAGGCTGGTGTTATTCTTATAACTCACGAGAACCGATCGATTTGTCATGCTTTGAAATTTGATTTCCCCGCTACAAACAACGAAGTCGAGTATGAAGCATTGATCGCTGGACTGAAGCTTACCAAAGAAATTAGAGTGAAATCGGTTGAAATCTTTTGTGACTCACAGTCGGTGGTGTACCATGTATGGGGAGACTATTAGGCAAAGGGGAAAAGGCTTACCTTGTACCTCGCTCGGGTTCAAGAATTGTTGGTGGAACTCTAATACTATGACATTTCGCACATTACGTGTGAGCAAAATGAGGAAGCCGGCTCCTTGGAAAAATTTGCAAGTACTGGTGATGCACAACAGATGGGCTTGGTTCCAATTGAAAATTACATGCCCTGAGTATAAATGAGATGGAGGTAGATCTTGTGCCAGGGACGGAAATTGAAAGGGAGTCGTGGATGACCCCGTTCAAAGAATACTTGCTACATGGAACCTTGCCTGAGAAAAAGAACGAGAGACGACATGTCATTCACAACGCCTCACGGTATATAATGCAAGATGGAATGATGTATCGGAAGGAATTCTCAGTTCCCTTGCTTAGGTTCATTGCCCACGACAAGCTAAAGTGGGTCTTAAGAGAAATCCATGAAGCAAAATATAGTGACCATACTTGGGGGCAGAAACTAGCCAAAAAGATACTCCGCTATGGATACTATTGGCTGACTATGGATCTGGACGCCGCAGACTATGTAAAGAGATGTGACAAATGTCAAAGGTTCGCTAACAGAGCTTGCATAAATGGTTAGTCCATGCCTATTTTCATATGGGCGATCGATATAATCGGCTCCTTACCAATCTCCATAGTTGGTGCGAAATACGCAATCGTCGTGGTCGATTATTTCACCAAGTGGGCAGAAGCGGAGCCATTAGCTACGATAACCACCAAAAGGGTCATTATCTTTGTTGTGTGAAACATTATATGCTGCTTTGGCCTCCTGTGGACTATCATTATTAACAACAGAACTCAATTTGAGAGTGGAGAATTCAAAGAGTTCTGCCAAAAATATTGAGTTGAGAAAAGGTTTGCAGTAGTCGCTCACCCTAAAGCGAACGGGCAAATGGAAGCCGTAAATAAGATAATCAAGTACATCTTGAAAAAACGTTTGGGGAAGGCTAAAGGTAAGTCGGTGGATGAGCTTCCAACAACACTCTGGGCCTATAGATCCACCCAGAAGTTCGCGACTGGACAAACTCTTTTCGCCTTGGCATACGGCAATAAAGCTGTTATACCTGTGGAACTTGATGTTCCTTCACACTTGGTGACTCGTTATGATCCTAGAATGAATTGAGATCTTTTACTGGAATCCTTGGACTTTATTGACGAGAAACGTAAAGAAGCTGATTTAAGGGTGTCTGCATATCGACACCGAGTCACCGATATTATAATGAAAAAGTTCGAACGAGAACTTTCGATGTGGGCGACCGAGTTTTGAACCGAGTTTTTCCAGGCCCGTCGTATATGAATCCCATATGGGAAGGTCCCTATGTCATCAAACGGAGGCTTGAGAAGGAACCTTTAAGCTAGCAACCGTTGATGGTGTGACTCTCCCCAGAGCATAGAATTGCGAACATTTGCGTCGTTATTATACCTAATCTATTTCTTTTGCATTTTAGTAGCAATTGTTTCTAGTATGTGTTTCTTTTGTTGTTCTTTGTTTTCGACATGTAATAAGACAATTCAGTTTGTCCCTATTTTTTACAATTAATAAAGGATCGAACCTGTTTTTTTATGAACTATTGATGTTCCGTGTGTTATAATTCCATGGAAAAATTAAATTGCATTAATCTGTCTGGCATATGAATGCACACACAAAATTGAAAGTTGATCAATAAACAATTCAAAAAATCTCTAAGTCTCCAGAGCATGGATTAGAGTACTTTAAATCCCCAGAGTGCAGACTAGAGCATAAATGATTACGGACTAGAGTATGAGCGATTCAAAAAATCTCTATGTTCCCGGAGCGTGTACTAGAGTACTCTAAGTCCCCGGAGTGCAGACTAGAGTATAAACAATTCAAAAAAATCTGTAAGTCCTCGAAGTGCGGACTAGAGCACTCTGAGTCCCGAGAATGCAAACTAGAGTATAAATGATTAGAAAAATCTCTGAGTCCCCGGAGTGCGGACTAGAGTATAAACAATTAAAAAAAATCTCCAAGTCCCTGGAACGCGGACTAGAGCACTCTGAGTCCCCGGAGTGCGGGCTAAAGTACAAACGATTCAAAAAATCTCTAAGTCCCTGTAGCGCGGGTTATAGTACTCTGAGTCCCTGGAGTGCAGACTAGAGTACAAACAATTAAAAAAATGTCTAAGTTCCCGGAGCGCGGACTAGATTACTCTAAGTCCTCGGACTGCAGACTAAAGTCTAAACGATTCAAAAAATCTCTAGTCCCCAAAGTGCAGACTAGAGTATAAACGATTAAAAAAATCTCTATTCCCTGCAGCACGGACTAGATTACTCTGAGTCCTCGGAGTGCAGACTAGAGTATAAACGATTCAAAAAATCTCTAAGTTCTCACAGCATGGACTAGAGTACTCTGAGTCCCCGAAGTGCAGACCAGAGTATAAACGATTCAAAAAATCACTATGTCCTCGGAGTGCGAACTAGAGTATAAACGATTCGAAAAATCTCTGAGTCCCCGGAGCGTGGATTGGAGTACTCTGAGTCCCCGAAGTATGGGCCAGAGTATAAATGATTCAAAAAATCTCTAAGTCCCCGAAGTGCGGACTAAAGTACTCTGAGTCCTGGAGTGCGGACTAGAGTATAAACGATTCAAAAAATCTCTAAGTCCCTGGAACGTAGACTATAGTACTCTGAGTCCCCTTAGTGCGGACCAAAGTATAAAAGATTCAATAGTCCCAAAGTCCCTATAGTGCAGATTAGAGTATAAATAATTCAAAAATCTCCAAGTCATGTAAAAGTGGACTGGAGTTTACGTGACCCACAAGACTCTGAATTTCAATCACAAATTAGATTATAAGCTAAGCGATGAGAGTTTGGAAATACAAAGAAGCAAAATTTTATTTACTAATCGAAAATAAAGTTTTATTACAACTTCTCCGAAGCCCAGTGCCAAAGTCTATCTACAATGACTATAAAAATAGGAGGAAAAGGGGAAAAGCTACATGATTTTGGCTTATTTAAGTGAGGCATGACCAAACGACAGCTACTATTTTAGCTTTCTTTCCTTCTTTGACTTCTCGAAAGTCTCCTCAACTGAGCGTTTTCTCTTGGACCACGTTGCTTCCAAGCAACATGGTATCCAAGGAAGGAGGGGGAACTTCCAAAGGCGTGGTCCCATCGGGGAGAATGACCTTCAAGGGCTTATTTAGGGGATCGTCTAGTTCCACCACCTGAGATTCTATCTTAACTTTGGTTTTCTTTTTCTCCTCCTTTTCGATTTTCTCCTTCATGCTAAGCTAGGAAGTATGCTCGAAAGCGCCTGTGATTTCGACGTCGTCGTATCCCTCTATGGTTGAAGGATCTTTGAGCTTATCTTCCTCAAGCGCCCCTATTACTTGAGCGTCAGGACTAGGGGTATCGCCGGTTTGGAGTACTTCAGTCTCTTTTTCTTCCCGCTCCCTCGCGTCATCACTCCATAGAGTCGGTTTGGGGCCAGAATGACCTGCATGAATTCATGAAAAGTGAATGTTAAGATACGATAATTATTCACCAAAAGCGATGACTCTATGAACTTTAGGAGGAGGGGTCACGTACTAGCTTCCATTTGGCTCTCAATTGTCATATGAGTATCACCCTCTAGAATTAGGGACAGAATGTGGTTGCCAAGTCCAGGCTTCTCCGGATCGCAACCTACATGCTGCCTAGGGGGGATTAAGCAGTGGAGTTTTGGTTAAGTCAATGGGGGGGAGGAATATGGAGCTCGAAGCCCGACGGACCAGCGGCCTCCTCTTTGTCCTCTGATGTAGAAGAGCCACCCTAAAGAGGGCTTTCGCATAGATAAATCTAGGGGTTCGTTGCCTCGAAGCACTTCCCTCACCAGAGCCTCTTCATCAATCTCTTCGGCACCCAGCTCTACATTTTTAGTCCTAATCAAAGTATCCCTTGCTTCGACAAGTGACTCGAGATAATTCTTGCCCAAGAAAGACAAGTCACGGTGCATGAGGACTCTTGCATTGAACTTGGCAATAAGCGGGTCGAATAAACATTTGATTTCTTCTCTGCCAGCTTCGGTAGCATCGAGTCGAGAGTCGGCCTTTGTAAGCGCCATCTTTTTGCCTTCATTGTGAGCTGCTTCTTTTAAAGCTTCAACCTGAGATAGCTCTTCGCCAAGTTTTGTCTTTAGAAGCTGTATTCAATGATCTCATCGCAGTATCTTTATGATTCCTCCCATACTACAATTTTCTCTTCTCTCTCTTTAAAGAGTGATTCCTCTAGTTCTTTGACTCGTCGGGCGAGAATCACTTTTTCTTTTTGGTTGGAGTCTTTCTCCAAAGCTAGAGCGCTGCTGTGTTGAATTGCATCATTGAGTTATTTCTTGTGAGTGGCTTCGAAGCGACTAACTGCCTCGGCTGTCTCCTTAGCATTTTTCTGGGTAGTCTCGAGCTGAGATTTGTATGAGGATAGCTCTTCATCCTAGCACTTAATGATGTCTTTTTCATGAACAGCTATGAGTTTAGGCAGTCAATCTCATGTTGTCATCCAATAGAGAACTCCGAAACGTTCCCCACTAAGTGTACGAATGGATCATGCTAAAAATATAGATCCTTGTTGCAGGTATTGGCTCTCTATTTGACATGTCTAGGGATAGGATGGATTGAGGGGAGATACTTCAGTCCATCGAAATATATCTTTGGGAATGTAGCCTTGAGCTTAGCTAATTTTTCCACCATCGATGGATCGTGAGCGGAGGTTGGGGAAGTCTTCCTAACCGAAGTCACGGATTTCTTATAAGGCTCACGGGATTGCTTGGTACTCGAAGAGATAGAATGTTGGTCACAAGAAACTTCGAACTGGGATCCCTTTTAGGCAGACTTCTCCCCACTACACTCCGAGTGATGGGGAGGATCATTTGGATACAAAGAATGACTGTAGGTTCTCCTTCTGGAAGTCAATGACTCTCTCGGATGATAATCTTTATCACCGCTGTCGTCTTGTCTCACTGTTTTCCTAATCTTGAGTCTCGAGTGGAATGATAAAAGATAGAATATCCATGAAGGCAGTCAATGCCATGTGTACGCCCCATTTCACCTGCACATAAATTCAAATGAGGACAAGTTAGTAGGAGTCACACGATGAATGGAATTCAAGTGCATAGTGGAGTGTAAGTGTTTGTGTATGTGTCCTAGTGCAACCCCTTGGCGGATCAGTGTTTTTCGCTTTACTCATTGGAGTTTTATCACCCTGATGATGAGTCTGGGCACCTTCATCACTTCTCACGGGCGAATTAAATCCCATAGCCTTGGGATTATTGAAGCCGTAATTTAGTATATCATTGGGGATGGTCAAGTCAGATAGGCCCTTTAATGAGCCCTCTTAAGTTTTGGGAAGACGACTTTTTCTTGATCGGAGTTATCGTGACCTTTGAAGTTCCGCCAACTTTCTTCCTTTTCAGTTTTTAAGCTACACTCTTTTTCTTTTTTGAGGGAGGCGACGGTTGATCAACGCCGGTTACGTCGACTACCGGCGCTGGCCCAGGACTTATGTTCTCATTAGTATTTTCGATCTTGCCTTCCTCGATAGTATCACGACTCCCTTCAGTAGGGGGAATCGAAGGTCTGCCTTGTTCCTTGTTCATTTCCACAGTCGTTCTTGCTACTGTGGCACTGCTTGGAAGGCTAGTCCGACGGCCCTCTTCTAGTAATCCGAACATCGAAAGCAGTTCGTTAGTAATTATAGATTTAATATCCCGATCTCCTATGGGAGTAGCTCGGATGGCTTCGATGGCCTCAAAATACCTGGCACCTTCGGGCGGTGGGCGGATACCTATAAGAGTTGAAAGAAGTTCAGAAAAAGTGCACTCCAAGCCTTAGGACAGAGATTGAGGTAAAGATGAGACTTACGTCCTTCTAGCCATCTTCTCGCAAAGCCAGGAGAACAGCGTACGTAGAACCACTCTTGTTTATACTAAGAAAATTTGTTCCACGTGCCCATCAGGACTTGGCATTTGGGATGTTTCTCAAGGAATATGTAAGATGGAGTATCAGTACGTCTCTTGAAGCGGGAGATGTAACGGATATCCTCGAGAAATGGGGGTCTAGGTAAGATGCTTATGAAAAGAACGCATGTACCGTGGATGAATGCATGGCTATTAGGATGTAGTTGTGCTGGAGTAATCCATATATATTGCAATGCGTTACGGATGAATGAATTAAAAGGTGGCACACTTTTGGCCCAGCATATAAATTTGTTGCATGCAGTATATCCGTCTAGGGGCAAGTGAGACTATCTTGTAATGATGGAACCAAAACGTCTTCGAAGAGGATTTCATGGATAGAACACAATCGATGGAGAGAAGATTCGCCAACTTTCGAGGCTTGAGAGTCGATGGGGTCATCCAGAACAACGGCCCCATCTACGACATCGGGAGTCGGACCTATAATTGCAGCAGGTGGGTATGGGATGCCGAGAATTGGAGCTAACGATAGGCTTGATGTCCTCACTGCTTCTTGCCGAGAACTTGGCCCAGGCTTGTCAGAAATAGTAGCGGAGCTTGATATTTTAGACAACTCCGAGGGCCATTAGTGTGAATAGATATATGTTTCAGCTATACTTGAAAGATAATAGATATCAGATATAACAATAAATTTGTCCCCCATGTTATGTGTGAACTAGTGCAATGATTCAAACAAAAGTTAAGAAAATTTGAAGTTCTAAGGCTAGCATAAGGTAATGAAACTTCAAGTTATCATCCTTAAAGACGGTCATCGCTGACCGTCTCCGTAGTTTGTCTTGTGATTGGTAGCAAAGGCCTTGGGGTCAGACATTGGCATCATATACTGTGAAGGCTATTACATGCTCTTGTCGGTTTAAATTTGCATTTAAGATTATTCGAACTATGGAGTAGTTAGTACAAATTAGGTCCTTAGGCTTATGTGCTTTGTTACTTGTCATTGTCCATTATGTTATGCTTGGTTATGGAAGCAAGTTGTCTGAATGTATATTGTGTTCGAGTTAGAACAGTTTTGATTGCCAATGCCAACCCAAGCATACCGACGCACTGCCCTACACGACCACAAAGCCATCCACTCACCTCTCTCTCTCCGATCGCCGAACCACCTTTCTCAATCTATACCGAGCTACTCTCCTAGTCTCCTACTGACCCATACTAACTCCCTCTGTACCGAATGACTCCCTCGGTCGGAATACCAACCCACACTCCTAAGTTCATACGACCCACCACTCTCACTCGCAATACCGACCGACACTCTCACTCAAGATACCGACCTGCCCTCCTTCCCTTGATACCGAACCAGTTCCTCATAGAAATACCGAGCCTAATCCCCATCAAGGGTTTACCTAACTAGCCCTACACCAAACACTCGTCGACTCTACTTCTTAACACTCCACACTTTCGACTTCAAGGTTAGAGCTATGCTACTTCCCTCCATGACCCTTAAACATGCTTCTAGCCTAAGGCACGTCCCATCTCCAAATCGTCCCCCTTCATTTTCGTTGAGTCCTATTGGACCTAGCCGAAGAAAGCCCATGAACTCAACTTCACATGAGATTCCTAGCTTAGAGAAATAAATCAAGTGAAAGGTTTGTACCTACAAGAATGGGTTGAAGCTTATATGAACTGTTGAATTTAGGTTCGAAGTTCGTTTGGGTTCGCTAGCAGTAGGAGTTGCGAGAAGGGAGTCTTGGATTCGGGAGAAGAAACGAAAGTTGGAGTGTTGGCTAATGTTCGAGAAGAGATAAGTTAGAAGTTCTTGTGAAAAGTGAAAGGAAGAGGAAGGAGTGAGTTTTTATATGCAGTAAAGAGGAGATGAACAAGCTGTTGCCTTTGAAACCAGTCCACGCATTTTAAGTGTGTCGGTGAAGAGATACGTTGTTCAAACTGATTGTATGGGTTGGTGTTGGCATGCCGATCCACTCATTGTTGTTTTTTTTAAAAAGGGAAAGAAATAATAATAATAGTAATAAAAGATATATCTATGTATGTAAAATTCATGTACACCGACGATTGGACACCATATGTGATAAAGAGGCAGATATTACCAGATAAGTGAAGGAGCATGGATTCGTAAAATCTAACGTGATCCAGCCTTCGAAAGTTTGTGTACATTCGACTTTTGAGAAGTTGAATCAGTATTTTACGAGTTTCTTCAGGGTTCAATTAACGCATTCAGGCCACACGAAGCTTCATCAAAGGCCAGTGAAAGGTGACACTCAGTAGCCACTCAGAATGGACTAGCTTCTGAAAGTAGGAATTACTCGCTGATTCAAAGCGCGTCGTGTTGATTCACACAACGCGCTTTGGGGGCAAATGTTACCCGGGAGCTTAGCCTGGCTACAAGGCGATAATTGCAGAGGTTATAGTTAGATCTAGATGTGACTCGAGCCAAGATAGGTGAGTCGAAGTGGTTAGCTCGTGTAGGGTCGGCCTAGCTGGGATGGCTTAAATGGGTCAGTCGAAGGAGAGTGAGTTGAACTGGGTTGGTCAGATGCAGGTTTCTCCTCAAAGTGGCTCGGTCGTACGTGGCTCGGTTTAAGAAGAAAGGAATTGCATGGCACGATCGAGGTAGGTCTATTGCAAAAGCTTAAGAGGATTGGTATGTATGTCTTGGTCAAAAGAGGGAGGACCATGTCGTTCGGTCATGGTATGAAGGATAAGGTGGGTCGGAATACATGGCTTGGTCAAAGACGAAGGTCACACATGGCTCGGTCTTGGTGGATCAGTAGGAGTTGCTCGGTTAAGGAAGAAGGGTCGTGCATGGGTCGGTCGGGCCTAGTTCGGTGCCTGTGGTTCGGCCATAATGATTTGGCGTGTATGGGTCGGCATACCTTGGATAGTGCATCCTAGAGTGAGTCGATGAGTTACCTGGTGTTTCCTTGCTTCAAGTTCCAACACCATTTGCTTCGAGTTATTCGTAGAGATGCTTCGAGTCATTCACAAGTAACCCCTAGTTTAGCCAGAGTGTCTCGATGTACCTTGTTTAGACATCCTGAAGCATCACTTATGGGCCGAGTCATCTTGGTCATGGGCTTGCACATTGGATTTAGCCTGACTTCGTTATAAATAGAAGGGTAGGGGTACAGTTGAAGGGACCCTTTTCCGAGAACTCCAGGGAGACTCTGCCATTTTCTATACTTGTTTCTTCCCTATTCAAACTTGTATTCAAGTTGTTTTTTTACGGATTGTATCTGTACTCAAGTGATTGGAAAAGTAATAAAGATCACATTCAAAGTGGACGTAGGCAATTACGCTGAACCACTATAAATCTGGTGTTCTCGTTTTTTGTTGTTCTTTTTGCACTCAATTGCGTTACTTCTCTGCTTTAATTTACTTTCTTCATTAATCTCTCTACACAATTCTATTCAAGGGTGTTAGCGACCAATTTTGGTGTTAACAGTATATAAGGGTTCGTCGAAGACAAATCCAAAAATAAGTCAGTATACAAAGACAAATATGAAAGAACGTCGGTGAGCAAGCCTAATGGCGAGTCTCCACATCTCAAATGCGATCATTTCTAATCTGAAGTGTTGTATACTTTCTAATATTACGTACTCAAGATTCCCCTAATGTCTCATAACCATTTGGTGACTCTTGAATATTTATTACAATATAGTACACTCTACTTCATAAAATAATCTATCAAATAGTCAAAGAATTAATCGATATGGTGACACTAATGTTCTATATCACTAGTACTACTAAATTGATTAATTAAAATTCTCATTTCATGGAAGTAATATTTTATATGAAATTACTTCTTTTTGAAAACAACTGAAAATGTGTCCATTCACTATTTTTATAAACATATACTCTTCTTATTTAAATATAGCCCTGATATACTTTTTCATTGCTTTCAAAATTATTATTATATTAAATATTTTTGAGCATATAATAATTTAAATTGTAGTGTTATCATAAGAAAATTTTACAAAACGTATAAAAGTTATTTTCAAACTATATTATATTTAATACGATTTTTTAAAATTATTCTCCCAAATACCTTAATTATATACATACATATATATATACTGGAAAATTTCCCCCAATTTCATAGAATAGAAATTCCATGATTTCACAATGTCAAAACTTCAATTACAAACGAAAAATCAAAAATCAAAAAGAAGAAGAAATCCAAAAGGAAAAAAAAAAAAAGGGAAACAAACTGAAATTTAAACCCAAGAAAGCCTGAACATACATGACCAGTCAACGGTGGTCTTCCATCGGTCAACCATTAACGATCGACCAGTGGACCTTATAGGTCGACCGTTTATCGTGCTTGGGGCCAAAACCTCCAAGCATCATTTCTGGCGACGATTTTACTTGATTCCGCCACTGAAACTTGATTTCCAACATTATAACAACTAAACAGTCATGCCTACTACTAGATCAGTCATTAAAAATTGATATGATTAACTTACTTTAAGGATTTATTATAACATTTAAATTAGATTTAGAAGCAAGAAAGAATCAATAACTATAGTAAATTATCAGACAAGAATATTCATTCCAATTCATCTCAAAGCACAGTAATTTGACTCAGTTTAGCACATAACATAAAATATAATCGGTTGTGAGATAAATTCACCTTGCTTCTTGTAATTAAGTAGCTCAACTTCTACAACAGTGCAAAACTAAAATCAGCAGCCTAAACGAATTCATCCCAAAATTGCAAAAATCCCTAATTAACATACTATAAACTAAATTAAAAATTTCTAATATAATGTATACCATTTGAGATGCTTTACTTAAATTTATTCTTGCCAGATATCAAAGAAAGTAGGGATTTTGGATTTTCTAGGTTTAGAATGGGGAAATTCTGAGTTTTTGTTCTACAGTACTAAAATGGGACAAGGATGAGAACCAAAACATACAGCAACTTGAACTTAGCAAATTTCTTTCACAACACCTTATATTTTGTTTGGACTTCGAGAATTAGTTCAACCCAATAAGAATTTAAATGCCAATTTTCATTTAATTTACAAACACTTGAATGGCTTAATGAAACAAAATTTCCCAAATGTTTAAAACTATAGCCCAATTAAATAAAATGACTATTTAAATACTTTTAAATCATGTACAATCATTTTTAAAAGAAATTTGTTAATTTCTAAATGATATTTTAAAAAGAAATAAAAGATTTAAACCAACTTATTGTTTATTTTCAACTTAATTTTTAAATTCTTTAATTTCAACATTTTGAAATGTTTCATTCATTTTCTATAAAAAAAAACCTTCAATTAAATAAATTTGAGAATTAAAAAGAAATAAAATCCCAAATTTAAATTTATTTTATTTTTAATTTCAAGTACATCTCAAACCACGGTCGTTACAGCAATCAAGGCATGATTGTTACAGAAAACAACAACATCACAGCTGTAAGAATAAAATCCTGTCATTCAAAAATTATAAATAAATTCAAAAGAATACGAGAAAAACAATAAAAAGCACGAAGTCGCCATTGAAAGAGTGTAGACCCTAATAGGGCTAAAGATCGACTGGTATCCAAAAGGGAAAAGAGATCTTAAGAAATAATAAGTGCATCGTGAAACCAAGAAGAAAACGGGTAGGTCGATGGATGAAGGATTTTCATTTTTAGTTATATTGATTTGCAAAGTAAAATGAAAGAGTAAATAAAAGATTACAAACAAGCCCTCGTAAATTGTTTACTACTTAAAAATTTTGTTGTTTAATTAATGGTAAAAGGAGCTACAACCACTAAAGTGTAAACTATTTGACGATAGTTTATGTCATAAAAGAGCAACAATAAAAATAATTATTTTTTCCATTGAATTGATAATAACATTTGCGACAAGTATAAAAAGTCTCCGCGGATGGAAGTAATAACCTACAATATATATGTTGCAAATGACAATTTTTTTGCAACATGAGACTTTATGTCATACGTAATTGCGTCGCAAAAATTCAATTATGTTGTAGTGATAGCTAAGTCATGCCACGGTGATCCATCGAGTGGCTATAGTTGAGTCTAAGTTAAAGCATTAAGAGTGAAACACTATTCAATAAAGAAAACGCCTCCTCTGTTGTAGGAGGTTAGTATCACAATCAAATCTAGTCAACCCAAAGACAAAATCTCCAGCCAAAGTAACATGGTTAATAAAAAATATTATTATCGAACCAAGGACAATATTTTTGGACAAATCGAGTTGGATACATTGGGTCTGGGCAACATGCAATAGGGTAAATGAGTAAGTTTCAAAAAAATATATTCTATTTTGGATCTTATTGGTCAACGAAGTCTAAATTTATTTAGATATGATATGAATTAATTTTAAATAAATTCAATATTTTCTTTGCTTTGGAATAATATTTTGTTTACTGTTATATTTATATTATATGATGTATAACATGTATATTATATACACATGTGTGTATGTAAACGTGCAACATAAATAGTGTACATTATTTAACATGTTCATCTGTAAGTGTTTGGATTTATACCATAACGGACATATTAGCCTCTTCATATACATATACATATATATATGTATATGTATGTATGTATGTATGTATGTATGTATGTATATTACATTATAATATATAATAATTACACCTATTAATATAAATAATTTTGAATTAAGATTCAAGTTTAAAATTCAAATTTAAAATTTAAAATCAGATCTATATAAAATATACACTAATTTCAAACTCAAAATTTTTCATATTTTTTTAACTGTGCGTGTGTAAATATTTCAAAAATAGAAAATACTTTTTTTTGTAAAAATATATATACTTATACAGGAAATTATTGTAAAGGACAAAATTTCACAGCTTTTTAGCATCAAGGACAGACCTTCAATATTTTATCCTAAAGGACAACTTTCTGTAGGTATCAGTTTTTAGCCATTGATAGCAGTTTTTAGGTATCAGTTTGTAGTTATCGGTAGCAGTTTTGTTGTCCTTATAAATAATTTTGGAAAATGTTTGTCCTTATGAATAATTTTTAGAAGAACGTTTGTCCTTATGGTAAAAATATTGAGGTTGTGTCCTTGAGGCAAAAAATATACAAATTTTTGTCCTTTAAATTAATTCCCCTATACATATAATCAATCTTATACACATATTAAATTAATATTTAAAATTTACTATAAAATAAACATATATACACATATATTTAATGTAAGAATGTGTGTGTGTCACACACACACATAAACACACAAAGGCTATATATTATTAGGCCAAATTATATGTGACAAAATATCATTTTTATTAAAATCGCGAGGTTTTGAAATGGTTTTGATTTTTAATTAAGTAAAGTTTTTATACGAAAAAAAATCAACGGCAATATTCATTTTAAAACTTCCCTGCTTTCAAATTAATTAATTAAAAAAAATAGTGACTGCTCGTTTATTTTTTCTCTAATATTCCTCCTCGTTTTCGCACTCTTTTGATCCTTTTTTTCCCAATTACAATTCATTTCATTCATCTAATCATTCTGATGGTTGACCATTTGTTCTTGAGGTGAAAGGTTCTCATTTTTATCCTCCGAACGCTTCTTCCCAGAAATCAAGTCGAAGAGCGGACTTGATTCCAGAGGTAGGAGAAGCTTTGCTTCCGTTGTGGTGACCCTTCTCATTTGATTAGAGATTGCTGCGTTGGTATTATTTGTTTTAGTTGCGGTAGGAAGGGTCACAAAAAGAGAGAATACTCGATGAATTTCAATCCCTTTAAAAATCTATCTATTTCAGAGCATGGTTTCCTCTTCGTCCTTAAGATTATAAAACTTAAGAGAATCCTCCTAGATCATCTTTGGTCGTAGAGAAAAGAGGGTTAAAGTTCTTGTAAGATCTGTTATCTAACTTTGATGCTATCAACGCAATTAACATTGGCAAGAACTATCGTTCGAAATTTGGGGATCCAGTGCACTATTTTGGAGAGTTTGATTCTGCTTTTAAGGGAGATAGTTCAATGATAAATAAGATGTTTGATTTCAGAGATTATTATGGAGTTTCAAGTGATTTTGATACTTCAGTTAACTCTACTGTGTATCTTGAAGAAGTGATTAAGAGTTTCGATCCTTTGTCTTTTGATCCTGCAGTTTCGTATTGTAATTCAATGCCTCATTCATTTTCCAGTAATTCAGTTGTTGATGATGATGCTGGAGTTTCGTATTCCACCATGAGCGGTGTTGCTAAGTATATAGATAATTTGGCAGAGTTCAATACTGGTATGGAAATTCGATCAGAGTATATAGATGTTTCTTCTGAAGTTGAGTTTGAGTGTAATAAAGAGGTTGAGGTCATTTGCATGACGATCGGAGTGCACACGAACATGTATATGGGAAAGGATGTTTTCATAAATAGTCTTAAATCAATTGCTGTGCTAAGTGATCTGTCACTTTTGGTTGGAGGGGGTTGTTATTGGTTGTTGATCAAGTTTGTATAGATGGGGTTGGTGTTTTCTTGCTTAATGATGATGCAGTTGCTGTTTTTATTGACTTTGATATGAGCCTAGTGGTTCACAAACCAGACATGGATAATAATTCTGCCGAGCCTATTAGGCACAAGGTTGTTGATTTGCTTAAAAATTTGAACACAAAGATAGATAGTGATAAATTGCGATTGATTGGAGTTGGAAATGATTATTAATAGATGGTGTGTGTTCTCATGGGGAAGGAGATGCACTGCCTGCTATTAGTTGTTTAGCTGTTCATAATCTAGTTATGGTCTTGTGTGATGATAATAAGGTGGATGCTCTTATACACAACAAATTATATGTTGATGTTACGTGTTTAGATGCTGGAGTTATAAAATCTTCAATGAGTGATTGGGCAGAGTATAAAGATGATAAGGAAGTGTTTAATGATGGTATGTTAATCGTTCAGAGATGGTCGATAGGGTTTTAGACAGAGTTACTTTGAATAACATATCTTCTAAAGTGATGGTTGATGGTAGACATAGAGCTGGATTTGAGGAGAAGTCTGATTATTTGGATAATGAATTGGTTCATAATGATTAGGATGAGGAGTCTTTCGGTTTTGTTTTGAATGATGTGTGTACTTCTTTGACTGGAGATGCTAGTCGTGATCAAGCTGTCTATTATTGAACCGGGATTTCAGATTTGTTATGTATTGTTGTCTTACGTCTATAGGTATATTTCCTCGTTCTCTTATCCTTACTAATGAATTAACTCATGCATCCAAATCTGGCAGAAAGAATAGTAGGAGCTATTCATCTGGTAATATTATGAGAAGTCCTCGTTTAAATCGTACAGCTTTTAAGTCTTTTGATTGAGGGTTGTTGATATTTTGAAAATTTATTGTGATAATTGTTGTTTTTGGAGTTTGTTCGTGGTTTGTGTAGATGCTGTTTATTGTGGTTTTTCAGCTTGGATGTTGAGGTTGTGTAACGGCCCTGCCATTTCGAACCATTCAAATCGACAATCATCCACACATGTCGGGCTTGAATTGCTCAAAACAACAGACTGTTAATTTATATTTGGCAGAACTTAGCATTTACAATAAATAAATCAATTACAAAGTCATAGACATAGAGTAATATAATAATAAGCAGCGGAATAGATAAATAGTAGTTCATGAAGCTATTACAAAACATCAAAGTCTAAAGTAAAAACAACAAAAATCCAAATATAAAGGAATCTCTAATACAAAAGCAAATGACAAATCTGAACATAAACAACTGGAAATAACTGAAAAAGCTGAATAGATAAGATAGATCTCCAAGCAAAGCTACAAGCTTCAAAGGTGAATCTCAAATGTTGCGACACTCGGTTTGACTCGAGCATAAAGCAAACACAAAACACTCGAGTCGGGATTAACATTCTTACGCAAGTAAATCAACTCAAATGAAATGTCAAGTGAAATGCAATATAACTTAAAGGATGTTTGGGAATCTCATCCTTTAAAGATCCGTGAAACTATCTGCATACATAGTACAACACGCTACATATATAATATCTATAGTAAAGTAAAATATTCAAATAGCGTTAAGGCATTACACATATCCCCCTTGATACATTTTACATATTCGCGTAATCTATACAGATACTGTAAGCTACACCAAACTGGTGGTTTACTCAGGGAGCACTCTATCGGTACGGTATAAACCGAACTCGTAGAGGGCGCGATAGGACATGTGGTAAGGCACGCGAGGCAATGTCCAAGTAGAATACTACCGTTTTTCCCTTCCGGACTGGTGGTAATGCATAGCAGCTACTACTGCCCACCTCGAGACACACTCCTAAATCAAAGGTGCACCCAATCAAATCACAGTGTAAGATAATGGTATCGAAGAATTATGCACGATAAGGGCAGCGACCCCACTTGGCCCGGTGTAGCTCATGTATTAGCCACATCAAGCTGACTCGAGGGAGTCAGGGCTGCGTTCATACCTCATACAGACGTTCGCCAAACCATCCTATTTCGCTCTGAAATCTCCACCACCTACACAGTTGTTAAAGTGGTTTACGGTATTGGTAGAGAGTATGACAATATTCAATCCCGATCTCTTTAACAACGAAACGTTTATTTCACATCGTGGTCATTTTTCATTTCAAATAATTCATACTTCGTATCAAAATATCATGTTCATTGCAAAATCATATCACTTTCATAATCATATTCACTTTCGAAATGATATAACTTTCGAAATCATATTCACTTCTAAAATCATAACCACAAAATAGTTTAAACCATCGTATCAAAATATTCGCATTTAAGTCGATTAAATTTAAATCATAACAGTTCCAACTTAAACAATTTAAAATTTGAACATAGTTTATATATATTAAAATAGTTATAAATTAAAACTAGTTTATTATTTAAAAATAGGTTATAAATAAAAATAGTTTATATATTAGAAATAGTTTATATATTAAAAATATATATTTGTTTATAAATTTAAAATAATATATATTAAAATAATTTAAAATCAAAATTATTTCCTCCAATTTCACAAATCAATTCAAATCAACTTTAATTGCAAAAGTGAATTAAAATCAATCTCATTTCAACAATTTCAATCAAAAAGGTTAAAGTTTCAATTCAACTTCTCATTAAAACTATTTTTTATTTATATTGATTTCAAATCTAGGTCTGAACTATAAATTTAAATCACTTCAAATTCAATAGGTTTCAAAGTTTATATATTCAAACATTTACAATGACTCAATTTGACAAATTTCATTTATATTTCAAAATTCAACTTTATTTTATTTACATTTGAAAAATCCACTTAATCATTTTTAATAACATTCAAATAAAATCTCAAATTACTGATTTAAATAAAATCAATAATTAAATACCTAACTTCAATTATATTTAATTCTAAAATATTCACCTAATCACTTTTTATAAGCATTTAAATAAAATCTCAAATTACAAATCTAAATGAAAATTAAATAATTTTATTTAAATTTGAAAATATTCATTTAATCACCTTTAATTAAATCTAGTTATAAAATCATACTTTTCAAGATCTCAAAATCAATAAGATTCCAATCAATTCTTATTTATATCCAATTCTCAAACAAATTAAATTACAAATCAAATTATTTTATCTTCCCAACCTTTATTTTATTAAAGTTATTACAAAATCTATTTTCAAAAATAAATAAATATTTTAGATACAATATATATACTTATCTAATTAAATTCTATTAAATTAAACTTTATTATATTAGATATTATTAAATTAATTCTTATTTTATCATATCTATTTTATTTTATATTGAACTATATTTTATATATTTAAAAATAATAAAATTATAAGTAGAATCATAAAATTTATCTTTTTTAAAACTTAACTTATACTTTAAAATTTTCAAACATATAGTTTTAAAAATCTAAATTTTACACATATATTTAAATAAAATCTGTATATTATATTTAAAAATTAATATTTATTAAAACCCATCTATTTCCTTTCAAAACTTTAATCATTTTTTAAAATAGACCAACGATGTCCGTATATAATTTTTTATCCTATGGTCAAGTGATAAGGATATTTATCGTTTCAATCTGCAATAATTTAAATTTTACTAGTATATATCATTTCATCCCGCAATTCCGAAATTCCAAAATCAATAAAATTGCTTAGGTTTATCATTTCAGCTCATAACGATTTTCTTTAAACTATAAGATTGTTCGGGTATGTATCATTTCAGCACATAGTGATTTCTTAAACTAACAGGGAACTTGCAGCATGATTGAAAACAAATAATTAATAACATGGCATATAAGGAACTTGCAATTGTGAATCACTAATCAATATATCATATATATCAATATAAGTTTATATAAAGCAACATATCATCATGTACATCAAAATGAACATCACACCATCATATATATATATATATATATATATAAACTAAACAAAATCCTAGCTATAACAAACATTTCAATGATCAATATAAGTGATATTATTTATTTAAACATAAAATTGTTAATCGTGAGTGGTTGCTCACCTTTCGAGGCTAGAGAAATTTGACAATGAAATGAGCTACGAAGCCAAACATAAATTTCAAAGCAAAGCACGATGGACTTGAATCGATGAAAACAAAATTTATAAATTTAAAAAAAAATCCAAAATTTACTCATATATTTAAAATAAAACCCTTATATTATATTTTAAAAATCAATATTCAATTTAAAACACATATTTAAAATAAAAATCTTCATATTATATTAAAAAAATCAATATTTACTAAACACATATATTAAAATCAAAATATCTATATTTATAATTTAAAAATCAATATTTTTTTAGAACAGAACAAAGAATAGAACTTTATAATATATATAATACCCCTTTAATAATAAGATATATACCATTTTTCTATATATAAAAAGAATGCTGGGGCATGCTCGGGTCAGTGCTATGGGCGAGGGTTCAGATGGGCTACTCGGGGTTGTTCGGCAAGGGCGAGGGAATATGGCGGCATGGAGATAGCTTGGTGACTGTTAGGTAGGGTGGATGACGATGTTGAGGTGGGTTGGACTATGGAGCGGCTCTGGTGGCATTACGTGGGGCTGAGGGATAGTCGGGAAGGAGTTGTGTGTGAGGTTTGAAGAGGTCGGAGCAGTGGTGTTCGGGAGGGGATGTAGCAGAGAGGGAAGGCGGAGGAATCTCTATCAGGTGGTGGATGGCAAATGGAAGCACGGAGGGGAGAGCGTGGGTAGATTCACACGAGCAGTTTCATGTTATTGTGTGTGTGCTTGAACTCTTGTTGACAAGAAGCAAGGCAGGCTTCGGATTGTTCGCTTGGGGTCGGGTGGAGGTTGGCTGAACATGGGCGGAGGTAGGTGATGTATGCGGAGGAGAGAAAAGGTGTTAGGGTGTGAGTTGTGTGGGCTGTGGTCGGCAGTTCGTTTGTCAGGTACGAGCAGGGTTGAGGACAAAGGCTGATGGGTGGCGGGAAGGTATGAGGCCGAGGGGACGAGGTGGGCGTGAGTGGCTTTTGGTTTTTGGCTATAGGTTGCTCAATGAGAAGGTGGTCGGTGTCGGCCAAACGAAGAAGGTTGAGGTGAATCTGCTAATGGACGAACGGTGCCGGGTGAGATTGATGTGGGAAGGGATATGGCTTCAGGAAAGTCACAAAATGTCACGAGAGCAGCTTCGGGATATAAGAAAAAAGATGAGCTGGTTTCACAGCAAAATAAATATATTCAAACCATTAAAATATTATTTTTCTCAAATGAAACCAGAGTAAAAAAAAAAAAAAGAACGAAACAGGAAGGGGAGGGAGTGAAAGGTCACACAGGAAATATATTAGAACAGATAGGAATCACAAGTCACAACTTAAATTTCTAGAATAAAAAAGCAAACGACAATATATTTTGGACAACGAAAGGACGAAACCAAAAGGTCCAAAACGGGTACCGATACGGCTAACCGTTTTGCAGATTTCGACATAGACTGGACGTTGAAATTTACAAATGAATATACTGCGGAGATAAGCATGACAAGACGAATAAAATGGTACACAAATATGAGCGATACAATCAACCTATTAAAAGTTGATATTCGCCGTCAAAACTACTGCTAAAATGCCGAAAATAATATTAGCGGGGATAGAGCAGTTCAAATTTAGTGAAACGAAATATGTTGTTTCACTCAGAAAGTGGGTTATAAATTTATTATATAAAATATTCAAATTTTAAAAATATATTATTTCCATCAAATTAACTGATTTTAAATTTTAAATTTGAAATTTCAGAACTAAACAAATTTATAAATTTTCAAATGAAAATCTGTCACTTACCATGCTTCAATATACGCATACCAAATATCAAATTTTCATTTCAAAAAATTTAATTATTTAATTTCAAAAAAATTTAGTGAATTACATTATTAAAATCGCTAAAATTTACGGGCCGTTCCACTGCGGTTGCGGATGTTGTTTCATATGGTTGCTTATCTTTTAGTGTTGCTTCCGGCCTTGGATTCTGGATAGAGCTGTTAGTTTACGGTTACTCTTTAGTTTCATAGGCATTTGAGGGGTTTTGATTTTTTCTTTTGTATGAGGGGGGTCTTTTGCTACTGCTAAGCATGTTGGCAGCTCTTTTACTATTGTTGTTATATATATGTACATATGTGCTCTCCTCTCCTAAAGAGGATCACAAATTTTTCTCAAAAAAGAAAATCATAAGAAATCATTTTTATTTGAAAAAAAATCATAAAACTTTTGTATAATTTTTAAATATTTATTTTATATTTTATATATTTGTATATAGTGTATAGAAATGAGGTTCAACATTTAATATAAATTTTATGTATACATGATTTTAATATATTGTATGTATAATTTTACGAATTAACAAATTATATATATAGTTTATGCACTAATATTTGTGTATATATATATATTAAAAACAAATTTTTTTAAGTATTTTAGAATATTAATTAATTTCAAGTGCTAAAATAGCATATTTTTGCAGGCTGAATAATATTTGTAAACATTATCATAATTTCTTTTCTACACACATATATATTCATCCAATGATGACAACGCTATGTGGATTTATGATAATATACATATACCTAAAGTAGTAAAATGACATGATAAATAAATATATAAATATATGAATTGAATAGAATAATTTTCTAACTATGGCCTAGTTCTAATGTGTTGAAGCATTGAATCGACGAAATCCTTGAATCTATATCCTAACTTCCAGAAAAAGCGATTAGACTGAAAGTAATAACCATCGATCTACTATTTTAATTTAGTATTAAAAAGCTTGAAAAATAAGATGGAGGGTAATGGTGTGACAGACCTGATGTGAGGCAAAAGGAGACAAAATCTAAGAGGTCACAAAATGAGGTTGAGTGTTTAAATAGTAAAGGTTTAGGGAAGCAAAAGGAGGATCTAGATCATATTATGCTCTTACTATTTCATATTTTCGAATCAACATTCGACCCAAATTAACCCTCCCCATGGTCGACCATCATAGCCCATCTTTTGGCCTCCAAACTGATTCAATTCCGATTAAATAAATATGAATTTAAATCTAATTTAAATGCATATCGATATCGTATATCAATATGTGTGCATACAACTTTTATATATACAATATATTAATATTCAATAACACAAATCAGATAAAAATTTATAATTTCAAAAATATTAATTTAATTAGTTTATAATAATTATAATTAATTAAATCAAGTGGCAATTAGAGTATTCAATATTTCAGCTGTGTGACACTTAGTGTAAATTCGGTCAGCGATTAATATCAAACAACTCGAATTTAACATTCACATGTCACCCGAACTAGTGGTGCGACATTATGTCCAAATTTATCACTTCCATGGCTTTAGTAAAATCCATTTTTTTTATTTTAAGCGTTAACTAGCGGTGATAATTATTTACACAACTCACTTCGTGAAAACTATGTCACATCAGGACTTATGGAATTCGGTAATTGCCAAATTCCAGTGTTGTCTAAATTCAACTTTATAGTTCAAATACAAAGTCCTTTGTTCAATAATAACAATTATTATTAACCAAACTGCTATGCCTAAAGACTTTAACTTTGAGTTGACATCATTTGATCATGATACTAACCTTACATAACCGCGTAGACGAATTCTCTATTGAATAGTATCTTGCTTCTAATGCTTTCACTCAACCAAACTATAGTCGTTCGATGGATGTTGTTCCATGATTTATCATTAATCAAAGATGAGTTTCTACAATGAAGCTTGATATTATTCTCAAGTCGAGAGAATTGTGTAATATTCTCATATTGATATTTTCTGTTTGACATTAGTTATATTAACCAATAGAAAGCTATTGAGTTGTTCATTATATAGCTATCCAATAATTATCAGTATGTAAATCATTGATGCCCTCAACGGCCATAAGTAATACACTGTCTAACATTTGATGAGCTTTACGTACTCTAGACTCAATGAATGTATCGATATCTGATCAAGATATATCTTGATTATGAATATTTAAAATAACGTGTTTGTTATTATTAAGGTTTTATCCCAAGAGAATTCAATAGGAATTAGAACATCCAAACTAAGCCAGAATGACTTGAAACTTGAATAAGGCATCTAAAAGAACAAGCCAATGAACTTAAGAGAAACAAGCTAAAAATCCACTAAGTAGATGCAACTGGAAGAAAATACGCTAAGTTGATGGATAGCTAGCGATCCATCCCTTATGGGTAGCTAGGGATGCATCCCTTATGTATAGCTAGCGATCCATCCCAAACGGATAGCTAACGATCCACCAAGATAGGTTGGATCACCCTCAAACTTTTCACGCTCATTCGTAGCACTAAGTAAAGGCTTCTGGTGGAAAAATATGCTAAGTTGATGAAAAGCTAGCAATTCAACCCCCTCTGGATAGCTAGCCGTCTATCCTTTATAGATAGCTAGTGATCCATGAAGATAGGTCGTATCGTCCTCAAACTTTCCAAGCTCCGTCATAGGGCTATGTAAAGGGTTTTGGTAGAAAAAATAATCTAAGTTAACGGATAGCCAGTGATCCATCCCCTATGGATAGCCAGCGATCCATCCCCTATGGATAGCTAGCGATCCATAGAAATGACTTAAATTGACTTGATATTTCCAGAGATGACTTGGCATAATAAATGGACTATTCTACACTTAAAATTTTGGCCCAAGTACTCTCTAACCAGTATAAATACAATCCTACCTGCAGCATAAAAAGAATCTTTCGGACTGGATGTTAGAACTCTGTAGAGATTATTCTTCAGTCTTCTCCTCCTACATAATAGTCATATAGGGGTTCACCATGATTCTCCAGTAAACTCTTGTACTTGTGACTTGATCTAACTTAGAAGATTCAATCATATTGTAATCTGATTCAATTTGTAACAAAATCAGTTAATAGAAAGTTATAAAACGGGCCTATGCTTCATTAAAAACTGAACCACTATAAAAAAATCTTATCTTTTTAATTTTTTTGATTTTTATTTATTTATTCTTTATATTATTGCTTTATAAGAACATGGTTGGTGCTTTCACACTCAATTTAGGGTGTTGATCCATATTTTGGGTTAATGTTTTGGTGCTTTCACTGAGAACCCAACTCAGCCTCGGATCTATTTATCTACTTTGGATCAGATAGGTTCAGAAGTTAGATCCTTAATCTCTACTGAGAAGATTTGCTGTTGAGAATCAATGGCGCCAAGAAGAAAGAGAACTAGCTCCAGAAGATACAGATAAGCTACCATTGTTGGAGAAGAAACAAACCATCAGCAAATTGAAGTCAACAACCTCAACAACCTACTGTTAGGAGCCAACTCTAGGTTCCAGGATCCTCCACATAACATAAAGTTATGACTAGGAAGAATTGAACAAGTTGATTAATGAAATTAACCATAAAATGGCAAATATTCAAAAGGCACTTATGGAAAAGATAGATTCTCTCTTAGCTCTTCAATCACTGACTACTCCCAGAATAATGCTTGAAGCTGTGGCTGCTACAAAGCAAGAGTATTCTTCTATTTCTAGCTTGAACAGAAGAAACAGAAGGCAAAAGAAAGAGGAAGCAATGGGCGGAGCTCCAAGAATCATGATTGAAATTAACTCCACCCACTGCAAAAGCACCTGCTACATACCTAAACTTAAGGGTGAAAACCCCATGGAGGGATATAACAATGGCTCTCTCCGCCTCTGAAGATGACAAAAAATTTGAGGAAGACAAATTGGATGAAAATGGGAACGTGCAAAACACTAGAAGAAGCTCTAATGCCCATGTCGCAGTACACAGTGCCAAGCAATGGACGAGAAACTGCTACTCAAACGATACTCCTAGGTGTAAGAGAACCAAGTAGATATGCTACAAATCGAGATCAATTACAAGGCCAAGCTCCTATGGTATATTGTGACCATTACCAACTGATCGGCTTCCAATTCCATCGTGGAGCTCCCACCGTTGAGTCACGAATGGTCATCAACGAAAATCGTCAAAATGGTCGTTGAAAAACTCACTTCGGGGTTGACTCGAAGTCAAACTCAGGTAATCGCCTATTTGACTCGAAGTAGATTTTGGAAGTCTTGACTCGAAGTTGAACTAGGGTAATCACCCACTTGAATTGAAGTAAACCTAGAAAATTCTGGCCCGAAATTAGACTCGGGCAAAACCTAGATTTTCTCCAAGCAAACATGTAAATGGCTCCAAGCAATGTGTGTCACCAACCCAACATTTCTAATTCTGTGACTCCGAGCAAACCATGTGCTGACTCCAAGCAAATGGAAAATTTTATCTGGTCGAACTCCAAGTAATACCACCGATCCATCAGTGCCGATCCATCTTCTTTCGACCATAACTCAAACATATGAACTCCAAATGCCTTGAAATTTGGAAGGCAAATTTATGGGGCCTTCTTTATCACTCCTGATCGATCTCACCTAGTTTGGAAAATTTTGTGGATCGCCACTGATTCATGAGCACATCGTACGTGGTTTTTCATTCGATCAGCATTTTCAATCATTCAAGCATAGAAAATCATGCATCTATCATTCTCAAGCATTATAAATAGTGGTAATTTGAAAATGTACCAGTCTGACAATGATTAGAGCTTCTTCCCTAATCGAAACCCATTCACGAAGCCGTCCAACATGCAGAATATCCGAAGAATTTTATCATGCTAACTGTGCCTTTTCTACAACTGTACAACTGATTCAAAATTGCTTTTTTACAAGTATGACTAGCATATGGATGAAGTGAGGGTGATGGACGCAGTATACTGCAAGGCCCTCAGAAATCATTAAAGGATGAAACAATCTACTACCCTGGAAAAACTACATGGGAAACTGGTTCTAAAGACTAAAAGTAGTGCAATTGGAAGAAGGCAAATCCGATGATTTGGCAAAGAATATACCAAATAGTGAAGGAGCTATAGGACCTTAGGGATCTTCTGCCCAAGCAAGGCTACTAAGACCCAGTAGAAAAGTGCCCTAACTAACAGACAAAATCAGACGAAAGGATGATTATCAAATAACACTCTAGCTAGCTAGCAACTAAGGAATGGAGTAGAACCTAAAGCGATGCCTTCTCATCCACCCTTGTCTGCTTTCTTTTTCCAAATGAACCGTATAGAGACAATGGGGCAATGCAGACACCATGGTGAAAGAATTGCTTCTAAGCCCTCGGCGATTCATGTCCTCGTCTTAGAACCAGCGTTGCTCTGGTAGCGTTGAGAAGTCTTGTCCAAAGGATCCTTGAACAAATAGATCCAACCTCTTAGTCTCCAGGAACAGATAAAATTATGTTCCCTCAAGCTAAATCCCAAAAATTTTACTAGAAGGCGTTGAATCATCGCTTTAATACCATTGGCCATTAGACACATGACCCATAACTCTTCTTGGAGTCGATGAATTATCATCCAAGGCCGTCTAGTCACCGGACATCCGGCCAAAATTTCTCTTAAAGTCGATGAATCATTGCTTTATGACCGCCTGACCATCGAACACATGACCCAAAACTCTAAGAGGAGTCGATGAATTATCACTCCAAGGCCGTCTGGTCGTCGAATATCCGACCAAAATTCCTACCGGAATTGATAAATTATCATTCCAAGGCCATCTAGTCGTTGGACGTCTGACCACAAAAACTCCTTCATGAACTAGAGCATCATGATGGTCTTCCATGAACTAAAGCGTCTTTGAAGGCAAACCGATAGATCAGCGTTCATTTGATCCAAAAAACCCATCGCAAACGTGAAGGTCTTTCACGAATTGAAGTGTCTTGAAGGCAAACTGGTAGATCAGTGGTCATTTGATCCAAAAAACCCTTCGCGAACATGAAGGTATTTCACAAACTAAAGCATTAACAAGGTAAATCGGTAGATCAGTGGTCATCCGATCCAAAAAACCCTTCATGAACGGGAAGGCCTTTCATGAACTAAAGCATCGTGAAAGTGAACTGGTAGATCAGTGAAATTTATGTACGACCGATATCCATGAAGGTGAACTGGAAGATCAGTAGTCATTTGATCCAGAGCTCCTGAAGTCAGTGAATTCATGCATTGAGGTCACTAATCGACAATCATATCATCCACTCCGCATAATTAGTGGAATCACTTCCAACGACCGATTAAACAAACAGTGCCGAACTCCCGAGCTTCAAAATCGCTCAAAGGAGCTAAGCCAAAACTGAACCGACCTCGTGGTTAATGAGAAGCTAATTCGAATTAAGCCAAGAATTCGAACTCGGGAGAACCGCATCCACTGGACTAGAGGGCAACCAAACGAGTTGTTGAAAGATCCTAGGTACATTTCAAGTGCCTTAACAGCTTAGTGGCATTGGGGGCATCGCACACACTTGAATGGCCATAGGAAGGCTGAGACTAATCATACCACAATTCTCTTACGCTCGATCAAAAATTCTAACATTCTGAGAACTATGGACTTAATGACCTAGCCAGAGCAACAAACGAAATAGAAACATAATACTTGCTTACTTCTTTCCAACTCCTCCTTTGCAACCCCTGGTGACTAGATACTTTTCCTCTTAGACTATATGCCAGTTAAAGGCTGTTTTCCAGCGGAAATTCTATCGAATTAGAAAACCGTCGAAAACTTTCGAAATAAAAATAACTGCAAGCGCACGGCGTACACTTTAGTACGTAGCGAATACAGGTCGATCCATAGGGAATTGATGATTTTAAAAATTCAATTCAATCAAATTATACCAATTTCAAATGAAAGTTAAGCTAGAGAATTAAAGAATTAACTAACTAACTAAAAGAAAAGAGAAGAAAATATAAGAGTTAAGTGACAATTTAGAGAATAAATCCACTCTCTAGATCATATAGTTCAACATATGAAATCATAGTCTCTCTTTTATGGTCATTAGTGCTTTAATTGATATGTTTATCATAAGTATGACATATTTGTGCTATTGATTAGCCAACATAAGCCATCAAACTATAACACACCCCTTAAACCGCTTACCAGCTTTCATGCAACTTAACAATGAAAATGAAATCTATTTTATTTATAGCCTATTAACTATTGATTAGAAATATAGACCAATAAATTTTAATTTCAAATCATTGTCTTATGCCATAATCATATTTTGATGAAGAAGCATTTGTGTTAGTGATTGTTTAAGCATAACCTATTTGGTGTCAACAATATAAGCTATCAAATTCAAAGCAAGAACACAAATAAAACACTTCATTGATCATCATTAAGCACAAAAAGAGAGTATGAATTATCAAATAGTTGAAGCAACTAAATTAGAGAGCTTCATTACCCCTAAATTGAAGGGGTTTAGCCTCTCATAGTTGTCATTTGATTAACAAATGTAGCTAGCAACATGAAAGCAAAAAGAAAGAAAAATGAAAGCTAATGGAAAAGAGAAGCTAATTAACAAGAATTAAAACTAATCTACTTTGTATGAAATGTAAATCTACACTACCAACATCGAAGTAAATAAACAAGGAAAGTAAAATGAACAAGTAATTAAATTGCATAAGAAAAAGAAAGTTACATGAAAATAAAAACAAATGGCTAAGTAGCCATGAAAAGAAAGAAAAGTCAACTATTCTCAACTAAATCTAAGAGAAAAGATGGACTTCATAAGAGGGCTTAAGAGTGACTAAGGAAGAAGAGGTTATATGAACATAATGAGTTATTTATGCAAGCATGAAACCCAAATCCATAATTTTAGGAATGCCCAAACTACCCTTAAGAAAGTGTGGAGGCCAAGTAATCAGTAGCTTATACTAATCATTATTTAAGTGTACATGAATCCATTAATTCCATAAGCACGTGCCTTAGCTTTTTATTTGTACATTAAGGTAGGTGGATAGGTGAGGTCCTCCATATTCTTCACTTTGAATTATTTCCATCATCATTCCTTTGTATTAATTTTGTGCATGCATGTGTCTTCATGAAACCACTCCTATTTGAGATCAAATTCCTACACAAATATATATAAGTTTCCAATTAAATTTTCTCAAAGAAATATATGCACACAAATGACTGTTTTGCCCCTATATGAAGATGGATATGTGGCAATTTGGAATTAATATGGATTTTGGTTAAAATAAGTTAAAATACCCAATATGATCATTTATTTAATTTAAGTAGATTAAATATGGTGGTAAAAATATGCACATTTACGTGCACATCAAATACCCCCACACTTATCTTTTTATTCATCCTCGAATAAAAAAACTAAGATAAATCTGTTTCTGTAGGGAGCACGATTGCATTGAGCATATGCAACAAGCTGTTAAAACTCTGAGCGTCCCTAGTAGGACGAGTGTTCTCTTGTGAGGGTTTTCGGCGAATACTACCCACAAAATCCAAATGCAGGATGTAAATATTTACAAAATGCAAGATTTATTTACAAAGAGATGAATGCAAAAAAATTTTGAAAATATTTACAATGAAGGATTTACTTTTAAATTAACACGAATAAGTTAAATATAGGTTTTGGTCATTATCTTGAAATTTTAAGACATTTACTCATCAAAATCTCCAATGAAATCAAGTTATCGTGATAATAGACAATAGTTTAACTTGTTGTTTCAGTTGATAACAAAGTGTAACTATGAACTAGATTCTTAGTTGATTATCAAAGTTTATCAGTGGTATATTCATTTCTTTTCAATAACAAGTCAAATCAAATAAGTTAAAAATAGTGCTAGGATTTCAATTGCTTACTCTCTCTTGTATTTTTGAAAATTTTACTGACGTTTACAATATTTATATGCCTAATTCAGGTAAATCGAGGTCAGATATATTACCCATGCACTGCCTTCAGGACTTATATGAGGGGAATACAGAGCGTGGCAAGTGAACACACGAGTGTGAACACCTATTGACTGTAGGCATTATTAAAAGAATTTTTATATATACACCTAGCTTGGATAAACTGAGGCTATATATGCCGATTGTGCACTGCCTTTCGGGCTTACGTGAGAAAGGTACAAAGCATGGCGAGTGTACCACAAGTGTGTACACCTGTCGACCATAGGCGTTAATAGAAAATATTTACATATATACAAATGTTTGTTTATATATATATATATATATATTTCAATTTTGTTTGAACGAGAGAGTTTTGCAAAATAATCTTAGCACCATTTAACTTAGAAGAGAAAAAATGTTACATCCTTTACTTTAAATTTACCACTTTTTAAAACAAAGATTATCAATTAGGATGTATTTAATAATTAACACGTATGAATCTTCCTACATGCTAGTTAAACCATCGTTTTTTGTTATCAAACTTTATTTTTATTTTTGTTTGGACAAATAATTTTCAAAAATTTCAATTTAGTAAACCAAAACCATATATCTATTCCATAGTGTTTCTTTAAAAATAAATCAAAAGAAAATTTGTTTTTCGGTTTTTTTTTGAGATTTTAAAAGAAAACGCAAAAATAAACCATGAAAATAAAATAAAAATGAAGATGAGTCTCCCCCTCGCACTTGATTTTGACTGTGTCCCCACAGTCAACCCAAGTGGAAGGAGAAAAAAATTGTAACAAAAATAAAACGATGACCTAAATTTACATGAAAATGAGTGGTATTTACACGAGATCAGAAAGTATATAGTCAAAAGTAAATGAAACAGTCTTCCAAAGACCGATTCTTTTGTCTCGTCAAGTGTGTGAGACACAGCTTAAGCTCAAAAAACCAAACCATAAAAGATTTCGAAGTTGAATGTTGATTTGGAAAAATGAATGTCCTTTTATTGAAAATCGTACGAATTGTTTTATTTTCGATGATTTTTGGGGTTGATAAAACAATTGATAGAAATTCAAGTTTATTTTCACCAAATTGAAATTCAAACTTGTCATTGAAAACTTCTTCAGAGTTATAGATTTCAAAATCAATATGGTGATTTAAATCTTCCCCTTCGAAATTCAATAACTCATTTTTGAAAATTCCAAAGAAAACATGTTCACTGAATTCGTCTTCCTTTATTGAATTATCAACAACTTCATTGCGTATCTCAAGTGCAAAATCCAAAGTTATTGTATTTAAAATTTTGAAATCGTGAAAAGGAAAGTCGAATTTTAAATTTGGTTCCACACCCTCAAAGAATTAAAATACAACTCAATTACCATGTTTTCAACAACTTCGTTAAGATTTTCATTTTCAATTTCAAAAGTTGCTATTTGGAAATCGTTGATTTGGGTAAAAGGTAGATTATCACTTGACTCGTCACACGTTGAGATTTGGTTTGTTATCACCTTGTTTCATACATGTTTCGAACAACAAATCCGTATGTTCATCGTAAATTTCATCTATTTGCTCAAAAAAATCAAATGTATAGTTATTAACATGAGGATTTTCACTTTGAAATTGTTGAGAACAAAGATTTTCATTCGTAACGTGGTTAAGATTATTCCCATTGCCAAATTCGTTTGAAAAGTTATTTCCATTTTCATTGTGAGTTTGAAATTCATTTTGGAGTTCGAAATTGAAGTGGCATGCGTTATAATCGAAATCGTTTGAATTTTGAATTGAATTCAAATTTTGAAATCCTTGACTCAAGCTATTACACAAATATGAATTACATAAATCATTATTCTTTGATTTTGTTGTGTAGTAAATTCAAGTAAAGGTGAAACGCTACTTTCAAGAGTCAAGGATAGTACATCATCTTGAAAATTTTGTGGTTCAAAATTTGAATCGTTTATGCAAAGTTATCGTTAAAATATCCATATGAATTTGAAGTGAAATCATATGGATTATATTGTTTTTCATAATTATTGTAAAATTCAAGTGAGTAGGGAAACTAGGACATTTTCAAGAATGTTTTTGTTTTACAAATAGAAATTATTTTTAAAAGGGAAATGTTTTGTTTTGTTATTTTAGTTTTTCAATTTTTTTTCTTTGTTTTTGAAAATATTTTACATTTTTATTGGATTTTTGATTTTCTAAGAAAAAACTAACTATTTTTTTTTTGAATTTTTTTAACTTTTGATTTGAAAATTTTCAAAGGAAAAGGAAAAAAAATTAAGTTACGAAACATTTACAATTCTTTTTAGTTTTGGATTTTGAATTTTTTTTTAAATATGCATGAACAATTGCAACTAAATGAATGTAGTGGTTAATTACAAATGTTTATCTTAAGTTAACCCAAAATTATATAATCACACTTTGTCTTAATTCAACAAGACAGTTCTCAGCCAGATAACGGACAGGATTTATCGGTGCACTATGAATCACCATAGCAATGCAACCGAAGATTTAAATAGCTTTAGAGGAACAACCACTATAATGTTTATGAACCACCATAATATTCATAAATGGTTATTACTGTAACGACACGAAATTTTCGACTTCGAAAATTCCAGATTGTTAAAGAAAAGAAGAAAGAAGAAAGAAGAAAGAACAAAAACAGAAAACAACAACATTTCACATTCGCAGCGGATAAAATATAATAACAATTAATAACTTTTATACAAAGAAAGATGTAAGTGTTACTTTACATTCAATATATCAGAGTTACAACTATATACACATAACTGGACAGTTATATCAACCTGTCTCAGGCTATCATCAATACAAACTCTATATACAGCGGTATACTTCATATTGTTTTTGCCATCCATCTCGCCTCCTAAGCTCCAAAAGGTCCTCAACTGAAAATCTGTAATACTCGGTCTGACCCGAGCATTGCATCAAAGTAACACTCGGGTCAAGCTGGAAACCAGCGTGAGTAAACCTATATAATATGAAATACCAAGCTATAACATATGTGAATATCAGGGTAACTCGTACCCTTTACGAGTTCTTATAGACAATCATTTATCACACACAACAGTTTTCAGGTTAAATGTCCATGTTACTCAATTTATTCCATCCCAGCCTGTATAATTTCATATATCTACTTTATAAAGAATTTAGTTTACTAATCGAAGTGGTTTTGGGTATTACTGATACCCGACCCCGGTCTCTTCGAATCCAATATCATTTCTAATCCAAATTGTTAAGTTTTAAAACAATACAATTCATATTGGATATCATACCACACAAAAATTTAACTCAGATAGATAACCCACATTTATGCAGTTCAACCCATTCATATCACAGCATATCTCAATTGCTCATCAGAGACAACAACAATCCAAATCATCCAAAATCATTCAACCATCCATACACAAGATTTATTAGATATATAATACCTAATTAATTTAATTAATGTCTAATTAATTTAATCACCAACTTTATTCACTTGGATTATCTTAATCCTGCTTACTTAACATTAATTAATTACAACCCAATTAATTAATCATTCCTTAATCATCAGTCTTAATTAATCATCCTTGAATAATTAACCTTAATCAATTACATTGATTAATTAACCTTAATTAATTAATCATTAATTAATTATCTCTTAGCTATTAATCCCTACTCTTCAATTATTAATCAATCAATCAATAATTAATCTTTAATTACTTAATAATTATCCAATTAATTAATTAAATGATAAATCATTTATCTTAAATTTTCTTTTTAATTACCATTTAAAATCTTACTTAATAACCTTGGAATCAAATTATCGTTAACTATTGATTAACTTAAAAACTTTGAATTAAATTAATAATTAAACACTTTACCTTAATTAATTAACCTTAATTACATGATTAATTAAGTTTAAAAACAAATTAAGAATTAACTTAATTAATTAAAACTTAAAATACTTTTCTCAACTTAATCAAACATTATTTAATCACTTATTACTTAAAATAGTTTTAAAGATAATTAATTGTATACTTAACTTCTGTTATAGCTTAAAACTTGTTAACCTTTGATTAGTAACCCGAGACAAATTTTACCCTAGCAGAAACCTAAGATTCTTCAATCTTTTCCTGAGTTCCCTCCTCTTCATTCCTTTACAAATTATCAATACCCTTTCAACCCTTAAGTAAATAAACTTTTAAAACCTTATATCCTTCTTAATTAACCACTTAATTAATTTATTAAGTTTGTTTAAAAATAATAAAAACTTCAAATAAAAGTTATATATATATATATATATATATATATATATATATATCTTAAACACCTTTAAACTTAGTTAATTTAAAACAATTTTATTTAAATCCTTTTAACCAACTCAAACTTGGATAAACCTTTATTATTTACAAAAATCTGGTTTTGTTTTAAATAAACTTGATTTTGTTTTTTTTTAAAAACTGTTTAAAACCAAATCACCAGACCCGAGTCACAGAGATGAAATCCCGAGCTCAACCCGACAACTCTTCTACTTCTTGTCTTCGAGTCAACTATACTTTCCGTCGATCCATTCCTGAGAAAACTTAATCTTCCCCAAACCACAATCGCAACCTGATACCACTGATACCCTGTGCATGTGCACACATCATCCACACTGCTCTGACCATCGCTGACCACGCCGGTATGTCGACTACAATCCTCTCACCTGAATCCGACTACCCCAAGCCTAGCAACGATCGCGAACTAAATTCGAGCACAAACGATCATCACCTGAACCAACTTGTTCCCAAAACACGCCCTGAGCCACCATCTCCGACCATATTAAGCATCGCCGTTGAACCCTCACCTTCGCCAGAGCCCTACGCTCCATTACGCCTTCATCCGATCCAACCCGATTCAACGTCTTTGCCGCATTCGCTTCGAGAACAACCACGACTCAAACATAACCTAAACCCTAGATTGCCATCGCCCACTCACCATGACGTTCCAGACAATACTTGACTATTTTTCCCACCATCCTCTTCCCATAAGCCACCCTGACATTAACCACGAGCCTCAGTTCAACATCAATCGACGACAATTGACAGTTAACCCAAATCTGTCCAACTTGCAATATCTCGCAATTTACAAACCTAAAATTCATGATTTTATTTTAAAAAATCCTAGTTTGCTAAGATGAATCAAATTATATACATGAAACAATTGATTGTTGAGGTCGAATTTTTGATATGGTTTAGCTTCTACTGAAATTTTCCCTCTATGTTAAAACCATCTTTCATTTCTACGTGATAACATTTTTAAAATTTTCATTTGAATATTACTAACAAGTTGTATTTACGCATCAACGTCTAAAAAGGATCAAGTGAAGAGATATTGAATTTTTGGTCAAGGTTTTTAAATTTGTACAACTAAAACAGAGCCAACATTTTGTGTTCAAACATGCACAACCATATACCCAGATATATATACATACAATTTAAATTAAACAATCATGCAAACAATTATTATACTTTATTCCAAATAATTACTGCATGCAACCAGATTTTTAACAGAATAAACTTTGTTTACTCACCTTATATAGAACAGAGGCCTGGAATTGTTTTTATATTGGAAAGTTTTGATCTGGATTTTTGATCAGTACTTGATTATGTTGCAACTTAAATTTGAATCCGATCTGAGATGAAATTGCTTAGCTTGCTCTTTTTGAATTTGTGGAGAGATTACTCTGAATTTCTATTTTGAATATTTGTTACCGACTCTTCTTTGTTTTTCTCATTGGTTTTAACGTTAGAGGATTTTGTTTCTAAGTTTTGGAAATTTTTACTGATCAAAGAAAATGAGAGATAGGGAATGAGATGTTTATATAGACTTAATTAGGATTTATTAAAAATAAAAGAAAATAATAATAAAATAGTGACACTTATTTGAAAATCTAACACTTGTCTTTTACAATTTATAATTCATTTACACTTGTAATTAGATACATTCTTTTACTTACATTTGTAATTATGCATGAGTTAATTAGTTTTTAAATGGTTTAGAAACTTTTATATTTAATTTCCTAATTAATAAATACATTTCTTAATTTATATAAATAAAATCCTTTAAAAGAAAATAATATAAACCAATTATATTCTAAATAAAATCATATATAATATATTTTAAATCCAATATTATTTTAAGAGATATATCTTTTGAATTTCCATTTTAAATTCAAATTCAATTTAAAATCCCTTCACACACACACACACACACATATATAATTAAACAAATACATTTTTAATTTGTTTGAAAACAATAATTTTTCTATTTAAAATCTACTTATATATATATATATAAACCATCATTATTATTTGTTTTAAAAGAATAATTTATCAGTTTTAAGTAATTATATTAGGAGATTATCAAATATTTATCCAGATATTTATAATTCAATTTTTATTATATTTTCAAATTCATATATCTAGATATCTTTTATTATCAGAATTTTTATCTGTTCAATTGAATAAACTAGTTAATTATCCAATTATCAGATGCCCAAAAGTACGGGTTATCACAATTACTCCGCGGTGGCCTAGACATCAAGAAATTAAAGTTTTCAAAAAAGAAAAATTGTCAATATACAGTTAAGTGTTATCGGTGTCTAACTGTTATTATTTACAAATTCTATGATGAAATGCAAAGCAGAAATTAAACGTGTATTAACAATACAACTACAAATGGATTTTGTTTTTGATTTTTTTAAAAATATATAAGTGCAAATGCAAGAAATCAACAATGCAACTAAAATAAAAACAAGAGATAAGTGTGTGAAACTATTTTATACGCAAGCAATTTTTTTAGTGGCGATTTTAGCAAAGCAAATCAATTATTTTTCCTTTTGTTTTGGAAAGCACTCCTTCCTTTTGCGAATTTCTACTTTGGCAATCTACCAATAAAACAAAGATATATACAAATTTTCTTTTGTTTTTTTTGTTTTTTTAAAGATAAGAGTGAAACAAAAAAGAAAAACTCAACATTTAAAATCAAGCAAAAATGAAAACAATTCTCTCAAAATCAACCCGACCTGCTAATCAAGACCCACCCGGCCTATACGACTTCACTACCAATAAACTCATTTCTGTTCCCTGTTTCAAAACAACAATTCGACAGTCAAATTAAAAAAAAACTGCGATTCTGTTAAAAAAAACACGAAATACAAATTGGATATAAAAATCGTTGTGTTGCTTGAAGGTGAGGAAGTTGCGTGGTGATCGTGAGGTGTTGCGAGTTGAATTCGATCGTTATTGGATTGGGGAATTTCGTGAAGCCGGTTGATTATCGATTGTAGGGCGCTGGAGATTGAAGTGGAGGCGGTGAAGGAAGAGTTGGTCGTGGTTGCAATTAGGGATGAAGCGTTTTGAGGCGACTCGCTAGGTCCAAGGTCGTTTGGAATGTAGTAATTGAGGATGTTGTGGTGTTCGAAGTCGTGATGCTGCTCGCGACGGTTTGTGGAGTTATATCAGGCGTTTAACAGAGGTTTGAGTGATGTGCTCTGTTTTTGACGTGCAGCAGGGGGGAGGAAATGATATTGTTTGGTATGCAATGGTAAGGTAAGGCGATGTGAAGGGTTTGGTAAGGTATATTGTAGCAAAAATGCAGACTTGAGTGGGGAGATCACTGGTTGGTTCGAATTAGAAGTAGGCACTGATGTGGTAGATTAGGAAATGGTAGACAAAGGAGATGGCGATGTAACTATATATGCAATGAAATGATCAGTGATGGCAAGAATGGCTGGAATGGTCGAAGCAACTACTGTATGACAGTAGTATTGTAGATGGATGTATTTTTTTGGTTCGGGAGTATGACAGTGCAAGTATGGCAATGAAGATGGTGAAGGCTTGCGACTGGGAGTATGACTGTAAGTAGAGGCCGCAGGAAGGTTTATGTTCGAGAACTGTGGCGATGAAGTTGTAGTTGAAATGTAAATGGTCAGGGGAAGAATGTTTTGGCAGTGATGGCAGAATGCACAGTTTGGTCAGGGGAAGAATGGTGGTCTTGTTGGAGGAAGATGTTTTTTTAACAACAGTGTTAGTGGGATGGGTTCGGGTTGTTCTTTTGCAAGTTGAATGGAAGGTTGGTTGCGTGTGGAAGAAGTGGAGATGGTGGAGGGCAGTGATTATGGAGCAAGTTTTTTGAGGAGATCGTTATGAATGGCAGAGGTGAGATGGTGGAACAAGTGCTGGAAGAATTGGAACCGTAGGCAGTGTGTTTGTTCAATATGGAGCAAGGTGTGAATTCAGTAGTCTGGTGTGGTCTGGGACTTTGTTATAGAATTGAATAGGTTAGTAGAAGCAGTGATGTCAATGGTGGAACAATTGAGAATTCAGCAGTCTGGAAGAGCTTATGTTGTGAGGTTTCTTCAAACTTTAGAAGGTGAGTCAGGGGGTTTGGTGAAGGAAGATGAGCTTAACTATGATGAAGTTGTAGTGTGGAACTATGATCAGGTAGCATGAAGGCAATGTTGTGACGATGGCAGTGGATAGCAAGTTGTAGTGATAGTCTTGTCTTGCTGTGTTAAGGATCGTGGCAATGACATGTCAGTGGAGGAGATGAAGTTTAGAGGGGTATGTGGTTGTATGTTTTTTGGCAAAGTGATGGGTGGTGTATGGGGCCAAAGAAGTGTTATGATAGTCAGAGATGGTCTGATGGTTGCTGAACTGTGATGGCTAGTGTTATGTGGTCGGAGATTGTGAGTGGAGGGACCGATGGTTCGCTTTTGAATAGAGATGAAGGTTGTAGATAGCGAGGAGTAGGCGGAGAATGTGCAAGAGGAATGGTGAGATGTAGTAGAGTTTGATGTGTGGAGCAAGGCATAAAATGCAACAGAAATGAGAGAAGTGAAGAAACAGAAGTTAGTTGCTAAAACAATGTATGAAATGTATGCAACAATGAATGGCACAGTTTCTGTTTACTGTGCAACTGTTTTTTTTTTTTTTTTTTTGAAAATGCAATTGTAACTGAAAATGTATATGATCAAAAGAGAAATGTAAAAGAAATTGGTAGATTTTTTTTTTTTTTTTTTAATATAAATCGTGTATGTTCCTTTTTTTTTTAATAGAAATGCAAAGAAACTAGAAGAACAAGAGCAAACACACAAATGAAAACAAAAATCAAAAGACAATTACACAATTTTTTTTTTAAATTGCAAACACACATACAAAATAAAACACACAAAAATCAAACTAAAATAATCCGGAAAATAGAAAATCAAAATAAATTTCCCGGCAACGGTGCCAAAAACTTGTTCGTCGGTAGAAATTCTACCGAATTAGAAAATCGTTGAAAAATTTCAAAATAAAAATAACTGCAAGCTTACGCTGTACACTTGTAGTACGTGGCGAATACGTGTCGATCCACAGGGAATTGATGATTTTAAAAATTCAATTCAATCAAATTATACCAATTTCAAGTGAAAGTTAAGGTAGAGAATTAGAGAATTAACTAACCAACTAAAAGAAAAGAGAAGCAAATATAAGAGTTAAATGACAATTTAGAGAATAAAACCACTCTTTGGATCATATAGTTCAACACATATGAAATCATGATCTCTCTTTTATGGTCATTAGTGCTTTACTTGATGTGCTCATCATAAGTATGACATATTTGTGCCATTGATTAGCCAATATAAGCCATCAAACTATAACACACCCCTTAAAGCACTTACTAACTTTCATGCAACTTGATAATGATAATGAAAATGAAATCTATTTTAAGTATGGCCTATTAACTATTGATTAGAAATATAGACCATCAAATTTTAATTTCAAATCACTTTCTTATGCCATAATCATATTTTGATGAAGATGCATTTGTGTTAGTGACTGTTTAAGCATAGTCTATTTGGTGTCAACAATATATGCTATCAAATTAAAAGCAAGAACACAAATAAAACACCTCATTGATCATCATTAAGTACAAAAAGAGAGCATGAATTATCAAATAGTTAACGCTACATAATTAGAGAGCTTCATTACCTCTAAATTGAAGGGGTTTAGCCTCTCATATTTGTCATTTGATTAACAAATGTAGCTAGCAATATGAAAGCAAAAAGAAAGGAAAATGAAAGCTAAAGGAAACGAGAATCTAATTAACAAGAATTAAAACTAATCTACTTTGCATGAATGCAAATCTACACTACTAACATTAAAGTAAATGAACAAGGAAAGTAAAATGAACTAGTAATTAAATTGAATAAGAAAAAGAAAGTTACATGAAAATAAAAACAAATGGCTAAGTGGCCATGAAAAGAAAGAAAAGACAATTATTCTCAACTAAAGCTAAGAGAAGAGATGGCCTCCATAAGAGGGCTTAAGAGTGACTAAGGAAGAAGAGGTTACATGAATATAATGGATTATTTATACAAGCATGAAACTCATAATTTGGGGAATGCCCAAACTACCCTTGAGATAGTGTAGAGGCCAAGTAATCATTAGCTTCTATTAATCATCATTTAAGTGTACATGCAGCCATTAATTCCATAAGCATGTGCATCAGCCTCTAATTTGTATATTAAGGTAGGGGGTAGGTGGGGTCTTCTATGTTCTTTACTTTGAATTATTTCCATCTTCATTCCTTTGTATTCATTTTGTGCATGCATGTGTCTTCATGAAACCACTACTACTTAAGATCAAATTCCTACACAAATATATATAACTTTCCAATTAATTTTTCACAAATAAATATATGCACACAAATGACCGTTTTCCTCTATATGAAGATGGATATGTGACAATTTGGAATTAATATGGATTTTGGTTAAAACAAGTTAAAATACCCAAATATTATTTAACTTACATAGATTAAATATGGAGGTAAAAATATGCATATTTACGTACACATCAAATACCAATTCTTTGAAGGTAGTTTGGACCAAAAACTGAGAGTCTTGCACTGAACTCCCATAAGCTCTTTCTTCATGACCATCTCCATGTAGTCAGATGTTGATCTCTCTATCATGGCAATCCTATTTGTTTGGCCATGCACATCAACCCGAGATACGAGAAGATCGTTCAAGCTACGGTTACCGATCTAAAAATCAATTATCTCATAGAAGTGATGAAATCACATTCTAGTGAATTCAAATCGTCGGACTGATAGGAAAATCGATCCTTACCTTCTAAGAACTTGTATCACTCCTCTAGCACAAGGAAGGTCCAAACTATTGTGCGCATCCCGCAAGCCACGCACTTTGCCACGCATCACTTCTTGTGCCATGGAACCACACTTTTGAAGCACGAACTACTCACATTACCTGAAGATTAGCAACGTCAAAAAGTTCCAAACCATTGTGAATCGACGGGTCGTATCGATCCCATAAGCCGCGAATTTCATAACCATGCACTCTCAAAAGCCGTTCATTTCATAAGCCACGCACTCTCAAAATTCACGCATTTCGTAAGCCGTGCACTCTCAAAAGCCATGCATTTTGTAAGCTGCACACTCTCAAAAGCTGCGCATTTCGTAAACCACACACTTCATAAGCTGCGCACTCTTAAAAGCCGTGCATTTCATAAGCTGTGCAAGCACTGCTTGATGTTGCTCTGGTATCATCAGCAAACCATCAAAAATTTCTAAGTACCGGTGTTGTCCTAACAACACCGAGAAACTTTTCTATTGCAGGATTAACAACGATTAACTCTCGCTACTGGAAAGAACCGGCGTTGCTCCGGTAATGCCAAAAAGTTTAAAAACTAAGAAGTCGAAAAAGAATTCCGATCTTTGACCAAAGTTAATATAAAAAATGTCTAAATTAAAGACATTAAAGTCACAAGTTCCCAAGGATAGGAGCTACAACGTACCTTTGAGTAGGGGCATCCAAGGAGCCATCTGGAACATCATGTCACATATCAATTGTTCAGAAAAATCAGCCTGTGGACCGAGGGGCACATAAGACATTCGCTCTAGCTTGCAATAAAAGTAGGAACTTACCGTAGTCCAGAGATAGACGATGACGGAAGGCGTTTTCAAAATCAAATCATCAACGCACAAGTTTCCAAAGACAAAAGAAAGTTCTTGACTGAGGTCTCAAACCACAACTTGTAGAAAACTAACTGTTATCTAAAGACAAACAATGACAAGGATAGAACACTCAAGATCGAGCAACTAAACCATTAATTTTCAAAGATTGGAATGACGAAAAGGTTGATATCCGCAATAATGCTATCAACCCAGCATAACGTATATGGCCGAAAAAAGCAAGGTTAAGTATCACAGATTTAAGATAAGCACTACCGAACTGCACTGGTCCATAATCAGGATAGGAATGAGCGCTAGGAATGAGCAAGGTCGTACCGGAAGCAAGGTGATGAATCACCCACCATTTCTAATTTTCTTTAAGAACCTCGAATTTGAAACCTAGAAAGAAAGGGTTCAACCTAAAAATGAAGGGTTCTATAGATAGCAGTCAGATGGTAATAAAAAATGGTTAGAGGAAACTAGTTTTTTCGTGAATAAGAATAACGATGGAATTGGTTAAGAAAAAACCTTGCATTTCCAAGGGTAACACTGCGTGATAAAAAAAGCTAAGCAATGAGAACGCCTGTGACTCCCAACCTTCTAGGACATGGCATATCCCGAAGTTAAGCAATGTTGAGAAAAGCAGCCATATTGGGTTGAAAGGGATCTACTCAAGTATACATGATCGGATGAATGATTTAGTCCTAAACGATAGGACTTTAACATTGGCCAAAGGCAAGTAGCACTAAGAAAAGATTTCTAGTTTAACGACCCGGAATTTTTGTTAAATAAATTCGTATATTTAATTGATTTTTAAATAATTAAAAGATAATTTTATAAGTCGAATAAATTTTATTTCGAATATCTAGATGTAATTGGTTAATTTAAATCGGTAATTTAATATTTGAAATTACAGAAAAAAATGGAAATTGGGTTTATTGTGATTAAAAATGATTTAAAAAGTTATATTAAATCATATTGGAGTTAGAACGAAATTTTAGAACTTTTAAAATTGAATTAAAAGTTAATTTGTGAAAATTGAATATTTTAATATTTAATCGACTAGTGAAAATAGTCATTTTTCAAATAGTCTCGGATTTCGACGAAACCAGTTTCATCGGATTTGTAATGTTATATTATTGTATGGTCCCAAATTTTGTGTCAATCGGATTTATCGTTTGTCCGGAGCAAGCCAAAACGCATAGAAATTGGTTTAATCGATTTAATTTAAAATTGATCGTTTATTTCCGTAAATCGCACAGATGATCGAATTGGCTCCCGAAACCTATTCCATTGTGTCCGGAATGCGGGTTAAACCCTAGAAATGCCAGTCACAGCACGAGATTTGGAGTCCGGATTTTGGAGTGAATAGTGTTTTTCGTTCGATTATCTATCAAAGCACCTCACAACTTCAATTTTGCAAACAAAAATCCTAACCGTAATTTTCAATGTCAGCCGCCACTTATTCATCAATGGCCGAGAATTCACCTTCTTCCTCCTCGATTTCCTTCTAATCCATCAACAATTAGCTAAAATCTTCAACTGCAATGTTGTAGAGCTCCACGAGCTCTACAAATCCAACGGGTGAGATCGTAAATGGAGCAGCGAATCGATGCAATCGAAGCTTGAAGATACCTTGTTTGCGCACGGTTTTCTGTGCAAGGGAGGAGCCGAGCTCGACCATATCTTGGCCGATGGTGGTGTTCGAGTAGTGCTTCGACGTGACGCAAGTTGATCGATGCAGAAATGGATGTAGGTGGCGCATGAATTAGGGTTTGATGGAGGCTCATGGGTTCGGTTTCGTTCATGTTACTTGGGTAATGAGCGCGCATGGGAAGGAAAGGGAGTGCGACTCTGATATGTTGTGTTGAAATCCAACGGCCCAGAATTGTTTTAGGTTAAAAAAATAAAAGAAATTGTAAAATTATTATATTAAAATTTGTATAATGTTTAAAATGCGATATCTTGTTCATACGAGGTCGGAATTGCGCGAAACATGTGTGTTGGCTCCGTTTTGTCGAGCACTACGCAATGGAGCTAGTTTGGAGCTAGTGATAATTTTGAGTAAAATTAAACGCGTGTTTAATTTTATTCGAAATAAAACACTACAACTGTTATAGGAAACTCAATGTGAGAACTTCTCACTCAATCAAATTGTTTCGATTTAAATTTTAAATAGTTAGATTTAAAATTACTTAATTGTGTGATTGGATGATAATTTTTATCTGTTGTATTGAAATAGACCCTATACGCCGTATATTAAGCGGATGTTATTTATTAAAAACATATACCGCGATAATTCCAACTTGTATGGAATTGGTATTATATATGTATTTGGAGTTGATTTTCCCGCATTATATAGCGGATGAGATCCTATTGTGCCGCATAATAGCGGATAATATTTTATAAATCTCATATACCGCGATATTCCATCTCGAAGCGGAATTGATATTGTGCTAACATCTTTGGATGCAGGGAAACAAGTTGGAGGGATCCAACTGGATTCCTCAAATGATTGAATTTGTTTCAAGTTGTGTGTTGATCTATTTATTGATCTATTATAATCTGCGTGATTATTTTTGTGATTGGAATCGTTACAGGCTAAATTTTAGCCGAATATATTTTTGGTATCGTTAGATGCCGAAAATAAATAAAATTGGAGTTTTCAAAATTTAAGTTGAGAATTCATAATAAAAATTAATTTTGGAATTTATTCATTTTAAATAAATAGACGTTGTAATTTTTATGTTATAAAAATTATGATTTTTGTGAAATATAACCGAAATGTGATTTTCAAAATAAGTAGTTGATTAATTTATAAAATTGGTTTAAATTGAGATTTTTGAATTATTATAAATGATTTATATAAAAAATTTATAAAATTGATATTTATAAATTAAAATATTGGAATTATAAAACGAGTTTTTATAAGTATTAAAATGAAATAAAAATGGATTTCATAAGTGAATGAAATTTATAGATTTATAAATTGTGAAGTTATAAAATGAATAGATTTTGTAAAATAAAAGATTTATAAGTAATTAACGTATAAATTGGATTTTGGCGTTTAAATGAGATATAAATAAAATTTGTTGATTAAGGGATTTTTATAAGTTGGAGCTTTTATAAAATATATATATATGTGAATTTATAAACGTTGTTTTATAAATCCAAAATCAATTGAATTTGATAAATTAAACATAGAAGTTTATTAAAGGAGATATATTCGTGATTTTGGACAGCGAATTATCCTTTAAGTTAAATGTTGTAATAATAAGAGTTTGGTTGGGAAGTATAGTCACGATTTTGGACAGTGAATATATTATTAAATAAAATGGATATGTTTTGGGGAAGTGATATTATAAGATGAAGTTAATTGTTTTGAAGATGTTTTAAAAGGTATTAAATATCAAAACCATAGATTTCAACATTCATTGTTGAAATAGATGTTTTCGAGAAATATAAGGAAATGGTGGACTATTACATTGTTGTTGTAGTAAATGATTTCCGAAAGGAAATGTTTTATATAGTATTGGGATTTATATATCTATTTTAAGTTCGAATCCCTATAGTAATGATTTTGGGTTGTCGTAACGATGTTTTACGCAACATTCGTTTTGACTCAAATAAATTTGTTTAAGAGAATGTTTTCCTTAAAGAATAAATTATATACTTAATTGTGATTTAAGTATATTGAATATTTTCCAAGTGTTGAAAACAAACAGATTTGTGAATTACTTATTATTAAATAAGTATGGAAATGTTTTTCCAATATAAAGTGAATGTTTTGAGATTTTATCTTATAAAAGATAAATTGAAAATGAATATTAGAAATCGATTTGGAAATCGTATATTCATAGATATTTTGGAAAGGTAAATTCACTATGGAATTTACAAAAGAAAGGGAAGTTTGTTTAAAAATAAACATTGATTTATTTTGAAGTGTAGAAATAAATTTGCGGATTTGGAACGTAAGTTCAAAATAAATCGGTAAGGATTTATTTGATTGATTTAAATGAACCATTTTAAATTGAAAATGGATAAACATTTGGAAGTGTTTCTGTTTAAGGAAATTGATTTGAAATTGTTTTCAAAGATTGAAAGGTGAAAAATGATTTGAAATTTGTTTTCAAATGGTTGAAGTGTGGAAAATATATCTTGTAAGGATATTTTTGGAAAATAAATAATTTGGGAAATTATTTGATATTGGGTGATGTTGTGAATATTGATTGATTGTTAAATAACCGACTATCAATATTGACCCTTAAATGGCTATTTGTTGTGAATTGGTTGAAATTGAATGCTACACTTATTTTTAAATTATTGCGCTCGTTATTCGGATTACCCATTCCGAATAGTGATACGACGTAATGGATAGCATTGAAGACCGGTGTTGAAGACCGGGTATTTGTGAAAACGATAGGATGACCTATCGATTGTCTCTGCACCGTTAGCTACGGTACGGAGATTTCCTTTGTGATGGGAAATTCGATCGGTATTGTGAATACCCGGATTGCAAGGGGTTCTTTTGAAGTGCCTTCGGTTCTGTTCGAACCCGGAACAGACTTGTATGGTTACATGTCCGACATTACATTTTGAGATATAAAACAGATTTCTTTCAAATACATTTCCGTTGGTGGCGGAGAATTTATTCTCTTAGCTTAACACCCTTAGAGGTTATGTAGTTGAAGGTTATCAGCGATATATTCCCAATTTGGTAATGTGGCATCCTGAGTGTTGCTGTGTGATGATTATTTATTGATCATTTGTTGATCAAAGCGTGGCTTTGTGAAAAGCGTAGCTTTGTGGACGAGACTTCGTCAGACCTCACTCCCCGGAAATGGTCAAAACAGGAATATGCGGCAAGGTTATGATGGTCGCTCCCTTTAGGGTATGTCATTTTTTTCTGGAAAGGGCGGTATCATGGTATGGAGCCCAGATACTTACTCATGTTGACACACTATATTTATTACCGTGTGATGTTGGTTATCGAGCGCTCGGATAAAGGTCCAAAGCGACCGAGGGATGACATATTCGTGTAGTAGTTACCTAGTTACAGAGGTAGCCCGGCCTTGTGTTGGCAGAGATCTAACCGTAACGTTAGGTTCTCGGGACTTCCCGCCAGAGGCGATTCCATTGACAGTAGGAAGTTCCTTAGCCTGACCATTTGTTGGAAAAATCCAAAGAAACAATACGAGCATTGTACGGTTTTAGTTGTATAACCTGCCATGGAATGCGGTGGTAACCTGCTATTGAACATGGTAGCTATAGTAGGCATACGATAATGGTCGTATGTTGGCTAAGATTTATATTCTATTTTCGAAACGTTTCATCACTATGCACTAATAATAATATCAAAAATGATTTGTTTTGCGTAGAAAGCATCTTTGACTATCATAAGGAGAAATCTCCTCCAATTCTGCATTTGCATAGTATGTGTGGGGAGGCCTTATGGCAGTTTCATTTTCCAAAAGCATTGCAGATATTTTCCACTTCTATTGTTGTTGTTGTTTTAAAGTTAAATAACTGTTTTAAGTTCTCACACCAGTCCCATGATTGACCTGGAGTTTATTGTTCTCTTCCTAAACTTTGGGTGCCCATAAATTTTCCACACGGGCAGTCTAGAGTTAGGTTATCAGGTCATTTTGGATTCAGAAGTGCTATGGAGCTCAAGTGGCGAGCTGGATGGCGAGAAGTATTACTTGTATATAATATTATCTTTCCGCTGTGTATCTCACTTGTAGGGACATGTTTGTATAACTGTCCATTGTTTTGTTGTGTTGTATATTATTGTTGTACACTCTGATGATGATGTGATGTAATAACTGATATAGTTCTTTGTTTTAAAAATTATTCATTTATCTATTATATGTTGTTCCGCTGCGATATGTGAGATTCTGATATTGTTTTCTGTTGTTTCTTCTTTCTTTCTTCCTGTCTTCTTCTATCTTTTTCTTCTACCTCTTCTTTTTAACCCTAACAATTCGGTTTTCCGAAGTTCGATTATGCGGCATTTGATACAGTGGACGTATTAATGTCGATTTTCGAGCGTCAAATAATCGCGTCGTTACATTGGGTATCGGAGCATTTGGTTAAGTGACAACCTTGGCTCTGTTGGGTGTTACTCATTAGAGATAGAGTCAGCAGTACTCTAGAATGAGTTTGAGTGTAATAATAGATATGAGCGCGTATTTGTTAGTGAATATAAAATTGTTTTATATTGTGATGATTGGTTTGTGGAGTGGTATATGGGTTCTGGTCGGTATAGTATGTACAACTCTATCGACAGGGATCTCTAAACACTTGTTCAGAACAATTCGACACGATATTGTTTTAAAATAGGGTAAATGAAATAATTTTACCCAAAACTATTTTTGTAGATAAAGGAAATAATCTTTGTAAATTATTATAGTATATGGCTGCTTGTTTGTTAGGAATTGATAATATTAAAATTATTACCATTGATTATTAAATAAGAAATTGGAATCATAATCAAAGGTTTAGAAAATAAAATCCATATACAAATGGGATTTGTAAATAATAAATTGTAAATGTGAATTGTAATTTGAAATGAAATTCCAGGGAAGTGCTTGGAAATGTTTTGAAAAGAATTTGAAAATTTTGGAGATTTGGGAAGTTTTAATCCCTTTTTGGTTTGAAAATAATTTTCAAAGATTTTGGAAAAATGTTTATGAAGGGATAAAAGCTCTAAACTCTTTTCGGTCATTGGAAAATAATTCCGGTAATGATCGCGACATCATCGGTGTTCATTTTCGGGTTTCCAAAAGAGGAATTGCTGCCAAATTGTTTTAAATTAAAGTTGTTTGGAAAATTTGGGTTTTGTTTTGGGAATTCAAAAGATAATTTGAATTGATTTCAAAATTGGTTTTGAAAGGTTGAAAATGCTCTGGAATCCTATTTTGAATATTTATCGAATTGGTAAGTGAGTTGATAACTTATACAAGTTGAATTTTGATAGAATAAATTTAACTTAAAGGATGGAGTTAAATTAAAGTAAGTATAAGTGAATCAATTAAATAAAGTGAATTTAAAGAAAGGTCCAAGGAGGCTAAGTGAAATGATTACTTAAAGAAAATTTATTAAGTTAAAAATAAATTTGAGTAGTAACAAATGGATTGGAAGTGAGTTTGAATTATGAAAATAAAACCGTGGATGGATAAATAAATTTACAATTGCAAGTAAATGTAATTGAAATTGAATATTGAAATGGAATATAGCTTAAGTAATATTGAATAAAGTTGATTTTGGTATCAAAGTAAATTAATAAAGTGAAGTTATGAATATGAACTTGAGTTATATAAAGGAGATTCTACTTTATTTGTAAAGTAAATTGGTAATTGAACTAATGAATTGAATATTAATCAATTGAATGTGATAAATTGATATGGAAATAATGAATATAAGTGTTAATTCATTAAAGCTAATTAAAAGTGTTAAACCAAATTGAAGGTAAATAAAGTGGATATGAATGTTGAAGGTAAAGTGAATAAATTCGGCTGTGTTGGACATACATTGGTTGTTAGATTATTGTTGATGGATTGAATAGAAATTCATATGTAATTGAATGAATAAAATTGAAAGCTAAAGCAATTAAATTCAAATTGGAAGTTAAGTAAATTTAAATTGAACGGAATTTGATTTGAATTGAAAAAGAACTAATGTGAATGTAAATTAGTGAATGTAAACTAATTGAAAATGAATAATTGAATGTCGTTGCATATGAATTGTTTGTAAACAATTACAAGTAATGTCAAAATCATATAAGTTGTTTACAAACCTTGTTTAGTATGCATTTCTTTTAATATGCATGTGTTGTAGTTGTTTAAAAGAGTAAATGTTAATAACTTCTTATATATGTCACTTACGTGTTTATATTGAGTAAGTATAGGTACCGGGGCTACCGTTAGCGGGATTTGGTTGCGCAAAATGTTAAATAAATAACTGCTTTGCTTAAAAATGCTAAAAAGATATGCCTACGCAATAAAAATAGGAAATATGAACTGTTTTTCTGTTTTTCCGACCAGGTGGGTCGATGTATATATATTTATCTCTATTGTGATATTGTAAAAGCTCCTCCGTACAAAGGAGGTTATGGCGAATTTTTTTGAAAATTTAAGGCGTTAGAAAATTTTTGGGAAATTTTGGAAAAAAAATTCTGAAAACTATAACTTTGATTTTGGAGTTAAAAGTTAAACGATGTAGTTGGTTTAGGAAAAGTAAAACTAAGTGTGATTTGAAAACTTAGTAAATATTTTGTAAGAAGTTTAAATATTGAGTTTTTGGAAAAGTTAAACACTTAGGAGGTTTGTAAATCAAATTTAAACGGTTTGTTTTGAAAAGTTAATGGATTTCAAAACTCTTTCTTACTTGGCAATTTCGAGGGCGAAATTCTTTTAAGGGGGGAAGTTTTTAACGATCCGGAATTTTTGTTAAATAAATTCATATATTTAATTGATTTTTAAATAATTAAAAGATAATTTTATAAGTCGAATAAATTTTATTTCGAATATCTAGATGTGATTGGTTAATTTAAATCGGTAATTTAATATTTGAAATTATAGAAAAAAATTGGAAATTGGGTTTAATGTGATTAAAATGATTTAAAAAGTTATATTAAATCATATTGGAGTTAGAATGATATTTTAGAACTTTTAAAATTGAACTAAAAGTTAATTTGTGAAAATTGAATATTTTAATATTTAATCGACTAGTGAAAATAGTCATTTTCAAACAGTCTCGGATTTCGGTGAAACTAGTTTCATCGGATCCGTAATGTTATATTATTGTATGGTTTCAAATTTCGTGTCAATCGGATTTACCGTTTCTCCGGGGCAAGCCAAAACGCATAGAAATTGGTTTAATTGATTTAATTTAAAATTTATCGTTTATTTACGTAACTCGCACAGATGATCGAATTGGCTCCCGAAACCTATTCCATTATGTCCGGAACGCGGGTTAAACCCTAAAAATGCCGGTCACCGCGCAAGATTTGGAGTCCGGATTTTGGAGTGAATAGTGTTTTTCGTTCGATTATCTATTAAAGCACCTCACAACTTCAATTTTGCAAAACAAAAACCCTAACCCTAATTTTCAATGTCAGCCGCCACTTATTCATCAATGACCGAGAATTCACCTTCTTCCTCCTTGATTTCTTTCTAATCCATCAACAATTAGCTAAAATCTTCAACTGCAATGTTGTAGAGCTCTGCGAGCTCTACAAATCCAACCGGTGAGATCGTAAATGGAGCAGCGAATCGATGGAAATCGAAGCTTGAAGGTACCGTGTCTGCGCACGGTTTTCTATGCAGTGGAGGAGCCGAGCTCGACCATATCTTAGCCGATGGTGGTGTTCGAGTAGTGGTTCGACGTGACACAAGTTGATCGATGCAGAAGTGGATGTAGGTGGCGCGTGAATTAGGGTTTGATGGAGGCTCATGGGTTCGGTTTCATTCATGTTACCTGGGTATTGAGCGCGCGTGGGAAGGAAAAGGAGCGCGGCTCTGATCTGTTGTGTTGAAATCCAAGGGCCCAGAATTGTTTTAGGTTAAAAAACTAAAAGAAATTGTAAAATTATTATATTAAAATTTGTATAATGTTTAAAATGCGATATCTTGTTCATACGAGGTCGGAATTGCGCGAAACAAGTTGCGTTGGCTCCGTTTTGTCGAGCACTACGCAATGGAGCTGGTTTGGAGTTGTTTAGAGCTAGTGATAATTTTGAGTAAAATTAAACGCGTGTTTAATTTTATTCGAAATAAAACGCTACAACTGTTATCGGAAACTCAAGGTGAGAACTTCTCACTCAATCGAATTGTTTCGATTTAAATTTTAAATAGTTAGATTTAAAATTGCTTGGTTGTGTGATTGAATGATAATTTTTATCTATTGTATTGAAATAGACCCTATACGCCGTATATTAAGCGGATGTTATTTATTAAAAACATATACCGCGATAATTCCAACTTGTATGGAATTGGTATTATATACGTATTTGGAGTTGATTTTCCCGCATTATGTAGTGGATGAGACCCTATTGCGCCGCATAATAGCGGATAATATTTTATAAATCCCATATACCGCGATATTCCATCTCGAAGCGGAATTGGTATTGTGCTAACATCTTTGGATGCAGGGAAACAGGTTGGAGGGATCCAGCTGGATTCCTCAAATGATTGAATTTGTTTCAATGTTGTGTGTTGATCTATTTATTGATCTATTATAATCTGCGTGATTACCATTGTGATTGGAATCGTTAAAGGCTAAATTTTAGCCGAATATATTTTTGGTAACGTTAGATGCCGAAAATAAATAAAATTGGATTTTTGAAAACTTAAGTTGAGAATTCATAATAAAATTTAATTTTGGAATTTAATTTTAAATAAATAAACACTGTAATTTTTATGTTATAAAAATTATGATTTTTGTGAAATATAACCGAAATGTGATTTTCGAAATAAGTAGTTGATTAATTTATAAAAATGGTTTAAATTGAGATTTTTGAATTATTATAAATGATTTATATAAAAGATTTATAAAATTGATATTTATAAATTAAAATATTGGAATTATAAAACGAGTTTATATAAGTATTAAAATGAAATAAAAATGGATTTCATAAGTGAATGAAATTTATAGATTTATAAATTGTGAAGTTATAAAATGAATAGATTTTGTAAAATAAAAGATTTATAAGTAATTAACGTATAAATTGGAGTTTGGCATTTAAATGAGATATAAATAAAATTTGTTGATTAAGGGATTTTTATAAGTTGGAGTTTTTATAAAATATATATATGTGTGTGTGTGTGTGTGTGAATTTATAAACGTCCTTTTATAAATCCGAAATCAATTGAATTTGATAAATTAAACATAGAAGTTTATTAAAGGAGATATATTCGTGATTTTGGACAGTGAATTATCCTTTAAGTTAAATGTTGTAATAATAAGAGTTTGGTTGGGAAGTATATTCACGATTTTGGACGGTGAATATATTATTAAATAAAATGGATATGTTTTGGGGAAGTGATATTATAAGATGAAGTTAATTGTTTTGAAGATGTTTTAAAAGGTATTAAATATCGAAACCATAGATTTCAACATTCATTGTTGAAATAGATGTTTTCGAGAAATATAAGGAAATGGTGGACTGTAACATTGTTGTTACAGTAAATGATTTCCGAAAGGAAATGTTTTATATAGTATTGGGATTTATATATCTATTTTAAGTTCGAATCCCTATACTAATGATTTTGGGTTGTCGTAATGATGTTTTACGCAACATTCGTTTTGACTCAAATAAATGTGTTTAAGAGAATGTTTTCCTTAAAGAATAAATTATATACTTAATTGTGATTTAAGTATATTGAATATTTTCCAAGTGTTGAAAATAAACAGATTTGTGAATTACTTATTATTAAATAAGTATGGAAATGTTTTTCCAATATAAAGTGAATGTTTTGAGATTTTATCTTTTAAAAGATAAATTGAAAATGAATATTAGAAATCGATTTGGAAATCGTATATTGATAGATATTTTGGAAAGGTAAATTCACTATGGAATTTATAAAAGAAAGGGAAGTTTGTTTAAAAATAAACATTGATTTATTTTGAAGTGTGGAAATAAATTTGCGGATTTGGAACGTAAGTTTAAAATAAATCATTAAGGATTTATTTGATTTATTTAAACGAACCATTTTAAATTGAAAACGGATAAATATTTGGAAGTGTTTCCGTTTAAGGAAATTGATTTGAAATTGTTTTCAAAGATTGAAAGGTGAAAAGTGATTTTAAATTCATTTTCAAATGGTTGAAGTGTGGAAAATATATCTTGTAAAGATATTTTTGGAAAATAAATAATTTGGGAAATTATTTGATATTGGGTGATGTTGTGAATATTGATTGATAGTTAAATAACCGACTATTAATATTGACCCTTAAATGGCTATTTGTTGTGAATTGGTTAAAATTGAATGCTACACTTATTTTTAAATTATTGCGCTCGTTATTCGGATTACCCATTCCGAATAGTGATACGATGTAATGGATAGCATTGAAGACCGGTGTTGAAGACCGGGTATTTGTGAAAATGATAGGATGACCTATCGATTGTCTCTGTGCCGTTAGCTACGGTATGGAGATTTCCTTTGTGATGGGAAATTCGATCGGGATTGTGAATACTCGGATTGCAAGGGCTTCTTTTGAAGTGCCTTCGGTTCTGTTCGAACCCGGAACAGACTTGTATGGTTACATGTCTGACATTACATTTTGAGATATAAAGCAGATTTCTTTCAAATACATTTCCGTTGGTGGCGGAGAATTTATTCTCTTAGCTTAACACCCTTAGAGGTTATGTATTTGAAGGTTATCAGCGATATATTCCCAATTTGACAATGTGGCATGCTGAGTGTTGCTGTGTGATGATTATTTATTGATCATTTGTTGATCAAAGCGTGGCTTTGTGAAAAAGCGTAGCTTTGTGGACGAGACTTCGTCAGACCTCACTCCCCGGAAATGGTCAAAACAGGAATATGCGGCAAGGTTATGAGGGTCGCTCCCTTTAGGGTATGTCATTTCCTTCTGGAAAGGGTGGTATCATGGTATGGAGCCCAGATACTTACTCATGTTGACACACTATATTTATTACTGTGTGATGTTGGTTATCGAGCGCTCGAATAAAGGTCCAAAGGGACCGGGGGATGACATATTTGTTTGTACCAACATTGGGCACAACACTCTTCAGAAGTTTTTTAAGAGATAATAAATGAAGAATGTAAATTGAAAATGAGGATTATCTAACAAAAACTCCAAATAACAGTAAAGTAAAGGCAAAGACAAGCGATTTATAGTGGTTCGGCGAGTTGCCTACGTCTACTGTGAAATTTTTGCAGCTTTATTGATTCTCTTTGAATAGTTACAAGTGATTACAACAAACGACAGCGAAAAACAACTTGAAATTCGAAATCAGCAGCAAGGGGAAGTTGCAAGTCTTGATCCGCCAGAGTCTCGGTGCTTCAGAATTCAAAAAGATCCCTCTTCTGTAGGCGGTAGGGCTCTATTTATAGGCGTAGGAAGCTGAGATTCCGCCCAAACTTCGCGAGACTCGGTCTGGCACGTGAGGGGGCCCACGCGACCGTTTCCTGAAAGTTTCAGCCCGATCTGACATCGATACGAAACCATTTCGTGTCGATCGAGATGATGTCCAATCGATCTGAAATTTGGTTGGAAGCTTCCTTAGCTTGTGCGTAGTCTCCTCTGAAAATTTCATAGCATTTGGATCAATGGATCGAGAGATATGGTCGATACGAAATAGGATTTTCCGGTTCCTGTCTGGTTCGAATCGATGCCTTCGACTCCATCAGCTCACGTGGTTCTGTGGTGAGGTGGCGTGCGTCCTCCGAGTCGAACCGGTCTTTTCTCCGAGTTGAACGCATCAATTCCTTAGATCTTGCCTAATTTGCATCGAGGATCGACACGTCATCTAAGCTTGTTGACTTGGTGGATTCGAAGTGATCGTTATCCATGGAATCGAACAACTGTCACATCGATGGATACGAATTAACAAAGGTTGATGGATACGAACAGGCCTTTATTCGATGGAGTCGAGACACATAGCTTCCCGATGGATACAAAGTCAATCAATGTGAACTGGAGCCCTTTGATGGATACGAAGCAGGGCAACCTGATGGATACGAAGTGTTCTGACCTGATGGGTATGAAGCAGGGAGATGTCAATGGATTCGAATACGATCGAGTCGAACCGAGGTACCCCGATGGATTCGAACTCGATTGATACGAACTGTCTTTCCTTGATGGACACGAAGCAGCTGGTCTTCTGATCGATACGAAAACTATCGATTCGAACTGGAGCTTGGGGGTTGGATACGAAACCGAAGCTCATTTCTTCTCTTTGAATCGATCATAACTTGAGCATACGAACTCGGATTGATCTGAAACTTGGAATGTTGGTTCTCTTGGCTTTGCTTGTCATGCCTTGTCAGTTGTAGCTTGATCCGGACTCGGGCAAAATCCATCGATTTCCTTAGCGAACCTATGCATGCTTGGTATCCAGGAAGATCAATCTCATGTCTGTAACCATTTCTTTTGATATCTCGGCCTTGCCAAAAGGCGGGATAACATTTGCCCCCTAAAGTTTGTCTTGTGGGAACATGACGTGCTTTGAAAAGCCGCGGTCTTTATTGATGCAGCGAAAATACGAAAAAAACAATGAAATCGATGGAACTGGCAATCGGTGGATTGAAGATACTGAAATGCCCAAATTCGTTGATCCAAAGATACCGAATTCTAGCTATCTCTGACACGTTGATCGTGCACGATACCGTGAAGAGAGATCTACAATTCTTCGAGCGTTGATCAAGCGCACTTGATTCCGCGAATTGGCTTCAACGATCGAAGATTCGAGCGCACTCGAATGTCGAAAGTGGAGATAGGAGATCACACTCAACTACCAATTTAATGAAAGCACAAAGCTAACAAACAAGAATTTTATTCAAAATGAACCTAGTTACAAATGACCAACACAACCGCTATTTATAGCGTTTTACAACTCTGACCCTTAAGTCGTTACACGACCTACGACTTACTTAGGTCGTACGCGACCTAACTACTTACAACACAACACTGGTACGCGACTTACAGTAGTCCGCGACCTAACAACATGCGACTCAATGACATAACACTTGGCCGACCTACGACCTTCAATACAAACGACCTAAGTACCATGCAACACACATGACCTAACTGACTCGAGTTACAACACATAGCGACTTAAAGACAAACACGACCCAAAACTGGAGCGACTTAAAAGGTACAGTGGTACAAGAAATCCAAGCGGCATGAGCTTCAGCGACCTAAAACCATCAACGACTTAAGTTTGTATGCGACCTAACATAGGTCGTACCGAGATAAGGTCGAAGCGACCTACGTAGTTAACTTCTGGATATCCTCACGCGACCTAACTAGGTCGTTCAACATGGGTCGTAGCTCGTCCATACCTTCTGAGCGACTTAAATCTTCAATATAGCAACAATGCGGTAGACCGTTAGGTCGTTGGCGACCTAAAGTACATTTCACTAGGTTAGGTCGTTGTTTGTTAACTCGTGCGTCTCTATTAGGTCGTTAGCGACCTAAATATCCCGAGCGATCTAAAACCGTGTCCTCATCCGAGCGACCTAAGGCTTCGTTAGTTCGCGTTGCATCATCCTCCCCCGGTTGACAGAAATTCGACCTCGAATTTTCACCATCTTCTTCCACAACAAGTTCATTTCCCTGATACGGAATTAGGTATTTGACGTTGAAAACATCTGAAGTATGAATATCATCTGGTAATTTCAATTGATACGCATTCTCATTGATTTTCTTCAAAATTTCTACAGGACCAATCTTTCGCACCTTCAATTTATTGTACGTTCCCACTGAAAAACGATCTTTTGTCAACACTGCGTAAACCAAATCACCTTCCCTGAAATCCACACTTCTCCGCTTCTTATCAGCCAGTTGTTTATACTTTTCATTAGATGCAAGCAACCGTTCATGAACAGTCTTGTAGCACTCCTGCAACTCATTTACGAGATCACAAGCCCGCTTAACAACTGCCTTCTGATATGGCACTGTTGTTAGGTCCAGCGGTCCCTTTGGAATTGTCGAATAAACAACCTGAAATGGGCTGAACCCTGTGCTTCGATTAACCGCATGGTTGTGAGCAAACTCCGCTTGACACAATTTCAAATCCTAACTCTTCAAATTGTCTTTCACAAGACATCTCAATAAGTTTCCCAACGATCTGTTAACCACCTCCGTTTGCCCATCAGTTTGCAGATGGTAAGCGCTACTATGATTCAGCCTCGTTCCGACCATCTTCCACAAACTTAGTCAAAAATGACTCAGAAAACGAGTATCTCTGTCTGAAACAATAGACTCTGGCAACCCATGAAGTCGATAGATCTCTTTGAAATATAACTAAGCAACATGAACATCATCCGCCGTCTTCTTGCAAGCAATAAAATGTGCCATTTTCGAAAACCGATCAACCACCACATAAATGGAATCGTTACCCCTTTGAGTTATAAGCAAACCCAAAACAAAATCAATACTCACATCAACCCAAGGTTTAGTCGATACAGGTAACGGTACAATCCTGCATTGGTCGCTGTTCCCTTCGAAACCTGACGGATATGACACCTCTTCACAAATCTCTCTACCTCTTTCCTCATTGATGGCCAAAAATAAGATTGTGAAATTAACTGTAAGGTGCGATCCCGTCCAACATGTCCTTCTTCATGCAACTCTTTAACAATCTTCATTCTCAAGCTACAGTCTGGTATGCATAATCGATTCCCCTTGAACAAGAATCCATCAACCAACACAAATTCATCAGTACTCCCATCCTTAACTTTCTCAACAAACTTTGCAAAGTAAGGATCCTCTTCAACCAACTCAGGCAATAGTTCAAATCCTGTTACTTCAACTTTCAACGTTGTCAACAAGTGATTCCTCCTGCTCAAAGCATCAGCCACACGATTCGACACCCCTGATTGGTGCTTCACGACAAAATTAAACTGTTGTACATACGCAATCCATGATGCATGTCTCGCTAAAATCTTGTCCTGACCTTGTAGATGTTTCAACGCCTCATGGTCAGTATATAACACAAATTCCTTCTGAAACAGATAATGTCTCCAGTGCTTCACAGCTTGAACAATTGCGTAAAATTCCACGTCATAAGTGCTATATCTCAACTTAGCTCCAGACAATTTCTCACTGAAATAAGCAACTGGTCTTCCTTTCTGACTCAAAACTCCACCAATTCCAACTTTCGAAGCATCAGTATGCAATTCAAACAACAACTGAAAATCTGGTAAAACTAGAATTGGCGCAGCCGTCAATAGTGTCTTGATCTTCTCAAAAGCAACCCCTGCTTCCTCTGACCACACAAACTTCTTCCCTTTCATGCAATCGGTTACAGGTGCCATCACACTGCTAAAGTGTGGAATGAATCTTCGATAAAAAGATACCAACCCATGAAAGCTTTTTATTTCAGTGATCGTCTTTGGTCGTGGCCAACTCCTGACAGCCTCTACTTTATTCTCATCCACTTGAATACCTTCCTTCAACAGAACGTACCCCAAAAACAAAACACTGTCCTCATAAATACGCACTTCTTTGCTGCAGCGTAAAATTTCTCCTATCGTAGAATCAATAGTACTTCACGCAAATGTTGGACATGCTCTTCCATACTCCCACTATAGATCAAAATATCATCAAAGTAAACTACTACAAACTTCCCAATGAATGGTCTAAAAATCTGATTCATTACTCTCATAAAAGTACTAGAAGCATTTGACAATCCAAACGGCATAACCAGCCATTCGTATAAACCTTCCCTGGTTTTAAAAGCGGTCTTCCATTCATCACCCGGTCTAATACGAATCTGATGGTATCCACTCTTCAAGTCAATCTTCGAAAACACAACAACCCCACTTAACTGATCAATCAAATCATCGAACCTTGGCATATGAAATCTGTATCTCACAGTCATCTTGTTTAGAGCCCGACTGTCCGTACACATCCTCCACGAACCATCCTTCTTTGACACCAATAAAGCTGGCACTGCACATGGACTCAAGCTCTCCTGAACACGCCCTTGTTCTAACAACTCCTCCACCTGCCTTCTCAGTTCCTCATGCTCCTTAGGATTCATCCTGTAATGTGGCCTGTGTGGTAATACTGCCTCTGGCACAAGATCAGTCTGATGCTCAATATCCCTCAACGGTGGTAACTCCGTTGGCAACTCCTCAGGAAACACATCTCTGAATTCTTCCAATATCGGCTTTACTTCCTCTGGAACTTTAACAGATTCAGTGGCTTCATGTCCAATCAACAAAAACACCTCTGGACTCTCCTCTACTTCTTTGATGAATTCCTTCAAAGTCAACAAAGTCTTCAGTTCCTCAATCTCTTCTGATTTGCTCTCTCCTTGCTGTCTCTTCTTTGGAATTAAAATGATCTTAACACCTTCAAACATAAAACTGTAGCTATTGGTTCGACCGTCATGTTGCACTGCTCGATCATACTGCCATGGTCTTCCCAAAAGCAAGTGGCAAACATCTATTTCCACAACATCACACCAGATCTCGTCTTTATACTTCTTCCCAGTAGAAAATGGAACTTGAAATCGCCTTTCCACCTTCACCTCTCCTCCTTTTCTCAACCACGCTAATTTGTAAGGATTTGGATGCTTCTCCGTCTTCATCTTCAACTTCCTCACAGCTTCGGTAGAAATAATATTGTCACAACTTCCTGCGTCAATCACAAATTTACAAACCTTCTCCAATATAGTGCATGTCGACTGAAAGATATTACTCCTAAACCAACTAGCTTCTTCTTCCTGCTTCGGTGTTAAACAAGACCTCCTCATCATTAGATTACATCCTTCATCTCCTGACGCAATATCCTGTTCATCCTCCTCAGCTGGACTAGAATAACCTTCATCAACATTCTCACCTTCAGCTTCAACAATCATAGTTCGTTTCTTCGGCTTCGGACATTCATTACTCTTGTGACCCACTTCCTGGCAATTATAACATTTGAAACTGTTGTTGACCATCGCCTTCGCAACTTCATTCATAACTGGTTTACTGACAGATTTAGAAACATTGGAACTCCCACTAACACCCTTGCTCTGAGTATTGGAACTTGGAAACACACCACCTCCTCGCCTTCCCTGCTTTTCCCAAGCCAACGCCTTCTGATGTGCCTCTGCAACAGTTTTATGATCAAACATGTTCACCATGTCTTGAATCTGCATCCTCAACCCTCCAACAAACCTCGCAGTCAATTGTTCCTCTGTCTCCATAATGTCATTTCGAGCAATCAGTGATAAAATTCATCAGCATAATCATTAACAGTCTTCGTCCCTTGCCTCAAATTCTGCAATCTCTGATACATGAGTGATTGATAATTATATGGCAAGAACGTAGATCTCATCAACTTCTTCATCTTCTCTCATGATTCAACCTTTGACTTCCCCATCCGTTTTCATGTAAGTTTGGTTTGCTGCCACCACGCCATAGCTCTACCTCTCAAACGAGTAGCAACCAACTTCACTCTTCGATTCTCGGGAACCTCTTTGAAGTCAAAAATTTCTTCAACATTAGACAACCAAGCCAGAAATTCTTCTGCTACCATACCACCTTTGAATTCTGGAATTTCTGTCTTCATCCCCGACTCCCAACGTCGATCATCTTCTACATCCCGGTATGAATTTCGAACTTGGTCTCGATCTCGATAATGAATGCTAGCTCTATCACCATCTTCATCATAATTAAATGTACGTCTATATCGATCTCGACCATCAACATCCCTTCGTTCACGCATGTCTCTTTGACTATGTCTCTCTTCATCTCGATATGGCTCATCTTCAAACTCACGTGGAGTTCTTCTCTCTTCTTGTCCATATTCATGGTGATCTCTTCTCGATGAAATTGATGTTTCTCTCCTTTCTCTAAAAGATTGTGGCGACACCCTCCTCGCTTCCGTAACCGATGGCGAAACTCTGTTTCCTCCATGGTTCGAGTTTGGTGACCTTCTTCGTTGATTCATATCAATCATTAATTTTTCCAATCTACCAATGCCTTCATCTAACTTATCATTGAATTTGTTGCTAATGCGTTGTTCCATCTGTTCAGCATCTTCTCTCTTGTACAAGTCTTTAACATTTTGATGGCGATTAGCTCTTCTCGGCGGCATTGTAGAATTTCAACACAAACTTCAAAACTTCAATTCTCGGCCTGGTTCAAACAAAATGATACACGGCGCAAACTTCAACACAAAGCTATGCTCGGCCTTCACTTCAACAAATGATACCAAACTGATGCTTCAATTCTCGGCTCAAACACTTCAAATACTTCTCCTTGGCTCCAAGACTCGGCTTAGCTATTATTGGCTAAGTCTAGCTCTGATACCAATAATGATGCAGCGGAAATACGAAAAAAACAATGAAATCGATGGAACCGGCAATCGGTGGATTGAAGATACTGAAATGCCCAAATTCGTTGATCCGAAGATACCGAATTCTAGCTATCTCTGACACGTTGATCGCGCACGATACCGTGAAGAGAGATCTACAATTCTTCGAGCGTTGATCAAGCGCACTTGATTCCGCGAATTGGCTTCAACGATCGAAGATTCGAGCACACTCGAATGTCAAAAGTGGAGATAGGAGATCACACTCAACTACCAATTTAATGAAAGCACAAAGCTAACAAACAAGAATTTTATTCAAAATGAACCTAGTTACAAATGACCAACACAACCGCTATTTATAGCGTTTTACAACTTTGACCCTTAAGTCGTTACATGACCTACGACTTACTTAGGTCGTACGCGACCTAACTACTTACAACACAACACTGGTACGCGACTTACAGTAGTCCGCGACCTAACAACACGCGACTCAACGACATAACACTTGGTCGACCTACGACCTTCAATACAAACGACCTAAGTACCATACAACACACACGACCTAACTGACTCGTGTTACAACACATAGAGACTTAAAGACAAACACGACCCAAAACTGGAGCGACTTAAAAGGTACAGTGGTACAAGAAATCCAAGCGGCATGAGCTTCAGCGACCTAAAACCATCAACGACTTAAGTTTGTACGCGACCTAACATAGGTCGTACCGAGATAAGGTCGAAGAGACCTAAGTAGTTAACTTTTGGATATCCTCACGCGACCTAACTAGGTCGTTCAACATGGGTCGTAGCTCGTCCATACCTTCTGAGCGACTTAAATCTTCAATATAGCAACAATGCGGTAGACCGTTAGGTTGTTGGCGACCTAAAGTAAATTTCACTAGGTTAGTTCGTTGTTTGTTAACTCGTGCGTCTCTATTAGGTCGTGAGCGACCTAAATATCCTGAGCGATCTAAAACCGTGTCCTCATCCGAGCGACCTAAGGCTTCGCTAGTTCGCGCTGCATCATTTATCCTGAACAATCGTTGCTCTTTTGCCAAAGGTTGTGTTTTCTGCTGAAAGTTGTATTCCATGCTGTTGTAACTGATTACTATGTGACGGAGATTAGCTGTTTGTCATATATATGAATTTCGTGTCGATCCTCTCCTGAATCGACGTGAAATTTGAGTTGCAACAACGTTTGATAGTTGTTTTATGGAGTCCCTTCGCATCGATCCTCTCCTGAATCGATATAGAAGGTTGTAAAAATTGACTCCGCATTGATAAATCAAAAATTCGTCGGAGGCGAAATGTTCGTTCGTATCGATGCTGATGCTTCAGTTGTGGTGGATACGAAACAGCTGTTCGTATCGATAATCTCAAACTTCGGTGAACTCCGTTTCGTATCGATGAATTTTTGTTGCATCGCTCCTACTGTATAAGTCATAATGGACACAAAATTGTCGTTCATAGTGATATGCAGTGGATGGAGTTGAGAACTTGTTAATGTGAACAGGGGCTTCGAGTCGATGCACTCACTGTTCGTTTCGCATCGATGCGACCCTATGTTTTCAGCATGGCCTTAGTTGTGTGCTTCGTATCAATGAAGCCTCAAGTATATGGATTCGAAGGGAGCTTTCGAACCGATCTGTGGATTGACCGGTTGTGACCGGTCGGGTTGACTGGGATGCGAAACGACTTGGTCATCTTCTAGGTCTCATATAAATAGTTGGGACTTTGCCATTTTTCACTTTTTACTTTTTACTTTTCACTGCCGCCTCCAGTCCTTGCATCATTTCAGAAACTCGAGAAAGAGAACAACAGTGCCAGTGACTTCGATTCGAATCAAATACAAACCTTTAATTCTTCGAATCCCGATCTCAAATTAGGTAACCGACTACGAAATAAAAGCGATCATGCTATACCAGATCCACTTTTTCTTCATCGATTATCCACTCTGGTGATTGGTAAAGCCAGATCTGGCCCAAAGTTCAATGGCCATAGCAATGTTCCTGGAGATTGGAGAAGAAAGAGTGGAAAAGGCATAAGTAAATCGATCTGGGGGGCTTGCGTTCGAATCGACGAAGGCAGCGATGTTTTTCTCTAGATTTCGCATTGATCCCTGAGATACTCTAACGGTAGTGATGCAGTTCGTATCGATGGCTATGGGGATGGATCGTATCGATACGAAATGATCGATACGAAACATAGGTTACCGATCGATTCGAAGATCTCGGCTTTAGATCGATACGAACAATATCTTTGTGACCGATACGAAGAGTATTGACTCGACCGTGATCGGCATTAAGCTGAGAGCTTCCTGATCGGTACGAACCAGGTAGCTAGGGATCGAATCAAAATCATCTCATTCTGATCGATATGAACTCGTCCCTTGACCATCGATTTGAAATGTGCCCCCGGTATCGATTCGAAGTTGCACCTAGATGGACTCGAACGAGCTCCCTATCCTCGATTCGAAACCTTCTATGATGAATACAAAAAATTTGACATTCATTTAGCATAATTTCGATGAGCTTCATTCTTTCATATTTGGACTTGATTAAATTGCACACTTGACCATAACTTGAAGCTCGTCGATGGAACCATAGCAACCTTAACTGCTTGCACATCTTTTTTAACTTTGGAAAAATTCATTCAAGTAATGCATTGCATTGCACAACACACACTCATACACTTTACACCGGGGAATGCATGGGCTCTTTGTCGTCTAACAATAATTTTTCATAAGTTAGCCAGTTATGGAACCACCAAGTTCGCAGCCGCAAGAAAACCTGCATGAAATCCAAAGTACAGTCCCTTCGAGACTAGAGGTTCCTGACATTGAGCCCGAAGTTGTCGGTCCCGCCCCGGATGAACTACCCAATGCATCACTCATTCCTAATCCACGAGACTCTGTCCTATCTCACATCTTTGAAGATATGTTGGGGAGAGTATGCTTAAGGCATGGCCTGTCGATGGACGACGTGTTATTGCCGGGACCAAATGATAGGCCACACAATCCATCGGAGGGATACACTGCATTCAACCGTCATGCGTGTGCTGTTGGAACGCTTCCTCCATTTAACGATTACATAAGAGAAGCGTTGTCATTCATGGGAATTGCTCCATCTCAACTACACCCGAATGGGTATGCTTCGCTTAATAGCTTGTTTATTGTCTTCATGGAATATCTTCATCGGCCACCAATTCCGACTGAGATCAGATATCTATTCAACTTCAAAAGCCGAAGCTATAATCCATCTTTTACATTTTTGGAAGCGCTTAGGAATTGTCAAGTGGTCACCGGGTCCTGGACTTGGCTAAGCTACTATAGGACAGAATGGTTTTATGTCCGATGCCCTCCAGGGTTCGCCCAGCGATGGTTATTCAGACGTGAGTAAAGATGAACTCTCAAATATTTACTAAGGCGTTTGCAGTTGAAGTAAAATTCATATCTTTTTCCCTTTTACAGCCGTAATTCAACGACCAGAGGGTAGACATTTCGAGGAGATAGTTCGGGTGCTTCAAGAAGTCCCGAGTGAAGATAGGGACATTGAACTGCTCTTGACTGACATGAATCTTTGGATCCTTAGGTTGATCGAGCGGAGACAAAGCATACTGCTCGATGGTGCATTAAAGACCGCCTCGAAAGAACGAGTTATGCGGAAAAAGCGCAAAGTTGTTGTGATTGAAGAAGCTGACTCCGAGAGGACTCATACTGATGAAGAACCTTTGGGCGAACCTGCAGATGTAGCCCAGGATATTGATGAACAGAGAAAAGGCAAGGCTGCCGTCTCTAAACCATCTAAAAAGGGAGATGGAAATCTGTGGTTACGTCTTGGCCCGCCTCCGGAATTAGAATTTCGGAAATGTCTCCCTCTAGAACGGAGAATCTTCACGAAGGACTTGCCGATCTTCCGATTCCGGACGATATGTCCTTGCAGCAGGACGTCGGATTGTACGAAACCTCACAAGCCTTAGTTTTAAGTGAGTCTTTTCCCACTAGTGTGGTAGACACATCCGGTTGGTCGGGGGGTTGCACATTCATACATATTTCACAACACTACATAACCTTTGACTGTAAACTATCTGTTTCGAAAGGTGATTAATTCTACTTTATTTTGCTCTGCAGATACTATGTCTGGGCGAGGTTCAATGTTAGGGAGTCTCTGACATGCCCGCAAGTCTTCATACCATGAGCCGCGCAGACGAGAAGGGGATAGGGATTACGACCAGGGACACTCTGGGTATTCTGGCCAAGAAAGATACGATAAAGATAGAGGCTATAAGCGTTGATCTCGATCGCGTACTCCTCCTCCTCCCAGAGATCCCATACAACCTCCTACTTATGTCTCTCGTCCCTCTGAATCTTCACGCTACAAGTCGACCTCTCAATCTTCTAGGCACGAATCCCGCCACCCTAGAAGCAAAACAATAACTGCCGTTGTTACAGAACAGCCCCCTGTGGAAATTTCAGGGGAAGGAGCAATCAAGCTCGCTCAGCTAAAGAAAGATTTTCCGAACATCTGCTTTGATAACTACATCTTTCCTCCACATTTAAAAAGGATCCCAGAGGAAGCCGAGCAGTTAGTACATGACTACGTGCATGATTTTTATGCCCAGTACAAGGCGTGGGCAAAAGCGGCTGATAAAGCATCGGCGTTGGCCTTTGAGCGAGTGGCCATCATCGAGAAACTCCAAATTGATCTAGCTCACCGGGATCGTATCATACAAGTACTAACCGATGAAGCCGAGCCATCTCGGAAGTCAGAAACGGATGCTACGAAGAAAGAGGACGAGGCCCAGGCGGCGATGGACAGGATGAAGCATGAGCATTACGCTACGGTGGAGGACATGGGCCACCGAAAACACCATCGTGACCGCCGAGCGGGACGCGGCCTTGAAGGAACTTAATGCACTCAAAGCCAAATTTGCCGAAATCACTAAAGACAGAGATGATGCGCATAACGCGGCCCAAGAAGCATGCGAACAAGTCGTAGTGCTTCGGACTGAAAGAGATGCGGCAGTGGCTAAAGTTCAGGCAGTTGAGGCTGAGGTTGAGGAGAAGGTTTAAAGGGCAGAGGCTAGGCTGTAGGCTGACATCGAAGATCTCCTCGTTACTTACAATGCCAATATGCTGAGGCATAGAAATTTGGCCTGGTTTCAGGATTGTCCGGTACATCTTCGTAACACTTGGGGTCGATTGGTTGAGGAGGAAGGAGAAGCGCACCCGGATGCATCAATCGACCAGTTCGAGCTTGAGAATCGGCTGCTGACCGAAGATGAAAAGAAGATCCTTCATGATGCCATAATCTCTCATGAGAAGGAGGTGATTGGTGGCCAGCACCGGGAGATTGGGGAAGGATCGGGTGTTGAGCATCACACTACTATTCTTGAAATTACTGCTCCACCTTCGTCAGAGTCTGTATCTGTGGTTGATTCACAATCCGTTCCAGCTTATGACCCAGAACAGCCGCGGCTATCTCCTATTCGGGAGCATACTTCCGAGGCTGCTCGGCCGTCAGCAAGCCAAACTGAGAAAGGTACTCTGAACATATCTCAAGTGTGCTTCAAATAGAAAGTTTGTTTTGAAATGATTGCTAATAACTCCTTCCCTTCTTTGTTCAGTAACTGGAATTACGCCGGCATCTGCGGCTCAGGAGTCTACTCAGGGGCAGAAGGCCGTCATCACCGAAACGACCGTTGTGACGACGGCAGTGTTTACTGAGATGACGCAGGGGAGCTCCCTATCTCTTGATGAGCAAATGGTAAGTGAGCTACTTGGCCAGCATGGTGGCCCCTTCACAGACCTGCCGTTTATCATCAGTGAGCTCCCGCCGGCTTCTAGTTCTATAACGCAGACCACAGTTGCCCCCAGCCAGGCCCAATCAGCTCGAGACGAAGAAATCTTGGCCGAGATCAACGCCGAACTAGAGGCTGCGGGACATGAACGCAGCGCTGGAGCTAGGATTACGGTGCATAGTCCAGCACCTCTAAATGTAATATTGCCGAGTGGCACTATAGTCGATACCCGGGTGTCCGCCCCGTTTTCCGTCGTAGATCCAGTCCCTCCAACTCCTCCGGTGGGAAGCCTTCATGTAAATTCAAGCTCTGAGGAGGATGTTGACATTATGCCCCCAGCCGAAGAGCAGCCACCGTAGAGAAAGCACTCCAAACGAAGGATCTCTGTTTCTAGCGAGTCCAAGGACGAACGGCTGATAAGGAGGCCGAAAAAGAAGAAATAGATCGGCCACTTAAGAGGATTTTTTGATAGATAGGAACTTGTGTTTGTTTCTCGCTAGTAGGCCGTGTATAGACGCAGGTTCGGCCCCTGCTAGTAGGAGTTCTTTTTTGGAAGAACTTATTTGCATGTAAGTCAATTTCTATAGTTAGTTGAAATAAAATACTGCTTTTCTCATTCCAACTGTTTTTCCTGCTTAAGTGTTGCAACGATTGGTTTACGAACGCACTTTTTTGCAAATCTTTAGCGCATGTCCACGCTCCGGGGACTTAGAATAAATTGCGAGCAATAATTCGGTTCACGCTCCGAGAGCCCGATGATTACCGGTGCTTATGATACAGTTTGCACTCTGGGAACTTTGAATTAGTGTTTACACTCCAGTTTGCACTCCGGGAATTCGAAGTTAAGGTTTGCACTCCAGTCTGCGCTCTGGGGACTTAGAGTTATTTTAATGTTTATACTCTAGTTCGCACTCTGGGAATCTGGAGTTAGTGTTTTATACTCTAGTCCGTGTTCCGGGGACTTAGAGTTATTTCAATGTTTATATTCTAGTTTGCACTCTGGGAATCTGGAGTTAGTGTTTATACTCCAGTCCACGCTCCGGGGACTTAGAGGTATTTCAATGTTTATACTCCAGTTCGCACTCTGGGAATCTGGAGTTAGTGTTTATACTCCAGTCCGCGCTCTGGGGACTAAGAGGTATTTCAATGTTTATACTCCAGTTCGCACTCTGGGAATTTGGAGTTAGTGTTTTATACTCCAGACCGCGCTCCGGGGACTTAGAGTTATTTCAATGTTTATACTCTAGTTCTCACTCTGGGAATCTGGAGTTGGTGGGAGGATTGTCGTGTATCAATCCTTTTAGATATTGGTGTGGTGACATACCCCCGAGCTCGGGTTTCACATTGTGAGTGACCGGTCGTATCACAGTCACTCCCTATTTGAATAAATCCCACCGTATGATGGAACTTAGCTCTTCGTGCATCGTGATGTTGTATGTTATATTCAATAAATCACAGCTCTGGCTCGAAGAGATGGCATTTTATTGCTGAAATAAGAAAACATGGCAAAGTCAGTTGCCTTATTACAAGCGAAAATTTCGAAATGCGGAAACAAATAGCAAATGGATGAAAAATTCAAAGTAAACAGAGCCTGTTATATGTAGTAGCGACGGAGACTCTCGCTATTCCAGGCTCTAGGCAGAGTGAGACCGTCAACGGTCGATAACTTGAACGTGCCATTTCCAAGCTTCTGTGAAATCACATACGGTCCTTCCCAATTTGGTTTCATGTGAGAGGGAACCAGATAAATTCTTTTGAGTATGAGATCGCCGAGTTCGAAGGTTCGCGGTCGGACCTTGGCATTGTACATTTGGGCGACTCGACTCCGATATGCGGCTGCCCTCAAATCAGCCTCTTCACGCTTCTGATCGAGTAGATCCAAGGATTCAGCAAGTAGTATGGAATTCGTTTTCGGATCATAATATGTCACTCGATGAGAGCGAACTTCCATTTCGACTGGAATAACGGCTTCAGAGCCGTAAGATAGAGAAAATGGAGTGTTTCCGGTTGCAGTTTTGTGAGTCGTCTGGTAAGCCCATAAAACCATAGGAAGTTCATCAACCCACTTGCCTCCGGCCATTTCCAGTCGTTTCTTCAAAATAGATTTGATAACCTTGTTAACAGCTTCGACTTGACCATACGCTTGAGGGTGCGCTACTGCAGAGAATTTCTTATGGATGTGGAATCGTTGACAGAAATTCTTGAATTCAATACTGTCGAATTGGGCTCCATTATCGGTGATAATAGTATGTGGGAGACCAAACCGGCAGATAATGTTGCGTACCACAAAGTTGATTACCTTCTTTGTCGTGATTGTTGCAAGAGGTTCGACTTCAGCCCATTTGGTGAAGTAATCAACTGCGACGATGGCGTTCTTCGCACCACCTTTGGCTAGAGGTAGTGCACCAATTATATCAATCCCCCATACTGCAAATGGCCAAGGGCTAACCATTTGGGTTATCTCAGTAGGTGGGGCTCTAGGAATCCGAGCATGTTTCTGGCATTTATCACATTTTTTGACGTAGTCCGCTGCGTCTCGATTAACAGTAGGCCAATAATATCCATATCGGAGTACTTTCTTGGCGAGCGCTTGCCCCCCAGTGTGATCGCCACATTCTCCTTCGTGTACATCATGTAACACTCGTTTGATTACATCGTGTGCGATACACCGGAGGAGAGGAACAGAGTACCCTCTTCTATACATAACTCCATTCTGAATGACAAACTGCGAGGCTTTTCGAAGGATCTGCCTTTTTTCGTTCCTGCGTTCGGGCAATATCCCATGCTCAATGTAATTTCGATAGGGGGTCATCCATGACTCCCTGCTGGTGGTAGCCTCAAATGCGTAATCAGTCTCCATCTGATCAATGCTCGGAGAAGATAGAGTTTCAATGGGAACGAGCCCCAACTGCTGAGCTTCGCCCGTACTTGCCAATTTTGCCAACGAATCGGCCTTCTGACTATGCTCCCGGGGGATGTAGAAAATGGCATAGTAATCAAACTAATCAAGAATCTCCCGGACTCGAGTTAGATAAGCAGCTAGTCTTCGATCCTTAGCCTGATATTCACCCCGGACCTGACATACAATTAATTGGGAGTCACAGTAAATCTCCACGGCGACAATTCTCAGGTCATGGGCCAGCTTCAACCCAGTAAACAAAGCTTCATATTCAACTTCATTGTTGGTTGCACGGAACTCAAACTTTAGAGCGTAGCATATGGATCGGCCCTCGGGGGTTTCGAGCACTACCCCTGTGCCTGAGCACCGATCGTTGGATGCACCATCAGTATACAGCTTCCATATGTATTCGGGAGATTTGCTAGTTTCAGGTAAGTCTTCAGGAACAGTGAATTCGACGATAAAATCTGCCAGTACTTGACCGTGTATGGTCCTTCTCGGAGTATATGCGATGTCGAACTGACTCAGTTCAATGTTCCATTTTAGTAACCTGCCAGACGTCTCAGGCCGCATGAGGACCTGTTGTAATGGCTGATCGGTGTACACAGTGATGGGATGAGCCTGGAAATATGGATGGAGCTTCCTCGAGGCAATGACTAAGCAATAGGCAAGCTTTTCTAGCTTTGGATAATTTCTCTCGGCTCCGGTAAGTCATTTGCTAACGTAATAGACCGGTTTCTGTACTCGGTCCTCCTCCCGAACAAGGGCCACACTGATCGCGTTCTCTGATACCGCCAAGTAAAGATACAACTGCTCGTGGTCGATAGGCTTCGAAAGAATTGGCGGTGCAGAAAGATGTTGAACCAGTGCTTGAAATGCACCCTCACATTCCGCAGTCCATTCGGAGTTCCGCTTTCCCTTCCGAATCAGATCGAAGAAGGGGATGCATTTATCAGTGGACTTTGATATGAACCTGCTTAGTGCTGCTACTTTCCCATTGAGACTCTGGACTTGCTTTATAGTTCTTGGAGTTTGTAAGTTTCTAATAGCCCAGATCTTTTCGGGGTTGGCCTCTATCCCTCTGGCGTTGACGATGAACCCGAGGAACTTTCCGGATGCGACTCCAAAATGACACTTTAGCGGATTGAGCTTCATCTCGTATTTCCGAAGAATATTGAACATGGACTCCAAGTCTTTAATGTGATCAGTGGAGTATCGTGATTTTACCAGCATGTCGTCTACATAAACTTCCATGGTCTTTCCGATCTGACTAGCAAACATCCGGTTAACCAAGCGCTGGTAAGTTGCTCCGGCATTCTTTAATCCAAAAGGCATAACTTTGTAGCAGTATAGTCCCAGATCGGTTACGAAGCTTGTATGCTCCTGGTCGGGCACATGCATAGGTATCTGATTGTAGCCAGAGTAAGCATCCATGAAAGATAGTAATTCGTGTCCGGCTGTTGAATCCACAAGTTGATCAATTCGGGGAAGTGGAAAGCTGTCTTTCGGACAAGCTTTATTTAAGTCATAATAATCAATGCACGTTCTCCATTTCCCATTTGGTTTTCGGACAAGTACAGGGTTGGATACCCACTCTGGGTATAGAGCATCCCAGATAAACCCATTCGCCTTCAGCTTATCAACTTCTTCTTTAAGGGCGGTAGATCTCTCTGGATCCATACCGCGCCTTTTTTGTTTGACCGGGATATAGCGCGGGTCAATATTCAAGGTGTGGCTCGCGATGTCCGGCGAGATTCCACACATATCAGTGTGCGTCCAGGCGAATACGTCGAGATTCGCTCGAAGAAAATCAACCAATTCCTGTTGCGTCTCTTGGCTTAACTGAGACCCAACCTTCAACATTCTTGAACCATCATCATCATTGTCGATTGGAACATCAATCGTCAGCTCAGCCGGAGAAGCTTGACTCTCCATGGATTCCTCTTTGTTATCATTGTCTCTCGGGTCAAGATCCTTTTGGAATTGGTTGTGGTGCCCGGGCCGAGGCCCAGGCACCAATTGTCAATTGTCCGCAAAACGGACGCAGAGAGATTCATCTACGCCCTTTCCTTTCTCTTTTCGCTGCGCCTCGTGCAGCTCCGCAACATAACAGGCTCTTCCAGCAGCCTGATCTCCTTGAATGACTCCAATCCCACGATCAGTGGGGAACTTCAATGTTAAACACCACGGGGCAATCACTGCCCTGAATTCAGCAAGGGCCGGTCGGCCCAAAAAGGCATTGTACGGAGAGTGAATATCTAAAACAACAAACTGTAACATTCGAACCCTTCGGCGTTCTCCAACACCTAACTCCACCACTCCAGTGGGTATATTAGCACTTCCATCGAAGCCATGGATTCTAGATTACAAGGTTTTAAATCTTTTGTTTCCATCTTCATTTGATCATATGCTCTTTTAAACAAAATGTTTACCGAATTCCTACTGTCCACCAGGATCCTCTTCATCCAAGCAGGACCAACCTGGGCAAATATGACAAGTGGGTCAATAGTTGGGGCTTCGACCCTATCAGCATCTCGGTTTCTAAATACGATGTCGTCTGCCATCGTTCTCTGCAATTTGGCCGGAGCCCCTTCATCAAAACTACTACAACATTCAAAATCAACATGCCTGATCGAACTGGCATATGACTCCATTTCCTTCCAGCTTCGGTCTGCCGGGTGGGGACCGCCACTGACTGTATTAATAACTAACCTCCCGCCTGTACGGGCAGGTTCCTCTCGTCTCTCTTGAGTTTGCACACGATTTTGATTGGATGAGCCCGCATCACCAGACTGCGGCGCCCGAACGAACTGATCCAGTTTCCTCTCTCTAATCAACTTCTCAATGAGGTACTGCAAATGTCTACACTCATTGGTATTATGTCCATAACTTTCATGGAATCTACAGAACTTCCCTGTTTGGATCTGCCTCTCTGACGACGGCTTTGGAGCAGGCTTCTTATACTGCATAGCATTGCAAGTCTGTAGATATACGTTCTCCAATGACGTGTTCAGCGGTGTATAAGTATCAAAAATCGGAGCCCTACGTCGTGGGCCACGGTTCTGATCTCGTTTTCTGCTCTGACTATCACCGTTTCTCGGTTGTTGAGCTTGTTTATTCTGAATATTTAACTGGACTTTTCCTGAACTTTCACCAGATTATTTAACTGCAACATTACTCTGAATCCCTTCATTGCTGGGTCTCGCATCGTCCTATTTCCTAGATTGTTTCGCATCCTCACGCCTTAAGAATTGAGCGGCTTTGGAATAGAAACGATCCAACGATGCAGGAGGCTTCCCAGCTAGCCAATTTCCAAACTCAGAATCGGGGTCAATCCCCTTAGTCAATGCCATCAAGATTGAGTTATCATTGGGGTTAGTGATCTCTGCACAAGCGGCATTGAACCTTTCCAAGTATCGCCTGAGTGTCTCTCCAGGAGCTTGAGTGACATTGGATAAAGTATTAACAACTTTAGGCCTGGCAATGTGCATACGAAATTGTTCAACGAATTTTGTAGCCAACTGATCAAACCAAGAGATGGATCGTAGGGGTAATCGTGTAAACCACATCGTCGCAATTCCCCCTAAATAAATGGGAAAACTACGGTACTTTACTGCATCATCAGCTCTAGCGGCAGTCATCGACCATTCGTATTTCAGAATATGCTGATTAGGGTCGGAACTTCCTTCATACATAGGCAAAGTCGGCATCCTGAATCGCCGAGGAGGTTCAGCATATAATATTTCATCCGTGAACGTAGTATGACTTCAGGAGATTCCCCAGTCGTCATTTGTCAAGCCCTGACTCTCGCGAATCATTTGACGTATCATGTGTGAAAGGTCTGACATCGGAGCATTTTGCGCATGTTGGGCCAAGGTGTGGTCGGGTTCCACATCGCGAGAGTGGACTGGGCGCTGTCGACGGTCCGTATCTCGCCTCCCTGGCTCAACATTTTTTGGAACGTACGGTTCAAGAGTACGCCCTTGATGACTACGGGTATCAATTCCTATATCACCCGTGGTAGCAGTAGCACAGTTATCAGTGGTGTATTGTGGAGCAGTGCCTCCTCGGGAGGAGAGTCCGGTGTGAAAACTGGCAGAATGGCCAACCCTTAACTGCCCAACGGTCAATGCCGGCTGGTGATCAATTGCTTACACATAATTTCCGTCAAGCCTGGGATGGGTAGACCTTCGGTTGTAATCGGATGAAGCAGAAATTTCGGTGGAGGAGCGGGACGCATGATCCCTTCTGGATCTTCTACGCGTCTGGCGGTCTAGTTGATTGGCCAGTTCAGCATTAACGCGCAACTGCTCAGTTAGCTGTTGCCGGCTTTGGGTTAGTTCCTGAAGCAACGTCTCGATCTCTTGTCTAGTAACCGGACCTGATGGATCGGAATGCCCGGTAGCATCTAGATTAGATGGAGGTATTTGCACGGGATTCTGTCTATCCCGGCCTTCTTGATCAGCGGCAGAAGCGGTTCTTGTGCTAACCATCTTGAATAATGAACTCCTTTCCTAGACTTTGGCAAATCTGAATAGAACGGAAGGAATCTGAAATTGAAATCTGGATCTCTCCCTCAGATTTACACAATCCGGTATCGGCGACAGATCCAAGGAGCAGGAGAAAAACTGGGTTTTCTCAGTGAAAGCACCAAAGTGTTTGTACCAAAATTGGGAACAACACTCTTCGAAAGTTTTTGAAGAGATAATAAATGAAGAATGTAAATTGAAAATGAGGATTATCTAACAAAAACTCCAAATAACAGTAAAGTAAAGGCAAAGACAAGCGATTTATAGTGGTTCGGCGCGTTGCCTATGTCCACTGTGAAGTTTTTGCAGCTTTATTGATTCTCTTTGAATAGTTACAAGTGATTACAACAAACGACAACAAAAAACAACTTGAAATTCGAAATCAGCAGCAAGGGGAAGATGCAAGTCTTGATCCGCCAGAGTCTCGGTGCTTCAGAATCCAAAAAGATCCCTCTTCTATAGGCGGTAGGGCTCTATTTATAGGCGTAGGAAGTTGAGATTCCGTCCAAACTTCGCGAAACTCGGTCTGGCATGAGAGGGGGCCCACGCGACCGTTTCCTGAAAGTTTCAGCCCGATCTAACATCGATACGAAACCATTTCGTGTCGATCGAGATGACGTCCAATCGATCTAAAATTTGGTGGGAAGCTTCCTTAGCTTGTGCGTAGTCTCCTTTGAAAATTTCATAACATTTGGATCAGTGGATCGAGAGATATGGTCGATACGAAATAGGATTTTCCGGTTCCTGTCTGGTTCGAATCGATGGCTTCGAATTTATGCCTTCGACTCCATCAGCTCACGTGGTTCTGTGGTGAGGTGGCGCGCGTCCTCCGAGTTGAACCAGTATTTTCTCCGAGTTGAATGCATCAATTCCTTAGATCTCGCCTAATTTGCATCGAGGATCGACACGTCATCTAAGCTTGTTGACTTGGTGGATTCGAAGTGATCGTTATCCATGGATTCGAACAACTGTCACATCGATGGATACGAATTAACAAAGGTTGATGGATACGAACAGGCCTTTATTCGATGGAGTCGAGACACATAGCTTCCGGATGGACACAAAGTCAATCAATGTGAACCGAAGCCCTTTGATGGATACGAAGCAGGGCAACCTGATGGATATGAAGTGTTCTGACCTGATGGATATGAAGCAGGGAGATGTCAATGGATTCGAATACGATCGATTCGAATCGAGGTACCTCGATGGATTCGAACTCGATCGATACGAACTGTCTTTCCTTGATGGACACGGAGCAACTGGTCTTCTGATCGATATGAAAACTATCGATTCGAACTGGAGCTTGGGGGATGGATACGAAACCGAAGCTCCTTTCTTCTCTTTGAATTGATCATAACTTGAGCATACGAACTCGGATTGATCAGAAACTTGGAACGTTGGTTCTCTTGGCTTTGCTTGTCGTGCCTTGTCAGTTGTAGCTTGATCCGGACTCGGGCAAAATCCATCGATATCCTTAGCGAACCTGTGCATGCTCGGTATCCAGGAAGATCAATCTCATGCCTGTAACCAATTCTTTTGATATCTCGGCTTTGCCAAAAGGCGGGATAACAATATTCATGTAGTAGTTACCTAGTTACAGAGGTATCCCGGCCTTGTGTTGGCAGAGATCTAACCGTAACGTTAGGTTCTCGGGACGCCCCGCCAGAACCGATCCCATTGACAGTAGGAAGTTCCTTAGCCTGACCATTTGTTGGAAAAATCCAAAGAAACAATACGAGCCTTGTACGGTTTTAGTTGTATAACCTGCCATGGAATGTGGCGGTAACCTGCTATTGAACATGGTAGCTATAGTAGGCATACGATAATGGTCGTATGTTGGCTAAGATTTATATTCTATTTTCAAAATGTTTTCATCACTATGCACTAATAATAATATCAAAAATGATTTGTTTTGCGTAGTAAGCATCTTTGACTATCATAAGGAGAAATCTCCTCCAATTCTGCGTTTGCATCGTATGTGTGTGGGGGGAGACCTTATGGTAGTTTCATTTTCCAAAAGCATTGCAGATATTTTCCACTTCTATTGTTGTTGTTGTTTTAAAGTTAAATAATTGTTTTAAGTTCTCACACCAGTCCCATGACTGACCTGGAGTTTATTGTTCTCTTCCTAAACTCTGGGTGCCCATAAATTTTCCACACGGGCAGTCTAGAGCCAGGTTATCAGATCATTTTGGATTCAGAAGTGCTATGGAGCTCAAGTGGCGAGCTGGATGGCGAGACGTATTACTTGTATATAATATTATCTTTCCGCTGTGTATCTCACTTGTAGGGACATGTTTGTATAACTGTCCATTGTTTTGTTGTGTTGTATATTGTTGTTGTACACTCTGATGATGATGTGATGTAATGTGATAACTGATATAGTTCTTTGTTTTAAAGATAATTCATTTATCTATTATATGTTGTTCCGCTGCGATATGTGAGATTCTGATATTGTTTTCTGTTGTTTCTTCTTTCTTTCTTCCTGTTTTCTTCTATCTTTTTCTTCTACCTCTTCTTTTTAACCCTAATAATTCGGTTTTCCAGCATTCGATTATGCGGCATTTGATACAGTGGACGTATTAATGTCGATTTTCGAGCGTCGAAAAGTCGCGTTGTTACATCTATGATCCAATCATCGAAGTGTAAGTTTTTGAAGACGGAAACTAGTGCCCACCTGCATTAAAAGCATTGCCGGATTAGCAGGGAAAATCAGTCCCAACCTCCTAAGTGTCGGTGTTTCCCTAGCAACGCTAAGGCCTTTTCTCATTTCCTAAGTACCGGTGTTTCCTTGGCAATGTCAAGAAACTTTCTATTTCATAATTATTGGTATTCCCATGGCATTGCCAGGAAACACTCTATTCCTAGGTACCAACATTGCTGGAAAATTTGCAATTCACTATGTACTGGTATTGCCTTGGCAACATCAAGAAAACTTTAATATGCAGATTTGATGAGAAACACTCATCGTAGTAAACCTTCAGTGCACTAGCTTTTGGAGATAGAAGTTGGTCTTCAAGTGAGGTTCTACCCTTGTCTTTATAAAACTACAATTAACCTAAAATGGCAAATAATAGGAAGACATAACCTTCCATAGGTTAGCCAGATGGTTCGAACTTTCATAACAGGAATCAGTCACAGAAAGTGACTGTGCTTAGGATCGTGTAATATGAATAAACTACTTGTGCAGAATAGTAAGTAAATAGAAAAAGCAGTAAAGTAAATAACATCAGAGATTTTTATACTGGCTTGAACTCCCATTCTACGTCCAGTCACAGACTCCTGTATTTAAACAATACCCTCACTTCACCCAGAGTAACAGTTATTACACCGCCTAGACAACCGAATATGACTTCTACCGCCTGAGGATACTACAACAGGACTTCAGATACAAATGTAAATGTTTCTGACTGAATATGCTTTGAAATAGCACTGATAAGTCAATATAAGTGCACCCTTCCTATAATCTTCTCCTTTATGGTATATAGTGTGATTTGTGAAGAAAGGAAGTCTAGTTGACCACACAAGAGTATGCTTGAGTGTTTAGTGATCAAATAGTTTGATTTGTAAAACTTGAAAGTAAATAGCAAGAATATAGACTTTAGAAATCAAAATAAGAATTGGTAGAATATAGTGTTGAAATTGCTTGCTATTTATAGTTGTTAAAGGTTGCAATTATTAGTGAAGAGTTGCAATGAATCGGAAGAGAAGAACCTTTCAAAAAGCTAGCCCTTATTTTTAACTCAGACTTCTGAATTAAAATTCATCCTTCTGAGTGTAGTGAAATAACAACGCAGCGCCGAAACAGTGCATTTTGACCTTATTCTGACGTTTAAATATTGTGTTCAGACGTCTGAATTTGCTATATAAAAAATACTTTATTTTAGCAGTCAGACTTCTGAATTTATGATTCAAACATCTGAATTCTACAAATTCTGATATCTTTAAAACTTCTTTTGAAAACAAGTGCGTGTATTCAATAGCTTGTGTGTCTATACCAATTAGGAGAGATTTTAACATATATTACAAACTAGACACAAACTCGATAACTTGTTATCGATTACGTCCATCAATCTAGAATCTGATCATCAATATTTTCCTGTAAAACTTAGTTAGATAAACACATATAATTGTCATTATCAAAATATTAGAAACAAAGTTTCTAAAATTCTCCCTCTTTTTGATAGTGACAACTATGAAAATATTGGTTAGTAAATAATAACTTCTCATGTCATTAAAACTTGGTTAGTATGAAAATATAAAATTCTCCCCCTGAATATAAGAATTCATGCAACAATATTTTTACCTTTTTCTTGCCCTTTGTCATTACTAAAAGGAATTAGTGATTAAAGTAGCAATTAAATATACAGAATACAATTATATCACAGAGAATGAATGGAGAGAAACATACAGCTAATTTAAAATAGAACACAATGTTTCAAATGACAACATCAAAGAAAATGAATGGAGAAAAACATACAACTAATTTTAAAATAGAATATAATGTTTCAAATGACAATATCACAGAACATAACATAATACTTAAACATGGAGACTAGAAAACATAATATAATAAAAAGATAGAAAATCATCCACACCACTTCAGAAATCCTCACTATCGTCAACATCATCAATATCTTCTTCTTGATCATAAGACTAAGTAAATGGGGTTGGGTTGTGTGGGATGTCGGAAGAGGAGGAAGACATACAAGAAAGCTTATCCCAAATTTTGTTTAAAAATCCTTTGATGGAGTTGAATTTTTTGTTCGTGTTTCTCTCCATGTTCACCATTTATTTTTGAAGCTTCTTTTGATTTTGCAAAAGAGTTATGAAAGCTTGCTTTGGTGTAGCATCCTCTCGGATTTCTTGAATTTACTCATAATATTCTTCTTCTTCTTCTGTTGATGAGGAGGTTGAGATGAAGATGACGAAGCTATGTTTGGATAAGACGGTTGACGAATACCACGATTTCGGTTTTCAATCCGTGGTTAAAAGGGAATGATATCTTGAGATGGTTGACGCTTTGATAATTGCATCAGCCCTAAAGTTTTAGAACCAAGCACATTTATGGATGAGCATTCAGAATCGGGTATCGGAACACCGCATTGCATTAAAATTCTCACGATATAAGCACCATAGTGTATAGTCTTGTATTTCTGATGAATTGTTGCATCTTGAAATTCGTCTATTATAATTTTCCCCCAATTTACTTGTTGGTTTGAATAAATAGCATAGAGTGCTTGAAAATCCCTTTTGTAAATCATTTCATAACTACCGCTTCTTGGTTGGAGAGAACGGATCAGTGTTCGGTGGATTATCTTAGCTTGAAGACGCAGCTTAGATGATATCATATTTGTCATATCATCAGAAAGAAATCTATGAGATACTTCATCTCATTCATACATATCCGCATCAACATGGTCAATGTCTATTCTTCGAAAGGACATCTTAAAATATAGCCTAATCATTGTAGCGGGAGAAAGATTTTGATGCCACATACCATCGTCCAAACACAATCTTCTCTATTTAGGGGATTGTGATGATCTAAATTCATATTTTCGTAAAATAACTTGATAAGTAGATGATTGATTTTCAAGTTATTGAAATCATACCAAATTAATGACTCGAAGTGGTTTGATTCAGGCATGTCTCTAATCCTATAGCTGTTGAATTTCGAAAATTTCATAAAAGCTCCTTCAAAAATTTTGGAGTTCTTCATTGTGTTGAATCTTGCAATAGCCGTATCATTGTGAAGCCAAGATCTAATTTGTGCTTCGGATGATCCGGTTGTTGATTCTCTTGACCTTTTGGTCTTAGGAGACATTTTGTATTGATTTTGTGGAGGAAGATTTTGGAATTTTAATGGTGTTCTAGGGTTTCTAGAATGGATTGGTGAAGTAAATAATGAAGAGATGTGGTGAAAAATAGGGAGATAAGAAAGTAAGTTGTAAAAGTAGGTGAATAAAAGGATGTAGGCCCGTCAACTGTTTTTTTAAACAAAATTGCCTGGGTTGAAACAGACGTCTATTTTCAAAAATGACTTCTATTTTGATAAAAATTGACAAGCATAAAGAAAACAATGTATTTCGGGCTTGATTCAGGCGTTTGAAATATAAAAACAGACATCTGAATCTGGGTAGAAATTTTTGCCCAGGTTGACTAATCAGACGTCTAATTTAATAATTCAAACGTCTGAATTAGCACAGGATGCTAATATATGCTCTGTTTGTAAAATTAAAAACTTTATTCAACTTTTTATAAAACAAGACCATTAAAATACAAAACAATCAAGTTTTAATGTAAAATTCAACATGCAAAATGAATAAAATAGAAACTAGGAGTTGGAAGGAGAGTCATCAAAATTCCTTGGTTCGACCTTAGTGTCTTCCTTGAGTGGTTTGAGAGGAGACCAGTAGTTCTGATGAGCCGGTGATCCAACCGATTGTCCACATTCGCATGGGTTTGGAGACACATGAGAACGTTGAGGTGAATGAACGATCGTTGATTTTGAACCGGAGTGGAGCCACAGAATTTGACGGCAATTTTCTCCAACCAATTTAGTTTTTGTCCTTGAATTTTTTGTTCATAGTAAAGTTCTCTTCGAATATTCAAAGTTTGCTACTGATAATGATGGATTTCATTAATCTTTTCTTTGGTTGATGAAGAATCAAAGTGAAGTTTGCTTGGTCGTTTTGGTTCCGGAGAGTAACCACTATGGTTAATTGGAGCCTTTTCATGATAAGGAGTAGGTAATGATATTGATCCCGAACTAGGAGATTCAAAGTTGGTTGAAGAATAGCCAGAAGAATATTCAGATTTTTCATGAGAAGACATATTTGAGAATTAAACAAATTTTTGTTTGAAACTAAGAAGAATTGAATATGAATTTAAATTTTTTTTGAAGCCAAACATATAATGAGTATATAGCTTAAAATAAAGAGGCGTTTTCGGTAGAAATGACTATAACTAATTAAACTCGAAACCACTGAAATTTCTGGTTGAAAGACAATTTTGTATAACAATCATCTTGCTAATTATAATAGAATATATAAAATCAACTGAAGTATAATCCATAAACAAGATATACAAATAGCAAAATGGTAATTACAAGAAACTTTCAGCCAATAGGGCAGAGATCGAAGTATAATCTATAAACAAGATATACAAATAGCAAAATGGTAATTACAAGAAACTTTCACCCAGTAGGGCAGAGATCGAACCCCAGCAGCCTTTTTTTTTTATTATTAAAATTACAAATATTTTTGAGAAATAATGCCTAATTCTCTTCTTAATTTTATAAAAATATTTTCATTCAAAGGTTTTGTAAATATATCAGCCAATTGATTTTCAGAGGAAACAAATTCTAATTTTATTAAATCCTTTTCAATATTGTCACGAAGAAAATGATGTCGTATGTCAATATGTTTTGTTCGTGAATGATTGATCGAATTTTTAGATAAGTTTATAGCACTAGTATTATCACAGAAAATAGTAGATTTAAATAAATTTATTCTAAAATCTTGAAGTATTTGTTGCATGTATATGACTTGAGCACATGCTAAAGCAGCAGAAATATATTCTTCTTCACAGGTCAAGAGTGAAACACGGTTTTGTTTCTTGATAAACCAAGATACTAAGGAATGTCCAACGAAATAACACGTCCCATTTGTACTTTTTCTATCCGTCCAACATCCTCCAAAATCAGCATCACTGTATGATACTAATTCGAAAGGATATTCTTTCGGATAAAATAGTCCAAAATCTTTGGTTTTGCTAAGATATCATAATATACGTTTTACTTCTCGCATATGTGATTCTTTCGGATTTGCTTGAAATCGAGCACACAGGCAAACACTCATCATTATGTCAGGTCTACTAGCAGTTAAATAAAGTAGCTATCCAATCATACTTCGATATAATTTTTGGTTAACACTTTTTCCATCCTCATCCCGTTCAAGATGTACTATTGTACTTATTGGAGTTGGTTGGCCGAAGTATTTTCCATACCAAAGCATTTAATTAGATTGCTACAATATTTTTCTTGGTTAATAAAAATTCCATTTTTCAGTTGTTTAACTTGTAATCCAATAAAATATGATAATTCTTCCATATGTGACATTTTAAATTCTTTGGTCATTATATTAGAAAAATCCTGACATAATTTATTATTCGTAGAGCCAAAAGTAATATCATCAACATAAATTTGAACAATTAAAATATCCTTTTTAGTTTTCTTAATAAAAAGTGTCTGGTCAACTTTCCCTATTTCAAAACAAGAATTTATAAGATAGCTTTTAAGTCATTTGTACCAAGCACGTGGTACTCGTTTTCAAACCATATAAAGCTTTCTCAAGTTTATAAACATGGTTTGGAAATTTTCATGTGTAAATATGGGAGGATGTTCAATAAAAACATTTTCTTTAATATAGCCATTTAAAAATGCACTTTTAACATCCACTTGATAAAATTTAAGATTATGAAAGCATGCAAAGACCGGTAATGTTGATATTGCTTCTAGTCGGGCGATTGGAGCAAATGTTTCTTCATAGTCAATTCCTTCCCCCTGATTATATCCTTAAGCAACTAATCTAGATTTATACCTAGTTATATTACCTTGTTCATCACCTTTATTTTTGAAAACCAATTTCGTACCAATGACAGTTTGATTACTTGGTCTAGGAACTAAATCGCATACCTCGTTTAATTCAAATTGATTTAGCTCTTCTTGCATAGCTATAATCCAATAGTCATCAGTAGAGGCTTCTTTAGCATTTTTAGGTTTGATATTTGAAAAGAATGCTACATGGCCCATTTGATTAAGTTGACTTCTAGTCCTAACATTTGAATTAATTTCTCCAATAACATTTTCAACAGGATGATCTTTTAATATCCTACGAGGAGATCTTAACTCATTTTCATGATTAGTAATGTTTTCATTTTGAGTAATGAAATCATCAAAAGATTCTTCAGTATTAGTATCTGTGGCAGTCTTAGTAATTATCTCATCATCATCAATTTTATTATTAATTTTGAAATTCTCATCGAATGAAACATTAAGTGTTTCTTCGATTATTTTAGTTCTTTTATTGAAAATTCGATAAGCTTTATTTCGTTTTGAATATCCTATGAATATTCTTTCATCGGATTTTGGATCGAATTTACCAAGCCGATCTTTTGTATTAAGAATAAAACATTTTGAACCAAAAAATTTAAAATAAGATATATTTGGTTTTCTTCCATTAAAAAGTTCATATGGTGTATGTTTTATTAGTGGTCGAATGGAGACACGATTCAAAACATAATAAGCAGTTGCTATAGCTTCTGCCCAAAAATGTTTTGGTAAGGTGATTCCATTTAAATGAATTCTTGCACATTCTTGTAAAGTTCTATTTTTCCTTCCTACAACTCCATTTTGTTGTGGTGTTCTAGGAAAAGAAAAGTTATGTGAAATTCCCTTTTTATTACAAAAATGTTCAAAATTCACGTTTTCAAATTCACCTCCATGATCACTTCTAATGTTCTTAATTTTCAAACTTTTGAGGTTTTGAATTCTTTTAACAAATATTTTAAAATTTTCAAAAGTACCACTTTTATTTTTCATAAATAAAGTCCAAGTATATCTTGAAAAATCATCTACTATTACAAACACATATTTGTTATGATTAATAAATCGAATTTGCATTGGTCTGAAAAGATCCAAATGCAATAATTCAAGCGGTTGTAATGTAGAAATGTTTTTTTGATTTAAAAGATGATTTTGATTATTTTCCTAATTAACAAGCATCACAAATACTTTTTAATTTAAAATTCATTTTAGGTAAACGTTTTACCAAATCATTTTGAGAAAGTTTACTAATTGCTTTGAAATTTATGTGACAAAATCTTCTATGCCATAAACAAGGATCATTTTCTTTGGCCATTAAGCACATAACTGAGTCATGAATAATTTTCATATTTAAAACATATATATTTCTATCTCTATTACCTTCAAAAACAAGATATTTATTTTTATCAAAAATGCTACACTTATCTTCAAAAAAAGAGATATTAAACCCCTTGTCAAAAGTTGGCTGATACTAAGCAAATTATGTTTCAAATTTTTAACTAATAAAACATTTGGAATAAGAGGTAAATTAGATGTACCATTATTTCTCACATCGCCTTTGCCGATGACGTATCCTTTGAAATTATCTCCAAAAGTGACAAACTCTCCATCTGAATAGATAATGTTAGTCAACATGTCTTTATTTCCTGTCATTTGTTTTGAGCAATCACTGTCTAATATCCATTTTCCTCTTTTCTTAAGTGGTACCTACAAGAATTATAAAAATGATATTGGTGCCCACTTTTTGTTAGGGTCCTAATAGTTAGGTCTTAGGAAACCTAACCCAAGCGGATTCAAGATTTCCTTTGTATATAAATTTTTTATTATTTTAAACATTTTCCATAACAGATTTTATGTACTAGTTCCTAATTAAATAATTGTTGGTTTTAGGAACCCAAATTATAATGTTCCTAGAATGTTTTGACATATTTAGAACACTATTGATTATAACAGGATTACTTTTCTGGTAATGATTTTCAAAAGAGTTCCTTTTCTTAATTAGACTATTTGAAACTTTCTTATAGCCTAAGCCCTTTTTATCTGACACAGTCTGAGAATTTTCTAAAATTTTAGAAAGATTTTATCTTCCTTTATTAAAATTTGAAACATTTTTGGTAATACCTTCTGACTGTGTTTTGAGACTAGAGATATCTAATTCTAACATTTTAATATTTGCTTTTAAATCATGATTTTCAACTTGGAGAGAGTCATTCTTCTTTTCTTTTGAGTTTCGATTACTTGGCTCAACATAGATATTTGAGAAGTTGTATTAGAATAAGATTCTTGAGAAGCTTGAAGTTCTTATTCTAAAATATTCTTTTCATCCCATAACATTTCAACTTCAAGTTTGGTTTTTAACTTTTCATTAGCATCTTTATATTTCCTTTTGATTTTTTTCATTTTATCTAATAAAACTGAATTTATCTCGGTTAAGTCATCAAAAGTTAAATCATTTACTTCATTATTTATAGCTATAAAGAAAATATTTGCTTGTTCATTATCGCTGTCACTGTCGCTGTCACTATCTAATGAGGAAGAGGATCCCAAATCATCCCATGTTATTGAAAATACCTGCTTCTTTTTATATTTTTCCTTTTTATGTTTGAACTTGTCTTTCTCTTGATCAGGACAATCTTTCTGCATGTGACCTTTTTTGTGACATCCATTGCATTCTATAGTAGAAGTTGATGGTTTAATGCTGTTTTTGTTATGTCCAAATCTATTGTTCTTTTTGAACTTCAAAAACTTTTTGAAATTCTTTGCGATAAGCGCCATATCTTCATCATCTAAATCAGATTCTTCTTTTTCTGCCTTGAAAGCTATTGTGTTTTTATCTTGTGTCTGTACTCGTTTAGTCTGGAGATTAACTTCATAAGACATTAGATTTCCTATCAACTCTTCTAGTTTGATGGTTGAAATGTCATTAGCTTCTTCAATTGCTAAGACTTTTCGTTCTCATTCATCTGTTAGAGAATTTAGGATTTTTGAGACCATATCAAAATCAGTAAATTTTTCTCCTCGTGCCAAAAGTGAATGATATATATCTTGAAATCTAGAGCACATATCGTTTATAGATTCATTTGCTTCATTCTGAAATTCTGAAATTGAATCTTAAGCATAGAGATCTTGCTTTGTTTGACTTGTTAGTACCCTCGTGAGTAATTTTCAATGTGCGCCATATTTCATAAGCAGTAGTACATATGTTAACTCTATTAAACTCATTTTTGTCTAAAGCATAAAATAACATATTCATAGAATCTGCATTTGCAGTAGCATCTAATTTTTGTGTGTTAGACCATTCTGAAAATTGATTAGTTGGTATGTAATATTTAGTTTGAGTGATATGTCATGTGTCATAACCATTAGCTTGCATATAGATTCTCATTCTAGTAACCCAATAGTTATAGTTCAAACCGTTGAATAGTGGTGGTTGTGTAGTGGATTGACCTTCATCAAAACTTATCTTGGTGTTACTATCCATATTACTAAAATATGAAACAACAGTGTTACAGATGAGAGATAACTTGCTCTGATGCCAAATGAAAGTGACTATGCTATAGGATCGTGTAATATGAATAAAATACTTGTGCGGAATAAGTAAGTAAATAGAAAAATCAGTAAGGTAAATGACACCAGAGATTTTTATACCGGTTCGAGCCCCCATTCTACGTCCAGTCCCAGACTCCTTCTGGATTTAAAAAATACCCTCGCTTCACTCGAAGGAACATGTATTACACCGCCTAGACAACCGAATAGGACTTCTACTGCTTGAGGATACTACAACATGACTTCAAATACAAATGGAAATGTTTCTGACTGAGTATGCTCTGAAATAGTACTGATAAGTCAATATAAGTACACCCTTCCTATAATCTTCTCCTTTATGGTATATAATGTGATTTGTGAAGAAACGAAGTCTAGTTGACCACACAAGAGCATGCTTGAGTGTTTAGTGATCAAATAGTTTGATTTGTAAAACTTGAAAGTAAATAGTAAGAATACAGAGTTTAGAAATCTAAATAAGAATTGGTAGAAATTGCTTGCTATTTATAGTTGTTAAAGGTTGCAATGATTAGTGAAGAGTTGCCATGAATCAGAATAGAAGCAACTATTGAAATGAACGTCGTTTCTGTTCAGGGAAGAGAAGCAACCTTTAAAAAACTAGCCATTATTTTTAACTCGGACTTCTGAATTAAAATTCAGCCGTCTGATGTAGTGAAATAATAAGGCAGCGCCGAAACAGTGCATTTTGACCTTATTCAGACGTTTAAATATTGTGTTCAGACGTTTGAATTTGCTATATAAAAACTTTGTTTCAGCAGTCAGACGTTTGAATTTAGAATTCAGACGTCTGAATTCTGCAAATTCAGATATCTTTAAAACTCCTTTTGAAAACAAGTGCGTGTATTCAATAGCTTGTGTATCTATACCAATTAGGAGAGATTTTAACATATATTACAAACTAGACACAGACTCTATAACCTTTAAACTATTACGTCCATCAATCTGGAATCTGGTCATCAATATTTTCTTGTAAAACTTGGTTAGATAAACATATATAATTGTCATTTTCAAAATATCAGGAACTGAGGTTCTAACAGTAACTGCACAAGAATAAAACAGTGTCAAAAGGAAATCCTGGGATTGAATTTCTCATGTGCTAATTTCTAGGAATGAATCCCGGGGCACAACCGAATTTATGAATTTAGTTTAGAAAGAATTACATATAGCCAAAAGATAGGCAGCCTCGAGGAAGTTTTGTTTGGAACTAAGTAGCTAGGTTATCATTTCTTAAAGACAGGAATTAAGTATGAACATAACTTTCATGATGACCGTAATCAAGCAAAGCATGAACAACTAAGGACATGTAGAGACAATCATGAAAGGTCGAAACTAAAACCATTGGAATTCCTCAATCCTTAAATAGGAATGAGAGCTAGACCAAGGGCAATCAAATCAGTTGTCCTAAACCTCTTCATCTCTCACCATCGCCCCAATACAAGCACTCGAAATAGCTAGTCTCTCGAGTCAGAGATTGACGCACAAATACATGATCGAAAGAAATGCTGCAAAGTCCAAACACGAATAATCGTGAGGTTGGTCATATAATGGTTTTGTATCGCAAAACACAATATTCTGGCTACAAATCACCAACAAAGGAAGTGAATGATTTAATGTTTAGAATTCAAATGTCGCTCGTAATCTGGCAATGACAAAAGGACTGATGATCTACTTACATTCTAACTAGATCATTTGGTTCCAACTTGCAGGAATATGCCATAACCGAAATTTGGTGATGCCAAGAAGAAACCCCAGAATGAAACTATCGATACATCGGCTTTGGAAACAAAAGCAAGAGTTTGATTGAATCTTCAGCACTACCTTCCAGCATCTCAAGCTATCTAAAGATTCACAACATCAAGGAAAATCCATAGAAATGAGTCATCCGCACACGAATTTCTAGAGATAGAAACTTACATATGATTAGGGTCTCAACACTGGACTTGGAAGAATTCACTCTAGCAAAAGATGATGGCGACTCATCTTTCCAACACATGTACCCAGAATGACATTGGATGACGATGTCAAGTTAGAGGAATTCAATTATAGTTAGCAAACAAACATCATTGAAAAAGTCAAAGCTTGGAATCAAGCAGAAAAATCCCTAGTTCCTGGAAATAGGAGATATCACATCAAACTGGGCAACCAAACATATTTCCCAGGAGAACTAGTCTCCTAAAAACATGTAGACTTAGTACTCAGAAAAATCAACACTATGGACTAGGGAAGATACACCAACAATTTGTTGAAATGAAACTCAATTGAGCATGAGTAGGGATTAGCTATAGAACTGGCTACACAAAGTTACCTCATAGTTCTGAACAAAGTTATGAAATATAATATATTAGAGTGACCATAGAAGTATTATTACATGTATAGAATTACATTAAACGAGCATGCTGCATATAAATACAAGAGGTGCAACAACGAGAAAAAGAGATGCTCGGAATAGAGCAATTAAACCAATAGTCCCTGTAGACAGAGGCTGGTATGAAGGTTGAATTCCAAAAAATGCAAAGGAAGGATAATCGCAATCGAAAAAGTCATGCGCTAGTTTCCAAAGACTGTGCCTGATCGAATTTCAACTACAACTCTGCAAGAGCAGTTGTGCCTTGTAATTTAATTGTAATCAATCATCCCAATATGAAATGAATAATAAGTGAAGCCTAAGTTGCGAAGGACTCGGCTTCTAGAAGAGTAGAAATCCCTCTGCCAGACTATAGATTGGATGACCGGAAAGTCATTTCCAACAATAAAACTTGACACTCAACCCTATAAGATATGTTTTACTTTAAATAATATTCTTGTATAAACAACGTCCATGGGGAAGTTGGCATATGTTGACCTATCGAGTTTTGAGCATTGATCATGGAAGATGTAGTGTGTTATCTACATGAGAAGAGTCCATTATCTTGAATATTGCAAATAAAAAATCTAGTGTATATAGCTTGCTTACATTTGAAAAAAGATCAATATCGTCCTTTAAAATTATCTTTTTCACATTTACCCATTACCGATCAATGGAGCTGCAATCCAAAGCGATGCGGGAGGCATTTCTTTTCAGGATCATCAGAGTATAGAAACGGGAAGAGTGATATGATTGAATCATCCACTATATCCGATTTTGGAATAAATCGTTGCATTAGAATTCAAAATAGCAATAAGAACTTAATCAAGTCCTCAAAAAGAAACGGTTAAAGACAAAGAGAAATACTTCACTCTCGAACGACGTACATTTGTTTGAGACAAAACTTAGCTTCACCACCAGTCAAGTTAAAACTATATAAGTCGACTCCAAACCTACTTCATGCACCTACTTATCGACCTAAACCCTTACGTAAACTACGGAGCAAAGATTTCATCGTCAATACCAGGATTTGAAATTCATATCGAAATCAAACATCGAACGGCTATCAGAAGTCAGTCAATTGAAAAGAACATCTTAAGACAAATTTGATGATTCAGTGAAATTCACAGAATAGTAACCCGAAACATGTCTTGTTCTAGAGCATACTTTGTTTCCAATGAAAGCATTCTCTCGGGGGAAAATTTTAACTGGGTGTTTAACCTAGGATAATTCAATAGGAGTTAGAACATCCAGACTAAGCCAGAATACTTAAAACTTGAACAAGGCATCTAAAAGAACAAACCAATGGAACTTCAGAGAAACAAGCCAAAAATCCACTAAGTAGATGGATCCATCATCCATAGATCGCTAGCAATCCAAAAGAAAGTATTATGAGTTGTCAAAGCCTCTTATATCATAACCTGCTACCTCTTCTAAGAATATTTACCAAGTTTCATAGCATTTCAAGCAGCGTAGTTCAAGAAGTAAAGACTCATTTGATTCAAGCTGTTTACCTGCTTTTTGACTAGAGCAACTAACTTAAATGGACCTAGACAACTCATACAAAGTCAAAATGACTTGAAATTTTGGGTGAACACTTAGAAGGCATAAAAGAAGGCATTCACCCAAAATGAGATTCATTGGATAAGATTAGATGGGTTTGTAGCAACCTAACTAGATGGATCATTAGAAATCAATGTAGAGCTGGCTCCACCACATGAAATTTTTATTACAGGTCTCTGACACCTTCTAGAGTGTATCTGCAAAGTTTCATATTATTTCGTTTAGTTTTGAGCAAGTTATGGATGATTCTTATAGACCAGATGACCCATGATGATGGACGATCAAACAAACTCCAAACGACTTGATATTTGGACAATACACTTATATGGAAGATGCAAAGACAACCAAATAAAGATCACTCAATAATATGCTAAGTTTATGGATAGATAGCGGTCCATCCACTATGGATAGCTAGCGATCCATTCCCTAAGGATAGCTAGTGATCCGTCCCTTATGGATAGCCAGCGATCCATCAACATAGGTCAGATCACCCTCAAACTTTCCAAACTCCTTCGTAGCACTAAGTAAAGGTTTCTGATAGAAAAATATGCTAAGTTGATGAGCTACCCCCTATGGATAGCTAGTGATTCATCCCCTATGGATAACTAGCGATCCATCAAGATAGGTCGGGTCGTCCTTAAACTTTCATGCTCCTTTGTAGCATTAAGTAAAGGCTTCTGGTAGAAAAATATACTAAGTTGATGGATAGCAAGTGATCCATCCCCTATAGATAGCTATCGATCTATCAAGATAGGTCGGATCACCCTCGAACTTTTCGAGCTCCTTCATAGCACTATGTAAAGGCTTTTGGTAGAAAAATATGCTAAGTTGATGGATTGCTAGCGATCCATCCCCTATGGATAGCTAGTGATCTGTAGAAATGACCTAGATTGATTCAAGATTTTCAATGGTGACTTGGCATAAGAACTGGACTCTTCTGCACTTAAACTTTTGGCCTAAGTGCTCACCCACACCTCTAAATACAATCCTACCTACAACATAAGTATGATCTTCTGGACTGACAACTGGAACTCCATAGAGATTATTCTTTCACTCTTCTCCTCCCACACAATAATCATATAGGGGTTCACTGTTGTTCTCCAGTGAGCTCTTGTACTTGTGACTTGATCTAACTTAGAAGATTCAATCATATTGTAATCTGATTCAACTTGTAATAACAGTTAGTCAATAGAAAGTAATAAAGTGGACATAGCCTTCATTAACAACCGAACCACCATAAAAATCTTCTTGTCCTTTTACTATTTCTACTTGTTTTACGTTTATTCTCTATATTTTTGCTCTATCAGAACAGGGCTGGTGCTTTCACATTCAATTCAGGGTGTTAATCCATTTTTTGGGTTAGTGGTTATGTTGTGACATATTGCTCAAGATTATAACGTCTTGTAAGTACTATGACAAAACATATCATTATGGATTTTCTATTATACACTTTTTACTAAATAAATAATTGATATGATGCATTATACTAAGTATATAATAAGAAGATAAACACTTTTTATTTCGAAAGAGATTTCATACCGAGTTAATAATTTACTATAAATTGCAAAATTACCGCCGGGGATATTCCTAACTCTATCAATCTCTCACTAGCACTTAGGGTCAATTATGAAATCTCTAGCTCATCCCTTTGATTAGTTTGATAAGAACGTTGTTTTGATTATCTACTATGTCAATCTACTCTCTCCAAAGCTGTTAAACTGCTTTTTGTTGAAACTGGACCAGCCCATAAAAGAGGAATTGGTAAATTTCAATAAAATTCCATTATTGGATATTTATTGGGCTTATGTAATGTAATTCCTTTAGGAATTTTCTAACTATTTTATTAAATAAAATTGGTATTTTTTTAAATTTATAAATATAGTTTTATTTTATATAATTTGTTTTATATATTATATACGTGTATCATATACACATATGTGTATCGTATAAAGATATGTGTGTGCATGTATATGCAACATGATAATGTGTACATAGTTTGGTATGGCCATGTGTAGATATTGGGATTTACACCACGACGGACATGCTAGCCCCTCATGTGTTCAAATAGATTATCAAAATATGTGTGCGTATGTACATATATACTTGTGTGTGTGTATTAAAATATTATGTGTGCAATAATAATATAATTTCATATATTATTGGTTACAAATTATTTATCTAATGCATTTATCAAAATACATATACATAATACATATAAATATATAAGATAAATATAATTATATTATAAAATTACTTTGTAAATAATTTAGAATATTCATAATACGAAATTCGAACCAATTTTTTTATATTTTAAATTAATTTATGTGTATATATTACATAATAATAGTTATAATTATATATATTTAAAATTATATACATATATATTGCTGTTGGTTCACCTAAAGAATAAAAATAATTTTTTATTAATTGATTTTCGATTTTGAAAAATTTGTTGATTAAAGAATAATAATTGATGAAAAGTGTATGGAATAATAAAAATGTTTAATTTTTTATCAAAACTATAATGTATATTTTATAATTTATAAAATTTTATAGCATTTATATTATTAGTAAAAGATATATATATGTATGTATGTATGTATGTATCTATATGTATGTATGTGCGTAATTTTATTTATACAAACCACTTTGGATTAGACAATTGTGTGTGAGTGTGTGTGTAATATCCAAAAATAATTTTTTTAGTTATTTCTGAAAGCTTTTTTAAGAAAATTAAAATTTGTAATTAGTTAAAACGTACATTACATCGTGTTAAACTTTTAAATTTAGATTAAATATTTAAAATTGTATAACATATTATTATTTAAATATTTATTTTTTTTAAATTTCTTTTAAAGCCTGGAGCGTATGTTAGTAAATATACATAAGTTTTTTAAATGGGTTAATATTATTGCAACTAGGCTATTTGGCCCAAGGAAAAACAAAACGACCGTTCGTATTCCCAAATGAAAACAAACAAAAGACAGCTTTTAATACAACAACACTATCCACTACTTTACACTGCAATATACCTAAAACATTCCAAATTTTAGGGCTAAATCATGGCAGCGCCCAATTCGTTGATTGAGCTAGTTCGTTTAATTCCGTCAACTTCAACGTCACCAGTTGCCATCCTTCTCGTGCCGTTACAATAGTAAGCAGCTTCTTCGGTATCCTTCCAATTAGCAAGCCAATGTCCCGATTAATTTTTCTCGTGAGAACTAACATATCTTGGTGTTTGTTATTGAAATCCCAATTGTTCCTCTCCCTCCACATTGCACAGGGTGGTTGTGAGACCAATTTTCCCTTCTTCTGGATCAGCTTCGTGAGGTTGCTCCCACCGTTCAGTAAGCTACTTCATCTTTGAGATTCCGAGCATGGTTTATTTGTAGACATCTAAGTTTTTATATACACCATACTTGTTTGCTCTAAGCACACTAAAAAAAAAAAGGTGATCATGTGTTTCCTCAGCAGAGTTGCAAAGATTACATAGTGTATCATCCAGGATGCCCCATTTATGAAGTCTATTCTTAGTTGGCAATCATTTAAGTAGGGCCTTATATAAAGTGTTTGCCATTTTTGTATTATTAGACTTGCTCCAGCCCACCTTCGTCCATTTAGCCGAAGAAAATTTGACTCTCGATTCTCCCCATGCATAATTGAATTTGAACTGTCCATTTGAACTACTTTTCCATATCCGGAGATCTTCCATTCTATCAGCTTTAATGTCTTTGCACTGAATCTCCTCATTGTAGTTCGAATTGAGAAAATTCCCGTCACAATGCCATTCACCATTCTCCATATATTCAGCCACTTTACAGGTAGGAGTTCCATAGGCCGAAAAAAAGTCCCAGCCTAGTCTTTCAATAAAGCTTTGAGATTGCAACCAAGGGTCTTTCCATAAGTCTATGTTATTCCCGTGAGCAATTTCTCTATCAATATAAGTTTGCAGTTCATTCCTGATTTTTAGGATATTTTTCCATGTAACAGAGGCATTATCATCAATTTTTAAGGTCCAGAAATTATCTTTAAGGTACCTCGATCTCAACCAACTAGCCCATAGATTTTTAGATGTCAGCACATTCCATGCTAACTGATAACTTTTTTATTATACACACACATATATATACAACGATCAAAATGTGACAATCCATCGAAATACGAATTCATGATATTTCTAATGAAATAATATATGGAGAAATGATCATATAAATGTTTATATATAATAATAATTTAAAAGAAAACTTTCACTAAAGCTCGAAGCTTGCAAGTTGAAATGAAGAAATGAAGTCCTTCAATTGAATTTCAATCTTGAAGTTGCTAGCTTTCGAATTGCCTTACCACCGACGATTATATTTTATTTAGTTTTTGTTTAATTGCTTGAATATTTGAGGATAGGGGAGGGATTGTGTTCAGCCGGCAAAATTGAGGATGGAGGCAGAAAATTTTTTTCCTTCTAAAGTGAGGGCTAAGATGTTTATAAAAGGGAGAGGCTGAAAAGCAAAAGTATGATCAAGATCTTTAAATTTCTTTTATCCATTTCCTTCTTCATACATTCAAAATCTGTCCCTCCTTACCATCTTAAGGTTATCATGTCCGTTCATTGCTGAAAATAGCAAGCCCCATATGGGCGTCAAATCTACTTCAAGGCTGAACTGGATTTATTGCATTTAAGTCCAATTTAAACGCGTATCGATATCAAACATCGATTAGTGTTTATATAACTATCATACATATGCTATTTAATATGGTTCAACACATATAAAATAAAATTTTGTAATTAGTATTTCATAAATAATGATTAACTGAATTAACTTTAACATTTACAGATTAGTTAAATCAGGTGAAAAAGAGGATTAAATTTTTCAGTGATGTGGCTCTTAAGGTAATATTAACATTCATACTTGATTTAGTAGGTGGTGTGACATTATGGCCAAATTTATTACTTAGTCGATTTTGATAAAGTTTGATATTAGTTTATTAAGCATTACCCAATAGTGATAATTATTTACACTAGTTCACTTCATCAAAACTATATCACTTAGGACCTATGGAATCTGGTAATGGCCTAAATTCCAATATCGTCAGTATTCAACTCTATATTCCAAACACAAAGTCCTTGATTTGATAATAAAATTTTTTATTATCAGCTGAACTACTCTGGCCAGATATTTTATTTTAGGTGGACTAAAGTTGATCGTGATACTATAACTGAGGAGAAGAAACCTCTCTTAAATAGTGTTGCACTTCCAATAAATTCACTAGACCCAACAATAATCATTCGATGGATGCTGTCCAGATTTAGCTATAATCAAAGTGGAGTTTCCACACAGAAGAAACCCCAATTTAAAACCAAAAGAAATTCAAGCTCAAATCACATCAATATTCTTTGATTCGATTGTCGGTAGTAAAGCAGTTCGAGAGCCAGTAACACTAGAACTTGGAATTTGATTCAAGAAACCATTTAACCATTATGAAGTGAGATCTATATGTCTTGGTGAATGATGTTTAACTTGTTTATTGACTCATTTAATATTACTATCTATTATACTATTATATTGTAGGCTATTGAATTATATTAAATCTATTGTATCGGTGTTTTGTTACATATTGGATGGTTGAATATATCTGTGCATTTGTATATTTTTAATAAACAATTATTACATACATTTGCTGACTCATAGCCTAGAAATTAAAAAATATTTTTTATTTAAATAATATTTTATATGACTTTGTCAATTAATAAATTATTTATGAAATATTAAATCGTATAATACTTAATTTAAAATCTCTATAATTTTGGTTTTGCATAGTAATAATTTAGCAGCAAATTTTACTTTATTTTAATATATATTTGTATTTATTTTTTATTTAAATATTAATATAACTACTAATTTAACTATAATTTGAAATTAGTGGGAATTTCACTAGAAGGACAAACTTTACAGTCCACTTAATTTCTAGGACACACATCCACAGAAATTAATTTCAAGGCCAAAGTAAGCATAATTATTACTTTTAAGGACAAAATCAGCAGTCCAATTACTTTCAAGGACATAATTTCATGGGTTTTTAAGCCTTAGAAATTATTTATTTTTCATTTTGTCCTTAAAAGTAATTATTTTAATTGTGTGTCCTAAAACTAATTGCACTTGCTAAAGAGGCCCTTTTGGCTAGTTTCCACTTGAAATTAAATATAAAATTTTATTTAATAACATTATATAATTTTTAGAATTTGAAAATAATTTTTTAATAATTTTAGCAATTAATTTTGATCAGTTTTTAAATTATTCATTTAAAAATTATTTTATGAATCCGACGAAAATTTATGCCATGAGCTCCATGTCAGCTAGCATCAATTTTATAAAATATTTATATATAAAATTATGTATACGTCCATATGTTTATATATTTACAATTATTTATTGATTAAAATAACAAAATTTTGTTTTGTTCTCGAGTTCACAACAACAATTAAAAATAATTATTTTGTATTAATTATTAGATGATTTTGTTATGTAATATAAAAAAATTTATACAAATACATCTTAAATATTTTATATAAATTATTACAATATTATACACATTTATATATAAATATATGATTGTTTTTATAAATGTATAATTTTATGTAATACGCACACACATCATATAGAATATTAGAGGGGCTAATATGTCTGTAGCAATGTAAGTCCGAACACCTATACATAGGCATGTTAAACCATGCACGCTTTATTATGTTACACGTGCATGAACATACGTATGAATATGTGATACACATATTCAAACATAGTACAAAATAATATAAAATAAAACTTTACATCTATAATGAAATTAAATAAAGATTTTATCTAAAATAAATATAGAAAGGTTCTATATGAATTAGGCTTCATAGGCCCAATAAAGATCAAAAATGGTAAGTTCTTTGAATTTTACCTAGGCCCAATAAAGATCAAAAATGGTAAATTTTTTGAATTTTTTACCTAATTTTTTCACTATGGGCTAGCCCAGTTCCAACAATGATATTAGATCCCAATAGCCTATAAAGTCTTAATTAGTTATATAAGGGCTAATTAATTATGCTTATAACTAATTAGAAAGGTGCCTAAGAAAGGTAGTGTCTAAGCTGGATTGTTGGGTAATTAAGTACCCCATCTTACCTGACTATTGGTATAGCAACCCTGAATTTCAGTCATTTGAATTCGAAAATTTTTATTGATTTTAAATATTGCAAAATTAATTATATAAGTTAAATTACTTGAATTTCAAATACCGCAATTTTTTGGGTAATTAAATTGTTGAATTTGATATTTGGAACTGTTTAAATAATTGAATCTTGAATATAACACGAATGAAAAATATTTCAAAAGTTGATTTAAATTCTATTTCAATAATAAGTTAAATAGTAAACTTTTAAATTGGATTTAAAAGTGATTAAACTATTTTTGGAAATTACGCATTTTAATTATCGTGTAAAAATAGCCTTTGGGGCACTGTCTTGGATTTCGATGGAACTAGTTTCATCGGATCCATAATATTGAGTTATTGTATGCTATCGAATTTCGTGGCGATCGAACGTATCATTTAGCGATTCTAGTTCGAAACACATAAAAATTAATTAAAGGAATTTTTATTAATATAATTTGGTTTTGAAAAGTTAACTTCTGTATATATGGAATTGGCTTTGGATATATACTCCATTGTGTTTGGAATATGGGTATAACATATAGACACCAGGTCGTGCACTTCGTTTGGAGTTCGAATTTTTCATCGATGAATAATGCCACAATAATTTCCTATAAAAGCCACCCACTTCCTTCATTTGCAACATAAACCCTAAACCTAATTTTCAACCACCCATAAAACTTAACCATCCAACGACCATAGTTCATAGGAGCCTCTATATGACGAATTGACCAACGACTTCAACTAGTAAAATGTAGAGCATGACTATACGAAGCTATCCAATAGATGGATCATGCTATCATCGACTACGGCAATTAAAATTGAGCCACGTTCACAAGTAGGTCGATCTAGGTTTTTGGGTTTCGTGCACGGCAATGCACGTGTGGTGGTGGAGGTTGGCAAGTGGAGCGATGTAGGTGGCCGTGAACACATGCGAGCTGCGGTCGAAGGTCATACCACGATCATTTATAAATAAGAAAAAGGTCACAGTTGAAACTCGTGAATGTGACAAAGAGAATGGAAGGAAGAAAGGTTAAAGTTTGAATTTTATTTAATTAAGTTAATTATAATTTTAATTATCTCTACAATCATAAGTTCATAAATTGTTCATCGAGGTCGGCTTTGAGCGCGACAAGTTGTGTTACGTTCGTATCAGCGAGCACTACACTATGGCGTTGGATTAGATCAATTTGGAGCTAGTAGAAATTTTTGAGTTAAATTGAACGACCGTTCAATTTTAATTCAAATCGGAGGGTGTTAGCAATTTCTATAATTAATGGTAAGTTAACTTATCTCTCTGGCCAGCTTATATTTTTATATAGGTGGATTTTTTTTTAATGTTGTTTGTTGTTTTTTTGGATGGCATACTATATTTATTAGTTGGTTTGGATATATTCCCACCTATTTGAGCGGATGAGACATTATAAGTTCTAGTGTAAGAGCGGATGACCCTTTGTATACGGATCCCTCTTCGAAGTGGTTGATTTTTATATTATTTGATTGTATACTGTTTGTGATGCAAAGGGACAGGTTAGAGAGATCCAACAGGATTTCTCACAATGGTTATTTTACTATCTATATATTCTGATATATGATGTGTTTGGTGCTATATTTGATGACACATATAGGTTTTCCTTATTTAGTGTTGTGGTAGCACTGGGCTATATTTTTGATATTTTTGAATACTCTAAATTTTTTTTGAATTGAAATGATTTTCAAAGTGAATTTGGACGTGTATATGTTTTAATAATTTACAAATTATTACAAGGGGCAGTTTCACTAAAGTCCCTATTAAGTTTCAAAACACAACAAACATTCTTGCAAAAAAGGTATGTAAATTAGGTCGCTAGAATTAGGTTACCGAATAATTGCATAGGATTAAGCAATTATCCAGTGAATAATTGCAGAAATTTATGCAATTATATCCAAAAGTTGCTGACATTTTTCCGCAGTTATCACAAAAATTATGGACATTTCCATAATTATTTAGCAAAAATCTGGGAACATTTCTGCAACTTTTTCAAAAAATTGCAGAAATTTCCATAACTATTAACAAAAAATTTGCTGAAATTTCCGCAATTATTCACTGAATAATTGTAGATGTTTATGCAATTTGTGGATATAATTGCATAAATGTCTGTAATTATTCATCAAATAATTGCATAAATATATGCAATTATTCAGTAACTTAATTATAGAGACCTAATTTACAATTTTTTTGGGAGGAGTTTCCATGTATTAAGTTTGATTTTAAGGACCCGAGTCTAATATTCACTTATTAAAAAGGAAAGAATTTATTTTGGAATAAATAAAAGCATGATTTTGACGTTAAAAAAGTATAGTTTTGTGAAATATCTTAAATAGAGATTTTTAAATAGCTTATATAAAGGATTTATAAAAGTGAGATTTTATAAATAAAGAAATTGATTTACAATCGAAATTTGTAAATATTTTATAAATAGATTTTATAAATAAATTAGATTTATAAAGAAAATGGATTTTATGAATAAAAAATTATTTTTATATAGAATTTTAAAAATAAGGATATTTTATAAAATATAAGTTTTACGAAATTGAAAGGAGATTCATAACATAGCTTTATAAATATGGAAATGATTTATGTTAAGATTTAATTATGGATTTTTATAAAAAGGAAATATATTTAAGTTTTTAAGAGTTAAACAATCTTTCAAACGATTGTTTTGAAAGTAATGTTTTTCGATGAAGTTAATGGCTTAAAATATAATTTATCTTTTTAAAGTAATATTTTGAACGTAATAATTCCAAATGGAATTTAAATGGTTTTAAAAAATGGTTTAAAATGTGGTATGTATCGAAAACATAGATTTCAACATATATTATTGTAATAGACGTTTTTGAGGAAGTATGGAAGGCATGGACTATAACACTATTGTTATAGTAACATGCTTTTCCGAAAGGAAATGTTTTATATAGTATATTGGATTATATATATGTATGTATGTATGTATGTGTGTATATATATAACTAATCAAATCACTACATTAGTGTTTTTGGGTTTTCATAACGATGTTTTATGCAACATTCGTTTTAACCCGATAAATTGATGTTTGGACCTTCCATTGTGAAATACACGAACCAGCTCTTATGATCGTACTAAAGGCTTGGTAGTGTAGGAGCATTGCTTCCTATACTCAACACCCATCTAGAGGCGTATGAACTTTGGATTTGAACGGTTATAGAAACCTATTTGGTGTGTCTCCAAATGGTAATGTGAGTAAATATACTTATACCTTTGATATAATTAAATGAAAATATTTTCTAATTGTTGAAAATGAAATGATTTGTTAATATACTCATAGCATCGATATAAGTATATGTAAGTATATGGAAATATTTTGCAATATCGAAGGATTGAAATGGTTTTGAGGATATATCCTTTTAAAGATAATATGAAGTAAATTTTTGGAAATTGATTTAATTAATAAAATATTAATTAATTGTGCCTAGTGATTGTTTATGTTCTAGATATTGTTTGTTGCTTTGATAATTAAATAACCGACTATCAAATTCGGCTATTTTTGTTCCTTGACTTGATGCAAGAATTGATTAGTCGTGCACTTAGCACGAAGTCAATTGTGTAGGCTTTATTATCGTTTGGATTAGGAATGTCCTTCTTGGCCGTATGATAGCAAGTTAAGAGTTGGAAATGTGATAAGTCTACGAGACTTGGATTCCATATGAGGTTAAGGAGCCTCTTTTTCATTGTTGTTCCGGAGAGATCGGGGTTGGATTTATCTGTAACGATCTTGGTTTTGAATCAAACTTAAATTGGTAATTAATTTAAAATTTTAGAATTAAATTGTGAATTAATTTTAAATTTTCAAATTTAACAAGAAACGTGCTTGTTTATTTATATAAATAGATTATGATTCAAAATTTGAATTTGAAATTCAAGAATAAACATCTTAGAAAATAGATTGGATTAAAAACTATATTTTAAAATTTAATAAGAATTTGTTTTCTAATTTTAATATACATATGTAGTTTGAAAATTGTGTTTTGAATTTAATGTATAAATTTTCAAAAGAAGTTTAAAGTAAAGAATCTATATTTTAAAATAAACTTATATATATGATATGTATGCTTATTTATTATGAATAATTAGTTTTAAAAAATCATTTTCTTAAGGATATGTAAATAGTTATAAAAGTAAATGCATATAGATTATATATACATAAGAAAACATATTATATAAAATATAAACGCACAAGGGTTTAAAACAAAATTTGTAAAAATTTTCAAAAGAGGGATTTGAACATAAAAGTGAAATTAATGGCATTTGTAAATAAATAAGATTATGCAAATTACAAGTGTAATTAAAATAGACATGTGACAAGCAAATTTCTTTCCTTTTAATCTAAAAATTTAAAACACACATTAGAAAGAAATAACCAGGCTACATGTTCTTCTTTCATTCATCTCAAAACATCCACCTGGAAATCAAAAGAAAAAAATTTGAAAAGGAAATCTAAAAAAAAAAACCTGCAAAACAAAATGAAAACCAGAAAATCAAAACAAGGCAGTTCAAAACAAACAACTTCAAGTATTCAATTTCAACTAAATCAAAAACAAAAGTTTCAACCTGAAGTAAAATTAAAGCAGATATAAAGCAAGTTTAAATCAAAATATTTTTCAGTTTTAAATCAAGTGGCCATTCCAAAAGTGCAAGAATCAGATTCATTTCAACTCAGCAATACAAAGGTTCAAGTTCAGTTTAAATGTAAAACAAAGAGTCAACTAGAATCAAAGCAAAACAATAATCAAGTTCCAGACAAATCATTTCAGATTTTCAAAATCCTTTTCAGTTGCAACATGCTTTGTTCTCTGCTTCCAGAAACTAGGTGAGCAAACTTTACCCTCTGACCTTAATATGGCTATATCTTGATTTGATGAGATAAATGATTGAAGTATGAATGTTGTGTGAATATGTTTATATGTACATATGTATGGATTTCATGTGTGTGCATGTATGTGTGAATACCTGCTCTTGACTCTGTTATATTCACAGTGTTAAACTACTCAAATAAATTTATATCTCCCAATCCATATTAATTCAAGCTTTGATTTTTAAAGGTGAAGTGTCTGTAACAATGAAGTATTTATCATAAAAATTGTTCCAAGAATTTTTATTAAGAAATCACTTCAATAATGGTAAATCTCAAAGATAATAAAAAACAAGCTAAAATTTGATTAATTGGAAATTTTACTTTCATTATGTAAGCTAATTCGTGATGGAAAAACTTGAATTTTTATGTAAATTTTATGATTTTAAATCGCGTGATTGATGAGGTATTCGGAGATGATCAAATTTGCGTTTATGGTCAATTTCCATCGAACGATGTCGAACTAAGGCTCAGAGTTCTGGTCAAAGGTGGCTCGTGTAGCGAGGATAATGGGAAAAATAGTGAAGGATTTTCTGAAGCGCCGTGGTGACATGGAGAGATCGATCTAGGGTTTTAGTGGTGGTTTGAGATGAGTTTGGTTTCAAGTTGATTTCTCCGACTATGGTGCATCGGAATTAGTAAGGGTGGGTAGAACAACAGCGTAGGACGACGGCGAGTCAATAGACAGGATGTCGAGTTTTCTAGTAATTGGTGATGGCATCGCGAGGCGGTTCTTGGTGATCGACCTTGTTCCTGGTATCGTTCGAACTGCTCGTTTTTGTTTTCCTTCGAATTCCTTACTTTCGAGTAGTAAGGTGTTATGAGGAAGTCCTAGGCGACTCGTTAGAGGCGAACATGGAGGCCGAATCATCGCCGATGGTTGGTGCAGGTGCACGATATGTCAGTGTATCAGTTTTGTCTAGTGAGTGTTCTTCACGGATTTAATGTGACACCCCACCTCTATACCCACGCTATTCAAGAACATTACGGAGTAATGCTGTATATCTAGCACGGAGAATAAGGCTGTTGAGGAGCGACCATCTGTGTAATTGCTTTGTGCGAGCACCAATATATCTGATAGTACAAGGAAGTCCGACATGCCGATACAAACTCAAGGCTACTACACAGTGGCTATATATATTCTTCAGAAACAAACATAGAAGTAAACATAACACAAATCAGTCACAGACATCCATATCACAAAGGCAGAAAAGATATGAATATAACACGCGAAAGTGTACATCAGAGTAGTGGTCAAACAAGATCCACAATATCACAAAAGAATGGTTACAAGTGCTAGACAAAAGAATATGTATACGTCTAGGAGTCAATATCTCAAAGGTATACAACAAAAACTACTAATCTAAGTAGTTAGTCAAAAGTCAGGATGATAATACCAGAAGTGAAGTCAAGCAGAAGCACCTGTAACATCTCGGTCTGACCCAAGTATTATTTATGAGAAAATAATAAACGGATCAGTCTACCAATAAATATCAGATAAAATGATATAGAATAAGAGATATGACATAACATATGATAACCATAAAGCCAAATTGTGATAAGTATAAAAATTAAAAATCAACAAGAGATTAATCAATATCACCAGAATCTTCTCAAAGATCAAAAGGAATGTCATACTCAATATCTTCATTCACAAAAAGTGAATGACACACAAACTCACCAATGTACAAATATTGATAACACATATCAATGAAAATCACGAAAATTGGTGAAACACAAATTCTAGAAATCATCAATGGAAATCCAAAAATCACAAAAATGATCGTAGAAACGATCAACCACAAAAAGGGGAGGCCTATCACAAAACGGGAGCACAAAAACTCACCGACACGTGTATCACAAATGGGACGCTAGCCGGTGCAACGACGTAGTACAACGGTACGCCCGAGGAACCTGAAACTCGTAAAATTCGAAACAACAACGTAGTACAACGGTACGCTCGAAGATCCGAACTCCATAAAAACGTGGGTCGCTAGCCCAAAAAAATTGGGTCGAAACCCCAAGAAATAAATAAGTCGTTAGCCTATAATAAAAATGAGATGAAACTCAATAAAACGAGGTACTGTCCCCTACGTGGACAAAGAAACATAGCATAGCGCTAGTCATAATCACAAAAATGATAATCATCGATCATCAAGAAGTGTCAATTACAATAAGCTAGTAAATATATGAGCTTAGCCTCATGTCCCATAACCACTAGCTTAACTTAAATATTTACGAACAAATTGTAGATTTCCACTAGAAAATTATCATAAGAGATTCAATCGAACAAGTCCAAGAATTAACCGACGAAGTAAACGCAAGCGTTTCATACCACTTGTTTTACGAAGCCGTTTAATTAGATTTCTCGTACGAGTGAATTAAAGGTTTGTAAATTTTCAAAATGACAAATCAAAAATGATCGTAGAAACGATCAATCACAGAAATTCATATACGAAGACGTGAATAAAATCCAAAGAATACGATTCCAAATTCATCAAAGTGGAAATAGCCTAGCGACTCAATCACGGCTCGACCTAGCAGTGGAACGACCTAAGGAGTAGCGGCATAAGTGCAGGCCAAATGACCTAACGACCTAGGGAATATAAGGCCGAGCGACCAAACAGGGCGAGCGACCTAGCGCCGAGCAACTTAAGGTGGTACGAGCCTGTGCCAAGCGACCTAAAGAATGGTGCAACCCAACCCATGCCGACCTAACGTGCAAACAACCTAAGAAAATGGCCGAGCGACCTAACACATACACGACCTAACGTGCATGTGACCAAGGAGAATGCGGCCAAGGTAGAGCGACCTAGGGGTACGCGACCTAACCGAGTAATGGCGCGACCTAAGTGACGCAACCTAAGGGGGGGGGGCGTTACGACCTAACGATCTAAGGCTAATGATGAGACCGAACGACTGAACGGCCTAATGGTGCACGCGGCCTAACCATTGCCGAGTGGCTTAAGGAAATGAGGACAGACGAGCGACCTACGACCTAGCGACATAGGGGGGAAAAACGACCTAAACGCAGGCCGAGAGTCCTTCATATGCAGGCCGCGCAACCGATTGAGCACGGACGCTAGGGGATTATGCCCATAGGCTACCCGGTCGTATTGGCTTCTCGGTGCATCACCGAAAACGTGTTTAAAACATCAAAGATTGGATTTTTAAAGATTTGAACCCAAAACACTAAAAATTGGGATTCTCACCAATTCAATCCAAATCAATGACAAATGCATATGTAAAAGTGTTAGGAATTCGTACCCAACAATCAATGATAGTTATAGACAAAGATGTGAGATAAAAATCTCACCTTTACACAAAATTTATGAAGAAGAAGCTTGAAAGCAAGAAAGAATCAACCCAAGAAGCTTGAATCAATGTCTTCTCTTTGAATTTGGAGTTGGATGTTGGATTTGCAAATGATCTTGAGCTTGGAATTTTAATTTCCCATTCCTTCCCCCATTTTTGATGAAGCTTGAGTGTTAGGAAATAAAAGCAAAGTTATGAAGGGAAGGGGATTGAGCTAGAGTAAATAGTTTAGGCAAATGGGCTAAATCAAACCCAAAACCCAAAGTGAAAAGGTAACAAAATTCCACTAACTTCAAACATATCAAAGTTTACACTCAAAAAGATCGAAAACGGTGTTTTGAACTCAATGGAAGTGGTTTCAAGTCCTAATTCGACCGTGTGCAAAAAGTAACTTTTTCGGACTAAAATCCGACTGACAATAAAATATTTAAATAAAATATTTAAATATCAAATCGTAAAATATGCGGGTTGTTACAAACTCCCCTCCTTAAAGAAATTGCGTCATCGCAATAATTAAGAAGAAAATATATAGTAACAACCATAAAAGCATATTCAACAAATAGAAGTTTGAAATAAGAAGTTCACCTCAAAGAGCACGAGAAAGTAAGTCCGGATGTGTTCGCTCGATGAATTCTCTAGAATCCCAAGAGCAATCCTTAGGATTTGAGGACCATTGAACTTTAACAAGCGTAACATCTTTATTTCGAAGGCGCTTGACCTTCGAAGCAATAACACGAATAGGATGTTGCTCATAAGTTAAATTAGGTGAAACTTCAATTTCTTCCACAACACCGGGCTCAAGAATAGAATCGGAATCTCGAAGGCACTTCCGTAATTGAGAAACGTGAAACACGTCATGAATAGCAGAAAATTGAGCCGGTAATAAAAGCCGAAAATCCACGAGACCAATACGTTCGGTGATGGGAAATGGACCAATATATCGAGGTGCTAACTTTCCCGATCGACTGAAACATACAACACCCTTCATAGGTGAAACACGAATAAACACAAGATCTCGCACAGAAAATTCTAATTTCCTTCTCCGATTATCGGCATAGGATTTTTGTCTACTTTGGGCTTCTTTCATCCTATGACTAATAAGGTCAATCTTCTTTGTGGAATCTCGAATAAAATCTGGACCTAAAACCAGCCTCTCACCGGCCTCAAGCCAACAAGAAGGAGATCGGCATGGCCTTCCATAGAGTGCCTCGAAAGGAGCCATACCAATACTAGATTGGAAGCTATTATTATAGGAAAACTCAACAAGAGAAATATGATCTTCCCAACTTGCACCAAAATCAAGAACACATGCACGAAGAGGATCTTCAAGGGTTTGATTCACACGCTCAGTTTGTCCATCAGACTGAGGATGATAAGCGGTGCTAAAATTAAGCTTCGTTCCCAAAGATTTTTGAAGACTCTTCCAAAATCCACTAGTAAACAATGGATCACGATCACTAACAATATAAGTAGGAACTCCATGCAGTTTAACAATTTCTTTGATAAAGAGTTTGGCCAAGAGAGGAACGGTCCGGTTAGACCGAATAGGAATAAAATGGGCGGATTTAGTAAGTCTATCAACTATCACCCATAAGCTATCATGACCCGAACGAGAACGGGGAAGGCTGTCTATAAAATCCATGGAAATTTTATCCCACTTCCAAATTGGAATTTCTAAAGGTTGCAATAACCCACCGGGCCTTTGATGTTCAGCCTTAATGAGTTGGCAAGTCATGCAACACTTAACAAAGTTAGCAATATCAGATTTCATTCCCTCTCAATAATAAAGTCGCTTCATATCCGCGTACATTTTACTACTACCGGGATGAAAGGTAAATCTAGAACGATGTGAATCTTCTAAAATATCTTTACGAAGATCACCAATATTTGGCACATAAGTCTACCAAATTTTTGAATACCGCCACAAAAATCAATATCGAAGTCTTTCAAAACCTTCAATATCAATTTTGTCCTTAAAATTTTGTCCAAGAAGAGCCAATTCGGGATCTAGCTTTTGAGCTTCAAGAATGCGGTCTAAAAGAGAAGGATGAGCCTCAAGGCTACATAAAGCAAGAGATGAACATAAATCGGAAACACGATCTCGAATCTCACAAGTGGATAGAATTCCGAGATCATTCCATTCGGATATCATCATAGAAACAACCGTTTGTTGCTTACGACTAAGTGCATCGGCAACACGATTTCCCTTTCCGAGGGTATAAAGAATATCAAGAACATAAGCTGCAAGAAATTCGAGCCAACGTTGTTGACGCAAATTTAGTTCCTTCTGAAAAAACAGATACTTCAAAGATTTATGATCGGTATAGAGAACAAATTTTTCTCCCAAAAGATAATGACGCCAAATACAAAGGGCGAAGACAATAGCCGCAAGCTCTAAATCATGAGTGGCATATCTAGTCTCGGCTGGCTTCAATTGCCTAGAAGCATAAGCAATAACACATTCTCTTTGCATAAGAATAGCACCCAAACCGACGCGACTAGAATCAATATAAACAATGAAATCTTGATTCCCCTTGGGAATAACAAGAATAGGAGCATCAGAAAGGAGTTCTTTTAATTTTTGAAAAGAAGCTTCACATTTGTCCGTCCAAATGTACTTAACACCTTTCTTTGTCAAGCTTGTAAGAGGAACGGAAATTATGGAAAAGTCTTTTATGAAACGGCGGTAATAACCGGCCAATCCAAGGAAACTACGAATTTCTGTCACACTCTCTGGTCTCTTCCAATTCTGAATTGCTTCAATCTTTGAAGGATCCACGGAAATTCCGGATTCGAAAATAATATGGCCGAGAAACATCACATGAGACTGCAAAAAGTGGCATTTAGAAAATTTTGCTTTTAATTGATTGCTCCTAAGAGTTTCCAATACAATCCGAAGATGTTTTTCATGCTCCTCCTTGGTTTTAGAATACACTAGAATATCATCAATAAAGATGAGAACATACCGATCGAGGAAGTCTTTGAAAACTCGATTCATAAGGTCAACAAAATAAGCCGGAGCATTCGTTAAACCAAATGGCATAACAAGCCATTCATATGATCCATAAGGAGTATGGAAAGACGTCAAAGGAATGCTATCCTCTGCAATACGAAGCTGATGAAAACCGGTAGCTAAGTCTAATTATGAAAAGACTCTAGCACCACTAAGTTGATCGAATAGATCATCAATCCGAGATAAAGGATATTTATTCTTGATAGTAAGATCATTAAGCTTGCGGTAGTCAACGCAAAGCCTAAGTGTACCATCGGATTTCTTCACAAAAATAGCCGAAGCTCCCCAAGGAGAGGAACTAGAGCGAATAAATTGCTTCGTCTCCAATTCGGATAATTGTTTGCGCATCTCCTCATTTTCCTTATTGGACATACGATAAGGAGAACGAGTGATAGGTTGAGCTCCGGGGATAAGATTAATTCTGAACTTAATTGCTCGCTTAGGTGGTAATCCTAAAATGGGCTCAAATACGTCGGAAAATTAACGAACAACGTGAATAAGAGAAATAATATCTTCCTCATCATCATTATCGTCATCATGAGGATTTAAAGAATATAAAAATGCAACCAAGCTGAAATCTGAATCTTTAAGATTAATAGAAATCTGCTTAACAGATTGAGGATGTCGAAGATGAATAGTCTGTTCAGGACATAGGATTTGGGCTTTATAGCGGTTAAGCCAATCCATTCCCAAAATCATCCCAAAGCCTAAGTAGCGCATAACATGCAAATCGGCTCAGAAAGAAAAATCACACAAAATAATCTCGACATCTTTACACAATAAACCGATTGTTGCGGATCCACCAACCGGATTCGCAATTCTCAATGAAGTCATTAAACACAAAACATCCAAAGAAAAAGTATCAACAAGTTCTTTTGATATAAAAGAATGGGACGCACCCGTATCAAAAAGAACTCGAATAGGATGATCATGAAATGAAATAATGCCATCAAGGATAGAATGAGAAATACCTTTACCACGAGATGCGTTGCCAGGGGCTTGAGCAACATTAAGCTTTCCCTCCTACCTGTTTTGAAGTTTGGGACAAGAAAATAAATAATGATCTGAACTTTTGCAATAGCGACAAAAGAGAGGTTTCAGACATCTATTGGCATAATGGTCTTTAGAACCACAGTTGTAGGATTTCCCACTACTAGGGGTAGAAGCCTTTGCTACCGGAATTGCTTGCTTCCTTTTCTTGTTGGGATAAGGCCCTTTGAACTTAATAGGCTTTTTCTTGTTGTTGTTGAATTTTGGTTTGGCACCCACAACATCAGCATCACTCTCTTTATCTGCCTCTTCAAGTCGAAGAGCGATATCAACAAGTTGATCAAAAGAAACTTCTAGCTTTTGAAGTAATGGCTTCTTGAGATTTTTATTCAAGCCATAGACGAATCTCTGATTTTTCTTCAATGGGGTATTAATGTATTCAACCCGTATTTCGAAAGAGATTCAAAAGATGCGACATAGTCTGTCACAGAGGATTTACCTTAGACAAGGTCAACGAAATGGCGAGCCAAAGTCACCTTCTCAGCTTCTGGCACAAATTTTAACTCGAAGCGTTCTCGAAATTTCTTTTAAGTAAGATCCGCTTCAACTATTTCAGAAACAAGAAGCTCATACCAATCTAATGCTCTTTCTTGGAGAATACTAGAGGCCACTTGAACACAGTGAAGATCAATGAGATTCATGCGGGAAAAGATTCCATCGCACGATCTCATCCAAGCCTAGACTTCGATAATAGTCTCAGAACCTTTGAATGGCTTCCCACCGAAATTGGTATAATCACTACACAAGCATGCAAATCCAGACCTAGGGTGAGTAGACTCCGGATTAGATTCGACTGCTTGAGCATTCCTTACAAGATCAAGGAGCTGCTGGGCAGACATAAATACTCCATCTTGGGGAGTAGCACGAGATTGACTGGCGCTGGGACGGCCAGGTCTAACCATTTCTCTTCCCTTAGAAAGAAAGAAAAAAGAAGGATAAGGTTATTCACCAAATGAATATCAAACAATCTTGATAGATAAACAAGGAATCGTAAAGAAAATAGGATGAATCGGTACGAAGACTCGAATTAAATTCTAAAGCACTATTCAAGAAATGGACTTAGGACGATGATCCTTGCTAGATTATTCTACATTGTTCCGAAGTTTCGCTCCGATACCAAGCTGTGACACCCCACCTCTATACCCACGCTAGCCAAGAACATTACGGAGTAATGCTGTCAACAAGCACGGAGAATAAGGCTGTTGAGGAGCGACCATCCGTGTAATTGCTTTGTGCGAGCACCAATATGTCTGATAGTACAAGGAAGTCCGACATACCGTTACAAACTCAAGGCTACTACACAGTGGCTATATATATTCTTCGGAAACAAACTTAGAAGTAAACATAACACAAATTAGTCACAGACATTCATATCACAAAGGCGGAAAAAGATATGAATATAACACATGAAAGTGTACATCATAGTAGTGGTCAAACAAGATCCACAATATCAAAAAAGAATGGTTACAAGTGCTAGACAAAAGAATATGTATACATCTAAGAGTCAATATCTCAAAGGTATACAACAAAAACTACTAATCTAAGTAGTTAGTCAAAAGTCGGGATGATAATCCCAGAAGTGAAGTCAAGCAGAAGCACCTGTAACATCTCGGTTTGACCCGAGTATTATTTATGAGAAAATAATAAACGGATCAGTCTAGCTATAAATATCAGATAAAATTATACAGAATAAGAGATATGACATAACATATGATAACCATAAAGCCATATTGTGATAAGTATAAAAATTAAAAATCAACAAGAGATTAGTCAATATCACCAGAATCTTCTCAAAGATCAAAAGGAATGTCATACTCAATATCTTCATTCACAAAAAGTGAATGACACACAAACTCACCAATGTACAAATATTGATAACACATATCAATGAAAATCACGAAAATTGGTGAAACACAAATTCTAGAAATTATCAATGGAAATCCAGAAATCACAAAAATGACCATAGAAACAATCAACCACAAAAGGGGGAGGCCTATTACAAAACGGGAGCACAAAAACTCACCGACACGTGTATCACAAACGAGACGCTATCCCATGGTCGCTAACCATAGAGCTGGTGCAACGACGTAGTACAACGGTACGCCCGAGGACCTGAAACTCGTAAAATTCGAAAAAACAACGTAGTACAACGGTACGCCCGAAGATCCGAACTCCATAAAAACGTGGGTCGCTAGCCCACAAAAATTGGGTCGAAACCCCAAGAAATAAATAGGTCATTAGCCTATAATAAAAATGAGACGAAACTCAATAAAACGAGGTACTGTCCCCTACATGGACAAAGAAACATAGCATAGCGCTAGTGATAATCACAAAAATGATCATCATCGATCATCAAGAAGTGTCAATTACAATAAGCTAGTAAATATATGAGCTTAGCCTCATGTCCCATAACCACTAGCTTAACTTAAATATTTACGAACAAATTGTAGATTTCCACTAGAAAATTGTCAAAAGAGATTCAATCGAACAAGTCCAAGAATTAACCGACGAAGTAAACGCAAGCGTTTCATACCACTTGTTTTACGAAGTCATTTAATTAGATTTCTCGTACAAGTGAATTAAAGGTTTGTATATTTTTAAAATGACAAATCAAAAATGATCGTAGAAACGATCAATCACAGAAATTCATATACGAAGACGTGAATAAAATCCAAAGAATACGATTCCAAATTCATCAAAGTGGAAATAGCCTAGCGACTCAATCACGGCTCGACCTAGCAGTGGAACGACCTAAGGAGTAGCGGCATAAGTGCAGGCCGAACGACCTAAAGCATGAGAGAGGGTCGAGCGACCTAACGACCTAGGGAGTATAAGGCCGAGCGACCAAACAGGGTGAGCGACCTAGCGCCGAGCAACTTAAGGTGGTACGAGCCTGTGCCAAGCGACCTAAAGAATGGTGCAACCCAACCCATGGCCGACCTAACGTGCAAACGACCTAAGGAAATGGCCGAGCAACCTAACACATACACGACCTGACGTGCATGCGACCAAGGAGAATGGGCCAAGGTAGAGCGACCTAGGGGTACGCGACCTAACCAAGTAATGGCGCGACCTAAGTGACGCGACCTAAGGGGGGGTTGCGACCTAACAACCTAAGGCTAATGAGGAGACCGAACGACCTAGCGGCCTAATGGTGCACGCGACCTAACCATTGCCGAGTGGCTTAAGGAAATGAGGACGGTCGAGCGACCTAGCGACTTAGGGCCGAACAACCTAGCGACCTAGGGGGAAAAACGACCTAAATGCAGGCCGAGAGTCCTTCATATGCAGGCCGCGCGACCTAAGGGTTTTGTAGCTCAAAACTCGCCCAATTTGCAACCGATCGAGCATGGACGTTAGAGGATTATGCCCATAGGCTACCCTGTCGTATTGGCTCCTCGGTGCATCACCAAAAAAGTGTTTAAAACATGAAAGATTGGATTTTTAAAGATTTGAACCCAAAACACTAAAAATTGGGATTCTCACCAATTCAATCCAAATCAATGACAAATGCATATGTAAAAGTGTTAGGAATTCATACCCAACAATCAGTGATAGTTATAGACAAAGATGTGAGATAAAAATCTCACCTTTACACAAAATTTATGAAGAAGAAGCTTGAAAGCAAGGAAGAATCAACCCAAGAAGCCTGAATCAATGTCTTCTCTTTGAATTTGGAGTTGGATGTTGGATTTGCAAATGATCTTGAGCTTGGAATTTTAATTTCCCATTCCTTCCCCCATTTTTGATGAAGCTTGAGTGTTAGGAAATGAAAGCAAAGTTATGAAGGTAAGGGGGTTGAGCTAGAGTAAATAGTTTAGGCAAATAGGCTAAACCAAACCCAAAACCCAAAGTGAAAAAGTAACAAAATTCCACTAACTCCAAACATATCAAAGTTTACACTCAAAAAGATCGAAAACAGTGTTTTGAACTCAATGGAAGTGGTTCCGAGTCCTAATTCGACCGTATGCAAAAAGTAACTTTTTCAGACTAAAATCCGACTAATGATAAAATATTTAAATAAAATATTTAAATATCAAATCGTAAAATATGCGGGTTGTTACATTTAAGCTCGGGTAAAATCTGGTTAGCCTCGAGTTTTACTTCGAGTATGTTAGCAGTGTAATCATATAGCAGATTGAAGTTTTAACAGTTTCAAATTTTCCAAAGCCCGGGAAAAGATTGGGAAACCCGAGTATTTATTCGAGTAAAACATGGATTGACTCGTGTTCCTTGATATGTTAACAAGTTTTGAAAACAAAAAAGAAATAAAAAGTTTTAAGTTCAAACTTGATCAAGTGTAAACAAGTTATCAACCATTACAATTTAAAATAATTAAGGTTTGGAATCTATTAAGGTAATTAAGAAGTTTAAGTATAATTTATTTATTTGATTAATCAATGATTAAGGATTAACAATTAAGGGTTAGACGTTAATTAATTAAGGTCAATTAATTAAGTAATTAATGTTGATTAATTTTATAATTAGAGATTAATTAATTTTATAATTAGAGATTAATTAATTAATTAAGGGTTAATTAACTGTTAATTAAGGATTAATTAACTATTAATTTAGGATTGATTAACTAGTACTTAAGAAGTACTTAATTTGTAATTAAGTTTTAATTGGGGTTTATTAATTAATAATTAAAGGATAATTAATCTGTAATTAATTAACTAATTAGCTGGTAATTAAGGATTAATTCATTCATAATTAAGTTTTATTAATTAATTAGTAATTAAAGGTTAATTAATTTATTAATAAATGATTAAAGGTTAAATAATTGAAATAGGTTGTAATTAATTAATATTAATTAACCAGGATTAGTAGTTTATTCATAAGTAATTAATCTGATTTTAATTAATCAGATAATAAATTGATCTTGCTTATGGATGTTTGGATTCTATTGAATGTTAAATAGTTTGATATCCCTGATGTGTGATGCTTTATGATATGAATTATTTTAATTCGAGCTGTGATGAATGTAATTTACTTGTCTGTGATAAATTTATATTACCTGTGAATCTATGAATAAGCGTTATAGATTAAACTGCATATCGATATTGATATGATTGAATCTTTGATGATTGCACTGCGTAAAACCCTTGGACTACACCTTACACACACAAAAATATGGATTGCACGAGGAAATTGTTTAAGTCATGGATATTTGAATTTAATATTATAAAATGGTTTTAAAGTTAAATTTTGTATATAAATGATTTTGGAAATGGAATTGAGCTGAATATGAAAAGCTTTTGAAAAGGGAATTTGAAATTGAAGATTGGTTTGAATATAAGATATCTTGTTTAAACTTTTGAAATTATTTTGGAAACTATGGTTTAAGTGATATAACTATATACTGTATATGGATTTTAAACCATCTTTAAAGTATTTTAAAAGTATTATTTTGGGAATTAAAATTCAAACCAAGTTTATACCCTTAAAAGCTATAACTTGTGTGTATATGATCGGGTTTTTCCAAAACGAAAAGTATTTGTTTTCAAATGATAATAGCTTTCAAATAAAGAAAGAATTTCCAATTTGTGTTAAAAGATTTCAAATTTGAAACAGAATTGTTTTGGAAGCTATGAATAAATCTTTGTGAAAGGTTGTTAAACTTTGTTTTGAAATTGAAGAGGATCAAAAAGGGTGTATCTTTTGTATAAAAGATTTGAAAAGAAAATTGTTTCTGAAAGCTATGGATATTTGGAAATGGTTTTGAAAGCTATGAATTGAATCTTTGATTTAAGGATTGGATGAGTTAATCCAATTGAAAGGAAATTAGAAAGGCTATGAATTAATCTTTGTGGAAGATTGATGAACTTTGTGAAATGAATCTCTTTGTTTAAAAGATTAAAATGGTAATTTGTTTAAACGATTTGAAGAAAGGATTTTGGGTAATAAGTTGTGACTTAACTGAGATCCCAATATCCATATGTTTTTAAATATGAGCGCTCATTATTCGGTTTAGCCGGGAGAGGACTTTGTGTCATGTAACCCATTTCGAATAATGATACGACGTTATGGATAGCATTTGAAGATCGGTGGTGAAGACCGGATATTTTTGAAAGCGAAAGGATAACCCGTGGAATGTCTCCGCACTGACTGGTCTCCGGTATAGAGATTTGATCACCCTTTGTGATGGGGAGTCTGGATGTGATTAGGGATTATCCGGATTGCAAGGGCTTCTTTGTGAAGTGCCTTCGGCTCTGTTTGAACCCGGAATAGACTTGTATAGATGTGTGTCTGACGCTACACTTTGAGATGTAAAGCTGGTTTCTATCAAATACATTTCTGTTTGGTGGCGGAGAAATTTATTCTTTTAGCTTAACACCCTTCTCTGAGACGTACGAGCTCAGAGGTTATGTAGTTGATGATTACTAGTGATACAATCTTAATTTGGTAATGTGCATACGAAGTGCTGCCAATCATTTGTTGAGCGAAGCATGGCTTTGTGTAAAGCATGGCTTTGTGTAAAGAATAGCTTTGTGGACGTGACCTCGTCGGACCTCACAACCCGAAATGGTCGAAACAGGAAGGATGCAGCAAGGTTATTTGGGAGTAGTGCCCCATGAGGGTATGTCCATTTCCTTCTAGGTAGAGGTGGTATCATGGTATGGAGCCCATACATTTAACCTATGTGGTTACTGCAAATTTATTACTTTGTGGTTGTTGGTGTCGAGCGCTCGGATAAAAGTTGGTTACGACCGGAGGGTGGCATACTCGTGACAGCTAGTTACCTAGTTACAGAGGTAACCCAACCTTGTGTTGGCATACTGCTGGTTAAATTTTAGGGGCGTCCCTCCATAGGCATACCCATGTGGCCCAGGAAGGTCCTTTGCCTGACCATTTGTTGGAAATCCAATCACCAATACGCGCCTTGTACGGTTTCAGTTGTAGAACCTGCCATTTAACATAGTAGTTATAGCAGGCATACTATAATGGTATATATGCTGGCTAAGGTTAATATTATACTTGCAAAGGTTTTCTGCACTATGCACTAATAATATTATCAAAAGGATTTTGCGTATCAAGCATGTTTGACTATCATAAGGAGAAATTCCTCCAATTATGCGTTTGCATTATATGTGTGGCAGGAAGCCTTATGGTAGTTTCATTTTCCAAAAAGCATTGTTGATTCCTTTTTAAAATTCTTTGTTTGTTTTCTTTTAAAAGAAAACTATATTTGTTTGCTCATACCAGTCCCATGACTGACCCGAAGTTTATTGTTCCCTTCCTAAACTCTGGGTGCCCACAATTTTCCACACGGGCAGTCTAGAGTTGGGATTTTCAGATAATCAAATAATAGGTGTAGATTCGATAGCATTCAATCTTTGGATATTGGCAATCGTATTTGGATCGAGTTGCTTCACTTCAGCATTGATGGTGGTTCTCGCTTTTTGCTTTGGTGTCTTCCTAGCTTTGGAGCTTTGGCAATGGAGATGCATTCTATTGGATCATCGCTTTTTTACTTGGAAATTTTATTGGAGTTATCTTTCCACTGTCGATGGTTGCAAAGTCTAGACCATCCAGTTATGATATTTCTTCCGCTGTTGTACACCTTTTGGCTCTGATATGTGATATTCATTGTATCATTGTTGTAATCAACTATTGTGTATCAATGATATTATCCTTTTCTTCCACTGTGTTGTTGTACTTAATGTGTTATAAGCTCCATTCGAACTTGAGTTCGATGTTTGAACCTGCGGCATTCGAATACGAGTGAAGTATGGATACCGATTTTCGAACGCTGAAAATCCGAGTCGTTATAGGTGGTATCAGAGATAAAGGTTGAATTTTAACTTTTGGAGTATAACACATTAGGTAACTCATTAGATATAGGGTTACAAATACCCTAGAATGAGTATATCCCTAAGATATCCGTTCATATGCCTCAGTAACTTCTCTTACTATCCATTGATAGTAAGTATGAGTGCAATAAGAGGATAAGATAGGGGACAGGGGAGTACCACTTCAAATGGTCAATACCCTGCAAACAACAGAAATATCTTTTCTCTATCAATCTCCTTTGATCCAATTTCAATTTCATGGATGGCTTCATGGCATCTCGAGGGAGGAGCTTTGGTGTGGTGATGGCCGTGCGAATCGTTGTTGATAAGTTCCTATATTGTCTTCTCGTTATCAACTTTTCGTTTTAAACTTTACTGAATTTGAAACTTTAAATTGAAATAAATTAGGTAACTAAAATATGAAGTTAAATTTGATTGCATCGATGAAACGATTTCGGTTAAAAACAAAGTTTGAAGTTTTCTTGTGATTTCTTATGAAGATCAAAGTCCGAAGAGGGACAAGCAAGTGAATACTTTGGGACATTCCAACCTGAATTGGATTGTATCCATTAGTCTATTCTTCGGGGTCCAGATTCATTCTACGAACGGTTAGTTATTCCTTCAAACTAACCAGTGCCCCTGCATATTTTGTAGATTTGGTGACCCGAGTATCTTGTGAAGTATTTAACAAGTTGTTCTTGAATTTATTGTTGATATTCTGATTTGGTAAGCCAAATGTAGAATAGATATTTAGTTTGATCTGGAAAGATATTTCTTTATCTTTCATCTGTTCTTTGTTGTCTTCTTGGCAAATTTCGGAGACGAAATTTTCTTAAAGGAGGAATCTGTAAAGATCCCGGTTTTGAATCAAATTTAAATTGGTAATTAATTTAAAATTTTAGAATTAAATTGTGAATTAATTTGAATTTTTCAAATTTAATCAGAAATGTGCTTGTTTATTTATATAAATAGGCTGTGATTTGAAATTTGAATTTGAAATTCAAGAATAATTATCTTAGAAAATAGATTGGACTTAAAACTATATTTTAAAAATTATTAGGAATTTGTTTTCTAATTTTAATATATATATGTAGTTTGAAAATTGTGTTTTGAATTTAATGTATAAATTTTCAAAAGTTGTTTAAAGTTAAGAATCTATATTTTAAAAGAAACTTATATATATATATAATATGTGTGTCTATTTATTACGAATAATTAGTTTTAAAAAATCATTTTCTTAAGGATATGTAAGTAGTTATAAAAGTAAATGTATATAGATTATATATACATAAGAAAATATATTATATAAAATATAAATGCACAAGGGTTTAAAATAAAATTTGTAAAAATTTTCAAAAGTGGGATTTGAACATAAAAGTGATATTAATGACATTTGTAAATAAATAAGATTATGCAAATTACAACTGTAATTAAAATAGACATGTGGCAAGAAAATTTCTTTCCTTTTAATCTAAAAATTTAAAACATGCATAAGAAAGAGATAACCAGGCTACATGTTCTTCTTTCATTCATCTCAAACATCAACCTGGAAATCAAAAGGAAAAAAAATAATCTGAAAAGGAAATCTAAAAAAAACCTGCAAACGAAATGAAAACCAGAAAATCAAAACAAGGCAGTTCAAAATCAAACAACTTCAAGTGTTCAATTTCAACCAGATCAATAACAAAGGTTCCAACCTGAAGTAAAATTAAAGCAGATCTAAAGAAAGTTTAAAGCAAAATATTTTCCAGTTTTAAATCAAGTGGCTATTCCAAAAGTATAAGAATCAGATTCATTTCAACTCATCAATACAAAGGTTCAAGTTCAGTTTAAATGTAAAACAAAGAGTCAACTAGAAATTGAAGCAAAACGACAATCAAGTTCCAAACAAATCATTCAGATTTTCAAAATCCTTTTCGGTTACAACAGGCTTTGTTCTCTGCGTCCAGAAACTAGGTGAGCAAACCTTACCCTTTCGACCTTAATATGGCTATATCTTGATTTGATGAGATAAATGGTTGAAGTATGAATGTTGTGTGAATATGTTTATATGTACATATGTATGGAGTTTTTGTGTGTGCATGTCTGTATGAATACCAGCTCTTGACTCTGTTATATTCAGTGTCAAACTACTCAAATAAATTTATATCTCCCAATCCATATTACTTCAAGCTTTGATTTTTAAAGGTGAAGTGTCTGTAACAATGAAGTATTTATCATAAAAATTGTTCCAAGAATTTTTATTAAGAAATCACTTCAATAATGATAAATCTCAGAGATAATCTAAAACAAGCTAAAATTTGATCAACTGGAAATTTTACTTTGATTATGTAAGCTAATTCATGATGGAAAAACTTGAATTCTGATGTAAATTTTATGATTTTAAACCGCGTGATTGATGAGGTATTCGGAGAAAATCAAATTTGGGTTTATGGTCAATTTCCATCGAACGATGTCGAACTGAGGCTCGGGGTTCTGGTCAAAGGTCGCTCGTGGAGCGAGGATAATAGGAAAAATAGTCAAGGATTTTCTGAAGCACCATGGTGATGCAACGAGATCGATCTAGGGTTTTAGTGGTGGTTTGAGACGAGTTTGGTTTCGAGTCGATTTCTCCTACTATGGTGCATCGGAATTAGTAAGGATGGGTAGAACAACAGCATAGGACGACAGCGAGTCTATAGACAGGAAGTCGAGTTTTCTTGTGATCGGTGAAGGCACCGTGAGGCGGTTCTTGGCGATCGACCTTGTTCCTGGTTTCGTTCGAACTGCTTATTTTTTTTGCCTTTGAATTCCTTTCTTTTGGGTGGTCATTTGTTTTGAGGAAGTCCTGGCGACTCGTCAGAGGCGAACGTGGAGGCCGGATCATCGCCGGTGGTTGGTGCAGGTGCACGATATATCAACGTATCGGTTTTGTCTAGTGAGTGTTCTTCTCGGATTTAAGCTCGAGTAAAATCTGGTTAGCCTCGAGTTTTACTTCGAGTATGTTAGCAGGGTAATCGTATAACAGATTGAAGTTTTAACAATTTCAAATTTTCTGAAGCCCAGGAAAAGATGGGAAAACTCGAGTATCTGTTCAAGTAAAACACAGATTGACTTGGGTTCCTTGATATGTTAACAAGTTTTAAATACAGAAAAGAAATAACAGGTTCTCAAATTCAAACCGTATAAACAAGTTATCAACCATTTCAATTTAAAATAATTAAGGTTTGGAATCTATTAAGGTAATTAAGAAGTTTAAGTATAATTTATTAATTTGATTAATCAATGATTAAGGATTAATAAATAATAACTAAGGGTTAGTGGTTAATTAATTAGAGGTTAATTAATTAAGTAATTAATGTTGATTAATTTTATAATTAGAGATTAATTAATTTTATAATTAGAGAATAATTAATTAATTAAGGGTTAATTAACTGTTAATTAATGATTAATTAACTATTAATTTAGGATCGATTTACTGGTAATTAAGAAGTACTTAATTTGTAATTAAGTTTTAATTGGGGTTTATTAATTAATAATTAAAGGATAATTAATCTGTAATTAATTAACTAATCAGCTGGTAATTAAGGATTAATTAATTTGTAATTATGTTTTATTAATTAATTAATTAATAATTAAAGGTTAATTAATTTATAAATAAATGATTAAAGGTTAATTAATTGAAATGGGTTGTAATTAATTAATATTAATTAACCAGGATTAGTAGTTTATTCATAAGTAATTAATATGATTTTAATTAATCAGATAATTAATTGATCTTGCTTATGGATGTTTAGATTCTATTGAATGTTAAATTGTTTGATATCCCTGATGTGTGATGCTTTGTGGTATGAATTATTTTAATTCGAGCTATGATGAATGTAATTTACTTATCTATGATAAATTTGCATTACCTGTGAATATGTGAATAAGCGTTATAGATTATACCGCTTATCAATATTGATTTAATTGAATATGTGATGATTGATGTTGTTGCACTATTGTGTAAAACCCCTGGACTACACCTTACACACACAAAAATATGGATTGCATGAGGAAATTGGTTAAGTCACAGATATTTGAATTTAATATTATAAAATGGTTTTAAAGTTAAATTTTGAATCCAAATGATTTTGGAAGTGGAATTGAGCTGCATATGAAAAGCTTTTGAAAAGGGAATTTGAAATTGAAGATTGGTTTGAATATAAGATATCTTGTTTAAACTTTTGAAATTATTTTGGAAACTATGGTTTGAAAAGAAGTGATACAACTATATATTATATATGGATTTTAAACCATCTATAAAGTTTTTTAAAAGTATTATTTTGGTAATTTAAATTCGAACCAAGTTGTACCCTTAAAAGCTATAACTTGTGTGTATATGATCAGGTTTTTCGAAATGAAAAGTATTTGTTTTCAAATGATAATAGATTTCAAACAAAGAAAGAATTTCCAATTTGTATTAAAAGATTTCAATTTTGAAATAGAATTGTTTTGGAAGCTATGAATAAATCTTTGTGAAAGATTGTTGAACTTTGTTTTGAAACCGAAGAGGATATATAAGGGCGTATCTTTTGTATAAAAGATTTGAAAAGAAAATTGTTTCTGAAAGCTATGGATCTTTGGAAATGGTTTTGAAAGCTATGAATTGAATCTTTGATTTAAGGATTGGATGAGTTAATCCAATTTGAAAGGGAAATTAGAAAGGCTATGAATTAATCTTTGTGGAAGATTGGTGAACTTTGTGAAATGAATCTTTTTGTTTAAAAGATTAAAATGGTAATTTGTTTAAACCATTTGAAGAAAGGTTTTCGGGTAATAAGTTGTGACTTAACTGAGATCCCAATATTCATATGTTTTTAAATTTGAGCGCTCATTATTCGATTTAGCCGGAAGATGACTTTGTGTCATACAACCCATTCCGTATAACAATACGACGTTATGAATAGCATTTGAAGACCGATGGTGAAGACCGGTTATTTTCGAAAGCGAAAGGATAACCCGTCAAGTGTCTCTGCACCAACTGGTCCCCGGTATAGAGATTTGATCACCCTTTTTAATGGGGAGTCTGGACGTGATTTGGGATTATCCCGATTGCAAGGGCTTCTTTGTGAAGTGCCTTCGGTTCTATTCGAACCCGGAACAAACTTGTATGGATGTGTGTCTGACATTACACTTTGAGATGTAAAGCTGGTTTCTATCAAATACATTTCTGTTTGGTGGCAGAGAATTTATTTTCTTAGCTTAACACCCTTCTCTGAGACGTATGAGCTCAGAGGTTATGCAGTTGATGATTACTAGTGATACATTCCAAATTGGGTAATGTGTCATACGAAGTGCCACTGATCATTTGTTGATCGAAGCATGGTTTGTGTAAAGCGTAGCTTTGTGGACGTGACCTCGTCGGACCTCACAACCCAAAATGGTCGAAACAGGAAGGATACAACAAGGTTATTTGGGGTAGCGCCCCCTGAGAGTATGTCCATTTCCTTCTGGATAGAGGTGGTATCATGGTATGGAGCCCAGATATTTAACCTATGTGGTTACTGCAAATTTATTACTTTGTGGTTGTTGGTGTCGAGCGCTTGGATAAAGGTTGGCTATGACCAAGGGTGGCATACTCGTGACAGTTAGTTACCTGATTACAGAGGTAACTCGGCCTTGTATTGGCAGAGAGATGGTTAAGTTCTCGAGGCGTCCCTCCAGAGGCGTGCCCATGTGGCCCAAGAAGTTCCTTTGCCTGACCATTTGTTAGAAACCCAATCACCAATACGCGCCTTGTACGGTTTTAGTTGTAGAACCTTCCATTTAACATGGTAGCTATAGTAGGCATACTTTAATGGTACGTATGCTGGCTAAGATTGATATTATACTTGCAAAGGTTTTCTGCACTATGCACTAATAATAATATCAAAAGGATTTTGCGTATCAAGCTTGTTTGACTATCATAAGGAGAAATCTCCTCCAATTTTGCATTTTTTTTTTGTGTGTGGCGGGAGGCCTTATGGTAGTTTCATTTTCCAAAAAGCATTGTAGATTTCTTTTTAAAATTCTTTATTTGTTTTGTTTTAAAAGAAAGCTGTTTTGTATGCTCTACCAGTCCAATGATTGACCCGGAGTTTATTGTTCCCTTCCTAAACTCTGGATGCCCACAATTTTCCACACAGGTAGTCTAGAGTTGGGATTTTCAGATAATCAAATAATAGTTGTTGATTCGATAGCATTCAATCTTTGGATATTGGAAATCGTATTTGGATCGAGTTGCTTCACTTCAGCATTGATGGTGGTTCTCGCTTTTTTCTTTGGAGTCTTACTAGCTTTGGAGCTTTGTTAATGGAGATGCATTCTATTGGACCTTTGCTTTCTCATGTGGAAATTTTGTTGGAGTTATCTTTCCGCTGTCGATGGTTGCAAAGTCTAGACCATCCAGTTATGATATTTCTTCTGCTGTTGTATACCTTTTGGCTCTGATATGTGATATTCATTGTATCATTGTTGTAATCAACTATTGTGTATCAATGATATTATCCTTTTCTTCCGCTGTGTTGTTGTACTTAATATGTTATAAGCTCCATCTGGATAACTGGAGTTCGACGTTTGAACCTGCGGCATTCGAATAAGAGTGAAGTATGGATGCCAATCTAGGTCGTGACATTATCCGAGAACCACTTCAGATCAATGTATGCATTCAAAAGTGTAGAATTATGATGATGATTTTGAAGACGGAGATCTTCATAATGTAGTTTCCACTAGTCCCTTGAGGTGAAATTTACCATATCATTTATGTATGGTGGTTGTAGTGCTTTGTTATAAAAATCTATAATATGCAAAGACTTCTCGCTACTAATTCTAGAGGTAACTCCCGATAGGATGTGGTAGGAGAGTGCATACAGTTTGTCCTGCTCCTATTTATGATATTATAACGTTGACTTTACATACGTACATCTATTTAGTGGCGGAGAAGGCAACTTTTCTTAGCTTAACACCCTTCTCTGAGACATACAAGCTTAGAGGTTTGTGAAAGTCAATAGTAAGTGTTACCTTGGACCTCATCACTAGGTAATGGCTTAAACATGGTATGCTGTGAGGCTATATGGTTAGCAACCATCGGGGTATTTTCATCACCTTTCTAGATGACCCTCTATATGTCGAGTATGTGGTGTATGCTATGAGATGTCTCAGATAGGTCGGTAATGACCGAGGTGATGAGATATTTAGTTCAATCCAGGCTTTGTATGAGTGCTAAATAAGGATAGACCTATCTTGCCTGATGTGAAGGGTTTTTTATGTATTCTCGGTGCACTCCTCTAGAGATGTAATGTACGAAAGGTAGTCCCTTACCTACCATTGTATGGAATCCATTCTCCAATACGTGCTTGCCATTTTGTTTGTAGGGCTAGATATATTCTAGAATTTAATAATGGTATTCAGCTATGGTTAATCATTATTTGTATACAAGACACTAATAAAATATCAGAGGATTTTATATGAAATATTTTGATTATCATAAGGGAAAAACCCGTTTATGTTTATTTGCGGCATGGTCATACGAGTTACTTTTTTTTTGATAAAGAAAAGTTTTATAACTTAAAAATAAATTTGAGATGTTTTTTCTCACTCTGGTTTACCAAACTGGGCGTTCTTCCTTCTCAATGCTTGGGTCAGACCAAGCATACTTACAGAGATTTTGATGCTTTGGAGCTCCAGCAGACAAGATGAAGGTCTTCATGTCGTATTCCACGTATATGTTTATTTTCAGCTGTATTATTGTTTAAATTATCTGCAATTGTGAGGACAACTTACTATAACCGTCCAGGATGATGATGGTGATTTGATTGTTATACTTTGATTGATGTATGTCTATTAAAGATGATAGTTTCTCTTTTGTAAAGCTCATTGATATTATATTATATGTTATTCCGTTACGATTGTGAGATTATGTGTTTATTTTAGTTTCTTTCTCTTTTCTTCTTCTCTTCTCTTCTACTTTCTTCTTTCTTTCCCATGACTATCGGTTTTTCCAACACTTGAATTTCCAGCATGCGAATATCGAGGATGTATTAATGTTGATTTTCGAGGGTCAAAAATTCCTGGCTATAACAACGGCCTGACCGAACAGCTATGTGAGCCCAAAGGTTTTCCATAATAGAAAAATGCTCAATTCTAATTGGGCCTTAAGTTAATTATATTTTGAAATTAAAATAAAAGTTTTAAATTTAAAACTTAAATTTAAAATAGGAAAAATATTACAAATTTTGTAATATAGATTTTCAAAATATTTTGAAAATTGAAATAAAAGTTTTAAATTTAGAAGTTAAATTTAAAAAAAAAACACATATTCAAAAGGATTCAATATTTCATCCTCTTATTAATTTTAATGGCAGCAGATCCTTTTCCCGCCCTGTCCTCTCCAACCTTGTCCTCCTTTTGTACCACCTCTATCATCCCCCCATACTTCTCCTGTCTCCTCTGTCGCCCTCTCGTCCTCCTGATCCAGTCTCTATCAATCCAAATCCACCTGTCCTTTCTGTACCTTCACCTTCTTCTGTTTCCTCTTTTTCTCTACCTCCTTCTAATCTCACCACGCCTTCTTCACATAAATCTCCTCTGTTATTCTTCCTTCTGTTACTATATCTGATGAACATGCACCGACTTCCCTTTTCAAGTACCTACCTCGTAATGCGGGAAAGTACATGCATGTTCATATGGAGATAACCTTCAACAGTGATGCTACGGTGCCTCCAACTCAAGTCATAGATGCGGGTGTTGAAATATGGCAAGATTATGTAGTAGAGTTCTTCTTAGATAAATCCTTACCTTTCACTTATGTAATAGAAAATCTAAAATGAAGATGGCGCCTGAAAGGTGATGTACAAGTCAAGTCCGATGGCTCCATATTTCTTTTTCTTCTATCTAATGGTACTGAAAGGGAAAAAATAACTAGAAATGATCCAATAGTCATGAAAAAAATTGTTTATACTGAAATAGTGGGATCCTACTATTAGTAATGTATGTGGTACAATTAGATTAGTACCAATCTGGGTTCAACTCTCGAATATACACAATGTACTTATGGTCTCCTTTAGGTATTAACTTGTTAGCTAATAGGTTGGGAAAGTTAGTGTGTTTGGATGAAGCAACTGAATCAGTGCAAACAATACAACATGCTAAATGCTTAATTGAAATATCCCCTGCCCATGAACTAGTTGATCCTTTCCCTATTCAGAATACAGATGGTACACGACAAATAATACAAGTATCTTATCTTTGGTAACCAGATATTTCCACACACTGCAATTTTTTTAATGATAAAAGTATGAATTAACAGTTAATGCTAGAGGAAATGAAAACTAAAATAAATGGAAATGAAGAGAAGATGTCATTCTAGTCAGCAGTTGAAGATGAGAAACAAAAAATAGAATTGAACCAAATTTTAGGGAAAAAAATGGTGTGGAAAAAGATAGTGAAGGGCAACAGAAATGTAGATGCAGTGAACAACAAAGCAACAGCAGATGCACACTCAAAAGTGGTAAGCTTTGAGAAATTAAGTATAGAGGGGACCTCAATTGGGAAGGAAATAACAAAAAGCAACAGTGGAAATGAAATCAGATATGAAAAAGAAGATAGAATGGAGAATGCTATTAGTATGAGCAACAAATATTCAGCTCTTGTTTTGATAGAAGAAGGAGAAATTAATGGGATTAGTGAAGAAATGTGTACAAATATAGAAATGGAAGTTGGCGATGTTGAATTAAGAAATAAAACAACCGCTGAAGGAAAAAAGAAATAAGTAATAAAAAGAAATAACAGTGCTAAAATAATTGAAAAGGACATGGGTAGTTTAACAATAGAAAATGAAAATGGCAATGAAAAATCACAGCAACAACCCAAAATCAGCAAGCTACCAGTGTCTGAATGCATGCATGTCAATGATTTTGATCAGTCTCACCCAACAGTATTAGCTATTACCCAATAACATGTCCCCTGCTGTTGCTCAATCCAGACACAGTCTATCTCAAAATATTACCATTTCAAATCACACTGAATTTGCTTATGAGGTTATCTCATATAATTCAAAACAACAGACTATTTCCTCCTCATCCAAATTGCCACCTCTGCTTCCTACCCCTAATTTAAATCAACAACTTGTTGGGGAAATCTCGGTCTTCCCCGCTTCGTGAAGTTAAGATAGGCATTTTAAGATTAAAAGTAGCAATGGAAGCATAAGAGTTTATAATTCTCCAGTATGGAGATTCTTCCACTATACAAAAGAATAGTAGGATTACAATAATATGATTACAAAAGTAACTCACACTTGGTGGCTCACCCAAGCTTGAGGATAAAGACTTCTCAAGCTATCACTCTTTTCTCTCAAAGAGGATCTCTCTAACTCTCATGTTTTTTCTCACTCTAAGAAGTGGCTTCTTCCTTGGATTCTTGGATGGCTAGTAATAGGGCTCCTTCTCCTATTTATACTACTCAACTTCCATAATGAATGGTGGAGATTACATGCATCCGACGGTAGAGATTGATTCTCTAGTATGCTCCACACTCTCTAGGAATCTCTACACTCTTCCATTCCCTTCTTTATTCTTCCATACTCTTCCGTAAGGTTCCAGAAGGTTCCACACATCTCTAGAATATTCCAGAGGGTTCTACTCTCTTCCACAAGCTTCTAGAGAGTTCTACACTCCTCTAGAGTTCTCCGGAACATTCTAGAAAATTCTAGATTTCTCTAGAAACGTCTAGAATTTTCTAGAAACTCTACAATTAAGGAGGGATCCTAACAAATCTCCCCCTCCCGACTTAATTGGGGGGTAGTAGTACGCCGGCACCTTGACAGCAGTCTTCAAACTTCTTTGTTGGTACTACCTTGGTCATCATGTCAGACCAGTTCTCATCTGTGTGAACCTTGTCAAGATGTATTTGCTTTTCCTCGAGGACCCCTCGGATCCAGTGATATCTTGTATCAATATGCTTTGTGTGGGAATGAAATGTTGAATTCTTTGCCAAGTAAATTGCACTTTGATTGTCACACTTCAAGACATACTTTTCTTGATCCACTCCCAATTCATGCAACAAGTTCTTCACCCACAACATCTCCTTGCAAGCTTCAGTAGCTGCGATATACTCTGCCTCTGTAGTGGATAATGCAATACACTTTTGCAGCTTTGATTGCCATGAAATAGCTCCCCCTGCAAAAGTGGTTAGGTATCCTGATGTTGATTTCCTTGAATCAATGTCACCAGCCAAGTCTGCATCTGTATATCCTTCTAACACAGGTTTTCCTTTTCCAAAGCATAAACATCTTTTCGAAGTTCCATGTAGATATCGGAGGATCCATTTGACTGCAACCCAATGCTCATTCCCTAGGTTAGCCAAGAAGCGACTGACGACACCAACTTCATAAGCGATATCTGGTCTTGTGCATATCATTGCGTACATGAGACTGCCTACTACAGATGAGTATGGTTTCTTCTTCATTTCCTCCTTGTCTTTCTTACTTGTCGGACTCTGCTTCGAACTTAGCTTGAAGTGCCCAGCTAGTGGAGTGTTAATCGGCTTTGATTTGTGCATGTTGAACCTTTCCAAGACTTTCTCGATATATCTCTCTTGGGATAGCCATAACAGTCTTTTTGATCTATCACGAGTTATTCTCATCCCAAGAATCTGTTTAGCCGGCCCCAAATCTTTTATGGCAAAGCTCTTGCTTAGATCTTTCTTTAAAGCAGCTATCTTTATGCGGTCTTATCCAATGATTAGCATATCATCAACATAGAGCAGAAGTATGAGAAAGTCACCACTTACATACCTCTTTATGACAATCACTCATTGCTTCTTTATAGCTTTGAGGCTCCCCCTCATCAGTGAGCGTAACGTACTCCTCTGTGTTTTATCGGGTGGATGGTCTTCTGTCCCTTGAGGATCGTCTTGGCTCTGGAGCGATTGGAGTGCTAGATTGAGGTTCTTCCTGAACTGGTTCATCATGAATTCATGATCTTCAGCTTCACTGCTTTCTTGTGTGTTGTTATCTTCATGTCGAACCAGAGTAGGTTCAGTGTTCTTACTTCTTCTCAATCTTGGCCTCTCTGAATTCTTGATATCTTCAATTGTTTGGTCTTCGAAGAATACAACGTCTCTACTGCGAATAAGCCTCTTGTTAATTGGGTCCCACAACCGGTACCCAAATTCATCCTTAGGTGAACGAAGATAAATACACTCCTTTGTCTTTGCATCAAGCTTAGCTCTCTCATCTTTGGGGATGTGAACAAATGCCCTGCACCCGAACACCTTGAGATGATTATATGAAGCCCTCTTGCTCGTCCAAACTTCCTCAGGAATGGCCCCATCCAAAGGAACTGATGGTGTGAGGTTGACAATGTCGGCCACAGCCATTATAGCTTCTCCCCAGAATGATTTGGGTAACTTAGCATGAGAGAGCACACAACGAACTCTTTCTTCAATGGTTCGGTTCATTCTCTCAGCTAGCCCATTCAATTGTGGTGTCTTGGGTGGAGTCTTCTCTAGCCTAATGCCATATTTCTTGCAATAGTCTTCAAAAGGACCTCTATACTCACCTCCGTTATCTGATCGTACACACTTGATCTTCCGTCCAGTCTCACGCTCCACCAGAGCATGGAATTCTTTGAAGGCATCAAGCACTTGATCCTTTGATTTTAACAGGTGCAACCATACTTTCCTTGAATGATCATCAATGAAGGTGACAAAATATAGAGCACCACCAATGGATCTCTCAGACATCGAACATACGTCAGTGTGCACGAGGTCTAGAATGTTCTTTCTTCTTGTGGGCGGAGAAGATCTTTGGAAAGTAACCCTATGTTGTTTTCCAGCTAAACAATGAGCATAAGGATGAAGTGGTTTACCTTTCACGTCAGGGAGGAGTTGTTTCTGAGCGAGTATGTGAAGACCTTTCTCACTAATGTGCCCAAGTCATTTATGCCATGTGTCCATATCATCAGTAGAGATGTTTACTTCTCCTTTGCATAGCTTAGCTTGCATTACATACAATGATCCTACCTTCTTTCCTCGAGCTATTGTCAAACTTCCTTTGGTGAGCTTCCACTTCCCTTCACCAAAGTAATTCATTAGACCGTCATCATCTAGCTTTCCAGCGGAGATAAGACTGAGGCGCTGGTCGGGACATGCCTCACATCTTTCAAAACAAGCTTGCACCCGGTGCTTGTCGTCAGAGTGATGTCTCCTATTCCAACAATCTTGCTTCTATCTTGATTTCCCATTTGCACCGTGCCAAAGTCACTTCTTTGGTAGGATGAGAAGAAGTTTTCATGTGGAGTAACATGGAAGGAAGCACCAGAATCAACAATCCAAAAACTCTCATCACAAGCAATGTTTAGAATGTTACTTCCACCAACGAGATATAGCAGATCTTCCTTTAATACTATGGAAGTAGTACTCTTTTCTTCTTGCTTCTTTGCTAGGCTTATTTGGTCAGGCTTAACATTACCGGCCTTTTGGTCTCTTTTGAAGCTTTGACATTCCATTTTCTTGTGACCCATCCTTCCACAGTAATAGCATGCAATCTTCGAGCGTGACTTGGATCTACCTCGAGATTGATGAGGATTTCGGCTCTTACTACATCCACGGGTTTCATTCCTACCCTGATTTTCAACAACATTAGCATGGGATGGATAGACTCATCTCGTTCAATTCTCCTTGCTTCTTCACCAAGAAGGTTGTCACTGACGGTATCCATAGTTAACTTTCCTTCCGGAGCTGAGTTACTTAGCGTGACAACAAGTGTGTCCCAACTTTCCGGTAAGGAACTAAGGAGTAGAAGGGCTTGTAGCTCATCATCAATCTTCATATCAATTTTTGTTAGTTGATTTACGAGCCCCTTGAAGTTATTCAAGTGCTCAATCATACTATGACCATCCTTATACTCCAATTTCACCAACCGTCGAACTAAATTGGCCTTGCTGCGAGGCGTTTTCTTCTGAATCATGGACTCAAGCTTTGTCCATAATTCATAGGCATTGGTATAAGTAGAAACATGCTTGAAGAGAATTTTGTCGATGTACTTACGGATCATAGCAACAGCCTTACGGTTCAACAGTTCCCACTGAGCATCACTCTTTCCTTCCACCTTATTTTTGTAGATGATGGGCTCATGCAAATCCTTACAATACAAGTGGTCCTCCATCATTGGCTTCCAATAGGAGTAGTTGTTAGCTATGAGCTTGAACATGTCTCCATCATGAGCGACAATATCCTCCATCTTGAACTTACACGAGCTTTATTACGGCTACGGATGAACCTGGCTCTGATACCACTGTTGGGGAAATCTCGGTCTTCCCCGCTTCGTGAAGTTAAGATAGGCACTTTAAGATTAAAAGTAGCAATGGAAGCACAAGAGTTTATAATTCTCCAATATGGAGATTCTTTCACTATACAAAAGAATAGTAGGATTACAATAATATGATTACAAAAGTAACTCACACTTGGTGGCTCACTCAAGCTTGAGGATAAAGACTTCTCAAACTATCACTCTTTTCTCTTAAAGAGGATCTCTCTAACTCTCAAGTTTTTTCTCACTCTAAGAAGTGGCTTCTTCCTTGGATTCTTGGATGGCTAGTAATAGGGCTCCTTCTCCTATTTATACTACTCAACCTCCATAGTGAATGGTGGAGATTACATGCATCCGACGGTAGAGATTGATTCTCTAGAATGCTCCACACTCTCTAGGAATCTCTACACTCTTCCATTCCCTTCTTTATTCTTCCATACTCTTCCGTAAGGTTCCAGAAGGTTCCACACATCTCTAGAATATTGTAGAGGGTTCTACACTCTTCCACAAGCTTCTAGAGAGTTCTACACTCCTCTAGAGTTCTCCGGAACATTCTAGAAAATTCTAGATTTCTCTAGAAACGTCTAGAATTTTCTAGAAACTCTCCAATTAAGGAGGGATCCCAACACAACTGTGCACATCTCCTGTATGTGCACACATGCACGAGTTATCTTATAATACAAACAAAAACTGCCACAATCATTCTGACATGTTGTCCATTGGCGGCGATAGTATGTTCTCGCCTACTGATAGTATCATCAACACGACTCAAACTGTTTCCAGCCATGATGATCCCCTCCTTTCTTTGTCCATTCCATTTACCTCCTCCTCCATCAAACTCACAAAAAAGAATCATCATTCAAATAAAAAGAAACCCACTTTCTTAAATGCATCCTCCAAGGAAAATAAAAAGAAAATGACCGCATCCATCATAAACAGTAACCAACTTCAATCTCTAAACTCTCTTTCACCAGTATAATCAGATAATGAATCAGATACTCCCATGAAATAATACCCAAAGAATACACCATCTTCTAGTGCTAGAAGAACAAGAAGCTTGAATAAAAAACCGACAAAGTTTATCAATGATTAATAACATAGCAGCTTGGAATATAAGTGGAGCCCACAAACACGCAAAGCTTGATCAAATCAAAACTCCGATACATAACCACAAATTATCTTCAATCTCAACTTTTAAAACCAAACTTGGCTCTATTCTATCTCAAAGAGCTGCCAAATACATAAACTGTAACTGGATACACTAGTCCAATCATTCTCAAGCCCCAAATGGCAGATTGTTAATTCTATATTATCATTCTCAAGCCCCATATGGCAGATTGTTAATTCTATATTATCATTCTCAAGCCCCATATGGCAGATTGTTAATTCTATATGATCCTTCAATTTTTAGCTTGACCCCAATCTTCTCTAAAAGCCAATTCATTCATATTCATGCTATACACCTCCCTTCTAAAACATCCATGTATTTAACCTTCATTTATGCCAACAATTCCCCTCAAATCAGAAAAAGAATGCATGAATACATACCACTCTTCAGACAGTCTTCTCACCATTAGATACTGATTGGAAACTTCAATTGCTCTTTCCTTTCCATCCATAGAAGTGGTAGTAAACCATTAACGTTAACTGAGCTCTTACCTTTAAATAATACCATTCACAATGCCTCCTTAATAGAAATACCATACTCTGGAACAAATTATACATGAACTAACAAAAGCCACAATAATCCTCGAACACTCGCCAAAATTAATCACGGATTCATGAACTACAAAACTCTATTACAATGGCCCTACCGTAAACATCCAAATCCCTATGCCCCTCCTATTCCACCACTGTCCTTTGATCTTTAGCTTTGTATCAACTGCTATACACAAACAGGTAAACTTTAAATTTTATGATGAATGGACTAACAACGTCAGCTTGATTCAGGTAGTTACAGAAGCTTGGAAAACCCACACTTATAGGAATCCTATGCTCAATTTGCAAAAGAAATTGAAGAACACAAAAGAGGCTATGAAATCATGGGCAAGAAGCATAATAGACAATGAAACAAACTAGCCAAGGAGATAACAGCTCAGCGAGAGCAAGTTCAGCAAATATAGTAAATCTAAACTCAAATCCTGACTTAAACCAAAAAGAAATTGATCTATCATCTTGACTTAAGAAAGCCATTACTACAGAAGCAAATATGATGAAGGAAAGGAATAAATAAAGCTGGTATACATATGGAGATGGGAACACTAAATTCTTCCACACATCATTAAAAATAAGACAAGCAAAACCGATGATACAACTGATCATTGACATGCATGGTGTTACTCATGCTACCCCATCAAAGGTGGATGCAGCATTTCTCAACTATTACACAACATTACTCGGTAGCCTTCCTTCTTCTCCTGACAACACCATAATAGATAACCTCTCCATCCTAAAGCTGTCTGCCGATTTGCAGTCTGCTTTTATAAGTCCTATAACTGATGAGGAAATTGTTATACATCTAGTATACCAAAACAGAGAATAATCAATTATAAACTCGTCGCACAAGTTTATAACTCAGATTTGCACTACACTGGAATTCTGTAGTAATTATTATAACAATATGAATGTTGTAAATAAATTACAACAACAGCATTATACTATTTTGAATAAATAGTATAACCAGAATAATGGATAGAATATAGAATAATGTATATAAATATACAATCGGACTAGAATTCTAACCGGATTATGTCTGAGGCTCGTCGTAACGATTTTCTTAAGAATTTTATTTCAAAATTGTCCCAAGATACAACAGACGAATTCTGCTCGAAATTGTAATGAGTATATCACTCTGTGATTTGAATATAAGAACAGCAGTTGTGTTTAGAAGAGAAGAGATATTCAGATTGAAAATTCAGTGAGGAAAGTAATCAGTTTTCCTCCTTATTTATAGTTGGTCTGTATCCCTTCGAACGGTCGTGACTGCACCCGTTTGTCCAAACGGTCGCGCCTGTTGCTTTTCATCGCACCTGCCTGCTTTTCGGCCGCGTCTTCTCAGTTGGGCCGCACCTGTTCGTTTGTGCGTGCTTCAGAAGTCGTGTCTCTTCAGTCCCCGCGTCCATTTTTACCCGCCCGCTGCTTCTCTTCATATTCCAGGCCCAGCCCAGTTTCAGCCGAAGCCCAAAAACTGTTAGACAATGGCCTAGCAAAAGAATGGTCATTTTAGACCCGTACCCGGCCCAGTTCGGCCCGGTTCGGTCGGTCGGACGGCGGCGGCGTCGTGCGCGCGTATGGTGGTGATGCATGATCTCCCTCCTCACAACGAAGCATATATTTGGGAGCCCCAGGCCCCCAACCTCCACTTGAGAAAGGCATATATAAACTAATATACCTCTCAACAAATTGGCGATGTGGGACTTCATGTATTTTTCATTCACTTGATTTCTTAAGGAATTCCAACAATCCTCCACATGAATGATAATATACATATCCCCCATACAAAGCGAAATATCACAGAGTACATATGGAATAATGCTTTATCGTGGATAAGTAGATATTTCACTTTGAACTTTCCCTAGTTAAAACTTATCGGATCTACTTGGCTAATCGGTGAATTATTTCATCTTGAACCGTCGGCCTTTGTTGTATATCCAGACAATAAGCTTTACGAAGCATTGATTCCCTTCTCATCCAATCTCTTGGTTTTGTTCATTTTGGTCCTGAACATAATTTGGTTCTGCGAGTGTTTTTAGAGAACAAAAGCCTTTTAATATTCTCATAGAGCCGACCCAGCTCACACTAACATAGGTGATCGCAACCATTAAGAGTATCCTACATATACCCCACTTGTTATTGTCAAGATATGGTCATCACTAAAAAACATAGTTTTAACCTTTAAATATCTCTGTAGGCATGCATTTATATTTTGCACCATAGGAATGGAGTTGGACTATGTCCACGTAAATGCATTACGTCTTGAGTTATTCAGAACTGGTTTGCCTATTGATCCTAGTCCGTGGGATCTCCAGTCGCTAGGATAGGTTTCCGTATAAGATAACTCTTGATGGTTTAGGCTTGTAATCCCATTCCCCTCGATGCGCAGTCAATTTTCTCTCTTGATAAACCTTTAGTAAATGGATCCGCTAGGTTATCATTTGTTCTCACATAATCTATGGAAATAGTTCCATTTGAGAGTAACTGTCTAACTGTGTTATGGCGTCAACGAATATGTCGTGACTTTCCATTATACACAAAGTTTTGCGCTCTGCTTAGTGCTGCTTGGTTATCACAGTGTATGCATATGGCCGGTACAGGTTTAGGCCAAAACGGAATATCTTCTTAAAAGTGACGATGCCATTCTGCTTCTTCGCCTGCTTTATCTAATGCAATGAACTCTGATTCCATAGTGGATCCAGCTATGCATGTCTGTTTAGTAGATTTCCATGACACTGCTGCCCCTGCTAGGGTAAAGACATAACCACTCGTTGATTTTGATTCCTCTGAATCTGCAATCCAGTTTGCATCACTATATCCTTCTAAGACGGCAGGATATTTTCCATAATGTAAGGAATAGTTAGTGGTATTTTTTAAATATCCAAGCACTCTTATTAGCGCTTTCCATTGTTCCTTCCTTGGATTGCTTGTATACCTGCTCAATCGACTTACTGCATAAGCTATATCTGGTCTTGTGCAATTCATGAGATACATGAGACATCCTATTACATGAGAATATTCCAGTTGCATTACACTCTCATTAGTGTTTTTATGCAGTACTTCTGATGGATTAAAAGGTGCATTTACTCCTTTAACTCCAAAATTTTGAAATCTTTCAATCACTTTTTCTACATAATGTGATTGAGATAACTCAATTCCATTAGGTGTTTTTATTATTTTTAATCCCAAAATAATATGTGCAACACCCAAGTCTTTCATGTCGAAATTGTTGATCAACATTTTCTTTATGGTCTCAATTACCTGAGTATTTGGACCGAATATTAGCAAATCATCCACATATAGACAGATCATCACATATGATTGTCCAAATTGTTTATAATAAACACATTTGTCACATTCATTTATACGAAAACCATTTCTCATCATGACACTATCAAATTTTGCGTGCCATTGCTTTGGAGCTTGTTTTAGTCCGTATAATGATTTGACTAATCTACAGACTTTGTTTTCATTTTCTTTGGAAGTAAATCCCTCAGGTTGCTCCATGTAAATTTCCTCATCGAGATTTCCATTTAAGAATGCTGTTTTTACATCCATTTGATGAATCTCTAGATTATAGATGGATGCAATTGCTATTAACATTCTTATAGAGGTTATTCGTGTTACCGGCGAATATGTATCAAAAAAGTCTACTCCTTCGTTTTGACGATATCCTTTGGCTACTAATCTGGCTTTATACTTGTCGATAGAGCCATCTGCTTTCATTTTCTTCTTGAAAATCCATTTGCAGCCAATTGGTTTTAATCCTGGTGGAATATCAACAATTTCTCAAGTTTTATTACTTAGAATTGAATCAATCTCACTTTGGATTGCTTCTTTCCAACATGAGGATTCAAAAGATGGCATTGCTTCCTTGTACGTTTGAGGTTCGTGCTCTAATACATATGTAAAAAAGTCCGAACCAAATGTTTTGGAAGTTCTAGCCCTTACGCTTCTTCTTGGTCCAGCATCCTTAATTTGATGATGAGTTTCATCTTCATGTGAATCGTTTGATTCTTCTCTTGTCCTTTTTCGGACATTATTTCCTTCATTCTTTTTGTGTGGAAACACATCTTCAAAGAATGAGGCATCTCTTGATTCCATGATTGTATTTACATGAATATCAGTTATATCAGACTTGAATACCAAAAATCTGTAGGCACTACTATTTTGGGCTGGCCCAAGATAATAACAATCTACTTTTTTTGGTCCAAGTTTGACTCTCTTGGGAGGCGGAACTGGAACTTTTGCCAAGCACCCCCACACTTTGAGGTATTTAAAACTTGATTTGTGTCCTTTCCATAACTCATATGGAATTGTTCATGTTTTATTGTGAGGGACTTTGTTTAATATGTTATTAGACATATTTAATGCTTCCCCCCTCAAGTTCGTCGGTAGACCAGAAGTTAAAAGCATGGCAGTAATCATGTCTTTTAACGATCTGTTCTTCCTCTCGGCTACACCATTTTGTTGTGGTGAATATGGAGCTTTTGTTTGATGAATTATACCATTTTCGGCATAGAACTGTTCAAATGGTGATTCATATTCTCCACCTCGATCAGATCTTAGTATCTTGATCTTTTTATTTAACTGATTTTCTACCTCAGCCTTGTATTTTATAAACGCTGTTATTGCTTCATCTTTACTATTTAAAAGATATATATAGCAATATCGCGTATAATCGTCAATAAAAGTAATGAAATACTTTTTCCCACCTCTTGTAGGTTGTGATTTAAAATCACATAAATCTGTATGTACCAAACCTAATGGTTCAGTGCTTCTGTCAACAGATTTAAATGGTTGTTTGACCATTTTTGCTTCTACACATGTCTCACATTTGTAGTTCTTATCTACTTGGAATTTTGGAATTAATCCCAAGTTTGATAATGTTTTCATTTGCGGAAATTTATGTGTCCTAATCTATCATGCCATAGTAAAATTTCATGCTCAAGCAAATAAGAAACTTCAATTTTATTAATAGAACAATCAGAATACATATTTTTGTTGCCGACAACGACTACATTTTCCTTAAATAGGCCATCACATAAATATCCCCTTCCTATATACATTCCAGCCTTGGACAGAACCATCTTGTCTGACTCGAACACCATCTTGAATCCCTTCTTTGATAGGACTGCACCAGAGATGAGATTCTTGCGTATGTCTGGAACGTGGAGCACGTTATTCAACTTAACAATTTTTCCAGAAGTAAACTTGAGGATTACTGTACCACTGCCTTCGATCATGGAAACTACAGAATTACCCATGTAGAGTTTTTCTTCATGATCGAATTTCTGATATGTAGAAAACATGGATTTGTCAGAACAAACATGACGAGTAGCACCTGTATCTACCCACCATTGGTTAGGATTCTGAACCAGATTGCATTCAGATACCACCGCCGAGAAGTTGGACTCATCTACTTCCATGTTATCCACTATATTTGCCTCTTTATTGCGTTCCTTCTTGAGTCTGCAATCTCTAGCGGCATGCCCAACTTTTCCACAAACCCAACATTCGCCATTAAACTTCTTGTTTCATTTGTTGTCTTTTGGTTTGTTGTTTTGAGCTTTCCTTTTCTTCTGGAAATTCTTCTTTTTGTTTTTGGTCTTTGACCCTTTAGCCACAAATGCCTCATCGCTTTGTTTTGTTATTCCACGGTTATCTGCCTCAATTTTCAATCGGACTACGAGATCCTGTAAAGAGATTTCCTTCTTTTTATGCTTCAGATAATTGCGGTAATCTCTCCACGACGGCGACAGTTTTCCCGTGATGGCTTCAACCAAAAACGATACTCCAACCATATAACCTTCCGCTTCGAGTTCATGAATGATGATTTGCAATTCATGCAGTTGAGCAGTCACCGGTTTGGAGTCAACCATCTTGTAGTCCATGAATTTGTCTACAATGAATTTCTTAAGACTGATATTTTGCTTCTTATATTTTGTGGTAAGTGCATTCTAGAGTGCTTTTGATGTCTTTGAAGGCTGATATACTTTGTATAGCACCTTGTCGAGACAATTCAGAATGTAGTTTATGCATAAAAAATCGGAATGCTTCCACGTATTCACCTCTGCTTCCTTGCCTGGTGCAAGAATCGGTTCCTCCTCCTCGAGGTACTTTTGCAGACCGAGTGTGGTGAGATAAAACAACATCTAATTCTGTCATGTCAAGAAATCATCACCATCTCCCTTGAACGGTTCAGGTCTGTTGTGAGTAGTATTCTTTGAAAATTCTATTGTTGCCATCTCTGTTTTAGTAAGAAAACAGTAAAATTCTTACGATGTTATACGTCTAGTATACCAAAACAGAGAATAATCAATTATAAACTCGTCGCACAAGTTTATAACTCAGATTTCCACTACACTGGAATTCTGTAGTAATTATTATAACAATATGAATGTTGTAAATAAATTACAACAACAGCATTATACTATTTTGAATAAATAGTATAACCAGAATAATGGATAGAATATAGAATAATGTATATAAATATACAATCAGACTAGAATTCTAACCAGATTATGTCTGAGGCTCGTCGTAACGATTTCCTTAAGAATTTTATTTCAAAATTGTCCCAAGATACAACAGACGAATTCTGCTCGAAATTGTAATGAGTATATCACTCTGTGATTTGAATATAAGAACAGCAGTTGTGTTTAGAAGAGAAGAGATATTCAGATTGAAAATTCAGTGAGGAAAGTGATCGGTTTTCCTCCTTATTTATAGTTGGTCTGTATCCCTTCGAACGGTCGCGACTGCACCTGTTTGTCCAAACGGTCGCGCCTGTTGCTTTTCATCGCACCTGCCTGTTGTTCGGCCGTGTCTCCTCAGTTGGGCCGCACCTGTTCATTTGCACGTGCTTCAGAAGTCATGTCTCTTTAGTCCCCGCGTCCGTTTTTACCCGCCCGCTACTTCTCTTCATATTCCAGGCCCAACCCAGTTTCAGCCGAAGCCCAAAAACTGTTAGACAATGGCCTAGCAAAAGAATGGTCATTTTAGACCCGTACCCGTTCGGTCGGACGGCGGTGGCGCGCGCGCGCGTGTGGTGGTGATGCATGATCTCCTTCCTCACAACGAAGCATACATTTAGGAGCCCCAGGCCCCCATATATAAACTAATATACCTCTCAACAAATTGGCGATGTGGAACTTTATGTATTTTTCATTCACTTGATTTCTTAAGGAATTCCAACAGAAATAAAGAATTCTATATTTACTATGAGGAAATCAGCATCCCCTGGACCTGATGGATTCACAGTTTCATTCTATACACACCGTTAGGTTATAGTTTCTTCTGATGTATACAAGGAAATTCATAAATTTTTCAACAAAATAAGGTTGCCATCCTCCATCATCTCCACCAATCTTGCCCTTGTCCCCAAAACTATTTATCCTACAAATTTTTCCCAATATAGACCAACAGCTTGTTGCAATGTCATCTATAAGTCCATATCTCGTATATTAGCCTCAAGTAAAAATGCTCTACATAATATAATATCTCATAATCAAGCAGCCTTCCTACCAAATAGAAGTATACTGGATAATGTCTTATTCACACATGAATTATTGAATGGATACTCATCGCCATACAAATCCCCAAGAGAAATTTTGAAAATAGACATAAGAAAGGCATTTGATACTGTTAACTAGACAATCATAATGACCATACTTGATAGGATGGAATTTCCATCTCAATTTAGTAACTGGCAATACCAATGCATCTCGACAATAAGATATACTTTGGTCTTCAATGCTCATACTGTAGGGTATTTTAAAGACAACAATGGCTCGAGACAAGGAGATCCAATCTCTGCATACTTGTTTATAATGATCATGGAAATAATCACCCTTGCAATACACAAGTAGGTTGAACTGAACAACTATGCTCTTCATCCTAAATGTGGAAAGGCCATGGTAACAACTTTAGCCTTTGCTGATGACTTGTTAATATTCACCAAACCAACTGTTCAGTCCCTATAATCTATAGTGAAAACCCTATCCTCCTTCAACAACTTCAAACTAACCGTCAGAAATCTCATATATTATTAGCTGGCTTGACAAACCATCAAATATCTGTCTACTTGAACATCACTGATATGCTTCCTCTTGACTCTGATATGGCATATCTTAGTATTCCTCTAGCAACAAAAAGAATATCTGTAGCTTGATGTGTCCCACTCTATCAAAAATAACTGCCGTTATGAACAGATGGGAAAATATATACATTTTGCAGCCAAGGAGACTCGTAATAATAAATGCTGTCATCCTCTCCACGATAGTTTATTGAAGCGGAATTTTTTTGCTGCCAACAAAATTAATTGCGATGAAAATATCTGCGTTAATAAATTTTTTGTGGTCTAGTACGATACACACTAGAAAACTGTCTCCCATTGCATTTACGAAACTGAAATTTCCTAAGAGTCAAAGGGGTTTGGGAATTAAGAAAATGAAAAATTGGAATGTGGCTGCCTTGTCTAAACACTTTAAAACCTCATTACCAAATCGGATTTGATGTAGGTTCAATGGACCATCGAATACAATTTGAAAGGTGAAGAAATTTGGCCAATAGAAACTAAAAAGTCTTAGAGTTGGGTCTGGAAAACTATGATTAAAATACATGATAAATTGCTACCTCATACTAAACTACTTCTTTCCTTTGACAGTTTGTCTAATTTCTAGTCTACCCCTTGGATCAAAAAAAGTTTGATACTTCATAAGTTGATCTCATATGAAAATATAACGCAGGCCGGTATCTCCTTAAATGCAAAAGCCACGAACATACAATCAACGGAAGGATCTCCTTGCATCACACAAGAAACTCCACAGTTAATGCTGTATGGGACATATACAATGATGAACCATACTGTTACAATCAGAAAGAAGATTATAAATGGTCGTTTGCCCTGAGAAACCATACAGCACAAACAGTCTATAATGCGCTTGCAAGAGAGATGAATCAGACCGACTTCCCATGGTATAAATGAATATGGAATCAGTATGCAGATGAAAAGCATAATTTCACGCTTTGGAAGGTTTTTAGAAATGCTCTGCACACTTTAGATAATTTGGCACTGAAAGGAATAAATGTCTCTACCTCTTGCTGTTTTTGCTATTCTACGGCGGAAGATGTGCATCACTTATACTTTAGCTGCTCATTTGCACAATTTATATAGTCCAAAATAAAAAAACAGAGGTGATTATGGTGGAGCTGAGATAAACAACAAGATTGAGTGGATGAGTATATACAAAGCAACTTGGTGGTAGCAACAATCGACATATGTTAATCATGTTCAAAGTAATGGTCGCCGTAATTTGGGAGGAAAGGAACTGCAGAATTTTCAATCATATAAGTAAGAATAGAATGTAGATATATTATGAGATTTGCAGGGAAATTCACACTATGCTCACTTTCTGCAGCAGCTCTTGTTAAGTGGTCATAGTTATTTGTTTATCATTTGCTCTTTTTCCCCCTCTCTTCCTTTCTGATTTTCTCTCTTGTTCTATATCCTTCCTTGTATGCTTTTTTCTTCATTTATATTATAAGTCATGCTTGTAAACGTTTGTAAAACGTTTGTATAATCAAATAAGAAGAAAAAGATAATTCATATTATTCAGCAAGACGGCTGAGCAAAAAAGATTAATTACATTAGGGTTACAGAGATAGATTTATATAGATAGAAAGCATAAACAAGAAAAAAAATCTAAAAAACCCAATAGGCTAAAAAGCCCAATATGCTAACATCCCCCCTCAAACACGCGATGGTATGGCAAGAAGCATCGAGAGTTTGCCAATGAAAAATCTATGACGTTCGATAGTATGAGCCTTCGTGAAGAAATCAGCAAGTTGCGTCGATGACGAAGTAAAAGGCAGAGAAATAGTTCCATGCAGCAAGTGATACCGAGTGAAATGACAGTCAATCTCAATATGTTTGGTGCACTCATGAAAAACAGTATTGTGAGCAATTTGAATAGTGCTCTTATTGTCACAATACATAGGAGTGGGAGAAGAAATCGAAACACCCATATCCTCCAACAGCCAACGTAACCAAATAATCTCATATGCAGTGGAGGCCATAGCACGATACTCTGCCTCAGTGGAAGACCGAGAAACAACATCCTGTTTCTTGCTCTTCCATGACATAAGGGAATCTCCTAAAAATATACAAAAGCCAGTTGTGGATTTTCTATCCGTTGAATCACCAGCCCAATCTGCATCAGAGAAGGCACGAAGCTCCAAAGATGAGGTCGATGGGAACAAAAGACGCTGATAAAGTGTTCCTTGCAAGTAACGAATAATGCGCATAACAGCAGCCCAATGAACAGAGGTAGGGAAAGATACGAACTGGCTAACAATGTGAACAGCATAGGAAATATATGGACGAGTGATGGTCAGATATACAAGACAACCAACAATAGAACGATATAAAGTGGGATCAGAAAGAGGACTCCCATCGGTCGGAGTATATCGGGCATTTACCTCAAGTGGTGAATCAACATGACGTGTATCAGTAAGACCAGCACGATGAATAATGTCAGTGGCGTATTTGGACTGGGAAAGAAGATAGCCTTTTTCTGAGGAAGCTATTTCAATGCCTAAAAAATAACGTAGATGACCCAAATCCTTCATATCAAAGCAACGAGACAATGTGGCTTTAATACTCACAATACCATTACTGTCATCACCTATAATGATCATATCATCTACATATAGTAGAAGAAGAATACGGCCTGCAGAAGTCAATCTGACAAAAAATGCTGAATCATGCGGACTAGAGGTAAAACCAAGTGATGTAACTACAGTCGAAAATCTCTCATACCAAGCACGTGGTGCTTGCTTAAGACCATATAGAGCTTTCTTAAGCCTACAAACCTGACCTGGAGCATGAGAAACACCAGGTGGAGTAACCATGTAAACTTCTTCCTTAAGATCTCCATTAAGAAAAGCATTTTTAACATCCATTTGAGAGATGTCCCATTGACGACTGGATGCAACAGCAATAAGAACCCGAACAGATGTCATCTTAGCCACAGGAGCAAATGTCTCCTCATAATCCATGCCATACTCTTGGGCAAATCCTTTAGCAACTAAACGAGCTTTGTATCGCTCAATAGTACCATCTGACTTGGTTTTAATCTTATACACCCATCGACAACCAATAGTTTTCTTCCCAGTAGGAAGGTATACAAGATCCCAGGTACCAGTTTTGTCTAAAGCAGACATTTCCTCAGACATAGCACGTTGCCATACAGGAGAACGAACAGCCTCCGAGTAAGAAGAAGGCTCATAGAAAGTGTCAATGGAAACAAGAAATGAAGCAAAAGCCCGAGAGTAACAAGAGTAAGCAAAATCTGATAATTGAGTAGATTTACGTGTGCGAGTGGGATAGCAAGGTTGAACAGGATCAGTCATCACAGGAGGTGTTTGAACAGTCGTAGTAGCAGGGGATAAAGTGTCACCTGTAGAAGGAGGAGGAACAGAATGTATGGATGACGGAGTATCAATGGTAAGAGGTGGTGGATCAAAGGAGTTATCAGCAGGAAATGGATCAATGTGAATAAGATCAGACTTAGTCACACTATGAGGACTAGTTGGAATAGAGTAGAAGGGAATATGTTCAATAAAGGAAACATGACGAGAAACATATAGTTTATTTGAAGAAGGATCATAACAGCGATAGCCTTTTTGTCCAATACCATACGCAAGAAAAACACATATAGCAACACGTGAAGATAATTTTGTACGTTCTACGTGTGGACGAAGAACAAAATAAGTGGAACCAAACACTTTTAGGTGAGAGTAATCAGGAGTTTGACCAAACAACTTGGCATGAGGAGAAATACCAGAGTTATGAGAAATTGGGATCTTATTAATAAGATAAACAGAAGTAAGAACAGCTTCTCCCCAAAATTCTTTTGGAACGCTAGCTGAAAGAATCATAGAACGGGCAGTTTCAACAATGTGTCTATGTTTTCTTTCATCAACACCATTTTGTTGCGGGGTATCAGTGCAGGAAGTCTGATGCAAAGTACCATCAACCTTGAATATGTTAGAAAGGCCTCCCTTAGTGTATTCCCCCCTAAATCAGAACGAAAGCATTTAACAATAGCAGAGTGTTGTGTTTTAACATATGCTTGAAAGGCAGTATATATATCAATAAACTCAGAATGACGTTTCATCAGAAAAACCCAACAATAACGAGTATAGTCATCGATAAAAGATACATAATATCTGCACCCACCTTTTGTGGGGATGGGTGCTGGACCCGAAACATTAGAGTGAACTAAGTCAAAAGGTGCAGTGGAAGTAGAAACACTTTGATTAAAGGGCAAAGCATAAAATTTTCCATGTTTACAACCACTACAATCTGAAATATCATGAGAATGTAAATCTCCCAAAACACCAGAATTACACAAGAAGTTAAGACGAGAGCTTGAAATATGACCAAGTCTAGAATGCCACAAATAAAACTTGGAAGACAATGGAGTTAAATGAAAAGAAGAAAGGTCAATACTAGAAGCAGCAGCATGACTTGGAATATGCAAGTCATCCAAAACATAGAGACCGCCCTGCCTACGGCCTGTCCCAATCAACTTCTTGGAGTTGGGATCCTGCACAGAGCAAGTGGTAGAAGAAAAATGAACAAGATATCCAAGATCACAAAGTTGTCCGACCGACACAAGATTCATAGTTAATTTAGGAATACAATAAACATTTGGGAGGGAAACGTGTGTGGTTTGAATTATACCGATTCCTGTTAATGGCAAAGATGTGCCATCAACAGTCAAAATAGAAGGTGAGCGAGAATCAAAAGACATAGATATAAATGATGAACAATCATGGGACATATGATATGAGGCACCAGAATCCAAAATCCACAAAGGAGAATTCAAACCTGATATGGAGGGAGCTGACATGGCAAAGTGCTGAGATTGAGGAGCAGTCATGTTTTGAGACAAAGATTGGCTAGCAAGGAACTTCTGAAATTGTTCTGCAAGAGAGTCCATAGAGGAATCCACAACTGATTCACCAGAAGGATGTACCAATGCAGCAGTCTTAGGCTGGGAATTACCTCGTGACTGTCCATGTCCTTGTGCAGTAGAGAGGGACTGTTGTTGGCTACCACGTTGTTGCTGTTGTGATCTATCACCTGGCTTAAAATTTTGATTTTTTTGTCGAGCCAATAATTCAGGACATTGATTTTTCCAATGGCCTGGTTGTTTACAATAATTACAATCATGACCATTCTTGGTATTTACCTTGTTGCGTTGAGATGGGATTGGTAAAATCCCTGTAGCAAAAACAGATGCAGAAGAAGTCTGTGCAACTTTCCCAGTTTGAGACTTCAAGCGAGTTTCTTCAGCTAATAATTCATGTAGAACAGAATCAACAGAAGGTAAAGGAGTGCGATGTAGGATGGATGCACGACAATGCTCGTACTCTGGTCGAAGAGCCATCAACAATTGAACAAGACGTTGTTCCTCCCTACGAGCGATATATGAAGCAAATGACCTAAGCTCAGCAACCTCAGTCATAGCCAATTGATCCCAAAGAGCAGTAATTTCAGAATAAAAATCTTGAATATTTCGATCATTCCGAGACAATGACCGCATATCAGCCTCTAATTGATATTGAACGACAAAGTTAGAACACACAAAAAGTCGCTCCAAATAGTCCCAAACTTGCTTAGCAGTATCCTACTTAGCCAATTGCATACCAATTTTATTTTCAACAGAATTATTAATCCAAGTGATGATCTTTGAATTGTTAGTATCCCATTTCTCCATCAATTCAACATTAGCAGCTTTAGGAGCCACAATAACACCAGAAATAAATCCCCACATCTATTTTCCTTTCAGAAATTTTTTCATGACATAACTCCAATAAGAATAGCTTTTTCCATCTAAACGAACACTAATAGCCTGTAATGAATCATCACCTCCTGCCATATTTTGAAGTCAGCAACTGCTTCAGGCCGAGACAGGTATCAATTGGGCTAGAGTTTTGGGGAACTAGGGTTTCGGGTTGATCGGCAGGCTAGGGTTTCGGCAGGCTAGGGTTTCGGGGTTCTAGGGTTTCAGCAGGGAGATCGACAGCTGGGGACTTGGGGGCAGGCAGGGAGATCGGCAGGCTGGAGACTTTGGGACGGGGCTCTGAGGTTTTGGGACAAAATCGACGACAGGCTAGGTGCTAGGGTTTGGAGCAGATGATGGTACCAGGCTAGGGTTTCGGGTTGAGGCAGGAAGACTAGACAGCGACGAGGCAGCGACGATGCAGCAGGCAGAAACAGGAACGAGGCTCTGATACCATTTAAACGTTTGTATAATCAAATAAGAAGAAAAAGATAATTCATATTATTCAGCAAGACGGCTGAGCAAAAAAGATTGATTACATTAGGGTTACAGAGATAGGTTTATATAGATAGAAAGCATAAACAAGAAAAAAGGCTAAAAAAACCCAATATGCTAAAAAGCCCAATATGCTAACAATGCTTATTGATATAATGAAATAGCAGGGGTCATTCAACCCCGCTGGTTTTGCCAAAAAATAAAATATGACACATATTAAAAAAATTATAATATAATTTTCAAAATGTTACAATATTAACTTTTAAAACATAATTTATTAATAAGATTAATAAAATAAATGAATTAATTAAAAATTTAATTAATTAAATATATATACATATATAATATATATAATGGTACGTGTTATATTGTCTTGAATTGCTGTAGACAATATAAATATACGTGTGCGCATAAAAGGATTTTTGAAATTGATAAAATTTAATTAAATTTTTTAATTAAATAAATTAGCTAAAATTTATAAACAAATTAAAAAAACACATATATAAGATGTATATGTGTTACCATAAAGATTATAGTACATATATTCAATATAATATATTTTTTTGAAAATAGGTTAATATAAAATCTTTAATTGGGCTGTGCGGCCCACTGCCTTTACAACATTCGGTAATAATCAGTTTTACAAGACAGAATTTGACAAAAACTGAAATACCTAAAACATTCCTTTTTTAGGGCTCATGGCATCTTCTAGTTCGCTTCTCGATTTGATTCGATCGACTCGTTCAACTTCAACATCTCCAATTGTCGTTCTTCTTATGCTATTGCAGTGGTAAGTATTCTCTTCGGAATTCGATCAATTATTAAGCTAATGTCTCTGTTGATTTGATTCATAATTGCTAATACGTCTTTTTGTCTATTGTTGAATGCCCTGTCATTCCTTTCCCTCCAAATATGCCACAAAGAGGTTGCGATGCAAACTTTTCCAATTTCTTGCATCAGCTTCGAGAGGCCGCTCCCACCTAAGATTCTGGACATTGTTAATTTTTACCATCTTATTTTATGTACACTCCATACCCTTTTGCTATACTCGCACTCAAAGAATAGGTCTTCATGGTTTTCCTCAGAAGTATTACAGAAGTAACATTTAGTATTCTCGACTATTCACAATTTGTATAATCTATCTTTAGTTTATAGAGTAAAGTTTTTTACAAGATATGAGCCATTTTTAGGCTGTTAGACCTGCTCCAAGCTACCCTAGTCCAGTAAGTCAAAGGGTATTTGGTCTTAGAGTCTTCCCAAACTCCACTAAATTCGAACTGACCATTTGAACTGTTCTTCCATATCCAAGTATCTTCCACTCCATCTGTCATAATATTTTTGCATTGAATTTCCTCCTTGTAGTTTAAACTAAGCAAATTTCTTTCATAGTGCCATTCATTATTATCTATAATTTCCTTCACTTTTCATATTGGGGCTCCATATGATGAAAATGCTTCCCAGCCTAGCCTATCAATAAAGCTTTGTGAGTTCAACCAAGGATCTTTCCATAGGTCTGTATTATTTCCAGTAGCAATCTCTCTGTCTAGGTAAGACTGTAATTCTTTTTTGGTTTTAAGGATATTTTTCCATATAGTAGATGCATTGTTATCGATTTTTATAGTCTAGAAATTGTCTTTTAAATATCTTGATCTCATCTAGCTAGCCTATAAAGTTTTTGACGTTAAAACATTCCAAGCTAGTTTTAATCCATAAGCTTTCTTAAGCTCATATAAATTTTTAAGCCCCACTCCTCCTTCCTCCTTTTTTCCTGCACAGTTCTGAGAATTTTACTTTATGCATTCCCCCTTTCCATATAAAGTCTACACAAACAGATTCTAGTTTAGCAAAAGAACAGTCAGGAATTTGGAAAGATTGCTGCCAAAATCTTACTTTAGGGGTGATAACAGTGTGAACTAATTCAACTCTACGCGCAAAAGACAGCAATTTGGATCTCCATCTTTGTAGTTTGTCTCTGATGGCATCAACTAGTTTACCACATTCCAGATCTGTAATTGTATTATTTGAGAGAGGTACCCCCAGATATTTAACTGGAAGGTGCCCTTCAGGAACCCCCAAATTTTCTAGCATAACCTGCTTATTTATACAAAATTTATTGAAGTAACAGTTAGTTTTGAGTTCATTTAGTTTGAGACCAGCTAACCTCTCTAGGTCAGAGAATATTGATTTGACCTTGTCAATAGCCTTTGAGTTTCCCTTTATCACCACTAGTAAATCATCTGCAAATATTAAGTGAGTAACCTATGGGAAGATATTATAAATAGGCTGGATGATTTTATGATAGCATGCCAGCTCAATTTGAAGAGAAAACCATTCCATAACCACAACAAATAAATATGGAGAGAGAGGGTCACCTTGCCTAATCCCATGATTACTATGTATATAACCTTTAGGAACTCCATTTATCATGACAGAAAAAGTAGGTGTTTCTAGAGAAAACTTAATAAGTTTTAATAGCTTTAAGGGAACCCCCATAGATTTAAGCATGTGTATAATGAATCCTCTATTGGCCCTGTCATATATCTTTTGAAGGTCAACTTTAATGCATATTTTGTCAGCCCCCTATTTGTTAAAATCCCTTATTAACTCATATGCCATTAGAGAGTTTTCAAAAATCATCCTTCCTTTAATAAAGGCACTTTGACATTGTGAAATTAAATTCGAGAAAACTATATTCGGTCTCATACATATAATCTTGCTAAGAATTTTATATATGACATTACAACAGGAATAGGTCTGTAGTCCTCAATTCTCTCTGGAGTCTTAGATATTGGAATCAGTGATATGAAAGTGTGATTGATTTCTTGTACAAATTCTCCAGTCTTATAGGCTTTGAGCATGTAATCTTTCAGGTGTACCCAGTTCATTTTGAAGAAGGTTGCCCCCATGCCATCAAGGCCAGGGGAGGATTCACTATGAATGGAGTAGATGGCTTTCTTCAATTCCCCTTCCAGAACCCGAGTTTTCAACATGTCAACACTAGCAGAGGAGATTTTCTTCCTATAGTTGATGTGAGGTAAGGGATATCACTTTTCTCCATTGTACAGTTTGGTGAAGTAAGAGATAGCTTACTCTACTATGTGTTTAATATTTCTAAAAGCATTTCACTGTTCATGTTGATAATTGTCAACATTGTTATGATGTTGTCTTAAAGACATCGTAGTATAGAAAAATTTATTGCATTCATCTCCCTGTTGTAACCATTTCACTTTGGCTTTTTGTTTCAACTCTATTGCCTGCTTATTAAGTTCAACTTTGAGCTGCTTAAAAATTTGTAGAAGTCAGCATTTAGGCCTTCAGGTAGGGGGTCATTATCCAGTTGAATCTGAATATCTCCTACCGTCGTTGGATTGTTGTGATGATGTCATGGTTTTTGGTCTGCACTTGTTTCAGTCTTTAAGTCTGTTTTTCATGATTTTGATGGGCATTACAAGTCGATATATATGATAGATTGGAGGAATTCTAACTGTATTAAAGTTCACTACTGCATCGAAGCCTTTAATCAGGGGCCAATGATTTGCATATCTTAAAGGTTTTCCTTTACGTATTACATCATCGTCATCATTGAATTATATCAGGAGGGGACAATGATCACTTGTAGAAAAGATAGAACAGTTACTTTGAAATTTGGGATTTTGTTAAAAAGTTTAACGTTACCAAGCGCTCTGTCTAGTCTTGAAGTAATTTTCTTAGCCTCACCACTTTTCGATGTGAATTTCAGGTCTGAGTGGAGTGCTTCCACAAGACCACTGGCAAGAACACATTTGTTGAATTCTACAACCTGTGCAACTTTCAGTGTAAGGCCTCGCTTCTTTTCACTAGTGCTTAAGACTGCGTTAAAATCACCTATGACCACCCGGGGGATATTAATGTTTTAGATTTAGTTATTATTTGTTTCCACAAAATAGTTCTTTCAGATGTCAGGTTCTTTGCATAAAAAAAGGTGATTACCATCTCCATGCCACCAGCATTATGAAACTTTATTGTTATTTATTGCCCATCCATATTCATGATTGTACCATTCCAGTAGTTGCTTTCCCAACCAACTAGAATTCTGCCTTTTGTATGTGTCGTTGAATTATGAGCAAAAGTCAAATGATTCCCCATTTGATATTTGAACACCTCTATATTATTATTATTAAATTTATTTTCTAAGAGAGCTAAAATAGTAGGCATGTATTTGGCTTTAATGTTGTGGAGGTCTAATTGTCGTATATCATTATTTAGACCTCTCACATTCAAGCATAATATGGACATTTATGATTTTTTGGTGGCTTTGCTCCGAGACACTGGAGCAGAACCAACCACGACCGATCTATCAGTCCTCCTCTTATCTTCAATAATGAATTGTTTCACATATTACACATTACTTTCAGTGTACTTACCAATATCCTCTAACTCTTCTTCATCTTCCTCATTTTCAAATGAATCCAAATTAATGCCCATCTTGTGGGCATCAGATAGGGAATTTGGCATCACCTCCTCATCCTCATTATGATCAGCAGTTGGTGAATTCAGAACAGGTGGAGCCGTTGGAGGCACAGTTGGATGAAGGCTATCTTTGAGGTGATCTAAGATAGGTGGAACCAATGAATCGAAAAGTGAGTGAGGACTACCTTCCAAATGTTTCACTAAGAAAGGTGTCTTCTTTGACTGAGCATGAGATTGATGAAATGCTTGCCCTGATCCGCAGTCCAACTCCATAGAATTCATGTGTGATGGGTGACTAGAAGGGGATGTGTAATGTATAATATTTTTTGTGATCTCCTCATCATTTTTTGACTTAATGGACTCAGGTAAATCAGTAGTAGGCTCTGTTGTGTTATGTGATCTTTCTACCCAAATTTGCTTTGCCTTATCTGCTTTGATATTTTGACATTGTTGGTATATGTGGCCAAAAACGTGCATTCACCACATCTAAGTGGGAAGAACTCATATTCCACCTTCTGAATGTATTCATTCCCTTGTTTGTCTATAGCTTGACTGTTTTTGGCAGTACAGTTCTGGAAGAAATCTCCACCAAAACTCTAGCATATTTAATGCGTTTAACCTTTCTTATGATTTCATCAATATCAATAGGTTTACCTATCAGACTCGCTAGTTTACTTATGCATCTCATATTCCATAATGATAAATCCAAATTATTTAGTTTGATCCAAATAGGGTAAGTTGTCAACATAGCCCGTTCAAAATTGAAGTCAGCCTCCCATTGACGAATGAAAATTAACTTGCTATTAACAAACCACGGACCGCCCTTAAGGATTTGATTATAATCTTCCTCTAGTTCAAATTTGATTAGATAAAATCCATTATCATGAGGAAAAACATCCCATGACCCTTTAAGGTTCCAAGATCTCCTGATATAGGAATTAAAGTGAATATAATAGGGCGTTTACCTGCCATATAGGCATAAATTGAGTACTGCCACAGCCACTTGGATTCAGCATAGTCTTCCTCATCGATGAATTGATATAGATCTTCTCCATCCGATTGTGGTTCAAAATAATTTGCAAATCCTTTGAGTTGAATTTTGCCGCCTACAGCTTCAACCCACGATTTCACTTTTGGAGTACTTGTTTGAGGGTTATGTTTGATTACCTCCATAAACGATTTCTTTGACTTTCCCCTATTATTAACCTCCTTCCATCCTCCTCCTCCTTCGTCATCTTCCTCGTTGATGCCTAGGGTTTCGGGAAATCTTGAATTAGTCGCCATGAATTTATATTAAACATTCAATAGATTATATTCAATATAATATTTTATAATTCAATAATATAATAATTAATTAAACTGTTAATAAACTAAATAAATTAGATAAGAATTAACTAATATTACTATATACATCAAATATTATATAATTTGAATAAAGTATAAAAGTTACATTATAATAAAACCTGTATATTATAAATGTATAAACTAAAGGTAAAAAATAAGAAGTCCAATTAGACTTAAGGAATAAATATATACTCATAATATGTATATTGTGATTTCTAATGTGTAAGACACTTGTGTGATGACCAGGAATTTTTGGATATTTGAAATGTGAATATTTAATTGATTTTCAATATTTGAAAGTTAGTTTAACTTGAATTTCATATATCATAGTTTGTTTGGCAATTAAATTATTAAATTTAATAATATGAAATTGGGTAAAATATTGCATCTTCATTTTTAAAACTGTTAAAAATGATTTAAGGGCCTGTAAAATTTATATTGATAGTACTGAAGATAGTAAAAGTGTTAAACTTGAATTTAAAAATGTTTTGTTCAGTTTAAAAAATATATAGTTTAAATTGACATTTAAAAATAGCCTTTCGAGGCACAGTCTCGGAATTCGACGAAACTAGTTCCATTGGATCCATAATAGTGCATAACTATCGGATTTCAACTTTCGTAGCATTCAGAGTTGTCGTGTGATCGTACGGTAGATAAGCACACTGAGATTTAGATCAAAATTTTATATAATACTGGTCCAAAAAGCTATCTTCTCCATACGATCGAATTACGATTCGAAACCTTTTCCATCGTATTCGAAATAGGGTTATAACCCTATGAACGCCTAGTGGCATGCCTCGATAGGAGATTGAATTGAGTTATTTTTTAGACGATTTAAATTTAAATTAAATAATATAACTGAAATACTGTTGTAAGCAAGGACATATAGAGAAAACTGTAGAACACCAGTTTGCCTGGATAACACGCGTTCAACTTAATTTAAATATATATAAAACTAAAACAAGCAGCCGAGCATATTTTTTTAAAAAAAATTGATTTATCCTTTAAATCAATCATGGTCGAAATAAAATTAATTGAGAAAAAATCAAAACCCTCTTCCCTTTTTCGTTCGAGACCCAGACCCATTTTTCCCCATTAACTTTTAGATGAACTGAAAGGAGAAATTAGGCCGATCGATCGCGTTCCTGATTCTTTTGGTAGGTCGATTCGAGAGCGATGGCGTTGTAGGGGAGTTGCGACATTGTTGCGAGGTATGGCTCGGGTTCAAACTCGACGAAGGCAAAAGAAGTTGGAGGCGCGACATAGCGGAAGGCGGAGGGGTGACTGTCGCATTGATGAAGCAGGCGCGCTCGTGCGTTGGGAGGATCGTGAGGTCGACAAAGGCGTGATGGGATCAAAGGAGGACGTAGCAAGTTTCTCGATTCGTGTGCATGTGTGATGATTGATTTGGTATGGCTTTTTTTTCCTTCGTATTTATTAAAAAAAATGTAAATGCAGATAAGAAATATTTTACAGTAAGAAATATTTAATATCCATTTTCCCATTTACAGTAATTTATTTTATTAAGATAAAGTTTTGGGAAAAAAATTAAAAACTTATAGAAATTTAAAATTCAAATTGAATTGGAGTGTAATTAAATATAATTAAGTAAAAGTGAATTTAAAGAAAGTCTATGGAAACTAAGAGAAATAGTTACTTAAATAAAATTGTGGATAGACAAATGAATTTGCATTTGTAAGTAAATAAAATGTAAACTGAATATTGGGAATTAATTTGAATTGTGTTAAATGATCTGAAATGGAAAATTAGTTAACTTGGATTAAAAATATAAAAACAAAGTATTAAATTTAAAATTAACAAGTAAACTAACTGATTTAAATGATAAACAAATAAATTGAAAATGAATATTGGAATGATATTTAATTTAAATTGTATAAGTGAAGTGAAGTCGTGGAATTAGATCAAAGTGGACTAATAATAATTTAAGTTTGGAAATAAAGTCCATTTGGATTTAAAATAAATTAGAAAGTGGAATTAACTAAGAAATGATCAATGGTTTGAAATAAGATGAATAGAATTCAATATTTAAAAATAAAAGATAAATTGAATTCATAATGGAATCGAAAATTTAAGATTAAATAAAATAGATATGGAAGCTTAATGGTAAAATGAAAATTAATATGAGGAGCTCTATAAAATACTTATACTAAACTTAAGAAACGGGTGGTTAAACTCTTAAGTAAAAATTTGGTATTGGAGCATTCTGAGTTAATAAATGAAGGTTAATAAGGGTATGTGAAATGATAATTGTGAATACATGAATGGAAACCAAAATAAAATGTTAATAAAAGAAAATTGACATTGTAACTAATCAATTGGGGCTTAATACGTAGGATGTACATATATTATTTTATTCTCATAGCGATTTGATCCAGATTTGAGCACATAATTTCGAGATAGTTATATCGATCCGAGTTGGAATTTTCGATTTTCGACGGCGAACCCTAGATATTGATTTTTGATTGATTCTGAAATTCTTTATTATAGTTATGGCTATGCAAGGAGAATGACGGTTTCTGATCAAGGAACCAGATCTGAGTCGGCACTAGGAAGTCAGGTGAACGATACTAGTTCGAAAATGAAATTATGTGATCGAGTGAGCGATAAGATTTGGTGTTGCGTATGGATGATATACAGACATCATACGGGCTTGAAGGAAATGAATATTGAAATTTTTGCATAGAAATGAATAAAATGATTTGGAGTCTGTGATGAGATATTATGGCTAAGTAGGATATACAGGTATTTAAAAAGCAAAAGGAATTTGGATTTTTGGATTTCAGAAGATAAATTTGAATGGCTCGACAAAGGTATGTATTTAAATTTCTGTATGAAATTTGTTGATTTTCTGGTCTAGCCACTTGGCTTTTGTTTTCTTTTGAAATCTGGGGCCTCGTAGAGGCATTTTGTAGTTATACCGATCTAGCCATGCAAAGGAGACGCTAGCGAAATTTTTCAAAACTATAGGGGGTTAGAAATTTTTTGAAGAAATTTGGATAATTTAAAATTTGAATCTGAATTATAATTTGAATGGTTGAATAAGTAATATTGTTTAGAAGTTAGGGATGAGCTTAGATAGTAGTAAGAGTGACAGTGTCTTTAATAAAAGATTGTTTTGGTATTGTTAAAAACTATTTGGTTTTGGGAAAAATAGCTATCGGGTTCTGGATCATTCTTCTCAACTAGAAATTTCAGGGACGAAATTCTTTTAAGAGGGGAGGAATGTGACGACTCGGAATTTCTGGATATTTGAACTGAAAATATTTATTTGATTTTAAATATTTGAAAGTTAATTTAACTTGAATTTCAAATACTACTGTTCGTTTGGCAATTAAATTATTGAATTTAATAATATGAAATCGGGTAAAATATTGCATCTTCAGTTTTAAGTCTGCTAAAAATGATAAAAAGGCTTGTAAAATTTATATTGATAGTACTGAAGATTGTAAAAGTGTTAAACTTGAATTTAAAAGTGTTTTGTTCAGTTTTAAAAATATATAGTTTAAATTGACATTTAAAAATAGCCTTCCGAGGCATAGTCTTGGAATTCGACGAAAAAAGTTCCGTTGGATTCGTAATAGTGCATTATTATCAAATTTCAATTTTTGTAACATTCGGAGTTGTCATGTGATCGTACGGTAGATAAACACGCTGAGATTTATATCGAAATTTTATATAATACTGGGTCCAAAAAGCTCTCTTCTCCATCCAATCTAATTACGACTCGAAACCTTTTCCATCGCGTTCGGAGTAGGGGTATAACCTTATGAACGCCTAGTGGCATGCCTCGATAGGAGAATGAGATTTTGAGTTGTTTTCGAAATGATTTAAATTTAAATTTAAATTTGAACAAAAATAATAATAATACAAGGATTTAAAAAAAACGTATAGAGCTTATACAAAAATCTGTTTTTTTAAAGAAGGGTATATATGTTATTTTCTTTGTACATATGGTTTCAACTAAAATATATACATATACATATACATATATATATATATATTTATATATATAAATATTTCACTTACTAATTTAATTTAAAATTATGTAGCATGGAGATAAATTTGTTTAATAAACTTGTATAATTATTTTAGCTATAAATATAATTTATTAAAGGGAAATTTTTAAAACTAAATTATTAGCTAATTAAATTATTAAATGGTAATTGACTGCTCGATTTGTTTCAAATATTAATAAACTGTAAATGTTTTTACATGGTCTGAAATTGTGGAGAATCAAGCCGATTTGGATCGGATCTGCATATTAAAAAGCAAAGGTGAGTTAAATCTCACTCATCTGGATTATTACTTAAATTTAAATAGTTAAATTTAAATTTTTGGTTGAATGATTAAATTGATTGGATGTGGTGTGTATATATATATATAGGAGTGATTGATTTCCCGCATTATATAGCGGATGAGACCCAATGCGTCCCGCATAATAGCGGCTGACCCTTTATACCGTGATATCCCTCCTTAAAGCGGGATTGGTATTTTAAATTGTTGTGCTAACATCTATGGATGCAGGAAAACAGGTTGGAGGGATCCAACTGGATTCCTCAAAGTAGTGGAATTTATTTTTATATTCTACGTTTATGTGATAGTCTGTGATGATTATATTGATTATATTGGAAATTGAAATTATTGAGTGCTATGGCTTGGTTGAATATATACTAGTATTTGAGAGAATGAAAAATGTATAGAACTTGGATTTTTAAAGGAAATAAAAAGGGAAATCTTTATAAATAATTATAAAGAATTGGAATAAATTAAAGAATGAATTGGAAAAGAATAAAAATTTATTTTTAAATCCTAATTAATAAGTCCCGAGTATGGGAAAAGAGATTTTGAATAAATGGAAACAAATGAAGGGCTTAAGTGGTATTGTTTAAAAATTAAAGAATTTATTTTTAAATCAGGATTTAAAAGGTTTGGAAAGAAATAAAAGAAGAATTCTGAAATAAAGTATGAAATAGAATTTTCAGTTTAAATAAGATTTTAAATCATGATAAAGGAGTAAAATTGAAATTAATGGGTTTTGAAATAAATTGGATAAGTAAAGGAATTTTTTAAAAAAAATAGAGTTGGTTTCGAAAATCGATTTGAAAACCAACTAAGTGTTGAAATTGTGTTTAAAGAAGAATGAGAAATTTAAATTTATAAACAAGGTTTATAAATAAAGTGAATGTTTGTAAGTGGATAAATTTAAATGTATAAATTCACGATGGGAATTTATTAAGAAATGGGTAATTTGTTTAAAACATAAATGGTGGTTTATTTTTATAGGTGTGAAAGAAGTGTGTATTCCTCTGATAGGCCAAGCACGTTCTCGAAGAAAATTTTTAAGTATAAGTTAAAGGTTTTAAAGTTGTTTTAAAAGAATGTTATTTGAGAAATTATTATTTAAGTTTTTTAGAATTTTAAAGATAAATATTTATTAAAATTAGTTATAGTGGTAATTATTTTTAAAGGTAATTGGTATTTGATTTAAAAAGATAATTATTAATATTTATATTTTATAAAGTAGTTTTATTTTAAAGATAATTGGCTTAAGTTTTTATATGTATAGAATTTCATAACTTTTGTTTCAAGATTTGTTTTGGCTTAAAGTTTTACATGTGGAATTATTATAAAATTCATAACTAGTATTTTAAATAAAGTATTTAAAAATAGTTTATGTTAAATTATTTTAAAGTATATATTTTTGAATAAAGTGTTTAAGTAGTTTTAATCTAAATGTTTTAAAAGTATATTTTTAGAATAAAGTGTTTTAAATAATTTTAAAATCTAAAGTATTTTGACTTAGTGATTTTCAGTGGAAATAAACAATATCTAGAAATTTATTCTGCAAGAGGGAAGTGATTTGAAAACTATTTTTAGAGGGTGAAGTATGGAATAACTTGCGAAGACATTTTAAAATAAATAATTTGGAAAATTTTTTAAAGTCTGATTGTTGTTTGTGAATGTTATTTGGCAGTTAAATAACCGACTGTCAATATTGGCCAATGCGCTGATCGTTTCGAAGAGACCGGGAACAAGATTAATTTTTCAAAAACCACTTCGATCCGGTTTGAACATTTTTGTGAGGAAGACAAGAGCTTAGAATCGAAGATGAAGCAGTGAAGTGCAAGGACTAATCGCTACTAATCCTGAGGGTGATTCCAAAATGGATGTAGTAGGAGTAGTGCCTTCGGTTTCGTTCAAATCCGAAACGAACTTGTATGGACGAATGCTTTCAGAACATCGTCAGGAGGACGATGAGCATTCTAAGTGAATGTGTGCTAAGAAGGTAACGCATAGCCTCGAACCTCATCAACAGGGAATGGCTAAAACATGGGAGGTGCACACAAGGCTAAGTGGCTAGCAACCAATTAGGATAATGTCACCCCTGTCTAGATGTCCCTTTATTTCGGCTGTGTAGGCTTTTGCTGATCCCAACCACGGGGTGATCTTATTCGGACTATCTAGTAAGGGGTAGCTTCGGTCTTATGATGCAGGGGATCAGGGTGGATCCTCGGTACGGTAATATGGAACACGTACTGTGACGGACAGTAACCCAGTAGCCCTACCATTGTATGGAATCCAATCTCCAATAAGCGCCTGTACGGTTTTGATTGTTCCCAACTATGCTGAAACGTGAGATGCAAGCATTTCAGCTAGATTCTATTTTACTTTCTATAGACATTATTATCATATCATATGAATTTTAATAAAAATGTTTTGATTATCGTAAGGTAAAAACCCAGCACCTTTATTTGTGACGTGGTCTTACGAGATATCTTTGGTTTCAAAAGATTTTGATAACTTTAATAATCCAATTGAGTGTGTTTTCTCACGCTGGTTTTCCAGACTGACTCGGGTGTTATTTAACTATAATGCTCGGGTCAAACTGAGTATTATAGAGTATAGATTCTGTATGGACTGCTGTGGAGCTAAGGAGATGAGCTGGATGGCGAGACGTATCACACGTATTTGATGAATATTCCGTTGTGTATAATTAACTGCATAGTCAGTTCTGTGAGGACAGGTTATGATAACCGTCCCGTTGTGTGCTATGAATTTTGTTGTACTCTGATGTTGTAATGTATAAACAGATATAGTTCCTTTTGTTTCAAAAATATATTATTTATCTATTATATATTTTTCCGCTGCGATTGTAAGATTCTGATATTGGTTTTATTTCTTCTTCTACCTCCTTCTTCTTTAACCCTAACGGTCCGTTTTTCTGGCATTCATTGTTCGACATTTAATGTAGTGGACGTATTGATGTTGATTTTCGGGCGTCGAAAAAAATCGGGTTGTTACAATTGGTATCAGAGCTAAAGGTTAAGCGAGAACCTTGGCTCTGGTGGGAATTACTCATTAGGAATAGAGTCCATAAGTATTCTAGAATGAGTTTGAGTGTATTAATAGATATGAGCGTGTATTTTTAGTGAATATATAAATTGTTTTTATATTATGTTGACTTATCGGTTGAGTGTTTGTGGATTATGGTCGATATATGGGATGCCATGTCATCGATAGGGATTTCTAAGCTCTTAGACTAGATAAACCGACACAACATTGTTTTAAAGTAGGGTAAATGAAATAATTTTACCCAAATTATTTTGTATATAAATGAAATAATTTTTGTAAATATTTTAGTATTTGGTTGCTTTGTTGTTAGGGAATGATAATATTAAATTGTTATCATTATTTTGTAGAAATTGAATAAGGTATCGAAATCATAACCAAAGTTAAGAAATTTATTTCATATAACAGGATGTAATTTATAAATGTGAATTACAAAAGTGATGTATAATTGAAATGGTATAAAATTGCAGAGTAACGTTTGAATAAAGATTGAAAGAATGTGAAATTTTGAAATTTTTGGAAAGGTCTAAATTCTTTCGGGTTTGAAAATGGTTTTCAAGGGGTTTTGGAGAAATAATGGTGATATTATTTCGAAAATATTTTTGAATTAGATTTGAAATCTGATGGGATTTGGATTTAAAAATATTGGAAATGTTTAAATGAGGTAAAAGCACTGAACTCTCTTCGGTCGTTGGAAAATAACATCGGTGATGACTGCAGCATCATCAATGTTCATTTCCGAGTTTCCAAGAGTGGAATTGCTACCAAATTATTTTAAATTGTTTAAATTGGAGTGTTTGCAAAACTGAGTTTGGATTTAAAATTCAAGAGATAATTTGATACCAAAGGATTTTGGATATAATTGATTTCAAAAAAATGCTTTTGAAATATGAGTAATTGTTTAAAATATTATGGAGTTGGTTTAAAATATTTACAGAATATAAGTAAGTTTGATAATTTATAAAATTTGAAATTTGTAGAATAAGATTCAACTTGAAAGGGGCTAAATAAAAGTAAATTTGACTAAGAATAAAGTTAGAAAGGTAAGCCAATTAAATGAAGTAAACTAAAGAAGGTTTGTAAATGGAATGGAAATAAATTGAAAAACTTATAGAAATTTGAAATTTAAATTGAATTGGTGTGTAATTAAATATAGTTAAGTAAAAGTGAATTTAAAGAAAGTCTATGGAAACTAAGAGAAATAGTTACTTAAATAAAATTGTGGATAGACAAATGAATTTGCATTTGTAAGTAAACATAATTGGAAACCGAGTATTGGGAATTAATTTGAATTGTGTTAAATAATGTGAAATGGAAAATTAGTCAACATGGATTAAAAAAATAAGAAAAAGTATTAAATTTAAAATTAGTAAGTAAACTAATTGATTTAAATGATAAGAAAATAAATTGAAAATGAATATTGGAAAGATATTTATTTTAAATTCTGTAAGTAATGTGAAGTTATGGAATTAGTTCAAAGTGTATTAAAAGTAATTTAAGTTTGGAAACAAAGTCCATTTGGATTTAAAATAAATTAGCAAGTGGAATTAACTAAGAAATGATTAAAGGTTTGAAATAAGATGAATAGAATTCAATATTTAAAAATAAAAGATAAATTGAATTCACAATGGAATTGGAAAATGTAACATTAAATAAAATAGATATGGAAGCTTAATGGTAAAATGAAAATTGATATGAGGAGCTGTATAAAATAATTATACTGAACTTAAGAAATTGGTGGCCAAATTCTTAAGTAAAAATTTGGTACTGGAGTATTCTGAGTTAATAAATGAAGGTTAATAAGGGTGTGTGAAATGATATTTGAGAATATGTGAATGGAAACCAAAATAAAATGTGAATAAAAAGAATTGGTATTACAAGGGGCTGAATACGTAGGATGTACGTCTATTTTTTTATTCGCATAGCGATTTGATCCAGATTTGAGCATAGAATTTCGAGATAGTTATATCAATCCAAGTTGGAATTTTTCACTCGATTTTCGACGACGAACCCTGGAAATGGATTTTTGATTAGTTCTGAAAATTCTTTAGTTATGGCTATGCAAGGAGAATGACTGTTTCTGGTCAAGGAACCAGATCTGAGTCCGCACTAGGAAGTCGGACGAACGATACTAGTTCGGAAATGAAATCGTGCGATCGAGTGAGCGATCGGATTTGGTGTTGAGTATGGATGATATAGACATCTTACGGGCTTGAATGAAATGAATATTGAAAATTTTACATAGAAATGAATAAAATGATTTTGGAATTTGTGATTAGATATTATGGCTAAGTAGGATGTACAGGTATTTAAAAAGCAAAAGGAATTTGGATTTTTGGATTTCAGAAGATAAATTTGAATGGCTCGACAAAGGCATGTGTTTAAATTTCTATGTGAAATTTGTTGATCTTCTGCTCTAAACACTTGGCTTTAGTTTTCTTTTGAAATCTGGAGGCCCGTAGAGGCATTTCGTAGTTGTATCGATCTAGCGCACAAAGGAGACGTTGGCGCTCTCTTAATCCATGAAGTATATCCCTCCACCTCTTTCACACTCAAGTAGGGTTCTTATAGAGACTTTATGTGTGTCGCTTCCCATCGAGCTCTCTAGGTCTCCGTGGCACCCTATAGCTTTGGAACTAATAAGTGCCCAGGATCGGGGCTCCCTTCTTACACTACTATAGGTTAGAGAGGCAATGAGCCTGGTCGGTCTTGGCCCGATGGCAAATCTCATGCTCTAATGGTTTAGAAACCCATTGCTTGTGCGGGCCTCCTCAAATGGGTTATAAAGACTGGGGTGTAATTGCCTAATCCTCTCTAAGTATACCTTTATCACTTGTACCCTGCCTTCCCTATGGGACAGTGTCAAAAATTTAGGAGTTAGAAATTTTTTGAAGTAATTTGGATAATTTAAAATTTGATTTGAATTATAATTTGAATGGTTGAATAAGTAATATTGTTTAGAAGTTGTGGATGAGTTTAGATAGTAGTAAGAGTGATAGTGTCTTTAGTAAAAGATTGTTTTGGGTGTTGTTAAAAACTATTTGGCTTTGGGAAAAATAGTTATCGGTTTATGGATCATTCTTCTCAACTAGAAATTTCGAAGACAAAATTCTTTTAAAAGGGGAGGAATGTGACGACCTGGAATTTCTGGATATTTGAAATGGGAATATTTAATTGATTTTAAATATTTGAAAGTTAGTTTAACTTGAATTTCAAATATCACTATTTGTTTGGCAATTAAATTATTGAATTTAATAATATGGAATTGGGTAAAATATTGCATCTTCAGTTTTAAGCCTGTTAAAAATTATTTAAAGGCTTGTGAAATTTATATTGATAGTACCGAAGATAGTAAAAGTGTTAAACTTGAATTTAAAAGTGTTTTGTTCAGTTTTAAAAATATATAGTTAAATTGACATTTAAAAATAGCCTTCCGAGGCACAGCCTCAGAATTTGACAAAACTAGTTCTATTGGATCCGTAATAGTACATTATTATCAGATTTCAACTTTGGTAGCATTCGGAGCTGTCGTGTGATCATACAGTAGATAAACGCGCTGAGATTTATATCGAAATTTTATAAATACTGGGTCCAAAAAGCTATCTTCTCTATACGATCAACTTAGGACTCGAAACCTTTTACATCGCGTTCGGAATAGAGGTATAACTTTATGAACGCCTAATGGCACGCCTCGATAGGAGATTGAGATTTTGAGTTGTTTCTGAGACAATTTAAATTTAAATATAAATTTGAAAATAAATAATATAACTGAAATACTGCTGCAAGCAAGGACACACGTTCATCTTCATATATATATATATATATATATATATATATATATATAAAACTAAAACAAGCAGCGGAGCATTCTTTTTAAAAAAAGTTGATTTCTCTTTTAAATCAATCAGGGCCGAAATAAAATCAATTGGGAAAAAAATCAAAACTCTCTTCCCTTTTTCATTCAAGACCCGGACCCCCTTTTCCCTTCTTTAACTTTCAGATGAATCGAAAGGATAAATTAGGCCGATCGATCTCGTCCCTGATTCTTTTGCTAGGTCGATTCGAGAGCGATGGCGTTATAGGGGAGTTGCGACATCGTCGCGAGGTATGGCTCGGGTTTAAACTCGATGAAGACGAAAGAAGTTGAGGCATGACATAGCGGAAGGCGGACGGGCGACTGTCGCATTGATGGAGTAGGCGCGCTCGTGCGTTGGGAGAATCACGAGGTCGGCAAAGGCGCGATGGGATCAGAGGATGATGTAGCGAGTTTCTTGATTCATGTGCATGTATGTTTATCGATTTGGTATGGATTTTTTTTATCGTTCGTATCTGTTAAATTAAAGTGTTAAAAAAAAGTGTAAATGCAGATAAGAAATATGTTACAGCAAGAAATATTTAATATCCATTTTCCCATTTACAGAAATTTATTTTATTAAGATAAAGTTTTAGGAAAAAAATAATAATATAAGGATTTAAAAAAAAACGTGTAGAGCCTATACAAAAATATGTTTTGTTTAAAGAGGGGTATATAGGTTATTTTCTTAGTACGTATGGTCTCAAAGAATATATATATATATATATATATATATGTATGTATATATATATATGTATATATATATATATTTCAGTTACTAATTTAGTTCAAAACTATGTAGCATAGAGATAAATTTATTTAATAAACTTATATAACTATTTTAGCTTTTAAAAATAATTTATTAAAGGGAAATTGTTAAAACTAAATTATTAGATGATTAAATTATTAAATGGCAATTGATTGCTCGATTTATTTAAATATTAATAAACTGTAAATGTTTTTACAAGGTCTGAGATTGTGGAGAATCAAGCCGATTTAGATCAGATCTGCATATTAAAAATCAAAGATGAGTTAAATCTCACTAATCTGGATTATTATTTAAATTTAAATAGTTAAATTGAAATTTTTGGTTGAATGATTAAATTGATTGGATGTGGTATACTATATATATATATATATATATATATATATATATATATATATATATATATATATTGGAGTGATTGATTTCCCGCATTATACAGCGGATGACACCCTATGCGCCGCGCATAATAGCGGATGACCCTTTATACCGCGATATCCCGCCTTGAAGCAGAATTGGTATTTTAAATTGTTTTGCTAACATCCGTGGATGCAGGGAAACAGGTTGGAGGGATCCAACTGGATTCCTCAAAGTAGTGGGATTTATTTTTATAGTCTATGTTTATGTGATAGTCTGTGATGATTATATTGATTATATTGGAAATTGAAATTATTGAGTGCTATGGCTTGGTTGAATATATATTGGTATTTGAGAGAATGAAAAATATATAGAGCTTGGATTTTTAAAGAAATAAAAAGGGAAATCTTTAAGTAAATAATTATAGAGAATTGGAATAAATTAAAGAATAAATTGGAAAAGAACAAAAATTTATTTTTAAATTCTAATTAATAAATCCTAAGTATGGGAAAAGAGATTTTTAATAAATGGAAATAAATAAAAGGCTAAAGTGATATTTTTAAAAAATTAAAGAACTTATTTTTAAATTCAGAATTTAAACTGTTTGGAAAGAAATAAAAGAAGAATTCTGCAATAAAGTATGAAATTGGTATTTTCAGTTTAAATAAATTTTAAATCATGATAAAGGAGTAAAACTGAAATTAATGGGTTTTGAAATAAATTGGACAAGTAAAGGAATTTAAAAAAAAATGGAGTTGGTTTTGGAAATCGATTTGAAAACCGACTAAGTGTTGAAACCATGTTTAAAGGAGAATGAGAACTTGAAATTTATAAACGGGGTTTATAAATAAAGTGAATGTTTGTTAGTGGATAAATTTAAAAGTATAAATTCACGATGGGAACTTATTAAGGAATGGTTAATTTGTTTAAAAAATAAATGGTGGCTTATTTTTAAAGGTGTGAATGAAGTGTGATTTCCCTGAAAGGCCAAGCACGCTCTCGAAGCAAATTTTTAAGTATTAATTAAAGGTTTTAAAGTTGTTTTAAAAGAATGTTGTTTGAGAAATTATTATTTAAATTGTTTAGAATTTTAAAGATAAATATTTACCAAAATTTGTTATAGTAGTAATTATTTTTAATAGTAATTGATATTATGATTTAAAAAGATAATTATTAATATTTATATTTTATAAAGTAGTTTTATTTTAAAGATAGTTGGCTTAAGTTTTTATTTGTATAGAATTTCATAACTTTTGTTTCAAGATTTGTGTTGGCTTAAAGTTTTACATGAGGAATTATTATAATATTCATAACTAGTATTTTAAATAAAGTATTTAAAAATAGTTTTATGTTAAAATGTTTTAAAGTATATATTTTTGAATAAAGTGTTTAAGTAGTTTTAATCTAAATGTTTTAAAAGTATATTTTTACAATAAAGTGTTTTAAATTATTTTATAATCTAAAGTATTTTGACTTGATGATTTTCAGTGGAAATAAACAATATTTGAAAATTTATTCTGCAAAAGGGAAGTGATTTGAAAACTGTTTTCAAAGATTGAAGTATGGAATAGCTTGCGAAGATATTTTAAAATAAATAATTTGAAAAATTATTTAAAGTCGGATGGTTGTTTGTGAATTTTATTTGATAGTTAAATAACCGATTATCAATAGTGGCCAATGCGTCGATCATTTCGAAAAGACCGGGACCAGGATTAATTTCCCGAAAACCACTTCGATCCAGTTTGAACGTTTTTGTGAGTAAGACAAGAGCTTGGAATCGAAGATGGAGCCGTGAAGTGTAAGGACTAATCGCTACTAATCCCGAGGGTGATTCCAAAATATATGTAGTATGAGTAATGCCTTCGGTTCCATTCGAACCCGAAACAGACTTGTATGAACGAATGCTTTCAGAACTTCGTTAGGAGGACGATAAGCATTCTAAGTGAATGTGTGCTAAAAAGGTAACGCATAGCCTCAAGCCTCATCAACCGGGAATGGCTAAAATAGGGGAGGTGCACTCAAGGCTAAGTGGCTAGCAACCAATTAGGGTAAGGTCACCCCTGTCTAGACGTCCCTTTACTTTGGCTGTGTGGGCGGTTGCTGATCCCAACCACGGGGTGATCTTATTCGGACTATCCAGTAAGGGGTAGCTCCGGTCTTGTGATGCAAGGGATCATGGTGGATCTTCGGTACGGTGATCTAGACCACATACCGTGACGGGCGGTACCCCAGTAGTCCTGCCATTGTATAGAATCCAATCTCCAAGCGCCTGTACGGTTTTGATTGTGCCCAACTATGCTGAAACATGAGATGTAAGCATTTCAGCTAGATTCTATTTTACTTTCTATAGACATTATTATAGTATCAGACGGATTTTAATAAAAATGTTTTGGTTATCGTAAGGTAAAAAACCCGACATATTTATTTGTGACGCGGTCTTACGAGATACCCTTGATTTCAAAAGATTTTGAAAACTTTAATAATCCAATTGAATGTATTTTCTCACGCTGGTTTTCCAGACCGACTCGGGTGTTATTTAACTATAATGCTCGGGTCGTACCGAGTATTATAGAGTATAGATTCTGGATGGACTGCTATGGAGCTTAGGAGACGAGTTGGATGGCGAGACGTATCACACGTATTTGATGAATATTCCGCTGTGTATGATTAACTGCATAATCAGTTCTACGAGGACAGGTTATGATAACTGTCCAGTTGTGTGCTATGAATTTTGTTGTACTCTGATGTTGTATTGTATAAACAGATATAATTCCTTTTGTCTTAAAGATCAATTATTTATCTATCATATACCCTTCCACAGTGATCGTGATATTCTAGTATTGGTTTTATTTCTTCTTCTACCTCCTTCTTCTTTAACTCCAACGGTCCGTTTTTCCGGCATTCGATTGTTGGCATTTAATACAGTGGAGGTATTGATGTCGATTTTCGAGCGTCGAAAAAAATTGGGTCGTTACAACTTGAGTCGCCACGGTATTTCATAAGAAATACATTATTCCATAAGTCAATATCACTTAATTAAATATATTGAAGATTATGAATTTTTTGTATATGTGTTGTCCACTACCATTTATTTATTAATAAATTACTTGCATACTCTCTAGTTGTTGAGAAAACTCAAGCTAGAGATGTTATGTGTTGTATTATTAATACACTGACTAGAAGAGGTAGGACAACTATATTTATTTGTTAAGCAAACTCAAGGTAGATAAACTTATGCTAGGCCGTTATGAAATGGTAGGTGCGAGTGAATTATCTCTTTTGATTTGTTGAGCCACTCAAGGCCAAAATGAGACTAGGATAAGTAACAATAGGTTAGCAATTGTATATGATGCAACCAATAAGGTGTTATCCTTCGTTTGTTGGGTTATGATTTATTGAGCAAACATAAAGTCAGAAACCCAAGACTGCCAAGTCCTAACACCAACTACTAAAGTCGAAAGACTCCTATGTTTTATCTTAGGGTTTAGAGAAACATAAAAGACAAGTAGGAATCTTATTAGAAAAATGAAATGGTAACATTTAAGCTTTCTAACATTGTGAGAACATCTTCTATATAAAGTTATAATAATTTACATTGATAAATTTGTGAAATTAGTACAACTAATAAAATGTTTATTAATTAATATATACATATGAATTGAATTAATATTGATAAACAAAAATATAAAATATACTTATCAATAAATCTTTGCATGTTGACCCATGCAAGTGTCTAATTATACGACCACTAATTATGTTTGTAACTTGGTCACTTATGAGTTTACTTGCCTAAGACCGTGTATTGCCTTCAATAAGTTTCAAACTCTAAAAGCATACAAGAATATGGATATTTGATCCATATACAACCACATATAAATGTTATATGATAAATGATTGTAATTCGTAATGTATAAAACCTTGAAGAATTTAGTTCACTTGAAATAAGCAAGTAAGCTGTAGTGTAAGATTGTGTATTCAATATGATTGATTATAATAACAATCTTGTTGTGTTAAATGTAATACATGGTTATAAGATAATTCTAAGCATTCGATCACTAATTTATCAGTCTGGTCAGTTTACAAAAAGTGCAATTTATTTGATTTCCTTAAAAGATAAGGTAGACCAAATGTATTTTTGTAAAGAATTATTTACGATATTTTAATAAGAGTTTCTTTTAAATGGTTCGACTGTTTATAAACGAAATTGAATGTATAAGAGTGGATGTAATCTAAGGCATAGTTAGGATGAAGAGAGTGAATAGTCACTTCTGCTTCAGAAAGACATTGGAAATAAGAACCGTGACATAATAGTTGATGCTTAACATTGTATGAGAAATCTTATTTCTACTCCAAAATGTATTTACAAATTGTAAATTATTTTCTATGGGATTAATTTATTTAAAATTTAAATACTTGACCTAAAAATTCTCAATTATGAAGCAGTTTAAATGAAATAAATAATATATATTAAGTGGTTGAATGGAGCTTCATATATCATGTGTTATTATAGTAACTGCAGAAATGGTGGAAGCACGATATGTAACAATTATTGGTCACATCAAAAATATTTCTACGAATACTTTTTTTTGATATAGAAGTACGTTTTTTTGAAACTGTAATGAAAATTGTGTTTTTTAGAATGTACCAAATACTGTTTACGAAAAAAATAATTTTTTAATCAAGATGCGGCTACGTCTTCCCCCTTTCCTTTGCATCTTCTCTCTCCTCCAATGCATCGTCTTTCTCTTCCTAACTCCCCCACATCTCCAATGGCCAAGAATCATAAAGACAAACGTAGGCTAGCTGCTTCTTTTGGTCCTCCATTTATTACCAGATCTGGTCGAAACTTTTCTAATCTGGAGTCACAATCTTCGACTTCGGTTTCAGATTCGTCCCTTGTCAACGTACTCAATCCTATGCCGCCTTTGCTTTAGATTGCTATGCTTCTTCTTGTCGATATTCTCCTCTACATGCTTCTCAATCCTGTGCCGCCATCGCCTTAGAATGCTTCGCAACCTCTGGTCGATAAACTTCCATGCGTGCTTATCTCGAGTTCAACACTAGATTATTTGCACGCCCATTCTCATGGAGGTGCTTTCCCTTTGTCAGGTATTACTACTGTTATTACCACTACACTGATTTCACGTTTGGTATCAGCAATTGGCAATTGGGTGAATGAAGTAGGATCTGTTAGTTAAGGAAATGTCGACTTTGATCATTTGCATAATATTCCTTTTGTCTCGTCTGATAATGTTGCGCACATGGCTCTTGATAGGATGCATGCCATAGTGATGGCTTCTGGTGCAAAAAGGCTCCTTCTAAGTTGATCGGCTGTGTATCAGTTCGTGTAATATCACCTGTAACGGCATAAATGTCCATTCCAGTTCCCTTTGAAATTCCAGTTGGTAATGTATTCTCTATGGATTGTTGTGATGCCACTGATAATACTGTTGCCAAACCGGTCTTGTCGTCTCTATTCAAGACTTTGCCTAGGAATGTCGGTGCTTTCTCACGCAGAAGTTCAACACACGGGTCATTGATGGGATAAGCGTAATTCCCTAGCTATTCTTTATGAGCTAGAGAGCAATTGGTCTGACCACCTTATTGGTTTTATTTTGATGCTACCTCTTCTTACTCGGTGGTACGTGAACACTATAGGCGAGCATGGAAACTAAAAGGTTCGCTTCATGTCCAATTCCTAAATTCCTTCTTCTTTTTTAAATTTGGCTATAAGGAAAACTGTCTTATAGCGCTTGACACTAGTCCCCACATTATCTAGGGGAAAAACTTTATTTTGACTACTTGGAGTGTTGGTTTAGACAGTGTTAGAGAGCAGATTTTTTCTATTCTAGTTTGTGCCACGTTCACCGATATACCTTCTGTGCTTCAACCTCTTATTGGTCTGAACTGACTAGGGAGCCTTATTGGGGATTTCAAATGTTTGTTGCAAATATCGTAGCGCGCAAGAATCTATTATATGTTAGGGTTTTGATTGAAATTACCCAATAGAAACCATTACCATATGTCATTCATTTGGTCATACCGTGGTGGAATGTCATAGGATTTCCCCTCTATCTCCTACTGATAAGATCCCCCTCCCTAGGACGGAAATGAAATAGGTACCTAAGGTTAGAACTCTACCTCCCTTTGATCCTGTTGTTTTTGCTCTCCCGTTGAGGAGACAAAAACTGATGCTGATAGTAATGCTAATGTTGTTGTATGGGAACCAGAAGAGTGTGCTTGGATACATGAGACATCGCAAATGAGGTATGATTCGCAGATGGATAGTTATCACATGTTTTTAGGTGGACCTGATGAGTCTAGAAGGTTAGTGTACCATGTTGAGGGTGTTGGTCTTACTCTGAAGACCATTGGGATTGCTGGTGCTAGGAATTGGTGGCAATTCTTAGAACCGACTTGAGACCGGATTTATCTCTACTCTCCACTTTCGAGGTCTTTTGATCCAAATCTGGCTAAGTACTTTTCTGTTGTTCAACATGTTATAGGCCTTGGTACTGATGTGGATATCAGTCATGATAGGAAGGGTTTGATCCCTTTCGAGTAGTCTAGTCTTTATGTCTAACTCCTGTTTTTTTTCCTTTTATTCTTGTACTATATGGTCTGGCCATTATAAAACTAGATTATAACAGTTCTGTGCATGTACAGAACATATGTTCTTTATTTATATACATAATGATATGGCCCACTCTAAAGCCGGCTGGCTTTGCCCAAAAAAATAATTACTTTTTCAGTGCTGACTAAAAAATAGATAGTTTTATTTCAGTATAAATATTATGAATATTCGTTATAAAAATAAAACTATAGTACATGTATTTATGATACATTGGAAAATATAGAAATATCTAAATTTATTTTCAATTATTTTGTAATTATGGGCTAAGCCATAATTTTGAGGAATAATTTTCGACTATATGATTATGAATCATATGACACTAGTAAATTATATCTCAAAAAATTAAGGGCAAAGTATACATTCAGTGGGAGCATCACAAGAGTTGATGAACTCTAAGGGTTGATATATATAGATGTGTGCAATCGAAAGTCACTTAAATCTAAATAGTTCCATGAACTTTCTTGTATTCACTATTGAATTATCACAAACACAAACATATGTATTTTATATACATGTTGTATGTTAATGATGGATTCATAGAATATAAAATGGGAGTAAATAAAAAAACGTGTAATAGAAAATAAAATTGATTCGATTTGGTAAAATGGGCGAGTACATTGGAAAGAGTTTCAAAAGTACCTAAAAATGATTAAAGATTCAATATCTAAAGGCACACTCCCTATAATACACAATGATATATCGATAACACGTAGTCGAACTTTGTTTGATAAAGTACGATTAATTGTGAGTGAAGTTAAGTTAACTTATTTCTGTAAAGTCGTGTACTTAAGAGTAGTACACAAGATTAAAATTAATTTCATCTAAATAATAGTTTACAAATTCACACAAGATAAGCATCATTTCGTAAGCATCAGAATTGAATAAGTATTTTGATAGAAATATCAAAGAGTTTGATTTGCAGTCAAAATGCAGAGGAATCGTGTATCCACAAGAAAGAACCACTAGATATTTCTAGACTATAACTAAATACATTCTGCTTATTGTTAACGATGTACTTATGTTAAAATTAGTAATAGTCGGTTGTGTAATATTTGATATTGGATTGGTAAATTATATCATTAAAGTTTGGTTGGAATGTCCTAAACTATATGCGAAGACACCATATTAAAATGTTTAATATAGAAGATGTAAGATGGATTCCTTATGTATTGACAATAGAAATTATCATACATGTTGAATTGTCTACATCGTCATAACTTGCTTACATATTTGTTGCATGAAGCAATATCAAATTTGAATTAAGATCACTAAATGGTAGTTTAGAGTATTCTCGAGTGTTTACAAAATACTAGAGAATAGTTTGCAGAAACAATGAGCTCTTTATGAAAGAGAGTTCGAACTTGAACTTTATAAGTGCCATCGAGTATGGTTGTTGATATCAAGTTCATTTTAATGTTCCAAAGAAAGGTTGTGGCTGATTCAATGAAAGGCTAAGCATCTCGTCTTGAATAGCGCCGTAATAATTTTTTTATAAATATAAATGCACAACACTGAGTTAGGGGTGATTCAAAGTATTAAGAATGCTACATCATTGTTACATGATAACAATGTAATAATAAGAGCTCACCAGGAGTCGAGAAACATACTCCAAAAAGGTCTACATGATAAAGGTAGTTTGTCAACATTATCAATATCGAAGAGAGTTGGTTGACAGAGTAGTTAATTAAACCATCATAGTAGATCCATTCATGAAGGGTCTAATCTAATTAGTTCCCATTAAAGTGATCGAAGTGATGGGATAGAGATTACATATCTGACCCTAAGTGCATGTGGAAATTAACAGTGTTAGGGGTATGCCTAAGGGGCAATTATGTAATTTGTTATATATATCTAACTCGATAACCAATCATGTTCGAAATAATTTTTTTCTTCTTTCTATTATATACTTGACACAATATGTTATACAAATTAATTGATTTAACTAAAAGTATATTTAGTAGAAAATACATAAATGACATGTTTTGTGATAGTAGTTATAATGCATTGTAACTATGAGCGATATATCACAATTAGATAAACACAACATTTTAAATACTCTTATTCAAGATGTATCAACAATGGGTATCAATGCATCCATTGAGACTAGCATATGTAAAAATCTTCAAATGTTGGGCAATGTATTATTCATGACTACTAGGGCACTAACGGGGTTACACACCTATAGTTATTGGACAACCGTGGAATGAATTACTCGGTAGTTTGCATTGGTTAATATAACTAAGGTTATACAAATAATATTGATGTGACAATGTTATCAAATTCCATCGACTTGAGAATACCATCAAGCTCAAATGTAGAAACTCCGCTTTGATTATAGCTTAATCGTCGTATGACATCCATCGAACGATTGTATTTGGTTCATATGGAAGCATTGGAAGTAAAGCACTATTTAAGTGGGGACTCATCTCCTCGGTTACATGAGGTTAATATCACGGTCAACTGAAGTTAACTCAAAGTCAAAGTCTCAGCTAGAGCAATTCGGTTAATAATAATTGTTATTATTGAATCAAAGACTTCGTGTTTGGATTATGCAGTTGAATATCTATGATATTGGAATTATGACCACTACCAAATTCCATAAGTCCAAAGTGGTATAGCTTTAATGAAGAGAATTGGTGTAAATATTTGTCACAATCGGGTATCTCTTAATAAAGTAAAATTGGATTTTACCAAAACCAAATAAGCGATAAATCTGGTCATCATGTCACACCAACTGCTATGTGACTTGTGAACGTTAATATTCTAGTTATTCGGTATTAAGTACCGACCAAATTTACACCTAAGAGTCACACAACCGAAACGATGAATACTCCTTTTATTACATGATTAAATTAATTTCTAATCGTTCTATATTAATTTAATTAATTAATATTTATGATTAATTACAAAAAAAATTATTTGATTTTTTTAACAATATTAAACAATTTATTTATAATAGTTATAATTTTATCGATCGATATATGATTGGTAGGGTCTAAATTTAGATTTAAATGCAACGAACATTGTTTGGGCAAGGATTGGTTATGAAGCCCATATGGTGCATACAAATTTCATCCAAAATAGCTTGGATAGGCTAGCCAAATGTTGACTAAAGAGGAAGGCTTTTGAATGGTTTGAAAGAGTGTAATTTGTAATTGAGATAAGGATGTGACCCACTTTTCTCTCCATTTAACTTCCTATTTATATGTCACTTTCTACACCATTTTATTTGGGACCTTTCCTTCCTCAAATTTCGAGAACAAACCACCATCTAAACCCAAAAGAAATTCAAACTCAAATCACATCAAAAAAATTCGATTCGATCATCGATGGTAAAGTAGTTCTAAAGGCAGCAACTGTAGAACTTGTAATTTGATTCAAGCAGCCATTTCATTATTTCAAAGTGAGATCTATAGCCCTTGGTGAAATGTATTCAACTTGTTTACCTGTTTGTTTAATACTATTATCTATTACAATATTATATTTAGGTTATTAGATAATATTACGAATCTAGTGTATCGATGTTTCGTCACATATTGGATGTTTGAATATATTGGTTCATCTATGTATAATAAAAAATATTTTTTACATTTTAGTAATTAAAGTCATGGCCTAACAATAGGAAATAAAAAAATAAACCCCTTTTTAATTAAATAATTATGCCGACCCATCTTTTTGACCATCGAAAGTCGAGCACCAAACACAGCCATTGTATTCCGTTATCATGCATCCAATCGATAAGGGTAGATCGTTAGGATAAATAAAAAAATAAAAGGATAGAGAATAAAGGAAAAACAAAATATCACAGTGAATCGATAACATATAATATAACAAGGACATTAGAAACCGTCACTCCAAAATATAGAGTATATTAGAGTTAAAAACAAACTTCACCAGCTGGACAGTTATAAAATCCTGACATTAGAAATGATGATAGGGATACTATATAATACAGTGGAAAATAAAACATTGCGATAGGTGAATCTCCAGCCCCTCAAGATCTCCATAACACCAAATCCAACTTTGAAAAATCCTCGGTGTGACCCAAGCATTTTATTAAAATAACACCCTGATCAGATTGAAAATACAAGCTTGAGATAACTCGAATGATGGGGATCATCTAAAAGTTTTATGAAACCATGCCGCTAATGTGGAGTGGGTTTTTCCTTGCAAAAATAACATCCATATAGGCAAGAGTAGAAATAAACACCGAGAAACAAATCCAAATAAGGATTGGCATATATAATATTAAAATCAGACTTGGCATAATGAAAATTATTCGAGAAAAATCCAAACAAGAATAAATGGATAAAACAAGATACCTTTCCAAACTTGATACAATGGAAAAAACATGATAACTGTCCAAACGTGATAGAATGGAAAGAATATGGTAACAGCCCAACTTGACAGAATGGACTAAATCAATACCTAAATGCCGTGAAGATAAAATGGACAGAATAAGCTAACAATCCAACTTGACAGAATGGACTAAATCAATACTTAAATGTCAAGAAGAGTAGTTTTGGTTTAGTCATTTTCGACAATGGATAACAAAGCTCAAAGAGTAGGAAATCATTTTTAAGGTGACGATACACCATGAAGAAAGCTGAATCCAATAACTGATAAATCAACCATTGAGGATAATTAAAATGATCGTTTAGGGAAATTAAATATCATACATATTACCTCTACTCGTTGGTTCCAAACAGGTGCTATTTCTCGGTTGAAAATGAAGCCTAACAAGTTAAAGCAGTGTTACATTTAGGCATCGTCGTAACGACATTTTTACCCTTTGAGATAGAAATGTGTCCAAGCCTCAACGTTTAGGGTTAAAAGTATGACTAGATTCTTTCTATATAAACAATATCAATTATGGAACTATTTTTCCATAAACAAAATCGAACTTTAACTTTTGGAAACTAAACTTGTGCTTGATTTCCATATTGTAGTATTGGTAAATCACTTCTAGAAATACTCTTTCAAAAGGGGATTTTCACTTTAAGGGCTTACTTGTGCAGGGTAATAAGTTTTAAGGACACTACTTCTAAAAAATTAGTTTTAAGGACATTTTACAGGAAAAAGATAAAAGAATTTATCATTTTCAGTTATATAGCAATAATGATAAAAGGATTTATCATTTTTCTGTATAACATAAAAAGATAAATGAATTTATCATTATGCTGCAAATTGTCCTTAAAACTAATTATTCAAAAGTAATGTCCTTAAAACTTATTATCTTACAAATAGAAGCCCTTCAACCTAATTTCCACCTTTCAAAATGTTTCTTTTATAAGACAAAATTTATAATACTGAGCGTATTAAAACAAGGGTCAAAATGTAATTTTATTAAAACATTGTTTATTATGAACCCAGAAATAATTCACACTTAGCTTTATTTAGAAATAACCCGTTTAAAGGATTTTCAAATTTATAAATCATTATTTATAAATTTAAAACAATTTTTATTATCGTAAAAGATAATAAAGCAATTTAAATACTTCTATAAATTTAGAATAATATTAATTATCACGAAAGAAAACCAATCATATGTATATTCTCTTTCATATGAACAAATCCATTATCTTTAATAAAATAGTTATTTATTGCCAAACATCTTTATATCATCAGTAAATTAACTTTAAATTTTTCACCAAATCAGTTCATTAATTTAAAATGCTTTTATTTTATTAATTAATTTACTTTAATCCCCTTTATTAAATCAATTAATTAACTTTAAATATCATTAATGTCAAAGTTAATTAATTTCAAATAATCATTAGTTCAAATGATTAACTCATCTCAAACATCATTAATTAAAATGATTAAATAATTTTAAATGCCATTAATTAAACAAATAATTAAGTTCAAATAATCGTTAATTAAATGGATTAATTAAACTCAACCCTCATTAGTTAAAATGATTAATTAAAACATCATTTGTTAAAATGGTTTATTTAACTATAAACATCATTAGTTAGAATGATTTCACAAATTCCAAACATCATTAGTTAAAACAATTAGCCAAATTTAAAACAATCTTTTATTAAATGATTAATTGAATTCAAACATTATTATTTAAAATGAATATTTACCTTTAAATATCATTAATTAAAAAGAATAATAATTTCAATTATCATTAATTAAAATAATTAATGAACCTTAAGAAATCATTAGTTAAAACGATAAATTAAATTCTATCTCATCTAAATCAAAGATAAATCAATTTTAAACATATTTTATTAAAATTTTAATTAATCTCAAAAACATTTGCTAAAATGATTAATCATTTTAAATTGTCTTTAATCGAAATGATTAATGAATTTTAATATCATGTTTAGCGATACTTAAGTTCATACAACAGGGTTTCTGGGATCAAAGTTAATAAATGATGATATAGCGAAATCGCTATAACGACAATCAACAAGTTAAATAGAATATCTGGATTTATTTCAGTTAGCCATCAATACAATATCATATGGATGTAAATAAATAATAATGGGCGAGAAGCACCTTAAGGTCTCTTTATAGATTTTCCATGCAAAATGATGGTTATGGATAAGATATATATATATATATATATATATATATATATATATGTATGTATGTATGTATGTATGTATGTATGTATGTATGTATGTATGTATGTATGTACATATAATCGTATGGGTCCATAATGATCAAATTATTATGTCATTCATTTTCCAAACAGAAATTCAATCAAGCAATAAGTCAAACAATTTAACTAACATCAAGCAATCAATAAATATTTATAACATCACTGATATGATATAACAAAATTTAATGTGAATTAAACTCACTTTGATTTTTGCTCCCATCAAAATGTTTCGATTTTGGACTAAAAAAGTACAACTATTCCATTTTAAGTGAAATTGTCACTTGCTTCAAATCTAACCAAATCAATTCCATCGTGAAGATCTCGATGACATGAGTCCAATGCAAAAAATACATTCGAATCCGATCTCGTACGCAAAAGATATTCAAATTATAATTTTTCAGAATTTTTTAGGTTATAATTAAACATTAATCACATATTTTAATCAAATTACCCAAGCCAAGCTTTTTCTTCCCCAAACCTATAAATAGGCATAGCAGAAATCTATGGACCTACGGCATGCATAAAGATTAAGTGATAAAAAGCTAGACATGACGATTCTCCAATCCGTCTTCTCCAACGTGTCGCCCTACGCGAACTCGATTCGCCGGCTATAACCTCACCACGTGCATGCGCCTACAACCGATCGCGACCTGCACCTATCATCGCACTCATTTGTACATTGATGCGGCCACCCAAACCACCCTAGAATTTGACAAAACTTGGCGAGGTGATGCTATTCGACACAATAAACCTGAATAAATCCTCTAATTCGAAAAATAACAGTTATAGCCTAAAAAATTATTAAACCTAGTTTATTGCCCCTAAATTAGAGCACCCAACTCGAAGCTATACCAAACAATGCACGTATCAAATCAAAGCATAACTCAATACCAGTTCAAATATATGTTTTCCATGATTTTTAGATAAGTGTGGACTTTTTTTTAAATTTGAAGTTTGAATTCAAAGAGGGAGCTCCATTTTTCATTCTCAGGGAAGTTTAAAATAGAGAGAAAAGAGAGATGGGCATACATGAGGAGGATAACATAGGTATGGGTTGAGTTGATTGGGTATGGAGTTGAAAAATATGTATATATATTATTTTACTTAATAAAATATTTCGATATTACATACTCAAAAATATGAAATTCCAAACGAGACGTGCCACCTAGCATTTTATATGTTATACCTCTATTTCGAACGCAATAGAGTGAGCCATAATTAAATAATATGCAGAGGATAGATTTTGAAATCCAATTATTATTTTAAGATTTTGAAAATTAATTTCTGCGCATTTCGAACTCGCACGACCAAATTATATGTCAATCACCACAAAATTCAACGGCATACAATAATTCCTTATTAAGAATTCGAAATCCGAGACAGTGCATCAGATAGACAATTTCCATGGATTTAAATATAATTTTAATGTTAATTATTGATATTTATCTTATCTATTTATATTTGTAAATAAATTTCACAAATTTAATTCACCAATATTAGTTATTAATTAAAAGAAGTTAAATGAAATTATTAAATCCATTTAATTAACATTTAATGTCACAATCCAAACATTTAATCATTTCCTATATTTGAATTATAAGTTATTAAATTCTAAAATTCAATTATTTAAATATTTTAATTAATTTAACATTTAAAATCAAATGACCAAAATTTTGGGCTGTTACATTCTCTCAACTGTAAATGAATTTCGTCACCGAAATTTCTAAGGAAGAAAATATTTCCAAACCCTTAAGTTTAAAATTATTAATTAAAATGAGTTATTAAACTTATTAACTTTTCAAAACCAATTGGCTAGTGAAGATTCTAAAATTTCCAAGTCTTTTAAATTCACCCACCTATACCAACAAATTCCCTTCCAAGTTATAACTCAAATATCAAATTTTAGTTATCAAAAATTTCCTAAATTTCTAAAAAAATTCATTACTCTTAAATTTTATGGAAAATTTTCTCCATGTTTCCTTTGTGTGGCTTGATTGAAACAACTACAAATCACCTCTATGGGATCTAAACCAATCAAAGAAAAAGAAGCCATGTAACTTCCCATATCTAGGGCATAAAATCATCAACCAATTTAAATTTTCTAAATTTATTACATATCCTTTTGCGTTTGATTTATATTGTGGCAAGAAATTTATTATCTCTATGCGAATGCAGGTGCGCAAGAATCAAATGGAAATCTCTTGCATACCTTTACTAACAATATCTAAAAGAAAATCAGGATGACAAAGCAATGTGATGTAAGTCTACATGCAAAAACTAGTCCGATATAAATCTACATGCATTCAACAATCATATCTTAATCATATGTGAGAAACTAAAGAGAATATTCTGTAATAGATGCTATGTATCCGAAATTTTCAAATGGCAAATTTAAATCTAAATGCCTAGGTTTTTTAATTCAAAATTTAATTTTCCAATTTCTCAAACAAGAGAAATCAAAGGTCAAAAAGCAATATCACAAGGAGAGGATTCCTCCTAATGAAGTATGGTGAAACTCTAGAATCAAAACAACATGAAGCGTCCACTGGTATTCGTTCCTCCAAAAACATTTACTAGAGTGACTAAGTTCATTCCTTTCACAAAATCATCAAAAATCTCTTTTTCAAAATCACCAGAATTTTTGTCCTAAAAACAACAATTCAAAATCCTTTTTCAATAAATTTAAACTTTATAGACAATGGTATATGAAATCACACAACCAACCAATTCAATTCAGTCAAATCAAATCAATCAAATTCATGAAGGAATAAACTAACCATAATAGTCAATCAAATTCCATAAGGGTAAACATATCACTTAACGTTGTCCTGAAATGTCAAATGACTAATAAACAAATCTCAACTTGGGTTCAAAATTTTCTTAATCTCCAAAAATATAGATAAATATCTAAGCGTACAATTTTGCTCATTATCCTTGGTTATTGCTTAGAAGATTATCTGAACTCATTCGGACAAAATGGAAAGTTATATTCTATATTTTATTATTAGTTATATTAATTATTTTTTCCAAATCACTTACATTTTCACTTACCTTTTTTTTTATTCTGTACTAAAATTATTTATCAATTATTTCATAAATTCTCACTCAAGTTTAAAAATATTTTATAAAGTCATTTGTTTATAAAACATAAATTAATAACTTGTTACATTTATTTACTTGTATAAGACTCTTCTATATCCTAAGAGTGCATACAAATTTCATTTTACTTTCCAAAAAATTAGGTGAAGATCAAATTAAAAATTGGATCTTTTAAAACTGAGTCAACTCTTTAACTTAGGCAGTTAAAGAGGGAAGATGTTTTTAGGTCCAATCAACAAGTAGTTTCTACTACTTAGATGTTTTAAAAAATTATATGTTTTTAATAAAATAATGTTTATCAAAACTTTCTAAATCAATTAACTAATTACAAATCTATTTCTCATTTTTCCCCTTTTATCTAAGGGTAAAATCTCATTTATCTAAACTATCTCTTATTGGAAATATTTTTTAATTTGAATAACAATTCCCTTTTTACAGGAACTTAAAAATCAAATACCCGAATTTAAATTTCCAAAAATCATCTTTGAAAGAATACTACATATACTTTTATATGCAATAACTTCAAATAATTTATTTATTAAAACTCACTTTGGATTTATTCGGATTTGAACCCATTTCAACCGCAACATGATAAAGAGAATAATTTACTAAGCACTCCATAACGTTCGTCTAAGAAAACATCCAATCGCCACTTAGAAGATTATTCAAATTATAGAGACCATTTCCTCCTAATTATCCCAAAGAAAGTGCGTCTCATTAAAAATTTACTTACTAAAATTTGTTTTCACTCAAATACCTCCAAAAGTGCCACTGTTTCTTTTTTCAAATATTCCTTTGAAATTATTTTCAAAAATCCCAGGATTTAGATTCAAAAATCTTTTTTTAAAACACGTTTTATAAACTAAATTTATATAAAATTTCCTTTATATAAAAATCATTTCATATTATGATAGACCTTCTTCATTATAATAGAATTATCTCAAATATTTATTCTCTAAATAATCCCACTATTTGGATTATATTAATAACTTTTTATGAAAAAGTTTAACCCTTAACCTATTATTACTAAAAGGTGAAATTTAACATATTATATTCCTTGAACACCTTATAGCCAAATTGGGAAAATTAATTCACCAAGGTTTCATTTTAAATCAAAGCGATAAATGCTACTAATTAACCCGAGCTTAAGTTAGCAATCAATAAACAACTGTCAATGCTTCTTACTTAAATTGAGCATAACTAAACAAACAATAGTGATAATAAATAATTATCGCACTTAAAAAACACATCCTATAGCTATATAAAGTTTTGAAAATTACACCTTAATATATATTTAAAATATAATCATATACAAATTATTCAATTTGCCAACAATTTTCAAAAATTCAATACCATGACCGTTGGCCTTGGTCGAGTGTTTAGAAATTCCTATAGATACCATGGAGTCCAACGTTTTGACTAGAATTCATAAAAACTCAATAAACCAATTAACATAAAATGTTTGTATAATGTTGAAAATACGCACTTGAATATATAATACTTTCCAACTATTTCTAGGATGTCGTTTACCTTATCTCTAATAAACCAAACCCTACCAAGCCAAAGTTCTCACTTAACCTCACGCTTTGATACCAAGCTGTAAGGACCCACCTTTTTGACCATCAAAAGTCAACACTGAAAACTACCACTGTGTTCCAACGTCGTGCATCCAATCGACAAAATGGCAGATTGTTGTGGTAAATAAAAAAGAAAAGAACGAAGAATAGAGGAAAAACAGAATCTCGTAGCTGAATCGACAACATATAGTATAATAAGGACAATAGAAAATGTCACTCCAAAATACAGAGTATACCATAGTAAAAAACGGACCGTATCAGCTGGACAGTTATAAAATCCTGACCGTACAAACACTGATAGGGATACTATATAATACAACGGAAAAAAACACTAAGATATGTGAATCTCTAGCCCCCCCTCCAAATCTCCATAACACAAAAGCCAACCTGGAAAAATACTCGGTTTGAATTGAGCATTATAATAAAATAGCACCTGGATCAGTACTGAAATACCAATGTGAGATAACTCGAATAATGGTAATCATATAAAAGTTCTATGAGACCATGTCGCTAATGCAGAATGTGTTTTTACCTTACAAGAATAGCATCCATACGGGCAAGATCAGAAATAAACATTAGAAAACATATCAAAATAAATGGGCATATACAATATTAAAATCAGACTTGGAAGAATGAAAATAATCTGAGAAAAATCCAAACAAGATAGAATGGATAAAACGAGATACCTGTCCAAAGTTGATAGAATGGACAAAACAAGATAACTATCCAAACATGATAGAATGGACATAATAAGATAACTGTCTTGCTTGATAGAATGGATTAAACCAATATCAAAGGCCGCAAAGGGTGGTCGACTCTTCTCATGGCAAATTAAAGATAAACAGATTCAAGGATCCGAATCAAATAAGGAAGGAAAAATTTCCAACAAATGATTAGGAAGGTGCAACCCCTTGAAGTATAACTCTAGTAATATACTTCTAAGAAGCTCATTTACACTATGACACTTGTCGGGATACCCAAGCCGGACCCAGCCAGACCATACCAAGTATTCGAGTATTTTCACATCTAAGTGCACAACCGAATCCAATCTAGATGAGATGTGAAAATACCCTAATAGGAGAAGCCCCACATACCTTGGCCCCCTCTCACGCTTTTAGTTTAGTCATTTTCGACAAAGGATAACAAAGCTAAAAGGGCATCAAATTGTTTTTAAGGTGACTATACACCATGAAGAAAGATGAATGTGAGACTTAATAAATCGACTATCAAGGATAATTCAAATTATCGTGTATGGAAATTAAATACATAATTTACCACTACTCATTGATTCCAAACAAGTGTTATCTCTCGGTTGAATATGAAGCCGAAAAAGTTGAGGTAATGTTACCTCTAGGCATCGCCTTGATGACATTTTTAATCATCAAGATGGAAAAGAGTCCAAGCCTCAATATTTAGCTCTAGTAGCATGACCAGATCATTTCTATATAAGCTATATCAATTACTGAACTTTTTTCCATAATCGAAATTGAACTTTAACATTTGAAAACTAAACTTGTGCTTGATTTTCATATTGTAGTATTGGTAAAACATTTCTAGAATTACTCTTTCAAAACATTCTTTTATAAGACAAAATTTTATAATACTAAGTGTATTAAAACAAGGTCAAAAACAAATGTTAAAACATTGTTTACATAAATCCAAAAGCAATTCACACTTAGACTTATTTATAAATAACCACTTTTAAAGGATTTTCTCATTTATAAATCATTATTTACAAATTTAAAACAGTAGTTATTATCTCAAAAGATAATAAAGCAATTTAAATAGCTCATAAATTTAGAACAGTATTAATTATCCTAAGTAATAACTAATCATATTTATATTCTCTTTCAAATGAACAAATATATTATCTTTACTAAAATAGTTAATTATTACCAAGCACCTTTATATCATCATTAAATTAACTTTAAATTCTTTATTAAATCAGTTTATTAACTTAAAGATACTAAATCAGTTCATTAATTTAAAATGCTTTTATTGTATTAGTTAATTTACTTTAATCACTTTTGTTAAATCAATTAAGTAACATCGAATATCATTAATTACACAGATTAATTAATTTCAAATAATCTTTATTTCAAATGAATAATTCATCTCAAACATCATTAATTAAAATGATTAAATAATTTTAAATGCCATTAATTAAATAATTAATTAGGTTCAAATAATTGTTAATTAATTGGATTAATTAAATTCAACACTCATTATTTAAAACGATTAACCAAAACATAATTTGTTAAAATGATTCATTTAACAGTAAAACATCATTAGTTAGTATGATTTAACTAAATTCCAAATATCATTAGTTAAAACAGTTAGTTAATTTTAAAATAACTACTAATTAAATGATTATTTATTTAAATTCATACATCATTATTTAAAATGATTAATTACTTTTAAATATGACTAATTAAAATGATTATTTATTTCAATTATCATTAATTAAAATAATTAATTAAACTTTAGAAATTATTATTAAAATGATAAATTAAATCTTATCTCATTTAAATCAAAGATAAACTAATTTTAAAAATCTTTCATTAAATTGGTTAATCGATCTCAAAATCATTAGTTAAAATGATTAATTGTTTTAAATTTTCTTTAATCAAAGTGATTAATGAATTTTGAAATTCTATTTAGCGGAAAAATAAGCTCAAGTTCATACGACAAGGATTTCGGGGACGAAAGTTAATAAATGATGATATAACAAAATAACTATGACGATAATCAATAAGTTAAATGGAATGTCAGGATTGATTTCAATTAGCCATTAATACAATAGCATACGATGTAAGTAAATAATAGTAGGCAAGAAACTCCTTACAGTCTCTGTATAGATTTTCCTTGCAAAACAATGGTTACGGACAATATATATGTAATCATATGGGTTCAGAACGATCTAATTAATATGTCTTCCATTTTCTAAACGGAAATTCAACCAAACAAGCAATCAAATAATTTAACTAACATCTAAGCAATAAATAAACATTTATAATGTCATTAGTATGATATAATAAAATGTAATGTGTGTTAAAGTCACTTTGATTCTTGCTTCCATCGAAACGTTCCGATTTTGGATTAAAACCGAACGGCCATTCAATTTTAGCCTAAATTTTCACTTGCTCCATATCCATCCAAACCGATTCCATCACGAAGATCTCGATGATGCGAGTCTAACTCAAAAATGGTATTTGAATCCGACATCGTACATAAAAGATATTCAAATTATATGTTTTGGGATTTTTTTAAATTATGATTAAACATTTATTACGGACTTTAATCAAATTACTCCAAGCCACGCACTTCCTTCCCGAACCCATAAACATGCTCAGCAGAAATCCTATGAACCTATTCATAGTATGCATAAAGATTAAGTGATACAAAACTAGACAAGAAGATTCCCAAATCCGTCTTCTCCAACACATTGCTCTACGCGAAATCGACTCGTTGGTCACAACCTCATCAGTGCGCGTGCCTACAACCGAACACAAATTGCACCCATCATCCCACTCGTCTGTTCAAAACTTGGCTAGGTGATGCTATTCGACACTCCAAACTTGAATATATCACCAATTAGACAAACGATGACAATAACCTAAGAAATCGCTAAACCTAGTTTATCGCCCTTAAATTGAAGCACCACAACTCGAAGCCGTACCCAATAATATACATACCAAATCGAAGCATAACTCAATACGAGTTTAAATAATTTTTTTCCATATTATTTAGATAAGTGTGGATTTTTATTTTTAAATTTGAAGTGTGATTTCAAAGAAGGAGCTCCATTTTTCATTCCCAAGCAAGTTTAAAATAGGGAGAAGAGAGGTATGGGCGTAAATGAGAAGGATGGCATGGGTAAGTGTTGAGTTGATTTGGTATGGAGTTGAAAAATATGTATGTATATTATTTTATTTAATAAAATATTCCGTTATTACATACTGAAAAATATCAAACTCCAAACGAGACATGCCGCCTAGTGTTCTATATGTTATACCTTATTCTGATTGTAATGGAGCTTGTCGCGAGCCCTAATTTGATCATATGCAGAAGATAAATTTTCAAACCTAATTATTATATTGAAATTTTGAAATTAATTTCAACGCGTTACGAACTCGCATGACAGAACGATACGTCTAGTCGCCATGGAATTTGATGGCATACAATACTTCCTTATTAATATAAGACCCGGAATTTTTACAATTTTAAGTTATTAAATTAATATAAAGAAAAAAGGTTAGAAGTACAAAAAATTAAATATTTAGTAATGTAGTTTATTGAATATGAACTTGAATAAAAAATAAATAAACGTTGTAGGAATTTATGCAATAACAAGTATTGAAATAAAATTTTATGTATTGAATGTGTTTATAACCCATAACTGGGATTGGATACTAAATGTTGAATTATTTAGACGTAAATAAAATAACTGTTTGATAATTAGATTGTTTAAATTTATTATTAGAAATTATTTAAATCATTGAATATTGAATTTAATACAAATGAACATGATTTCAAAAGTTGATTTAAAGTTTATATAAACAAGAATGAATATTGTTTACTTTTAAAATTGAATTTAAAAGTGGATAAATAGAAATTGAAAATTTTATATGTTAATTAACGTATAAAAATTGTCTTTTTGGCCACTATCTCGGATTTTGACGAAACCAGTACATCAGATCCGCGATAGTGAATTATTATATGATTTTAAGTTTCATAGCGATTGGACTTATTGTTTGGTCGTGTGAGCTTAAATGGCATTGAATTTATTTCAGAACATTAATCAAAATAACTCGATTTGAAAAGCTATCTTTCGAAAATGGTGGAATTGGCTCCTGAGACAAGTTCCATTATATTTGGAACAGAGGTATTACATATAGAATGCCAGGCGGTATGCTTCGTTTGGAGTTTGGAATTTTCGTGGATGAATCGGGTTGGAAATTTATATAAGATCATCCGTTATTTTCTTTTTCATTAACCCTAGCTAAAAATATTGGTCATTCCTCCATTCAACGGTTTTCAATGGCTAAAATTCATCTCCTTCTCTCCTCATTTTCTCCTCATCCACTCAACGAAATTTAAAGACTATAAAAGCAAAGATGTAGAGCACGAGAGCTCTACAAGATGGATGGTTGGATCGTCGGATGAAGGTGCAAGGCGGTGGCGATTTTTGTTCTAGGGCTGCTGCATTTTGGTTTTTCTCGATCTCGATTCACATACGCGTGCTACTGGAGAGAGGTGGCGTTGGCGACGGCATGGTGGTCGGTGGCTCGATGATGTAGACATTTGATCGATCGATTTTATTTAAAAAAATAAAGGCCACGAAGCTCGAGTTTGGGATAGATGAAATCATATATGTGGCCTGGAAAGAGAATAGAGAATGTAGTTAAGTTTTGTTAAGTTAATTATCTTAGTTAAGTTGTTAATTAAATTTTAATAGTCAAACGTTTATAATTACATAACTTTTCCATATGAGGTCCAATTCGAGCGAAACAAGTTGCATTGGATTTGTGTCGACGTCGTCTACGATACGGAGTTGGATTCATATTTATTTGAAATTAAAAAAATTCAGTTCCAAATAAAGATGAGTGTTTTAAACCATTCACGAATTACTAAAATATTCTGATGTTAGTTAAATTGAAATAATGAAGTGATTTGATTTTATTAACCGATGTTTGGTAATTTAACTAACATAGAAATCGACGTGTTAGAAATTTGGAATTAACAGTTAAATTGAAATTAAAATTGAATTGCAAGTTAAAACTCTGATATTAATAACTAGGTAACTATTATGATTTATTGGCTGTTTCGGATGTTGATTATGATGGATGACTATTGGTTGATATATCAGATGATTGGATGTTATATATATATATATATATATATATATATATATATATATAGGTATATAATGTTATCACCCTTTATATTATTAACAGTATATAAAACTACAAATTGATTAATTTAAAATAAATTAAGAAATAGGTTGAAATGATATATATCTATGACACCTTGATTTATATTGAATTGATATATATCCATCCCTGGAATTAAAATCCAAGTAGCTGATCACTTGGCCATAGGATAGAAAATTATATACAAATATTAGATGGGTTAAATTAAATGGTTTTAAAATTCTTGGTGTTGAAATTATTTAAATGATATCGTTTTAGGGAGTAAAACAATTGATTTATGGAAACTGAATTATTTTCGCACTCGAGCTTGAAATGTTGAAATTGAAACTGAAATTGTTAACAGGAATTGTTTAAAAAAGTTGAATTTGAAATCTTGAAGTTATGAATAAGAAATCATTTGGATGATGTAAATTTATTTGTTTTAATTGATTTGAACTTTTACTTGAACTTTGAAATATATCCAATAATAGTAATTTAAATGGATATTTCAAAATTGAGCTTGGAATTGAATTATTCTAAAAGATTTAGACCTTAAATTAAATATTATAGTCAAATTGATTTAGACTGGTATTTTGAAATCGAACTTGAAATTGATATAAATTGAAATGGTTTAAATTTAAGAATTTCATTGAAATTTAAACCATTGAATCGAATTTGAAGTTAAAAATGAACGTTTCGAAATAGAAGTTAATTCGAATTGAAGTAGAAATCGAAATTGATTTAAATTGAAATCGAATCGATTTGAACTAATTTAAGATTGACGATGATTTGAATTGGGATAATTGGAATTGAATCGGTCTGGTTGAAATTTGAACATGAGTTCTGATTTACTGAGAATGGAAAGAAATAATTTTAAATTTGAAACTATTTTACTGCAAACAGTTTTAAAATTCATTATTTTAAATTTCAAATTTATTAAATTCTAATTATTTAATATATAATCTATTTTAACTATAAAACTATTCAAATTATTTATAAACATTCAAACTGGTTAAAGTGGGAACGGTTTATACTTAAATCATGGATTTAAAATGCGAATTTGGTTAAAATGAAGTTATAACCTAAGTTGAAATCCAAAATGATTTTGGAAGTGAAATGGAGATGTTGGAGCGAAAAGATTTTCAAGTGAAATTGACATATTTTAAGTGAATATGATATTTTGAAATGAAATGATTTTTTGAAGCGAATATGATATTTTAATATTAAGTATGAATCATTTTCGATATAAAAACCAACCGATGTGAAAACCGACGTTTGGTTGTTAAAGAGACTGAGATCTCTTATTAGTATACTCTCTGTCAATATTGAAACCTCTTTAACAACTGTGCAAGCGGAGGAGACTCCAGAATGATGTGGTTGGATTTGGTGTATGTTGCTTGACTTGAAGGAAGTGAACGTTGATGGATGACCTAACACTTGTGTCAATTTGAAATGACTAAAATAGGAGCAGCACCCATGCTAATGAGGTTAGCTACCTCTAGTTGACACATTCCTTCATGTTACTATCATTACATTTTCAATGATTTGTGCGCACCCTCTTATTTTGGAAGTGTTGGACGCGGTCGGCAATTGATGTGGCGATGTGTTACGATTAACCGGGAACGCAAACCGGTAGTATCATACTTTGGGCATTGCCTCACGTGCCTTGTCATTCTTTTATCCTTATTCGATACCACCATGATTTTGATTTAGTGTTGTCGTATCACGACGCATTACTGGCTACCGACTTCTACTGGTTGTGTTATATGAAAACCGTACGACAATGATTAAAAACGCATTAAGGAGGGATTAATGTAAATCCTTAACGCTAAGAAATATATTTATTTGACTGATTAGACATTACATATATCGTATTCCACTATATATAGATATTTTGACGGATCCTTAAGAGATGGAAAATCCCATAACATCTCTTGAGTTATTGCACACACATTATATACTAGGTAGGAGCGGTGAAACCTCGTAAACTTCTCTAACGCTATTACACTCATGTTATATGTGATATTGATTTGAATCATATAAGGATATTCTAGTCCTAACTCAAGTGTATTATTTCACTTTATGCTGGGGTCAGCCTTGAGTTTTCAGCGCATTGAAGATTATTTTCTAGAGGACGAACATGAAGATTTGGTATATTATCATTACTAGTGTTATTCTACCATATTGTTGTTCCGTTGCATTATTCTATTTTTCTGTTGTATATAAATCTCTGATTTATATTGTGAAACTATAATCAAAATGTATAGTATAAACAGCTTCATGAAATGTTTATTTGATTATTATATTTTGTCATTCTGTTGCGAGATTCTGTATTTGTTCTTCCTTTCTTTTCTTCTTAATGAACCCCGTTGATTATTTGTAACATCCCCCTACTTAAAAGCCCAAGGCTAACAGCTATATATACTATAGTCATCCATAGTTATTAATCCTTGGCGACCAAATATGGTGGTGTTAGATACATTGATCCATAGATCAAAAGAATATGGAATTTACAAACCAAAACACATTTCCACATTCCATTGGAAACATTTCATGTTCATTACATAATTTCACACATGTTGATCACGTTCAGATAAATATATTATTTCATATATGCCAAGAGTGAATATGAAGATGCCACTTTGTTTGATAAGAGTATATAGTAAGGCAATAAAACAAGTCTGCCTTTACATCCAAAATAGACCACTGAAAAAGATAACTTTAAATATCTAACTGCCTCCAGCACATCTCTAGATGTATTCGTCTAAGAAGAGAACCAAGAAACCTTAAATCTCAAACTACTTAAAACTAATGGAGTACCTAGGAGTTAAAAGGAAAACAAAATGCAACGACCCATAATTTTATAACTTTTGAATGGAATATTTAATTTATTTTAAATATTAAAATATAGGTTTATTTCAAAACAATAATCATGTTTTACGTGATAAATAAATGGTAAATAAATCTTTATAGTGGTTATATAATGACATGATAATAATATAAACTTTATTTATAACTATTTTATAAACATATAAACTTGTTTTATAAAAATGTACAAATTTTGTCGCAAGTTGACAAATTAACGCCATATTTTTACAATTAGATTTTAATATTATTTATATGGTTTTTGAACTAAATTAACTTCTTTAAATTATTTAAGAAGGATAAGAAAATTATTTTCAAATTTTTTTAACATAAATAATAGTTTAACAAAAATGTCAAAATGTGACCGTAAAAACATTTTGTCGAAAATCGATGTTTTGTTCAAAATAAGGTGTCGGAATGTTCTTGCAGCTTTGTTAGCATGTTTTAACATATAACACATTTTAATAACTAAACAAGTTTAATTTTAATAATCATGATTAGAAAACTTTTGGAATATAATTAAGAAAAATAAGTAAGGAAAATAGTTAAAAAAGTAAACATCAAACCAAATCACATCAAAATTCTTAAAAAATATTCTCTTTAATCCACTTTTCAATCCAAATACATTTACTTAAGCTTTAAGTGACTAAGACATAAAGTATGAAGTGAAAGGTGATGGTACGTGTGGAAAAAGTAAGTTTACTTTAAGCTAAAGTAAGGGTATTTTTGTCATTTCACCTAATAATATTTTATTCCAAACTTTTCCTATAAATACCTATCACTTATTTCACAAGTTACACACTTTCCATTCTTGTTCAACTTCCTTTTTTAAGCTTTTTCTTCTTCTTCTTCTTCCTTAGAGCTTTAATGGCTTCCATGCCTCTATAAGAAAAACCAAAAGCTTAATAAAGTTATGGCAAAAATAATCGACGAAAAAAATATACCACATAAGTCAAGTTCAAGCTAGTAAGTTCCATCCATCCATCCAAGGCCGTGCCTACCTAGAAGCCATCTCCACCTCTTTTCATCTCAACTTCTAGGATAGCGAAGCCATAGCCGGATTTAAAAAAAGTTTAGGGAAATAGTAGAGAAGCTAGATTCAAAACCGTAGTGACAAAGCTAGCAAAATTGGTAGGAAGTGTATTTTAGATCTATGGTTCCTTGCCTTAGAGTTTGACTGAGTCGGATCCAAAGTGAGTTATTTATTCCTGGAAGTTCATTAAAATCACCACTAAGTTGAATGAACTTTAAATGTTAAGTGTTGGTTGAAAACCCTTGTTAAATGCTTGTTTACTTTATTTACTAAAATAATGGTTTTATTTCCTTATTAGACTATTGGGATGGTTAATTAAGTATTTTAAAATTTAGAAGTTAAATACTTAATGGGGTATGCAGAAACGCCTAGTAGACGTGTTTGGACTATGCGATCTAAGGAGACTTGGGCGAGGGATGGAACATGTAGAAGGGAAACCCAGGATGCTCCAAAATAAATATCAAACCGTTTTATCGTAAGAAAATAATAATAAGTGTTATAAATATTAGATAGAATGAAGCATTGATTATCATTTATTTTGTGTTTATTTCATTGATTGATTGCTTTTGAATTAGGCTCGACCAGTTTATGAGCAGTTTACCTTTTTATATGCATGGACTGGGTAGAAAATAAATTGAGAATGATTAAATACAAACAACTTGTGATTAGAATTTTACAGTTTGACTATAAGATGTTCGATAAAAATATTAGTTAAGCACGAACTATAATAAAAGATATTTATTAAGTTTATGGAAATAAAAGATATTTTATCTTTTTAATGAAATGGTATCTTTTGAAAGAAAATAGAAGTATTGGAGAATAAATATTTTTAAGCGATTATATAATAAAAGTGATTTATATAAAGAATGGCTTACTAACAATATTTTATAAAACGGAAATATTTTCGAGGACTAAACTCGATGGTTTTAAGATGATTTTTGAAAGGATTTGGAAATAGAAATTATTATAGAACAGAAGTATTTGTAATTATTAGTGCAAATGATTTTGTCAATTCGGGATATAATATGATTTGTTATGTTACCAAGGATTTGGGTAACCCATAACTAAAAATGTGGGCAAGGCAGGTGCAGATGTTTTGTAACCATAGTATAGTCCACTTTTGTTGAAGAGAGATATACATATCCATATTTATTTATTGAAAGGCTGGGACCTAGTTGCCTTGTTATTAGGGGATACCTCCCAAGATTTGGTAGCATATAGTTTTATATGCTTGTATATAGATATCATTTCAAAAGGTATTTTTTTTGAGACCCCGAAGTAAAAGATTAGTTTGAATATAAATGGGATATATATATATATATATATATATATATATATATATCAAAAGTTTTGAAATAAGAATTCGAGAATAAATTCCAAAGAGATAAGGTACGTAATGCTAATTAGATTTTAAAAATCTAATTTAAAGATTAAACCTAAATGGGTAGTTTTGGGAATTGCATATTGGTTATGCATCGTAGGCTCCATAAGTCCTATTTGCGATAGGAGAACTATGTCGGCTTGATCTTGTATCTAATTGAGTATCCAATTAGATAGCGGTACGTAGGCAGTCACAAGTGGTAATTATGCAACCCTAGTAATAACATATTTTTTTTTGTATTATATATATATTCATATATATGATGTATTTTTCCTACTTACTATTTTATTCCGTATTTGACATGTTTATTGATTTAAAGAATGGTTATTGGTGTCTCTCTCATCAGAGCTGTGCAGTGGTAGATTTATTTGTATCTGTATTGGTATGTATTAAAGCACACCTAGTAGATTAAAGTGATTTCTCTAATAACATGTAAAATTGAAATTGTATCCTATGCATTTAATAATGTTGAATATGTATCAAATATTTTGCATTAAGTTGGTAGTTTTCATTTGTAGTTTTAGAATGGATGGGTTTTTTGGTGATTTTGACTGGTTCGAAAACCTGGGTCGTCACACAAAAATTTCGAGTCAGGCATAAAGCCTGGTTAGAAAAATAATCTAGTATCTCGACCATGCCGCTTAGCGAAACGGGTTTTTCCCTCACTAGTATCCTAAAACCTTTATAAAACCATATGCTGTGCTACAACATCCACAATGGTTAAAACATAACATTTCAATATATATATGATGATATGCATACATATAAACATCTTGGATTTCGCATACCTGGCTTAATTGACTCCCTGTCATATTGACCGATGTCAATACTTAATCCGGATATAGTTTTCATGGGTTCACTACAAACTAATTAGCCCTTGCTAGCCATCCTTAATCCATATTTTTCATGAGATCACTATGAATGTGACGCCCCACCCCAAGATCTCAACATCACTACAAACATATTTTATGTTTACAAAAATGTTTTATTAACACATAAAAATTATTTAGCCAATTTATTTTCCTTCACTAATTTCCAATTAAATACCTATTTATACTATTATTTACATAAAACACCATTCTATTTAAATAAAATGGAAATTTATACCGCATCCTTAAAACGGAAGAATATTGCATAGTGGGTCCCTGTGTAAGTTTCATTATAAAGTGGGTCTCTATTTTTGCTGCAGAATAATTGCTAACATTTCAGCAACTATTCAGGAATACTTGCTGATAGTAAATATTGTTGCTGAAATATCAGCAACAATTGAATATCATTGCTGATAATCATGCAATTGTTGCTGAATAATTATATATCAACTAAAATTTATATTAGTGCAACAATATGTGCAATTATTCGACATTGTTGCTGATATATGCGCATCTATTCCATAAGTAAGGTACTTTTGGTTTATTATTGCAGATTTGTATGCAACTTTTATGAATTATTGCTTTTTTTGCTGCAATTATTGGGAATAAGCTGTGTGTTCTATGCAATATTGATTATTTTTCAATTATACGCAATTTCCTCATTTTTTCCTTGATTGTTGTGCAATTATATGTTGTTTGAATAAATGTAGATAGTAAATTTTGAAGATTGAACTAAACAGAAAAAATTGCACGAAACAACGCAATTTTTACTAAAGTTGCTGAAATATCGGCAATTTCAAGAAAAATTGCAGAATTTCCTGAAGTACAAATGTTGTTGTTTTTTTGCGTTTTGATGAATTTTTTTGTGTTTTCCTTGCATTGATATGAAGATGATTATATGTTGAAATAAGTTTTGAAGTTTGGCAAATTTTTACGATGTTTTTTGTTGGTTTTCGAAAAATAGGGACCTAATTTATAAAGATTTAAGACAGCGACTTTTCGTGTATTTTGATACCTACCAGGGACCTATGCCAAAAGTACCCTTAAATAAATCATCATTTTAACAACCAAAATTACATAAAACATTTCTCTTGTTCAATTAAATTTAACATACCTTATTAACATCATTTTTTCAACTTTATAAAAATCATACAAGCAAGGTTTGTTATATTTAATTAAACAAGGGAATTGATTTTATGTAATTTTGGTTGTTAAAATGATGATTTTTTAAATAGAATGGTGTTTTATGTAAATAATAGTGTAAAATGAGGTATGTAGTTAAAAAATAGGAACTTAATGAAGGAAAATAAATATTAATGGCTAAAATAATTTTTGTGTATAGATAAAACATTTTTATAAACATAAAATATGTTTTTAATGATGTTGAGATCTCGGGGTGGGGCATCATAGCTTGGTACTAGAGCTGAGTTCAGAACAGAATATGATAAACACAGAACGAGTTATTTCAGGTTAGCCACCTACCGTTGATTTTTGTTTGCTCCTTCCGCTATGACTATCTTCTAGTTACCTTTTGTTAGCTTTGTAGTTGTTTTGTAAACTCTATTTGTACCTATTTGTTTTGACTCAATGTATATATTGTGGTTTATGTACCACCGCGGTTGTATCACCATGTTGTGTACTATAATGTATATGTTTATATGTATATATATATATATATATATATATATATATATATATATATATATGTGACCGATGTTTTGTGATCTGTTATATTGTCGTTGTCATATTTTGTTCTGATAGATCTATTAGCCACCGTAGTTTCATAATAAACATTTATTGAGCATGTCGATCCACTTGAGAAAGATAAAAGAAAAAAAGTAGAGCACCCAATCGACGTATTCAATATATGTTTAAGATAAAGCATACGGATGGTTGCTCCTAACCGGCCCTATTCTTCGCATTAACAGATAGTATTGCTTGGTAATGCTCTTTGTCAATATGGGTCTCGGGATGGGACGTCACAGATTGAGCTAGGACGACGTTCCAAACTGAATAACAAGATAGGAGAATCTGAAGTTGGAGCATGATAACGAATATCACAAAGAGATAAGGTCTCCAACATATTCCACTCGGCTAATATCATAGAAATAACAACCGAATGTTTGCGACTTAGCGCATCTGCAACTCGTTTCCCCTTTCTAGGAGTGTACTGGATATCAAAATCATAAGAAGCTTGGAATTTGAGCCAACCTTGTTGCCGCATATTAAGCTCTTTCTACGTGAACAAATATTTCAACGACTTATGATCATAAAGAACGAAGCGCTCATCTAAAATATAACGACGTTAAATCTTTAACGCAAAGACTATGGTGGCCAACTCTAATACATGGGTGGCATAGCGAACTTCATTCAGACGAAGTTGCCTCGAAGCATAGGCATCTACCCTATTATAATTTAATTTTACAGGTAATCACCAAAATCAGAGTTGTTACAATGAACCTATTGGTTGCCCCAATGGCTTTTGAATAATAGTTTTCATGGGTTTATTGTGAACCTATCTCCTGGACAACTTCAAAGTTTAGGCATCCTATTTTCTTGTCTCCTTGACTCCCTGGATGCAATTCTACTCATTTAGGAGTGATAAATTTATACTCACTACTGGTTTAACCTAGCTGGTTCTTCTACCCTTTTATCCCCAAATTGCAGTTATGAGTCCTATATCATGTGAATATGTGATAACCCGGATTTTTGGACATCTGATAATTCGATAATTAACTGGTTTATACAGTTGAACAGATAAGATTCTGATGAAAGATATCTGAAACTATAATAAAATTGAAACTATAATAAATATTGAAATATAAACATCTATAAATAATAAATTTTACAGCAAATTAACATATATATATAAATAGATATATTCAAAACTCCATAATGTTGAAAATCTTAAGTGTATACATATATAAATTCATTGTGAAATAGTAAACATATTAACATAATAATTTAATTTGGCCAAATTTATCTTTTCAAAAGCCAATAAAAATGATTTTTCTAATCATATATATATATATATATATATATAAATATATATTGAATTGGAAGTTATGTTTTGAAATTAATATATAATTTTTCAAAATTAATTTAAAGTTGAGTTCTATATTTTAAACAAATGTGATAACCTGGATTTTTACACATTTGATAATTGGATAATTAACTGGTTTATTCAGTTGAACAGATAAAATTCTGATGATAAAAGATATCTGGAAATATAAATAAATTTAAAACTTAACACTCAGTGTTTATTTCAAATCATTTTGAATATTATGTATATCCCACATATATACATATTTATTTCCTTTACACCAAGTTATACCTTAAATTTTTAAACCACCCTTGGTTTTAATTCAAAGCAAATTTCTTTAAAATTTCAAACAACTCTTGTTTGAAACAGGACCCTTTCATTCAAATAATACTATTTATTATTTCATTTAACACTTTGAAACAAATTCCTAATTTTCTAGATTTAGGTTTAAAACTTCACAATTTAAATTATCTTCAATTTCGAATGTATAAGTCATACTCACCTAAATGTTCAAATTCAAAAGATAAATATCTTAAAATATTTTGGATTTAAAAAATATATTATATATGATTTTATTTATAATATAAATGGTTTTTTTTATTATTTTCTTCAAAAGATTTTATTTATATAAATTAAGAAAAGTATTTATTAATTAGGAAATTAGAAAAGTATTTAAAAAGTATTTATTAAATAGTAAATTAAATACAAAAGCTTTAATTTAACATTTAAAAATAATAAAAAATTGCATAATGACAGGTAGTTTATAAATCATCTTAATAACAAATGTAAGTTGATTAATAAGTGTAAATGACAAATGTTAACAAATTTAACAAGTGTCACTTATTATTTTATTTTCTTTTATATTTTTAATAAATCTTAATTTAGTCTATATATTCATCTTTCCCTTTTCTTCATTTCTTTTTCCTATTCTCATTTCAAAAATAAAGAAAAACAAACCTGTAAAACATTTCACACCAAATCAAAACTAAAGCCTGTAACATAAATTCTCAAACCAGAAATTAATCAAGCAATCAAAACCTGAAATCACCAAAACAAAGCAAGCTTTAACCTGTAAACAATTTTCAAAACCAGAAATTCCATCAAGCAAGATCATCTTTGTTTCAAAGCTGAATCTTTTCAACAATTAAGCTTCAGATTTAAAAGGATTTCCCGTTTAAACAACAAAGCATTTCAATTTTTAAAAGATCATAGCAATTCAAGTTTTAAAGAGATCATAACATTCAGTTTTCAAAATCAAAGCTTCCTATTTCAATTCAAAGCTATTTCAACCTTCTCTGTTCATCAAATTGGTGAGTAAACATTTATTAAAAAATCTTAGGTAAATAAATGTCTATTGCAAGTGAATTTCTGAGATGAATTATGCTTTGCATGTGCATGGTGGGTTTGGTGTCTGTGTTTTGGAAAGTAGGGTGGACTCGAAGGAATACTCGGGAATGGTAGTTGCTTGCTCGAGTTCATCTTTGAGTTTAACGTGAGAGTTAAAATCACGTTTCATTTTTTGAACTTAAACTGAAGTTAAAAAAAGGGAAAGTGGTTTTACTTGGGCAGGACTCGGGTAAGTATCGGGTTGAACCCGAAGCAAGATTTTAAACAGATTGTTTTAATTTTTATGAAAGCAAGTTTTAAATTTAAATTTAATCTTGTTTTACATTATTATATGATAATGTTTTCAAATTATTTGATTGAAGGAAGTTATAATTTTTTTAACTTAAATTTGTTAAATTTAAATACTTAAGTTTTTTTTAAATTAAATTGAATGATTTAATTAAATAAGTTAATTATAAAGATAAATGTCTAAAATATGATTATGGAAATTAAGAAATAAGTAAAGATAAATGGTTTATCTTAAGGTTAATTAAGACCTTGGATGATTAAGGATTAATTAAATTAATAAAGTAATTAATGTGTAATTAATTTATTTAATTTCAAGGGTAGTTAATTAATTTAATTAATTATGAGTTAATTAATTAGAGATTAATTAATTCGTAATTAAGGATAAATTAATTAAGTAATTAAAGATTAATTACTTAAATGTAATTACTTAATGTAAGTAATTAAAGGAAAAATTTGTTAAGGATTAATTAACTTAATTAATAATTAAAGGTTAATTAATTGAGGATAATTAACTAATGGGATAATTACTTAATGGAAGTAATTATGGATAACTGATGGATAATTAAAGAATGATTAATTAATTGGGTTGTAATTAATTAATGTTAAGTAGGCATGATTAAAAGTGATTGAAGAAATTAATCTAATTTATTTAAATTAATTAAGAATGGTGTGACTAATTAATCTTGCTTATGAATGAATGAATGATATTGAATGCTTTGGATTACATTGTATCCCCGGTATGTGATTATGATGCTATGTGATATATTGTTTTAAATACAAATTATCTATCTATGATGAATTGTTAGGTAAATATGTAATTCTGGATATAAATGGAATTGTTTAAACTTAAATATCTTTGTTTTTAGGACAATATTGGATTCAAAAAGACCGGGATAGGGTATCGGTAAATACCCGAAACCACTTTGATTTGTAATCTACAATTATTCTTTTTGGATTTGTCTATGGAATAAATAGGCTGAAATGGAACAAATAATGTAAACTTGGTTATTAAACCTGAGTAATAATGCTTAAATATGATTGAAAGATGTGTAATTGACTATGGCAAGTTAAGAACTCGTAGTAAGGTACAAGTTATCCCGAGTTTTAAATAAGTTTGTACATTAGTTTCTCATGTTAGATGGGTTTACTCATGCTGGTTTCCAGCCTGACCCGGGTGTTACTTTGATGTAATGCTCTGGTCAGGCCGAGTACTATAGATTTTCAGGTAAAGATGTTTTGGAGCTCAGGAGGTGAGCTGGATGGTAGGAACATATGAAGTTTATGACTATGCATTTGAGTGTGATTTGAAAGTAGTTTTGAACAGGTTGATATAACTGTCTAGTCTATTTGTAAATGTTTGTAAATATGATGTATTGAATGTAAAGTGACAATTATAGCTTTTCATTGTGTAAATGCTATTATTCTGATATTATATTTTGATCCGCTACGTATGTGAGGCATTTTGGTTTTTATTCTTCTTCTACCTCTTTCTTCTTTCTTTAACAATCTGAAATTTCTGGCGTTCGATTGCTCGGCACTTCTACAGTGATCATATTGTTTTCGCCTTTTCGAGGTTGAAATTTTGGGTCGTTACATTTGGTATCAGAGCCAGGTTTCGATCCTGGGACCTATGGGTTGCCAAAATGTAACGACCCAAAATTTCGACCACGAAAATTCGACACTAATACGTTCATGGTAGAAGTGCCAAGCAATTGAACATCAGAAATTTCAGATTGTTAAAGAAAGAAGAAGAAGATAGAAGAAGAACAGAATAACAACATCTCGCATACGCAGCAGATCAAAATATAATATCAAAATAATAACATTAACAAAGAAAGATGTAATTGCTAGGTTACATACAATTCATCAGAGTTACAAATATCTATAAATAGACTAGACAATTATATTAACCTGTCTCAGACTAATATCACAACAATCTCAAATACATAGCGGTAGACTCCATATGTTCCTGCCATCCAGCTTGTTTCCTGAGCTCCAGAACGTACTAACTTGAAAAACTGTAATACTCGGTCTGACCCGAGCATTACAACAACGTAACACCCAGGTCTGACCGAGTATTATAGCTTTTCAGGTTAGGACGTTCTGGAGCTCAGGAGGTGAGGTGGATGGAAGGAACGTATGGAGTCTACCGTTATATATTTGAGAATGTTGTGATATTAATCCGAGACAGGTTGATATAACTGTCTAGTCTATTTGTAGATGTTTATAACTCTGATGAATTGTATGCAATATAAAAATTACAACTTTATTTATTAATGCTATTATTTTGATATTATATTTTGATCCTCTATGAATGTGAGATGCTGTTGTTATTCTGTTCTTCTTCTATCTTCTTCTTTCTTTAAAAATATGAAATTTTCGGCGTTCGATTGCTCGACACTTCTACCATGAACGTATTAGTGTCGAATTTTCAAGGTCGAAAGTTTGGGTCGTTAAATTTTAGAGGTTTGAATTTAAAAGGAGATTGTTTTTGAACCCCCTTTGATTTTGTTTCCTTCTGGTTTATGATACAGGAATTTTTTTTTGTTTTTCTTTTCTTCTTTGTTTTGATAATGAAAAAATAAAGAAATTGAAAGAGAGGGATAGAGAGATGTTACACCTGGGTCAGACGGAGTATTATAGATATTCAGGTTAGGACATTCTGAAGCTTAGAAGGCGAGCTGGATGGCAGGAATGTATAGAGTTTACCGCTTTGTATTGGAGTGTATTGTCAGTTTCCTGGAACATGTTGTTCAACTATCCATTTTATATTATTATTGGTTGTAACTCTGATGTATTGATGTAAATTAACAGTTTCAGCTTTTATGTAAATGCTATTTTATGATATTATATTTTGATCCATTATGAAATGTGAGATTCTGAGTTTTGTTTTCTATTCTTCTTCTACCTCTTTTCTTCGCTACCTAATAATCTGAGATTTCCAGCAACCGATTGCTAGGAACTTCTACAGTTGGATATATTAGTATCGAATACTCGGGGTCGAAAATTTGGGTCGTTACATTTGTGTAACGACCCAAATTTTCGACCTTGAAGAATTTGACATTAATACTTCACTGTAGAAGTGCCGAAAAATCGAATGCCGAAAATTTCAGATTGTTAAAGAAAAGAAGAAAGAAAGAAGAAGAAGAACAAAAAACAAAAACATCTCACAATTGTAGTTGATTAAATATAATAACAAATAATAACATTTTTTATAAAGAAAAGCTGTAATTGTTATTTTACATATAATTCATCAGAGTTACAATCATTTACAAATAGATTAGATAGTTATATCAACCTGTCTCAGACTAATATCACAACAAACTCAAATACATAGCGGTGAACTCCATATGTTCCTGCCATCCGGCTCACCTCCTGAGCTCCAAAACGTCCTTATCTTAAAAGCTGTAATACTCGGTCGGAGATTAATTAATTAAGGTAACTAATTTAAAGATGACTAATTTATTAAAGGTTAATTACATAATGAAATTAATTAGTGATAATAATGGAAGTAATTAAAGGGAAATTGCTTTGAACTTAAAGATTTAAATGTTAGAAATGAGCTTGCTGAAAATTTGTTAAGAATTGATTTCGAAGTTAAAATTGGGTAAAAAATTGGATTTTGAAGATTGAATCATTTAGTAAGTTTTGAACACTTATTTGAACTTTGAAATAAGTTAAGTAAAGGTAAATTAAAATGGAATTTTGAAATTTAGACTCTAAATGGTTTAAAAATTTTAAACTGTTAATTTAAAAATAAAGGTTGGTTTGATTTAAAGGATTAAATCAACATTTAAAATTTAACTCGAAGTTTATGAAATTCGAGATGATTTTAAGTCGAGACTTGAATTGAATTAGTTCAAATTGAATTTGATTTGAATTAATTGGAATAGCGAAATTAAAGTTGAATAGTTTGAAATTCAAAAGGGAGTTGATTTGGATTTGGGATAGGAATTAAATTTAATTTAAATTGAATTGAAATTGGATCAATTTAAATAGAAGTGGAAACTGAAAATTGATTGGAAATGGAGATTGGGAATTGAACAGTTTGGCTCTGGACTATTTTTCATAAATTGTTTTAATATAAACTGTTTTAAATCTATTTTCTTAGCTATTTACTATACAAACATTCTTTTTTAAAACCCAAACTATTTTATACTTATTTTACAATTATTTTGAAAATTAATTACTACTTTACATCCGTTTTACAAACTAATCACTATTTTACATTTGTTATTAAAATTTCTAGTTTTGAATGCATGATTAACGTCGAGCTTCGAAACAATGATTTTTGGTCTGAATTTCAAGAATTTTAGGTTTGTAAATCGAGGGGAATTTCATTGTTGAACAGAATCGAGTAATTACTCGATTCTTAGCGAAGGGTGAAGGGTCGAGTTTTTGGTCGGAGCAAGTTTGGAGGTCATGGATTTTAGGAAAAATGGTGATGGGTTTTATATGTCACCGTAGGGGACGAACGGTGTCGAATTAGGGTTTCAGAGATTGATTTGGGTGTGGTCATACTTGGGTAAACTGCGGTGTCATGGGGAGGAATGGGATGGGCGGACCAGGGGGAAGAAAAGAAGGAGCAAAGCGAAGGTGGGGGCTAGGCTACGTGTTCTCTAGTAAACGGGGGTGACGATGCAAGATAGTTTCGGGCGATCAAGTTTTGTTCAGATGGGTTGCGTGTTGCTTGATTCTGATTTCGTCGTCGAATTGGATTTTTGGGCTTTGGAAGCAATCGAGAGGGTCAGCGTCGACTTGCTGATGGAGGTGTCGTCGGCCAGTGCGACAACGTTTGGTTGTGCTGGTGCACGTATCAGTGTGCATTTTTATTTTTGTTGAAGGATTCGAATTCGAGGAAGAAGAAGAACGTTGCTTGGGTTTTGATCGAGTCATTCGCAAATTGGCTCGAAGTAGTGATGAGGAATTTTTAGCATGAGATTAGCCTGGGATTTCTTTAGTTTGGCTCGGGTTTATCTGGAGGTTAACTATTTATTTTACAAGTAAGGCAGAGCAAAAAATTTAACAAAGTTTTCAAAGAAAACATTTTTTTAGAGAGGAAATTTATCAAGCTTTCAAATGAAATATTGATCAAGTTCATAAGCAAGTTTCAAAAATTTAATAATAAAGTCAAATGTCTTTGAATATAAATAGTTTTGGTTTTGAAAACTAATAAGTTAATTAATTAAATAAATCTCTAAGTATTTTCAAATGTCATTAAATGAGATTTTAAGATAAATGGATTTAAAAGACTCAAGTGATTTGTCTAAATTAATTCTAAGCATTTAAATTAAATAAGATTTAGAAAGATTTGAATTAAGTAATTATTTTAGGTTTATCATAGATAAATTAAGGACATAAGTAATTAAGGGTTAATTAATTAACTTACGTAAGTGAAGAATAATTACTTAAGGAAACTAATTTAAGGACAATTAATTAATTAATGTAATGATGGATCATTAATATTGTAATTAATTAAAGAATCATTAGTTAATGTAAGAGTAATTAATTAACATGATTAACTAAGGGACAATTAATTTACTTAATTAACTTATGAATAATTACTTAATGTAATTAAAGAAAAAATTAATTAAAGATGATTAATTAAGATGGATTATTAATGGATGATTAATTAATTTGTAATTAATTAATGTTAAGTAAGCAGGATTTAAAGGTAATCTAAGTGATTAAAGTTGGTGATTAATCTAATTGGTTGATTGAAGTTGGCGATTAATTTAATTGGAGATTAATCAAATTAATTAAAAATTATATATCTAATAAATCTTATGGATGGTTGAATGATATTGGATGACTTGAATTGTTGATGTCTCTGATGGGCGATTGAGATGTGCTGTGATATGATGGGTTGAACATAAATATTTTGGGTTATCTATCGATGATGAATTGTTGTGTAGTATGATATCTTGAATGTATTATATTGTTTAAAACTTAACAAATTGGATTAGAGATGACATTGAATTAGAGGAGACCGGGGTCAGGTATTAGTAACACCCGAAACCACTTCGATTAGTAAACTAAATTCTTTATAAATTGGATATATGGAATTAAACAGGCTGGAATGGAATAAATTTAGTAACATGACCTTTTAAAACTGCGTAACATTTATTAGATATCATGTGTTTGACTTTAATAAGACTTGAACTTGTAGAAGAGTACGAGTTACCCTACTATTAAAATAGGTTATTGCTTGGTATTTCAAATTTTATGGGTTTGCTCACGTTGGTTTCCATCTTGACCTTGGTGTTACTGTGTTGTAATGCTCGAGTCAGACCGAGTATTACAGATTTTCAGGTTAGGATGTTCTGGAGCTCAGGAGGCGAGCTGGATGGCAGGAGCATATGGAGTATATTTCGCTGAGTATTAGAGTTATTTATCTTGGACAAGTTAATTTTAACTGTCCAGTGTTTGTTAATGGTTGTAACTTTGATATATTGATGTAAACTAACAGATATAGATTTTCTTTGTATAACTTCTATTATTTGATATTATATTTAATCCGCTGTGAATGTGAGACTCTGTGTTTGTTTTATGTTTCTTCTTCTACCTCTTTTCTTCATAACCCTAACAATCTGAAATTTCCGACGTTCGGATGTTCGGCACTTCTACGGTGAACGTATTAGAGTCAAATTTTCGAGGTCAAAAATTATGGGTCCTTACAGAATATATTTATATTTCAAGAAGCTAGCATAATTCCAAAACAATACCACCTTGTGGGTTTAATGTCCTCGAAATACTTTTTATATAAAACATGGTTAATTCCTTTAAACTTTAATTTTAACAAGAAAACGCTTCTTCAAATTTACATACTTAAAATCTTCACAAAACTCCTTCATTTAGCCATAGGATTTTCCTTTAAAAATGAGTTTGGGTTACAAAGCCTTTCGAAACCTAGCATTCAACCTCATTTGATAACCTCCTTCGAAAGCATATAAATCTATCTTCAAAATATTAGGCTCCTACCTTTCGAACACTTTAAAACCTTTCCTTCAAAACCTTTCGAATGTATTAAAGCATAATCATTTCATTATAGAAGCATAGCTTCGAAACTAGTTGAATGTACCCCTTTCAAAAACATAGAAAGTCCCCCTTTTGAAACCATTGAAAGTCACCCTTTTGAAACCATTGGGTTTATATTTAAAACATCATTTTGGGTCAAGTAAATAAAAGTGAAAGCATCTCTTTTGAAATCAAATTTATATCATAAAAATATTAGGGAAAACATGTTGGAGTCGGTACCATCCCTTTCAAAAGCTTCAAATCGTTAGCAAACATAGAAAGATAGCGTCAAAACCCCCTCTCGAATCCATAGCCTTTGAAACCCTTGGGCCTTTTCGAAAGAATTTAGGAAGGAGCTTAAAAAATCTTTAAAAAAAGCATTACCTTTCGAAAGCATTGATGATGCAATACACTCGAAAGGCTAAAGAATGGCAGTAGGGTTTCGGCTGGTCGAACCTTCTTCTTTCGAAAGCATTTATTTTATAAGTAATGAAACACCTTTCAAAAGCTTACTTTTAAACAATAACTTGATGGAAACCCCTTCGAAGAATTTAAAAAACTCTTTCAAAACCATAGGTTTCGACTCCTTCGAAGGCTTAATAAAACAAAGGGCTTCTCTTTTTAAAACAATACAGGTATCGGCTCCTTCGAAAGACATGCTTTCGACACCTAAGCTTCTGCCTTTCTCCAATCCACCGCATACCATATAAGTTATACCATGTGTATTGGTTTCGATAAAGTATTTTCCGACTAGATTGAAGGTGGAAGCTCTGTGTCGAAAGGTACTTCTGAAGAAGGCGAACCAACTTTTCTGGGTAAATCAGTTTATTTACTACTTAGCACAAACACTTTCTAACTAACCTGCCACATGTAAACTTATGATTGGTTGCCCTAACTTTTTAAATTCTTTAGTAAAATAACTACCGCTAATTTAAGATCTATATGATGGTAAAGTTAATATATAAGCCCTTCCGTTGAGCAAAAACTGATATTGCAAAGAAGTCCCTCTTCCAAAATAATTAAATTTTTATAGTAAATCACTTAAGAAAAATCCCCTAAAATTCCAGAGATTCACTTTAATCATGTAATCTAATGTAACAACCCGCATGTTTTGTGATGGTATATTTAAATGTTTTATTTAAATATAGCATCGTTAGTCGGATTAATATTCGAAATGCCACTTTTTGTAAACGGTCGAATTCGGACTCGAGACCACTTTCATTGAGTCCAAAATAGTGTTTGCGACCTTTTTGAGTATAAACATCGATATGTTTGGAGTTGAGTTGAGTTTTGCTATTTTTCAATCGGGCTTTCGGTTTGGGTTTCAACTCACTAACCCAACAAAATACCCTCCACCCCCTCTTCTGTAACGAACAGGGATTTTTCACGCTTGAAAATCGACATCCATACTTCATATCGTATTCGAATGCCATAGATTCGACCGTTCAAATCCGATTCGCCGGAGCTTATAATAACATTAAGTAAACAACACAGCAGAAGAAAAGAATAATACATTGATATACAGCTTTGATACAATATCTGATACAACAGATGATCCAATAGATATCAATATACATCAGAGATATGATACAATAAAATAGCAGTGGAAAATAAAATGATAACACCAGAAGCGGAACAAATAACTCTAAGATAGTCTTCAAGGAAGAACTCCGAAAACTGCAACTCCATTTCCATGAACCTATCCAACAATAGCTCGAATTCCCAATAACGATGCACAAAGATAAGCAAGTGTAGTCTAGTCCAAAGACTGAACTAACTCCAGATAATCTACTGAACCTAGCTATCTGAAAAACCAAACTCTGAAGTGCTCGTGTAGAAAAATTTTGAGCACCCAGAGTTTAGGAAAGAAACAATAAACTCCGGATCAGTCATGAGACTGGTGTGAGCAACAAAAACAGTTAATCTTTTAAAACAATCAACAAAAGATTTTAAAATCAATTCGTAATGCTTTTAAAAATGAAACTACCATAAGGCCTCCTGGCACACACACAATGCAAACGCAGACTTGGGGGAGATTTCTCCTTATGATAGTCAAAGATGCTTACTACGTAAAATCAAATCATTTGATTATTATTATTAGTGCATAGTGCAGAAAACATTTTGAAAGTAGAATATAAATCTTAGCCAGCATAGGTACCATTATATTATGCCTACTATAGCTACCATATTAGATGGCAGGTTATACAACTAATGCCGTACAAGGCTCGTATTGTTTCTTTGGATTTCCAACAAATGGTCAGGCAAAGGAACTTCCCATTGCCACATGGAAACGCCTCTGGAAGGACGTCCCAAGAACCTAATCGGATCTCTGCCAACACAAGGCCGGGTTATCCTTCAAACTGGGTAACTACTGACACGAGTATGCCATCCCCCGGACGTAACCAACCTTTATCCGGGGCCCCAACAACAATCACAAAGTAAGATATATGTGTATTTGTGATATCCACATAAGTTAAGTATCTGGGCTCCATACCATGATACCACTTCTATCCAGAAGGAGATGTACATACCCTAAGGGGCGCTACCCCCAATAAGCTTGTCGCATCTTTCCTGTTTCGACCATTTCGGGGTGTGAGGTCCGACGAAGTCTCGTCCACAAAGCTACGCTTTTCACAAAGCCATGCTTCGATCAACAAATGATCAGCAACACTCAGCATGCCACATTACCAAATTGGGAATATATCGCTGATAACCTTCAACTACATAACCTCTAAGGGTGTTAAGCTAAGAGAATAAATTCTACGCCACCAACGGAAATATATTTGAAAGAAATATGCTTTATATCTCAATTTGTAATATCTGACACACAATCCATACAAGTCTGCTTTGGGTTCGAACAGAACCGAAGGCACTTCCAAAAAAGTCCTTGCATTCCGGGTATTCACAATCCCGATCAGACTTCCAATCACTTAGGGAATCTCTATACCGGCGCGACTCGGTGCAGAGACAATCGCTCTCGCAAATACCCGGTCTTCACCATCGGTCTTCAAATGCTATCCATAACGACATATCACATATTCGGAATGGGTTATACGACCCAAAGGTCCTTTCCCGGCTAACCCGAATAGTGAGCGCAACATTTAAAACATATGGATATGGGATTTCAATTAAGTCACAACTGAATAATTCAAAATTTTCTTTCAAATGATTTAAACCAATTACCATTTCCAATCTTTTAAACAAAAAGATTAATTTCACAAAATTCACCCAGTTTCTCAAAGGTTCATTCATAAGTTTCAAAACAATTCCATCTCAATTGGATTAATCATTTAAATCTTTAAATCAGAGATTTGTTTCATAGCTTTCAAATCGTTCCTAAATATTCACAAAAAAAATTCGTTTCCAAATATTCATCTATAACTTGGAAAACTATTTCAGTTTACTTGAAATCCCTTTAATACAATTTGAAATTCATTTCTCCTATGAAAGCTTTTTATCATTTAGAAACAACAGTGTTATTTCGGAAAAAACCCTATTTCATTTATACAAGTTACAATCTTTGGGTTAATTCAAATTCCCAAAAGAACAATACTTTAAAAATGGTTTGACTAGTATAATATCATTATCCCTAATTTCAAATCATAGAATTCAATTTCAAGTATTAAATTCAAATTTAAATCAAAATATTTAAATTCCAAAACTTAATCAAGTTATTCAAAATAAATTTCATCTTTAAAATTCCATTCCAAAAGCTTTTCACATTTATTCCGATTCCATTTCCAAAACATTTGAATTTAAAAATTCAAATTCAAAACTATTTCAAAAATCTGCGACTTAACTGATTTTCTCGTGAAATCCATAATTGTGTGTGTATGTTGTGGTCCAGGGGTTTAACACAATAGTGCAACATCATTCAACCATGACAGATCAAATACAGAAATTTATTTAATAAGCGGTATAAACTATAACACTTATATTTGATAAGCGGTATAAACCATAACGCTTATCTTTTATTCACAGAACACAGATATATATATCACAGATAATAATTACATTTATCTCAGATAAATAAATTACATTTCAGATCCTAACACCAAATCAGGACATATCACAAAGCATCAATATCAGGGGTATCAAACAATTTTAAGTATCCAGTCAAGTTCAAACATTCACAAGTAAAATTCATTAGTTGATTGATAAATTTGAATCAACTGTATTAATTATAAATCTGGGTTAATTACAATTTATTTAGAATAAAAATCCCCTTTTATAATTTATTTGTTCACTTTTAATTATGGACTAATCAATCTTAATTTATGAATCAATTTAACCTTTAATTATTTAATTTATCTTAATTAATCACAATTATTAATTAATTCTTTAATTAATAAATTAAACTAACCCCTTAACAAATAATTATACCCACATTGCTGATTATCATTTTATTAATTACATTTGGTAATTATCAATTAATTACTTTTCTAAGTAAATATAATTTCCAAACTGTTAATTGATTGTTCAAGATTAATTATTCTAATTTTATTGTTAAATTAAACACATAAATCAATTATCCAGATAAAAACTTAGTTAATGACTTCATTGACTATTTTATTTCTTTAATTACCTTTCTAAAGAAATTTACTTATTTTAATCATTTATTGATGATAAGTTGATAAATCATTAAGAACTCCTTTATTAATGGATTGTAAATCTTAGTCTTTATTATTAAAGTAAATTCATCTAGATTTAAGATTTAATTGTTATTTACAATATGTTAAACATTTATTTCAAATTTCCTTTTTATAAAGTTTAAAGCAAATTAATTTCAAAAATCTGGAAATCTAGTCAAAAAATTAAATTCAGTTTTAAACTTTCAAAATTTCAGCTTGTTTAATTCCCATTTACAATTCAATTCTATTTTTGAATTCAAACTTCTTTAATACACTTAATTGCTTTGAAATTATTAAACCAAATTGAATTTAAGACTTTATATTATTTACAAACTAAGTTTCAATTCAAACTTGAATTTGTGATTACACTTTGACTTGAACTCAGTTTAAAACCTTGATTGATAAATTTAAATTTAGTTTTCAAAATTCAAAACAGAAAACAAGTTTCTGGTTCAAAAGCCTGGAACAAAATTTTGACCCGAGACTTTCCCTTTTTTTTCTTTCTTCTTTTCTTTCTTCGAGTCAAACGCAGAAGCACTTCGATTAGCACTCAAATAAAACACGCTAGAAAACTACTTCTACTCAGACAACACAACACCTGGGAACCAAAGTTGAGTTCGTGTACGTGCACAACGTCGCCGGCCAGCTCCAGCGTCGCCTCGACTTCGCGCACGTCGACGACCGACTCCTGAACATACGCCGACCACCTGAACAATTCCACCACCTCAAAGTCGAGATTCGAGTTGAAACTCGAAACCTGGAACAAGCCTGGAAACTCCACATTGTCAAACCCCCACAAACCTGTCAACGCGCCACTTCATCAACTCCGACCATTGGCCAGTCCACAACTCCAGCCTCGACCTTGTCAACCCCACGTCCACCTTCACCCAGAACCACTTCGCACTCGGGCCAGTGTAATCGACGAAAGAGGCTGATTACTCTTCCACATCAAAACTAGGTTAAAAAAATTTAAATGCTCGCCGCCGCCGCCGCGTCCATCTTCGCCACCTCCGGCCATTTTTCCAGTCACCTTTGTAGCCTCCTCCATATCCACGAGAAAACCCAAGCCCTACGAACTAGCCAATCACTGGAATTTACCCAGATAACAAATTTCGAATAAATTTAAAATGCTCTTGAAGCTCAACTCAAAAAATTATGATTTATGCTTTAAAAATCATGTCTTTGCATGGGAATTCAGTTTAGATACCTGAAGTCGTAGATTAAAAGATTCGAATTTTAATATATTTGGGGTTGTGCTCAGACAACTTGCTTTCCAGAGATGATTCCAAGTTATTTTTAACTGGAATATATTTTTAAAATTTAGTTCAAGGTCAAACAAACATTTTTGGTTTTGATCCCACGTCCAAACATCAAGTAGATTAGGCAGAAATGATTTTTGAAACAAACATATGTTTTAGAGTTTGAAAACATAGAATGTTTTCAACAGCCTACACACACTTTTTACTGAGTACTTGTACATATATATATATATATATATATATATATATTCATCATTGATCTAACTTGCAACTCATCCACATTGAAAAGAAAGTTACTCACCTTCCAGTTCATGACTCAGAACTTTCAAATGGATATTGAATTTGTAATCTGTTTTTGAATTTGATAACTGAAGCTTCTTTGCTTCTTGATTCCCACGCCTTGATTGCTTTGATATAAAATTTTCTTCTGAGATGTTTAAATTAATATTTGTTTGAATGTAAAGTGATATTGCTTCAGTTTTTCTTTTCTTTTCTCAGATTAAATGGTCGAAATGGAGAGGAGATATGTATAAAAGAAGTATGCAGGCTTGAATATCTTTGCTGGTACAAGATCTTGTATTATTATTATTTTTCCAAAGATTTTTATTTTGTACAAGGTGATGTTTATTTGTTTATACGCAAGCAAGGCTGAAATATACTTGTTTGGGGCTGAGGTTGATAGCAGTAGTACATATTTTTATTTCTTTGTTTTATTTATTTTGTACTTTTTATTTTGTACACATGCCTGCACCTACTTTTACATACATTTCTTTTATGTACTTAGATTTACATGACTTTTGCATGCAGATCTTACTTTGGGGCTGATATGTATATTCTTATACTAAAAATAGTGTTGGTTTTTTTTTTGCTAGCATTAATTGCCAAGTACTCATTTTATATACTTTCATACATACTTATGTCTTTATTTCTTGCTTCATATTCCTAGTGTACGTGAATATAGATTTGGTTTGATCTTATAATGTGTAATACAAGTAAACTTCTATTTGTATTATTTTACTAAAATTATATCTTTACTTCATTTTGTATAAATATATATTTATTTATTTTTGTAACATAGATGAATTTCTAGATTTTTATTTTAAATTTTTAGCAATTAATTATTTACTCTTATTTTTATCATTATAATTTGTCTTTAAACCATTTAGTTAAAACAATAACTCAAACTCAATGTATGTATATATATACATATATATTCAAATTATTATAAATCCATTTACTTGAAATTTAAATCCAAATCACATATGTACCATATTTAAATTCATATGATTTAATATATTTTCTATTTGAATTTCGGGAAACTCGAATCAATTTACTAATAATTTTATAAATTTTAGTTCAAAAATTAATTTTAATTATCAATTTAAATTTATTAAAAATTCGGGATCGTTACATCTTCATTCATTTTCATTTCCTAACACTCTCAAGTTAAAAAAATGGAGGAAGAGAAAAGAAATCAAAATTCCTAAACCCTAGATTACTAGGAGATTTAAAATTCAAGCTCCAAAATCAAAGAGAAGCTTAGGTAAGCATCCTCTTCATCTTCTCCATCTCAATCTCTCTTCAAGTTTCAGAAATTCCTAAACTCTAGCTTAGGAAATATTTGCTTATGAGCTTAGATTGGAGCTTCTTGGGTTGAAGTTGAAGAGTGGTTGATCTTTCTGTTGTTTTTAAGCTTCTCATTCGTTCTTTTTGGGTTTAAAGGTAAGTTCTTGAACTCATATCTAGGTCTATACATTTGATAGTTGTTAGGTATGAATTCCTAACACCTATTTCATGTTCATTTACTTTTAAATTGAATTGGATTGGTGAATTTTCCAATTTTTGGAATTTTGAAGTCAAAATCTATGGTAACTATGGATGTTTAGACTTGTTGTTTGGAGTGTAGCGAAGAGCGTATAGGGCTGGTTGTTGCTTAGCATGAATCCCTAGCCACCATTGCTCATCCGATCGCTTTCGAACCATTTGTCCATCAATGGCCTAGGCAAAATATGCCCTGAGCTTCAGCTCATATGTCTGGTAATAAGCTTGGACGTCTGAGGCTATGGAATAAAAATTCCAAATGCTCAGCTCACACGTCTGATCTTACTTCCCAGACGTCTGGTCGATCTGGATGAAAATTTTCCATCTTTCTGCTCAGATGTCTGGGAAGTCCACTAGACATCTGGAGCCACTAAATTCTGCCAATTTGCGCATTTTTGAGTGGATTTCCGTTTTAATCAATTTTTGTCGATCCGGTTGGTTGTTGTCACTTATGATCGACTTCGGCAACTTCTTTTTCTGGAGTTTTGGGGATATCCTTTTGATAGATTTGATATCGATTTTTATGGATTTAATTCACATTGTCGTATGTGAAGTTTTGGTGATTGATTGTTTTTACAATCATTTCTGTGATTTTTCAATTTAAAATGCAAAAGTTTCTATACTAGAAGTAAATACTAAAATTCTTTCACAAAAACGATTTCAACACTATTTTTAATACAAAGCTCGTTTTTAAAACCGTTTTCCAATCTATTAGCATATACAAACCTTTACCTCGTTTATATGAGAAATATAATTAAATGACTTAGCAAAACAAGTGGCATGAAATGCATGCGTTTACTTTATCGGTTAATTCTTGGACTTGTTCGATTGAAATCTTGTGAAAATTTTCTAGTGGAAATCTACAATTTGTTTGTAAATATTTAAGTTGAGCCAGTAGTTATGGGACATGCAGCTAAACCCATTTATTTACTAGCTTAGTGTAATTGACACTTCTTATTGATCTATGATGATCATTTTGTGATTTGGACTTGCGATGTGCAGTGTCTCTTTGACCGCGTGGGGGACTATAGCCCGTTCTGTTGAGTTTCGTCCCATTTTTATTGGCTAGCGACCTATGGGTTTTATGGAGTTTGGTCCATCGGATGTACCATTATTATACTACGTCATTGTTCAGAATTATTTGAGTTTCAGGTTCATCGGGTGTACCGTTATTGTACTACGTCATTGTTTCAAATTATTTGAGTATCAGGCTCCTCGGGAGTATGTTTATTGCACTACGTTATTGCACCGGCTCTATGATTAGCGACCATGGGATACCCGTTTTGTGATACACGTGTTGGTGAGTTTTCATACTCCCGTTTTTACTAGGCCTCCCCTTTTTATGATTTCTAGATTTTTAGTTGATGATTTCTAAAATTTGTGTTTCACCAAATTTTGATGATATTCATTTTAAGCTCTATCAATATTTGTTTTTTGGTGAATAATCTAAAGAATATGATATTCTTTTTTACGTTTGAGAAGATTTGAGATATTGTATGATTTTTGTTGTTAACTGATGTATACTTGTCACAGTATGTCATTGTTGTTATCATATGTTTTTATCATATCTCTTAACCTATCTCATTTTATATGATATTTATAGCTAGACTGATCCGTTTATTATTTTCCTCTTAAATAATACTCATGTCAGACTGAGGTGTTTTAGGTGCTTCTATTTGATGTCCTATCAGGGATCGTCATTCGACTTTTGGCTAACTACTTTAGCTTAGTAGTTTTTGCTTTTATACATTCGAGATAGAGACTCCTTAATGTATACATATTCTTTGTCTATCACTTGTACCTATTCTTTTGTAATGTAGTGAATCTTGTATGACCACTACTTTGATGTACACTTCTATGTATTATATTTATATCTGATTCCGCCGTAGTGATATGAATATCTGTGACTGATTTTTGTTATGCTTATTTTATATTTGTTTTCGAAGACCAATAACCACTATGTAGTAGCTCTGAGTTTGTATTTGGTACGTCATATTTCCTCTTGAAACAAAATGCATGTAGTACTATTTGACATATCGGTACTCGCACAAAGCAATTACATTGATGGTCGCTCCTCAACAGCCTTATTTTTCGTGCTAGTCGATGGCATTACCCAATAGTGTCCTTGGTAGTGTGAGCACAGAGGTGGGGCGTCACAGTTGGGTATCAGAGCCAAACTTCAGAACAACATAGAATATTATGACAGGGATCATTTTCCCAAGTCTCTCTTAGGAATCGTGCCTTAGGATTTAATTCGAGTCTTAGGACTCGTTCTATCCGATTTTCCTTTATGATGCCTTGTTATCAATCAAGTTTGTTTGATATTCATTCTAAGAATAACCTTTTTCCTCTTCTTTCTTTCTTTCTTAAAGAAGAGAAATGGTTAGACTTGGCTGTCCTAGCGCCGGTTAATCCAGTGCTACTCCTCAGGATGGCATATTTATGTCTGTCCAACAGCTTTTGGATCTTCCAAAGAATTCCTAAGCTATCGGACCCACTTCTGAGCCCACTCATCCTAAATCCGGGTTTGCACGTTTGTGCAGTGATTATACCAATTTGGGTGGAAGGTCATTTAAGGGTTCCGAAAGCGTTATAGAAGCCCAAACTCGGCTAAGAACATGCAATCGCATCTTTTCTCGCATGAATCTTGTGGTTCTACATTGAGTCCAAGTGGCTTCTAACATGCTCCAAGGGAGAGCATTAGATTTGTGTGAGCTCTTGATTTCATAAATTATCGGAGCGGATCTTATTTGGGAGCAATTTCAAGAAAGATTCGAGTAAAAGTATATGCCGGAAGCTGAAAATGTAACTTTAGCTTGGCGCTTTATTGACCCTGTTCAAGGTGAATCTTCTGTGATAGACTATGTCACGTCTTTTGAATCTCTCTCTAAACATGGGGTCGAGTTTATTAATACCCCATTGAAGAAAAATAAGAAGTTTATCTATGGGTTGAATAAGAACCTCAAAAAGCCTATACTTCTAAAACTAGAAGTTTCTTTTGATCAACTTGTTGATATCCCTCTTCGAATTGAAGAGGCCGATAAAGAAAGTGATGTTGAAGTTATGGGTGTCAAACAGAACTTCAACAATAATAAGAAGAGGCATATTAAGTTCAAAGGCCCTAATCCCAACAAGAAAGGGAAGCAAGCAACTTCAGTAGCAAAGACTCCTACCCTTAATCGTGGAGAGTGCTACAAATGTGGTTTTAAATACCATTATGCAAATAGGTGTCTGAAACCCCTTTATTGTCGCTATTGCAAAAGTTTAGGTCATCTTATATATTCATGTCCCAAACTTCAAGGTATAAAAGAGAGAAAACTATATGTTGTACAAACTCCTAGTAACACTTTGCTTGGTCAAGGTATTTCTCATTCTATCCTTGATGGCATTATTATATTTCATGATCTTTATATTCGAATTCTTTTTTGTACGGGTGCATATCACTCTTTTATATCAAAAGATCTTGTTGATACTTTTTCTTTAAATGTTATGTGCTTGATGACTTCTTTGAGAATTGCGAATCCGGTTGATGGATCCGCAACACTCGGTTTATTTAGTAAAGATGCCGAGATTATTTTATGTGATTATGCTTTCCGTGTCGGTTTGCATGTTATGCATCACTTAGGCTTCAGAATAACTTTGGGATGGATTGGCTTAATCGTTATGAAGCCCACATCTTATGTCCTGAGAGGATTATACATCTTTGACATCCTCAATCTGTTAAGAGGATTTCCATTGTTCTTAAAGAATCAGATTCCAATTTGGTGGAATCCTTATATTCTCTAAATCCCCTTGATGACGATAATGATGATGAGGAATATGTCATTGTGAAAAATGCGGAATACGGATCTTAAGGCTAGGATTAACACTAAAAGGGGGTGAATAGTGTTTTAAGAAATTACTAAATATTTTTGAATTTTTGTTAATTTGAACACAAATGTAAGCAATATTGAAACACAAATATGATCACAGAATCAAACAAAGATGCAGAAATAAAGTAGAAGCAATAATGGAAAGAACACATCGGATTTTATACTGGTTCGGAGTTACCCTACATCCAGTCCCGCACACAAGTACAGATTTCCTTTCAAAAGCAATTGTACAATTACACCCTCGATTTCAAGGCCATGAGGTACACCTCTCCAGATTCACAATCCTCTGGTAGAGATACTTGATTTCACGGGCAACAAGTTCACCCAATTGATTTCCAAGGCTACAATCACACCTTTTCTCACTTGATTGATTTCACAGGCTATAATCACTCCTTTTCTTTTTTAGTTTATTACAAAGAAGCCTATAACTATGAATAGCACTTAGATCTTGTTGAGATAGTGATAGAGAATCGAACCAGAAATGATCTAGTTAGATTCAATGTTGATTTCGACGGAATAAGGTAAAAATGTGAATAAAGAAATGTGGAAGAAGAAGAGGAGTGAAATTTGAAAAAATATAGTTATAAATTCATTCAAAACTAACCCTATTTATAGTAGAACAAGAGCTATGTCCATTCGTGAAAGGATATGACGAATAAACACTTCCTTTAAAATTCAAAATTTTGAAATAAACTGTTACCATGTCGACATGGGATACATGAGGATGTCGACATGCCTAAGGAAATTTTGGTAATTTGTTTGTCTTTAAAAATAGCTTTCATCTTGTATCAAAACTATTTTAAACTTTATAAATATACTTAGTTATAGTTAAAATACATAAATAAATATAAAGAATAATATTTTGGTATATATAACATTTTACTATAATTTTATATTTAAACTAAGTATAAATATTAAAAGTTTAAATATATTATTATTAAAATATATTTTGAAAACCAAGGACAATTTGATTTTGAACATAAAGATTATTTTGAGGCTAAAAGTATTTAAAACTAGGATAGATGTTTTTGATTCTTTTAAAAGGAAGGTTTTGAAATCATTTTGAAAATAAGATATAATTTTTGTAAAAAATATTTGAATAAAAGGTTAGCGGATACAAAACAATGTTCCACTAGATTTTTCTTAGGTTCCAACCTACTTAGGGTTCCATCCCTTTAACAGACTCGAAGTGGATTACATTCCACGAATAAATTGGATTTTAAGATGCCAGTTCTTTTCTAGGAGTTCTAACAAAATTCCTAATTAAATTACTTATTATTGAAATCTTGAAATCTTGATAATCTTGATACTCATGAGTCTTCAATCTTGATATCTTGAATCTCTATACTGTATAGTCTTCATTCTTGATAATTGCATGGTTAAATCCTGCATATACATATATATCTAAACTATAACGTTAGTATTTATATTTTATAATCTTATTCTAAGGTTGTTGCCATCCAAACCATCATCTCAAGGACTAACAATCTCCCCTTTTTTGATGTTGACAATCTTTGTTTATAAAATATTACTTCTATTCTAATAACTCCTCCTTAATCTATGCCTAACTATCCTATTTTATACTTCTCCCCCTTTGTCATCAATAAAAACTAACTCCAAACTATATAACTCCCCCTTAATCTAATACTCTATGACATGTGATTATAATGATAGTGTTATCATAAATAATCATTAATTAATTCTAAAACTAAAGCTTAGTCCTAAATTACTAACTATCCTAGCTAAGATTCCATATACGATAATACTTATAATAGTGAGAAATCAAATATAATAACACAAATTGTTTATTTGTTTTACTTACATGTGCGTAGAGAATGTAAGTAAAAACATACAACAATAGAAAAGGGAGAAAAGAAACAAGTGTGTGTCTTTGAAAATGGGAGATCTATGAACCGAACAATTTGGGTAGTGGAAACAGAAATTTCCATGTTGTTCGACTAGATTTCCATCCTTGTCAAAGCACACTTCGCCATCGCAAACGACTTTGTCGTCATCTTCAGCATGCTCTTCTTCTATGAATTCTTCTTCTTCTTCTTCCCCGCTTTCCTCTTGCACTTGTTCTCCTGAAGACTCTTCATCAATCAAGATCGGATTAGCGTGACTGTCCATTAGAAATTTTTGCAAATTTCTAAGGATTTTGCCTTGCGGTTCTTGTTCTTTGGCCATTCTAAGTTGCACCACTTGAATTTCAGTAATTAGTTGCAGTGCGTCCTTCAAAGAATCCTCCATTTTCATCACTCGCGCAAGCGTAGTTCATTGAAACGGTCCAGAAGAAGGAGAAGGGAACGAAAAGGTTGAAATTTTGTTTGATTTGGAAGAGGAGGCCATTGTTTAATAGATTTCAAAGTTAGAACAGAGAGAGAACAGAGAGAGTGATCAAAATTTCGAAATAGGAAGAATATATAACCACTTAATTGAATTTTGGTGGGACAAATTTCAACAATAAAAAATCGTTATATTCGACATGGGTAGAGGGGGGATGTCGACATGGTGCTTGATATTTTTACTATTTGATTTATTTTGATTTAATTTTTAATTATACTTTGTTGTTTATATTTTATATTTTAGTTATTGAACAAATACCTGATTCTCTTCTTAATTTAGTAAATACAGACTCATTTAATAGTTTTGTCAAGATATCAGCAATTAGATTCTCAGAATTGATATAATCGAGAGTAATTAATTCCTTACTTATATTATCTCTGAGAAATGATGTCTGATATCAACATGTTTAGTTCGAGCCCGATGAGTAGTATTTTTGGATAAGTTTATTACACTAGTATTATCAAAATAAATTGGTTATTCTGAGATATTTAAACCAAAATCTTTTAAAGTTTGTTGCATATATATTACTTGAGAACAAGCCAAAGCAGCAGAAATATACTTTTCTTTAGCTGTTGATAAAGAAACTGTGGTTTGCTTTTTACTAAACCAGGAAATCAGAGAATACCCCAAAAAGTGACAAGTTCCACTTGTACTTTTTCGGTCTGATTTTCAACTAGCATAACCAGCATCACAGTAAGATATTAAGTCAAAAGAATCATTTTAGGATAAAATAAGCCATAATCAAAGGTGTGTTTAACATATCTTATGATACATTTTACGGATTTTAAGTGGGTCTCTTTAGGTAGGGATTGATATCTTGCACAAAGACAAACACTATCCATGATATCAGGTCTACTAGCAGTGATATAGAGTAGTAATTCAATCATTCCTCTATATAATTTTTGATCTACATCTTTTGAGAGATCTTCTTTACTTAGGTACTCGTTGGTTGCCATGGGAGTGGGTTTTCCACTTGCAGTAGTCAAACCAAATTTACTAACTAGGTCATTAGCATATTTTTCTTGACTAATAAAGATACCATTATCTAATTGTTTTATTTGTAATCCTAGAAAGAAGTTTAATTTACCTATATGACTCATCTCAAACTCTTTTGTCATTATTTTAGAAAATTCTTTATTCATTTCAAAATTAGTTGATTCGAAAATGATATCATCTACATAAACCTGTACTAGTTGAATATCATCTTTATTTCTTTTAATAAAAAGAGTGTTATCTACTTTACCAATTTCAAAGTTTGATTGTAATAAGTAAGATCTTAGTCTATCATATCAGGCTCTAGGAGCTTGTTTTAGACCATATAGAGCTTTCTTAAGTCTGTAAATATGATTTGGTAATTTTTCATTTTCAAAAAGTGGTGGTTGTTCAACATATACTTCCTCTTTTACAAATCCATTTAAAAAGACACTTTTAACATCCATTTGATATAATTTGAAATTATTATGATTTGCGAAAGCAAGTAGAGTCCTTATGGCTTCTAATCTTGCTACGGGAGCAAAGGTTTGATCAAAATCTATTCATTCTTCTTGACAATAACCTTAAGTGACTAACCGGGCTTTATTTCTAACAACCTCTCCTAGTTCATTCATTTTATTTTTATAAACCCATTTAGTTCCAATTATAGTTTTATTTTCAGGTCTAGGAACAAGTTCCCAAACATCATTTCTAGTAAATTGATTTAATTCTTCTTGCATAGCCAAAATCCATGAATCATTGGTTGATGCTTCCTTTGGATTTTGGGTTCAATAGTTGATATAAATGCTACTTTGCTCATTTTACTTAATTGATTTCTCGTTTTAACAACAGATTGATATCTCCTAGTATATTTTTTATAGAATGATCTTTTAAATGTTTAATTCTTTTATTAGGATGATTAGTTTCATTATTAGTTTTAGTTGACTCTTGATTTTGAGCGATTAAATCCTCTTCATCGTTTGTATCTTCAAAAATTTTGAGATTTTCATCAAACGAAACATGCATTATTTCATTGATGGTATTAGTTCTTAAATTAAACACTGTGTACCTTTACTTCTATTAGAATATTCGATAAAGATACCTTTGTCGGATTTAGGTTCAAATTTATCTAAATTATCTTTTGTATTTAACATTTGCTTCCAAAAATTCTAAAATAAGATACCTTAGGTTTCTTTCTGTAAAGAAGTTCATAAGATGTCTTATCAGTTAAAGGTCTAATTAAAGTTCTATTTAAAATATAACAGACGGTAGCAACTGCTTCTGCCCAAAAATACTTTGGTAATTTACTATCTGAAAGCATTGTTCTCGCACATTCTTGAATCGCCCTATTTTTACGTTCTACTACTCCTTTTTTTGTGGAGTTCTTGGAAATGAAAAATTGTGATTTATTCCCTTTTTTTTGCAGAATTCCTCAAACTTTTCATTTTCAAATTTACCACCGTGATCCCTACGAATGGTTAGAATTTTTTAGAGAAAGTTGATTTTGAATCCTTTTGTAAAGTTCTTAAAACATTCAAAAGTATCACTTTTATGTTTCAAAAATATTATCCATGTAAATCTAGAATAATTGTCTACAATTACAAAAACATATTTAATATGATTTATTGACAGAATTTGAGATGGACCAAATAAATCGAGGTGAAGTAATTCAAGAGGTTTTGAAGTTGAAATCATATCTTTTAATTTAAAGGAACTTTTTCTAAGTTTTCCTAATTGACATGCATCACATTGACAATCTACTTTAAAGTTCATTTTAGGGAGACCTCTTACTAGATCTTGTTTTGACAGTCTAGATAAGAGTTTTAAATTCAAATGTCCAAATCTCTTATGTCAAATCCAAGGGTCACTCGTATTTGCCAAAAGACATAAGTAATCATTTGAGACTTTCATACTAAGAAAATAAATATTCTTTTTCCTAATTCCCTCAAATATTATGGTTGAATTATTATCTTTAATGTGACACTTATCTTTTTCAAATTTAATTTTATATCATTTATCGCAAAGTTGACTAATACTTAGCAGATTATGTTTCAGATTTTTAACTAGCAAAACATTAGTAATAATAGAAGTTTCAGAGTTACCGACTTTGCCGATGCCAACCACATATCCTTTTGATTTGTGTCCAAAGTTAACCAGTCCTCCGTCTTTGTATATTATATCATTCAGCATATCTGGATTGACAGTCATGTGTCTAGAGCATCCACTATCGATTATCCATTTATTCTTTTTAATCTACACAATTTGTCCATTGTGAATTGATTCCTCAACACCCATAAAGCATGTTTCCTGCACATCATATAATTTGGGTAGACAACTTGATTTTGAATATTGATTATATGCAGACTCAAAAGACAATGATGATCTGAATATTTCTAAACTAGTACTAACAAGTTTTTCAAACATAGCCATTTTAAAAACTTTTTCAAAAATCATATTATGAAACTTTGAAAACCCTTGCTCTGATACCAAATATGAGAAATGCGGAATATGGATCATAAGGCTAGGATTAACACTAGAGGGGGAGGGGTGAATAGTGTTTTAAGGAATTACTAAATCTTTATGAGTTTTTGTTAATTTGAACACAAACGTATGCAATATTCAGACACCGATATGATCATAGAATCAAAAATAGATGTAGAAATAAAGTACAAGCAGTAAAGGAAAGAAAACACCGGATTTTATACTGGTTCGGAGTTACCCTACATCCAGTCCCATACAAGTACGGATTTCCTTTCAAAATCAATTGCACAATTACACCCTCGATTTCAAGGCCATGAGGTACACCTCTCTAGATTCATAATCCTTTGGGTAGAGATACTTGATTTCACGGGCAACAAGTTCACCCAATTGATTTCCAAGGCTACAATCACACCTTTTCTCATTTGATTGATTTCACAGGCTACAATCACCTTTTCTTGCTTAGTTTATAACAAAGAAGCCTATAACTCTGAATAGCACTGAAATCTTGTTGAGATAGTGATAGAGAATCAAACCAGAAATGATCTAGTTAGATTCAATATTGATTTCGGTAGAGTAATGGTAAAAATGTGTATAAAGAAATATGGAAGAAGAAGAGGAGTGAAATCTGAAAAATATAATATAGTTATAAATTCGTTCAAAACTACTCCTATTTATAGCAGAACAACAGCCATGTCCATTCGTGAAAGGATATGACGAATAGACACTTACTTTGAAATTCAAATTTTTGAAATAAGCTGCTACCATATCAACATGGGGTACTTGTGGATGTCGACATGCCTAAGGAAATTTTGGTAATTTGTTTTTCTTTGAAAATAACTTTCATCTTGTATTAAAACTATTTTAAACTTTATAAGTACTTAATTATAGTTAAAATACATAAATAAATATAGAGAATAATATTTTGGTATATATAAAATTTTACTATAATTTTATATTTAGATCTAAGTGTAAATATTAAAAGTTTAAATATATTATTATTAAAAGATAGTTTAAAAACCAAGGATAATTTGATGTTGAAAATAAAGATTATTTTGGGGCTAAAAGTATTTAAAACGTGGATAGATGTTTTTGATTCTTTTAAAAGGAAGGTTTTGAAATCATTTTGAAAATAAGATATAATTTTTGTAAAAAACATTTGAATAAAAGTTTAGCGGATACAAAACAATGTTCCACTAGATTTTTCGTAGGTTCCATCCTACTTAGGTTTCCATCCCTTTAACAGGCTCGAAGTGGATTCCATTCCATGAATAAATTGGATTTTAAGATGCCAGTGCTTTTCTAGGAGTTTTAACAAAATTCCTAATTAAATTACTTATTATTGAAATCTTGAACGCTTGATAATCTTGATACTCATGAGTGTTCAATCTTGATATCTTGAATCTTTATACTGTACAGTCTTCATTCTTGGTACCTGTATGGTTAAATCCTACGTATGCATATATATCTAAACTATAATGTTAGTATTTATATTTTATAATCTTATTCTAAGGTTGTTGTCATCAAAACCATCATCTCAAGGACTAACAGTCATTTCCTTCATTCACGTTGTTCGTGAATTTCCCGACATATTTGAGCCCATTTTAGGATTACCACCTAAGCGAGCAATTGAGTTTATCTCTACCTATCATTCATCCTCCTTATCATAAGTCCAATAAGGAAAATGAGGAGATGCGTAAACAATTATCCGAATTGAAAACGAAGCAATTTATTCGTTCTAGTTCCTCTCCTTGTGAAGCTTCAGTTATCTTTGTGAAGAAATCCGATGGTACACTTAGGCTTTGCATTGACTATCGCAAGCTTAATGATCTTACCATTAAGAATAAATATCCCTTGCCTCGAATTAATGATCTATTCGATCAACTTAGCAGTGGTAGAGTCTTTTCACAGTTAGACTTAGCAATCGGTTTTCATCGGCTTTGTATTGCAAAGGATAGCATTCCTTTGACGTCATTCCATACTCGTTATGGATCTTATGAATGGCTTGTTATGCCATTTGGTTTAATGAATGCTCTAGCTTATTTCGTTGACCTTATGAACTGAGTTTTCAAAGAATTCATTGATCGATTTGGTATCATCTTTATAGATGATATTCTTGTTTATTCTAAAACCGAGGAAGAGCATGAAAAACATCTTCGAATTGTATTGGAAACTCTTAGGAGCAATAAATTGAAAGAAATTTTTTCTAAATACCACTTTTGGCAATCCCATGTGAAATTTTTAGGGCATATTATTTATCAATCCGGAATTTCCATGGATCCTTCAAAGATTGAAGCGATTCAAAATTGGAAGAACCAGAGAGTGTGATGGAAATTCGTAGTTTTCTTGGATTGGCAGGCTATCACCATCGTTTCATAAAAAACCTTTCTAAAATTTTCATACCTCTTACTAGTTTGACAAAGAAGGGGGTTAAGTACACTTAGTCAGACAAATGTTAAGTTTCTTTTCAGAGATTAAAAGAACTCCTTTCCGATGCTCCTATTCTCGTGATTCTCGAAAAGAACCAAGACTTGATTGTTTATACCGATGTTAGTCATGTTGGTCTGGGAGCCATTCTCATGCAAAGGGAACATGTTATCGCTTATTCTTCTAGGCAATTAAAGCCTGCTGAGACTAGATATGCCACTCACGAATTAGAGCTCGCGGTCATAGTTTTCGCCCTAAGAATTTGGCGTCATTATCTTTTGGGAGAGAAATTTATTCTCTACACCTATCATAAATATTTGAAGTACTTATTTTTTCAAAAGGAACTTAATTTGCATCAACCACGTTGGCTCGAGTCCCTTGCATCGTATGATCTTGATATTCTTTGTACTCCCAGAAAGGGAAAATCGTGTTGCCGATGCTCTTAGTCGAAAGAAACAAGCGGTTATTTCTATGATAATATTCGAGTGGAATGATCTCAAGACTTTGTCCATTTGTGAGATTCAATATCGTGAATCAAATTATGTTCATCTCTTGTATTATGTATCCTTGAGGCTCATCCTTCTCTCTTAGACCACATTCTTGAAGCTCAAAACCATGATCCCGAATTGACTCTTCTTAGCCAAAGTTTTAGGGTTAGAAATATTGAAGATTTGAAAGACTTTGAAATCGATGCTCGTGGCGGCATTTGAAAATTTGGTAGACTTATCGTGCTAAATATTTGTGTTCTTCGTAAAGACATTTTAGAAGATTCTCATCGTTCTAAATTTATAATTCATTCTGGTAGTAGTAAAATGTACGCGGACATGAAGCGGCTTTATTATTGGGATGAAATGAAATCTGATATTGCTAACTTTATTAAGCGCTACATGGCTTGCCAACTTATTAAGACCGAGCATCAAAGGCCAGGTGGGTTATTACAACCTTTGGAAATTCCTGTTCGGAAGTGGGATCACGTCTCCATGGACTTTATTGGTGGTCTTCCCGTTTCTCGTTTAGGTCATGACAGTCTATGGGTGATTGTGGATAGACTCATCAAATCCTCTCATTTTATTCCCGTTTGGTCCAATCGGACCGTACCTCTTTTGGCCAAACTTTATGTCAAAGAAATTGTTAAATTGAATAGAGTTCCTATTGTTAGCAATCGTGGTCCATTGTTTACTAGAGGATTTTGGAAGGGTCTTCAAAAAGCTTTAGGACCGAAGCTTAATTTTAGCACCGCTTATCATCCTCGGTACAATGGACAAATAGAGCGTGTGAATCAAACTCTTGAACATCTTTTTCATGCTTGTGTTCTGGATTTTGGTGGAAGTAGGGAAGATCATATTTCCCTTTTTGAGTTTTCTTATAATAATAGCTTCCAATCTAATATTGGTATGGCACCTTTCAAGGCACTGTACGGAAGGCCATGTCGATCTCCTTCTTGTTGACTTGAGGTCGGTGAGAAGCTAGTTCAAGGTCTAGATTTTATTCGTGATGCCACAGAAAAGATTGACATTATTCGTCATAGGATGAGAGAAGCTCAAAGTAGACAAAAATCCTATGCCGATAACTGAAGAAGGAATTTGGAATTTTATGTGGGGGATTTGGTGTTCATTCGTGTTTCACCTATGAAGGGTGTTGTGCATTTCAGTCGATCAGGAAAGTTGGCACCTCAATATATTGGCTCATTTCCCATCACCAAACAGATTGGTTCCGTGGCTTATCGCCCTTTATTAACGACTCAATTTTATGCTATTCATGACGTTTTCCATGTCTCTCAACTACGGAAATGCCTTAGGGATTCCAATTATGTTCTTGAGCCAGGTGTTATTGAAGAAATTGAAGTTTCTCCTAATTTTATTTATGAGAAACATCCTATTCGAATCATTGCTACGGAATTTAAATGCCTTCGTAATATAGATGTTCCACTTGTGAAAGTTCAATGGTCCTCAAATCATAAGGTTTGCTCTTGGGAATCCAGAGAATTCATCAAGCAAACACATCCATACTTACTCTCTCGTGCTCCTTAAGTTGAACTACTCATTTCAAAATTTCTTCTTTTGTGTTGTTATGCCTTAGTATGGTTGTTACTTTTTATTTTCTTCTTAAGTATTGCGAGGACACGATATCTTTAAGGAGGGGAGTCTATAACAACCCGCATATTTTACTATAATATATTTAAATGTTTTATTTAAATATAGCATCATTAGTAGGATTAAAGTCCGTAATGCTACTTTTTGTAAATGGTCGAATCCGGACTTCAGACCACTTCCAATGAGTCCAAAATGGCGCTTGCGACCTTTTTGAATATAAACATCGATGTGTTTGGAGTTGAGTTCAATTTTGCTAATTTTCTATTAGGCTTTGGGTTTGGGGTTCGGCCCACTAACCCAACAAATTACCGTCCACCTTCCTCTTCATTCATTTTCATTTCCTAACACTCTAAAGCTAAAAGAAAAATGGGGGAAGAGAAAAGAAATCAAAATTCCTAAACCCTGTATTACTAGGAAATATAAGATTCAAGCTCCAAAATTAAAGAGAAGCTTAGGTAAGCATCCTCTTCATCTTCTCCATCTCAATCTCTCTTAATTTTCAGAAATTCCTAAACCCTAACTTAGAAAATATTTGGTTATGAGCTTAGATTGGAGCTTCTTATGTTGAAGTTGAAGAGTGGTTGATCTTTCTGTTGTTTTAAAGCTTCTCATTCGTTGTTTTGGGTTTAAAGGTGAGTTATTGAACTCACATCTATGTCTATACCTTTGATAGTTGTTAGCTATGAATTCCTAATACCTATTTCATGTTCATTTTCTTTTAAATTGAATTGGATTGGTGAATTTTCCAATTTTTGGTATTTTGAAGTCAAAATCTATGATAATCCTACTATGGATGTTTGGACTTGTTGTTTGGAGTGTATTGAATAGCATATAGGGCTGGGTTGTCGCTTGGTATAAATCTCCATCCACCGTTGCTCGTCTGATCGTTTCCGAACCGATTTGGCCATCAATGGCCTAGGCAAAATATGCCATGAGCTTCAGCTCAGACGTTTGATAATAAGCTCAAACATCTAAGGCTATGGAATAAAAATTCTAGATGTTCATCTCAGACGTCTGATCTTACTTCCTAGACGTCTGGGCGATCTAGAAGAAAATTTCCAATCTTTCAGCTCAAACGTCTGGGAAGACCATCAGACGTTTAGAGCTGTTAAATTCAGCCAATTTGCATAATTTTGAGTGGATTTCCGTTTTAATCGATTTTTATTGATCCGGTTGGTTGTTGTCACTTATTATCGACTTTGATGACTTCTTTTTCTGGATTTTTGGGAATATCCTTTTGATAGATTCGATATCGATTTTTATGGATTTAATTCACATTGTCGTATGTGAATTTAGTGTGATTGACTGTTTTTACAATCATTTATGTGATTTGTCACTTTAAAATGCAAAGGTTTCTATACTAGTAGTAAATACTAAAACTCTTTCACAAAAATGATTTCAACACTATTTTTAATGTAAAGCTCGTTTTTAAAACCGTTTTCCAATATATTAGTATATAGAAACCTTTACCTCATGCGTATAAGAAATCTAAGTAAATGACATAGCAAAACAAGTGGTATGAAACGCTTGCGTTTACTTTGTCAGTTAATTCTTGGACTTGTTCGATTGAAAATATTGCGACAATTTTCGAGTGGAAATCTACAATTTTTTTGTAAATATTTAAGTTAAGCCAGTGGTTATGGAACATGAAGCTAAACACATTTATTTACTAGCTTAGTGTAATTGACACTTCTTACTGATCCATGATGACCATTTTGTGATTTAGATTTGCGACCTGCAGTGTCTCTTTGTCCACATGGGGGACTATACCCCATTCTATTGAGCTTTGTCTCATTTTTATTAGCTAGCACCTAGGGTTTTATAGAGTTCAGTTCATCGGGCGTACCGTTATTGTACTACGTCGTTGTTTTAAATTATTTGAGTTTCAGGTTCATCGGGGTACCGTTATTGTACTACATCGTTGTTTCGAATTATTTGAGTTTTAGGTTCATCAGGCGTACCGTTATTGTACTACGTCGTTGTTTCGAATTATTTGAGTTTCATGTTCCTCGGGATTACCGTTATTGTACTAATTGCACCATCTCTATGGTTAGTGACTATGGGATAGTGTTCCGTTTTTTGATACATGTGTTGGTGAGTTTTCATACTCCTGTTTTTATTAGGCCCCTCTTTTATGATATCTGGATTTCTAGTTGATGATTTCTGGAATTTGTGTTTCACCAAATTTTGATGATATGCATTGATAGGCTCTAACAATATTTGTGTTTTGGTGAATAATCTAAAGAATATGATATTCTTTTTGATGTTTGAGAAGATTTGAGATATTATATGATTTTCGTTGTTATCTGATGTATACTTGTCACAATATGGCATTATTATCATACGTTTTTGTCATATCTCTTATCCTATCTCATCTTATATGATATTTATAGCTAGATTGCTATGTTTATTATTTTCTTCTTAAATAATACTCAGGTTGGACCGAGGTGTTTCATGTGCTTCTACTTGACGTCTTATCAGGGACCGTTATTCGTCTTTTGGCTAACTAATTTAGCTTAGTAGTTTTTTCTTTTATACATTCGAGATAGAGACTCCTTGATGTATATATATTCTTTTGTCTAGCACTTGTACCCATTCTTTTGTAATGTAGTGAATCTTGTATGACCACTACTTTGATGTACACTTCTATACATTATGTTCATATCTGATTCCGCCTTAGTGATATGAATATCTGTGATTGATTAATGTTATGCTTATTTTATATTTGTTTTTGAAGACCACATAGCCACTGTGTAGTAGCTTTGAGGTTGTATTTGATATGTCGGATTTCCTCTTGAAACGAAATGCATGTAATACTATTTGACATATCGGTACACGCACAAAGTAATTACACAGTTGGTCGCTCCAAAATAGTCTTATTCTTCGTGCTAGTTGACGGCTTTACCCAGCAGTATCCTTGGCTAGTGTGAGTATAGACATGGGGTGTCACATCTAACATATCAAAATTTCAGACCCAAACTCAAAATAACATCCAAAATAAATTTATAAACCTAATTAACCATATTTTCCTTCGAAAATTCATAATAATCTTTCCATAGCTTGAAAAATTATCAAAATTAAAAACAAACTCCAAATCATGTTTTACATAAGGTAAAAATTTTCCATGAGATTTAAACATCAATATAAATAGGTTTTCCCCTAAAACTATGTATATTCCTTTTTAAAGAACCACGTTTGAACTAAAAATATTGTAAATCAAGCATATCAATGTCTAATACATCATAAAACGAATTTACCCTTAAATTTGAAAATAAATAATTATAAAATAGAGATGTTGTCACTAAATTCACCTTAGGCTGGATAAGAAAATTAAAGATTAACTTAAGACCGATTCTTCTAGCTTGATCCTAAGCTTTAAGTTTGAATTTCCTCTTCTCTTCTTCCTCCTAATGGCTAGCCTTCTCTTTATCTTTTGTTTAAATTTTTACTTATGATAAAAATGGACGAATAGTGTGCTAATGTGAGTACAATGGGGTAATATGTGGCAGCTATTTATTGTAATGCCACTTATGATTTGTTAATTTACACTTAACCATTTATAAGCTCATACATTTTCAAAGCATGGCCTATGAATTTATTAACCAACCTCAATCTCCTTATCACCCTATATTATTCTATTTAATTTTATCTAATTAAATCTCCTGAATAATGTTATCAAATAGGTGTGTTATAGGCTCCTCTCCTTAAAGTATTTGGTCCTCGAAATTCAGTAAGGACTAAATACCGAACATGGCAGTAATGTAACACCCCATATTTTTAGTAAAATTATTTAGGATATTTAATTAGCTAATAAAATAAAATATTATAAAGTGGTTAGTGGATTGAGATTTGTAATTAATAAAGGGTAGTTGTGCCATATTAATATGTAAATCAAAAAGAGATAACATAAATAATAGTATTATAAAATAAGGGAGGGCAAAATGAGAAAAAGGACGAACTTGTACCCTAAACACTTAGGAAACTAAAACACATATTCATTTCATATGTACTCAAGCAAAAATATCCCTAAGGCCGGCCACCATTTTCAAGCTCAAGAGAAGATAAAGCCAGGATTTACAAGAGAAGAAGCAAATCAACTTGTTTAAGATCAAATCTCACATTTTTAATCACAAAACTAAGGTGGATTACTGCATCCCATCTTTCTTATAGTTTTTATTTTTAACGTTAACCTGAAATAATTTTACATGATAATGCCATTTGTTGGATGATTAAAAATTTATATATGCTTGTTGATGATTGATGTATGTTCCTGTAAGTTTTTATGATATATTTGATGTGAAAACCCTAGTAAATGTCATCTAAATGCCTTGAAATTTTAAATGTTGATCAGAAATAATATTTTAGAGATGGGATTCAATTTTCAAAATTCTTATAATTAGTGTGGATTTTATATTGATTTTCTAGTGAAGAAAATGATTATATGGGTTTTAAATTAGGGGTTTTTAGGTTCAAGGAAAATGTTGGAGAAAATTTTAGTTTCAAGGACAAGAAGTTTGCTTTTTTAGGCTGAAAGACAACTTTTAGTGTAAATCACAAAATTATAGTTACAACTATCATTTTTAATTTACATTATAAAGTGTCCTTCATATTAAGAAACAAACTTATTATCCCTGATATTAAATTATTTTGCAACTTCTTCCCCACACCTATTTTCCTGTTTAAATTATTTACGGCTAAATAAATAATTATTTGGGTCTAAAATTTATATATGTTATAAAACATATTGAAAAAGATTTTCTAGAATTTTCATAGGTGTTTTGATGAAAATATAAATTTTTTTAAGGTATGAGACTTAAATGTTTTATATATTTAATTATGGAGAAGGGGTATTTTGTAAAATAAAATCATTGTTTATTTCTGAAAATATTTGCAGCACTTTTTGAAAAGGTATTTAGAAACCAATGGAAATTCGAAAAACAATGGCAGGTTACTTGTAATGTTTTCTCTTTTAAGTGAAAAAAATAACAACGTGATTTTAGCATGTTCCACCACTTTCGGAACATGAGGTTCCGACCAAGAACTTTTACCACCATTGTTTTTGAAACCGACATGCTTGGTATCAAGCTACTTGGTACGTAGTACATTGGATAAAGGCAAAAGAGTACTTCGTCAATATGATAGGTTCCGAAGGTGTCTGAGTATGCCTTGTTTTGAAAATCAAAGGAGTGACAGCTTTGCTTTCGAAGGTTTAGGTTTTGACTCAATTTGCTATCGGCTAGGTTAATTATTTTAAAGGAACGGTTTCGAATTGGTTGCACTCTTTTATTTTTAGTAATGATTTCGAAGGGTCAAAACCCTTAGTTGCCGCCTATATACCTTTCAAAGTAATGGTATCAAAAGGTATACCTAACTTTTAAAATTAGCCACTTCTCCTACGCTTTTGAAGTGGTGGTTTCGACACCATCACTTCTTTAGTAGGAATAGGTTTCGAAAGGAAGGCTTTCAACTTAGATGTTTTATACGATCCTTTTTTCCGATTGAAGTATAACTCAAAGGTTTCGAAAGAGATGATTTAAATGGTTTCGAAAGGTGTTTTTCCACATGTTTCAAACTGATCCCAAGTGCTTTCGAAAGGTTTGAGTTTCTAAAGGTTTGATGCTTTCGAAGCACATTTAAAATGGTTACGAAGGGTTGGTTCCCCAAAGGGTTTCAAAGGAGTCGAAAGTTAGTATTTTCTGATGGTCTCAAAAGGGTTGAAATGGAAGGTTTTCCAAAGGCAATGTTTTAAAGTGTTTTAAGACATGATGCCTAAGGTTTTAATGCTTTCGAAAGGAAGGTTTTCAAAGGTTTTGAAAGGGCTTTAATTATTGTTGTGAAAGGGAAGCTTTGGCCTTTTGGTCTAGATAAATAAAGGGTTTTACTTAGTTTTGAAAGGGATGCTTTCTAAGGTATAGAATGGGGTACTTTCAGTGGAATTGAAAGGGGTACTTTCAAGTTTCAAATATTTTCATCAACTAAGGTATGAATAAAGTATATATATAACATGGTGATTTTGAGTAAAGCATATAGTCTATCTATTTTCCTTATGTAAGTTTGATTTAAAGGTTTTTAAGTCATTTTGAAAAGGTTTTCAATGAAAGTTATGGGAAGGGTCCTAAAGTAAAATGACTCAGATATTAGCATACCAGATGGGACTAGTATAAGGTTGTGCCCTACACATTAGCTATTGGCCCCCACTAATTTTAGACACTAAAATCCCAGTGTGTAGGGGTTTGTCATAGGTAAGACAAAAATTATGATTACACATAGAAGGAAATATATATTTGTATACAGATAGGTTATTGGTGAGCCTGCAAAACCATTAGGATAAGGTGATCCTGGAAGATGATTAAGTTAGGGATAGACCATCCAGAAGAGAAGATTTAACGGATAGTTAAGGATTTACCATCCAGAAGAGAAGTGTCTAACAAATGTTAAATAACTTTGATTATATCATCTGGTAGGCCAGAGTCAGCCAAAGGTTAATAGTTAGCCAAACAAAACTAAAGTGTTTGAACAGATAGTTCTTTTATTACCAAATATTTATCTTTACATAATGATGCTTTAGAGTATTTAACCAGTTTTGGTTACAGGAAAAGATTTGCAAAAGATATATTTTAAAAGGATGTTAGTGAGGGGAAACCTATTCTGCTAAGCGGTGTGGTATTAATTAACATTAATAATCGAGAAGTACAATAATATTCACACCAGGATATATGTCTAATTCGAAGTTTATGTTTTCCCCTTAAACTCTCAGGTGCTCAAAAATTGATTTGAGTAGGCTGAAGGATTAAGGCCTACCAGGTTTTTAGTATGATGACGAATATAGCTACCGGAGGTAAGCATGAGGCTAACAGATAACTATTTAGGAGTTGTAGTTATTTGTTCTGTTGTTATTTCTGTTGTACATGTATTAAGTCAATTATAACCATATGACTCTGATCATCTAAGGGGGCATCTTCATATGTCGCTCTTGGCGTATGTTGTAGTAAGTATATTTTGTCAATTCTTGGGAAACGTATTTTAGATTATGTAGTACGAATATGGAACATCATTTTTGAAATGTAATGGAGAAATGTTGTTTTGAAATTAGTGATTCATTTCGTATTCAAGTGCTTCTGATATTATAGATACCATTAACATAGCCAAATTTAGTCGTCGGAAACTAATACTATAGATGACTGCAATATTTGTAGCGCTTAGTTTTGGGCCTCTAGATAATGGATGTTACATCTTGGTATCAGAACACGGTTTATGAAATACTTTAACTAAAACGATTTTTAAAAAATAATCCTTATCAATTAGAGTTAAGATCGGGGAATGGGATAACGCTATAGTAACATACTTGTATTTGCAATATATAAGTATATGGTATATTGTTAAACTCCTATCTTTGTTAGGCTATTCATTTGTATCTTACGAGGCTTGAATACAGATATGGATGAAAGAAGAAGCAGAGTTAATCTTGGCGGAGACAAAACCACCACAAATAGAAATTCTCGATCGACTATTAGAAGAAGTCAAGGTCTGGCTTATGCTGAGAATGTTGGTGCGATGGTCCCACAAGTGGATATGAGATCCATATATTAGTTTTTCATAAACATAATGCAAGATAGAATTGTAGCTAGAGTTGTTGGAGGGAATGCTGCTGGAGGAGGAGTTTCGGAAGCTCTGATAGTCAACTATTATGCTAACCTGAGCATAGACTATACTAATCTTGGAGGGAAGCCGTTTATTGGAACTGAGTAAGCTATCAAAGTGCAAAACTGGCTACTACATTGGGAAAGTATTTTCACTGAGTTAGGACTCAATAATGAGTAGAAAGATGGCCTGCTTCAATACAGCTTCAGGGAGTTGCTCTGATTTGGTGGAATACTATAACAGCTGGTGTAAATGAGGAGATGATGTCTTGGGCAGAGTTCTAGAGGAGGCCTAAAGAAAGGTTTATGTCGATAATGGCGCAGTCTGTGTTGGTTAGAATGTTTTCTGAACTGGAACAAGGGGAGATGTTTGTTTTAGAATATGCTGAAAGATTTGAGGAGTTAGCCTGATACGGGTATGCCACTGTGGACACAATGATGAAAAGGAATGAGAAGTTTATTAGAGGTTTGAAGCTAGAGTTGGTTAGAGCTACCTTACCGCACATAAGAGATCCATGTCATGCGATAGTGGAAATGGCGTTGAGGCATAAGGAAATGTTAGCTTGCTTGGAAAAGAAGAAAGAGAAGGAGGCCTAGGTTGGGCAGGGCTAAAGAGAATGTTCTTCCATTAGAGAGGCGCATAGAAAGGAGGAGCGGTGAAGAAGGGAAAATCTAAAGTGGTTTGTTATAAGTGCGACAAGAAAGGACATTATGCTCAAGAATGTCGTACTGGAAAAGGAAAAAGGAAAGGAGGTGATTGGAAAGAAGAATACCAGATATTTTAATTGTGATTTGATCGGCCACTACAAGAACTAATGTAAGGAGCCTGCGAAGGATGGAAAGGGCCAAGTTTATGCACTGGAGCCCATAGCTTTGAGGCCAGTGGTGCAGTAGAAGGGAAAGGCTGTTCTGGGAGGCAGCTATAGATTCACGGTATGTTTGTTAGCATTATATTTGATGCCGGTGCATTCCATTCTTATATTTCTCAATGTTTGGTAGATAAGCTTAACTTAGAACCCTCATATTTAGTTACTTCCTTAAGGGTTGCAAATCCGATACGAGGGTCACACTTGGGATGAGGTATGACCACTTAGAGTTTGATTTTTTAGGTCATACTTTTGTTTGTTGTTTACATGTATTTGACTTTGTGGGGTTTGGGATCAATCTTCGGATGGATTGTTTAAGTAAGTATGATGCTAGAATATTTTGTCATGATAGGAAAATATCACGTAGACACCATATTTGTTGCGATCGGATAGTCTATACCGTAGAAAACCCTAGTAGTGAGGTGAACTCTTTATTGGGTATTGTGGAGTTAGAGGATGAGCTGAATTGAGTTTTCATAGTTAGAGAATTCGTTGATGTGTTTGAGCCAGCGATTGAATTATCACTAAAACGAGCCATTGAATTTCAGGTAGATTTTGTGCTTGGAGAAGAACCAGTAAATAGACCACCAAGCAGAATGACACCTATATTGATGAAAGAGCTGAAGGTGCATTTGGTGGATTTGGAAGGCAAGAATTTTATTCGACCGAGTAGTTCACCTGGCGAGCAGCGACACTGTTTACTAAGAAGCCGGATGGATCGTTGAGGCTACTGATCAGTTATCATATGCTAAATGAGAAGACGGTTACTGCAAAAAATGGACTTTTGATAGCACCAACATATAGCGTTTCCATATACCACCTTTGGTACGTAATGCAAGCTAGGGTTCTGATCGCTATTCGACTTGGTAATTTTAGTGTACAATGCTATTCGGTAAAAAGGTAAGATATAAACAAAGTTTAAGTGGGAGATAAAAAAGTATGCATTGTTTCGTCACTTCCTCCCCCAAAAAATATTCTTCATTTCACTTTATCATCTTCTGAAACATCAGCCGCCGTCATCATTACCTCCAGGAACAACGATCGTGTAACCCTAACCACCGTCGTCAACAGTCGATCGATGCTGTAAGCTCTCTTTCGCACAATCGATCCTCAAGCATCTCCGATTTGAAATTTCTTACAAAGAGGGTGGTGTGAAATGATAAAATTTATGCTGGATTATCGTAGCTTTAGATCATCAAATTTGGCCACATCATCATCCCTTAGGAAGTTTGGGAAAGATCTTTTAGCAGAGGTTGTTTTATATGATTCATTAGTTCTCTGGAGATTCAATTGTAGATGTTTGTATAATGACTATAGAAATCTACGTTGTTTAGATAATAGGAAAGCTTAAAGAAAAAGGAGCCGATTTGGACTATCTTTGTGAGATGGAGGAGAAAGATATTGGTTCTTTAATTTTCCATTTGTAACAACCCTGGTTTGGAGATTACCTTTCGACATTGAATTATAATGATAATTATAATTAATATTGTAAATTAAATTAAAATTGGAGAAATTAAATTGTTTATTTGGAATAAATATTGGATTTTGGAATTTAAAATAAGAAAATGAAATTCCAAGCTTTATTCTATTTTGTTTGAAGTGGTAATAAACGGAATATGGGCTTTAAATAATAAAAATGATTTCATTTTAGAGAAAATGCAATAATTATATTAATTATTGTCCAATTGCTTCTTTTAATAATTTTTAAAAGAAGCATGTAATTTCTAAAGGTGGTTATTGAAATAAAAGGTGAAAATTGGGTTAAAAATAAGTTTTGGCTATAAATAATGTTTTGAAATGGTTTGAAATAATTTTCTAAGTGAGAAAATAAATTTTCTAGTATTTTAGAAGTTCAAATCAATGTTTTATTCATTTATTTGAATAAATGGTGTATTTTTGTTAAATAAAGGATTTTAATAATAAAAATGTTTTAAAAATATAAATTTAACTTTTTATATGGTAAGAAATTGTTTATTTTCCAAGTATGCAAATTTTCTTATTTTTCTTTTGTGTAAATAAGAAGAAAATGAATTTTTATTTGTGTATATGTGATATATACACATATTTCTTTGTTAAGTGTTGTTTTTTAAGCCTAAACCATTTTATTTCTTTTCATTTTCAAACCCATCTTAGCCCATTTAGCCATGGCATGGTAAGAAGGAGAAAAAGCAGTTGGTTATACGTTCATTTCTAGTCCTCCTTCTTGTTCCTCCAGCTGAAATAGAAAATAAGAAACCTTTTCACCAATTTTTCAAAACCAAGCTAATTTCTTCAGCGAATTCAAACAACTTCAAATATTTTTACAAATTAGAGATAAATAAAAGTTATAAAACTCCAAATCATACAATTTCATTAACAAATTCCATTTACAGTAAGAAGTTTTCTAATTTTTTCTTTATTTGTTTTGCATGTTTTGCTTTCTAAAAGTTCTCAAGGCTTATAATCTTAAGAAAAGCTTCCTCTTTTCATCAAAAATCAGTACTTTTGCAACAAATTAGCAAGATGAGTTGTATAAACTCACAATCTAGCAAAAAAAATTGCCAAATCTTGAAAATTTTGAAAATTTGCTTCTGTTCGTTGTTTTCCGGTAGTTGAATTTTATCTGTTATGGTCATTTTCTGTTGCTACTTTGAGACCTTGCATCTTGTGATTTCGGCAACAAAATACTTTCGGATTTCTTGCATTGGTAGCTTGCATGTTGAATTACATCTCTGTAAATTTTTATTGAAATTTGAGGGCATTTGCTTTGCTAAACTCAAGCTAGAAAATCAGTTCACGAGCAGGAATCGCCTGGAACAAAAATACGTAGACCAGGTCGACAGCCACTCTCACTGGGTTGACCTGGAGGTCAACCCAGAGGCTCCTAGGTACGATCGACTTAGGTACCAAGGAGGTCGACCTCAAGATCGACCCAGTGGAAGGCAAATTCTTACCTTGTTTCATCGTGTGTTCGTCGTTTTCTTACTTCTTTTGTTCCACTTCTGGTTTGATTTTGTGATGTTTTTTATTGTTTCTGAAGGCCATGATGTCTATCAATAGACTGGCTAAATTTTGGAGATTTAAAAATTCAAATTTTGAATTATTTTGAATTTAAATTCAAATATCGTTTTTAGTGGTTTTCCTTGTTTTTATTCCTTTTCGAGCACGGTTTTCTCCAAATCCTTTTGAAATGATTATTAAAATTAATGGGCATTTCAAAATAATTATTATATAATATTTTCAAGTATTTTCAAGTGTAAAATCTATTTATTCTCTATAATAAGAGAAACGTTGAAATGCGGTTTTTAAATTGATTTTGGAAATTGGTTTTCAAAGCTTGTTCTCCCTAGTAAATTATTTTACATATGAATTACACACTTTTGCACTATTCGAGCGAATGAGAAGGAAAATTAAATGGTTTGGTAAAACACGTTGTATGGGACACATGTATTTATCTTGTCGGTTAATTCCCAACTTGTCTGTTTGATCTTTTTGGCCTTCGGGTCGAGTTTACCGTTGAGATGAGGTAAACTTTTTACTGCTTTAAGTGTGAAATTTACTAGGGTTAGTAAACCATTTAGTGCGACGTGTGGTATGGGACACATGTTAACACTGTTCGGATTCCTATCTGAGAGTTTATGACATATTTGCCATTGCGGCTTGCCAGCATTGGACCTTTGGGTCATGCCATTGCATCGTTTGCCATTGTGGCGTATTTGTATTCGAGACGTTTGCCATTACGGCATTTGCCATTGCGGCATATTTTCCTTGTGGCATATTTGTCATTGTGACGTTTTTGCCTTTGGGTGAGGTACGTATTTGAGATAACAGTACATGGCAAGGCTTCAGCCACATGCACGTGCTACACTTTTGAGATAATTTCTTTGACTATTTTCCTTAGTATATCACCCCTTTTTGGAATTAGACCTTTGAACTGTTCGATATATATTCATGGCGATTACCTTTCAGGAATTTGAACGTTTTGGAATTCTAATTTTGAGATTTGTATTACCTACACTAGCGTTATTGAGATTTACCTTTTGGCATTTACTTGAGATTTTATTCTCCTCTTTGGAGAAACATTTTCCTTATGGCGCGTTTGAGATGGGATCTCTCCCTGCGTATTTTGGGTTTCTGACTTAGCGGGTTTAGGTATTCCCCACTAAAACATATTTGATGTATTATGAATGCCGATGATACGAGGCTCGCTAGTTTTAGCGTTTTATGGGTTGTACTATCTCTTTTGAGATTATATGTTGTATAGTGATACCCTTCATCACATGAAGTAACTGTACACTTTAAATTGTCCCTTATCACTTGGGAATATTATCACTATATCCTTATGCTCGTATTATCGCTTTCCCTTGTAAACTTAATTGTTTAGCTAGACTAACCCATGTTTTTATACTTGGGTTAGACCGAGGTGTTTTATTTAGGTACATTTGGACTTAGCCTATTCTGCTTCCACATGGACTATTCTGATGGCTCTTTTTGTTATAGCTTTTTGTATAGTACTTTTAGTTGCTACTCTGATATGTATATTCTTTTGACTCGCTTGTATATTGTGGTTTCTGTACCACTTGACGTGTACCATTTTGTATACTCTGTGATGTATCTGTATATGTATATATATGTGTGATCTGTTGTTCTATGATGTGTTTTGCATTCGAGTTGTTATAATTTGTTCTGATAGATCCTATAGCCACATATGGCTTGGTGTTGTGTTTTTATTGAATATGTCAATCCACTTGAGTTAGAAAAAAATATGGCATTAATCGACATATTCAATAGGTATTTAAGATAAGGCTATAGATGATCGCTCATAATCATCATTATTCTCCACATTCGCAGATGGTATTACCCAGTAATACTCTTTGTTAATCGGGATGGGGCTTCACATCTTGGTATTAGAGCTGGGTTTAGAACAAAATATGATAAACATAGAACAGAAACACAAATTACGGTACATCTAAGTGTTATACAAGTGTTACGAATCCGTTTATCCTCGTGCCTTTGACTTTTTCATGTCCTTTGGGGTAGATAGATGTTTGGGAATATGTCTAGGAATGCATTTTAATTCTGTAATATTCCTTATTGAATTAATGATATCTACCCTGTGAATAATCTTTACCTTATCTTAACTTTCAGTTAGTGGCTGGAAGTGGCAGAGGACGACGCTCGGATGCTGGGCAATCCAGCGGCTTGCATCCGGACAGTGTTTATATGTCTACTGACTAGTTTATGGAGTTATTTAGGAGCACTCGGCCTCCAACTCCTACTTAAGCATCTCCTCCGGGCAAGTCTGCCTTTGCGCACTTATTCAGTGATTTCTCTCATCTTGGAGGAAAACCGTTCAAAGGCTCCGAGTTCATTCTTGAGGTCCAAGCTTGGATCCGTACGCACGAGAACATCTTCTCTCTCATGGATCTTTCTAACCACGATAGAGTTCTCATAGTGTCTAGTATGTTGCAAGAGCATTCCCTTGATAGGTACGAGCTTCTCATAGTCGAGCTCGATAAGTCTACTCTTTCTTGGACTCAGTTTCGGGAATGATTCGAGCTTAATTTTATTCCTAAATTTGAAAAAGCTTTATTGGCCCGTTGCTTCCTTGAATTGAAGCAAGGGAAGGCATCCGTCTCGGATATGTTTCATCATTCGTGGCCTTATCTAAGTATGGTCTTGAATACATTAGCACTCCATATAAGAAGAATCTGAAGTTTGTCTCTGGTTTTAGGAAGTATCTCAAGAAGTCTTTAATGCTCCAGCTCAAGCTTTCTTTCGAGGAGTTGGTTGGCTTGGCACTTCATCTCGAAGCCGTCTAGAAGGAGTGCGAGATAAGGTTGAGGTTTGCAAGAACCCCAATAAGAAGAAGTTCCCATTTTAGAAGCCAAAGTTTTTCCCTTCCAAGAAAAAGAAGCCCGTTTGTTTTGGTCCTAGTTCTCGGCCTAGTGGAACATCTCCTAATTGGAAGAGGTGTTTCAATTGTGATTTTTTGACCACATGATTTATGATTTTTCTAAGCCTTTCTTCTATCGTTATTGCAAGAAGGAGGCCACTATCTTGCCAGTTGTCCCATTGCTCCTAGTAATAGCCAGTCTGGCAAGCTGAATATAGTAGATAATTTTCAAGGATCTTCATAGCGTAGAGGTACATCTCCATCTATCGTTGAAGGCTCTATTTTATTCCATGATCGTTCTATTCGAGTTCTCTTCAATACGGGTGCATCGCATTCATTCCTATGAAAGAGCTTGTTGATGCTATTTCTTTAGATATTTCATGCCTTGTTACTTTATTAAAGATTGCAAATCCTATCGGGGAATCCGCAACTCTTAGCATACTTTGTGAGGATGTTGAGATTGTTTTATATGGATTTTCTTTTTGTGCGAATCTGCACGTTATTTCTTATTTGGATTTTGATATGATTTTGGGTATGGACTGGCTAGTGTGACACGATGCTAGGATTATTTGTTCTGAGAGAGTTCATATATTCGACATCCAGATTCGTCTTCTCTACTATCACTTATTCTTTGGAATGTGGAAAATTCCAAAATGGCTTTATATTCTCTAGACTCACGAGATGATGATGATATATCTCATATACATGTTGTTTGTGATTTCTCTAATGTATTTGAGCCTATTTCGGGTTTGCCACCCAAGCGGGCGATCGAGTTTCGAATTGATCTCATTCCGGACACGTAGCCAGTTAGTCGTCCTCCTACGAGGATGCTTATAAAGGAAAATGAAGAACTCAAGAAGAAGCTTTTAGAGCTTGAGTCTAAGCAGTTGATTCAATCTAGTTTTTCACCGTGGTGTGCCGCGGTCGTCTTCATGAATAAATCCAACGGAACTCTTAGGCTTTGCATCGACTATCACAAGCTTAATAAGCTGACCATCAAGAATAGGTATCCGTTTCCTAGGTCGACGATATGTTCGGTCAATTGAGTAGTGCTAAGGTGTTCTCTCAATTCGACCTCGCCACTGGTTTTCATCAGCCCCGAGTTATGGAAGATAACATTCCTCTTACAGCTTTTCGCATTCGATATGGATCTTATGAGTGGCTTATTATACCGCTCGGTTTGATGAACCCTCCTGATTTCTTTATCGATCTTATGAATCGAGTATTCTGGGAATATCTGGATAAGTTCATCCATGGGTTCATTGACGACATTCTTGTTTATTCGAAGTCTAAAGCCGAGCATGCTAATCAACTGAGGATTATCTTGAGTACTCTTCGTCACCATCACCTTAAAGCCAAATTGTCTAAGTGCCACTTTTGGGAGAATAAAGTGAAGTTCTTAGGCTACATTATTTCTTCCGAAGGCATTTCCATCGATCCTCGAAGATCGAAGCCATCCAGAATTGGAATAGGCCTGAGAATGTTTATGAGATTCGCAATTTCCTTGGATTGGCAGGTTACTACCATCGATTCATTAAGCATTTTTCCCATATTGTGCTTCCCCTTACCAGGCTTACTCAGAAAGGAATTCGATTTATTTGGTCCGATAAGTGTGAAGCTTCTTTTCAATAGTTGAAGGAGCTTCTCGCTAATGCTCCTATTCTTGTGGTTCCTGAAGGGAATCAAGATCTTATTATCTATATCGATGCTACTCATTATGGCCTCGGTGTCATGCTTATGAAGAAGGATCGGGTAGTTGCTTATGCTTCTAGGCAAATGCGATTAAATGAAATTCGCTATGCCACTCGTGACCTCGAGTTAGCCGCCATTGTCTTCGCCTTGAGGATTTGGTGACACTATTCAGAAGGTGGGCACTTCATTCTCTATACCGATCGTAAGTCCTTGAAATATATGTTCACTCAGAAGGAGCTCAATATGAGGCAACAATATTGGCTCGAGTTCCTTGCCTACTATGACTTCGATATCCAGTATACGCTGGTAAGGGTAATCGTGTTGTTGATGCGCTTGGTCGCAAACATTTAGCCATTGTTTCTATGATGCTAGCCGAGTGGGATGTTCTAGAGAACTTATCCCTTTGTGATATTCATAATCGAGCTCCATCTTCTAATTCTCCTATTTTATTATTCAGTTTGGAAGCTCGACCTGGTTTATTGGATCGTATTGTCGCTGCTCAGCGGCGTGATCCCGAGCTTGTGCACCTTATTCAAATTTGTGAGTCTGAATCCCATGATGAGGAGTTACAGGATTTCAACCTTGATTCTTATGGGTGTCTTCGTAAGAAGAACCGTCTTGCCGTGCCTTCTAATTCTGCCCTTAGGCGTGACACTCTCGATGAATATCATCATTCCAAGTATACCATTCATCTCGGTAGTAGGAAAAGGTATGCCAATATGCATCGCCTTTATTATTGGAAAGGCATAAAGCGCGACGTGGCGAGTTATGTGAGTATTTGCATGACTTGTCAACTTATCAAAGCCGAACATCAACGTCCTTATTGTCTCCTTCATCCTCTGGAGATTCCATTGTGGAAATGCGATTAGATTTCCATGGATTTTATTGACGGCCTACCTCATTCGAGATCGGGCCATTCTAGCATTTGGGTTATTATTCATCGCCTCACCAAATCAGCTCATTTCATTCATGTTAATCCTAACAAGAATGCTTCTCATTTGGCTAAGTTATATATCAAGGAAATCATGAGACTTCACAGTGTTCCTAGTCTGATTGTGTGTGACCGTGATCCGCTTTTCACGAGTCATTTCTGACAGAGTCTTCAGCAAATTTTGGGAACAAAGCTTAATTTCAACATGGCATATCATCTGCAGTCTGATAGGCAGACTAAACGCGTGAATCATATTCTTGGGGATCTTCGTCGTACTTGTATTCTAGATTTTGGTGGTAGTCGAGAGGATCACCTACCTCTTGTAGAATTCTCCTACAACAATAGTTTCTAGTCTAGTGTCGATAAGGCTCCTTTTGAAGCGCTATACGGAAGGCCATGTCGATCACCTTAATGTTGGTTGGAATCTGGAGAGAAGTTTATTCTTAGCCCAGATTCTATTCGTGATTTATCTGAGAAGATTATTCTTATTCGTCAAAGAATGAAAGAGGTACAGAGTTGCAAGAAATCCTATGCGGACAATCATAGGAAGCCTCTTGAGTTCTCTGTTGATGATTTCGTTTTCATTCGTTTTTCTCCTCTGAAATGGGTTACGCGCTTCATTTCGACTGGGAAATTAGCTCCACGCTTTATGGGACCATTTCCTATTACTGAACGTATAGGCCCTGTGGTTTATAGAATTTCACTTCCAACTCATCTACCTAGCATTCATGATGTGTTTCACGTCTCTCAGCTTTAGAAGTGTCTTCGAGAGTCGGATTCTGTTATTGATTCCCCTAATTTGCAAGAGCTTGAGATCTCACCAGACCTCTGCCTTTTCGCATACTTGCTTCGGTGATGAGTCGCCTTTGAAATAAGGACGTGCTACTCATTAAAGTTCAATGGTCCACTTATTCTAATGACCGCACTTGGGAAACCAGAGAGTATCTAGCATTCATATCCCGGTTTTCTATCTTCGTATAGCAATGGTGAGAATATATCTTTATCTCAAGCTTATTTTATTTTCTTTTGAGTGATGAAATTAAATAGTTGAATACAAATTCTTCTCTAGGAATTGCGAGGACACAATTTTGTTAACAGGAGGAGTCTATAACAACTCTGGTTTGGAGATTACCTTTAAATATTTAATTATAATAATAATTATAATTTAATATTGTAATTAAATTAAAATGGGAGAAATTAAATTATTTATTTGGAATAAACAATGGATTTTGGAATTAAAATGAGAAAATGAAATTCCAAGCTTTATTCCAATCTGCTTGGAGTGGTAATAAATATAATATGTGCTTTAAATAAAAAATATATTTCATTTTATAGAAAATGCAATAATTATATTAATTGTTGTCCAATTGCTTCTTTTAAAAATTTTGTTAAAGAAGTATGTAATTTTTAAAGGTAGTTATTGAAATAAATGGTGAAAATGGGGTTAAAATACTTTTTGGCTACAAAAAATGTTTTGAAATGGTTTGAAATATTTTTCTAAGTGAGAAAATAAATTTTGTGGAATTTTAGAAGTTAAAAACAATGTTTTATTCATTTATTTGAGTAAATGGTGTATTTTTTTTAAATAAAGGATTTTAATAATAAAAATGTTTTCAAAATATAAATTAATCTTTTTATATGGTAAGAAATGTTTTATTTTAAAAGTATTCAAATTTTCTTATTTTTCTATTGGTAAATAAGAAGAAAATGAATTTTATTTGTGTATATGTGATATATACACATATTTCTTTATTAAGTGTTGTTATTTTAGGCTAAATCATTTTATTTATTTTTTATTTTCAAACTCATATTAGCCCATTTAGCCTTGGCCTGGTACGAAGGAGAAAAAGGAGTTGGCTATACGTTCATTTCCAGTCCTCCTTCTTCTTCCTCCAGGTGAAATATAAAATAAAAAATCATTTCACCAAATTTTCAAAACCAAGCTAATTTCTTCGGCAAATTCAAAAAATTCAAATAGTTTTTCAAGTTAGAGATAAATAAAAGGTTTACAACTTCAAATCATACAATTTCAACGCCAAATTCCTTTTACAGTAAGAATTTCTCTAACTTTACTGTATTTGTTTTGCATGTTCTGTAATTGCTTTCTACAGGTTCTCAAGGCTTATAATCTCAAGAGAAGCTTCCTATTTTCATCAAAAATCTGAGCTTTTGCAACAAATCAACAAGGTGAGTTATATAAACTCATAATCTAGCAAAACAAAAGTGCTAAAGCATGAAAATTTTGAAAATTTGCTTATGTTCGTTGTTTTTCTTGTAGTTGAATTTTCTCTATTATGGTCAGTTTCTGTTGCTACTTTGAGACTTTGTATCTTGTGATTCCGGTAATGAAATGCTGCCGCATTTCTTACATTTGGTAGCTTACATGTTGAATTACATCTCTGTACATTTTTGTTGAAACATAGGTCATTTGCTATGCTAAAATCAAGCTAGAAAATCAGTTCACGAGCAGGATTCGCCTGGAACAAAAATATGTAGACCAAGTCGATAGCTACCCTCCCTGGTTTGACCTGGAGCTCGACCCAGAGACTCCTAGGTCAACCATACGATTGAAGTAGGGAACAAGGAGGTCGACCTCCAGGTCGACCTCAAGGTCGACCTGGTGGAAGGCAAATTCTTGCCTTGTTTCATCGTGTGCTTGTCGTTTTCTTGCTTCTTTTGTTCCACTTCTGGATTTTGTGATGTTCTTGATTTTTTTCTGAAGGCCATGATGTATATCAATAGATTAGCCAAATATTGGAGACTTAAAAATTCAAATTTTGAATTATTTTGAATTTTAGTTGAATTTAAATTCGAATATCGGTTTGAGTGGTTTTCCTTGATTTTATTTGTTTTCGAGCACGGTTTTCGCCAAATATTTTTGAAATGATATTTAAAATTAATGGGCATTTCAAAATAATTATTATATAATATTTTAAAGTATTTTCAAGTGTAAAATTTATTTATTCTCTATAGTAAGAGAAATGTTCAAATACGATTTCAAATTGATTTCGGAAATTAGTTTTCAAAGCTTGTTTTACCATGTAAATTATCATATATATAAATTGCATATTTTTGCACTATTCGAGCGAATGAGAAGGAGAATTAAACGGTTTGGTAAAATATGTGCTATGGGACATGTGCGTTTATGTTATGGTTAATTATCAATTTATTCGTTTGATCGTTTTGACCTTCGGGTCGAGTTTACCGATGAGATAAGGTAAACATTTTACTACTTTGAGTGTGAAATTTACTAGCGGTTAGTAAACCATTTAGTGCGAACATGTGGTATGGGATACATGTTAACACTATTCGAGTTCCTATCCGAGAGTTTGTGACACATGTGCCATTGCGGCATGCCAGTACTAGACCTTTGGGTCATTGTCATTGCGGCGTTTGCCATTGCAGCGTATTTGCCTTCGAGACGTTTGCCATTGCGGAATTTGCCATTGCGGCGTATTTGTCATTATGGCATATTTGTCATTGTGATGTTTTACCTTCGGGCGAGGTACCTATTTGAGATAACAGTACTTGGCAAGGCTTCGGCCACATGCACGTGTTAAATTTTTGAGATGATTTCTTTGACTATTTTCCCTAGTATATCGCCCCTTTTCAGAATTGGTCCTTTGAACTATTCGATATATATTTTCGATGATTACCATTTGGGAATTTGAACTCTTAGGAGTTCTATTTTTGAGATTTGTATTGCCTACTCTGGCGTTATTGAGGTTTGCCTTTTGGCATTTACTTGAGTTTTTATTCTCTTCTTTGGAGATATATTTTCCTTATGGTGCGTTTGAGATGGATCTCTTTATGCAGATTTTGGGTTGCCGATTTGGCGAGTTTAGGTTTTCCTTCTAAACCATATTTGATGTATTATGAATGCCAATGATATTAGGCTTGCTACTTTTAGTGTTTTATGTGTTATATTATCTCTTTTGAGATTATATGTTGTGTAGTGATACACATCATTACATGAAGTAAACACTTTAAATTGTCCCTTCTCACTTGGAAATATTATCACTTTATCCTTATAGTCATATTATCGCTTATCCTTATAAATTGATTTATTTAGTTAGACTGACCCGTGTATTTATACTTGGTGTTTCAGGTTAGGTACATTTGGACCTAGCATATTCTGCTTTTGCATGGACTATTCTGCTAACTCTTTTTACGATAGCTTTTTGTGTAGTCATTTTTGTTTGCTACTCTGATATGTATATTCTTTTGAATCACTTGTATATTGTGGTTGTTATACCATTTGACATATAACATTTTGTATACTCTGTGATGAGTGTGTGTGTGTTTATGATGATCTGTAGTTCTGTGATGCGTTTTGCATTCGAGGTGTTGTATTTTGTCTTGATAGATCCAATAGTTACCTATGGCATTGTATTAAGTATTTATTGGATATATCGATCTACTTGAGTTAGAAAAAAATATATGGCATTTGTCGACATATTCTATAGGACAATGATATAGATGGTCGCTTCTAACCAACCGTATTCTCCGTATTAGCAGACGGTATTACCCTGTAATAGTCTTTGTTAATGTGGATCTCGGGGTGGGGCTTCACACCATTCTAATGGCGGAAAGGTATGTCTTTACAATTTTTAAAGGATATCATACTGGCATTCATTATTGTTGGTACCTATTTGGCCTTTATTTGGGAAGTTGATAAAACAATGTCTGAAATATTTCCCAGACCTCAATTTTTCTGCCAATGTGAGTCCGATTACCAAAACTGTCCTCAAGGTACCTTGCCACTTCTTTATGTATTAGATTCATGATTTGCATCCATTAATATGCTAATCATTGCCATTATTTTTCCCCTAGGTGGATTAGCTTATAAGCCCTAATTTTACATGGAAGGACCGTTACCACGGTATTGCTGAACGCTGGCTTATATTTGTTGAGGTCAATATACTCAATATAGTTTGTAGTGTACTTCTACTGAAAATAAACTTTACTTAAAACTGATGAATGTGCTTCATTTACTCTTTTGTTTATACTTCCTAATCATTTACCACATATATGCGAGTGATTTTTCCTTCTATTTATTTTGGACAAGATTTTGAAAATGACAACATTTACCACAATGAGCTGTTTATACTGACCAAAAATGGCTATGGGAGAACCTCAAAAGATTTCTTTTACTGCACCCATTTTTGAACCTCATCCACCCCAATATTATATTCGTGCTGTTTCAGAATCTTTACTGCATGTAGAGTCCATTTACACAATATCATTCCATAATTTGACATTGCCTGAGGTTTATCTTTTATATGGTTACCTGGTTTTTTTTACACTATTTGATTTTTTATGTACGTTTGTTCTATGCTAATGTTTACATTATCATTTTCAGACACAAATTTCACATATTGAACTTCTAGATCTGAAATCTCCTCCTGCGACTTGTTTTGGAAATGAGGCTTATGAGCAACTTTATAGGTTTTCATATTTCAATCCAATTCAAATGCAGGTTGGTTTCTCTAGTGACTGACCAAATGCTCATTGAGTTTTATCGTGTTAGATTGAGACGACTAGTGACTTCACACCAGATCTTAATGCACTATTGTCGGCTGATATTATCATTTCCACACCAGAAGTGGGAGGGGATTAGTGACGCAGCGGATAATTCGAAATAAACTTCAATCGATGGATTGTAGCAATCGGTGAGTTGAAGATACCAAAATGCCCAAGTTCGTTGATCCAAAGATACCGAACTCTAGCTATCTCAAACACGTTGATAGCGCACTATACCGTGTTCAAAGATCTACGATTCTTCGCACGTTGATCTAGCGCACTAGATTCCGTGAATCGGCTTCAACAAACGTGGATTCGAGCGCACTCGAACGACGTAAGTGGAGATAGGAGATTACACTCAACTACCAATTGGTATGAAAGCACAAAGCTAACAAAAGAGAAATTTTATTCAAAATCAACAACCTCAAAAATTACAACACACACGCTATTTATAGAGAATTTCAACTCAACGCAACAAGCAACACCCAACTCTTAGGTCGGCACCGACTCACGACCCAACTTAGGTCGTGACCGACTTAACACTATACGACTCATCTCCTTACAACAAAACAATAGGCAAACGACTTACGCAAGGTCGTTACCGACCTAACTAACTCCAGATACACGACTCAACATAGTAACACACCTGACCGGCTCAAAAGTATACGACTCAACAAGCCCAGCCTTATGGCCACACCTCCGACTCAAGAAAACAATTAACGACTCAACTTGCCAAGCGACTCACGACTCAACCGACTCATCAACTGACCGACTCAACACTCATACGACTCAAGCTTCCCAGTTCCTTGCCGCATGACTCAGTTAGGTCGTGGCTGCTTCCTCTCTTGTTAAGTCGTAGCCGACTTAGGCTCTTAACTCGTGCTTCATTAACTCGTAACTCGGCTTCACTAGCTCGTAGCTCTTTCTCCTTAGGTCGGTCCCGACTCATGACCGCCTCCAGCTCCTTCTCAGTGACTCGTGCCTTTTCTTCCTGTGTTTCATTGAGTCGTGGACGGTCCAAAAGTTCTCCCTTAGGTCGGAAACGACCTATAGCCAACTCCTTAAGTCGTGAACGACTTATCTTAACTCGTAGGCTTTTCTCCCGTGAGCCTTTAAGTCGGAAACGACTCATAAGTACTATCCTAGTTCGTGAATGATTCATTCCTTTGGCCTGATCTGCATCATCCTCCCCTGGTTGACAGAAATTCGACCTCGAATTTGTAAATTTTTCCTCAACAATCTCACCTCCATGATATGGAATTAAATGTTTGATGTTAAAAACATCAGAAGTATAAACATCATTCGGTAACTTTAATCGATAAGCATTCTCATTAATTTTCTTCAAAACTTCAACTGGACCAATTTTTCGCGCTTTCAACTTGTTATAAGCACCCACCGGAAAACGATCCTTTGTCAATACAGCATAAACCAAATCACCTTCTTTAAATTCAACATTTCGACGTTTCAAATCTGCAGACTTCTTATACTTCTCATTCGATTTCTCCAACCGTTCCTGAATGATTTTATGACATTCAGTCAGCTCATCAACAAAATCAGTAGCTCGTTTAACTGTTCTCTTTGACTGTGGTACAACTGCTAAATCCAATGGCCCCCTGGGTAAATTTGAATAAATAATCTGAAACGGACTGAATCCTGTGCTTCGATTTACTGCATGATTATGAGCAAATTCTGCCTGGCATAGTTTCATGTCCCAACTTCTCAAATTATCCTGTACAAGACATCGCAACAAATTTCCCAATGACCTGTTAACAACTTCTGTCTGCCCATCGGTTTGTGGATGATAAGCACTGCTAAACTTCAGTTTCGTTCCCACCATCTTCCACAAACTCAACCAAAAGTGACTCAGAAAACGAGTATCTCGGTCAGAAACAATAGATTCTGGTAAACCATGAAGTCGATAAATCTCCTTGAAAAATAGCTGTGCGACTCGAACTGCATCTGCTGTCTTCTTGCAAGCAACAAAATGTGCCATCTTTGAAAACCTGTCCACCACAACAAATATCGAATCATTTCCCCTTTGAGTTCTCGGCAAACCCAAAACGAAATCCATGCTGATATCAACCCATGGCTTAGATGGTACTGGTAACGGCATATACAACCCTGCATTCGTTGCTGTCCCTTTTGAAACTTGGCAAATATGACATCGCTCCACGAATCTTTCAACCTCTTTCCTCATCGACGGCCAAAAGTAAGACTGTGAAATCAACTGCAAAGTACGATCACGGCCCACATGTCCTTCCTCGTGCAATTCTTTCACAATTTTCATCCTCAAACTACAATCCGGAATACATAAACGATTTCCTTTAAACAGAAAACCATCAACCAACATAAATTCATCCGCACTTCCATCCTTCACTTTCTCAACATATTTCACAAAGTAAGGATCCTTTTCAATCATCTCTGGTAGTAATTCAAACCCCGTTACTTCAACCTTCATTGTCGTTAGTAAATGACTCCTCCTACTCAAAGCATCAGCTACTCGATTTGTCACCCCTGATTTGTGCTTAACGACAAAAGTAAACTGCTGCAGATAAGTAATCCATGATGCATGTCTCGCAGAAATTTTATCTTGCCCCTGTAAATGTTTCAAAGCTTCGTGATCAGTGTACAGAACAAATTCCTTCTGAAATAAGTAATGTCTCCAATGCTTAACAGCCTGAACAACAGCATAAAATTCAACGTCATATGTACTGTATCTCATCTTTGCCCCTGACAATTTTTCGCTGAAATAAGCAACTGGCTTCCCATTCTGACTCAGAACTCCTCCAATACCCACCTTCGAAGCATCAGTGTGTAATTCAAACAATAACTGAAAATTTGGTAAAACAAGAATTGGTGCAGACGTCAACAATTCCTTAATCTTCTCAAATGCAACCCCCGCTTCCTCTGACCACACAAACTGCTTCCCCTTCATGCAATCAGTAACTGGAGCCATCACGCTACTGAAGTGTGGTATGAACCTTCGGTAGAATGACGCTAGCCCATGAAAACTTCTCACTTCTGTAATTGTCTTTGGTTGTGGCCAATTCCTGACTGCTTCAACTTTGCTTTGGTCAACTTGAATACCTTTCCCTGAAACAACATAACCCAGGAATAAAACACTAGGTGTCATAAACACACATTTCTTTGTAGCAGCATAAAATTGTTCTTCACGAAGAATAAGCAACACTTCCCTCAAATGTAGAACATGTTCCTCCGTACTCCTGCTATAAATCAAAATATCATCGAAATAAACCACGACGAACTTTCCAATGAGTGGTCTAAAAATTTGATTCATCACCCGCATGAATGTACTAGGTGCATTAGACAAACCAAATGGCATAACCAACCATTCGTACAACCCCTCTCTAGTTTTGAAAGCTGTCTTCCATTCGTCTCCAGGTCTGATACGAATTTGATGATAACCACTCTTCAAATCAATCTTTGAAAATATAGTTGCCCCACTCAACTGATCCAACAAATCATCCAACCTTGGCATAGGAAATCTGTAACGTACAGTGATCTTATTCAAAGCTCTACTATCAGTGCACATCCTCCAAGTTCCGTCCTTCTTGGGTACCAACAATGCTGGCACAGCACATGGACTCAAACTTTCCTGAATACGACCCTGTTCAAGCAACTCTTCCACCTGCCTTCTCAATTCCTCATGTTCCTTCGGACTCATACGATAATGTGGTCGATGTGGTAACACTGCCCCCGGAACAAGATCAATCTGATGCTGAATGTCTCTAAGTGGTGGTAACTCCTTTGGCAACTCCTCTGGACAGACATCTTCAAACTCTTCCAAAACTGGCTTTGCTTCTTCGGGAATCTCAACTTCTTCACTACTCTCTCTCCCAATCAACAAAAACACTTCCGGTTCTTCCTCCACTTCTTTAACAAACTCCTTCAAAGTCAACAGAGTTTTCAATTCTTCAATCTCCTCCAGTTTGTTCTCCTTCTGCTGTTGCTTCTTAGGAACCAAAGTGATTTTAGTACCCTCGAACATGAAACTGTAACTGTTGGCACGACCGTCATGCTGAACTGCTCTATCAAACTGCCATGGCCTGCCCAATAACAAGTGACAAACATCCATGTCCACAACATCACACCAAATTTCATCTTTGTACTTCTTCCCAATCGAAAAATTAACACAAGCCCTTCGACACACTTTTACTTCACCTCCCTTCCTTAACCATGCTAGCTTATATGGTTTAGGATGCTTCTCGGTCTTCAAGTTCAACTTTCTCACTGCTTCTGTAGAAATAATATTATCACAACTTCCTGCATCAATAACAAACTTGCAGACCTTTCCCAGAATAGTACATGTCGATTGGAAAATATTGCTTCTCAGCCAACTACAATCCTCCTCTTGCTTTGGTGTCAAACAACTTCTCCTCATCATAAGATTACATCCTTCATCTCCCGACACTTCTTCTTCCTCCTCAACATAAGGTACATTTGAATACTCTGCCTCCTCACCATCATCTGCCTCAACCTCTGCAACCATGGTTCTCTTCTTCGGCTTCGGACATTCGTTGCTTTTGTGACCCAACTCCTGACAATTATAACATTTGAAAACACTACTAGCCTTCGCTTTCTCTGCCTCCTTCACCACTGGCTTTGTAACAGGTTTAGGAACACTAGAACTTCCGCCAACGCCCCTTGCTTGATTATTGGAATTAGTAAACACACCACCTCCACGCCTTCCTTGTTTCTCCCAAGCTAACGCTTTCTGATGTGCCTCTGCTACTGATCTAGGATCAAACATATTAACCATATCTTGGATCTGCATTCTCAAGCCCCCAATGAATCTAGCAGTTAGCTGTTCTTCTGTTTCCATGATATCATTCCTGGCAATGAGTTGGTAAAATTCATCAGCATAATCACTAACAGACTTTGTCCCCTGCCTCAGATTCTGCAACCTTTGGTACATAAGTGACTGGTAGTTGTAAGGTAAGAAAGTAGATCTCATCAACTTTTTCATCTTCTCCCAAGATTCTATCTTTGACTTCCCCATTCGTTCTCGAGTAAGTTTAGTTTGCTGCCACCATGCCAATGCTCTTCCCCTCAGCCTTGTAGCAACTAACTTCACCCTTCTATTCTCCGGCACCTCCTTGAAATCAAAGATTTCCTCCACATTAGACAACCAATCTAAAAACTCCTCAGCAACCATTCCGCCTTTAAATTCTGGAATTTCCATTTTCATACCCGACTCCCAACGACGATCATCCTCCACATCACGGTAAGAATTTCGAATTTGGTCTCGATCTCTATAAGGAATACTTGCTCTATCACCCTCTTCAACAAAATCAAAGGTACGCCTACATCGATCTCGACTAACATCATCCCTTCTCTCATGCATGCTTCTTTGACTATGTCTCTCTTCATCTCTATATACTTCATGGTCAAATTCTCGATGACTTCTTCTTTCTTCATGTGCATAGTCATGATGATCTCTTCGTGATGAAATTGATGTTTCTCTTCTATCTCTACAAGAATGTGGTGATACCCTCCTCGCTTCCGTAACCAATGGCGAAACTCGGTTTCCTCCATGGTTCGAGTTTGGTGATCTCCTCCTTTGATTCAAATCATTCATCAATCTCTCCAATTTACCAATGCCTTCATCAAATTTTTCATTAATACGTTGTTCCATAAGCTCGGCTTCTTCTCTACGATACAAAGCTTCAACGTTTTGATGTCGGTTAGCTCTCCTTGGTGGCATGGTTAAAATTTTCACAAACTTCAACAAATTGAACACAATACTTCAAAATTTCACACGATAAGGCAATCTAGGCTCAACTGTCTCGGCAATGCTTGTCTCGGCCTTGACTCTTCACAACTTTGCTTGGCTCGGTCAAGACTTGCCTCGGCTCACTCCAAAACCTTCAAAACTTTGGCGCGCAAATCACCAATTCAAAATCCAAACAAAATCCAACTCCTCGATCCAAAATGAAATGGATCAAACTCTCCAAACTTGATGCAACTTCAATATGAACACGATGAACTCCTTCCAACTTCAAAAACTTCAAAAACTTGGCTCCAAGAATCAAACTTAGCTATGATTGGCTAAGTATGGCTCCGATACCAAAAACTGACGCAGCGGATAATTCGAAATAAACTTCAATCGATGGATTGTAGCAATCGGTGAGTTGAAGATACCAAAATGCCCAAGTTCGTTGATCCAAAGATACCGAACTCTAGCTATCTCAAACACGTTGATAGCGCACTATACCGTGTTCAAAGATCTACGATTCTTCGCACGTTGATCTAGCGCACTAGATTCCGTGAATCGGCTTCAACAAACGTGGATTCGAGCGCACTCGAACGACGTAAGTGGAGATAGGAGATTACACTCAACTACCAATTGGTATGAAAGCACAAAGCTAACAAAAGAGAAATTTTATTCAAAATCAACAACCTCAAAAATTACAACACACACGCTATTTATAGAGAATTTCAACTCAACGCAACAAGCAACACCCAACTCTTAGGTCGGCACCGACTCACGACCCAACTTAGGTCGTGACCGACTTAACACTATACGACTCATCTCCTTACAACAAAACAATAGGCAAACGACTTACGCAAGGTCGTTACCGACCTAACTAACTCCAGATACACGACTCAACATAGTAACACACCTGACCGGCTCAAAAGTATACGACTCAACAAGCCCAGCCTTATGGCCACACCTCCGACTCAAGAAAACAATTAACGACTCAACTTGCCAAGCGACTCACGACTCAACCGACTCATCAACTGACCGACTCAACACTCATACGACTCAAGCTTCCCAGTTCCTTGCCGCATGACTCAGTTAGGTCGTGGCTGCTTCCTCTCTTGTTAAGTCGTAGCCGACTTAGGCTCTTAACTCGTGCTTCATTAACTCGTAACTCGGCTTCACTAGCTCGTAGCTCTTTCTCCTTAGGTCGGTCCCGACTCATGACCGCCTCCAGCTCCTTCTCAGTGACTCGTGCCTTTTCTTCCTGTGTTTCATTGAGTCGTGGACGGTCCAAAAGTTCTCCCTTAGGTCGGAAACGACCTATAGCCAACTCCTTAAGTCGTGAACGACTTATCTTAACTCGTAGGCTTTTCTCCCGTGAGCCTTTAAGTCGGAAACGACTCATAAGTACTATCCTAGTTCGTGAATGATTCATTCCTTTGGCCTGATCTGCATCAATTAGTCATAGTTTGCATAGTAGAAGCTATGTAATGAAGGTTTGTACTTGTAGGGAACTGAACTATAATGCTTAACTCTATGTTTACAATAATATTCTATACACCATTATATATGTTTGTACTAAAATTGGACATAACACTCTTTGGATGTGTTTGAAGAGATGAAATGAACAATATAAATGGAAAAGGAGGAAAATATTGTAAACATACTAATAATAAGCAAGATAAACACACAGAAACATATGGATTTAGAGTGGTTCGGTATATGGCCTACATCCTTATGAAATGATTGACTTTTATTAAATTTTGCTTACTGATTACAACGAATTACAACAGTAAAACTCAAGTACAACAGTGATTTCGGTAGAGTCTGGATGTAGAAGAGCCAAAAAGTCCCTTTTTCTATAGTCCTGGGATGCTATTTCTTGGTGTAGGCTGCAAACATCTTGCTTAGATCTCGAAAGACCTCTTCTCTCACATGGGTGGATCCACACGATCGACCCCATGCCGTTTTCATTCGATCTGTGATCAATATGAATGAACTTTGTATCGATCAATATTTCGTCCAATCGAGTCGAGATCGATCATGAACATTCTTGAGGATGTACGCAAGCCCTTGTGAAAATTTTGTGGCATTTGGACTTGTATATTTTGAGTTATGATCGATGCAAGTTTGGATTTTTTGATGGATGTTGAATTCATATCGATGCTATTTGTATCAATAGCTTTGCATCGATGGCTCTACACGTGATGCCTGATGATGTGGCACTAACTTTTCGGATCGATCCACTTTTCATGCTGAACGATCGAGTCTTTCCTATGGATGCGCCTCATTCGTATCAACCCGGCTTGGCCTTGTTTATATTGATCCACTACATCTCGCTTCGTATTGATTTTGCGTATCCCACATCGTATCAATCTTTTGCATTCCACTTTGTATCAATGGGAGGTGTTGATTTCATATCGATATGTGGTCGATCAATATGAAACATGTTTGAAACTTGATCGACACGAAATGGACTCTCGTGTTACTGTCGATGGATATGAGGTGGATGGATGTGGATGGATACGAAGTGGGTGGACCTGGATGGATACAAGGAGAGGCTTGTTCACCGATGGATATGAAATGGACCGATGAGAAGGTGGCTGACCGATGGATACGAATGAGCATGTCTTCTTGGCTTGCATCGATTATATCTCAAGCATAAGAACTTGGATTGACATGAAATTTGAAATGTTGGCTTTCATAGCTTTGCTTGTTATGTCATGCTAATTGTAGTTCGTTCCGTACTCGGGCAAAATTTACAGGCATCCATAGCAAACTTGTTTATAACCGTTCATCGAGACGATCTGTCTTTGATTCCTAGTCAATTCCTTGGTGTCACGGCCTTGCCAAAAGGCAGGATAACATTTGTTCCCCAAAGTACGTCTTGTGAGAACGTGACATGCTTTCAAATGTTGCAATCTTTATTCTGAACAGTTTTATCTGACCTGTTTGGACGGTTGTCGTCTTCTCGTTGAAAGATGTAATCTTTGATTGATCTTTAATAATGTAAATAATGAATTGTTGACTACCAATTGTTGTACGGTGTATTGCTGTAAATGAGTATTGGATGATAGCAAACTGTTGTCCGTTGTTGCAATTGTCACCAGGTGAGAATTCAATTTCTGTGAATTTTGAAAATTGAATATTAGTTCCACATACATGCATGTTAATCTAACTCTTGTTAACATTCATAGTTCACGAGTCATTGTCAGTTTAGCCTTATATATATATATATATATATATATATATATATATATATATATATATAATTGAATTCTGTATCAATCCTCTCCTCAATCGGTGTGAAATTCGAGTTGTAACAACGCTTGATGGTTGTATTGGAGTTTCTCTTCACATCGATCCTCTCCTATATCGAGTTTAAATATTTTAATGCATGATTCGTGTCGATGGCCATCGATACGAATATGATGGTCTCTTTGGGATGCTTCGTGTCAATGATTACAAAGCTTCCATTTTTCTTGAGCAGTCGGGTATGAAATTAACACTTCGTACCGAGGGAGAAAAGCAGTGTAAATGTGACTCTTTCATATATTTCGCGTTGATGAAATCCTCACTGACGGATACGAAATGAATGTTTTGTATCAGTGGAGTCACATGGTTCCAGTGCAACCTGGCTGCTCCTTTCATATCGATGGAGAGTGGATACGATGGTAGTTACCGAGCCGATGGCCAATGGATACGAATGGATCATTTCATATCGGTTAAGGTGCACACCTCTTCATCCAGTCAATTCATATTGGGAGACGAATCGACATCTTCCTTCTATATATGTGTGTGTGCGCGCGTGTGTGTGTGATTCTATACTTAGAAAAAATTTACTTGCTCATTTTTCTTATAGCCTTCGTATCGATTGAAAAACCTGAAAATAGAATCTTGCTTTCGAATTGAACCAAACACTAATCCCTTGAACAATTTGCTAAAATTAGGTAAATAATCAAACAAACTCAATCTTAATATGATGAGACTTGAACTCTTATGCCATCTCACTTACATTTGTAGGTGATTCTGATGAAGAGGAGGTCGGGAATGGTCGGAGCGAGGTCAAGGAAGGTCAGAGTAGTCTCTATGTTGATTTGGGAAGATGAAGCATGGAGGGATACGAAGTACTCATGGAAGAAATGCTTTGTCTTAACCTCGCATTAATGGAAGAAGAAAGGAAGAATACCCTTGTATCGATCTAGGATAATAAATTCATATCGATTCAGAACTGTTGGATGGCAAGGGGAAATTCATATCGATCTTGGATGCAATGTAATTTCGTATCGATGGGAAAGTTTTGTCTCATATCGATAGATGGTGGACCTTCGTATCGATTGACTAACATGAAATCTGGGGCATAATGATCGATATGAAAGTGCTATTAACGATCGATACGAAGTAAGTGGTTTTGTATCGATACGAAATGGCCTTGGGTGATCGATATGAAATGATGCTCTATAATCGATACGAAGTGATGCCCCTTAGACGGATACGAAGCGAATCCTGGTGATCGATTTGAATTGAAATTTTCGACCGATACAAAATCCCTTGCATACTTGAACACTTGACTCTGACGAGCATCTCCCCTGCGTAACCGGACAAAACTATAACTGCATATTCGACTGCCCTTCGAAGCTCGTCGACGGAAATGTAACTGGACTAAATTTTAACAAACTTTAACTCAGATCGGTCTCTAAAGTTCGGATGGCATGTTTGTGATGGTTAGCAATGACGGTCACTCCAATCGAATTCTGAAGTCTCGTCATTTGAACATCTCCGTAAATTCTATAGAATCTTTTAAGTATTATATAGTACTGCACTGCACAATACGTTCATAAACTTCACATTGGGGAATACACGGGATTATTATCATCTAATGATGGTTTTTGATGAGTAGATTAATTATGGAATTTACAAGTTCTCGGCAGCAGGAAACTCAAAGTTCATCTTCTCCGATAATATAGATGCCGACCATTGTAGCCAAAGTAATAAGTTCAGCTCTAGACGAGCTATCAGAGCAACTTTTATCGAAAACCCTCAAAATTCTATGTCGTCCAATGTGTCTGAAGATATGTTAGGGCAAATATGCTTACGACACGGTCTATCATTAGATGATGTTTTGTTATCTGGACAAAATGATAGGCCACACGCTCCCCTAAAAGGGTTCACGGCCTTTAACCGACATTCGTGCACAGCTGGAACACTTTCTCTATTCAACCAGTATATTCGAGAAGTGCTAGCTTTCTTCAGAATTACTCCATCGCGACTACATCCAAATGGATATGCACTATTGAACATTCTATTCATCGTTTTATGGAACATCTCTTTCGACCCTCGACTTCAAAAGAAGTTGGATACTTGTTTAATGTCAAGATCGGGAAGACAATCCTTCTTCCACATTTCTAAAGGAAAAGTTAGGTATTTCCAAGTGGTGACAGGATCTTGGACTTGGCTCAGTTAGTTTAAGACGGAGTGGTTTTACGTTCGATGCCCTCTTAGGTTCGCCAGCCGATGGTTAGTCAAACGTAAGTGCTGCAACTTTTCCAGTAGTTAATGAGATAGTCATAACTGACATTGAAACTAATATCTTCTTTCCTTTATAGCCGCAATTCCACGACCCGAAGGTGCCCGTTTCAAAGCAATAGTACGAGTTCTTCAAGAAGTGGGCGAGATGAGAGACATGGACTCGGTGCTCATAGATAGAAATTTGATGATTTTCGGGTTAATCGATCGAAATCAAATCATAAGACTGGAGGGATCGCTTAGGGCATCCCTGATGAGATGGGTTAACATATAGCGCTCAGGATCGTAATTGCCGAGGAGGGCGATGAAGGGAACACGCCCACAGAGGAAAAACCCGTAGCCAGGCCATTTGGCAGTTTTCAGGAGTTAGAGGGAAGGAGGAAAGGCGAGGAAGAAGCACATAAGCGTCATAAGTCCATGAGATGGAAATATGTGATTATGTCTTTGCCAGTCTCCAGTGTTAGAATCTCAGAGGCTCCTCCCTCGCAAATCGAGAATCCCTTCGAAGGCTCATCGACATTCCAATTTCGGACAATGTGTCACTTCAACACGACACCGAATTGGAAGGGTTTCAAAATGCCTTAGATTTAAGCGAGTCATTTCCTACAAGTGTGGTCAACATATCCACTTGGTCGGGGGGTTTAACATATGCATACATACACTTCACGGCACTACATGATTTTCAAACACAAGTTATTCGTTTCTGGAGATTACTGATCCTGCTTCTCCTTCCATTTTGCAGATACAATGATTAAGCGAGAATCTATGCTGGGAAGCCTTCGCTCCGCACGCTAGTCATCCAGTTTATACCATGTGTCCAGTAGGAGGGAAGATGACAAAGACCATGATCGCATTTATTCTAATCAAGAACGTTATGAGAGGGATAGGGATAGGGATAGAGAATATAGATATCGCTCCCGATCACGCTCTCCGCCTCCTCGAGCTCCAGCATAACCCTCCGGCTATGATAGACAACCCTTAGAGTCTCCATGCCAAAAACTGTCTTCTCAAGTTCCTAGGTCTGATTCGTACAGTCGCATGTCTAAAGCTGAAGCTCCCACTATTACTGAACAAGAGATTACCTAGCCTATTGGGGAAGAAGCGATCAAAATCACCTAGTTGAGAAAATATTTTCCGAACATTTGTTTCGACGGCTTTATCTTCCCTCCACACTCAAAGAAAATTCCAGCTGAAGCAGAACAAACGATGCATGACTACATCCATAATATCTATACCCAATACAAGGAGTGGATGAAAGCCGCAAATAAAGCATCGGCGGTGGCTTTTGAGCGAGCAAGAACAATTAAGAAGTTAGAAACCGACCTCACCCAAAAAGACTGTATAATTCAAGTGCTAAATAATGAAGCTGAATCTTCTCGAAAATCCAAAATAGTGGCCACCAAGAAAGTCGATGAGGCTAATCAATCCATGGAAAGGATGCGACCGATTCATTTCGCTCAGGTCGAGGAGATGGGCCATTGAAACACCACTGTTATGGCCGAGAGGGATGCTGCTCTAAAGGAACTCAATGAGCTTAAAGCCAAAACCTCTGAAATCATCAAAGAAAAGGATGATGCAAACAAATAAGCCCAAGAGGCATGCGAACAAGCTGTGGTGCTTTGGAGTGTATGAGATGCGGCAGCACTCAAAATTAGGGAGGTTGAGGCTAGGGTTGCTGATAAAGTTAAGATGACAGAGGCTAGGTTAGAGACCGATATTGAAGACCTTATGATCACATATATTGCCAATGTTCTGAAGCATAGAATTTTAGATGGCTCGATAATTATCCAAAACACATGTACAGCGCTCGGGGCCGATTAGTAGAAGATGAAAAGGCCGAACGCTAAGTTGAATCGATTGATGAATTTGAGCTCAAGAACCGGGTGTTGAGTGAAGGTGAAAGGAAAGTTCTCCATGATATCATGATTGTATATGAAAAGGAGAAACTTGGCACTCAACATTCGAAAACTGGGGAAGGTTCGAGTCTTGAGCATCATGCTGTAAGTTCTGAAACTCCTGCATCAACTCAGTCTAGATCCACATCTGCAGTTGATTCTCGGCCCGTTCTTGCATATAATCCGGACCAACTGCAATTATCTCCAGCTCATGAACAAGTCTCTAAAGCGGCTCAGCCAGCCACGAGTCAAACCGAGGAAGGTATTCTAAACATTTCCTACACTTGCTCAAAATCAGAAATGCTAATTTAAGTAATCACTAAATGTGTTTTATTATCTCTATCCAGTGAGTGGAACCACATCGATCGTGCCCCCTACAACTCAAGAATCACATCACACGTAGGAGGCCATCATAATAGAAGTGACCACCACAACAACTACTTCACTGGTTGATGGAGCATAGGGGAGCACACTTACTTTGATAAACAGATGATGGAGGAATTTCTTGGTCATCATAGTGAACCATTTGCCGATCTGCCTTTTGTTATGGGTGGAGGCGCACCTATGAGTAGCTCCTCAAACCTAACTACCGACGCTTCCGGCGAGGCTCGGATAATTCACGAAGAGGAAATAATAGCCGAAATTAAAGTTGAAATGGAAGCAACTTCCTGAGCTAGTAGCTTTAGAGGTGGAATGGCGAGCCCTGGTCCAGCCCCGTTATGAATGATTTCTCCTAGTGGCACGGTTGTTGACACCAGCGTGCCACTCCTACCTCCTACTGTTGATCCTGTCCCTCCGACTCCACCTTCAGGAAACATTCCAATACATGTGCGTTTGGAGGAGGAAATTAATCTATTCCTTCCAAAGAATGATTGAAATAAAATTTCATTTTGCCTCTAACTCAATTTATGCTCATTTGTTAAAGGGCCTCAGCATTCGAACATTCATTCAATACACTTGAGGAGTTTTACTCTTTAAATTGGACCCGGGTTTAGTAGCTAAGTTCTAAAGTCATGGTTTCAGATCGCGATCAAGCGCTAAGTCGAATTTCGATATTACACTGTCTCAATCAGTGGCTGGCACTTAAGTCTTGTTTCCAGTTCCGGGGATAAAATGAAAAATTGGTTAACAATCGTTGATTGCCTTTAATGTATCGAGCTTAACTTCACCGAAGCAAATTTGAAACAAGACGAGTTCAGGTGGTTAAATCACACTTGCTAGTCTATTGATGATCGCAACCACACTTTGGAGATCGCACTTGTAGATCGGTAGTCTGTCACATCTGCACAAGGTTTGGAGATACATCGGTGCTCCTGGGACTTAAGTTATTTTATGGATGGTCAGTCACACGTGTTTGATATTCAAACTTCGTCCACACTCTGGGGACTTGGATTGATTCATGGGTGGTCATTCACACAGTTTACATTTATGCTCTGACCGCACTCCGGGGACTCAGAGTTGTCTCATGGATGGTCGATTTGTATTTGGGTAGTGTTTATACTCCAATCCGTACTCTAAGGATTTAGAGTTAGCTGGTGTTTGTACTCCATTCCACACTCTAGGGACATAGAGTTAGTAGATGTTTTATACTGCAGTTCACAATCTGAGAACCCCGAGTTAGTTGATGGGTGATCGAACCACAACCACTCGGTTTTTATGTTATACTCCAGTTCACACTCCGGGAATCTGAAGTTGGCCTACAGATGGTTAGTCACATCTGTTTAGGCTTTAGGATTATCAAGATCGTGTATGGCCGGTTCACATCCACCCTGAGTTAACAAGCGAAGTTGTTGGATGGACGGATCCATCCTCCTCAAACTTGGTTAAGATACGGGCGAAGTCATTAGGTGGAGGATCCACCCTCTTCGAAACTGCATTTACAAGTTTATACTCCAGTTCACGCTCTAGGAATCTGGAGTTAGTTAGAGGATTGTTGTGTATCAATACTTTTTTGGCTTTAGTGTAATGACTTGTCCCTGAGCTCGAGTTTCACTTGGCAATGACCGGTAAGATCACCGTCACTCCCTATTTGAATAATTTTCACCGTACGGTGGAACTTAGCTCTCCATGCATAGTGATGGTAGTATTACGCATTTCAAAAAATCACAGCTCTGGCTCAAAGAGATTGCATTTTATTGCTAAAATAAGAAAATACGGAAAAATCAGTTGCCTTATTACAAATTCAAAATTTGAAATGCATAAACTATTGAAAATGAAAAATAGACTGAATAAACAAAAAGAGCCTGTTATGTGTAATAGCGATGTAGAATTTCTCTGTTCTAGGCTCTTAGCAGAATGAGACCGTCAACGGTCGATAATTTGAAGGTATCGTCTTCGAGCTTTCGTTCAATGACATACGGTCCTTCCTACGTTGGTTTCATATGTGAAGGAGTCGGGTAAATTCTCTTGAGAACGAGATCGCCAAGTTTGAATTGTATATCCTGGTGACTCGACTTTGGTATGCGGCTGCCCTCAAATCAGCTTCTTCGCACTTCTCATCCAATAAATCCAAAGATTTGGAAATTAATATAGCATTCATTTTCGGATCATAATAAGTCACATGATGAGAAGGTGCTTCCATCTCGGCTGGAATGACGGCTTTGGAACCGCAAGAAAGAGAGAATGGAGTGTGGCTGGTCGCAGATTTGTTGGTTGTCCGATAGGCCCATAAAGCCATAGGAAGTTCATAGACCCATTTACCCTCGGCCTTTTCCAGTTATTTCTTCAGAATAGATTTTATAGCTTTATTAACAGCTTCAACCTGTCCATTCTCTTGAGAGTGTGCAACTGCGGAGAACTTCTTCTAGATATGGAACCGTCGACAGAAATTCTTAAATTCAACGTTGTCGAATTGGGCTTCGTTATCTGTGATAATGGTATGTGGGAGACCAAATTGGCAGATAATTTTTATGCACTACAAAGTTGATCACTTTCTTTGTCGTGATTGTAGAAAGGGGCTCAGCTTCCGCTTATTTGGTAAGGTAATCAACTGCGATGATGGCGTACTTCGCACCACCTTTGGCTAGAGGTAGAGAACCAATTATGTCAATGTCCCATACCGCAAATGGCCATGGATAAACCATCTGAGTTATTTCTGTAAGTGGGGCTCAAGGAATCCGAGCATGTTTTCGACAACTGTCACATTTTCTGGCATAGTCTGATGCATCGCGGTTTACAATTAGCCAATAGTATCCGTATCGGAGCACTTTTTTGGCGAGAACCTGCCCCCCGGTGTGATCGCCACATTCTCCTTCATGTACATCATGCAATACTTGTTTGATTTCATCATGAGCGATACACCAGAGTGAAGGAACAGAGTACCCTCTCCTATACATGACTCTATTCTGAACAGTGAACCGTGAAGCTTTTCGAAGAACTTGTCTCCTTTCACTCCTGCGCTCTGGCAGGGTCCCATACTTGAGATAATTTCTGAATGGAATCATCCATGACTCCTTATCGGGAATGACCTCAAATGTCCAATCCGTTTCCACCTGGTCGGTGTACGGGGAAGATAATGTTTCCACGGGAACGATTCTCATGTGCTGTGCCTCAACGTTACTGGCCAATTTCGGTAATGAATCGGCTTTTTGATTGTGCTCTCAGGGGATGCAATATATGGCATAATAATCAAATTGATTCAGTGTCTCTTGGACCCGAGCTAGATATGCAGACAACCTTCGTTCTTTGGCCTGGTACTCTCCCTGAACTTGACAGACAACCAACTGCGAGTCACAGTAAATCTCTAGGACAACAATTCTTAAATCTCTGGATAGTCTCAATCCAGCAAGTAGGGCTTCATATTCGGCTTCGTTGTTGGTCGCACAAAAGTCAAACTTTAAAGCATAGTATATAGATCGACCTTTCAAGTACAACCCCAGCACCTAAGCAGGTCATTCGATGCACCATCAGTATGCAGCTTCCAGATATACTTGGGAGATTCACTGGTTTCGGGCAAGTCCTTTGGATTCGTAAATTCAGCTATGAAATCTTCTAAGACTTGTTTTGAATGGCTCGCCTTGGAGTGTAAGTAATGTCGAACTGACTTAGCTCGATATTCCACTTGAGTAACCTATCACACATCTAAGGCTGCGTAAGGACTTGTCGTAAAGGCTGGTCGATGTAAATGGTGATAGGATAAGCCTGGAAATACAGAGGGAGCTTCCTTGCGGCAATGATAAGGCAATAAGCCAACTTCTCCAGCTTTGGAGAATTTCTCTCTGCTCCCGTTAGTCATTTACTAATAACGACCGTTGTATCCGGTCCTCCTCCCGAATTAGGGCGGCACTGATCGCATTTTTAGACACCGCCAAGTAGATGTATAATCTCTTGTGATTAATAGGCTTTGACAAAATGGGTGGTGTGGAGAGATTTTGAACCAGTGCCTGAAATGCACCCTCACATTCCGTAGTCCATTCAAAGTTTTGCTTCCCTTTTCTGATCAGGTCGAAGAAGGGAGTACATTTGTCAGTGCATTTCGAGATGAACCTGCTTAGTGCTGTTATTTTCCCATTGAGGCTCTGGACTTGCCTTATAGTCCTTGGAGTCTCAAGATCTATGATTGCCCAGATCTTTTCAGGATTAGCTTCGATCCCTCGAGCATTGACGATAAATGCTAGGAATTTTTCGGATGTAACCCCAAAATGGAATTTCAATGGATTAAGCTTCATTCTATATTCTCAAAGGATGTTAAAGATTGATTCCAGGTCCTTGATATGGTCAGTAGAGAATTGTGACTTTACGAGCATGTCGTCTACATATACCTTCATGTTCTTTCGATCTGGTTGGTGAACATTCAATTAATCAATTGTTGGTAAGTTGCTCCGGCATTCTTGAATCTGAACGACATGACTCTATAACAGTAAAGTCCCAAGTTAGTTATGAAATTGGTATGTTCCTAATTAGGTAAGTGCATCGGTATCTGGTTGTAACCAGAATACGCATCCATAAAGGATAAGAGTTAATGTCCAACTATTGAGTCTACGAGCTGATCGATTCAGGGGAATGGAAAACTGTCTTTAGGGCAAGCCTTATTCAAGTCTGAGTAATCAATGCACATTCCCCATTTCCCGTTTGGCTTCGGGCGAGTACAGGATTTGAAACCCATTCCAGGTATAATGCATCTCTAATAAATGCGTTCGATTTAAGCTTATCTACCTCTTCTTTAAGGGCGGCAGATCTCTCTGGATCCATATCACGCTTTTTTTGCTTAACCGGGACATGCCGCGGGTTAAAATTCAATGTGTGGCTTGCGATGTCCGTGGATATTCCACACATGTCAGAATGTGTCCAGGCAAACACGTAGAGGTTTTGCCTGGAGAAATTCAACCAATTCCTCCTGCATCTATTGGCTTAGCTAAGATCCAATTTTTATCAGTTTAGAATCGTCATCACCGTCGATCGGAACATCTATCGTCAGCTCAATCGGAGAAGCTTGACTGTCTTTACTTTTTTCTTCACTTTCGGTATCTCTCGAATCAAGATCCCTTGGGAATCGGTTAGGGTGCCCAGGCCTAGGTCCAGGCGTTAGTTGTCAATTCACAACAAAGCGGATGTAGAGAGATTCTTCTACGCCCTTTCCTTTTTCTTTTCGCTGCGGCTCTCGCAGCTCTACAACATAACAGGCCCACCCAGCAGCCTGGTCTCCCTGAACGACTCCAACTCCATTATCGGTAGGGAATTTTAAAGCCAAACACCAAGGGGGAATGGCAGCCCTAAATTCAGCTAGGGCCTGTCGGCCCAATAAAGCATTGTATGGTGAGTCTATATCCAACACAACAAACTGTAATATCTGGACTCTTCGGCATTCTCCAATCCCCTATTCCACTAGCAGCTCCACCACTCCTGTGGGTATTGTTGCCCTCCCATTGAAGCCATGGACACGGGACAGATAAGGCTTCAAATTTTGGTTCCCATTTTTATCTGGTCATAGGCACTCTTAAATAATATGTTTACAGAACTTCCACTGTCTACTAAGATCCTCTTCATCCAAGCAGGACCTACTTGAGCTGATATGACAAGTGGATCAATAGTTGAGGCTTCGACCCTGTCGGCATCTCTGTCTCGAAATACAATGTCATCTGTCATCGTTTTCTGTTGCTTGGTCGAAGCCTCATCTTCCAAACTACTACAATAGTCGAAGCTCGTATGCCTAATAGAACTGGCATACGACTCTATTTCCTTCCAGCTTTAGCCTACTGGATGAGGACCACCACCAAAAGTATTTATCACCAACCTCCCACCGGTACAAGCGGGTTCCTTTTGTCTTGCCTGATTTGGTATACAGATCTGATTCGATGGGCCCGCACCACCTGACCGTGGTGCCCACACAAACTACTCTAACTTTCTCTCATAATCAACTTCTCAATGAGATCCTGCAAATGGCGGTACTCATTTGTGTTATGGCCATAGCTTTCATGGAATCTTCAAAACTTCACCATCTGAATCTGTTTTTCTGATGATTGTTACGGAGCAAGTTTCTTATACTGGATAGAATTACAGATCGGTAAATATACATTTTCCAGCGACGTATTCAAAGGAGTATTATTGTCAAACATAGGAGCCCTATGTCGTAGCCCACGATTCTGATCTCGTTTCCTTTTTAGATTTTCATTATATTCACTACAACAAAATTTATTATTAATTGCAGCAAAAGACAACTGCGTACCGGTAGTTGCTGTCTATTAAGCCGTGCATTGCTATAGCGTACTATAGTCAAATATTTGGCGGTCTTAATTGTCATGCTCCCGTGTTCTTCGTTTCTTAATTTCATTTTCTTCCCCCTTTACTCTATCCCATAACACGACAGCCATTTTCTTTCTTAAAATCTGTTTCTTCTTCCTCAAATCCTGTAATCTCCAAATAAAACCCTAAATTTTCCTCCACACTCCTCTTAGTCCGATCTACACGAGCGTCGTTATCTATTTGCACACCGAAATTTCTCCAAAAATGCAATCGTTGAATTTGGTGAATGGATTAGTTTGGTTGCGATTTGACTTGTGATTAACTGCTCCAGTTTGGTGGGAGATTACTCATAATTATTTAGGTACTTATCTCTTCTCATCCTAATTCCTAAGGCAATTTGGCTCTCTTTTTCTGAGATAGAAGATGTAAACACTGTGTATGTGTTAATTTTATTGTATATAGTTCCAGTTTTTTCTTTTTTATTGCTTGTTTACGGTGTAGCTAGAAACTCTATTGCCATATTAGAAATTCATACACTAGCTTGTAATTTTATGAACGTACTATGAAAAGATTGGTACTAACTATTCTGTGGTAAAAGTATGCTTAACGAGTATTTTTGGAATACATTCTTTTATGTTAAGTTGGTCTTTCACTATTTTTTTCCCTCGATAGAAGATTAAAATTTCAGTTCCTTTGTAGTTGAAAGAGTTTAATTACATTTTCCTTCCTCAGTCTACTACTTTTAAAAAAAATTCTTTGCATGATTGATTGAATGTAACAATAAATGCTATTATTTTGATCAATGATTGTTCTCCCGTTTTCTACTAAAGGTTAATTATTTTTTAGCTTTGGTTTTACAGAATGTTAACAATTACAACATACTGTTTTGGATTCTTCATGATTTACCATTTGCTTTTATTATCGTTTCTTTATTGGGGAAAAGGGTTCTTAATTTTATTGCAATCGAAAAAAGAATTGCAGCTAATACAATTTACAACGGAGATTTTCACTTAAAAGGTTTCTAGTATTAAGTTTTTAGCAACACTTAACAAACAAAAATTATGTGGCTAATAAGTAGCTAAAAACTTAATGTCGGTTTATCCACAAACTTGCATTAGAAGGCAAAATTGAACTTCCTAGTTCAAATAGAGAACTGGGACCTGAATATACAGAAATTGTGTCATTGACAATTTGGATAGACATAATATATCTGTCATATATCAAAGCCTAAACTTGAATAAATCACTTTATTTATTGAATAGTACAACAACAACAATAATTAATCACCATAATAAGAAGTATATTTATTGAATACTTCAACAACAACAACAGTAATCAATGCTCTTTTGTTCATTTCGTTTGAGATGTGTAATATCCCTAAGGCCTGACCACAAACTTATCTGCTAAAAAAAGGGTCCCAAAGAAATCAAATTTCATGAATTCTGTAAAAAACTATTTTATGTTTTAATTTGGTTGGATTTAGTAAGTAGAATATACCTGATCAGTTCTACCATCTACAGAATAGTAAACTACTGAATATTAAATTAAACTGAAACTGAAATCGTGCCTGCAATGCTATTGACGATAGACGCAAAAAAAAGACATATGACTGTTCATGTTTTATGGTATAGGTTATATGTTTTAACTATTTAATACAATCTGTGTTTAAATATACATATTAATAGCCCGTCCTTTTGTTTAGAAAAATAGCTACGCAGTCTGTTCTATTCGCTGTTTAGTTTGCTCTCATTATGTATAAAAAAGGTATTTAAAATTATATATGGTATATATGCATTATTAATATATTGAGTATTGCTAGAGCAATATGCATTATTAATATATTGAGTGGGAAATCAATGTATTTTGCAGTTTGATCTTACAGCCTAGTAACCCTTTGATTTCGGACTATACGAAGAATGGTTGTCAAATTTTTGAATGTCAAACTACGGAATGTAATTTTTGTCTTGAATGATTCATTAACTACGTATTATGTATCGGTGTTTCCATCATAGATGCTAGCTGCGAATGAAAGATTAAGCAAGTACTGTTTTGTTGAACTTGAATATGCAATTTATTTAACATAAAAACAACTCAGTTTACAATTCAGTCGAATCATTGCCAGAATAGCAACTTAGTTGACAACTAAACCCTGCTGCAGAATGCTATTTTATTATGAATTTGAAGTAAACTCAGTTGACATAGTATGCTAAACTCAGTTGACATAAGAAATACTATTTATCTTTTGTTTTTTTTAGAAAATTTTCCCTCTAATTTGACAGATTGTGCATCGGTAATAAAGTCTTCCTCACATATTGTGCTTTTGTTTTTTTAGAAATTTGCTTGTTACAATATTATATATGGCGATGGAAAAAGATTGGGTGCATTTGCATAGGTAAGAATACAATATTTGGATTAATATTTAACTTGGAAATTAATATTAAAATTTGATTTTTTATGTCAATAACTTTGTTTTTTAATTTTAGTTTTAATTTACAACTAGTAGGGAGTACGAGCAAGGAGCATGGAATTTTGTGCATGCCGCTAAGAGAAATTTAGGAAATATGAAAAAAAAATTGTGTCCTTGCTTAGATTGTCGAAATCTTACTCATCAATATGATAACATTGTTGTTGAGCATTTGATTATTAGAGGAATGGATCCTTTATACAAGTGCAATAAGTGGTATAGTCACGGCGAGGAAGTAAATGTAGCTAAAAAGGTGAAATTTGATGACACATATGAGTTATTTCAAGTCATTCACTTAGAAGATGAAGAGTTGGTCAACCATACTTTTTTCTCCGAGAATAAAAACGATGATGATGCACAAAAGCGAACAGATGATTTCCTTAAAAATTTGGAAGATGCAGAAACTCCACTGTATCCTGACTGCGTAGATCAAACAAAATTATCTGCTATCACTGCGTTGTATAATTTGAGATGTGAAACCGGATTATCTGATACTGGTTTCGATAAGCTTCTAAGCGTGCAGCAATTGTTATTACCCAAAAATAATGTCCTTCCGAAAACTTTATATGAACTAAAGAAGTTCCTCAAAGTATTCGATATGGGATTTGAGAAGATTCATGCTTGCAAAAATGATTGTTGTCTTTTCAGAAAAGAATACAAAGATTTGACTAGTTGTCCCAAATGCGGTTCTTCGAGATGGAAGATAAATAAGCGGATGAAAGAGGTAATGAAAGGTATTCCAGTCAAAGTGTTGAGATATTTTCCAATTATTCCAAGATTTAAAAGAATGTTTAGATCTGAGCAGATGGCAGAAGATCTAAGGTGGCATTTTAGTAATAAAAGTAATGATGATAAAATGCGTCATCCTGTGGATTCTTTGACATGGAGCATGGCGGATGATAAATGGAAATCATTTTCAAGTGATCCACGCAAGCTTCGACTTGGTCTTGCTGCTGATGGTTTCAACCCATTTGACATTAAGGGTTCCAAAGTTAGTTGCTGGCCAGTGATGCTTGTGACATATAATCTCTCGCCTGTACTATGTATGAAAAATGAGAATATTATGTTAACATTATTAATTCCCGGCCCTAAGCAACCTGGAAATCATATTGATGTATATTTAACTCCTTTGGTAGAAGATTTGCAGTACTTATGGAGTAACAGAGTGGAGATTCATAATGCATTTAGCAAGACATTGTTTAACTTAAAAGCAATCTTGTTATGGACCATAAACGATTTTCCAGCCTATGGAAATCTCGCTGGATGTTGTGTAAAAGGCAAACAAGGTTGTCCATCATGTGGTATTAATACTCACCATCGATGGCTAAATCATAGTCGAAAAAATGTCTACATGGGACACAGAAGATTTCTACCTTCATCCGATCCATTAAGAAAACAAAAGGCTTGGTTTCATAATACTGTGGAGAAAGGTAACAAGCCTAGAATTCTTACAGGTAGAGATATTTCTGTTATTTTGAAAGATTTTCCAAATGATTTTGGAAAATTTAAAAATGAAGAAATAGAAAAAGACAAGAAGAGAAAGAATAAGAAGAAGCTAAATAAGAAGCAAATTATAACGATTACGAGTAAGAAAAGAAAATGTACTGACAATAAAGAAGGTGAAAAAAATCCTACAAAAAGTGAGCTATCACGGTGGAAAAAAAATCTATTTCTTTGAATTACCATACTGGGAGGTTAGTATTCAAAATTTATCTTATTCATAAAATATAACTATAAATTTTATAACGTTTAATTGTTATATTATTGATATTTATAGGAACTTCCACTCCGCCACAATTTAGATGTGATGCATGTTGAGAAAAATGTTGGTGAAAGTTTACTCAGCACAATGTTGCATGATAGCAAATCAAAAGATGGCATTAATTCTAGAAAAGACTTAGAGGATTGAAGAATTTGACATGCTTTATATGCGCAACCTCGTGGGAAAAAAAACATATCTTCCACCAGCTCCGTATACTTTGTCTAGTTCTGAAAAAAAAATATTTTGTAGAAGATTGTATGATTTTAAGGGGCCGGATGGTTATTACTCAAATTTCAAAAGATGTGTGTCGTTGGAGGATTGCAAAGTTAGTGGATTGAAGTCGCATGATTATCATGTGTTGATGCAACAGATGTTATCGGTTGCAATTAGAGGATTGCTTCCAAAGAGGCCAAGGAAAGTAATAACTCGTTTATGTGCATTTTTTAATAATTTATGTCAGCGTGTTCTTGATAGAGAAAAGCTACAACAAATGGATGATGAGATTGTCATAATTATATGTGATCTTGAAAGATATTTTCACCTTCATTTTTCGACATAATGATACATTTAACAATTCATCTTGGAAAAGAAGCTCGATTATGTGGACCGGTTCATTTTCGTTGGATGTATCCTTTCGAAAGATATATGAAAACACTTAAGGATTATGTAAGGAACTATTCAAGACCTGAAGGATGCATTGCAGAGAATTATCTCGCCGAAGAATCTATGAGATTCTTTGGTGATTTTCTAAAGAAATCATCACAATTATGGGAGAAAGAAGGTAGAAACAAAGATTATGAGAATGATGATGCAATACTCGAAGGACGTCCGATATCAACATGCAAAACATTTACATTGACGGCTAATGAGAAGGAAGTAGCTCATTTGGCTGTGCTAATGAATATGGCTATAACCGAGCCATTTTTAGAGTAAGCACATATTGTTTCTTTTTATTGTCTTAATATATGTGTATTTATAAATGTGACTTAGCACCTTTTATATTATGATAGTATGCATTTGGAAGAGCTACAAAGTTCGGATAAGCACTTGGAAAGAAATGCTACATTGCTATGGAAAATTCACACAAAAAACTTTGCTGAATGGATTAAAAAGAAGGTTGATCAAATCTTTTAAATTTTGTTTCTAGCTTTGAAAATATATTTTTTTGACTCTATATTGAATGGATTGAATTTTTTCAGATATCTTTAAACTCAAATGAACATGATGATTTTCTAAAATGGATTGCTTATGGTCCAAGTAGTACTGCTTTTTCCTGCAAAGGATATATAATTAATGGGTTACGTTTTCACACAAAAGATGTTGAGAGAGAAACTCAAAATTCTGGAGTGACTTATGATGCTACTACCATGTGTAGAGCAAGTGTGAAAGATGTTTCTCAAATAGTTGATGTGGTCACTTATTATGGGATTTTGACTGACATAATCCTGTTAGACTATCATAAATTTTATATTACAATTTTTAAGTGTCATTGGGCAAACATTGGAAACGGAGTGAAAGTTGAAGATGGATTTACTCTTGTTAATTTACATCAAAATCAAGCTTCATTTTCGAGGGATCCGTATATCCTTGCATCTCAGGCGAAACAAATTTTTTATTCAAGAGAGAATGACTTTTCTAATTGGTATGTTGTAATGAAGGCACCACCAAGAGGTTTTCATGAATTAGAAACAATCAATTATATTGAGGGCACAATCTATGTTGTACAAGATTGTGAAGAAAATGAGATGGTTGTTGATTATGTGGAAGATGCTAGCTATGTTAGGGAGGATTGTGAAGGCATACTTGAAAAAAGTTTTCCAAATCATCATTGATTATGCTTGGATTAGTTTGCTGCTGTATGTAAGTATGCATTCGTAGAAAATATAAGCACAAGCGACATTTTTTATATTATCAACAAATCCTTTGATATCATGACTTGATGAGTATGTTTATGTTCACATTTAATTATATTATCTCCTTTAATTATATTATCTCCTTTAACCTGATAGATGCAACCATTTGTACATAGTACAGTGCTGCAAATATAGTTAAAACTGGCATTCTTATTTTTAAGGTGAGTAGGAATGCATTGGATTTGCAAAATGATAGGATATTCTTCATATATTAGTTCTTACCACCACCTAACCTATCTCTATGTTGTTGAGTCACAGCTTCTATGAAGATTTTGATTGCTGACAACATTATTAAAGCGATCGACAAATCAAGACCTACATATGGTACTCTAGATTATAGGTTGATTATTTGATGTTATAATAGTAATAAAATTGTCAAAATCTATCCTCAAATAATCATGCACAAAATATAATATATATATATACACATTTATATAGGTTGTGCACTTTATTGTGCAACTTAACAGAGACCGGTCGACCGGTCCAAAAATGAACGGTCGACCGTTCCTGTTGAATGTGCACAATAAACGTGCACACATGCACATAACGACTATATTTTTAAAAAACCTGTCTACCGGTTAGTTTTTGACCTGTCGACCGTTTTTAAACAGAGAGCAACTTCTTCCAAAAGACACATCTTTCTTCAATAGTTGCGTCTCTTCTTCTTCATTAATGATCATAACTTTTGACTGCAACTTTTCACCAAGGGTTATAACTATTTTCTCTCTATAAATACACATCAATATCATTGATTAAAACAATAAGTTTTATTAAGATTATATATGCTCTCTATCTATTCTTTGAATTCACTTGCATTCAAAAAGCTCTAAACTACTTTCATTCCTTATTGAATCATTGACACTATCTCATATATTTTGATTCAATAAGCAATATAAATTCCATAATCTTCACAAACATCATTCACAATTTGAGGATAAGATTATAGGAAGAGTGTACTACAAGTGACAAATCCGTGTTTACAAGAGCACAAGTTGTCAACAACAATTGTAATTGTTTTTTGTTAAAGTCCTCAGTATTGTAAGAGGCAAGTGTTGAAGTCCTCAGTATTGTAAGAGGCAAGTGTTGAAGCCCTCAGTGTTGTAGAGGCGTGAAATCCCGTTCGGCTGTTCGGGTAATTGTAAACCTGTTCCTCCGGGTGAAGCGAGGTTGTAATTAGTGAAAATCCAGATAGTAGTCTGGGATTGGACGTAGGACGGTGCTCCGAACCAGTATAAAAATCTCTGGTGTGATTTTTCTATTTTTTATTTACAATGCTATTATCATCTATTTCTGCATTTGTATTGTAATCCATATTATACGATCCGTGTATACTATATTAGCACGTATAATTGTATACACACCGCATTTTCATTTGGTATCAGAGCACGGTCATCATATAACCGTAACACAGTTATTTGATATATTCTTGTAATATGGCAAATAACGCAAGTACTAGCACTCAAAACACCACTTACACAGAAGGGCAATCGACACAAAGACCTCCATTTTTCAATGGTCTTAACTATAGTTATTGGGCAACACGTATGTCATTCTTTATGCAATCAAGTAGCTATGATGCTTGGAATGCTACTCAAAGAGAAATAGTGAATCCAACAACTGATTATTCAGAATGGACTGTGGCTGAGAAAACGGCAGCAGCCGTAAATGCTAGAGCAATAAATATGTTGTTCTGTGCATTAGACCAAAATGAATATAACCGTGTTAGTATCTGCACTACTGCATATCAAATTTGGCAAACGCTAAAAATCACTCATGAAGGTACTAACAAGGTTAAACAAGCCAAAATAGCCATGCTGAAAAGTCAATTTCAAAATTTCAAAATGAAACCAAATGAGACAATCAATGAAATGTATTCACGGTTTCAAACTATTCACCATGCACTTATTGGGTTAGGACAAAAGTATTCTGATTTTGATGTTGTTTCAACAGTCCTACATTCTCTGACTAATGAATGGGAAGGAAAAGTATTAGCAATTGAAGAAGCTAATGATCTTTCCGTCATGAAGCCAGATGAATTGATAGGAAATTTAATGTCCTATGAAGCAAATTTGCAGGCTAGAAAAGAACAGAAAGAAGAAAAGAAAAATGTAGCATTTCATGTTGAGAAAGATGAAAATGAATCAGATTCTGAAGATGAAGATTTGGCGTTCATTGCTAAAGGTTTCAAAAAATTCCTAAAATATCGAAAAGCCAGTCGCTACAATAAAAGGAAACCTGGATCAAATAAACCATCTTCATCTGCTATAGAATGTTTCAACTGCCATAAAAAGGGACACATGCAGAAGGATTGTCCAGAACAAAAGAAAAAGTCAGAAAATGACAAATTCAAATATAAGAAGGACAAATCAAAGAAACGAGCCTTCTCAGTAACATGGGATGATTCAGAGTCATCTTCATCAGAAAGTGAAAGTGATTCGGAGAATGAACAAGCTAATGTTTGTTTTATGGCAACAGAAGATGAGGTACAAATTCCTACATTTGATGAATTACTTGATATTAATGCTGAATTGATAGTCAAATATAAAGACTTAAAACGTCAATTAAAAGTAGTCAAAGCAGATTTAAGTAAAGCAGAGTTTGAACGAGATTTGTTAAAAGATGAGAAGAAAATATTAGAAGAAGAACTTGAAAATATTCAAGAATCATCATCTAATGTTGACTCTCAAATATTTCTTTTGAGTCAAGAAATAGAAGCTCAAAAAGAGAAAAATAACGCTCTCACTACTGAAAATCATGAACTTAAAGCAAAAGTCAAAATTCTAGACCTAGAAAAAGCTAGTTTACAAACAAAATTTGATGACATTACTCAAAATGTTTCTAACTTTAACAAAGGTCGAGAAAATTTGACTAAAATCATTAAAAGTTCACAATCTATTTCAGATAAACAAGGTTTGGGATATAACAAACATCTTAGAAATAAAAGGAAGAAGAAAGTACAAAAAACTGAAGCTAAGAAAAATCTTAGTTTATTATATTTCAAACCAAAACCAGTTGTGAAATTTCAAAAGAGAAATGTCAAGACTATCAAAATATGGGTTCCTAAAACAAATAATAACTTGATTAGGAACAAATACATTCAGCAATTCATGAATAATGTACATTTTAATAACAATTATATATATAAAGGGGATACCGGACCCAAATGGGTTTGGACTCCTAAGACCTAACTCTTAGGACCCTATAAAAAGTGGGTACCATGAACTTAATTCTATGTTTGCAGGTCCCACTGAAGAAAAGAGGAAAGTGGATATTGGACAGTGGTTGCTCAAAGCATATGACGGGAGACAAGAGCTTACTAACAAATATTAAATACTCAGATGGTGGCTCAGTCACTTTTGGAGACAATTCAAAAGGTTATATCATCGGCAAAGGCGATGTGAGCAATTGTGGTACATCTAACTTACCTCTTATTACTTATGTCATGCTAGTTAGAAATTTAAAACACAATTTACTTAGTATTAGTCAGTTATGTGACAAGGGTTTTATAATTTCCTTTTCAAATAATAAGTGTAGTATTTTAGATAAAGACCATAATTTGGTTTTTGAAGGTTATAGAGACAGAAATATATATATTCTAAATATGAATATTAATCATAATTCAGATATGTGTCTTATGGCTAATGACAATGATCCATGGCTATGGCACAAACGTTTCTGTCATATAAACTTCAGAACTATTGACAAGCTAGCCAAAAACAATCTAGTTAGAGGACTACCCAAAATGAGTTTTAAAGTTAACAACATTTGTGATGCATGTCAATTAGGAAAATTGACCAAATCATCATTTAAATCCAAGAAAGTCATATCAACATTACAACCGCTTGAGTTACTGCACATGGATTTATTTGGACCTACTAGAGTTCAATCAATAAATCACAGTCAATATGTGCTTGTAATTGTTGATGATTTCTCTCGTTATACATGGACAATTTTCCTAAAAAATAAAAGTGATACTTTCGATCATTTCAAATCTTTCGTCAAAAGAATTCAAAAATCAAAAGGGATTAAAGTTAAAAATATAAGAAGTGATCATGGCGGAGAGTTTGAAAATAATGAATTTGAACATTTTTGTACAAAGAAAGGTATATATCATAATTTTTCGTTTCCCAGAACTCCACAACAGAACGGAGTAGTAGAACGAAAGAACCGAACTTTACAAGAATGTGCAAGAACATTATTAAATGGAACCACCTTACCAAAACACTTCTGGGCAGAAGCTGTTGCAACTGCCTGTTATGTTTTAAATCGTGTGTCCATAAGACCTCTTACCAAGAATACTCCTTATGAATTGTTTAACAAAAGAAAGCCCAAAATCTCATACTTCAAAGTTTTTGGTTCTAAGTGCTTTATTTTAAATACGAAAGACCAGCTTGGAAAATTCGATCCAAAAGCCGATGAAGGAATATTTGTCGGTTATTCGGAACGAAGTAAGGCCTATCGAATATTTAATAAACGAACCAAAACTATTGAAGAATCACTTCATGTATCTTTTGATGAAATCTATCAGCATCCTCACACAATATCAGATGATGACGAATCAATAGTCATTAATAATCCAATCATCTCAAATACTGATTCTGACTCAGAAGTAATTATTGAGAATACTCCTCAAATATGTGAATTACAATCACCACCAAGAATATTAAGAGACCATCCGGCCCAAAATATAATAGGTGAAATAACATCACATGTCAGAACAAGGAGTCAACTCAATCAAATGGGTCATGTCGCTTTTCTCTCAAATATCGAACCCAAGAATTCAAAAGAAGCTGCTACAGATGATTACTGGATCATTGCCATGCAGGAAGAACTAAATCAGTTTGAGCGCAATGACGTTTGGGAACTTGTTCCGAGACCAACTGATCAGTCAGTAATTGGTACTAAATGGGTCTATAAAAATAAGGCTGACGAACAAGGAAATATCACCAAAAATAAAGCAAGATTAGTAGCACAAGGATACAATCAGGAAGAAGGTATCGATTATGAAGAAACTTTTGCACCAGTTGCTCGACTAGAAGCTATTAGAATTCTATTATCTTTTGCTTGTTATCATAATTTCAAACTTTATCAGATGGATGTCAAAAGTGCTTTTCTCAATGGATTTATCAAAGAGAATGTCTATGTCGAACAACCACCTTTATTCGTACATGAAAAATATCCTGACCATGTGTTCAAACTTAAGAAAGCTCTGTATGGTTTAAAACAAGCACCTCGTGCTTGGTATGAACGTTTACGTAGCTATCTTATTAATTCAGGGTTTGAAATAGGCAAAGTCGATCAAACTTTGTTTATTAAACATTCTCGAAATGATATTCTGGTTATCCAAATATATGTAGACGATATCATCTTTGGTTCAACAAACGATAAACTCTGCAAGGAATTTGCAAGTATTATGACCAAAGAATTCGAAATGTCTCATATGGGAGAACTATCTTATTTTCTTGGACTTCAAATCAAACAACTTTCAAACGGTATTTTTATCAATCAAGAAAAATACTGTGAAAATCTTATCAAACGCTTCGGATTACAAAATACATCTGGTAAACCAACTCCTATGAGTACAACTACACATCTTGAAAAAGATGAAAGTGGTAAGAATGTTGACCAGAAATTATATCGAAGCATGATTGGTTCTCTTCTTTATCTTACAGCTAGTCGTCCAGATATATTAATGAGTGTTTGTTTATGTGCTCGTTTTCAAGCCGATCCAAAGGAATCACATTTACGAGCAGTGAAACGTATAATTCGTTATCTAAATAATACCAAAGATTTTGGTCTTTTCTATCCAAAAGAATGTCCATTTGAATTAGTATCATATAGTGATGCTGATTTTGGTGGCTCACGGACGGATAGAAAAAGTACAAGTGGTACGTGCCATTTTATTGGAAAATCACTTGTCTCTTGGTTTAGTAAGAAACAGAATTGTGTTTCACTATCAACATGTGAAGCTGAATATATATCAGCGGCTCTCGCTTGTACTCAAGTACTATATATGCAACAAACACTTCAAGATTTCGATATACATTTATCAAATTCTATTATATACTGTGATAACACGAGTGCAATAAATCTCTCTAAAAATCCAGTAAATCATTCTAGAACCAAACATATTGATATCCGTCATCATTTCCTTAGAGATAATATTGAAAAAGGTAATATACATCTTGAATATGTTCACACTGACAATCAAATAGCCGATATTTTCACTAAACCATTACTTGAATCTAGTTTTATTAAACTACGAAGAGAGCTTGGCTTAGTATCTCGGAAAGATCTAGAATAGAATAAGTAACCTTCAAACTTAGGCTATATATTTTTTTTCAAATAATTCTTAAATTTCAGCCTATAACAAACTATACCTATTTTTATAACTTTTTTTTCTATCATTGTTTTTGTTTACGGCTAATTATCTCTAACAAATCCTATCCTCAAGTTCATTGGCAAACTTTTTTCTATATAAACGTTTGAAAAATACACTTTCATTCATTCACCTTCTTGCTGAAAATTATAAATCACCTTAAACAAGCTACCATGGCACACATTTGCGACAAATGCGCAGAGGAATCTCATATTTCTATCACTAGCTCGGAGTCGGAGGAACAATATTCTCCGATTACATCGAAACAAAGGCCGGAATGCCCTCACCATTGTTTTCGCACACCTGGCCATACTCCAACATCCAAGCGTGCAAAGAAAGCACTATTCTGCTCTCCGCGCACGAAGGCGCAAATCGATGAAATTCATCACTACCAAAAGCATCAAATTGATCTTCAACGACAACTACATTATGGTCAAAACCTACTATACCATGAACAACAACGTACTTCAACTCGTTTATCCGCTTTAGAACGAATGGCTTCATTCTTCTGCGGTTCAAACAAACACGATGTTCATGAACCAATGCCGTCAAGACCATCGACTTCAACAACTCCAAACTCTTGGGATAAAAACTATAACGAGAATGAAGGAGCTCGATATAAGTGGAGTCCGTGGGCTAAACGCATTGAAAACGACAAGAATTCTAATAACAACTCACCTTCTCATTAGAATTCCATAATGTATATTATTTTGCTTTCATATATAATTCTTGTAATACAGTATATTTTTGCAAAAATAACATAATATATAATATATTCATTCGACTCGTTTTCAAAATTTTTGCCAAATTCTGCATTTTTGCACACAGAGCCAAACCGGTCGACAGCCTGAAATATGACCGGTCGACCGTTTTGCTCTCTGGTTGAAAACGGTCGACCGGCAATACGCAGGCGGTCGACCGGTCGGCAGTTATTTTTTTTTTTTTTTATACTTCACGTATATATTTTTGCCACCAACCCTCTTTACTTTCTACTCTCCACTGAAAATTTTCCCATTTCCAAACCCTAGTTCATATTCTCAAGCTTCACAAACTCTCAAATTCTCTTCAATGGCTCCTCCTCAGAAAAAATCAAAGAAAAGAGCAACATCAGAAACTTCTTCTCTTACTCTCTCTGCTAGAAAATGGTTAGAATCTCCGGTTGCAGTAACTAGATGGAATCAAATGACAAATTACAAATTCCATCCAGGCTCATTCATCAAATTCGACGATTTCACTGCATACGGTATTCAAAGATTAGCAAATAGATCTCGTATCTCTCCTCTTATTGATTTTTCTGTAAATAGCGTACAAATTAATCATTTGATGATTAAGCTATTTTATGCGAATATGAATTTAGAGGAATATACTCCGGAAAATCCAAATGGAGTTATTTGGTCAGTAGTATGTGGCAAACAAATCTATCTCACTTATGATAGAATTGCTTCTATTTTGGGAATACCGAATAGGGGTGAAGAGTTTTCATCGACATTTTGTGAAGTTTTCACCCGGAATAGTACGAGTCATAAATTTATAGAAGATGATAGTAACGGCACCAAATCGATTGGGCTACGACCGACTGCAAGGTTGTTACACCATGTCCTAATGCACTCTCTATTTCCTCGATTAGGAAATTATGATGCCGTTTACAAAGAGAATTTCAAGGCTCTTTATGCTATCTACGATGATATCGAAATAAATTGGGTTCACATGATTTTCGATGAAATTCTTAAGGTAAATAACTCTACTCGTCCACATTTCTTCTATAACGAGTATATTATGCGTATGTTGCTTGCATGTGGAGTCACACCCCCGGATTCGGCATATTCTACACCAAAGTGTATTGACTCCACTACTATCAAACGGATGAAGCTTCCTCCTCCATATGTTCATATTATGCCATTCGAACAATGGCAACAACGCGATACTCAAGAACAACAAGCTCCACCATCTCGTCGTCGTTCTGAAGATGTTAGATTATTGAAATCTAAATCATCTACAAGAGAATCTCTTGAAACCATCGCTCGGAATCAATTTTTACTTGAATCAAGACTAAAACGAATGGATTCGAAAATTGATAGACGATTCAATAAGGTAAAGTCATTCTTCGGCGCTATATGGGATGCTATATCATGTAGCACATCCGTCTCGACCCAACATCAAGACCCCGGAAAACGTCCGGCTCCTCCAACTTTTAATTGGTCGACATCCGAGGAATCCGGTGGTACAAGCGGACAAGGTCGTGGGGACAATGACGATGACGATGACGATGACGACGACGACGACGACGACGACGACGATGATGATGATGATGAGGAAGAGATTCAGTCGGAATGAAGTTAGTTTGTTTTTCTTTTCATTTCTTTAAAAACATATATGGCACTTGTACTAAATAGTGTCCATCTTTTTATTCGTAGTAGACTATGACTTGCATTGTACTTCATCAAAACATCCTGTGTTTGAATGTATGCATTGTACTCTTTGGTTTATATTTTCTATTGTTTACTCCTTTTTGTCGATGACAAAGGGGGAGAAAGGTGCTAATAATTGTTTGCAGGATGAAAGAAGCTAATAATTGTCTGCAGGAAATCACATATTCAGGGGGAGATCCTATACTTGAGTTTTTATATTGTCATCAATCAAAAAGGGGGAGAATGTTGAGTCACAGCTTCTATGAAGATTTTGATTGCTGACAACATTATTAAAGCGATCGACAAATCAAGACCTACATATGGTACTCTAGATTATAGGTTGATTATTTGATGTTATAATAGTAATAAAATTGTCAAAATCTATCCTCAAATAATCATGCACAAAATATAATATATATATATATACACATTTATATAGGTTGTGCACTTTATTGTGCAACTTAACAGAGACCGGTCGACCGGTCCAAAAATGAACGGTCGACCGTTCCTGTTGAATGTGCACAATAAACGTGCACACATGCACATAACGACTATATTTTTAAAAAACCTGTCTACCGGTTAGTTTTTGACCTGTCGACCGTTTTTAAACAGAGAGCAACTTCTTCCAAAAGACACATCTTTCTTCAATAGTTGCGTCTCTTCTTCTTCATTAATGATCATAACTTTTGACTGCAACTTTTCACCAAGGGTTATAACTATTTTCTCTCTATAAATACACATCAATATCATTGATTAAAACAATAAGTTTTATTAAGATTATATATGCTCTCTATCTATTCTTTGAATTCACTTGCATTCAAAAAGCTCTAAACTACTTTCATTCCTTATTGAATCATTGACACTATCTCATATATTTTGATTCAATAAGCAATATAAATTCCATAATCTTCACAAACATCATTCACAATTTGAGGATAAGATTATAGGAAGAGTGTACTACAAGTGACAAATCCGTGTTTACAAGAGCACAAGTTGTCAACAACAATTGTAATTGTTTTTTGTTAAAGTCCTCAGTATTGTAAGAGGCAAGTGTTGAAGTCCTCAGTATTGTAAGAGGCAAGTGTTGAAGCCCTCAGTGTTGTAGAGGCGTGAAATCCCGTTCGGCTGTTCGGGTAATTGTAAACCTGTTCCTCCGGGTGAAGCGAGGTTGTAATTAGTGAAAATCCAGATAGTAGTCTGGGACTGGACGTAGGACGGTGCTCCGAACCAGTATAAAAATCTCTGGTGTGATTTTTCTATTTTTTATTTACAATGCTATTATCATCTATTTCTGCATTTGTATTGTAATCCATATTATACGATCCGTGTATACTATATTAGCACGTATAATTGTATACACACCGCATTTTCATATGTTGTACATAATTAAGCAATAATGTATTATAATATTCTTTCTAAATTTAAGTATTTAACAGTATAATTCTTAAGAGTTGAACAAGAATCTTTCTCTTTTAAGTAGTGGCTCAATTTTGTATTTATTATCTTTGGTTATTTTCAGAAACAGGATATAGAAACATAGAACTGACAAAATCGAGACATGAACGATGTATTTTTAGAATTCTTGTTATATGTATATAGGTACATCAGTTACAATCTATGCATGCATGTATGTCATAACAAATAGAACACCTGCAATTTATTTTGACACTCACTATGCATGCGTATAATTCTGACACTCACTACTTGTTCATCGCTGGATAATACAAGTGATACTAGTCATATTTCCATGAGCTATGTTATTGTTAGCAATCTAGTACTTAAAAGACCAGCAATCTAGTACTTAAAAGACCAGGTTTTGTATCTACATGTGTCAATAAGTTGGCTAAATTCAAGTAAGGAATTTGTTTGCATGAGAAAACACACTGCAAAAAAATAGTTCAGGCCAGAAATGTTTTGTCTAAGCAAATAAAGTATGGTTTTTTGTATAGTTCAGGCTGAAAACACACTGCATGATAATACCACACATTTTAAATTTGATATACATGCTTTTGGGGCATAGTTTCGTATATAATTTTGTAAGTACTTAATCAATTTTGTAAGTACTTAATCCAATAAATCACATGCTTCTACTTAATCAATTCAGGAGCAGGTTGATAATTTCCAATGACTGAAAGGAAGAGGGCTGCTCTAAAATGGCTAAAAGCAGTCAGTGAAATTCATACCGAAGACAACTCGCAAGAAAGTGAAAACCGAGTCATACAAACGGAAGAGACCAACGATGCTCAAATCAAAGACAATGCTGAAGCAGGTGACGAAGATACAATGCAAGAAAATTTTGAAGTTGATGTTAATGAGGGAACTACTAGAGATGCTGCTGCAATTTCGACTGCGAAGCGCAAATATAGGGGTCCAACCAAAGTGAAAAGACTTCCATCGAATCTTGAGAATCGTATTGAAGTCGAATTTGATGCGGATGGCAACCCAATAGGATATGGATCTGTTAAACTGTCTTCATATTTAGGTCCGCTAGTAAGGGAACATGTTCCCGTTACACTTGATAAGTGGAAGGAACTAAGTAACGAATTACAAGTTGCTTTGTGGGGATGCATTCAGGTATAAACTATTTTTATATTTACTAATTAGCTATACAGTTGCATGTTCTGATATAATGACTGTACTATTCCGGTTACACTTCAAATAAACGGTATAATTTGTATTTTCCATATCACTAGGCATGCGCACGCTTTTATTTTAATTAGAATTCTCAACTGAAATTATCTTTTAACGAGTAATTTTAAATTGAAGCGTAAAACTACTTTCATGCAGCAAAATATAGCTAATGGTTTAACTAATTGGTAAGTTGGGCATCATTCCCAAAAAGAGTGATGTAGTGTGCGAACCATATTGCGTTGACAGTCATATAATATATGCACTTTAATTATTCCAGGCTTTTCAGCACAAAGGACTTGATTTCAGACCATTGCTGCAAAGCAAGATATAGTTTTTATTTGATATCATGTTTCATCAGATTAGCTAGAAAGTGTAGTATGATTCCATTAAATTTTGCATGTTGATGCCTGGACCAAGAAAAAGCTAGGCTTAGTACTACTACTGTAGTACTTTATGCTCTGGCCAAAGCTGGCTTCATGTATTTCCAATTCACATGCAAAGTATGAAGAAGATCCCGCTGTTCCTACATAAAACCAAACATTTCAGTTGAAACAGTTCAATTATTTAGAAGAGTCTGATTTCACTGTACAATTTGTTACTTTTTGTAGAATTCAATCAGTATGAAATGCTGTAAGTTTTAAATAGATATGTCTTCATGTAAAAATATGCCTGTTCAAAAAGTTATATCAACCTCAAGGCTTAGGATGTGTTACGCTACACTTTTTGCGTTACTTGTAAATCTTGTAAATCTTTTTCTTTCTTTTTTAAGTAAAATAAAATAAAAATATGGTCAATTGATGCCAATAGTATTTCATCTCAATATTGTTAATTGCCAATAGTAAAATACAAAATTGTTAACAATGCTGTGCCATTCATGCATCCTCTATTGATCTTTCATTCTTCTGTTTGCAAATTTGTAGATCTCATGGCTTCTCATTTTTTATGTTGGTGCTCACAATTTTTTGGCATTAGTTTCAAATGTACACTTATTCAACGTCAACTTTGCTAATGTGTTGTGTTGCAGGTTAGATTTAAATTGGATGAGCAATGGCAAAAAGAGTGCATATTTCAGCAAATATTTTTAGAGCTTCAAAAGCTAGATTAGTTCGCAAAATAGCAATTGCAAGGAATGAAGAAGAAAGAAATAAGGTGAAACCCGACAACCTAAGCATGAACGAGTGGAAGAAGTTTGTCAGGTCCATAACAACTCCAGAGTTTAAGGTAAAGTCAGTTTCAGGTTCTGTTGATGAAATTGTATTCTTTAGACATGAGATTGTATGCTTTAGACAACATAAATAATGTGTTTTTTCTTAGGAACTGAGTCAGAAATATAAAGCTATCAGAAACAATCAGATACCACACACATGTAGTCATAAAGGAATGGCTCGAGTGGCTGATGATTTGGTAAGAATTGCTAATTTATTTACCATAATATTTATTACCTAGTTTTTCAATGTGATATGTTGTAATAAATATTCTTTAAACATAGAGAAAGACGAGTCCTCATCCATCTTCTATCACTCGATCTCACGTTTGGATCAAATCCCACACTCGAAAAAATGGCGAACCAGTAAATGTGACTGCTGCAGAGGCTATCGTAAGTACTTTGAAATTTTATTAGGTAATAATTTGTTTGCTATTGTGGTAGTTCGATTGTGTATAATATGCATTACGACAACTTGTGTAGGAAAAAATTAAACAAATCAACACTGAATCAAATTCTAGCTCAACAACTAATTACAAAGAAGATGCGCTTGCAAAAGTGTTGGGACAAGACAGACCAGGACGATTGAGAGGAATGGGAAGAGGTATGAACTACAGCCAGGCAATATGGTCACACATAAGGGATAAACAAACCATCGTCATGCAAAATCAAATTTCAGAATTAACCGCGATGGTTCAAATGCTTGTGAAAAATCAGGTATGCACTGTGATATTAAGGCATATTGACTCTGTTTGAATTTAAAATAAAATCAAAGGCATATTGACTCATATAGCTCAACTACACAGTGCACTCACCAACCACAACAAATAAACATACATAACGTTCCACCACTCCTTGCTGCGACCATTACAACTGCCTCACTTCTTCATATCCATCTAACTGTTGTGCACTTTCAACCACCCTTTGTTGTTTCATATCTGCATATAGCAGCAACATCACCACCAATACTACCTCCATAATTGCCATATCTCCAAACGCTTACATTCTCACTGCAATTTAAACATTACCACTACCATTGCATTCACAGTTCATAGTCTACCATTCCCTTGCATCATTCAACAGTGCCTTGCATATCTGTCATTCAACCACCTCCTCCAACCTGCTATCTCACTGCCTTCAAAACCACATCCACTCCAAACAGTCCCCTCTTAACTACTTCACTTCACCCCACTGCAACTGAACTACCACCAACATTAAAATTGTTGCAAGTTTCTTCACTCATTTCCCTGCAAATAATCGCACAAAACCATCAAGTGCATACTTCACAAATTCCCTCTACAGCGAGCCACCGGACCATCATCATCATACCATTTAACAACAAAACAAATTAACTGGAACCATACATACCTTAACTGGAATCATACATATATATCAAGTGAAAAGTTTCACCTGTCCTCGTACAAAGATATGAAAAGTGTGCATGGTAATGTTGTTTTTGTTTCACCTGAAATTGTACAAAAATTTGTGTCCTGTCCTTGTTTGCTGTTTCACCTGAAAATTTTACACAAAACTGCAAAATTTTCTTTGCCGTTTCACCTGAAATCCTATCACTACAGCCACATGAAATGTGCACTTATGGATATCCATTTCCCTTTTGTATATAGTGTACCTTGGAGAGGCAGTGCTGGGCTAATGTTGTTTTTATATTTGTTTGACAGAGAAAAGAAAGTCGGGATGAAGCAAATGTACCTCAAGTGGTAAAAGTTATTTATATTACTATCGATATCATTACATTTGACATTTAATTTATTATTAATATAATTTTCATTTGATTAATTGTAGAACAATTATGATAAAAAATATGGCACATGTGATTTATTGGATTGGAGTGAGACAGACGAAATTGTTGCGGAAGGAAGAGTTGTGTCAAGTGATCCAAAGGAGCTTGTCCAACAAATCCCTTTAGGGTTTGATGCCAAGAAAATTATAATAGACACTGTGAGAAAATCGGATGCTTTCTTGTGGAGACCTTCACTTTATTTGACACGTATTGGAGAAGTTGAAGGTGATATAGTAGCGTGACCAGCTACTAGAATTGTTTTGCATAACTTAGATAACTTTGACAAAGAAGATCATACGGTAATCTTTCATCTTTATATTATTAAAGTTTTAGTTTGAATGTATAAAAATAATAACCAATATGTTTTTTTAATAGAGTAAAAGTAGCAGCACACATCATAAATGCAAATTAATCGATTGGAGTGAGAGTGAAAAATTAGTTGCAAACGGACAAATACTTTCGAGTGATCCAAAACAACTTGTGAATGATCTTCCTCTTGGACCGGATGCCGTTGCAGTTTGGATAGATAATGCAAAAGTGGAAGATGATTTTCTATGGAGGCCCACTAAAGGTTTGACACGAGTTGGGGAAGCCGTTGGTATCAAAGTCGCATGACCTGAGTCAAAAGTAGTTATCGAGGCCGTTAACGGTGCATCATCGGATGATCATAGGAGTAGTGCCGGAGTTTTCGATAAGGTAAACTTATTTATAATCGATTCACTTTTTTTTCATCTTACGAATTGTTAAAGCACATAATAAAATAGCCTTTTTATTTATTGATAGAGTACAAATTTTATGGTAAATGGTAAATGCAAGCTGATCGATTGGTCGGGAAAGAGAGAAATAGTTGCATCAGGACGCGTGTCTTCAACCGATCCAACTTCAACGGTTCATTGTGTTCCTTTGGGGAAAAATGCAATTAAAGTTTGGGTAGAAATTGTAAAAATTCCAAAAACACGCCTATGGAGAACAACATCCGAATTAGAAGTCATTGAAGATGCTCTTGGCACTACGATAGCTTGGCCTATTGCGAACGTTATAATGGAATTAAATTCTAGTAAGTATAACTTCTTTAATTTATTTTTATTTTATTTTTCAGTTCATGTGTCAAAATTTGAAACATAAAAAGGCATCAATGTCAGTTTAATGATACCTTAAGAGGGTTAAGTTCGAGTTTGGCATATGGCATTTGCGATAGTGAGAGAAAGTGGGTGATTGGGTTTTGCTGTTTAAATAATATTTATAACTGAAATGCAGTTTTTGTTCTTCTGCAATGTATAATGCCTGGTATTGTAGTGGCGTGACATTGGTTTGCATTGTGGTAGTTGTATATACGGGATGGTTGTTGTGTACAGGGCAGCAACAGTTTTACAGCGTTCTGGTGGTTGTTGATGTGGGTTGAAAGGAGGTGATGTGATGTAGTATTTGTAGGCAATAGATTGGTGGTTTTGCTATGATGGGAGAGTGCTGCAGTGGTAAGTGGAGGTTACTATGGCAGTTTGTATGAAGTGATATATGGATGATGGAGTGTATTAAGTTGCAAGAAAAGGTTCAGGCCTAGTTGAAGGTGATGGGGTGCAACGAGGTGGCAGAGGGTAGAGGATGGTTCAAGTGCGGCGATCGACTGCTGGCGATGTTAGTAGCCGGATAATTGGGTTTGTGATGGTGGGAGAAGTGTGGGAAGTGGCGGTAAGAAGGAGGTACTTGGTAATGGAGTTGCATTTGGGATTGTGGTGTTTGTCCACTGACGTGATGAAGTGTTTGGTGCAGGTGATTTTTATGTGGTGATGTGCAGTTGCATAGTGGAACTTTATCAGCTGAGACTGTCGTCAGTGAAGTTGTGGTGTGGATTTATGATAGGAGTTGATAATTACAGAGGTGGTTGAAGCAAAAGTGGAAGGTATTTATGATAGGGCGCAGTCGATTGGCGATGCAGTTGTGAGTTTCTTTGTAGTATTTTTTTTCTGTTTTGGTGAAGGCAGTGAGAGATTGAGGAAGTCGTGGCGGAGGGTATTTGTTGTGTTGTGATTGAAGTGTTTTTTGATGTTCTGTGGCCAGTACTGTGTAGACGGGAGTAGTTTGGCGTGTGCACTGCAGCGGGGAAGTTATGGCAGCAGTTTGTAGTGAATGAAGATGAAAAGGGCAGTGCTGGCAGGATGATGCAGGGGATATTTGGGATAGTTTGTTTGTTTATGTAGTTGTAATATGGGATGTTAGTCAGAGAGTGGTGGAAGATGTTGTTGTGAGGCAGATGGATTGTTGCACTACGTAGGTTGATGAAGTATATGGGATGTTTGGGTTTTGGAAAGAGGCAGGCTCGGTGAAATACTTGTTGTAGGATGCAGCAGTGTGTTGTAGGAGTTGATGAATGTATTGGTAGTGGGTTGGAGTAGTTGTTGACAGAGGGAAGATTGAATGCAGTGGAAAGAGATGGCAGCAGCAGAAGGAGGCAGTGGTAAGAAGTAAATTAAAAGAAATATGTTTAGTGATGGTAGTGGTTATGTTTGTTAAAATGGAGCAGGCAGTGTGCAGTTAAGTGGTGTATTTGAAGGAAGGAGCAGAGGTGTTGGAAGAATTTGTGATGGTATGGCAGAGTTGATAATGCAGCTGTTTTGTTGAGCAGGGTGCAGCAGTGAGGATGGTTCAAGGAAGTGGTTGAATTAGGATTGTTGGAGGTTGGCTGTAGCAGAGATGTGCACGGGTAGATTGTGACTGTAGTAGTGAGGTGAAGTAGTTGTTCACGTATTTATGTGATATGCAGGCAGAAGGCAGTTGGGAAGTGGTGAAGGGTGCCTCTGTCTAATATGTAGTAAAGTCAAAGGATTGAGCTGCATTCAGTCATTACCCAACCAATATCATTACCACATGAGAAAGAACTTGGATAGAATTTGGAACCTTTAACATGTAATAAAGCCTCAACGACACCAAGGACAGAATAAATGATAATAAATAAACTTTATATCATGTCGGCAACAATTACTTGGTACGCTTTATGGATAGTGTGCATCTCATTTCAACATCATTTCATCGTCAATTGGACAATTTTCATGTTCTTTTGCCACTGTCACTAAGTACCGTTAAAAAAATGAATTAAAATAGCTTCTTAATTTATATTTTTTCATTTACTGCTAAACAACGTATTACACTCAATCTTGTAACATTATTATTCCACTATAATATTTTATATTAAATGTGCCATACTTGACTATTTTAGTTCGACTACTATTTTCATGTTACCGTCTTAAAATTATAGATTCTCGAATGTTTACAATTATTAATTTTTCTTTGAACACAATCAATAGATGTCAATGAGAGTCAATCCCAATATCTCTAGACAGACATTCTAGAAATATAACATTTTCCCAAAGTGGACATCCATATTTATTTATTTATGTATTTCCTGTATTATACTTGCAACTCTACTATGTTAATGAAACTGAGATAGACCTGGTAGATTTAAAGATATTTCTTGTTGGCACAAAGGGGGGAACTGATGTACTGGCAGTCTATTTAGTTAAAATGATGTACTAACAGTCTTTATTTTTTTGTTATGAAAAATTATATAACTTGCGGTTGATGTTTGAATTTGAAAAATAACTTATGTGCTTCGTTTTGACAGGTGCTGTATGATGATACCGGGGTTACTACAAGTTGGAAGGAAGGAAAAATTATTTTGCTGCATTCATTCTCTTTCAAATCGGTCATGCTTGGGTTAATGTATTTTGTGTTGACGTTCATATATCTTTGCTTTTAGTATGTATCGTTTTGGTCAGTTATGGTTGTATGTATTGTTTTTTTTAAGATCACAAATATTTGAAACTTCGTGTACGAAATATTATGGATATATATTTAAATATATAAAGAGGTTTGGCTTATGTCTTCATTTGATTACGTACATCATTATGTGATAATTGTGGTTTTTGAAATTTTATAATATATTAGTAGAATTGTAAGCTTGGATGTACCTAGTAAAAAAACCGCAGGGATAAAAATTTATAGCGTTTTAACTGTGCTATAGAAAGGTTGTTTTTTCCAGTTTTAAATACTACAGCATTATGATAGTGCTATAAACAATTTTCATAACAAAAAAACAACGCAATAAAAGACAGCAAACCGCTATAGAAAGTAGCTGTACTTATACATACAATGTACTATTGCAGCAGATAACGCTGTAAAATATTGTGTTCTATAGCGTCTATAGACGCCGTTGTATATTTCATATGTGTATCAGCCTGTTTTTACATAGCAGTCATGAAAACGCTATAGTTCCACTTCATAGCGACTTTCCAAGGCTATTAAAAGTCATGTTAACAACACTCATAAAACGCTATGAAATGTCCTTGTCCATAGCGTCTCTTATAGCGTTTTGTATGTTGCTGTTATAGGTCACTGACCTATTACAAAATGTTAATATACAGCGTAAGAAAAAACGCTATAATAGCTTCTAATAGCGTTTTTTAAACGCTATTAAAGGGTGTTTTTGTTGTAGTGATTTCTGTTGATTCTGTTTATTCTATATGTTCAATTGCACTTTTTCGAAACTCTCTCCGGTTTGTTTAACAGCAATATTGCTCTGAATTCCTTCCATATAAGGCCCTTTCTCAAGAATTGGGCTGCCTTGGAATAAAAACGGTCCAGTGATGCAGGAGGTTTTTCAGCCAACCAGTTACCAAATTCAAAATTGGGATCGACTCCCTTAATTAATGCCATCAGAATTGAGTTATCATTGGGATTACTAATCTCGGTGCATGCAGTGTGAAACCACTCCAGATAACATCTAAGTGTCTCTCCAGGAGCTTGAGTGACACTAGACAAGGTATTAATCCTCCGACCTTGTGGCATGCATGCAGAATTGTTCAAAAAAATTTGTTGCCAACTGGTCAAAACACGAGATAGATCGAGCTGGTCAACGGGTAAACCACATAATTGCTATGCCCCATAGAGAGATCGGGAAACTTCGGCACTTCACCGCATCATCGGCCCGTGCAACATTCATCAACCATTCATACTTTAAGCTATGCTCATTAGGATTAGAGCTCCCTTCATAAACGGGTAGACTTGGCATCCTGAATCGTCGAGGTGGTTCAGCATAGAGTATATCATCAGTAAAAGTGTTTGTACCAAAATTGGGCACAATACTCTTCTGATGTGTTTGAAGAGACAAATGAAGTATATAGATAGTAAAAGAGGAAAACCTAGCAAACACGCCAATAATAAGCAAGAAAACGCAAAGAAACACACAGATTTAGAGTGGTTCGATGTATAGCCTACGTCCACTATGAAATAATTGACTTTCTTAATTTTTGCTTGCTGGTTACAACGAATTACAACAGTAAAACTCGAGTGCAAAAGTGATTTCGACAGAGTCTGGACGTAGAAGAGCCAAAAATTCTATTTTTCTATAGGTCCTGGGCTGCTATTTATAGGTGTAGGCTGCAAATATCTCGCTCAAATCTCTAAAGAGCTCTTCTCTCACGTAGGTGGGCCTACACGATCGATCTCATGCCATTTGTATTCGATCCGTGATCGATATGAACGAACTTAGTATCGATCAATATTTCGTCCAATCGAGTCGAGATCGATCATGAATGTTCTTGAGGATGTACGCGAGCCCTTGTGAAAATTTGGTGGTATTTGGATTTGTATATTTTTAGTTATGATTGATGCAAGTTTGGATTTTTCGATGGCTGTTGAATTCGTATCGATGTTGTTTGTATTGATAGCTTCGCAACGATGGTTCTGCACGTGATGCCTGATGACATGGCACTAGCTTTTTGGATCATTCACTTTTCATGTCGAACGATCGAGTCTTTCCTATGGATGCGCCTCATTCGTATCGACCCAGCTTGGCTTTGTTCGTATCGATCCACTGCATCCACTTCATATCGATTTTGTGCATCCCACTTCATATCGGTCTTTTGCGTTCCACTTTATATCGATGGGAGGTGTTGATTTCGTATCGATCTGTGGTCGATCAATACGAAGCATGTTTGAAACTTGATCGATACGAAATAGACTCTCGTGTTATTGTCGATGGATACGAAGTGGGTGGATGTGGATGGATACGAAGTTGGTGGATCTAGATGGATATGAGGAGTGGCTTGTTCACCGATGGACATGAAATGGACCGATGCGAATGTGGCTGACCGATGGATACGATTGAGTCTATCTTCTTGGTTTGCGTCGATCATATCTCGACATACAAACTTGGATTCGCTTGAAATTTGAAACGTTGACTTTCATAGCTTTACTTGTCATGTCATACTAATTGTAGCTCGATCCGGACTCGGACAAAATTTACCAGCATCCATAACGAACATGTATATAACCATTATTCGAGATGATCTGTCTTTGATTCCCAGTAATTCCTTGGTGTCACGGTCTTGCCAAAAGGCGGGATAACAATATATTTATGAAACTTCATTCTTATATTATTATTATTATTATTATTATTATTATTATTATTTTGCAAACTTTTAGGTTGGACTTATGCTATTGGATGAAATTCATTTACTAGGTGCTCATCCTGGACCTATTCCCGAGGTATGTATTGCGGAACCAAAACTATTCTCTCTGATACAAAATTGCAGGTTTGGCCGCACCTCTATAACATTTTTCATTTTTCTCCTTTCCCCCTTTTCAAACGATATTTGACACTCACGCACCTAATTAGCAGCTCTTGTTTACTCTATTTTTCACGTGTTGTTTGGTTTTCTTATTTTACTTCTGATACCCCCACAGTCTTGGGGTTATTGGTCTTTTGCATAATTTAAGCTTTTAACTATCTGCGTGTGAACTATGGAGTGAGTTTTTGCGCTCAGGAAATTACTGTCAAGGATAAAATTTCACAGTTTTTTAGCCTCAAACACAGACCCTTCAATATTTTATCTTGAATGACAACTTTCTGTATGTATCAGTTTTTAGTTATTGATAGCAGTTTGTAGTTATCGGTAGCAGTTTTTAGGTATCAATTTTAACGTAGTAGCAGTTTTGCTGTCCGTATGAATAATTTTGGAAAATTTTTGTCCTTATGAATAATTTTTAGAAGAATGTTTGTCCTTGGGAAAAATTTCGAGGTCGTGTCCTGAGGCAAAAAATATACAAATCTTTGTCCTTTAAAATAATCCCCTTTTGCGTTCTGATGTGTAAATTTAGCTCTTACAACTATACAGTTAAGTTTGTGCTATTTAATTTTTTAGTAAATTACCAAGTGCACTCTTTTTCTGTGGATCTCTCTTACTCTCAAACAAAAATAATTAAAAAAATAAAAATAAAGTTTGTTTACCATCTCATGTAACCTATATTTTTGCTGTGTCTGTGAGGTAGCTGCTGTGACAAATTACACTCTACCTAAAATGCGGAGGTAGCGTACAAATTTCTATTTGTTAGAAATTTCAAAAGAAGAAGAAAATTGTTTCTAACGCCAATGTCAAGTGGATTAAACAAATGTACAGAAGGAAATGGAAGATACAAATTTACAAAAGAAAAAAGAAGCAATTATGCAAGGAAATTTGTTATTAAATTATATTTCTTTCTCTAAATTTTTTTTTTTTTGAAATGATACTTAAATACAATATGTCATTGGAACAGCAGATCACAAATCATATGTCAATAAATGTTCGAATAACGCTAATATTTTTATAAAAATAAATTTAGAAGAAGTAGGACTTTACTATCCATTTTCCTTGCATGATTTCTTTTCATTACACAATGGACGCACAATCCATATTTATACTAGACCATCTTAAAAATGAACGGTTGAGAATTATATTATATATCTTTTTACCTCAGCGGTTCACTGTATTGCCGTACATGAATGCTGAAACTGTATTTTTTTTTCTACTTCCCTACTAAATATCTATTCTACAGGTGTAGCTGAAGCTTGAAACCATTCTACCAATGGCTCAAATGATAAGGAGGATCACCTCATGACCCCTATAATATATTTTCATTTAGTTTTCTTTTAGTATTTAAAAGCATGTTAAGCTACAATCATAAACTTGAATATAAGTATGGAATTAGAGTACGTATTCACCTATTTAGCTGCTAAAATTTCTTCTTAACATAATTAGTGGATAGAAGTTGATACACGCTTAAACATGAGAATATATATACGTTTCTTTAAAAGTTTACATTCGTATAAGAATTATACATATAGGCGCTATCCATTATATTTGTTGTTATTGTGATGAAAAAACTCATCTCATTGCAGTACTGCAAACTTATTTTGTGGTGGTGCCAAAGCAATTCGTGATGCCATGGGAGTTTCCTTTGAGTTTTCCTCTATCGTTACTCAACTTATTTAGCTAAAATTGACATTTCTTCCTCTAGTTTTGTATCAACACGTCTGTTGTGCACGTAGACCTCCAATATGCTATAACGTCAAATGTTATTGCATTATTGATTTTGTTAAATTATGAAGAACATGGATTTTGTAGGGAATCTAAGATTTTGCTCTAAATTTTGATTATGGTTGCTCATTTTTATGACAACCATTTCTTTCCTTTTTAAACTAAACCTTGTTTTTTTCTTTTCTTTTTAAACTAAACCTTGTTTTTTCTTTTCTTTTGACGTCAAAGTTTTTCGCAGCTGTATTTCCTAAAGTAACATTTAATTTTTAAAGTTAAATGTTTTTGATTTATTTTGCAGTACCATTTCTTTTAAAAGAAATACATATTCCAATTTAATATGCCACCCTGTAGTTTTGACTTACTTGAGTTTTAGAAACTTAAGTAAATACATATTCGAATTTCTAAACTCATGCATGCAAAACTGTAAGTTAATGTAGTTTAGTTCTAATGTACAATTGCATTAATACAAAATTTAAGCTAAATCCAATTCATAATCACATCATTTTAATTTAAACACTCCAAAAATTAGGCTCAAAGTTCGAAGTTAAATTAAACGGAATATAAAATACATGACCCTATGTTTATGCTGTCCTCCAACGCCGAGCAACAATTCTACTACTTTCCACCGCATCTTCAAAATCATCGTCGCTATCGTCAGCCCGTAGGTTTACAAAGTTTGACATAGACTATCTAAATCCATGCATCTATTCTACATACTAGCACTAGTAGATAATGGATTGATTTTTGATGTCGATTAGCGATGCAAAGCCGTTAAAAGAATAGTTGTTACTAAGGCTAGAATCTATGAAAAATATTTTTGTGTCTCATGTGCCATATTCTAAAAAAAAGGGACATGTCAAGCGTGATATCTATTTTCTACTAGGCCGGCATTTATGAAATTACGATTTTTAATAATATATTTCTCTAGAATTTAACATTACAAAATTATTTCGGTAACCATCACTACAAGAAAAAGACAGAATACCGACAGCCAAGACCGACGGCTTCCGACGGCCATTTTCCGACGGCTTTCGACGGGCCGTCGGCGGCCGTCGGAAGCCGTCGGAAATTTGCGATTATACCTGCCAGCCGAGCCCTTTCTTCCTCCTCCATTCCATACGAAAATAAATCAAAAAACCCCCCAAATTCAACCCCCAACCTTCCAATCCCTAATTTCTAGCTTCCGGATCTTTCAAGGCTCTCTAATCAAGCTTCATTACTCTTAATCTCAGGTATAATATCTTATTTTTATGAAAAATTCAGTTTTTACCCTAATTATAGATTTGCATAAATTGATAAATTAGGGCGAATTAATGATTGCAATTGTTTCCACTAGCGTAATAACGGTTTATAGCATCACATGGTATACCGATTTCATCTTTTATCGTGAAATTGTGATAAACACGTATAATTTGTGCTTGTTCATGTATATGTATTTTGTTGTGTATGCCTTGATTCGACGATTGTATACGTTATTTGGAATAAGATAAAATGATTGAATGAACTAGGAGTATTATATTGTGCACGTATTTACTTATGACAAAAAAAATGCATTACTCTAAATTATAATTGTGTGTATTGAAAAATGACAAAATGTTAAACCAGCCCTAAGTTGATGCGTAATACGTCGAATAAATGTGTGAAATTAATATATAAATGTGAACAGTGAGTAAAACTGTATTTTTGAGTAAAATGCGCGCATGTTAACCGACAAATGTCCCTTAGAGAGTTTTTGGCCCCGTCTGACGAGTGTTGTACATGATCGTTGTATAAATAGTCGTTTTTTTCGAAAAACGACCATTTATATTCATCTGGTACAATGTTTGTCGGATTTGTCCCTGTATTGGACAAGTTATGAACACAGTAAGAATTTACATTTTGTATACTACTTCGTCTCAAACGGTTCATAAAATTTCGCCCTAACTTTTCTTTTTTGTTTCCTGCGTACACGCATTTGTGTACAATGCAGGGAACAAAAGGGAAATGCTGCCGAAATTTTATTGAATCGTTTGAGACGAAGCAATATACGAAATGTAAATGCTTACTGTGTTTGTAATGGGAAGTAGGATGTCTGACCAATGAAAAAAAATTATATATATTTTTAATCGTTACGTACGTTAAAAAATGAAATGTGCCCTATTTGAAAATATTTTTAAATTTGTGAAGTTGTTCTTTAAATTCAAAATATTATACGAACATGAAAATAATCTTTTTCGAATATGTATTCTTCAAAATAAATATTAAATTTTGAACTTCTCATTTTGTCAAATAGGAAAAATAGTTGATTATTTTGTTGATCGAAGGAGATGGATGTACCAAAGAAAAGGACTGAGGGGCTCAATAAAAGAAGATTTTTATAATGGTATAAACGTGTTTGTTGAATTCGCCTTAAGTAATAACGGAAACGATCCAGAAATTCGTTGTCCGTGTAGTAGGTGTAGACATTTGAAGTTTTTGTTACCAGATATTGTGAAAGTTCATTTGTGCCAATACGGTTTCACACCCGAATATTATGTTTGGGATCGGCATGGAGAAGTTGTAGCAAATACTTCTGTAGAGTCTGAAAGTGTCGTTAACGAAATAGTTTCAACGACCCGTATAGAAAATATGGTCGAAGATGCAGCACGATCAATGTTTCCTATGGTTGAAGTTGACGACGATGATGTAAATGTTGAAGAACCAAATATTGAAGCTAAGAAAATTTATGATTTACTAGATGCAGCTAAGAAACCTATTTGGGATGGTTGTAAAAGCGGCACGCAGCTGTCAGTAATCGCAGAATACATTGCGATGAAGTCAAAATACAACATCACTGAAGCTGGGTTTACGGCTGTTGTACAAGCTGCAAAAAGACATATGCCGCCCGATAATCTAATGTGTGAAAATCACTACGAAGTTAAAAAACTTATGTCGGCTTTTGGTTTACCGTATCAGAAAATAGATACATGTTTAAAAGGATGCATGTTGTTTTGGAAAGAAGACGCAAACCTTAGAAATTGTAAAGTTTGTAACCAGGAGAGATACAAACCAAGAAAAAAGAAGGGTAAGGAAGTTCCGTACAAGCGTATGCACTACTTACCCATAACTCCAAGACTTCAAAGATTATATGCATCTTCTGTAACTGCGTCTAATATGAGGTGGCATAGCGTGAGAACGGAGGAAGAGGGTACGTTGACACATCCGGCCGATGGAGAAGCATGGAAGCATTTCGATAAAACGTATCCAAATTTTGCAGCGGAGAGTCGAAATGTTAGATTAGGATTATGTACGGACGGTTTTTGTCCATTTTCTCAATTTGGTTCTAAATATTCATCCTGGCCCATTATCGTCACACCGTATAATTTACCTCCATGGATGTGCATGAAAACGCAATATATGTTTCTTACTGTTGTCGTTCCTGGCCCCGACGATCCGACACAAGGAATCGATGTATATTTACAACCGTTGATTGAGGAGTTAAAAATACCGTGGAACGAAGGAGTAGAAACATACGATGTGTCAAAGAAGAAAAATTTTCGTATGTTTGCTTCTTTGTTGTGGACTATAAGTGATTTTCCTGCCTATGCAATGTTTTCGGGATGGAGTACTGCCGGTCGTCTAGCATGTCCATATTGCATGGATGAAACACGAGCGTTTTCTTTACCTCATGGTAAGAAAATTTCATGGTTTGACTGTCATCGATATTTTCTCCATGTAAATCATCCCTTCAGAGGAGACAAGAAAAACTTTTTAGCTAATAGAGTAGAAAACAGACAACCACCGACGATATGGTCAAGCGAAGACATATATGAACTTGTTAAGGACTATCCAAAGATATATGAAACGGGGGAGCAAACAGAAATTGAAGGCAAATCAGTTGTTCATAACTGGTGCAAACAAACTATTTTTTGGGAGTTGCCGTATTGGAAACATCTTCTGCTTCGCCATAACATAGATGTGATGCACAATGAGAAAAATGTATTTGATAATGTGTTTAACACAATTTTGAATGTGAAAGGGAAGACGAAGGATGATTTGAAATCAAGACGTGATATAGAAGAATTATGCAAACGTCCCGAGCTTCATATGAAACCAAATGACAGTAAAAAACCAAAAGCTTGTTACGAATTAGATAATAATCAAGTTAAAGCTGTGTTAAAATGGGTGGAAGGGTTAAGATTTCCTGATGGGATATCATCAAATCTTCGTAGATGTGTTGACTTTAAAAATGGTAGATTGAGCGGAATGAAAAGTCACGACTGTCACATAATGATGGAAAATTTATTTCCCGTTATGTTTAAAGAACTACTGCCGTTAAAAGTTTGGAAGGTAGTAACGGAGCTTTGTATGTTTTACAAAGAGCTTTGTTCGACTACTTTAAAAGTGCAACGTTTACGTAAACTTGAAGTGGACATTCCTATATTGCTTTGCAAATTAGAGAAAATATTTCCGCCAGGTTTTTTTAATGTGATGGAACATTTACCTGTTCATCTTCCTTCTGAAGCACGACTTCGAGGTCCTGTCCAATACGGATGGATGTATCCATTTGAGAGGTATGTAATATGTTATAACGTAATTTAATTGCATTTGAAAGATGAAGTTAATATAAATTAATGTTGCATAGATATTTGAATCATCTGAAGAAAAAAGTGAGACAAAAAGCACGAGTTGAAGGTTCGATATGTAAATCTTACATCGAAGAAGAAGCTTCGTTCTTTTTCTCTCACTATTTCAGTGACCATGTGAATATTTCATTTCAAAGTGTTCCTCGTAATGATGAAGGCGACGAACAAGAGTCCTCTCAAGCAATGTTATCTATTTTTAGACAACATGGTCGGCCTTCTGGAAAATGTGTGGAAATATGGCTAGACGATAGAGATCTTCGTGTAGCACACACTTATATTCTTCTAAATTGTGCCGAGGTTGCACCGTTTGTTAGGTATTCTGAAATAATAATTTTTGTTTTATTCTTTTCTGTAATGCATGCGCGTGTATAACCTAATGTAATAATTTGTTTATATAAACAGTGTTTATGAACGGGAACATACGAACGGAGATCTCAGTAAAGAATTTTCCCGTTGGTTTTCAAATTACGTTTATGAGCCGAAAAATTGTGTTGTTGACGAAGGGTTGAAACATCTTGCAATGGGACCAAAAAGAGTGGTCAAGACATATCCAATATATTTCGTCAATGGATACAAATTTAACACCAAAGAATACGGTGCAGAAAAATTAACAAATAATACTGGTGTATTTGTTAAAGGTAGTGACGATCCAGAAAACCATTTAAATGATTTTTATGGCATTCTAACACAAATTTTGCAACTGACATATTTCTCAAGACCCGCGGAGGAGGTGTTTCTATTTAGATGCAATTGGTTTAGCAATGTTTCAGGTCTGGAATTAATGTGCATAAGGATTATAATCTTATCGAAATAAAGCATACATCGCACTATCACAAGTATGATCCTTTTGTACTAGCCAAACAAGCATTGCAAGTTTATTACGCTCCTTATCCGTCTCTAAAAAGAGATAAAGCAGATTGGTCTGCAGTTTTTAAAACAAAGGCCAGATTCACATTCGATGGGAAGAATATTCCGGACGAACAAGCTTATCAGGCAGATCTTGAGCAAAATAACGAAATAATAATTACAGACGATCATACAGATTTTGGTCCTTTGATCGATGAATCAAATGTTTTGGTAGAAGCGTTTGACAGTGCAGAGGAAAATATCGTCGAAAACGAGACCGAATCTGAATCAGAAGACGATGATGACTGATATAAATTTGAATCTGTTTTTTTGCAATTGATGTAACTATGTTGAATTCTTGATGTATTATGAAATTGATGTAACTATGAAACTAAATCCGTTTACTATTGTTTTATGTTATTTCAATTTGTCATTTATTTAGCAATTTTTATTAAAAATGCAATGAATTCTGCTTATCGTAGGAAGAGTACACCTATTATGAATCAGGTATAACAAACTTACATTTCTATTTACATTTCAGTCATTATAATTAAGCAATTTATACCGTTGATGTCATGTTCATATGAAATATATTTCATTATCATGTTTTTATTCTCTTATATAATGATGTGTAAACGTCACAGGTTTATCATTATGTCACATAGAGGGAGGAGCTCTTCCCGTTCTTCAGGAGGCGATGGCAGTGGCCCATCGCAAGCGCCACACCGTCCAGTTGTTACGTTAGTCCCCAAAGCAGATGGGTAAAAATTAAATCTTATTCATCATCTTATTTTTTCTATACTATACGTACGTACTTATCTGTATCGTACTTAAAAACAGGGGGTTCGAGCTACTACCCACTAAGGTAGTGTTGGACGTCTCCAGAGCAGCATATCGTAGTAGGATGAGTGCGTGCTGGCCGAAGTGGGATACCATCCCTCCGCACATCATAGAGTGCATATGGCAGGATGTCCTAGTATGTGTAATTTTTATTGTTTATTGGATTGTGCAGTATTGATATTGTAGTGTTTGGAAGAGAAATGTGGTTGGAAGGCTCTATTTGCAGCAGATTTAAAAAAAAAAACAGCAGATTTCCGACGGCTCCCGACGGCTTATAGGTCGAAATTTTCATCGGTTACCGACGGCTCCCGGCGGCCTGATTTCCGACGGTTTCCGACGGCTTCCGACGGGCGACGGAAGCCGTCGGTAATCTATACGGCAGCACCCGTCGGTAGCCGTCGGAAACACTGCTCCCCGACGCCGTCATTTCCGACGGCTTTTTCCGACGGCCGCCGACGGCTTCCGACGGCCGCCGACGGTTTTCAGCCGTCGGAAATCCCCCTTCCCCTTGTAGTGCATTTTTATTGAAATGTACATTTTGCTGGCTAGATTTAAATTAGAGGAGTGGTAGAAAGTGCTTATTTTTCAACAAATGAGACGCATCTGGAGAGCATCAAAGAGTCGATTAGTTAGACAGACTAATTTGCTTTTTGTGGAGACTGACTTCCGATCTTGTCTGCGTTGAAGATGTTGTAAGCTCTACAATAGCATGGTCAGCCCCAAAATTTGTGACAGAATCAAGTTCTGATAAATATAAATTGTTTTTTTTATAGATACAAAGTTTTAAGATGTATACATATTTGAAATGTGATTTAATTCTTGACCATGTACCACTATTATTATATAGGTACATAGTATTACAGTTATATAACAAAACAGTTCATCAATGATTCCTAAATCGATTAGTTTAACAAGACGAAAGTCCGCCATGTGCACCTTATGCAGAAATATTTTATCTTTTGATGGTACGGTAATCCTAATTTAGTTTATTGTTAAGTTAATCACAAATGTATGCAATGATTGAAAATTTAATGTTGATTGAGAAGTAAACTAAAAACAAAGTGGTGGTAGATTTCTGAATGGATTTCACACCGTAGTCAAAAAAACCTAAATTAGATAATAAAATCCATAAAATTCTGCTTTAATACTACATAGATATACTTAACAAGAACAAAAATTTAATACTAGAAAAAAACAAAAAGGAAAAAATAGAAAAGAAAAGGAGGAAGAGGAACACAAATATAATTCTACATCTTTACTAATTGATCAAAACCTTTTACATAGCATCTAGTTGTAAGTGTGTTTTGTTGACTAAGTAAACATGTAAAAGGAAAATACAGAGTAAAAGGAAAATACAATTGAGGCAAATACAAATATAGCGATATATGAAAATATAAAATAGATAACTATACAAAATGCAATTTTAAAAAGGGAAATATTCTTAAACGCCGATATATCCTAACGTATCATATGGTTCAAGTTATAATTTTACTTGGACATTTCATAACGTGTTACGTGTAAACACACACTACTAGAACTACAGTATATAGCCACGACGAGGTTTCAACCGCCGTCAACGGGAATTTCCAACGGCTACCAACGGCTCGTTATTTTTTAACAAGCCGTTGGTAACCATTGTAAAAATGCCGTTTGCGTTCGTTGGAAGCCGTTGGAAATATTCGTGTAAACCTGCAGCCAAGCCGAGAGTAAATTCATTCTTCTTCTTCCTATCAAAAACACCCAAATCCATCACCATCTTCCTCCACTCCTCCTTTTTTCTTTCTCCCAGCCTCCCCACGCAACCGGCAGCCACTCCGACGCCATCAATCAACACAAGCGGCCTCTCTCCATCCAAATACAACTTCAAAATCAGGTTTGGCCTAAAACCCTAAAATTTTAAATTTTGCTAATTTTGTATTTAATTTGTTGTTACAGTTGTATCTAATGGCCTACCGATTGTTTATTATACCAAACTAAGTGCTAATTACAATTATTACCATCCAAATGTCCAAATTGTTTGTGTATATATATTATGCACATGTATACATATGTTGATAATTTAGTGTAAATGTGCATTTGAGTTACCGTTAGATTAGTTAGGATTGATTTAAATTATTTTGTGTATGTTTTGTAAAATATTAGGCAAACATGAATTAGTCGAATATTTTACGAACATGAATTATATCTTTTACAAAATATATTAGCATTAGATAAGTATGTATATACACATGAATTATATATTTTGCGAAATAGTAAAAATCATATAGTTTACTATATATTTAATAAAATAGTAGAATATAAATAAAATAATGCATAATATGCTTTATTTTATATATTTAATAAAACTGTAACATATAAAAGAAATTAAATCCCTTAGTGAATTTTTAGCTCCGTCTGACAAGTGTTGTATATGATCGTTGTATGAATATTCGTTTTTATTGCAAAACTGATATTCATATTCATCTGATACAATAATGTTGGATTTGTCTCTGTATTGGACAAGTTACAAATACTATAAGTAATTACGTTTCATAAATCATATCGTTATAAACGGTTCATAAAATTTCGACCGCATTTCCTTTTCGTTCCTTGTGTACATGCATATGTGTACGATACAAGGAACACGGGGGAAGTGCTGTTGAAATTTTGGAAAATCGTTTATAATGATATGATTTAAGAAATGTAATTACTATTGTGTTTGTAATGGCAAGTAGGATGACCGACCATCACAAAAGGTTAAAAAATGTAAAAAAAATATCAAGAAATATAACTTTGTATATAAACGAAAATGGATTATAAAAAACAGTAAAATCTAAATGTGTTTATCGAATTTGATTAATAATTTTTTTTACTATTGATCATAGGTTTTACAGTAGGAAAATGGGTCAATTATTTTATTGATCGGAGCTGGATGTATCAAAGAAGAGAAATGGGAGGCTCAATAAGTAAACATTTTCTTAACGGGGTAAATGTGTTTGTCGAATTTGCTTTAAGTAATATTGAAACCAACGTAGAAATTCGTTGTCCATGTAGTAGGTGCAAATTGTTGAAGCATTTAGTACCGAATATGGTTAGGATTCATTTGCGCCAATATGGTTTCGTAACCAATTACTTAGTGTGAGATCGTCATGGAGAAATTATAACACATAACGAAGAACAGTCAATAGAGGTCATTAGTGATGAAGTTAGTACGACGAATCTCATAGAACATATGGTTGAAGATGCAGTACGATCAATGTTCCCTACTATTGAAATTAATAACGATGATGTTAATGTCGAAGAGGAACCAAATGTTGGAGCAAAAAAAATATATGATTTATTGGATGCTGCTAAGAAACCTCTTTGGAATGGATGTACTGGCAGCACTCAATTATCGGCAATTGCAGAGTAATTGCAATGAAATCAAAGTACAACCTCACGGAAGCCGAATTTACGGCTGTTGTACAAGCTGCTGAACGTCATATGCCATCAGATAATTTAATGTGCGAAAATTATTATGAAGTGAAAAAACTTATGTCATCTTTCGGTTTGCCGTATCAAAAAATTGATACATTTCTAAATGGTTGCATGTTGTTTTGGAAAGATGATGTCAGTTTTCGAAATTGTAAAATATGTAATCAAGAAAGATACAAACCAAGGAAAAAAGAGAAAAGAAGTTCCATACAAGCGTCTCCTAGACTTCAAAGGTTATATGCATCATCTGCAACAGCGCATCATATGAGATGACACAGTGTAAGAACACCTGAAGAAGATACGTTAACACACCCATCTGATGGAGAAGCATGAAAGTATTTTGATAAGAAATATCCCGATTTCGCAGCGGAGAGCCGTAACGTTAGACTAGGTTTGTGTACTGATGGATTTTCACCGTTTTCTCAGTTTGGTTTTAAATATTCAACTTGCCTATAATCAATACATCTTACAATCTATCCCCGTGGATGTGTATGAAAACTCCATATATGTTTCTCACAATTTTCATCCCTGGCCCTGATGATCCGACACAGGGTATCGATGTTTACTTACAACCGTTAATCGAAGAGTTGAAAACATTGTGGTATGAAGGAGTTGAAACATACGACGTATTGAAAAAAAATTCGAATGTTCGCTTCTTTGTTATGGACTATTAGCGATTTTCCTACATATGCAATGCTTTCGGGTAGGAGTACGGCCGGTTGTTTTGCTTGTCCTTACTGTATGAAAGAAACACGAGCATTTTCTTTACGGCATGGGAATAAAATTTCATGGTTTGATTGTTATCGACGTTTTCTCCATATTAATCATACTTTTAGAAGAGACAAAAAAACTTCATAGCTAATAGACATGAGACTTTACAACCACCAACAATTTGATCAAGTGAAGATATATATGAACTTGTAAAAGATTATCCAAAGATACATGAAATTGGGCAGCAAACTGAAATTCAAGGTATATCGATGTTTCATAATTGGTGCAAATAGAGTATATTCTTGGAGTTGCCTTATTGGAAAATCTCTTAATCCGTCATAACATTGACGTGATGCATAACGAGAAAAACGTATTCGATAACGTGTTTAATACACTTTTGAATGTTAAGGGCAAGACTAAGGACGATCTGAAATCAAGACGTGATATAGAAGAAATATGTAATCATCCTGAGCTTCATATGAAGTCAAATGACACTAAAAAACCCAAAACATGTTATGAACTCGATAACAATCAAGTTAAAGTACTGTTAAAATGGGTGGAAGGATTGCGATTTCCTGATGGAATTTCATCTAATCTTCGTAGATGTGTCGACTATAAGAATGGAAGAGTGAGTGGGATGAAAAACCATGATTGTCATGTAATGATGCAAAATTTGTTACCCATCGCTTTCAAAGAATTGTTGTCCGTAAAAGTTGGAAGGTTATAGCAGAACATAGTTTATTTTATAAGGAGCTTTGTTCAACTACGTTAAAAGTTCACCGTCTTCGTAAACTTGAGGTAGAAATCCCTATACTGCTCTACAAAATGGAAAAAATATTTCCTCCAGGTTTTTCATGTAATGGAGCATTTACCTGTTCATCATCCATTTGAAGCACGTCTTCGAGGTCCTGTGCAATATGGATGGATGTATCCATTCGAGAGGTATGTTATTAACACTGAGTATGTAAGTGTTAATTTAAATATAAATAAAAATCAATATTGATACGAAATATTTTTTATTAGGTACTTAAATCATTTAAAGAAAAAAGTGAGACAAAAAGCTCGAGTTAAAGGTTCGATTTACAAATCATATATCGAAGAAGAAGTATCGTTCTTTTCCTCTCATTATTTCAATGATCATGTGAATTTATCATTTCAAAGTGTTGCGCGTAATGGTGAGGCTGTTGAACAAGATTCTTCTTTTGAAGCAATGATATCTATTTTTAAACAACATGGTCAACATGTTGGAAAATGTGTAGAAGTATGGTTAGATGATAGAGATTACCATGTAGCAAACATATATTCTTCTTAATTGTCCAAAAGTTGCACCATTTATTAGGTAACTATCAGATTATAAGTTTTGATAATTTTAATTTAATACTGCACGTGTAAATTAATAATAAAACAATATATTATGTTTTTGTTTGCAGTGTTTATGAATCATAACATCTAAACGGCGATTTAAGCAGAAATTTCGCTATTTGGTTTTCGAACTACTTTTGTGATCCTACAAATAATGTGGTCGATGAAGGATTAAAACATTTGGCGTTGGGACCGAAAAGAAAAGTTAAAACGTATCCAATATTTTTCGTTAAATGGATATAAATTCAACACCAAATAATACGGTGCAGAAAAATTAACAAACAATACCGGTGTATTTGTTAAAGGCAGTGATGATCCCAATAATCATGTACATGATTTTTATGGCGTGTTAACCCAGATTTTGCAATTGACATATTTTATAAGACCCACAGAGAAAGTTTTTTTGTTTAGATGCATCTGGTTCAGCAATGTTGCAGGTTCTGGTATTAAAGTGCATCCAAATTATAATCTTACAGAAATAAAACATACCTCTCGTTATCAGCTGATCCTTTCGTGCTAGCCAAACAAGCCCTACAAGTTTATTATGCCCCTTATTCATCTCTAAAAAGAGATAAAACGGATTGGTCTGCGGTTTTTAAAACCAAGGCGAGATTTATATTCGATGGAAAGAATATTCCAGAAGAACAAGCCTATCAAGCAGATATCGAGGAACATGTTGAAATCACAATTACAGACGATCAAACTGATTTTGGATAATTAAATGATGAGACAAATTTATTATTCGAATCATTTGAGAGTGTAGAGGAAAACGATATAGAACACGAGACCGATCTGAATGAGAAAACGACGAGGAATGAGTAATATCCGGTAATTTTTACAATTATTCACGCACACGCATCACATATCATCATCATTATTACATGCACTACCAATTAAAAATGACTTTATTACATGCACCACATATCATCATCATTTTATCTATGTCTATAATTAAAAATGAAACTTTCAACAACTATTATGTCAGGCTCCAGATGTCGTAGCCCTTCTCGCTCGGCTGACGAGAGTAGTGGTGAGCCTTCGGCTCGACCACTTGTATATTTGCAACCGAAGGCTGATGGAGCGTAAGTATCAAAATTAAAATGATAACAATATAAATTTGTTTATACATATATATACTTGTCTAAAGCTTTGTTTTATATTTAACACGGGGGATTTGATTTGGAGCCCTCAGGAGTTGTGCTTGGCATTTCCAAGCAATCATATATGAGCAGGATGACAGATTGTTGGCCTAAGTTGAGTAAGATCCCTGACCAAGTCAGGAAGGCCATCTGGCAAGATTTTCTGGTGAGTTTATACTACTTTACTATATGAATAAGCATAAATGAACAATTAGTAATATTTTCTCTTTGTACAGGGGCAAGTGGACTTGGCGGAGCCCGATGTTGCCATGGTTCAGCGCCACTGGAATTCGAAGGTCGCCAAAAATTACAAGGAGGTAATGTCAGCTCTTAAAAAATCGAGAAATAAACCGAACTGGATGGGCACTTCCGTAAGGGATTCTTGGATGAGTTGGTGGAAAATCGACGAGTTCAAGGTAAATCTACTAAATATATAGTAATTACTTCGCAATTAGTAAATATAACATTCAATTTAAATTGCAGGTGGAGTCAGAGAGGAACTCTGCCAATAGAAGTAGGAATCCTATAACGCATCGTGGCAGATCCAAGTCTTTTCAGCATCACCGTGAGGACTAATTGGTAAATTTATCAATTACGAATCTAAACCGTTATTACATTTTGTATATTAATCATTTCAGTAATTAGCGATGAAAAATTAAAATATATAAATTATTTATTGCAGGAAAGATCGCTTAGACGTCCCGTGTCTATGATGGAGGTATTTACCCGCACCCACGCATCAGACAAACAGACAATGCTAGCAATATAACATATCAGTAGGATGATGATGATAAGGTGACCGTTGAATATGTATGCATATTTTAAATCTTATTTTATTAATATCGATAATTTAAAATTTTATTCTACTAATTTTAACATGTAATTGTTTTTTATTTTAGGCAAAGTTTCAAGAGGCACGGGCAGAGCTGCTTTCAGAATCGGATCGCGATGAGTTGACGGTAGAGGTGCAAGATGATATTTTCGACGTTATTATGGATCCGACGCAGCAGAATAGGCGCTATGGCTATGGAAACCAAGCGGTAATCTTATAAACATTGCAATATTATATTTAATAAATTAAACTATTGATACACCATACATATAATGATTTCTACCTGAGTTAAATCTAACATATACGTGATTTACAAATATTAGATAAGTAAAAAAGGAAAAATATACAAAGATATGTGATGAAAATGGATGAACCAAAAAAAAATATAAGAATACTTTTAACACCTATATATTGTATTAAAAAGAATCCATTTCCTTATGGTATATATTCCAAGAAAAGGGTTCGCTATTTTACATTAAGAACCAAAAATATGAACCCAAAAAAATAGTAGTAGTATTAACAATAATAAATGGAACTAAAAATTTAAAATCATCCTATACCTTAGACTCTAATAATGCAATGAACCAAAGTAGTGGCGGGTTTAGTTTGCGATATAAAAATGCAATGTACAATAAAAGTAACTAAAATTGCACAAAAGAACATTCTACGTTCGATAAGTTATTTTAATTGAACAATGTAAGACATTATTGTAGAAATAAAAAAATTCAAAAAAATTCCACTAGTTCGAATCAAGTTTGTATAGTTCTAACACATTCCATTTTTATTTTTCATTCAAAACGGAAACAAGTGGAAATAGATTAAGAATTTAATTAATTCATTGTAAAGTAGGGAAAAATCTAGTATTTTGGCATCATACACCAAAATTGATATTGAAAAGGTAATATTTTTTATCGTTTATCATCCTGCACCATTATCATTTAATAAAATATGCATTTTCTTGTGGTATATGCATTACTTAAGATCACGTCATTTACATTTCTATATTTTAAAATATGCATTGCTTAAGAAAATGATTATAATACAAATGTGAACATCTCACTTTCTATTTCTAGTTAGGGCAGCTCAAAAGGCGTGTGACAAAGCTGAAATAAAAGAGCTTAGAGCCATGGTTGAGCAAGGCAAGAGTAGGACCGTCTTTGCGCTATACAAATGGAGTAGCTGAATCAACGTTTAGCGGAGTACGCGCAGAAGCATGGTTCCTTCCCTTCGTCATTTGCTTCTTCCGGAAGTGATGATGATGCTTGAGAGGTATGAGATTATTGTCTTTGTGTTTGGTTATTGTATATATTGATTTGAGGTGGTGAGGATTGTGTTTGATGGCTATTGTGTATATATTGACTTTGAAGTGGTGAGGTTTAAGTGTTTGCATTGTATATTGACTTGAATATGGAGTTGGAGTTGGTGTTGGTGAGGGTTTTGTTGTTTGTGTACATATTGACTTGGAGTTTGGTTTGAAAATGTAATGTTTGATGTTGATTTTTGGTTGTTTATATTATTTGTGGTATAATGTGTTGGCTATGTGATATATATGTGAAATGGAGTGGAAATGGAATGGAAATGGATATATATTGATTATGTGTGGCTGGAAGGTGAATGGCTTACTGTTATAAAAAAAAATCACCCTGATTAGCAATAGCTACCAACAGCTACCAACGGCTCTTTGGTCATTTTAAACCAACGGCTTCCAACGGCCTCCATCGGCTAAAAGCCGTTTGAAGCCATTGGAAAAGCCGTTGGAATATCCCCGTTGCTTCCGTTGGACGTTGGAAAGCATGAATGCTATTCCAACGGCTCCCAATGGCCGCTAACGGCTGGGAGCCGTTGGAATAGCCGATTTCTCTTGTAGTGATAGTACTCAAACTCTTACTGTATAGTGGGAGTTAGATATCGTAATCCCAAATAGTCCCAGGTGCTAGTTAAAAGTGAGCTTTAGTTTTGAACACCAAGCATCCAAAAGCCAGGACAAGCATTATAAGTAAATAAAAGATACAAAATCTTGATTTTCCACGACCAAGCAACAAATCACATATCTTAAAAGGACACATCACGCTCAATGCCTTATTCTTTAAGACTCTTGAGAAGTTTTTCGCTATAATCACATACTAATTATATTCATTAAAAAATGTATATAATATGTCTTTTGTTCTTAACAAAATAAACATCAATGTCATAAAAAGCTAAAGCCTAACGCTATGTACTGTTGTCTACACTAAAATATATGTATCTTCATAATCAAAATTTAACAATGATTATAGATATAATGAAGAATTTGGTGATGTCTTAGTGGATAATATTTAATTACATTTGCAATTAATTACCGGGCTTTCTTTTCTAATTAGTTTACACAAATATGATGCATGATGCTGACATTAATCAGACAAGCTACATACATGCTTACAGTCACCACCAACTAACATTATATATTGTTAACCATATTACATAAATAGCTTAGACAATAATTTACTAAAACTACCGATGAATAATTCAATTTAAAATTTCTAGTAGATGAACATTTCAAGTGTTGTTGGCTCTGGAGCTCTATCTTCTACTCTGATAAAATTTTAATTTATATACATTTGACATAACTGGGTTAACCTAGACAACAATATTTAAAATCCAAAACGTTAATACACTAAATCCTGTATCCAGTCACTGCTCACATTATGGCCAATTATGACAAAGTACAGGTCAGAATAATTCAAATATTACACAAATAATCATCTGAGAACTAGAGTTAATACCAAATTTCTTGGTTCAGGTGACTTAATAAATTATATTAGTTAACTTTACGACATCCAAGAGTTGTTGCGTTTTGATCATCAATTGAGAACTAGTATTGACATGAGTTTCTTTCTTTTAGTAAGACTTGGAAACAGTTTGTCAACTATTTAAAAAGAATTATCAATAAAAAAAATTATTTGACTAACGTCTAAACTATTAGTAGAAAGAGAAAGAAAACTAGAACTGTAATTTTTCATACAGCTTAATATATTTTATCTTTGGATAAAACTTTTATACACGTTGATGTTACAAAATACAATTTCTTGTTTGACACAACTATCACTACTTGACTCGGTTAATATTTCATTTTGGCATTACTAATCTCATATGAAGTACTTACTAACGGTAGCAAATATTATTTTCAAAACAAGTAACATAAAAATAATACACATAACCATGTTATATGAACATCATATCTCACAATTTAAGTTAATTTCAAGGCAATTAGTTTCTATTATGGATGCACTAATAAACAAAAGGAAAAAAGACAATCAAAAAAAAGAAAGAAATGATTAAAATTAAAAGACCGCTAACTTATTAACTGCCAGTCATACATGCCTATAAGCCAAGTTTTGAAATAGGGAACAATGTCTATTTTTGTATGTGATAGTGTGCTCAAAGTATGAACATTATTTCATGCCAATATTACTAGTAATAGAAAATGTTAAAATGTTCAAATAGTATAATTAATGAATAAACTTACATATCCTTCATTAAGAGCTATGTAATCTACGTCTACAAGGTCCATTTCTTCTCCATGATAATATTCCTTGATCTAATAAAAAAAGTAAAATTAAGAATCCGAGGATTTTGAGGTACATAATTTTTGGTTGAAGCCCTACAATTTAAGTTGGCTTTATCCTTGAACCTTATAATTGTTGCATTATAGCCAACCCCACGAGGATGTATTTGAGCGTTGATTTCAGGCCATATGTGTGTGTAAGTGTGCGCGCCTCATGTGTCTCCTACAATAGTCATGGTAACGTTTTTTAGCTAGCTATGAGTTTTTGTTGCTAAAACTTGAAATCAAGCAACTTTTTTATTGCTAAAACTTGAAAAGGAAATCAAGCTTTTCACATGACAAGATTTATTTTTTTATCCTTCTCATTTCTATGATATTTTCGTAACTTGAAAAATTAATTATCAACATTGAATGTTATTGACTCATAAGTTCTATTTGAAAGTTTCAAAATAAAGAAAATTAGCACTCTGTAGTTTCCACTTCCAAAAACTATTATTAAAAAAAATTCTAATTTAATAAAACTAAAAGTTACTTAAATTAATTTATAGTACTCAAAGATAAATATATTTGAAATTCAAAAACATACAAGAAAGTTAAATGTTCATATTTAAAAAGATTTGTATGTTGAAATTAAAGGTTAGGATTTCTAATTTAGGAACGTCTAAAGTTAAAAGTTCCGACCTTAAAAGATGAAAAAGAATGAAAATTTTAACGGTACAATGTTTAAGACTAGAAACTAAAATTTATTAAAAAAATATGAAGTTATAAAAACTGATATCAAATTTAAGAAAAACAAGTTTAAGTAAATAAAATTTCAAAAATCTAAATATAGCAAATTTTATTTTATAAGTCAATTTAAAAATTAAATTACTTCGGGAACTATTTATAAGACAATTTATTTTATAACTCATATTTTTATTTTAGTTAACAGAGATATACTTTTATTTTATAACTATTTGAAATTTAAATTACATAGGCATGACGAATCCAAATATATGTATTTTATAAGTCCATTTATTGACAACATTTTTGAAAGAAATAATTACATTAGTCAAGTTGGCCATACCAATGTTTTTGTTCACATATAATATTCAACGGGCAAATCTTTCAGAGATTCATCATCAGGTGACATTTTTTCATTTTCTTTTATTTTAGAGGTTGACATTATTGATGGGGACTTAACAATATAATCAAAAAGTAAAATATGAGTGTGAAAAGATTTTGTTCTTGATAAATATGATTTGCTAGAACACGACTAAATGGATCATTATCCATTTGTATTTGTATAGTTCCTTCAGGGGTTTGTATAATATTAGTAATATTATTGTTCATTACTAGTTGGGAAGGAACGACTCTTTCTATTTTCCAACTTTCTGGAAGAGGGATATCTTTCCGTTTTATTGATCTCTTTGTTGTTATACTAGATTGACTTAATATTTTTCAATTAAAATTATCTCATTTAAGGGTTTATCAAACAATTTACATTAGGGATTTAAGGTATATAAAGGCTTATAATAAATTCAGTATCAAATACACATTACTTCAGATTCTAAGATATAATTATATCCATGGGTCTTAACATTTAAAATAATAGCTTTAGAATATTAATATTAGATAAAGATAGTTGCAAACTTGGATAAACATTAAAATAAACTAGACCATGCGCCAAACTAGACTATACTAGTCCTATTAATAATATTTCCAATCTAAGTTTCTACCATCCCTTAAGGCAGCTATAACACTTTTTGATAGGCCTTCAAGGGTTAAAGGTTTAAATGCAATTTAGACTAAACCTATATGAATAAACTTATGCATATGTCTATAAGGCTATAGATCTTTTCACTTAGTAATTAAATTGTCATTTCTTCATTATCAAGTGAAATGGATTCTTCCGTAGTTTTTACTACTTTTTTTAATCCAAGTTTTTCGAAAGCACCTAATTGGCATATTACCGTGGGTTCAATTTTAAGAATTGTCCATTTATTTAATAATTATAAATTTTGAGAAATAACATATTCCTGTTTAATGTTGTTTTTAACGGTATCTCTTTTTCTACATACTCATTTTTAATAGTGGAAATTAGCCACAATGGCCTCTTTAGCAAGTGGAATTAGTTTCTAGGATACACAACTTAAATGATTACTTTCAAGGACAAAACACAAAATAATTATTTTTTAGGGCCTAAAAACCTATGAAATTATGTACTTGAAAGTAATTGGACTGCTGACTTTGTCCTTGAAAGTAATTATTCTGCTGACTTTGGCCTTGAAAGTAATTTCTTTGAATGTGTGTCCTAGAAACTAATTGGAATGCAAAGTTTATCCTTTTGGTGAAATGTCCCTTTTTAATAAGTATGTGTTGAATTACTCCAATTCATATGTATGCACCATGGCTCTAATATCATACATATATGCATGTAATGTATGTATACATGTACATACATACATACATACATACATACATACATGTATGTATACATGTACGTATGCACATATACATGTACATGTATACATGTATTACGTATATGTATATACATGCATACATATACATGTATCTATGTATATGTATACATATAAATGTATAGTGCATATATACATGTACATGTCGTACATATTTACATATACACATGTATGCATGTATACACATTTGTATGTGATATACGTACACATACAAAAGCACATGCACACACACACAAATGTATAATACATGTATATGTACATACATACATAAATACATATGTATGCATATACATGTACTATAATGTGTACCTATACATATATACATGTATATATGTATGTATACATTTCTGTGCACATTCATGTATTTACATATACATACATACATACATAGATATGTTTGTACGTATACAAATATACAAAAGCATATATATATATATATGTATGTATACATATATTTATGTACATGTCTACATTTATACACGTATACACATTTCTGTATATATATATGTATATGCGTACATATACATACACATACAAACATATATATATATATATATATGTACATCTATAATGTACATGTATGCATTTATACATACATACCTATATATGTATATGTACATTTATATGTACATGTATATACGCATAAATGTATGATACATGTACATGTACATACATACGTACATATATACGTTTGTATGCATATACATGTACACATATATATGCATACATGCACTATACATGTATGTATGTACATGCATACTATACATATATACATGTATATATGTATCTATACATGTGTGTGTATATATATATACATATACTACGTACGTATGTATATGAACAAATGTGCATGTACTTATATATATCCATGTATGTACAAATGAATGTATACACGCATACAAATGTGTGTGTGTGTATGTGTGTGTGTGTTCGTAAGCACATATATACGTATACGTATACATGTATACATACGTACATGTGTACATACATATCATACATATATACGTGTGTATTTATATATGTGTGTGTGTGTGTGTGTGTGTGTGTGTGTACGTATACACACACACATTCATGTATGTATGCATATATATATATATATATATATATTCATTTGTATATACATGTATGTATATAAGTTCATACACATGTATACATGTACATACACACAAATGTATATGTACACATATATATACATACACACACATGTACATATATACCTTGAGACATGTAATAAATAGCTTTGATTTGAATATAAAACTACAATAATTCTTAAAAATGTCATTTGGTACAACTTCCTGTATGTTAAACTACAATTTCATATATGATAATAATATTTATCAGTTTTGATACATACATACACACATACATATACATATAAGCATGTTTATTTATATAGAGACACATACAAAGCGCTCACTTGTGTATCAGTTATGTTAAACCAATTTTTTCATTTATGGTATTGAATTTATCAACCTTTATACATCTTACAATGAAAAATATCAAATTTAAGGCATGAAATTAAATAAATTTGATTTGAATATAAAACTACGCTTATGTTTAAAAATATCATATAATACTATGAATCAAATTTCACTTACATTACCGATATTATCAGTTATATATGTACAAGTTTTTGGTACAAATGTCTAGCTTTTAACTTCAATAGTATATCATATTTGGTCAAAAATTAAATTTTTGATACCCAAAAATTAAATTTTTGATACCCAAAAATGAAATTTTGTTTATATGATACTGAATTTTATCATCATTAAAGAATGTATGTGCATATGAGTATGCGTGTGTATCAGTTCTGACATAAAAACACACACAAATATGTATGCATGAGAAAGAAAGAATGTGTGTATAAGTTTTGATATATGCAAGCAATTTTGATTTGAATATGAAACTATGCTCGACTCTAAAATGACTTCTTATAAATTAAATAAAATTTCATTTATGATATTAATGTTTATCAAACTTGGTACATACGTATATGTGCGTACGCCCGCATGCGCACACACACAGATAATGTGTGTGTGTTTTAGTACATGTATAAAAAGGTTCTTATGTATGCATACAACTATAATGATACATATATTTATCGGTTTTGACGTAGAACTAATGGAGAATAATTGATTTATTGTAAATATGATGTCGGATTTTAATTATTGTTTTGAAGGAAAAAAAATACATGATAATTGGATCTTTCTAAAGTTAAGTATTGTCATAATCATCAAACTATCATATGGTTCTTATGCATGCATATAACTATAATGATACATATATTTTTCGATTTTGCTGTATAAGTTTTGATTTTTTTTTGTAAAATATGATGATAGATTTTAATTTAATTTTGTAATATAAAAATATTTTCGTAAGTGGATCTATCAAATTAAGCATTGCCGTAATTATCAAATTATCAAAAAGTTTCTTATATATGCATATAACCATAATTATACATATATTTATCGATTTTGGTATATAATTAATGCAAAAAAATTGATTTTTTTAATGAAAAATGACGGCGGATTTTAATTTACTTTTTCGAATGTAAAAATATTTTATTAACATAATAATTGAATCTGCTTCAAATTAAGCATTGTCATAGTCATCAAACTATCAAAAGGGTTCTTATATATGCATATATGATGCAGCACGAGATAAAGGTAAACGACTTACCTTAAGTCGAAACCGCTCCACCATAGGTCGCGAGCAGATTCATCAAAACCCCTAAGTCGAAGATCCCTAAGTCGCGAAGCTACTGAAGATTCTTATGTCGCAAACGAGCTCCAGAATTACTTAAGTCACGAATTTTCTTAAGTCGCTGTTGTCTTGTGTTATTTCTTTAAGTCGCTGTTGGTATTTTATTAAGTTGAATGTTATAACTCGTGTGATCGTAGGTCGTAAGTCGTTCCTGTTGTAAATTGTGATGATGTAACTGTTGTTAAGTCGTGAATGTTAGGTCGTTTGTGTTGTAAATCTCTATAAATAGAGGGGTGATGGTCATTTGTAAAGGTTGTTGACTTTGAATAAAATTTTGAGTGCTTTGTGCCTCTTTTAAAATTGGAAGTGAGTGTTAACTCCTTTCTCCATCTTCGGTTATTCGAGTGCGCTCGAATCAATGATTTTGAAGTCGATTCACGGAATCTCGTGCGCGAGATCAACGTAAAAGAATCGTAGTTCTTTTAACACGGTATCGTGCGCGATCAACGTGTTGGAGATAGCTAGAATCTGATATCTCTTGAGATCAACGGATTTGGGCACTTGGGTATTTTCAATCCATCGATTCAACTTTTCACCGTTTCATCCATTTTTGGTATTTCCGCTACGTCATTTGGTATCAAAACTAGGTTTAGCCAATCATAGCTACGCCGAGCTTGTTGGAGCCGAGTTAAAGTGTTGGAGTTAAATTCGAGCCAACTCAAAGCAAAGCCGAGCTAAGTAGAGAAGGAGCCGAGCTTGTTAGAGAGATCATGCCTCCGAAAAGAGCTAATCGTCATCAGAATATTGCAGATGTGTATCGAAGAGAAGATGTTGAACAATGGAGCAACGAATTAATGATAAATTCAATGAGAAGTTTGATGAAGGCATTGGGAAGTTGGAGAAATTAATGATCGATATGAATCAAAGTCAAAGGAGAAGGTCGCCAGTCTCGAACCATGGAGGAAACAGGGTTTCACCATCGGTTATGGAAGCGAGGAAGGTGTCGCCACAGTCGTATCGAGATAGAAGAGAATCATCAGTTTCAACAATGCGAGATCACTATGGGTATAGAAATGAAGAGAGAAGAAATCAAAGTGGATTTGAAAATGAACCATATCATGATGATGAAAGATAGAATAGAAGGGATATTCGTAGACGTAGAGATGTCGATGGACGAGATCGATATCGAAGTACATCAGATTTTGATCAAGATGGTGATAGAGGTAGTATTCATTATCGAGATCATGGCCAAGTGAGAGATCGAAATAGAGATTTTGAAGATGATCGTCGATGGGAATCGGGAATGAAAACAGAGATTCCAGAATTCAAAGGGGGAATGATAGCGGAAGACTTTTTGGATTGGTTATCAAATGTTGAATGAATTTTTGACTTCAAGGAAGTACCCGAGCATCGTAGAGTTAAGTTGGTTGCTACACGATTGAGGGAAAGAGCTATGGTATGGTGGCAACAAACTAAACTTAAACGGGAAAGGATGGGAAAGTCGAAGATTGTTTCATGGGAGAAGATGAAGAAGTTGATGAAGGCTACTTTTTTGCCTTATAATTATCAGTCTCTTATGTATCGGCGCTTACAGAATTTGAGACAAGGGACAAAGTCGGTAAATGGTTATGCAGATGAGTTTTATCAACTGATTGCTAGAAATGATATCATAGAGACGGAGGAATAGTTAACAGCTAGATTTGTTGGAGGGTTGAGAATACAAATTCAGGATATGGTGAATATGTTTGATCCAAGATCCGTTGCTGAAGCACACCAGAACGCTCTAGCTTGGGAGAGGCAAGGTAGAAGAGGAGGTGGTGTGTTTACAAATTCCAACAATCAAGTGAAAGGGGCTTGTAGCAATACGAATGTTTCCAAGGCTGTTAGAAAATCGGTTGTCAATGAAGTTGCTAAGACCAAGGTCAACAACAATTTCAAGTGATATAGCTGTCAGGAGTTTGGTCATAAGAGCAATGAATGTCCGAAGCCTAAGAAGCGAGCAATGGTTGCTGAGGTTGAGGATGAGGATGCAGAAATAGAATGTTCCTATTCACCACAAGTTGAGGAGGAAGAAGAATTGTTGTCAGAAGATGAGGGTTGTAATTTGATGATGAGGAGGTCGTGTTTGACACCAAAGCAAGAGGATGATTCAAGTTGGCTAAGGAGTAATATTTTTCAGTCAACGTGCACTATTTTAGGAAAGGTTTGTAAGTTCGTCATCGATGCAGGAAGTTGTGATAACATCATCTCTACAGAAGCTGTAAAGAAGTTGGCGTTAAAGACAGAGAAGCATCCCAAACCCTACAAATTAGCTTGGTTGAGGAAAGGTGGAGAAGTGAAGGTTAATCGAAGAGCTTATGTAACTTTTTCCATCGGAACGAAGTATAAGGATGAGATTTGGTGTGATGTGGTACATGTGGATGTATGTCATTTGTTGTTGGGGAGACCACGGCAATACGATAGAGCCGTGCAACACGATGGGAGGACTAACTGCTATAGTTTCATATTCAATGGCACTAGAATCACTTTAGTTCCTAAAAAGCGGCAACAAAGTGAAAGCAAGTTGGAGGAGATTGAAGAACTAAAGACTCTGTTATCTTTGAAGGAATTTGTCAAGGAAGTGGAGGATGAGCCTGAAGTATTTCTGTTAATTGGACGTGAAAGTAGTGAAGAGGTTGAAATTCATGAAGAAGTTAAGCTAGTGTTGAAGGAGTTTGAAGATATATTTCCTGAAGAGTTGCCCAAAGAATTACCACCGTTAAGAGACATACAACATCAGATTGATCTTGTTCCAAGAGCTGTTTTACCACATAAACCACACTATAGAATGAGTCCAAGGGAGCACGAAGAATTGAGAAAACAGGTGGAAGCGTTGTTGGAACAAGGGCGCGTACAAGAAAGTTTAAGTCCTTGTGCAGTACCAGCGTTGTTAGTGCCGAAGAAGGATGGAACTTGGAGAATGTGTACAGATAGTCGAGCACTAAACAAGATTACAGTGATGTACAGATTTACGATGCCAAGATTGGATGATTTATTAGACCAGTTGAATGGAGCTGTTATCTTTTCAAAGATTGTTCTGAAGGGCGGGTATCTCATATTCGAATTCGACCAGGGGATGAATGGAAGACAGCATTCAATACACGGGAAGGGTTGTATGAATGGCCGGTCATGCCATTTGGTCTTTCGAATGCACCAAGTACTTTTATGCGAGTGATGGATCAGATCTTTCGACCGTTTATTGGAAAGTTCGTAGTGGTATATTTTGATGATATATTGATATACTGTGGAAGCACAGAAGAACACCTACAACTCTTGCGGGAAGTGTTGATGATACTTCGTCAGGAGCAATTTTACGCGGTAATAAAGAAGTGCGTGTTCATGACTCGAAGTGTTTTATTTCTGGGATACGTTGTATCTGAAGGAGGAATACAGGTGGATCAGAATAAAGTTGAAGCAATCAAGGAATGGCCACAACCCAGGAAGATAACAGAAGTTAGAAGTTTTCATGGTTTAGCATCATTCTACCGAAGTTTTATTCCACATTTCGGTAGCATGATGGCACCTGTTACTAATTGTATGAAGGGAAAGCAGTTTTCGTGGATGGAAGAGGCTGGATCTGCTTTTGAACAGATCAAGAAACTTTTAACGACAACACCTATTCTAGTATTGCCAGATTTTCAGTTGTTATTTGAGTTACATACAGATGCATCTAAAGTTGGAATTGGAGGAGTGTTGAGTCAGAGGGGACATCCAATTGCTTATTTCAGTGAGAAGCTTTCTGGAGAAAAGATGAGATACAATACTTATGATGTGGAGTTTTATGCAATTGTGCAAGCTGTGAAGTATTGGAGACATTATTTGTTCCATAAAGAATTTGTTTTGTATATAGACCATGAAGCTTTGAAACATTTGCAGGGACATGATAAAATTACAGCCGGCATGCGTCATGGATTGCATACTTGAAACAATTTACATTTGTTGTAAAGCATAAGTCGGGAGTTACAAATCGGGTGGCAGACGCATTAAGTAGAAGAAATCATTTGTTGACTACGATGAGAGTTGAAGTGATGGGGTTTGAAGTATTTCCAGAATTGTTTGTTGAGGATCCTTACTTTGCGAAGATTATAGATGAAGTCGAGAAAAGAAAGACGGATGAGTATGTGTTGGTAGATGGTTTTCTATTTAAAGGAAATCGGTTGTGTATACCAGAGTGCAGTTTGCGGATGAAGATTGTGAAGGAATTGCATGAAGAAGGTCATGTGGGAAGAGATCGTACCTTGCGTTTGATTTCTCAATCATATTTTTGGCCTTTCATAAGGAAAGAAGTTGAAAGATTTGTGCAGAGATGTCACATATGTCAAGTTTCCAAAGGAACAGCTACGAATGCAGGATTGTATATGCCATTGCCTGTGCCTACTAGACCATGGGTCGATGTTAGCATGGATTTTTTTTTGGGTTTGCCAAGAACTCAACGAGGGAATGATTCTATATATGTTGTGGTGGATAGATTTTCGAAGATGGCACATTTCATAGCTTGCAGAAAGACCGCTGATGCAGTCCGTGTTGCTCAATTGTTCTTTAAAGAAGTTTATCGACTACATGGGCTACCTGAGACCATTGTTTCTGACCGGGATACTCGATTTCTAAGTCATTTTTGGTTGAGTCTGTGGAAGATGGTTGGGACTAAGCTGAATTTTAGTAGCGCCTATCATCCACAAACGGATGGGAAAACGGAAGTGGTGAACAGATCTTTAGGAAACTTGTTGAGATGTCTTGTGAAGGATAATTTGAAGAGCTGGGATGTGAAGTTGTGTCAGGAAGAATACACACATAATCATGCCGTTAATCGAAGTACTGGATTCAGTGCATTTCAAGTGGTATATTCAGCAATTCCGAAGGGACCATTGGATTGGTCGATAGTTCCACGTCAGAAAGGGGTTGTTAAACGAGCTTGTAATTTTGTGAATGAGTTGCAGGAGTGTCACAGAACTGTTCATGAACGATTGCTTAAGAAAAATGAGAAGTATAAGCAACTGGCGGATAAGAAACGAAGGAGCGTGGACTTCAAAAAGGGCGATTTTGTTTACGCAGTATTGATGAAAGATCGTTTCCCAATTGGAACTTACAACAAATTAAAAGCTCGAAAGATTGGTCCAGTAGAAATCTTGAAGAAGATCAATGATAATGCGTATCAGTTAAGGTTGTCGGAAAATGTTCATACTTCTGATGTGTTTAATGTAAAACACTTAATTCTGTATTATGGAGAGGGGCTTGTCGAAGAAGAAAAGGGTGTGAATTCGGGGATGAATTCTTTTCAACCAGGCGAGGATGATGCAGCGCGAGATAAAGGTAAACGACTTACCTTAAGTCGAAACCGCTCCACCATAGGTCGCGAGCAAATTCATCAAAACCCCTAAGTCGAAGATCCTTAAGTCGCGAAGCTACTGAAGATTCTTATGTCGCAAACGAGCTCCAGAATTACTTAAGTCACGAATTTTCTTAAGTCGCTGTTTTCTTGTGTTATTTCTTTAAGTCGCTGTTGGTATTTTCTTAAGTCGAATGTTATAACTCGTGTGATCGTAGGTCGTAAGTCGTTCCTGTTGGAAATTGTAATGATGTAACTGTTGTTAAGTCGTGAATGTTAGGTCGTTTGTGTTGTGTTGTAAATCTCTATAAATAGAGGGGTGATGGTCATTTGTAAATGTTGTTGATTTTGAATAAAATTTTGAGTGCTTTGTGCCTCTTTTAAAATTGGAAGTTGAGTGTTAACTCTTTTCTCCATCTTCGGTTATTCGAGTGTGCTCGAATCAACGATTTTGAAGCCGATTCTCGGAATCTCGTGTGCGAGATCAACGTAGAAGAATCGTAGATCTTTTAACACGGTATCTTGCACGATCAACGTGTTGGAGATAGCTAGAATCTGGTAACTCTTGAGATCAACGGATTTGGACACTTGGGTATTTTCAATGCATCGATTCAACTTTTCACCATTTCATCCATTTTTGGTATTTCCGCTACGTCATTTGGTATCAAAGCTAGGTTTAGCCAATCATAGCTAAGCCGAGCCTGTTGGAGCCGAGTTAAAGTGTTGGAGTTAAAGTCGAGCCAAATCAAAGCAAAGCCGAGCTAAGTAGAGAAGGATCCGAGCTTGTTAGAGAGGTCATGCCTCCGAGAAGAGCTAATCGTCATCAGAATATTGCAGATGTGTATCGAAGAGAAGATGCTGAACAAATGGAACAACGAATTAATGATAAATTCAATGAGAAGTTTGATGAAGGCATTGGGAAGTTGTAGAAATTAATGATCGATATGAATCAAAGTCAAAGGAGAAGGTCGCCAGTCTCGAACCATGGAGGAAACAGGGTTTCACCATCGGTTACGGAAGCGAGGAGGGTGTTGCCACAGTCGTATCGAGATAGAAGAGAATCATCAGTTTCAACAATGCGAGATCACTATGGGTATAGAAATGAAGAGAGAAGAAATCAACGTGGATTTGAAAATGAACCATATCATGATGATGAAAGACAGAATAGAAGGGATATTCGTCGACGTAGAGATGTCGATGGACGAGATCGATATCGAAGTACATCTGATTTTGATGAAGATGGTGATAGAGGTAGTATTCATTATCGAGATCATGGCCAAGTGCGAGATCGAAATAGAGATTTTGAAGATGATCGTCGATGGGAATCGGGAATGAAAACAGAGATTTCAGAATTCAAAGGGGGAATGATAGCGGAAGACTTTTTGGATTGGTTATCAAATGTTGAAGAAATATTTGACTACAAGGAAGTACCCGAGCATCGTAGAATTAAGTTGGTTGCTACACGATTGAGGGGAAGAGCTATGGCATGGTGGCAACAAACTAAACTTACACGGGAAAGGATGGGATAGTTGAAGATTGTTTCATGCGAGAAGATGAAGAAGTTGATGAAGGCTACTTTTTTGCCTTATAATTATCAGTCTCTTATGTATCAGTGCTTACAGAATTTGAGACAAGGGACAAAGTCGGTAAATGATTATGCAGATGAGTTTTATCCTGATTGTTAGAAATGATATCATGGAGACGGAGGAATAGTTGACAGCTAGATTTGTTGGAGGGTTGAGAATAAAAATTCAGGATATGGTGAATATGTTTGATCCAAGATCCGTTGCTGAAGCACACCAGAAGGCTCTAGCTTGGGAGAGGCAAGGTAGAAGAGGAGGTGGTGTGTTTACAAATTCCAACAATCAAGTGAAAGGGGCTAGTAGCAATACGAATGTTTCCAAGGCTGTTGGAAAACCGGTTGTCAATGAAGTTGCTAAGACCAAGGTCAACAACAATTTCAAGTGTTATAACTGTCAGGAGTTTGGTCATAAGAGCAATGAATGTCCGAAGCCTAAGAAGCGAGCGATGGTTGTTGAGGTTGAGGATGAGGATGCAGAAATAGAATGTTCATATTCACCACAAGTTGAGGAGGAAGAAGAATTATTGTCAGGAGATGAGGGTTTTAATTTGATGATGAGGAGGTCGTGTTTGACACCAAAGCAAGAGGATGATTCAAGTTGGCTAAGGAGTAATATTTTTCAATCAACGTGCACTATTTTGGGAAAGATTTGTAAGTTCTTCATCGATGCAGAAAGTTGTGATAACATCATCTCTACAGAAGCTGTAAAGAAGTTGGCGTTAAAGACAGAGAAGCATCCCAAACCCTACAAATTAGCTTGGTTGAGGAAAGGTGGAGAAGTGAAGGTTAATCAAAGAGCTTGTGTAACTTTTTCCATCGGAACAAAGTATAAGGATGAGATTTGGTGTGATGTGGTAGATATGGATGTATGTCATTTGTTGTTGGGGAGACCATGACAATACGATAGAGCCGTGCAACATTATGGGAGGAGTAAATGCTATAGTTTCATGTTCAATGGCACTAAAATCACTTTAGTTCCTAAAAAACGGCAACAAAGTGAAAGCATGTTGGAGGAGATTAAAGAACTAAAAACTCTGTTATCTTTAAAGGAATTTGTCAAGGAAGTGGAGGATGAGCCTGAAGTATTTCTGTTAATTGGACGTGAAAGTAGTGAAGAGGTTGAAATTCATGAAGAAGTTAAGCCAGTGTTGAAGCAGTTTGAAGACATATTTCCTGAAGAGTTGCCCAAAGAATTACCACCGTTAAGAGACATACAACATCAGATTGATCTTGTTCCGGGAGTTGTTTTACCACATAAACCACACTATAGAATGAGTCCAAGGGTGCACGAAGAGTTGAGAAAACAGGTGGAAGCGTTGCTGGAACAAGGGCGCGTACAAGAAAGTTTAAGTCCATGTGTAGTACCAGCGTTGTTAGTGCCGAAGAAGGATGGAACTTGAAGAATGTGTACAGATAGTCGAGCACTAAACAAGATTACAGTGAGGTATAGATTTCCGATGCCAAAATTGGATGATTTATTAGACCAGTCGAATGGAGCTGTTATCTTTTCAAAGATTGATCTGAAGAGCGGGTATCATCATATTCGAATTCGACCAGGGGATGAATGGAAGACAACATTCAAGACACGGGAATGGTTGGTCATGCCATTTGGTCTTTCGAATGCACCAAGTACTTTTATGCGAGTGATGAATAAGATCTTTCGACCGTTTATTGGAAAGTTCGTAGTGGTATATTTTGATGATATATTGATATACAGTGGAAGTATAGAAGAACACCTACCACACTTGTGGGAAGTGTTGATGATACTTCGTCAGGAGCAATTTTACGCGGCAACAAAGAAGTGCGTGTTCATGACTCGAAGTGTTTTATTTCTGGGATATGTTGTATCTGAAGGAGGAATACAGGTGGATCAGAATAAAGTTGAAGCAATCAAGGAATGGCCACAACCTAGGACGATAACAGAAGTTAGAAGTTTTCATGGTTTAGCATCATTCTACCGAAGGTTTATTCCACATTTCAGTAGCGTGATGGCACCTGTTACTGATTGTATGAAGGGAAAGCAGTTTTCGTGGACGGAAGAGGCTGGATCTGCTTTTGAACAAATCAAGGAAATTTTAACGACAGCATTGCCAGATTTTCAGTTGTTATTTGAGTTACATACAGATGCATCTAAAGTTGGAATTGGAGGAGTGTTGAGTCAGAGGGGACGTCCAATTTCTTATTTCAGTGAGAAGCTTTCTGGAGGAAAGATGAGATACAATACTTATGATGTAGACTTTTATGCTATTGTGCAAGCTGTGAAGTATTGGAGACATTATTTGTTCCATAAAGAATTTGTTTTGTATACAGACCATGAATCTTTGAAACATTTGCAGGGACGGAATAAGATTGCAGCCGGGCTTGCGTCATGGATTGCATACTTACAACAATTTACATTTGTTGTAAAGCATAAGTCAGAAGTAACAAATCGGGTGACAGACGCATTGAGTAGAAGAAATCATTTGTTGACTACGATGAGAGTTGAAGTGACGTGGTTTGAACTATTTCCAAAATTGTTTGTTGAGGATCCTTACTTTGCGAAGATTATAGATGAAGTCGAGAAAAGGAAGACGGATGAGTATGTGTTGGTAGATGGTTTTCTATTTAAAGAAAATCGGTTGTGTATACTAGAGTGTAGTTTGCGGATGAAGATTATGAAGGAATTGCATGAAGAAGGTCATGTGAGAAGAGATCGTACCTTGCGGTTGATTTCTCAATCATATTTTTGGCCTTCCATGAGGAAAGAAGCTGAAAGATTTGTGCAGAGATGTCACATATGTCAAGTTTCCAAAGGAACAGCTACGAATACAGGATTGTATATGTCATTGTCTGTGCCTACTAGACCATGGGTCGATGTTAGCATGGATTTTGTTTTGGGTTTGCCAAGAACTCAACGAGGGAATGATTCTATATATGTTGTGGTGGATAGATTTTCGAAGATGGCACATTTCATAGCTTGCGAAAAGACCGCTGATGAAGTCCGTGTTGCTCAATTGTTCTTTAAAGAAGTTTATCGACTACATGGGCTACCTGAGACCATTGTTTCTGACCAGGATACTCGATTTCTAAGTCATTTTTGGTTGAGTTTGTGGAAGATGGTTGGGACTAAGCTGAATTTTAGTAGCGCCTATCATCCACAAACGGATGGGCAAACGGAAGTGGTGAACAGATCTTTAGGAAACTTGTTGAGATGTCTTGTGAAGGATAATTTGAAGAGCTGGGATGTGAAATTGTGTCAGGCAGAATTCACACATAATCATGCCGTTAATCGAAGTACTTGATTCAGTCCATTTCAAGTGGTATATTCAGCAATTCCGAAGGGACCGTTGGATTTGTCGATAGTTCCACGTCAGAAAGGGGCTGTTAAACGAGCTTGTGATTTTGTGAATGAGTTGCAGGAGTGTCATATAATTGTTTATGAACGATTGCTTAAGACAAATGAGAAGTATAAGCAACTGGCGAATAAGAAACGAAGGAGTGTGGACTTCAAATAGGGTGATTTTGTTTACGCAGTATTGACGAAAGATCGTTTCCCAATTGGAACTTACAACAAATTAAAAGCTCGAAAGATTGGTCCAGTAGAAATCTTGAAGAAGATCAATGATAATGCGTATCAGTTAAGGTTGTCGGAAAATGTTCATACTTCTGATGTGTGTAATGTCAAACACTTAATTCCGTATTATGGGGAGGGGCTTGTCGAAGAAGAAAAGGGTGTGAATTCGGGGACGAATTCTTTTCAACCAGGGGAGGATGATGCAGCGCGAGATAAAGGTAAACGACTTGCCTTAAGTCGAAACCGCTCCACCATAGGTCGCGAGCAGATTCATCAAAACCCCTAAGTCGAAGATCCTTAAGTCGCGAAGCTACTGAAGATTCTTATGTCGCAAACGAGCTCCAGAATTACTTAAGTCACGAATTTTCTTAAGTCGCTGTTTTCTTGTGTTATTTCTTTAAGTCGCTGTTGGTATTTTCTTAAGTCGAATGTTATAACTCGTGTGATCGTAGGTCGTAAGTCGTTCCTGTTGTAAATTGTGATGATGTAACTGTTGTTAAGTCGTGAATGTTAGGTCGTTTGGGTTGTGTTGTAAATCTCTATAAATAGAGGGGTGATGGTCATTTGTAAAGATTGTTGATTTTGAATAAAATTTTGAGTGCTTTGTGCCTCTTTTAAAATTGGAAGTTGAGTGTAAACTCCTTTCTCCATCTTCGGTTTCGAGTGCGCTCGAACCAACGATTTTGAAGCCGGTTCACGGAATCTCGTGCGCGGGATCAACGTAGAAGAATCGTAGTTCTTTTAACACGGTATCGTGCGCGATCAACGTGTTGGAGATAGCTAGAATCCGGTATCTCTTGAGATCAACGGATTTGGGCACTTGGGTATTTTCAATCCATCGATTCAACTTTTCACCGTTTCATCCATTTTTGGTATTTCCGCTACGTCAATATAGCTATAATGATGCATATATTTATCGATTTTGATGTATAGTTACTGTAAAAAAATTATTTTTTATGAAATATAACAATGGATTTTAATTTATTTTTTTAAATGTTGAAATATATTCTTAACATAATAAGTGGATCCGTTTTAAATTAATCATAATCATAATTATCTAATTATCAAAAGGGCATTAAAGTACTTTAGATGCCTCAATTTATAAATCTATAACAATGAGATTTAAGAAATAAATAGATTATAAAACAGGCCCCACTTTAATCAAATTAAATAACCTCTGCTTGATAGAGATGTTACTCATTAAACACACGGTACAAATTACCAGAGAACCAATTTAATAACTTTGTATTTTAATTTCTTCAGTAATAGGAATACGACTACGTAGAACCATCCCACTTTGCACTCACGTTGAAGGCGTGTGCAGTGGTTCGATGATGGCGACGGCCGTGATGATATTTTGATTTCTTACTAAAATTACATAGAACTTGAGGCTCCACTACTCCAACTGTTTTTCCAATGGCATTATAACATACTGATCGAGCAGTACCCTTGGCTTCGTATGTTATATCGATATTATCCATTACAATTCCAGTGCAAGGCTTGTTTTGGCTGCATTTCAAAGTAATGGCAACTGGTTGGGTTGACGTCCCCTTCAGATTTCGTAACGTTACGTGGCTTAGAGCCACTGCTGATGTCTTCCAACATATGAACAACAAAATTCAAGTGTTACTTATATTTGTTTTAAAAACACAAGAGAGAAAGAAAAGTGTAAACAGATTAATGTGAATTAGTACAGGATCTACCTCATTCGCACAACCTCCACGTGGACAGTAGAACTGACTGACTTCAATTGGATTTTTAACTGCAGAAAATATAATGTCCTGGAACAGTATGTTCTTTGCATAACCAGATCCTCCCTGCATCACATATAATAGATTTAATTAGAATACTTGGTGTGTATGTGTTTATTTCATTGAAATGCATAGTCTTGACTTAAAAGATTAACTGCCACATGGTTCTATACCTGCCATGTCTTGATCCTTGCACCAGTTAACGTTCCAGAAACTGTACTATTGAAAATCGTGATGTTCTCCACCCTTGAGTTTTGGCTTAAACTTCCAATGCTGTGGATACGAAGTTAGCACAGTTAATAAAAGTTTAAAACACAAAGACATGTCATTTGACTTTTCATATTTATTTCTGTTTCCAATGAAAAGTGACCTGGAGCCGTAAACTAATCATCAAAATTTTGTCAAAAGTCCACATATACATATAACCAAACACAAATGTCATTTTATCATGAACGTAGTTCAGCTAGCCAACCATGGACATACAATCCCAGCGTGTCTTAAAAACATAATGTGTCATAAGATATTCACAAGGTACGAAATTCTACATTACCTTAGGCCGTGGCCAGGTCCACAAGTGATCCTGCTGGCATTCACATTAGAGCAACCATTTGAAATTGTTATGCAATCATCACCTATATATATGTATAATACATAAGCTCGTATATTATTTGCAAAGAAAACGTTATAAATAATTCGAAAAAAAAGGTTTTATTGCTAATTTTACTATTAATATGAATCCAGTACCTACTCCAATGGTGGATGACAAAATTTTAACATTGCTAGACTGGGCAACTATGATTCCATCGGTGTTCGGACTATCGCCTGGAGCTGTTATAGTAAGGCCAAATAATTCAACCGTGCTGCATTTATATATTGCAAGGTGCTTTCCTGGACTATTTGTAAGGTGTAAATTATTCAACTGAAGATCATTGCATCCCATGATTTCCATAATCTGTATGGATCCAAGTGTAATGTTTAAAGAGAAAATAAAGTCTACATTTTTAGATGACATAAAAAGCAAAAGATTGCAATACTCACATAAGGAGCTCCACTGCATTTCTGTAAATGTAAAGAAAATACAAAAATCACTTAATGTTGTATGACTTTAGAAACCAAGAGTTAGTATAGAATTATTGTAATACAACTTACTCTTTGGGAGACACAAGGCCACCAAATAGCACCTCTGCCGTCCATAGTTCCCCCGCCTTCAATTTTGAGTCCATTTATGTTTTTGAAAATTATCCACGTATCCAGTTTTGTTGTCCAGAACCCATTTGGTGCCACCAAGTTTCCAATAATCTAACATGCCGAATTGAAAGAAAATAATGATGATAATAATAATATTAATATCGTATATATGATGGTGATGATGATGCATACATCTATGAGCATCTACATGTACTGGTGAATGAATACATTATCTGATAACCAAAATGTACCTTGACTTGTATCCCAGATTTGCAAGGTCCTGAAAATGTAACCTTGCTAGTGAAATATGTTTTTCCTTGTGATGCTAGTATAAATGTTGGCTTATTTGTATCAGCACAAACTTCTTTCCAAGCATTCAGAAATGCCTGTTCAACAAATCATTATTAATAAAGGTTTGAAAGTTTTTCAGACTATAGATCGTACAAAATTTTGTATAATATAAAGAGATTTGAATGCTCTTACCTTACTATTATCGGCTCGGCCATCTCCGACAGCTCCATAGTTATCCACATTGTATTTTTTTCCTTCGACAATAACCACACCGGTCAATGCTAGCCATATCAAAACCAAAAGCGTTGCAAAGCTCTGCTGAAAGAATTAAAGGGTAATTTTTAGCTTAAATAAAAAAATATCATTTATAAATGTAATTTTGTTGTGCAAGAATTAACCATTTGGCCAATGAGAAGTAATGCAGATAAAAAATAAGTTAATGATGACTAATGATCTCTTTGAGTTAGGGGTCCATCTATTTATAGGCTGATAAAATCTGAGTTAATTAGGTTAGATTTTGTTGCAATCCCATTTTATTATGTAATCAACAGTGTATTTTCTTTCAAAATCAAAGACACATAAATGCTCGATAATTATGTTCAAGATGAATTCAAATCAAGGATATGTATACCTTTAGAGAAAATAATAATAATTTGTTACCAATAGGAGTCTGAAAATAATCTAAACTTGTACATAGGCTGATAACCATATCAGACATATGCACGAACCAAAATAAAATTTATTAATTGCGTTTCTATTATTTAGTTTGTATTACATTCTTTGTTTGAATGTTCTTCATGTACTGAAAAGATAATTTGTGTTTATGAAGAAAGATTTGATGAGATTATTCTCAGTATTGTTGAAGAGAGATTTGAGAATCAAATGCTTTATTGCTGAAGTGAAAAAGTGATACAAAACAGCTTGTACAGTTCGGTATTTAAATGCAAAAGTACATAGTAGTGGGCTTATACAATCCAGCCCATGTAAATAACAATGTAATAAGTAACGGTTGTGATGATCTCTGAATTGATGAATGGCTGAGATATGAGTCTTTCAATATATATGCGTGGTTTGCCAGATAACGCAGAATACTTCATTACCTTATTCTCGCTTATCCCCCCCCCCCCCCCCAGCTCTCTTAGGGTTAGGGTTTGAGTGAAATCACAGATTTCCAGTAGAAATTAGAGATGATTTTTATTGATTTGAGTTGCAACAGAAGTTTTCAGAGCTGAATCATAGGAAAGTTGACGACTTTGTGATGCTTTCTTCTCTTGACCTTCGTTTGAGAAGAACGTAAGTTTTGAATTGATTAGATCTGAGTTGTTTCTTTGAGACTTTGATCTGTCTTGCTTCAGATTGAGAGGAGATTGAGCTTTCTCATATTGTAACTGACTTCGCTTGACTTATGACCGATTTTCTACAACTCTGAGGTCGCTTTTATATTGTAGAAAATTTCTTTTCGATAGTGACTTGGTTAGTGTATCTGCCATTTGGTAAGTGGTTGGTAAGTGGTTTACTTGTAAATTCCCTTTGAGTACTTGGTCTCTAACAAAATGTAAGTCTATTTCAATATGTTTAGTCCTTGAGTGTATTATAGAATTTGCAGTCATGTAAACGGCACTCTGATTATCGCACCATAATGTTGCTTTGATGCTTGCATCTAGTCTTAGTTCCTTTATGATTGACTATAGCCACATTACTTCTGCTGTTGCACTTGTTATGCTTCTATATTCGGCTTTGGTGTTGGATCTAGAAATGATTGATTGTTTCTTTGAACTCCATGATATTAAGTTACCTTCAACAAATATACAATATCCTATAACTGATTTTCTGTCATCAGGGTCAGTACCCCAATCTGAGTCTGCATAACCTGTTGTATTAAGATTTTTGCTTGCTTTGAATGTCAGTCCATGATTGATTGTTCCCTGTAGATATCTCAGAACCCTTTTTACAGCCTTCCAGTGCTCATCTAGGGGATTCTACATAAATTGAGAGAGTTTGTTAACACTGAAAGCAATATCTGATCGTGTTATAGTAACATATTGTAATGCCCCTATAACACTTCTATATTGTTTAATATTACTTATGGCTTCTCCCCTGTTTTTTGATAAGCTTTGATTGCTGATCATAGGAGTAGCCATGGGTTTAGCATCTTCCATTTTTGTTTTGACAAGCAGTTCTGCTATGTATTTTTTCTGACATAAGATGATTTCTGAATTTGAAATCTTGTGTACTTCTATTCCCAAAAAATAATTGATATGTCCCAGATCTTTGATTGAAAACTGCTTGTTCAGATAGCATATGACTTGGTTGATTTCATCCTGGTCGTTTCCTGTAATAATTAAATCATCAACATAAATTAGTATGTAAATGAACGAGGATGTGTTATTTTTAATGAATAATGAGGTGTCTGATTTGATAGATTGATATCCTATTGACATTAAAGTTGATATTAATCTATCAAACCATACCCTCGGGGCTTGTTTTAGCCCATATATTGCCTTGTTCAGCTTACACACAAGACTTGAGTCTTGTTCATAACCAGGTGGTTGCATCATATAAATTTCTTCTTCTAGTATGCCATTTAAGAAGGCATTATTGACATCCAATTGTCTTATATTCCATCCTTTGTATAGAGCAATTATGATGATAAGCTTTATAGTAGTGGGCCTGATTATTGGGGAAAATGTCTCAGTAAAGTCAAGCTCATACTGTTGAGTGTACCCTTTGGCAACTAATCTTGTCTTATATTTATTGATAAATCCATCAGGATTTCTCTTTATCTTGTATGTCCATCTGCAACCTATAATATTTTTGTGTGCAGGTTGACATACTAGATTCCAAGTTTTGTTTTCATGAGAGTATTATACTCTTCATCCATTGCTGCTTTCCAATTTTTGTTTTTTGCAGCTTGATCAAATGTAACGCCCCACTCCGAGACCCACTCTAGTAAAGAGTATTACGGAGTAATACCGTCTACTAGAACGGAGAATAGAGTATAATAGAAGCGACCATATGTAATCAAGCTATAACTATCTACTGAATACGTCGAATAGGTGGTTTTCTTTTCTCAAGTGGTTCGACATATCCAATAAATATTTATAACGAAACTACAATGGCTAAGGAAAATAGGTTCAGAACAAACATAATACTAAATGATAACATCATCATCACAGAACAGTCACATAACAGTCACAGAACATAGGTACAATATATCGTCAATACAGATCCAAGTATCAAAAGGTGGGTACAAAGCCACCGCTCACACATGTGAGTCAAAAATATGTACATAAGAGTCTGAAATAACAGAGTAGCTGAATAGTGGACAAATAAAAGAACTATCTATCAGCATAACAGATAATGTCCAAGCGGAAGCACAGAAAGCTAAGTCCGGAGACCTAACCTGAAACAACTCGGTCTGACCCGAGCGAAAATACTCGGGTCTGGCAAGCTAAACAATCAGTAATAACTGAGATATATATATAATAATGCAGTACATAAGTAAAACAGTACTTCTCCAAAGAGAAGAGTAATATGGACTACATGAATATAATGACGATCCCTAATCATCAATAAACAGTAAAAATCTCCAAAGAGAATACAAACACCAAAATGTGGAATAAATAAAATCGCCTCATATTATCGGCGTAGCCAAAGCTAGATAAAGTTGCCCATAGGCAATTATCCCAAGAGTGACCAGAGTCAGTAATCAATGCCCAAGCAAAGATCGATGCTCCAAAGAGCAATAGGGATATACTGAAAAGTCAATGAAATCAAACACTGAAAAGCAGTGTCCAGAGACACTGTGAATCCACACGGTAATCGCACTTACATCGTATGGTTCCATAGAACCAACACCGAATGGCAATACTCGAATGGATATAAAATCATCAGATAATACAAATATTGCACGTGCACCGACCAGAGTCGTTGTTGCCAAGTACTGTAGAGTTGTGATCGATCACTCGCACAGATGCGGAATGCGCGAAACGGCAAGATCCTTCCCAGAAGGATAAAGGCCCAGAGGCACATGCCGAATAAAAACTGCTCCATAGAGCAGGTGTCCAGAGACGGTTGCCCAGAGGCGTGGTGACCCAGAGGTCCAGTACTGGCCGTCCAGAGGCTAATGTGTCACAAACTTCTTGGAGAGGAACCCGTAAAGTGTTAACAATGAGTCCCATACCCCACGTTCGCACTAAACGGCTTACTAACCAATAGCATGCTCACACTCCAATAATAAAAAGTCCACCTCGTATCATCGGTAAACTAGACCCAAAGGTCAAAACGATCAATCGAATAGGTCGGGGATTAACCGGAAAGAAAATACACACGGTTCCATAGGCCGGAGATTTCCTAACCGTTTAAGCACCTTTTCACTTCGCTTGATGTGCTAAAAGTGAGTGTGAGATTTTTGTTATAGATGCTTGCGGTGCGAAACGGATTTATAATTGATTTTGAAATCACTTTAAAACGGTCTTTTGAAAAGTCTCCTATTATGGAGTAATTAATTTAATAATTAAAATAATATTATATAATAATTTTCAAAAGCCATTTTGGAGTGAAAAATCCTTTTAAATCCTTTTTATAAAGCCCGTGTACGAAATCCAGAGACAAATCTCAAAGAAATCGACGAAAACCAGAAAATCATCAAAAATATTCTAAGTGTTTGAAACCATTCAAAAACTGCTGCGAACCCAAGTTCGGCAATTTATTTGGACCAGCAAACTATGTCCAAATGGCATGAAAACTGGTAGGCATATAGTCCAACATCCCTACTTTAAGATGCAAAAAGAATTTCTGGATTCCGAGTTGAGACAAAGTGGCAGCGACGTCTCAAAGTTGAACCCAGAGAAAGATTCATACTGTTTTCCAACAGCGACCAGAGTCTAACTTTGACACGAAAATCGAAGTACCAAACGAACTCCAATGTTGCCTAAATTTTCCAGAGATGGAGTTCGGAACTCCCCCTTTCCAACGAGACCAAAAACGTCAAATTCCGACTTGGTATGCGATCAGGGCGGAATCACGAAGTGGAGGTAGAAAACTGGTAAACACAGTTGATATATTTTTTTTTTTTTTGGACGCGGGCCCGGCTCGCGTCAGTCCGCCCCAGCCCGCCAGCCCAGGCGGGCTGGATGAGTAGCAGCCCCAGCCCGCCTGGGCTGGGGAGCACCCAGCCCACGCGGGCTGGGTGTTATTTCCCAGCCCACGTGGGCTGGGAAGCACCCAGCCCACGCGGGCTGGGTGTATTTGCCCAGCCTACGCGGGCTGGGTTTATTTCCCAGCCCACGCGGGCTGGGAAGCACCCAGCCCACGCGGGCTGGGTGTATCTGCCCAGCCCACGCGGGCTGGGTTTATTTCCCAGCCCACGCGGGCTGGGAAGCACCCAGCCCACGTGGGCTGGGTGTATATCTGCCCCAGCCCGCCTGGGCTGGGGAGCCCCAGCCCATGCGGGCTGGGGTTCAATGGATATGGCCATCCCATGGTGGGCTGGCCTGCTTCTGGCTAGCCCAGCTGGGCTAGCCTCACCTGGGCAGAACCTGGGTGCAACCCAGATCTGTTCTGGTGCACCCAGATCATCAATTCAGCCCCATTTCAGTCTGCACACAATTCCAGCCAGCAATCTTTTGCAATTTTTTTGACATTTAGGGGTGTTTATTTCAATTTTGGGCATCAAAATTTTCAACAAAATTTTACTAGCAATAATTACTAACAATTAGTAATTACCTCAATTAAGCAAAGGATCAAATGGTTTTAGTGCACAATATCAAGCAAGCCAAACTCTTCAACCCCAAAGCAAAGATCAAGGGGCTTCAAGGACCCAAAATCAACAAAGAAAACAAAATAATGATTACTACAAGATGATAGAGATAAATGAGGATTAAGAAGGAGGATTAGAGAATAGGAGAGATTACATTACCTTTCTTCTTCTCTTTTCTTTTTCTTTTAGGATTAAACTAATTTATGAAGAGAAGGAGATGGAGCTTCTAAATGGAGGCCATTAATTTTGTTTAGATCTAGGTTTTAGGAATTTATGAAGAGGAGGGTTAGGGTTTATGGGAGGGGTTTGAGATATTAAATAGGAGTGGGTTGGTTAATGGGTCATGGTAAGAGGTTTTAAAACCCATTAGGACTTAGTTTATTTTTCCTAAGGTTATCATGTGAACAAAATCTAAGAAGCATTCTAGTTTTAATTAAAACCATATAATTGCTCATTTGGCCCATTAACCTATAATCACAAAAAAAATTCCCCATTTCAACCCAAAAATATTTTAATTTGCGAACCAATGCAAATTTAAATTCCCAAAAATTTGTTTAGCTCCCTTTTTAACTTAAAATCATAATTTTAATTCATTATTTGGTAATTGCAATCTCAGGGTTGTTACATCAAATGTACATGGTTCATCAGTATTTATGTTGGCAATATATGTCTTGGGTTTTAATATCCCACTTTTGGCTCTGGTGATCATGGGATGACCGGGTCTGACTGGAGCTTCAGTTTGAGGTAAGTCAGCATTTTCATTGTGATTGATACTGTTTCCTGAATCATAGTTTTGATCTTCCTCGTTTGTTGGATGTGTAGGTGAGTGGATGGCATGACTGTGATCATTTTCCCACTCTAAGTTTTGTTGAGCAGATAATGGAGAGTGTGATTGATGATCAGCAGCAGTCCTCATCATCTCTACTGAGCTCTTGTTTTCAGATACCAGTGGTAACTCAGGTATAGATGCACATGGATTGTGCACTTTTTCTATTGTTCTTACTTCAGAACTTTTAAAAGGAAATACTTTTCCATTAAACACAACATGCCTGCTTATAAAATTTTTTCCATTATCATCAATACATTTGTACCCTTTTTTATTAGAAGCATATCCCAGAAAAGTACATTGTTTTGATCTAAAGTTTAATTTATTATTATTATATGGTCTTAGACATGGAAAACATAAGCACCCAAAGACTTTTAAACTATGATAATCTGGTTTTATCCCTTGCAATTTTTCAGTGGGTGATGTACCATCTAAAGTTTTGGTTGGCAGTCTATTAATGAGGTAGACAGCTGTACTGAATGCTTCTGGCCAAAACTTTAGTGGTAAATTTGCATGAGCTAGTAAACTAAGTCTTGATTCTACTATATGCATATGTTTTCTTTCTACTAAAGCATTTTGTTCTGAAGTATAAGGACAGGTAAAGCGATGAATTATTCCCTTTACCTTAAAGTAATCTTTAAGTGGCTTATATTTAGTTCCTCCATCTGATTGTATAGTTTTGACATATGTACCAAGCTGTTTTTCAATCATTGTAATGAAATTTATCACAACATTGTATGTGTCTGATTTATTTTTCAAAAAATATATCCAAGTGTATCTTGTGTGTGCATCAACAAATGATATATAATTTTTGAATCCATAATCTGAGTGTATTGGGGTAGGCCCCCATAGATCAGTGGCAATGAGCTCAAGTGGCTTAGAATACTCTGTTATGGAGTCACCAAATGGTAGTTTATGACTTTTCCCTATTTGACAATAGGCGCACACATAGGGAAGAGGCATATTATTATAAAATATGTTATTTTCAGAGAGAACTTGGCAACTCTAATACTAGGGTGACCAAGTCTGTAATGCCATATATCAAAGATACTATTACTGTTTTCTATTTCACAGTATTTACAACAGTTTTTCTCATTTGTGTGTTGGCTGCAGTTGACAGATTTAAATCTGTATAGCCCTCCTTCAGCATCACCCTGTAATAAAACATCTTTAGTTAGTATATCTCTAACAAGGCAATATTTAGGGTAAAACTCAAAATAAACATTGTTATCATTAGCAAACTGAGATACACTTATGAGATTATTTTTGATTTTTGGCACTTTTAGCAAGTTATGTAAAAATAATTGTATCTTCCCTTTGATAGTAGCATTTCCTATATGTGAGATATTGATACACTTACCATTCCCCATGCAAATGGATTTTTTACCTTTGTATTCTCTGTTTCCAAGATTTAAATTGTCAAAATTATCGGTTATATGGTTGGTTGCTCCTGAGTCTAGGTACCAGCAGTCACCATTTATGGATTGATTATTTTCACTTGCATTATGATTTTGTTATCTGATTGACTGCTAGATCTAGTATGAGCCATGTTGACACTGTAATTTCCACCTTTTTGATTGTTGTTGTGATTAGAGTATCTAAAATAGCATTTTACAGCGGTATGTCCAATCTTTTCACAGATTTGACATTTTGGTCTGTCGTTATTGATGTATCTGCCCCTTCCTCTTGACCTCTTTGTATAACCTACTCCCTGTGTACCTCCTTTCTATGTAGTCTGGTCTGAGTTGTTGTTATTTTGAACTTTGTTTCTTGAGGTGACTGTGTAGTTGATTGTAAACTCTGATTCTTGTGGTCTTTTATTATCAATTCTGGCCTCATAAGAAAGTAGTATGGAGTAAACATCATCAAGTGATGGTAAATCCTTTTGTGATGCTATAACAACAATAACAGATTCATAATCCTCACTCAATTCATTAAGGATGGTCAGAATGTGTTCTGAGTCTGAGACTTTGTGATTTGCTGCCTCCAGTGAATCACATATTCCTTTAATTTTGAAAATGTACTCTCTCATGGTGCTGTTGTCTTTCTTTATGCTGTGCGGTTGTCTTTTATAATACATCACCTTGGCAGCTGATTGTGCGTTGAACAGTTTTTTAATAGTTGTCCATATATCATTTGCAGTTTTGCATGCAATAACATGGGATAGAAAATTTGTGCTTATTGACGATAAAAGCCAGGAACAAATTAATCTATCCTGCCTATGATATTTGACATAATCCTCATTACTGACAATTTTGTTTTCTTGATCAGTTATACATTTGGGAGGAATTGAAATAGTTCCAAGAATGTGGCCTTCAAGCCCATATCCTTGAACTGTAGTCTCAATTTGCAATCTCCAAAGAAGAAAGTTATCTTCATTCAATTGAACTGTGACAAGATTGCTTTGTGGGCTAATCACTGTTTTAATAAGCTTCTCTGCGGCAATACTTGGCTGACTGTTGTTACTTTCATTAGCTGAGCTTGCCATGCTGGGTTGATTATTCGTTTCATCACCCATGATGATTTTAGAAACAAGAAGGAATACAGAAAAGCAATAGAAATGCAGAGCAACAGAAAATATTCAATTGGATATAGAAAATAAAGGTACCGAGTCAAGAATTTCTCACAGTGAATCTGATGCAACCGTATGACATAAATGATGATCTATTTTTTTGATCTGATATGTCGTGCAGGAGGGCACCTTCTTTAATTTTCGGATAATTCTTGATTTCTTGATTTCTTTGTTTTTTGGCTTTCTTGATTGATTTTTCTATAAGAATATGTGAATGAATTCTGATGCAGCCACAATTGTTTGGCACGACACTGAATTATATCACTGACTCAATAATCCCTTTAGGTGATGAACTCAGCTTCTGATGAATGATCACCCAAATGATGACACAGTTCTGATGGAATTTGATCAAATGAATAGATGGCTGTTAAGCCTTTACTAGCTCTGATACCATGTAAAGATAATTTGTGTTTATGAAGAAAGATTTGATGAGATTGTTCTCAGTATTGTTGAAAAGAGATTTGAGAATCAAATGCTTTATTGCTAAAGTGAAAAAGTGATACAAAACAACTTGTACAGTTCGATATTTAAATGCAAAAGTACACAGCAGTGGGCTTATACAATCCAACCTATGTAAATAACAATGTAATAAGTAACGGTTGTGATGATCTCTGAATTGATGAATGGCTGAGATATGAGTCTTCCAATATATATGCGTGGATTGCCAGATAATGCAGAATACTTCATTACCTTATTTTCGCTTATTTGTACTTAGATAAAATCTAATATGGTTACTTTGTTCTCTGGTATTAATTATAACCTGAACATGCGTTACCTAAATATTGTGAATTACCTATACATCCCTAATAGACCATAGCCGATTCAATTTTTTTGACCTCAAATTGTATGTTCCATGTGGTCATCAAATTACAATCATCAATTATTCATATAAAAAACTAAGGTAAGAGGGATGAAAGAAAGACGGATGTCGGAAGAAAGGAGATAGAGGGACGACGGAAGAATGGATTGTTTCACATGCTTGTATTATTTTTCAAAACGCGGAAAATGTAAAAAATTGTTTTCAAATTTGTATGTTAACCTCGTTTTCTAAATTGGCTATTTTCGACACAATAATTGCATCTGTGCATTTTTATATAAACACGATCATAAAACTAAAAATAACAAACCAAACACTACTTTACTCAAAATAGATGGTTGGATTTTCAGAAACTTGAGTAAGTCTCAAAGGCTGTTTCCACTCCTCGTGAAACTTTCTCGTACATAAATACTCCCGAAGCACAAAATCTACGTAATAACTATTACGTGCAACTGAAATTTCATATTGACGCAACGTTGATACTTAATCAATACTTATTCGAAGGCAGCAGCAACGCTACTGTTGGAAGTGTTATAAAAAAGGGATAATCGAGAAAAAAGAAACTGGAAACAGGTCATGACAATTTAGTGGCAGGCTATTTTTGAGACGATCGAACGTACAGTTTAGATTTTTTTTGTCACTTCAAAATATTTAGGAAAGTTACGACTTCAAATGTTGTTTACTCAACGACTGAATGTTTGTCACCATACTTTCGTCTTTATAGAAGATAATGATTTTTCTTTGAACACCATGTTATGGTACTATGACGAATTCACACAATAAACATATTTGAACCGTGAGTCTACTGCAATGAAACAATATTGTGAGACATTTTTCCAGTGTTTTCCAAGAACGATATATTAAAAGGCCTTATGAAATAGATGATGTAAAAATGCGACATATGGGAAAAGGTTGGATTATTAGGAATAGTCGGAAGCTTAGGTTTGTATGAATTGGGATGGAAAAAGTAGTCCATTTGTTTGTTTTTTCTTGTTTTTCTCACAAGTATAAACCGGGTTCAACACGTCTAAAGTCCAACTACAAACACCTGCTTAACATATCCAACCATGATCTCACATGATCCAAGTGTCCGTTCATCCAATGCCTCATTCCCAATGTTTGTCTGCCACATGATCATGCCCAGAACCCTGGCCATATCTTTCCTAAAAGACTATGATCGCTCACAAGGGCTTGTTTCGTAGAATCTCCCAACCGCACTGCGAACAACTCCCCGTCTTGTCCGTCATCGGTCAAGCTGCCAAATAACACCGACTCTTAAGCACACATATTTGTCCACTTGAACTGCTCATTCACTTCTCTCCCCCTACAATCGCTCCTCAACCAGCCTTCCAACCGTGGTTCTGGTAAAAGCTCTTAACCAATCATGTAAAAGAGGTAGCGACTATGTATTGTGTCGCTGACAAAAGTGTCGAGACTAACTATTTTTCTAACAAAAACGCCACTGTGCAATAACTACTCCATAACTCTTCGTAAATTTTGATAATTTTATTACTGGTTTAATAAAGAATAATTTAGTAATTTTACATAAAGTGCCAAAACTGTAATTTTTGCAAACAAATGAATTAAATGGCAGAACTTAAACCAATGCAAAAATATATTTTTCTGATCAAGTTTCATTATATCTTTAACCAACCTAAAGAATGAGGATTTATGGCCGAATTAGTATTGAACTTTGATTCGGGCTGTGTTGGGATGTTAAGGCCCATTAGTACGAAACGCATATAGAAGTGGTCGTTGTCGTTCAGTTTTTGGAAACTATAATTACAACTCCTCGTTTTCTTGTTTAACTTCTTAAAATAATGGACATACCTATTCTTTTATACCAAGGTTCAAATTTCCAAGAGTAGCACTCCATCAAATTGAACACTTTTTGGTGCTAAAGTTAATGTTCTAAAGAGAAAAACGAAAAGGTATCATTTTCAGTTTGACTGATCGATATTGGAGCCTATGTCGTTTATAACAACCCGCATCTCCAGACACACTAATCCAAAGCCTAAAGTGACTTTTGATTCATGTGGTATCAAGAAGTACGAGCTATCGGGTTTTGAATTATTACATGATACAGATACTAAGATAAAATTTAAAGTATTCTACACTTTCATATCTCACAGCCGAAGGAAATAAAATATAAGTACTAAAATTAACATCTCAGATAATGTCTCCATAATACAGAGTGCACATGTAAAGTTCTCAAAATAATTACGTAAGGTCTAACTAAAATAAAATATGATAAACACTACATGGAGAGTAACAAAAAAGAATAATATATCTTCAGCACCTAGCTCCTTCCACCACGTACTATATTTGACCAATTCATCTGCTGGCATGTGTGTGTTTAGCACACCCTCGCAACCGAACCGCCTCATATCGAATATCAAATTCGCAGAATAAATAGTAACTAGTCCTAATTATCCGCTTACATGCTTACCTCTGTGACGACCTAGAAATTTTAGACATTTAAAATTGGACATTTAATTAATTTTAAATATTTAAAAGTTAAGTTTTAATTTGAATTTCAAATGCCACTATTTATTGGGTGATTTAATTGTCTAATTTAATAATAGGAAATTGGGTAAGCGGTTGAATCTGGAATTTTAAGCTTGTTAAAATATTTTAAAGGCTTAGAAATTTCATATTGATAATACTGAAGATAATGGAAGCTTTAAAATTGAATTTGAAAGTGATTTGTTCAGCTTTGAATTTATATCGTTTAAATCGATATTTAAAAATAGCCTTTCGAGGCACAGTCTCGGAATCTGATGAAACAAGTTCCATTGGATCTGTAATAATGTATTATTTTTGGATTTCAATTTTCATAGTGTTTGGAGTGAACGTCTGGCCGTACGGTAAGCAAACGCGCTGAAATTTTATATCGAAAACTTAATAAATAACTGATCCAAAAAGCTAGCTTCTCCATACAATCGAATTAGGCTTCGAAACCTTTTTCACTGCGTTTGAAATAGGGGTATAACCATATGAACACCTGCCGACACGCCTTGATAGGAGGTCGAGATTTTGTGTTGCGTAATTGTGAAGATTTGAATTTAACTTTAAATTCAAATTTAAATAAGATTTTTGCATTACAATATTATGGCAGGACACTACATAAACAAGTATTGAAATTTCTAGCACGTGTCCTTCATGGTTAAACACGCGTTTGATTTAAAAAAAGATGAAGCCAATTAAAAAAAGACCGGAATCGTTAAAACCCAAATCAAAATCGTTTTCTCTTTAAAAATTAAATTCATGGCCGCATTCCTTCAAATCAAATCGAGGGAAAAATTAAAAAAATCGCGTTTGATGGTCGACCCGTTTGAAGATGTTTGGGTTGAAACTCGAGCGATCGAAGCTCAGTGTCAGGGTTGCTTGGCGCGTCGACTGTAGAAGGGAGATCGCGACATTTCTAGGGTTTCACGACATCGAAGGTGGCTCGCGATTGAAGTGGGGGGGGGGTGACACGTCGAGGCGCTGTCGCCTTCAAATATCTGGAGGTCGCGAAGCAAGTTAGATTAAGCGACGATCTAGGGTGGCGTCTTAGAGGGAAGCGTGCGTGAGAGGTCTCGCGCAAATTCGAGATAGCGACGTTAGCTTGGAGGCATGACGTTCGTGGAAAGTTGTGGTACTTAAGGCATCGTCGAAAGGAAATCTGGACGTTTGGGATGTCAAGCAGCCGTAGGATTGTCTGTGAGTGCCGTTCTTCTATTTTTGAGTTCCTGTACGAATCGAGGTAATTTCGATTTTAAAACATTTTAGTTGTGCATGTTTAAAACTTTTAAAAAATTTCCAGTAGAACAAATATGGTTGGGTTATTTTCGGAAAAGGAATATATATACATATATATATACACTAAGTTTGAAGTAGAAACTTTTATTAGTCAAAGAAGCTAAACAGTTTTTAAAGCATTGTTATGATGATATTGTTTAAAACAAGAAATATATATATATATATATATATATATATATATAGGATGAAAATTGAAAAAAAAATTATACATGCATGATTATTATATAAGCAGTTTTGGGAAAAAAAATACATAAACTTGTTTACTTACTTTAGTCACTAAAAAATATTTAAAATTTGTTTAAAGAATAAATTATTGGTTTAAATCCAAATTATTAGCTAAATTAAATGAATAAATAGTGATAAATTGTTTGACTAATTCAAATATTAATAAATCATACAAATGTTTATACAACGTCAAAATCTAAAAGGAAGCAAGCCAGATTGGAAATGGGTTGCATGCGTAAGCAAAGGTGAGATCTTCTCACTCAAATTGAAATAATTAGAATTTAAATTATTGATTGATTGTTTCGATGTGATAGTATATATATGTGTGTGTGTATATATATATATTGGAGTGATTGATTTCCAGCATTATATAGCAGATGACACCCTATGCGTCTCGCATAATAGTGGATGACTCTTTATACCGCGATATCCCACCTTGAAGCGGGATGAGTATTTAATTTTGTGCTAACATCTGTGGATGTAGGGAAACATATTGGAGGGATCCAACTGGATTCCTCAAATGTTTGAATTTATTTCATATGTTGTGATATGATTGATTGACAAATCTGTGATTGATTATACTGTTAATTGAAATTATTGAAGGTTATGGTTTGGCCGAATATATTCTGGTATTTTAAAATATTAGAAATATATAATTAGATTTTTGGAAATTAAAGTAGAAAATTTTAAGCAAATTAATTTTAGAGAATTGGATAAATTTAAAAGAAGGAATTTAAAAAGGGTAAAGATTGATTTTTGAAATCCTATTTAATAAATTCCAAGTATGGGAAAAAGATTTTAATAAATGAAAATAAATGGATTTTGAGTAGTATTGTCTAAAATTTGAAGAATTTATTTTAATTCAGATTTTAAATTCTAAATAAAAGTGTGAATATTGGATTTATGGGTTTTTGAAATAAATTTGGATAAGTAAAAGAGGTAATTTTTAAATGAAGTGATTTTTGAAAAATCGATTGGAAATTGATTTAGTGTTTGAAAGTAAATTTTTGGAAATCGATTTGAAAATTGTATATTAGTGGATATTTGGAAATATAAATTCACAAATGGAATTTACAAAGAAATGGGGGATTTGTTTTAAAAATGAATATTGGTTTATTTTTAAAAGCGTGGAAAGAAAATTTGCGAATTGGGGATGTAAATTTGAAATAAATCAAGAAGGACTTATTGATTGATTTAAATGGATTATTTTGGAATGGAAAGTGTATTTTCCCTAGAAAGCCGAGTATGTTTTCAAAGTAGCTTTTAAATATAAATTAAAAGTTCTAAAGTTGCTTTTTAAAAGAACGTTTCGGAGAAATTATTTTTAATTATTTTAAAGTAAAATTTACCAAGTTAATTATAGAAGTGATATTTTTAAAGATTTAACTAGTATTTGATTTAGAAGATGGTTATTTAAATAATTATACTCTATCTAATAATTTTATTCTTTTAAATTAGTTTGGGCTTAGGTTTTAAACGGAATATTAGTATAAAATTCATAACTAATATTTTAAAATAAACGTTTTTAAAATAGTTTTTATTTTAAGCGTGTCCAAGTATATTTTTTTTTGGATAAGTGATTTAAATTATTTTAAAGTATTCGGACTTGGCAAATTTTCAGTGGAAATAAACAATTTTGAAAATTTATTCCGCGAGAGGAAAGTGGTTTGAAAAATTGTTCTCAAAGGGTTGAAGTGTGAAAATATATCTTGCGAAGATATTTTGAAATAAATAATTTGGGAGAAATTATTTAAATCTATTGGTTGTTGTGAATATTGTTTAATAGCTAAATAACCGACTATCAATATTGACCTTTAAACGACATTTGAATTTTGATGCAACCGGGGGTCGGATTTCAAATGGCTATCCGAAAACCACAACGAATCTTAGTGATGGATCTTTTGTTTAAAAGATCAAAGTGAAAATTTGTTTTGACTTACTTGAAATCTGAATGTAACCACTTATTTTTAAAATAAGCGCTTATTATTCGGATTGGCCGGGAGAGGACATTGAGTCATAAAATCCATTCCAAATAAATGATACGACAAAATGGGATTGCATTTGACGATGGTGTTGAAGGCCGGTTATTTTTGAAAAAGAAAGGATTCCCTGTCGAATGTCCCTACACCGAATTTCTCCGGTATAGAGATTTATATCACCCTATGTGATGGGGAATCTGGACGTGATTGGGGAATATCCGGATTTGCAAGGACTTCTTTCCTTAATTGGAAGAAGTGCCTTCGGTTCTGTTTGAATTTGGAACGGACTTGTATTGATGTATGTTTGACATTACACTTTGAGATATAAATCTGATTTCTATAAAACACATTTCTATTGGTGGGAAAGAATTTATTCTCTTAGCTTAACACCATTCTCTGAGACGTACGAGTTCAGAGGTTATGTAGTTGATGGTTACTAGTGATATATTCCCAATTTGGTAATGGCATGCTAAGTGTTGATCATTGGTTGATCGAAGCATGGCTTTTGTGAAAAGCTTAGCTTTGCGGACGAGACTTCGTCGAACCTCACACATCGAAAATGGTTGAAACAGGAAAAGATGCAGCAAGGTTATGGGGGTCGCCCCCTAAGGGTATGTGAATTTCCTTCTGGATAAAAAGTGGTATATGGTATGGAGACCATATATTTAACTTGTGTGGACAAAAAGTGGTATTCTGGTATGAAACCTAGATTATTTACTTATGTGGTTGTTGGTTGTTGATGCGACTCGGTAAAGGTCGGTCTAGACCGGGGGATGGCATACTCATGACAGTTAGTTACCAAGTTACAGTGGTAACCCGGCTTTGTGTTGGTAGAGATCTGGTTAGGTTCTTGGGGCGTCTCTCTAGAGGCATACCCATTCGAAAAGGAAGTTCCTTAGCCTTGACCATTTGTTGGAAATTCAATAACCCAATACAAGCCCTTTACTATTGCAGTTGTATAACCTGCCATTCTTAAATGGTAGCTATAGAAGGCATAATATAATGGTACCTATGCTGGCTAAGATTAATATTATACTTTCGAAAATTTTCCACACTATGCACTAATAATAATATTAAAAGGATTTTCGCGTATCAAGCGTGTTTGGCTGCTATAAGGAGAAATCCCCCTAAGTGTGCGATTGCATTGTGTGTGTGCCGGGAGGCCTTATGGTAGTTTCATTTTCCAAAAAGCATAATGGATTGCTTTTTATTTCTTTCTGTGCAAATAACTGTTTTTAAGATCTCACACCAGTCCCATGACTGACTTGGAGTTTATTGTTCCCTTTCTAAACTTTGGGTGCCTACAATTTTCCACACGAGCAGCCTAGAGTCAGGTTCTTGTTGTTCTAGAGCGAAGTCAGGAAGGTATCCTGTGAAGATGAGGAGGCAAGATGGACGGCAAGTCGTATCACGTATATGATGTAGTATCCACTGCGCTTAGTTTGCTACAAATTCAGTTTCCATTTATTCAAGTTATCATAAATGCCCAAGTATTGTGTTTTGTTGTTGTAATACTTTGATAATGTAATGTATAAACATATATAGTTCTTTTGTTTAAAGATTATTCATTTATCTATTATATATTGTTCCGCTGCGATTGTGAGATTCTGATATTGTTTCTGTTTCTTCTTCTTCTTTCACCCTAGCGGTTTGATTTTTTGGCATTCGATTGTTCGGCATTTAATACAGTGGATATATTGATGTTGATTTTCAGGCGTCGAAAAATTGGGTCGTTACAGAGTGGTATCTGAGCAATTGGTTAAGCGATAGCCTTGGCTCTGGTGGGGATTACTCACTAGAGATAGAGTCAGTAGTACTCTAGAATGAGTTTGAGCGTATTAATAGATATGAGTGCGTATTTGTTAGTGAATATAAAATTGTTTTGTATTGTGTTGAGTGGTATATGAATTCTGATCAATACGAGTAATTAACGTTATTAATAGGGATCTCTAAACACTTGTACAGAACAATTCGACACGATATTGTTTTAAAATAGGGTAAATGAAATAATTTTACCCAAATTATTTTCGTATATGAAAGAAATAATTTTCCATAAATTATTATAATTATATATGGTTGCTTGGTTGTTAGGAAGTGATAATATTAATTATTATCATTGATTATTGAATAAGAAATTGAAATCATAACAAAGAGCTAAGAAATAAATTCATATATACAAATGGGATTTGTAGATGTAAATTGTAAATGTGATTTATAATTTGAAATAGAATTCCAGAGAAATATTTGAAAATGTCTTTGAAAGGATTTTAAAATTGGAAATTTAAATTCCTTTGAATTTGAAAATGGTTTTCAAAGATTTTGAAGGAATAAGAAAGATATTATTCAGAAATATTTTTTGAAATCTGGTGGAATTTGGATTTAAAAAATACTTGGAAAATATTTTTGAAGGAATAAAGGCATTAAACTCTTTTCGGTCACTGGAAAATAATTTCAATGATGACTGTAGCATCATCAATGTTCATTTTCGAGTTTCAAGGAGAGGGATTGCTGCCAAATTGTTTTAAATGGAAGTTGTTTGCAAAACTGGTTCTGGTTTTAGAAATTTAAAAGATAATTTGAATTGATTTCAAAAAAAAATGAATTTGAAATGTTGGAAAACTCTGGAATCCTATTTAAAATATTTATGGAATCATAAGGGTTTGATAATTTATTAAATTTGGAAATTTGCTTGGAATGAAAATAAGTTGGCAAACTTATAGAAGTTAAAAATTTGAATTAAATTAAAAGTGTGGAATAAATTTGTAGATGAACAAATGGATTTACATTTCTAAGTAAATGAAATTGGAAACTGGATATTAGAGTTAAATTTTAATTATGCGATATGTAAAATTTGTCAAGTTGGACCAAATGAAACAAAATATTGAAATAAAATTAGTAAGTGAAACTAAGTAAAGAAATGACAAATTAAATATGGTTTGAAATGAATTGAATTCAATATTTAGAATGAAAAAAGAAATTGATTTCAAATGAAATTAAAATGCAAATGAATATAAATGGACGGTGAAATTCTTTAGTAAATTTGGTATTGGAAATATACAAAGTTAATAATTGAGTGAAGGTTAAACTGGAAATTGGGGAATGGTGATTGTGAATGAGTGGATAGAAAATAAAAATAAATGTGAATAAAAAAAGATAATTGATATAGCTAATAATCAATTAGGATAAATATGTAGGATGTACGTATATTATTTTATTCGCATAATGATTTGATTCAGAATTCGACCACAGAATTTCGAGATAATTATATCGATCCGAGTTGGAATTTTTCACTCGATTTTCGACGACGAACCATGGATATGGATTTTTGATTGATTCTGGAAATTCTTTATCATAGTTTACGGCTGTGTAAGGAGAATGACGGTTTCTGATTAAGAAACCAGATCTGAGTCCGTACTAGGAACTCGGGTAGACGATACTAGTTTGGAAGTGAAATTGTGTGATCCAGTGAGCGATCGGATTTAGCATTGCGTACGGATGATATACGGACATCGTATGGACTTCAATAAAATAGATATTGAAAATTTTGTAAAGAAGTGAATAAAATGACTTTGAATGTTATTGGACATTATTGCAAGTAGGATATACAGGTGTTATAAAGGAAAAGGGAATTGGGATTTTTGATTTCGAAGATAAATTGAATTGCTCAACAAAAGGTATGTATTTAAATTTCTATATGAAATTTAGTGATTTTGTAGTCTAGCCATGCTTTTTATTATTTTCTTTTGAAATCTGGGGCCTCATAGTGGCATTTTGTAGTCGTACCGAGCTAACCGCACAAAGGAGACACTGCTGATTTTTTTTGAAAATTTAGGGAGTTAGAAAAATTTTGAGAAAATTTTGATAATTTGAAATTTGAATTTAAATTTAATATTTGAATTGTTAAGAAAACAATATTGTTTGGAACTTATGGCTAAGGTTGGAAGGTTAGTAGAAGTGATAATGAGTTTTTAATAAAAAGATTTTTTTTGGCAAGTTGATAAAACTGTTTGGATTGGGAAAATAGTGAATGGGTTGTGGATCATTCTTGATTCTTCTTAACTAGTAATTTCGGGAAGAAGTTCTTTTAAGGGGAAAGAATGTGACGACCCAGAAATTTTAGACATTTGAAATTGGATGTTTAATTAATTTTAAATATTTAAAAGTTATATTCTAATTTGAATTTCAGATTCCACTATTTATTGGGTGATTTAATTGTCTAATTTATAATTGAAAATTGGGTAAGTTGTTGAATTTGGAATTTTAAACTTGTTAAAAATATTTCAAAGGCTTAAAAAATTCATATTGATAACACTAAAGATAATGAAAGCTTCAAAATCGAATTTGAAAGTGATTTGTTCAGTTTTGAATTTATATCGTCTAAATCAATATTTAAAAATAGCCTTCCAAGGCATAGTCTCGGAATCCTACGAAACTAGTTCCATTGGAATTGTAATAATGTATTATTATTGGATTTCAATTTTCGTAGTGTTTGGAGTGATCGTTTGGCCATACGGTAAGCAAACGCGCAAAAATTTTATAACCAAAACTTAATAAATAACTGGTCCAAAAGCTATCTTCTCCATACGATCGAATTAGACTTCGAAACCTTTTCCATTGCATTTAAAATATGGGTATAACCTTATGAACGCCTACCGGCACGCCTTGATAGAAGGTCGAGATTTTGTGTTGCGCAATTGTGACGATTTGAATTTAAATTTAAATAAGATTGTCGCATTAAAATATTGTGACAGGACCCTGCATAAACACGTATTGAAATTTCTAACACGTGCAGTTCATGGTTAAACACGCGTTTGATTTAAAATAAAATAAAAGAAAGAAGACGAAGCCGACTAAAAAAAGACCGGAATCGTTAAAACCCAAATCAAAATCGTTTTCTCATTAAATATTAAATTCATGGCCGCATTCCTTCAAATCAAATCGAGGGAAAAATTAAACAAAATTCATGTTTGATGGCCGACTTGTTCGAAGATGTTTGGGTTAAAGCTCGAGCAATGGAAGCTCCTTGTTGGGTTGCTTGACGCGTCGAATGCAGAAGGGAGGTCGTGGCATTTCTAGGGTTTCACGAAATCGAAGGCGGCTCGTAATTGAAGTGGGGGGGGGGGGGGGGGGAGGGGTAACGCGTCGAGGTAGAGAGGAGCTGTCGCGTTCGAATATCTGGAGGTCGCGAAGCAAGTTAGATTAAGCGATGATCTAGGGTGGCGTCGCAGAGGGAAGCACGCGTGAGAGGTCTCGCGCAAAGTCAAGATAGCGACGTCAGCTTGGAGGCGCGACGTTCGTGGAAAGTTGTAGTACTCAGGGCATCGTCGAAGGGAAATCTGGACATTTAGGATGTCAAGAAGCCGCAGGATTGTTTTTGAGTGCCGTTCTTCTATTTTTGAGTTCCTGTACGAATCGACGTAATTTCGATTTTAAAACATTTTATTTGTGTACGTTTAAAACTTTTAAAACTTTTAAAAAATTTCCAGTAGAACAAATCTGGTTGGGTTATTTTCTGAAAAGGAATATATATATATATATATATATATATTAAGTTTGAATCAGAAAATTTTATTAGTCAAAGAAGCTAAACTAGTTTATAAAGCATTGTTACGATGATCTTGTTTAAAACAGGGAATATATATGTATAGGAAAAAAATGATGAAAATTGAAAAAAAAATATACATGCATGATTATTATATTGGCAGTTTTGGAAAAATAAATATACATAAACTTGTTTAATTACTTTAGTCACTAAAAAAAATTTATTAAAGAAAATTTGTTTAAAGGATAAATTATTGGTTTAAATCCAAATTATTAGCTAAATTAAATGAATAAATATTGATAAATTGTTTGACTAATTCAAATATTAATAAACTGTACGAATGTATAGACAAGGTTAAAATCTGAAAGAAAGCAAGTTGGATTGGAAATGGGTTGCATGCGTAAGCAAAGGTGAGATCTTCTCACTCAAATTAAAATAAGTAGAATTTAAATTATTGATTGATTATTTGGATGTGATAGTGTGTGTGTGTGTGTGTGTATTAGAGTGATTGATTTCCCGCATTATATAACGGATGACACCCTATGCGCCCCGCATAATAGCGGATGACCCTTTATACCGCGATATCCCACCTTGAAGCGAGATGAGTATTTAATTTTGTACTAACATATGTGGATGCAGGAAAACAGGTTGGAGGAATCCAACTGGATTCCTCAAATGTTTGAATTTATTTCATATGATGTGATACGATTGGTTGATAAATCTGTGATTGATTATATTGTTAATTGAAATTATGAATGTTATGGTTTGGCCGAATATATTCTGTTATTTTAAAATACCAGAAATATATAATTAGATTTTTGGAAATTAAAGTAGAAAATTTTAAGTAAATTAATTTTAGAGAATTGGATAAATTTAAAAGAAGGAATTTAAAAAGGGTAAAGATTGATTTTGAGTAGTATTGTTTAAAAGTTGAAGAATTTATTTTAATTCAGATTTTAAATTCTAAATAAAAGTGTGAATATTGGATTTATGGGTTTTTGAAATAAATTTGGATAAGTAAAAGGGGTAATTTTTAAATGAAGTAATTTTTGGAAAATCGATTGGAAATTGATTTGATGTTTGAAAGTAAATTTTTGAAAATCGATTTGGAAATTGTCTATCAGTGGATTTTTGGAAATATAAGTTCACAAATGGAATTTATAAAGGAATGGGTGATTTTTAAAAAAAAATAAGTATTGCTTTATTTTTAAAAGTGAGGAAAGAAAATCTACTAGTTGGGGATGTAAATTTGAGATAAATCAAGAAGGATTTATTAATTGATTTGAATGGACTACTTTGGAATGGAAAGTGTATTTTCCCTGGAAAGCAGAGTATGTTTTTAAAGTAGCTTTTTAACATAAACTAAAAGTTCTAAAGTTGGTTTTCAAAAGAATGTTTCGTAGAAATTATTTTCTTAAATTATTTTTAGTTCTTTTAAAGTAAATATTTATCAAGTTAATTATAGAAGTGACATTTTTAAAGATTTAACTAGTATTTCATTTAGAAAATGGTTATTTAAATAATTATACTCTATCTAATAATTTTATATTTTTAAAATTAGTTTGGGCTTAGGTTTTACATGGAATATTAGTATAAAATTCATAGCTAATATTTTAAAATAAATGATTTTAAAATAATTTTTATTTTATGTTTTTTCAAGTTTATTTTTTTGGATAAGTGATTAAATTATTTTAAAGTATTCGGACTTGGCAAATTTTCGGTGGAAATAAATAATATTTGAAAATTTATTTCGTGAGAGGAAAGTGATTTGAAAAATTGTTTTCAAAGGGTTGAAGTGTGAAAATATATCTTGTGAAGATATGTTGAAACAAATAATTTAGGGGAAATTATTTAAATCTGATGGTTGTTGTGAATGTAGTTTGATAGTTAAATAACTGACTATCAATATTGGCCATTAAACGACATTTGAATTTCGATGCGGCCGGGGGTCAGATTCCAAATGGTTATCCGAAAACCACACCGAATCTTAGTGATGGATCTTTTGTTTAAGAGATAAAAATGGAAATTTGTTGTGACTTACTTGAAATCTGAATGTAACCACTTATTTTTAAAATAAGCGCTCATTATTCGAATTAGACGGGAGAGGACATTGAGTCATAAAACCCATTTTGAATAAATGATACGACGAAATGGGATTGCATTTGAAGATAGTGTTGAAGATCGGGTATTTTCGAAAACGAAAGGATTACCTGTCGAAGCCTCTACACCGAGTTGCTCCGGTATAAAGATTTATATCACCCTATTTGATGGGGAGTCTGGACGTGATTAGGGAATATCCGGATTTGTAAGGACTTCTTTCCTTAATTGGAAGAAGTGCCTTCGGTTCTGTTCGAACACGGAACGGACTTGTATGGATATATGTCTGACATTACTCTTTGAGATATAAAGCTAATTTCTATCAAATACATTTCTGTTGGCGACGGAGAATTTATTCTCTTAGCTTAACACCATTCTCTGAGACGTACGAGCTCAGAGGTTATGTAGTTGATGGTTACTAGTGATATATTTCTAATTTGATAATGTGGCATGATAAGTGTTGATCATTGGTTGATCGAAGCATGGATTTTGTGAAAAGCGTAGCTTTGTGGACGACACTTCGTTGAACCTCGCACCCGGAAATGGTTGAAACAGGAAAAGATGCAGCAAGGTTATGGGTGTCGAGCCCCGCAAGGTATGTGCATTTCCTTCTGGATAAAATGTGGTATCTGGTATGGAGCCCAGATATTTAACTTGTGTGGATAAAAAGTGGTATTTTAGTATGGAGCCCAGATTATTTACTTATGTGGTTGTTGGTTGTTGAGGCGCCTCGGTAAAGGTCGGTCTAGACCAGGGGATGGTATACTCGTGACAGTTAGTTACATAGTTATAGAGGTGACCCGGCCTTGTATTAGCAGATATCCGGTTAGGTTCTCGGGGCGTCCCTCTAGAGGCGTACCGATTCGGAAAGGAAATTTCTTAGCCTTGACCATTTGTTGGAAATCCAATTACCCAATACGATCCCTTTACGATTGTAGTTGTATAATCTTCCATTCTTAAATGGTAGCTATAATAGGCATAATATAATGGTACATATGCTCGCTAAGATTAATATTATACTTTCGAAATGTTTTCCACACTATACACTAATAATAATATTAAAAGGATTTTCGCGTATCAAGCATGTTTGACTGCTATAAGGAGAAATCTCCTCCAAGTGTGCGACTGCATTGTGTGTGTGCCGGGAGGCCTTATGGTAGTTTCGTTTTTCAAAAATCATAACGGATTTCTTTTTATTCCTTTTTGTACAAATAACTGTTTTTAAGATCTCACACCAGTCCCATGACTGACCTGGAGTTTATTATTCCCTTTCTAAACTCTGGGTGCCGACAATTTTTCACACGGACTGCCTAGAGTCAGGTTATCATTGTTCTGCAGCGAAGTCAGGAAGGTATGCTGTGGAGATCAGGAGACAAGCTGGACGGCAAGACGTATCATGTATATCATGTAGTATCCGCTGCGTTTAATTTGCTGCACATTCAGTTTCCATTTAATCAAGTAATCATAAATGCCCAAGTATTTTGTTTTGTTGTTGTAATACTTTGATAATGTAATGTATAAACAGATATAGTTATTTTATTTAAAGATTATTCATTTATCTATTATATGTTATTCCGCTGCGATTGTGAGATTCTGATATCGTTTCTGTTTCTTCTTTAACCCTAACGGTTTGATTTTTGGGCATTCGATTGTTCGACATTTAATACAGTGGACGTATTGATGTTGATTTTCTTACGTCGAAAAATTGGGTCGTTACAACCTCAGTCCCGTAATATTTAAAAGTTAAGGAATAGAGAGCTAACTTTCATTACTTATATATATATATATATATATATATATATATATATATTACATATACTAAACCTGGATGATATGCACGTAAATATGCATATATTTACATTCATATATTTAATATATTTTATTTAAATAAATGTCATAATTGAGTATTTTTGCATTTTTAAAACCCCAAATTTCAAAAATGCTTTCAAGTCATCATTCATACATCAATTTAGAGGTAAAATGGTAATTTTATGAAAATATTAAGTTTGAGAATATTCATTTACACATTTTATTTTTATTTGTAGAAACTTAAATGGAAATATGAAGAGGATTTCATGAAAATATGCATGCACAATGATGGAAAAAAGGAATGAAGATGGAAATTATCAACTCATGCATCATGGAAGACCCCACCTACCCACACTTACCTTAATCTACAATTAGGAGCTAAGGCACAATTTAGTGTAGGTTAAAGTTACATGCATACTTGATGATGGATTAACTAGAGAATAATGATAACTTGGTGGCCACACTTCCTAGGTGATATTTTGCGAAGCCCTCTAAAATATGGATTAGGGTTTTGTGCATGTATAAATAGCCCTCTTATGCTTATGTAATGGATCTTTTAATCATTTATCATATTGGAATGGAAGTTATAGCCTCAAAATTATATGAAATAAAAATGGCATTCTAAGCTTTTTCTTTTTCTACTTGTTTTTTTTTATTTCATGCTTACTTGTTCTTTATGCTTACCTTCACTTAAATGCTCTCTATTCTTTCACGTTAGTTGTATAGATTTATTTTGCAAATAAATTAATTCTTTTTTTATTTTATTTACTCTTATTTTGCTTGTTTTTCTATGTTGAAATTTACAGGTGTTGAAGTGATAACACAAATAAATAACCAAACCCCTTCAATTTAGGGGTAATGAAGCTCTCTAAATTATGTATATTCAACATACCTTGTCATTTATGATCTCTTTTATGCTTCATGAAGAGTTTGATTTTGACGTAAGTTTGTAAAATGAATTTGATAACCTATATTGTATTTACAAATGAGCTATTCTTATTCAAACATAAATACAATTTACATTATCATTTTACTAATTGAATTTTGATTATGAAATTAAGCTAGAAAGAAAATTTTGACGATCTATGTTACTAAATACAATAGTAAATAGATCATACTTAAAATAGCTTTTGTTTTGGCATCATTTTCATTGCAATTGATAAGTGGTTTTATGTGTTGTATTATAGTTTGATGGTTTAAGTTATGTTAATTAATAACATAAATAAACCATATTTATGATAAATACATCACTAATTTCATTTAAGATCAGAATAGAGAGATCATAAATTATTTATATGTTAGTTTACAAAAATATGAGAGTGGATTTGCCTCTACATTGTTTTTTAATCTCATATTTTCAATCATTTTTTTTCTAGTTTTTTTACATTTCTAGCTTAAAAAACAATTTCAAAAGTTTTGTTTAACTTGATCGAGTAGAATTATAAATTTGTACAATTTCTTGTGGATCAACCGGTACTGACCACGAACTAAAATTCCACAGCGTGCGCTTGCGGTTAATTTTTATTTAAAATTTGTCGGCTATTATACAATTCGATGGAAAATTAGTCGTTGAACAAGGATTTGCCGCCGTTGCTACAATATTAATTTGATTTTAAATCTTATTCTTTGAATTATATGTAGTTTGATTTTTGTACGTTTAATTTTGTTTTTGTATTGCATTTAAATAAAATAAGAAATTTTTTTTATGTGTTTCTGTGTGATTTTTGTCCTGTGTGTTTGTTTTCTAATTCTATTTGCATTTGCATTTCTATTATAATACACACACAGAATTTTAAAACAAAAATATTTTATTATTCGCATTATAATTACATTTTATGTTTTTCTTTTACAATTTTGCATTATCAATTCCTTTTTACTAGTTTGAACTGCCTAAACTGCCTCTGTGCACAAATCTACAATTTCTTCAATGCCTATCTGCATACAACCTCACTGTTTACGTCTGTCACCCTACCCAGTCACACAACCCATCCCTTGCTCCACCCTATGCTATACATACAGCCAATGCACAGTAAAACCACCAGTCATCACCTCGCCAATACCTCCAGACCCTCCATCAACAACTTTCAGCCCTGCTTCATTCAAACTGTGCACAGTGCACAGTTCAATACAACTCCACCACATCTTACAAATAAAACTGTCGAAACTCCTGACTGCCAACCTTCTCTTTACACTGCAATTCACATTCAACCAATCACCACTTAAACATCACATCACTTTAGCAACAGACCACCATCCAATTGCCTTACTGCCCACCTTCAAACTCACTTCGCTTTACTGCACATAGCCTTAAAGAATCCATAACTGCATTGCCTACAAACAGCCACATTCACTATCTCAAATATAGTTCAATATACCAGTGCCAACCACCAACATCACATCAAACAAGCCCCTTCCCAGTCAACTACACCTTTCCAATCAATAATTCACACTTTCACAGTGCACAACTGTGCACACATATCTCCCCTGCCTTGCATATCATCGCTGCTGCCTGCTACTTGAACCACTTCTAACCATCAAGTCCCATCTGACCACACAACTCTCATCCACCACAAAACTGAAACACACAAATCACCACAACCATATGCACTGATTGCTACATTCATTTTTGCCTAGCATACCCTCCCGGCCTTCACTGCCTTCCACAACCCTGTGTCATCACCAACATCTACATCATCACCACTGACCAACTCCTCCCTGCTCAAATCCATACAAGCACCAACCACCAACATTCCCACTGTGACATTTCCTCACTGCATTTCTTCATTCATAGACCAAACTTCTTACTCTTACAACACCTCCACCACACATTCTGTTGCCAACATTTCTGCCAGTTCATTGATAGAGCCCCCTCCTTCAACTTCCTCTGTTGTGTACATCTCAACTTCATCTCACTGCTTCATAACTTCATCCATTCACATCCCCAAACCACACACCGCCACAACATCAACCCCACTTCTTCACACTTCTCACCACAACAAACCCCTGCCAAATCCCCAAACACCACCTCCATAATAAAACATCTCCTTTAACATCCCATTGGCAAAACTTCACTTCAACAATCACCTTCTGACCATCCTCAGCCAAATAACCCACCAAATCGCATCACCAAACTTAACCCTCACCGAACCTCTAACTGAAATCTATCTCCAACCAAGCTTTAACAGCGAGTAGCCATGCAAACTCCGGCAACCTTCGAACAGAAGCAATTTTGAATTGGTTTCGTGAATTGGATTTTCATGAATTTAATTTGGTTTGTGAATTGGATTTGTTCATGATTTTAGAATGCATTTTGAACTGTGAAGTTGTGAGCTATGAATTGTTGCGAAGAATTTTTATTTGGACCAGGCTCTCTTCTAAAAAAAGAATTTTTGTTATATTTTTAAGTTTCTTTCCAAATTACAAAAAAAAACAAATAAGTTTGTTTCTCTTGTTTTATTTTGTTTCTTTCGATTTCATTTGTTTTCATTTTCCTTTGTTTTAGTTACTTCTTTGATATTAAAAAAAACAACTGTATATATTTTTGTTTTAAATTTCTTTTCCGATTGTAAAAGCAGATAAAAGAAGGACCGCTTGCTACAATTGTTTGCTTCTTGCTTATAAAAAAAATCGTAGCTAAAAATTAATAACAAAGTTGTAACGACACAGAAGTTCTGTCAATTAAAAATTGTATATTTAATTGATTTTAAATATTAATAACTGAAATTTATAAGTCGAATAAATTTTATTTCGAATATCTAGATTTATTGAATAATTAAATCGATAATTTAATATTGAAAATACAGAAATAATTGAATAACAAGTTTAATATGATTGAAAATGATTTGGAAAATTTTATTTAATCATATTGGAGTTATAATAACATTATAGAACTTTTAAAATTGAATTTAAAGCTGATTTGCGAAAATTGAATATTTTAATATTTAATTATCGACTTGAAAATAGCCATTTTTCAAACAGTCTCGGATTTCGACGAAACTAGTTTCATCGGATCCATAATGTGATATTATTGCATGGTTTCGAATTTCGTGTCAATCGGATTTACGGTTTGTCCGGGGCAAGCCAGAACCCATATAAATTAGTTTAAATCGATTTAATTCGAATTTGATCGTTTATTTCCGTAACTCGCACAGATGATCGAATCAGCCTCTGAAACATGTTCCATTATGTTCGGAACATGGGGTAAACCTTAGAAACGTCAACCGGCACGCTTCGTTTGGAGTTCGGAAAAATTCGGGTGAATAGTAATTCGCCAATTTTCTATAAAAGCACATGTTTATTCACAATTTTCAACACAATTGCAAAACCCTAGCCAGCCACCGTTTACTTCTCCAATGGTCGAAATTTAATTTCATTTTCCCTCAAAAATCTCTCAATCCATAAACCATTTCAAGAAACGTCCAACTAGTAAATCATAGAGCACGTAGAGATCTTCGATCTCAACGGTTGTGATCGATTTTGATTGAGTGGATCGACGTGAATTTGGCCGTGAACACACACGGTTCGTGCATATTTTTCATGAAGACAGGGAGGCCGAGCTTCTTGACATTTTGTCCGATGATGGCACCCGAGAGGGGCTTCGCAAGGACATTCTCTGATCGTCGTGGAGTGGCTCGTATTGATCGCGACAATTAGGGCATAAAGGAGGCGGCTTGGGTTAGGTTTTCACGTGAAAACCTGGGGACAGAAACAGGTGAGGAAGAATGTGATGTTCGGCCTTGATTTCCTGATGCAGGATGGACGGCCCTGATGTGTAGAGGGTATAAAAATTAAAATAAAAAGTTGTAATTTATATATATTATAATTGGTATAACTTTAAACTATCATAACTTGTTCATACGAGGTCGAAATTTGACGAAACGACTTGCGTCGGGTTCGTTTTGTCGAGTACTACGTAATGAAGCTGGATTGGAGTCGTTTGGAGCTAGTGAGAATTTCGGGTAAAATTAAACGCGCGTTTAATTTTATTCGAAATAAAACGCGGAAACTGAATTGAAATCAAGGTGAGAACTTCTCACTCAATCGAATTATTTCGATTTAAATTTTAAATAGTTAGATTTAAATTTGCTTGATTGTATGATTGGATGATAAATTATTATCTGTTGATGATTGAAATAGACCCTATACGCCGTATATTAAGCGGAGGTTATTTATTAAAAACATATACCGCGAATATTTCACTGCAAAGTGAAATTGGTATTATTATTGTACTTGGAGTTGATTTCCCGCATTATATAGCGGATGAGATCCTATTGCGCCGCATAATATCGGATAATATTTTATAAATCCCATATACCGCGATAATCCCGTATTGGAACGGAATTGGTATTGTGCTAATGTTTGTGGATGCAGGGAAACAGGTTGGAGGGATCCAACTGGATTCCTCACCAGTATTTATCAGATATTGTGATATTTGTTGGTTGTCATAAACTGATATATGATGTTTTTGTTGTCGTGATTGACTATTTGGTGCTGTTGCATCATCGAATCCATTTTTGAAGTTTTAAAATAATGATTTTTGATTTTGAAAAGAATTTTAAAGTGATTTTTGAAAGTATACGTTTTATTAAATTTGAATTGTTAAAATAAATAAACATTGTAATTTTATTGTTATAAAAATTATATTTTTGGAAAATAGTACTTAAGTATGATTTTGGAGTTATATAAGTTTTAAATAACGTTTTGTAAATTATTAAAAGGATTGGTCTATTTAAATTGAGATTTTTGAATTATTATAATCGGTTTATAATAAAGATTTTTAAGATTAATATTTATAAATTAAAAATATAGGAATTGTGAAACGAGTTTTATTAAGTGTTAAAATGAAGCATAAATGGATTTCACAAGTGAATAAAATTTATAGATTTATGAATGGTGAAGTTATGAAATGAATAGATTTTGTAAAATAAAAGATTTATAAATAATTAACTTATAAATCGGATTTTGGTATTTAAATGAGGAATAAATAGAATTTGTTAATAAATTGATTTTAGAAGTTGAAATTATAAAATATAAATGGGATTTGTAAACGTTGTTTTTATAAATCTGAAATTGACTTATTTTAATAAGTAAATTATTATAGCTTACGAAAGGAAGTATATTCACGATTTTAGACAGTGGATAATCCCTTATATAAAATGTGTAGAAACGTTAAATTTGGTTAACGTAGTATATTCACGATTTTGGACAGTGAATATATTATTAAATAAAATGGATATGTTTTGGGAAGTGATGTTTTAAATAGAATTAAAACGATTTAAAGATGTTTTAAAATGCGTTAAGTATAGAATACATAGATTTCAACATTTATTGTTGAAATAGACGTTTTCGAGAAATAGAAGGAAATAGTGGACTATAACACTATTGTTATAGTAAATGATTTCCGAAAGGAAATGTTTTATATAGTATTGGGATTTATATATCTATTTTAAGTTCGAATCCCTATACTAGTGATTTCGAATCCCTATACAAGTGAATAAAATTTCGATTTAAGTATATTGAATATTTTCCAAGTGTTGAAAATAAATGGATTTGTGAATTTCTTATTATTAAATAAGTATGGAAATGTTTTCCAATATGAAGTGAATATTTTGAGATTTTATCTTTTAAAGATAAATTGAAAATGAATATTAGAAATCGATTTGGAAATCGTATATTCATAGATATTTTGGAATTGTAAATTCATTATGGAATTTATAAAAGAAAAGGGGAATTTGTTTAAAAATAAACGTTGATTTATTTTTGAAGTGTGTGAATAAATTTACGGATTTGGAACGTAAATATAAAGTAAATCGGTAAGGATTTATTTAATTGGTTTAAATGAACCATGTTGAAATGAAAGTATTTCCGCGTAAGGAAAATGTTTGAAATTTGTTTTCAAAAGTGGTAAAGGTGAAAAGTGATTTGAAAATTGTTTTCAAATGGTTGAAGTGCGGAAATTATATATCTAGTAAAGATATTTTGGAAAATAAATAATTTGGGAAATTATTTGGAATCTGGTGATGTTGAGCATACATATTGATAGTTAAATAACCGACTATCGATATTTACCTTTGAATAGGTATTTGTTGTGATTGCTTGAATTTGAATGCCACACTTATTTTTGAATAAGCGCTTACTATTCGGGTTAGCCGGGAAAGGACCTTGAGGTCGTATAACCCATTCCGAATATGTGATACGTCGTTATGGATTGCATTTGATGACCAGTATTGAAGACTGGATATTTATGAAAATGGAAGGATTACCGTCGAATGTTTCTGCATCGGTTGATCTCCGTTATAGAAATTTATTACCCTTTGTGATGGGAAGTCCGGTCGTGATTAGTGAATATCCGGATTGCAATGACTTCTTTGTAAGTGCCTTCGGTTCTGTTCGATCCCTGAACGGACTTGTATGGATGTGTGTCTGACGTTACAATTTGAGATGTAAAGCTAGTTTCTATCAAATATATTTCCGTTGGTGGCGGAGAATTTATTCTCTTAGCTTAACACCCTTAGAGGTTATGTAGTTGATGGTTACTAGTGTTACATTCCCAAATTGGTAATGCGGCATACGAAGTGTTGTTGCGCATTTGATGATCAAAGCACAGCTTTTATATAAAGCGTGGCTTTGTGGATGAGACTTCGTCGGACCTCACACCCCGGAAATGGTCAAAACAGGAAGGATGCAGCAAGGTTATTAGAGGGTAGCGCCCCTTTAGTGTATGTCATTCCTTCTGGATAGAGGTGGTATCATGTTATGGAGCCCAGATACTTAACCTATGTTGTTGCTGCAAATTTATTGCTTTGTGGTTGTTGGAAATCGAGGATCCCCGGATATAGATCGGTTACGATTGGGGAATGACATATTTGTGTCAGTAGCTACCTAGTTTGAAAGGTAACCCGGCCTCGTGTTGGCAGAGATCCGGTTAGGTTCTCGGGTCGTCTTTCCAAAGGCGTACCCATGTGGCAATGGGAAGTTTCTTGGCCTGACCATTTGTTGGAAATCCAAAGAAACAAAACGAACCCTGTACGGTTTTAGTTGTATAACCTGCCACGGAATGTGGCGGTAACCTGCTATTGAACATGGTAGCTATAGTAGGCATACGATAATGGTCGTATGTTGGCTAAGATTTATATCTTTACTTTCGAAATAATTTTTCCTACACTATGCACTAGTAATAATATTAAATGTTTCTTTTTAATGCATATCAAGCATCTTTGACTATCATAAGGAGTAATCTCCTCCGATTCTGCGTTTGCATTGTGTGCGTGTGCGAGAGGCCTTATGGTAGTCTCATTTTCTAAAACGCATTGCGAATCTATTTTAAAATTATCATGTTCTTTGTTTTAAAGATAAACTGTTATAAGTTCTCACACCAGTCTCATGACTGACACGGAATTTATTGTTTTCCTTCCTAAACTCTGGGTGCCCACCAATTTCCACACGGGCAGTCTAGAGTTAGGTTATCAGGATATTGTGGAATTCAGGAGTTGCTGGAGGCAAGCTGGATGGCATGGCGTATTACTAGTATGTAGTATTTCTTTTCCGCTGTTTGTTGTTTGTTGTTGTACACTCTGATGATGTAATGTAATGTAATAACTGATATAGTTCTTTGTTTAAAGATTATTCATTTATCTATTATATGTTGTTCCGCTGCGATTGTGATATTTTGATATTGTTCTGTTGTTTCTGTTCTGTTCTCTTCTTCTATCTTTTTCTCTCTTCTTCTACCTTTTCTTCTTCTTTGACCATAATGGAACGGTTTTCCAGCATTCGATTGCTCGGCAGTTGATATAGTGGACGTATTGATGTCGGTTTTCGAGCGTCGAAAAGTCGCAACGTTACAAAATTGCTAATAATCTGCATGCTCTGGTATTGTGTTCTAATCTTTATTTTATTTGAATTGCATTGTTAGTTGCTTGCATTTGCATATATATATATATAAATTCAAAAGCAAAAAACAAATTTCATTTGTACCTGCATTATTAGTTCACATTTAATAATAATTTTGCATTCGTTTCATCTTATTTTTCTTTTCTAAGGCAACACAATCCACATAAGATGGGGGATTTCATCACCCCTTCCTTAGCCTACAAATTGCATTTCATTGTAGAATTTGACTAATAATAAAGGTTAGACATCAGACTTAAGGGAGTCGCGAGCTCACCTACGGCTTAACTGTATCTTGATAGTTGTCTTCTTTGAGCAATTTTATTTCTTGGTGTCTAGGCTATGGTAGAGCAATAATCAGTGATAAAAATTATGGTGATTCATAAATATTATACTAATTGTTTTTATAAAGGTACTTAAACATTCGGTTGCATTGCCAGTGGTGCACCGATAAATCCATCTAGTTACTTGGCTGAAAAATATTTTATTGATTTAAGACAAAGTGTGATTACACAAATTTGGGCCAGGAGCTACTAAGGATAGAAAATTTGTAATTAATTTAGTCCTTTATATTTATTTAGTGCATTAGTTTATACATATTTTTTTAAAAAGGAAAAAATCAAAAATCCAAAAAATAAATAAATTAAATTTAACTTAACTTAGTTTTTTTTAATTCCAAAACAAAAAAAATCTTTTTAAATGACTTCCTTTGAAATTTTTCAATCAAAATCAGTAATTCAAAAAAAATTCTTAAGTTTCATTTTTTAAACGAAAATCCAAGAAAAATATATATAATCTTTTAAAAACAGAAAAAACAAAAACATATAAAAAACAAAAAGAAAAAAATAATTCAAATTAAAAATAATAATTCAAATTTCCCTTTAGAAAAATAAGTTCCTTTTAATAAATATTTTTCCCTTAAAAAAATAGAAAAAAAATAAAACACAATTTCTCACTTCATTTTTTTTTTGGGCAAAGCCAGCGGGGTTAACTGGGCCCCTACCAGATTTATTGCAAAACAATAAATGGTACAGAAAAGGCATAGAGAAAAAAATAAAAAGTAAAACAAAAAAAATACAAAAGGAATCAAGCCCAAACTAGCAGCTTATCAAGTGTGTAAGCAGTATGGCAGTTCTTCAGTTGACAATATGTACCATACTTAACTTCATTCCAAAGCTCTTCCACATTCTTTCTTTGCTTTTCAAAAAATATTGCATTTCTTTCTCTCCATATGACAGACATATAAATTTTCATGCAAACAACAAGGATTCTAGCTCCTTCATTATTCATTCCAGAGGCTTTGAAGAAAACATTCCAAACATCCCCAGAGTTTGTAATAAGAAGATTAATTCCAGTTTTCAAACTAATTCTATCCATATGGTAAAGAAGTGCTGGACAATCAAAAAAAATATGTTGAGGAGACTCATCATACTGGTCACAAAACAGGCATGTAGAAGAACATCCCATACCAAATTTGTTTAGAACACTTCTAGTAAGCAAGGCTTGATTTATAACTTTCCATAGCATCAAATTATCTTTAGGTTGAGAATCACTAGACCAGATCACAGTGAACCATTTAGATGCAGGCAATGGAGCAGAAACAGAGAGATAATTATAAACTCCATTAATAGTATGTGGCTTCATATCCCAAACAACAGTATCATATTGACTAGCAGGGAAGAATTTAAGTTGCATGTCATTCCACAGTTGCCTAATAATTTGATTGCTATTGTATGGTAGCACAATTTTGCCTTCATGTATAAAATCATTTTCTTTTGCATCTAAGTGAACTCCTGGCTGCATAAACCGATTATAGTCACATAATTTGGACAAAATAAGACCTTTACTTACCCAAGGATCGTGCCAGAAACTGACAGGAGAGTTAGCATTCACAGTATAAAGGATCATGGGAAGGAAAACTTGTCTCAGTTTCAAAATGTTTCTCCAGATCCAACTGCTATTCAAAGGATTGGCCATACACCAAAAATACTTATACTTTATGTTGTAATGCCATGTCCAGTTAACCCATAAGCTCTCTCTTGTTGATGAGATCATCAAAGTGTCTAGTTATTGCTTCAATGTTCCACTTCCTAACATCAATAACCCCAAGACCACCCATTTTCTTAGATGTTTCAAATTTTGAAAAGGAACAAGGCATCAGCTTCCTATTATGAATACTTCCAGTCCAAAAAAAATCTGTTCATAGCCGACCTAACAAGTTGCACAAGTCTGACAGGAAGAATCATAGAACGAGCCCAGTAGACAAGTGAGGAAAAAACAGAAGATTTAATCAGCACTAATCTACCACTCTGTGTCAAGTTCCTATTTTCCCAAGCAGTCATAACCGAAGTGATCGTGTTGTAAAGAGGAAGACAGTCAACTTTAGTAATTCTTTTTGAAATTAATGGAAGACCAAGGTACTTCATATCTGTGTCCATGGAAGAGAAACCAATGTGGTGTTGAAGTGCAGTAGCTTGTACTTCACTGACTCCAGAAACCAACAAAGAAGATTTGTCTTGATTTATTTTTAGACCAGTCATACTATAAAATTCTTGCAATGCCTCAGATATTCCATTTAAGGAAGGTAACTCAGGTTTTGTAAACAACACTACATCATCAACAAACATGATTGATGTAATGTGATGTTGAGAACACTTTGGATGGAACTTAATTATCTTCTGAGTATATCTAGCTCGGAGAATAACAGTAAATACTTCCATAACTAGCAAGAATAAATAGGAAGATATTGGATCACCTTGTCTTATACCTTTACTACTTCTGAAGTTACCCATAGGTCTACCATTTAAAACAACAGAGAAAGAGGGAGTGGAGATGCATGCATATATCCCGGATACAAAGATTTTAGGAAAACCCATCTCAGCCATAACCCTAACTATTGAAACCTAGTGGATAGAGTCATAAGCCTTAGATATATCAATTTTAATTGCTGCAGCAGGGAGCACCTTACTTCTACCATAACCTTTCAGTAATTCCTGTGCAATGAGTAGATTATCAAGAATACTCCTAGAAGGTATAAATGCAGCTTGATTACTTGAGACTACAGAGGGCAGAAATTTGACTAAACGAGTAGCAAGAATTTTAGAGATACATTTGTAAGTAACATTACAGCATGATATAGGTCTGAAAGAGGAGACACCAGATGGTGGATTAACTTTGGGGATAAGAGCAATATTAGTGCAATTTACTTCACCCAGTAACTTGCATTTGTTGAAAAAATTGTGTATAGCTCTACAGAACTCGCTACCTAGCACACTCCATGTAGAGATAAAGAAGATCACATTTAGGCCATCAGGACCTCCTGAAGATTGTTGATTCATGGAGAAAAGAGTTGTCTTAATTTCCTCATCAGTGACTGGTTTAATAAGGAATGCTGCTTCCAGAAAAGAAATGCTAGGAAGAGCAAGAGAGGATATGAGGTCAAGATTGGGGATGAAACCATCAGTGTTACCAAACAGTTTAGAGAAGTAGTCAATGAAAGCCTTATCAACAGTTTCTGCAGTGGAAAAAAAGTACCATGTTCATCAAAAATACCATATATATTCTCTCTGGCATGCTTAACCTTTAAAAAATCGTGATAGAACTTAGTGTTTTTATCTCCTTCAGCAATCCATCTTTTATGCAGTTGTTGTCTCTTCATACTAGCCTCCATGTACAGGGCATTATTAACCTCCTTGAATAGTTTACTTTCTTCTTCGGCAGCCTGAACATCAAGGGGATGCTCCATCATATAATCCTGTTGTTTCTTCAGCTTATCCTTTAGTATTGTCGACAGTTGGCAACCAGAACCAAAAGTGGAGGAAGCCCACAATTTAATCTCCTGCTTAATTCTTTTTAGCTTCCTGCAAAACTTATACATTGGATTACCAAAATAAGAAAATTCAGAGTTGATTTTAGAAACTAAAACAAGAAAGAATTCATGTTTGACCCAAGCATTAAAAAATTTAAAACTTCTCTTTTCCTTTTTAAAGTGGAGACCAAGAGTTAAGATTAAAGGGGAGTGATCAGACATAATAGGTTGAGGGAGGAAGACAGAAAGAGAAGGCCAGTGGGTGATAGCTTGGATATTACAAAAAGTGTGATCAATAGTTGTGAAGGTACAAATACCACTTCGGCATCTATTATTCCATGAAAACTTAGCTCCAGACTTGTTAACTATGATCAAATCAGATTCAAAAACAGCAAGGTTGAGAGGATCAAGATCAACAGGAGTTAGAGGAGTTCCACCAAATTTGTCACTATATTCATAGCAGGAGTTAAAATCACCCATCACAATCCAGGGATGAGAAGATTGTCTTAATGGTGGCAAGGACTTAAAGAAAGCATTCCTGGAGTTGACCGAGTTGTCAGTATATACAAAAGTAGTGTAGTAGGAGGATTGGGTTTGGGCTTCAAGAACATGAAAGTAGATGTACTGTCTAGAAGATAGGAGGGGAGTAAGAGTCAAGACAGTAGGATCATAGATAACTATAATCCTACCATAAGAGGCAATGTCAAGATTATGGTGAAAGGAACAGGATGGATTGATGTAAGAAGTAGCTTTTATTGATAAAGTTAAATTAAGCTTTGTTTCAAGCAGACCAAAGAGACAAATGTTGTACTCAGATATAGTTCTTTTTACCTGATCAAGTTTCAAATTACTGTGTGCTCCTCTAAGATTCTATGATGCAATTTTTTGATACATAAATAATTATTGAGGAAAAGAAGTGTTGTTTCTTCTCTTTGCTGAAAGAGATCTAGTTTCTATTTTCCTACGTGACTGAGATCGAGAGGAGGGTGGTTGGGAGATAGATTGGATGGTGGTAGTGTCAATTAGAGGAAAAGTTGAAGATTGGGAGATGGGGATACATGCTGGCCATCCTGGCAACTCAAAAGTAAAGTTGTAGTGAGTTGAGTTAGGAGGGTGTACATTTTCAGATGATTCATGCATTGTGGTAATTAGTTGTGTAACTTGTTGCTCAAAATTTTTGCACCAGTCTTTGTCCATGTCTGATACAAGAGTATCCATAGGAGCATGCACATCAGATTTTCCTTTACCATATACAAGGCACTTTCCTGAATTGTTTGTATCATTTGAAAGCATATTTTGGTCTTCATCAGTTGTAGTCAGATCTTTGTTTTCATTTTCTTTTCCATCAACAGCAGTAGTGTTGTCAGTGGAAACAACAAAACAAGGTTCTGCACTAAAGTCTTCATTTGTAATTTCCCCTTCCTCTACATCAAGTATTTCCAGTAAGTCTTCCTTATCCACAATAGTATGCAACAAATGGAACTTATTTTGCGTGGTAACTGCACAAGCTTGATCATCACTTGAAGTTTTATGCAGCTCATTATGCCCAAATTTTATTTTCTCATTTCCATCATTCTCAGAAGTCACCGTTTCACCTTGCATCTCCAAAACATTTGCTCCCACATCTTCACTCAAAATTCTTCTTTTTTCCTTATTCTTGTTTACCTTTTGCCAAACTTGCTTCACTTTTTCTGGTTTATCGTTTGTTTTCCCCTTCTTCATCTTATTCTTTTTATCATCACTAGTTCTCTGTTGTTCAGTAATTACACATTGTTAAACATTTTCATCCGCTTCATACTTCTTACAGTTTTTGACCAAATGCCCATACTCTTTGCAAACAGTGCAAATTTCTGGTTTCCACAAGTATTCTACTTTCACAATTTGTTCAGTTCCATCAAGCAACATCACTGAGAAGTTATCCAGTAGTTCATTGTTTGGAGATACTTCAACTAAACATTTGGCAAAAGAGGCACGCTCAAAATTTTCAGTTGATGCATCCATACAAAGAAGCTTTCCAACCCTAGCAGTTAACCAATTTATACCCAAAGGAGACCATGCATACAGTGGAATATTAGATATTTTAATCCAAACTGGTACTGCTTTTATGCTACTACAGCTATTGCCTATAAACTCGATTCTAATTTCTTTCCCTTCCCTTATTTTTCTTGCTAGTGCATGAGTATTTGGATTCGTGACACTTCTACAAATTGTTGGACTCTTGACCCTTCTACAAATCGTTTAACTCGAAAAAACGATCCTCTTGAAATAGAGAACGAGAATGCCACTTGAACTCTTATAGATAGAATCTTTCCTGATAGAGTTTTTATTCCATCTTGCATCACGGTACTCGTCCCTACGGGTAAGCATTTAAAAAGTCACTTAAACTATATTGCGACACTTTCGAAATTTGGCAATTTTGAACATGATGACCCATATATTTTCTTGATGAAATTCGAATGAGTTTGCACAACCATGAAACTCCAACAACTTTCTGAGGTAGAATCAAACTTTGATTAACTCCATTCGCTCTAACGGATTATGCGGAAAAATGGTTATGCAGCTTACCATTTAATTCAATCAAAACTTGGGGAAGAATTTGTGAAATTTTTCTTAAAAAAGTTCTAACCCTTGAAAAAAACATCTAAAATCCGAAACGAAATCGTCAATTTTCATCAATTTAGGGGAGAATTATTTGGAAAATATTTTGAAAAATTTAAAGCGCTCTTGATAAAATGTCCACACCATAACTTCAAAAAATGGGAGCTTTTCCAAATCTTGTACGATGGACTCAAAAATAGCTTATGAACCATGCTTGAATCAATGTGCCAAGGCAACTTTCTCACCCAATGTCAAGATGATTCTTGGTAATTTCCTGAAAATCTAGCCAAAAAATCATCCCAATGGGAACCTTAAATGAAAAATCAAGTTACTCACGATCAAGCGCACACTCGATTGGATCATCTTTGGCTTTGGAAGCTAAGATCGACGCAATGATCAATAAATGTGACAATGTTTTCTCATCAAACCAAATAAACCAATCTTTCCAACCCATGTGTTACAAATATAACGATCCGAATCATATAGCCGATCAATGCCCTAATACGATCGAACAACTTAATGCTTTCAATAAAGTTAAAAATGACCCGTTTTCTCCAACGTACAATCATATTGGAGAAATCATCCGAATTTTGCATGTAACCAAACCAACACAAATGTGGGTCATCCCAATTTTCAAGCATTTTCAAATAATGCTTCGAATCCACCCTTTCAATCCAATCATTTCCAACCAAACTTTGCGGGTCTATTCCAAGATCAACCGCAACAATCAAACAATAATTTTGCTCCCCCTCCGCAAGACGATAAAAGTTTTAAGTTCAATTGAGAAATGTCTTGAAACATTCGCTAAAGCAACCACTCAAAGCCTCCAGTCAAACATCAATTTGCAAAATTTATTAACCTCATATATGCAAAACACAAGCCAATCAATTGCTAAACTTGAAATGCAAATGTGTTAGTTAGCCACGTCTATGAGTGAACATAAACGAGGCACATTCCCAAGCCAGCCTATTCCAAATCCCAAAAATCAAAACACTAATTCAAATCAAGCCCATGTTGTTCAAGATAGAAACGTAACTCAAATGAATGCTATCACAACTTTGAGTTCCGGAAAACAAATCGATAATTAAGTCGTTAGTCAAAAAGATTTATCGGAAACCCCTCTCGCCACTTCTAAAACAACAACAAATCTGAACAGAACGTGGAGCCTAACGTTGAGTTAAATTCAATCCAAATTCTTCTTCTAGTCATGTAGACTCGCCTACTGAGTATCATGTTCCATTTCCACATCGTCTCCGACCCATGAAACACTCTTACCAAATGGAAAAGATTTTGGAATTTTTTTTAAAAGTCAAAGTTAACATCCCGCTTCTTGACATCACTCAACAAGTCCCAACCTATGCTAAATTTATTAAGGACTTGTGTACTAAAAAATGACACACTCATATACTAAAGAAAGTTTTCTTAGCCGTCGAACTTAGCGAAGTTTTGTCTCAATCAATCCCCATTAAATACAAAAATCCTGACTGCCCCACGATCTCATGTACAATTGAAGACAAGACGGCTAACAAATGCTTGATGGACTTAACTGCATATGTCAATTTGATTCCATACTCTATGTATGAACAATTAGGCTTTGATGAGCGCAAACTAACGAAGGTCATGCTTCAATTCGCTGATCGTGCCCATACAAGAAATTTAGGATATGCTCGGTGGAGTAGGGCAATTCATATTTCCCGTTGATTTTATTGTTCTCGAAACACAACCTGTGACTAACCCTATTGGTCAAATCCCTTTGATATTGGGCCAACCATTCTTAGCCACCTCAATTGCCTTAATCAATTGTCGCAACGGTTTGGTGAACAATTCTTTTGGAAACATAACTTTGGATCTTAACATTTTCAATCTTGAAAAACCAATCGAATGAACCTCGTGACCAAACATTGAAAGTTAGTGCCATTATCGAAAATGTCGAAAACAAGATGATTGACCTTAACGATGAACGCGAGGCCGTGTCCGAAAGATTTTTTCACGAAATCCCCAATGAGATTGAATACACACTCCCCTTTGAATCGCTTCCACTTCAGCTAGAATCTCAACCTAATCCTTTAATCAAGCAACCCCCGAGGTTGGACCTTAAACCCCTTTCCGATCACCTTAATTATGCATACTTAGGTGACAACAAAATGTTTTCCATCATAATTTCTGCGACTCTCTCTTGATCAAGTAACTTCCTTACTTTCAATCCTTTCGAAAAACATGAAAGCAATTGGATGGTCGATCACTGGTATAAAGGGAATTAGTCCAGCTCTTATTCAACATCGCATCCATTTAATTGATGATGCCAAGCCTATTTGTGACATGCAACGATGGCTAAACCTAAAATGAAGGATGCGGTTCGTGATGAAATTCTTAAACTTCTTGACAATGGTATCATATACCCAATCTCTAATAATTCATAGGTTAGCCCAATTCATGTTGTACCAAAAAAGTCTCGACTTACCGTTGTTAAGGACGATTCCAAGGAACTTATTCCAACTCATACTCAAACAGGTGGGCGTGTTTGCATTGATTATAGAAAACTAAATGCCGCAACATGTAAGGATCACTTCCCTCTTCCTTTTATCGACCAAATGCTCGAACGTTTAGCCGGTTACGAATTCTATTGCTTTCTTGATGGTTATTCCAGCTATAACCATAATCCAATCGCTCCTGAAGATCAAAAGAAGACAACTTTCTCCTATCCCTTTGGAACTTTTGCGTATCGACGTATGCCCTTTGGTTTTTGCAACACTCCTGCACACCTTTCAAAGATGAATGGTCAACATCTTTTTTGATATGATTGAACGTTTTCTTGAAGTGTTCATGGATGATTTTTCTATCTTTGGAAACACTTTTTCTAAATGCTTACACCATCTTGAATTGGTTTTTAAACGATGGAAGGATAAACATTTAATGCTAAATTGGGAAAGATGCCACTTCATGGTCAATCATGGCATAGTTCTTGGACATATCATTTCAAATAAAGGCATTGAGGTGGATAAAGCAAAAATCGACTTCATTGCAGATCTACCCATTCCCAAATCTATTGAAGAAATTCGCTCTTTCCATGGACATGCAGGTTTTTATCGACGCTTTATGAAAGACTTCAAAGATTGCTCGACCTCTTGTGACACTTCTTAGAAAAGACATTCCATTCGACTTTAACTTTTATTGTATCTCTTCTTTCGAACGTCTCAAAAACGAACTTGTTTCTGCTCTAGTAATTTGCTCATCGAATTGGGATCTTTCATTTGAAATAATGCGTGATGCTTTGAAATTTGCAGTTGGTGTTTTCTTAGGATAATGCATCAACAAGATCTTTAGATTGTCTATTACGCTAGTATGACACTGAGCGATGCCCAACTTAACTACACAACCACTGAGAAAGAGCTTCTAGTGGTAATTTTTGCTCTCGAATTTTTTTTAGAATACTCGATAAGATCACACGTTACTATTTACACTAACAATTTCGCTCTTTGATATCTTTTCACTAAAAAGGACGCTAAGTCTCTGTAACAACCCTGGTTTGGAGATTACGTGTTAATATTAAATTATAATGGTAGTTATAATTTAATATTGCAAATTAAAATAAAATTAGAGATTTTAAATTGTTTATTTGGAATGAACAACAATATTTGGGAAAAAAAAGAGAAATTAAAGTTTAAAAACTTTATTTTATTTGTTTGGGTTAATAATGAATAAAAAATGATTTTTATTTGGAGAAAATACAATAATTTTATCAGTTATTGCCAATTACTTCTTTTAATAATTTTTAAAAGAAGTATGTGATTTTTAAAAGGTGGCAATTTAAATTAAAAGATGGAATTTGGTATAAAATTGAGTTTAAACTGGTTTGTAATATTTTATATGTAAGAAAATAATTTTTGTGGAATTTTAGAAGTTAAAAATGTAGACTTTTATATTTATTTGTGAAAATAGGTTATTTTTGTAAAAATAGAGCTTTTTAATAATAAAATGTTTTCAAAAACTTAAAATTTTCTTTGTATATAATATAAAATATTTTATTTCAAATGTATGGAAGTTAACATAAATTGTTGTGCGAAGATTTGTAAGAAAATGTAATTTATTTTATATAATAGTGTATATACTTGTGCATTTAGTTTATGTGTGAATTAAGTCCTTAGGCTAGTTAATTGATTTTCTTTCTAGGTCCAAGCCCAGTTAGTCCAAGCCTGCGATTAAGAAATAAGAAGAGAGAATCTTACCTGTACGCAGATTATCTTCCTCTTCTCCAGAAATGAGGAACCAATAAATAACTCTACCACTTTCTCTAATCCAAGCGAAATTTCAATTCCTCTTCATTTAAATTGCTATTTTAATCAAAATAGAAGAGATTTTAAAAGGTAATTTCACTCTAAACCATCTCTATTTCATCAAAATCTTTGTTTGAGAAGATGACTTTCTAATTTACTGAATATTTTCCTTTGCATGTGTTGTTTCTAAGCTTTTACAGGATATAGAAGTCCATTCCACCTCAAAGCTTGCCTCTTTCAACACAAATTCAAGCTTTTATCTTCATTACAGCAAGATGAGTTGATTAACTGACATATTCTAGCAAAACAAAGCATCAACTTGCCAAAAATCATTGAAAATAGCATTTTTTGATAATGTTTTAGTTTTCTATGAAACTGAGTCTAGGTTCTGTTTTGCATGCCATTTTCTCTCAATTCCGGCAATGAAATGCTGCCAGATTTTCTTCTATTGATAGTTCATATGTTATAGTATAAATTTGCAAAATTTCATAACAAAACTCTTTCGTTTGATACCTGAAAACTTTGTTGCAAAATCAATGCAAACCCATATTATCACTTGATGTAATCATACACTTTGGATTATCCCTTCCCATTCGAGAATATTATCACATTATACTTATTCTCATATTATCGCTTATCCTTGTAACCTGATTTGTTTAGCTAGACTGACCCGTGTATTTTATACTCGGGTCAGACCTAGGTGTTTCAGGTTAGGTACCCGTTTGACTTAACCTTTCTACTTCTGCTTGGATATTTTGCTATCGTCTTTTTGATGTAGCTTTTTGTGTAGACTCCGATATATATATTTTTGACTCATTTTATATTGTGTGGTCATCATACCACTTATGTGTATCATTTCGTATTACCCTAGGAATGTATCTGTATACATATGTATATACATCCGTTGTCTGCTTTTTTGTGATATGATTTGCATTTGGTTGTTATATTTTGTTCTGATAGATCCGTCAGCCACATATAGTATTGTACTAAGCATTTATTGGATATATCGATCCACTTGAGATATCAGAGAAAAAAATGAAGCACTAATCGACATACTCAATATATATTTAAGACAAGACAATAGAAGGTCGCTCCTAACCATCCTTATTCTCTGCATTAGCAGACAATATTACCCAGTAATAATCTTTGATAATGTGGGTCTCGGGATGGGGCGTCATAGCTTGTAGAGTTGAATTCAGAAAAAATCAGGATAAACACAGAACAGAAGAATATATTACAATATAACTAAGTTTAGTACAAATGTTACAAATCCTTTAATCATCGTGTCCTTTATCTTATCTTGTCCTTTGAGACTGAATTTTGCGATATGTCTAGGAATATTTTTATATACTGTAGTATTCCAAAAATAGAATTGATGTCATCTTATCTTAGGAGTAATCCTAATTGTGATTGTTTTATTCGAGTCCTCTTCAATACGGGTGCTTGACAACCATCTGTATCGGAGGAGTTTGTTGATGCTTTTGGATGTTCTTGTCTTGTTCTATTATGAGGATTGCTATCCTATTAAGTGGATACGCAATATCTGACATGATATATGAGGATTTGGGATTGTTGCTTATAGCTTTTCTTTTCATGCAAATTAGGATGCCATCTTCTTTCTAGAGTTTTGAGTGTTTGAGATTAGTGGCTTACCTATTATCAAGCCACATTATGTGATTCGAAGAATCCTATATTAGGTATCCTTATTCGGTTGATTTGGTTTTTCTTGTTCTTCGGAATGTTAATAATGATTCTAAAGTCTCTGTATTCACTCTTGAGTTTCGAGATGTTGATGATATATCTCAAATTGTAGTCATTGTGACTTTGTTGACTTCTATGAGTCTGTTCGGGTATGACACCTAGTTGGGCAATCGAGTATTGTATTGACCTCTTTTCCTATTCTTTTACTTTATGTCATCCTTCCACTAGGGTTTCCAATAGGGAAATGAGGTGATTCATTGAATTTATTTGATATTGTCATTCTTACCCCTTTTGAGATATCCTCTTTGATAATCAATTGTTGATATTGTAGTATTACTTCACTCAAAGTAATGATTTATTGTTAATATCACTTCTATTCATTTGAGAAAATATTACCCTTACTTTTGTATCTCGTTTCCCTCTTTTTAATCTATCGAGTGGTTCTTAGGCCATTCCTCAGTTTGACCCTACACCGACTTTTCACGAGATATGCGTCGTAGAGGATAGCGTTACTCTTACCGCATTCCACACTCGTTATGAGTCTTATGAGTAGCTAGTTATACCATTCGGAATAATGAACACTCCATTCTATTCCATCAATATTGAGGATCGAGTATTCTGGGAATATGTCGATGAGTTCTCCTTGTGTCTTTGATTTGAGAATAAGTTATAAATTGTGTTTTCAAATCTTTCAAATTAAAATATGTTTCTAAGAGAAATTAGATTTTGTTTTTGGGAAAAACAAAGAATATTTTGAGTATTGTATACGAGGTATTACTTTTTAAAGAAAATGAATTTTGTGTTGGGTTGTTCGCCCACTGCTTTAAGAGTTCTGGTCGATGCGTTTGGCTAACGTTATCGATAGGAATTTCTTAAACGCTGTGATGAGACAGTCAGACATGGTATAGTAAATTTTAATAAGTAAAGTTTGAAAATAATTAATATAGTGGAGTATTAATCTTATTTTAAACGTGTAATAAAACCATTGAACCATAGTGAGTGTTGGAGAAGAGATAAGGCAGTTTTGATCGTTAGATTAACTCTGCAGCCAATCGATGGGGTCATTCGCTATAAATCAATGGCGAGGTAATACCCTTATATCATTTGAAATTTGAGAAATTAAATATGGTAATTTGGGTAAGTAAAAGTGAATAATTCTAACTAAGGGGATATCTTAATTAGAAGAAAATGTCATTTGATGCTTTAACTAATAAAATGATGTATTTAAGGCAAAATAATACTTTGGTATGAAAAATTAAAATATTAATTGAATAGTTTATTTCAAGATATAAATTATTACTATAAAAAAAATTTGTTTTCACACTTAGTTATTTGAGTAATAGTAGAGGATAGAGATAAAACCTTATCTTAAGAGAAAATAAAGAAGTGTTAATTTAGAACTTTTAGTATAAATTTGTGAGCTAATTTTTGATTTAAATTTAAATGGTATTAAAACTTACAGGTTTGAAATTGCAAAATTCTTTTGAAAATCAGTTTGAATTAGTTATCAACTTTAATTAATTTTTTGTTGATAATTAGATGGAAATTTAATTTTGTGACAAGTGAAAATGTGAATTTGGATTGTTTTGATAAATGAACAATTCATATAATACAATCAGTTTAAATTATGAGAATAATTTTAAACTTTTTATATATAAATATATAACCCAAAAATTTATTTTGGTGGATAATCAGTAATCATCTCTTGATATTGAAAGAGATTAGTTATCTCTTTCAAAATGAGTTTTCATAATTAATTATTTTAAAGCTAGATTTTGGAAAGTAATGAAAGTATTTCCACTTAATGGACTGTTTTTTTGATGATTACATAAAGTTGATGATAAATCTGTATGTCTTAGCTTTTCAAGGAAAAATAAGATCATTTAATAAATGAAGTAGTAGAAAGCTTGATTGGAAATGTAGTTTGAAATTAAAATGGTTTGGAAAAATTTCAAATTTAAAATTGATTTAAAAACTTAATTTTTTTTTTGGAAAATGCTGTACTAAAACAGCGATAATCTGATATTTATTACTCCAAATGAGTTTAATCATTTTGTATATGAAAGAGCTTTTAGTAAGCTACAAAGTTTCTTTTTACCACTTTGAAAGATTTTGCTTTTTATTGAGTCTAAAATGGGATTGAAAGTAGATGTTCATTTCTGTCCTATAAGAGATTTTCTAAGATTTAAGCTGAAAATAAATTTTGCATAACTTTCAAACTTTGAATCTGATTTTTATGATCTTTATATCGCTAGAAAGCTTAGACTTAATAGAACAAATATCATTTAATAAGTATTTTCCGATTTTGAGTTTTGATGGGTCAAAATTTAAGTTCTTTATAGTAAGTTTTAACTGAAAAAACTTGTTTTCTTATTAGTAAAGTGCATTCTACCTATCTTGTGTGTAACGACCTGACAAATTTATGATATTTTTATAAATTTAATTTATATGTTTGCTAATTTAATCCAGTATAAAATTAAAGTCTTAGGATTTTAAAAGGATGAATGTAGGAGTTAGATAGTAACTGTAATTACAGGTAGAGATTTAAAAGGTTATATGACATAGATTTGAAAATAACTGAAAGTTGTGTTGTAGTTATAAGTCTTAATTTGTTGGTTTAATGGTATTAATGTAACAATAACTGAATTGGATTACATACACACAAACATTTGAAAATTTTATTAGGTGGACTAAATTGGTTAAAGTTCATAAGTTGTGCATTTCAATTTAGTAGAAATTCTAAACGATAAACGAAGATTTAAATAAACGCTAAATTAAAACTATGTAAAATGGTGACTTAAGGCCTAGTTATAGGAATTGGAATATAATCCAAAATTTAATTAATGATAGTAACGTAGTATTAGCTAATAAATAGATTTCAATGCAGTAACCAAATGAAAGGAATAGGAATGAATATATATATTGAATAGGAATGAATATATATATTGGTTTGAAATGAAATAAAAATGTGTCACATTTAGATGGAGTAAAATTTAAGAAACCTATAAATGTGGAATCAGTAAACATTTGTAAAAAAATATTGCCTAGAATAAAATTCATTTAATATAAGAATTCAAAGGTGGAAGATTTACATTTGGATTGAAAGGTATAATTAATTGAATTGGTGATTTGGGAATTTAATCCAAGGGTTACTCTAAAAATAAATACGGATAAAAAGAGGTTAAACTAAGGAGGGGCATTAATTGATTTTAAGGCTTATTTAATACGTTAATAGGCAAGACTCCGCATTCATACATTTATACAAAGCTAAATAGAAGCACAAGTGTGATATAATGTAAATAGATGGATATCAACCTTTATTTATATGTTAATGGGATTTAATTTCTATTGTATAAAAACCGCAATTTAATGAAGATTGAAATAGCTAATTCATACGTTAGTTGATTTAGCTGGAATATGAAGATATTTAATGGAATAGTGAAATCAAATGGGAATGGGTTTCCATTGTTCATTTGAATTCACATTCATCATAAAAACTTATTTGAAAACCAAAGGAATAATAAAGGAATCAAGACTTAATTAGTAATTTGGATTTAAGACATGGCAATTTGGATTTATTGCAACATTTAATACTATAGAATTTAGTAAAGCTTATTCAAATTTTAGTTGACCATTTGTGATATAACTTTTTGAAAACAAGACTTTATTTATGAATTGAGTATTTGATTCAACGAATGGTAATTACTTCATTTAAAAATGGAATTTAACGTAAATTAGTACGTTATTAAAGTTAAATGAAAGCTGTAAACATTTGACTTAGAGAACAATTGAGTGAAATCTTAACTAATGTAAACTTCATCATATTGACATCCATAACTGTGAATCATAGGAAGAAGGTAAATAAATGAACTTAACCAAACTATTTATGTTGAATATTGAAAATTTGAATAAATAAATAGTTAAGAAAATTAAGGGAATGGGAATAAAAATTTATTTATAATTTGGAATTTTAAGTACGGTGAAAAGGGTTAACTGCAATTAAAAGTAAGTTGAGATGGAAATCAAGTTATTTATTTAATTTGGTTTAAGATGAGAGTGTATAAGTATAAGATTAGGTAATTTGTGAGAATAAATTTATAATTCCCAATTAATAAGAAAGTGCAGAAATTAAAATTGCAAATTTATATACCTATAAATTTTTATTCACATCCAAGCTTGTTAAATTTATTGGGATTAATTGAACTATCTAAGTAATGAAATTTGGCCAATAATAGGAGTTGAAACATAAAAATTGATTTTTTATGATTTATTTAATTGATTTAATAATATTAAAAATAGCCATTTTTGTCACGGACTCGGATTTCGACGAAACCAGTTTCATCGGATCCGTATCGATGAATTATTATAGGATTTCAAATTTCGTATCGATCGGACTTGTCATTTGATCGTACGGACTCGAAACGCCTTGAAATCAATTTTATTAAAATCAATTTGAAAATCAATTTGGAAATCTTGTTTTCAGCATAACTTCTTCATACGATCGAATTTGGTCGTGAAACTTTTTTCATCGCGTTCAGAATATTTTAAAACACCTATTTGGATATATAGTTTTAACAGATTCGGTTCCGGGGTCAGAACGGGCTTTTTGGGCCAACTAACGTTTAGCACGTTCGTTATCCGTACCCACCTAGCCTTCTTCTATTTGTCTATATATATGCGATCATAAACCCTAGCCTCCTTTCTTCTGTCAATTGGATATACGTACATTTCATCAACCTTCTCTCTTCCCAAATGTATACATCTCAGATCCATTCCCAAATTGCAAATTAAAAGTGAAAATTCAAAGTTCTCCAAAAATTCCGAAAAATTTATATGTTGAAGCTCTGGAAATGCGCAACTCTCTGGTGAAATTCGTTTTTCGATTTGATTCACCATTTTTCCAGAAATCGCGAATCATTCCAGGCCGTTCATATGGAATTTTGATCGATCCAACGGTGGATCTGCGACGATTCGACGATCAGGGGGCACCATGGTGTAGAGCTCAACGAATGAGGGAGATCCATGCCGTTCGTTGTCATCATAGGGTCCTCGAGTCGCCTGGAATTGCGACCAAAAGGCAGCACGTTCGTCTCGGCCTGAGGCGAACCGGTGGCGGCGGAACGCAAGGGGAGGAAGGCCAAGGGGCGGTCTGAGGAGGGTTTCATGATGGCGTCATTGGATGGAAGGCACGAGCTTTGGAGAGGCGGTGAAAATTCCAAAACAGCGGCGGCTGTAGGGTTTGAGATGGGTTCATTACGTGCGTGTGAGCTTGCAACAGTGCAAGACGCGTTCTCCAGGCAAGCATCTGATGACGTGGATGTTGGTAAGCATGATTTGGGTTTTTCTTTTCTTTTTTTTTTCGAATCGTTTTATCGCATAACTTTTTCATACGATACCCGTTTTACGAACGATTTTTTTTGTTAGGTTCGTATTTAAATTCCGGATCCGATGACGCTGGTTTGGTTAGATTTGGAGACCGTCAAATTTTTGGGTTTAAATCGAATTTAAATTCGATTTAAATTCCAAAGGTGAGTGTTTTAACCCACTCACAATTACTAGAAGCTTTTATGTTTGTTAAATAAATTTTAGAAATGAATAGAAATTTATTTATGAGCTTTTGGCATGTTATTTCACCCATATCTGTTGAATTGCATTTTTATCAAATTTAGCTGTTAATTAAATTGATTGATTGCGTATTAATTGGCTGTTAGAAATTATTGTTTGCATATGAACTGCCAGTTAACAGTTATGTCAATTATCACTGAATATAAACTGTTAGATTAATAGTTGATGAATATAATTTGAAATAAAACTGCCAATTATTACCTGTTGTATATTACCAAACATATATTGTTATGGATTGATATTGTTTGATGTTTGTGATTGGATGATGGATGTGTTGTTGAATGGATGTTTTATTTGATATCATCAAGCTGCAAGTTAGTATGCATTTTATATCTCATTCGGGATTGCGGTTTGAAATGATATACAACCGCAGTTTATTTTTAAATTGCGGATTGAAATGATAAATATCCGTATCACTTGACCATAGGATAGAAATTATATACAGGCACCGCGGTACATATATAACTATTTTTAATGTGATTTCTATGGTTTGGATGGAATACGGTTTATAATAATCTTAAATTTTATACCGTATAAATATTTTTCTTCCGTATTTATGTACATGAAAAGTTGGAAATTTTGAAATAAAAGGGTGTATAAATTCCCTTAGTAAAATGGAAGAAAATTTAGAAAATGGAGTTGGATAAATTTATATCATATGTTTAAATGTTATGTTTGGAAATTTAAGATATGATATTTATAATTGGATTTTTCCCAAGATAAATTGAAATGAATATTCTAATATGAATTTGAATTGGAAAAATATTCTAATATAATTGGAATCGAAAAATACATATGTTTTATTACTAGAAATTGGAGTTGTTTAAGGATTTATGTGAATATTCAAACTAAATAATAAAACATTTAATTTGTTGAAAGAATATATTCCAATTTTAGTTTTTGAATATTAATACTCCAATGGATTTATATATATGGAAATTGAAATGGTTTTGGAACTTAAGAGTGATATCTAAATTATGGTTTTAACTTTAGATAAAGAAATATTTCCATAAAGCCATATAACTTATTTCTTTACAAAGTGACAGTAAAGTTAAGCCTTTGAAATTCATATACCGTTGAATATCCAAACCATTTGAGTTTTAAAAGTTAGGGTTTGAAATTATGGATTTCCAAAAATATTATGCTTTGAAAATATTCGATTTTCAGATATTATGAAGTTAAAGCCTTTTATTATTGGAAAGGAATTATATTTGGGATAAGTGGTAAAATATGGTTTTGGGTTTTGGAATGATATCGTAATATTATGGTTTTGAAATGGATTATATTCTGGTTTAAAAGTATAAACTATTTTTAAATAACCGCGGTGTTATAATAACGATGGGTTGGCAAAGAGACCGGGATCGGATATGGACATACTCTCTGTCGATACCGAAAACCACTTTGACTAACCGTGTACGCGGTGGAGATTCCAGAATGAAGTAGGTTGGTGGCGACGATTCCTGTAAGGTAAATACGTGGACCCGACTCCCGTGAGTTGGCATAAGGTGGCTAAAACAGGAGCGATCGACGGGTTAATGAGGTCATTCCTCTGATCGGACACTCCTCTTCGATATTATACTATGACTTTGGATTGATTCAGTGGCCACTTCTATTTTTTTGATTTGGGGAGTTGTTTCGAGGTGGGCGGTTGCTGCGGCTTCGCGTTACCATCGGCCCGGAAGCGTAATTGGTATATCTACCCTGGCATTGCCTAGTTGTGCCGTGTCACCTACCCTATCGCGCCTTGTACGAGTTTGGTTTTCTCCCGTAGCCCGTGTGGTATCCTCTAGTGGCTTCCCGATCAGGAGGGACTATGATATTGGATGGACTACTGGGACTATTACGTGTTAAGGGCTATATGGGTAACCCCTTAACGCTATTAAAAAGTAAGTTTATTTTATAAATAGACACTACTATAATAGCGCAATATACTACATAGTAAATAGTTTAACGGATCCTTAGGAGATGTAAATCCCGAGCATCTCTTGAGTTACTGTACTCATATTTATTTTTGTTTATTTAACTCACATAAGATATTCTAGTCTGACTCGAGTGTTTTTGTCTTTTCAAATTCGCTCGGGTCAGTCCGAGCATTTCAGGATAGCAGATTTAGCTTGGAGGACGAAGACGAAGATTCAGCATTATTTATATATAGTATTACACCACACACTCTTTATATTCCGCTGCATTGTTGTATTGGTATGTGTGACTCTGATGTTCATTGTATAAGTGAAATAACTATTTTGTAAACTGTTTTGAATTGTATATTTATTATTATATTTTATCCTTCCGCTGTGAGATTCTATTTTGTTTTATTTCTTCTCTGTTTTCTTATTTACCCCCATAACAATCCGCCCTTGCGTATGCTTTGAATCGGCATGTGTGTCGTTTTAAAGTGTGCGAAAAGGCGGGATGTTACAGTTGGTATCAGAGCCAGGTTAGATATAATTAACTCTATATTTATCATTACCCTTTATATATGTATCCAAGAATTTACATTAAATAAGACCATATATTTCTTATCATATGGTCAAGTGTTACGGATAATATTATTTCAATTCGTACACTAAATGTATACGGGTGGATAGCATTTCAACCCGTAATCCCAATTTAATTAAATGGAAACCGCTTGGGTCTATCATTTCAACCCATTTCAAAACAATCATAACCAAGGGAACTTGCAGTGTGATGACAGGATGGTGTCAAAGTAAATAAACAAACAATAACCACAATCAATAACAATTCTAGAAATAATTATACAAATAACAACGCGAATTAATACGATTATTTCGGGGTTATTTGATTTATTTATCTTTGTGGGGTTTGACTCTTTGTTAATAGGGTAGAAATATCCTATGGGAGTCGCTGAGTGTATATATATGAGAGAGCGTACTTGTTAGTATTAATAAAAAGTTTTGATATTGTGTTAATCTGTTCCGCTTTGTATTTATAAATTCTGGTTGATGCATGGGACGCTATGTCATCAATAGGGATTTCTAAACACTTAATAGGACAGACCGACATAATATTTGTTTTTAATATAGGTGAATGAAATAATTTTGCCTATTATATTTTCTATATATATAAAAATATTTTTATAAAGATATATATATATATTTGGTTGCTATAGATTGGATGTTAGGCAATAAGAATATTTGTAATAAATTGAAGCTAAGTGAAATCCTAATAAACCAAATTTGGAGATTTTAGAACTTAAGTCAGGGATTTTTGAAATGTACTTTCAAAGAATTTATGAAAAATAATGATTTGGTTTATAAGAAATTTCTTATATAAAAAGTATAATTTGGAAGTATAATAATATTGTCATATATATATTTTCCGATATGAATATTCCGTTTTAAATTCGGGAAATTTGTTTTAAAAGAAGATTTTGGGGAAATAAATTATGTACTTTTCTCTCCGTCGCTGGAAAATAAATTCGGTGATGACGGCCGCATCATCGACTTTCATTTTCGAGTTTCGGAGGGGAAAGGCCGCTGTAGTAAATACTACTACAGAATTGTTTTGAATTTATTTGAAATTTTAATTGTTTAAAGATAATTGGAGATATAAGAGTTGTAAGAAATTATATTATCTATTATTTTAAAGTAATTTTGAAATTTGACCCGGTATTAAATTCTTAAATTTCCATTAATTAATTGTTAAAATTATGTTAGGGAAATAAAAGTTAAGTAATAAATGAATTGAAACCTCTAATTTAATAAGAGAATTATTGCAAAACTATAAAGAGTAATATGGATAAACATTAAATTTAATTTAAGAATGGAGATTTAACTTGTATGAGTTCAATTGCAATTTCTTTAACATAGATAACTTACCGTATATAAAAGTTGAAATGTTAAATAAGAAACTAGAATTGAATATTTTACAAGTAGGAATTTTAGAAATAATGAAGTATTCGATAAATTACCGTTATAAATAAGAATTAAATGGTATAAAACTTAAGTGATAATCAAAATTCTATTGAAATAAAGTTAAGTATTATTAATAGGTGACATGTTGTAAGATTGTCTACTTAAGTATGTTTTGATCTCCCCTATTCTAATATAATAGAAAGTAGGAAAAATTGAAATGACTGAAATCCATAGCTAATAGATAAATAAAAACTTCCACTTATAAGAATGAATGTTAGTAGATTTAAAGTTTAAAAGAAATCTTACAAGTGAAGAGATTCAAAATATTTGTTGTTATTAATGAGAATTTATTTTATAAACTTAAGTGATAAAAAGAAAACTTAAGTAATAAAAAGGAAATACAAATATAAATGAATTTTGGGATAATTGGAAAATAAAACTTGTAAGAAATAAAGAAATTCTTCCATAAATGAAGGAATGAAAATCAAAACACTGAATTATGAAACAAATGTATAATAAGCTATTTTGGTGTTGATTTGAATTTGATGTATGTTTGATGGGTAAGGAATTGTGGAGTTGTTGGATGAACAAATAATCTATCTTTGGTCCATCTAAGGCTGTTGAGCAACGGATGTACTTGATAGTTATTCTTCATTCGTACAACTTCAGAATTTGAACCCGAACAACTAATTGTTGTTTGATTAAATGATTGTTTGTTGAATGTGGTGTGTGCTGTTGAAAAAAAAAAATATTTTTCCAACTTTAATAACTCAAGTATTAAAGGATATAATGATTATAAAACAAGAATATTTCATTTAGGAGGATTAATCCAGGAAAATATTGTTTATAAATTAAAAATTGAAATAAAAAGTACTGTTTATTCTTCCTTCTCCCTTCTTTTTTCCTTTTCGGGGACGAAAAGTTTTGAGTGGGGGAGATTGTAACGACCTGACAAATTTATGATATTTTTATAAATTTAATTTATATGTTTGCTAATTTAATCCAGTATAAAATTAAAGTCTTAGGATTTTAAAAGGATGAATGTAGGAGTTAGATAGTAACTGTAATTACAGGTAGAGATTTAAAAGGTTATATGACATAGATTTGAAAATAACTGAAAGTTGTGTTGTAGTTATAAGTCTTAATTTGTTGGTTTAATGGTATTAATGTAACAATAACTGAATTGGATTACATACACACAAACATTTGAAAATTTTATTAGGTGGACTAAATTGGTTAAAGTTCATAAGTTGTGCATTTCAATTTAGTAGAAATTCTAAACGATAAACGAAGATTTAAATAAACGCTAAATTAAAACTATGTAAAATGGTGACTTAAGGCCTAGTTATAGGAATTGGAATATAATCCAAAATTTAATTAATGATAGTAACGTAGTATTAGCTAATAAATAGATTTCAATGCAGTAACCAAATGAAAGGAATAGGAATGAATATATATATTGAATAGGAATGAATATATATATTGGTTTGAAATGAAATAAAAATGTGTCACATTTAGATGGAGTAAAATTTAAGAAACCTATAAATGTGGAATCAGTAAACATTTGTAAAAAAATATTGCCTAGAATAAAATTCATTTAATATAAGAATTCAAAGGTGGAAGATTTACATTTGGATTGAAAGGTATAATTAATTGAATTGGTGATTTGGGAATTTAATCCAAGGGTTACTCTAAAAATAAATACGGATAAAAAGAGGTTAAACTAAGGAGGGGCATTAATTGATTTTAAGGCTTATTTAATACGTTAATAGGCAAGACTCCGCATTCATACATTTATACAAAGCTAAATAGAAGCACAAGTGTGATATAATGTAAATAGATGGATATCAACCTTTATTTATATGTTAATGGGATTTAATTTCTATTGTATAAAAACCGCAATTTAATGAAGATTGAAATAGCTAATTCATACGTTAGTTGATTTAGCTGGAATATGAAGATATTTAATGGAATAGTGAAATCAAATGGGAATGGGTTTCCATTGTTCATTTGAATTCACATTCATCATAAAAACTTATTTGAAAACCAAAGGAATAATAAAGGAATCAAGACTTAATTAGTAATTTGGATTTAAGACATGGCAATTTGGATTTATTGCAACATTTAATACTATAGAATTTAGTAAAGCTTATTCAAATTTTAGTTGACCATTTGTGATATAACTTTTTGAAAACAAGACTTTATTTATGAATTGAGTATTTGATTCAACGAATGGTAATTACTTCATTTAAAAATGGAATTTAACGTAAATTAGTACGTTATTAAAGTTAAATGAAAGCTGTAAACATTTGACTTAGAGAACAATTGAGTGAAATCTTAACTAATGTAAACTTCATCATATTGACATCCATAACTGTGAATCATAGGAAGAAGGTAAATAAATGAACTTAACCAAACTATTTATGTTGAATATTGAAAATTTGAATAAATAAATAGTTAAGAAAATTAAGGGAATGGGAATAAAAATTTATTTATAATTTGGAATTTTAAGTACGGTGAAAAGGGTTAACTGCAATTAAAAGTAAGTTGAGATGGAAATCAAGTTATTTATTTAATTTGGTTTAAGATGAGAGTGTATAAGTATAAGATTAGGTAATTTGTGAGAATAAATTTATAATTCCCAATTAATAAGAAAGTGCAGAAATTAAAATTGCAAATTTATATACCTATAAATTTTTATTCACATCCAAGCTTGTTAAATTTATTGGGATTAATTGAACTATCTAAGTAATGAAATTTGGCCAATAATAGGAGTTGAAACATAAAAATTGATTTTTTATGATTTATTTAATTGATTTAATAATATTAAAAATAGCCATTTTTGTCACGGACTCGGATTTCGACGAAACCAGTTTCATCGGATCCGTATCGATGAATTATTATAGGATTTCAAATTTCGTATCGATCGGACTTGTCATTTGATCGTACGGACTCGAAACGCCTTGAAATCAATTTTATTAAAATCAATTTGAAAATCAATTTGGAAATCTTGTTTTCAGCATAACTTCTTCATACGATCGAATTTGGTCGTGAAACTTTTTTCATCGCGTTCAGAATATTTTAAAACACCTATTTGGATATATAGTTTTAACAGATTCGGTTCCGGGGTCAGAACGGGCTTTTTGGGCCAACTAACGTTTAGCACGTTCGTTATCCGTACCCACCTAGCCTTCTTCTATTTGTCTATATATATGCGATCATAAACCCTAGCCTCCTTTCTTCTGTCAATTGGATATACGTACATTTCATCAACCTTCTCTCTTCCCAAATGTATACATCTCAGATCCATTCCCAAATTGCAAATTAAAAGTGAAAATTCAAAGTTCTCCAAAAATTCCGAAAAATTTATATGTTGAAGCTCTGGAAATGCGCAACTCTCTGGTGAAATTCGTTTTTCGATTTGATTCACCATTTTTCCAGAAATCGCGAATCATTCCAGGCCGTTCATATGGAATTTTGATCGATCCAACGGTGGATCTGCGACGATTCGACGATCAGGGGGCACCATGGTGTAGAGCTCAACGAATGAGGGAGATCCATGCCGTTCGTTGTCATCATAGGGTCCTCGAGTCGCCTGGAATTGCGACCAAAAGGCAGCACGTTCGTCTCGGCCTGAGGCGAACCGGTGGCGGCGGAACGCAAGGGGAGGAAGGCCAAGGGGCGGTCTGAGGAGGGTTTCATGATGGCGTCATTGGATGGAAGGCACGAGCTTTGGAGAGGCGGTGAAAATTCCAAAACAGCGGCGGCTGTAGGGTTTGAGATGGGTTCATTACGTGCGTGTGAGCTTGCAACAGTGCAAGACGCGTTCTCCAGGCAAGCATCTGATGACGTGGATGTTGGTAAGCATGATTTGGGTTTTTCTTTTCTTTTTTTTTTCGAATCGTTTTATCGCATAACTTTTTCATACGATACCCGTTTTACGAACGATTTTTTTTGTTAGGTTCGTATTTAAATTCCGGATCCGATGACGCTGGTTTGGTTAGATTTGGAGACCGTCAAATTTTTGGGTTTAAATCGAATTTAAATTCGATTTAAATTCCAAAGGTGAGTGTTTTAACCCACTCACAATTACTAGAAGCTTTTATGTTTGTTAAATAAATTTTAGAAATGAATAGAAATTTATTTATGAGCTTTTGGCATGTTATTTCACCCATATCTGTTGAATTGCATTTTTATCAAATTTAGCTGTTAATTAAATTGATTGATTGCGTATTAATTGGCTGTTAGAAATTATTGTTTGCATATGAACTGCCAGTTAACAGTTATGTCAATTATCACTGAATATAAACTGTTAGATTAATAGTTGATGAATATAATTTGAAATAAAACTGCCAATTATTACCTGTTGTATATTACCAAACATATATTGTTATGGATTGATATTGTTTGATGTTTGTGATTGGATGATGGATGTGTTGTTGAATGGATGTTTTATTTGATATCATCAAGCTGCAAGTTAGTATGCATTTTATATCTCATTCGGGATTGCGGTTTGAAATGATATACAACCGCAGTTTATTTTTAAATTGCGGATTGAAATGATAAATATCCGTATCACTTGACCATAGGATAGAAATTATATACAGGCACCGCGGTACATATATAACTATTTTTAATGTGATTTCTATGGTTTGGATGGAATACGGTTTATAATAATCTTAAATTTTATACCGTATAAATATTTTTCTTCCGTATTTATGTACATGAAAAGTTGGAAATTTTGAAATAAAAGGGTGTATAAATTCCCTTAGTAAAATGGAAGAAAATTTAGAAAATGGAGTTGGATAAATTTATATCATATGTTTAAATGTTATGTTTGGAAATTTAAGATATGATATTTATAATTGGATTTTTCCCAAGATAAATTGAAATGAATATTCTAATATGAATTTGAATTGGAAAAATATTCTAATATAATTGGAATCGAAAAATACATATGTTTTATTACTAGAAATTGGAGTTGTTTAAGGATTTATGTGAATATTCAAACTAAATAATAAAACATTTAATTTGTTGAAAGAATATATTCCAATTTTAGTTTTTGAATATTAATACTCCAATGGATTTATATATATGGAAATTGAAATGGTTTTGGAACTTAAGAGTGATATCTAAATTATGGTTTTAACTTTAGATAAAGAAATATTTCCATAAAGCCATATAACTTATTTCTTTACAAAGTGACAGTAAAGTTAAGCCTTTGAAATTCATATACCGTTGAATATCCAAACCATTTGAGTTTTAAAAGTTAGGGTTTGAAATTATGGATTTCCAAAAATATTATGCTTTGAAAATATTCGATTTTCAGATATTATGAAGTTAAAGCCTTTTATTATTGGAAAGGAATTATATTTGGGATAAGTGGTAAAATATGGTTTTGGGTTTTGGAATGATATCGTAATATTATGGTTTTGAAATGGATTATATTCTGGTTTAAAAGTATAAACTATTTTTAAATAACCGCGGTGTTATAATAACGATGGGTTGGCAAAGAGACCGGGATCGGATATGGACATACTCTCTGTCGATACCGAAAACCACTTTGACTAACCGTGTACGCGGTGGAGATTCCAGAATGAAGTAGGTTGGTGGCGACGATTCCTGTAAGGTAAATACGTGGACCCGACTCCCGTGAGTTGGCATAAGGTGGCTAAAACAGGAGCGATCGACGGGTTAATGAGGTCATTCCTCTGATCGGACACTCCTCTTCGATATTATACTATGACTTTGGATTGATTCAGTGGCCACTTCTATTTTTTTGATTTGGGGAGTTGTTTCGAGGTGGGCGGTTGCTGCGGCTTCGCGTTACCATCGGCCCGGAAGCGTAATTGGTATATCTACCCTGGCATTGCCTAGTTGTGCCGTGTCACCTACCCTATCGCGCCTTGTACGAGTTTGGTTTTCTCCCGTAGCCCGTGTGGTATCCTCTAGTGGCTTCCCGATCAGGAGGGACTATGATATTGGATGGACTACTGGGACTATTACGTGTTAAGGGCTATATGGGTAACCCCTTAACGCTATTAAAAAGTAAGTTTATTTTATAAATAGACACTACTATAATAGCGCAATATACTACATAGTAAATAGTTTAACGGATCCTTAGGAGATGTAAATCCCGAGCATCTCTTGAGTTACTGTACTCATATTTATTTTTGTTTATTTAACTCACATAAGATATTCTAGTCTGACTCGAGTGTTTTTGTCTTTTCAAATTCGCTCGGGTCAGTCCGAGCATTTCAGGATAGCAGATTTAGCTTGGAGGACGAAGACGAAGATTCAGCATTATTTATATATAGTATTACACCACACACTCTTTATATTCCGCTGCATTGTTGTATTGGTATGTGTGACTCTGATGTTCATTGTATAAGTGAAATAACTATTTTGTAAACTGTTTTGAATTGTATATTTATTATTATATTTTATCCTTCCGCTGTGAGATTCTATTTTGTTTTATTTCTTCTCTGTTTTCTTATTTACCCCCATAACAATCCGCCCTTGCGTATGCTTTGAATCGGCATGTGTGTCGTTTTAAAGTGTGCGAAAAGGCGGGATGTTACATTGTGAATATAATTTGGTTAATGTTTTGTATGAAAAAATATATTTCAAAATGGAACATATTGTGGTAGAATCTATGAGCAAAACATTTTATTCACTTTAAATAAAGAGTTTAGACTATAAATTGGATTTTTGTAAGAAGTCTTGAAAAAATTTCAGAATAGTGAAGTTTAAGAATTTGAGTATAAAGGCATTAGGTTTTTAAAACCTTAAAAAATGTTTATTTTGTAAAATAAGAGTATAGAAATCCATTCCTCGAGTTTGTTTTGTCTTTGAACCATTATCTAAGATCGTGCATTATGCGGTCATTTGAGTCTGGTGGTCTTTGAAGAAACTACCTCACATCGAATTCTCTTACCTCTCTTATTCTCAAACTTATGTTGGTGTGGTTCTTTTCGTAATGACACATGGAAAGTTGTGTCGATAATTATCTTATTGATTGGAGTCCGGGATAAAAGTTGAGCTAAATCCCAACTCTATTCAAGAAATTTCCAAGAAATCAATCTCACTTGATTGATCCTTTGGGTAGCATTATGTTGTGTTCTTGTTTTGAAGGTGAGAAGCCTTCGAAATCATGAGGTATTGCTCATACAAATTCTACAGTCCGCTAATCCTAATGAATATATTTAGGAAATTATAGGATTTACCAACCAATTTTATCTTGATCTACTTTCATCTTGAGTAGAGAGTGAGGAATTTTGATCTCATGCTTGTCTATCCTTTCTCTGATTGATGAAATTATTCTGTTGAATACAAACTCTTCTCTACAAATTTCGAGGACACAATTTAGTTAAGGTAGGGAGTCTATAACAACCCTGGTTTGGAAATTACCTGTTAATATTAAATTATAAATATTATAAATTAAAATAAAATTGAAGATTTTAATTTGTTTATTTGGAATAAAAAATAAATTTTAGGAATAAAAATGAGAAAATAAATTTTAAATGCTTTATTTTATTTTTTTGGGTTAATAATGAATGGAAAGTGATTTTTATTTAGAGAAAATGCAATAATTTTATCAATTACTGCCAATAACTTCTTTTAATAATTTTTAAAAGAAGTATGTGATTTTGAAAAGGTGTTAATTTAAATTAAAAGATGAAATTTTGGTTTAAAATTGAGTTTTTATTTATAAAATTGATTTTAAACTGATTTGTAATATTTTCTATGACAAAATAATTTTTATGGAATTTTAGAAGTTAAAAATGTGGACTTTTACATTTGGTAAAATAGGGTATGTTTGTAAAATAGAGGTTTTTAGTAAAATTTTTTAAAACTTAAAATTTTATTTTTATATGATGTAAAAAAGTTTATTTCAAATGTATGGAAGTTTACATAAATTGTTGTGCGAAAATTTGAAAGAAAATGTAATTTATTTTGTGTAATAGTGTATATACTTGTGCATTTAGTTTAAGCGTGAATCAAGTCTTAGCCTAGTTAATTAATTTTCTTCTTGGGTCCAAGACCACTTAGCTTAAGCCTGTAATTAAGAAATAAGAAGAGAGAATCTTACCTGTACGCAGTCTATCTTCTTCTTTTCCGGAAATGAGAAACCAGTAAACAACTCTACCACTTTCTCAAATCCAAGCCAAATTCCAATTCCTCTTCATTTAAATTGCTGTTTTAATCAAAATAAAAGAGATTTTAAAAGGTAATCTCACTCCAAACCATCTCTATTTCATTGAAATCTTTGTTTGAGAAGATTAATTTCTAATTGACTGTATATTTTCCTTTGCATATGTTGTTTCTATGTATTTACAGGATATAGAAGCCTATTCCACCTCAACGCTTGCCTCTTTCAACACAAATTCAAGTTTTTATCTTCATTACAACAAGATGAGTTGATTAACTCATATATTCTAGCAAAACAAAGCTTTAACTTGCCAAAAATCATTGAAAAATAGCATTTTTTGTTAATGTTTTAGTTTTCTGTGAAATTGAGTCTGGGTGCTATTTTGCATGCTTTTTCTCTAAATTTCGGCAATGAAATGCTACCAGATTTTCTTGTATTGATAGTTCATGTGTTGAAGTATAAGTATGCAAAATTTCATAGCAAAACCCTTTCGTTTGATACTTGAAAACTTTGTTGCAAAATCAGCGCAAACCCAGGTTTTTCCTGTACACATTTTGTTTTCTGAGTTGCTGCAGACATGGCCTGAGTGCATGTTTGAGACATCATATCTCTTTCATTTCTTGCTGGTATTCAATGATTTTTTTTTAAAAAATAAAGTTTTCTACTATATGCATACAAATTTTCAGCTCAATCCGACGTAAGTTGGTCATCTGTTTTATGCTTGGAAGTTGAACATGAGATGGTTTTAAGGCATGTGCCTTTTTGATTTTTTAAACTGTTGCAAACATGACCTGAGTCCATGTTTGAGACAGTGTAACTTTTTCATTTCCAGTCGAAATTCATTGATTTTTTTTGAAAGATGAAGTTTTCTTCTATATGCCTACCAATTTTCAGCTCAATCCGATGTAATTTGTTCCTCTTTTTCATGGCTTTAAGTTGAACCCGAGTTGGTTTTCAGGTCTTTACATTTTTGGTTTTTTGAATTGTTGCAAACGTGACTTGAGTTTATGTTTGAGACGATGTAATTTTTTCATTTCCAATCGAAATTCATTTATTCTTTTTTCTTTGAAAGATGAAGTTTTCTACTATGTGTTTACCTATTTTTAGCTCAATCCAATGTAATTTGGTCCTCTATTTCATGCCTAGATGTTGATCCCGAGATGGTTTTCAGGCCTGTACATTTTTGATTTTTTAAACTATTGCAAACATGACCTGAGTCCATGCTTGAGACAATGTAACGTTTTCATTTCCAATCGGAATTTAATGATTCTTTTTTTGTTTGAAAGATAAAGTTTTCTTGCGTGTGCATACCAATTTTTAGCTCAATATAAAGTCATTTGGCCCTCCGTTTTATGCTTGAAACTTGGACCCAAGATGGTTTTCAGGCCTGGGCATATTTTTGTTTTTGAACTGTTGCAAACATGGTCTGAGTCAATATTTGAGACAACGCAGCTTTTTCGTTTTCCATCGGAATTCATCGATTCTTTTTTTGTTTGAAAGAAAAAGTTTTATACTAAGAGCACTCCAATTTTTAATTTAATCAAAGGTCGTCTGCATCATGTTTCATGTTCAAAATTGAACCCAGAGAATATTACAGACCTGGGTATTGTGTTTCCTATGCATTTTTATGATCTTTTTCCGTCCGACTTTTGACTTCTATGTCATGTTTTTGTGATATTTCTAAAATGTTTTGCGGCCATGAGGTCAATCAATAGACTAGCCAAACTTTGGAGATTTTGAAATTTAAATTCTGGATTAAATTTGAATTTAATTTGAATTGAATTCGAATATCGATTTGAATGATTTTGTAACGACCCGTAAATTTTCGTCAGTTAATTTTGTCATTTTTAATAAGATTTGATAATTTTAACTTTAGAAAGAAGTAAAGATTTATAGCTGATAATGAAGCATATGTTGAAAAAGAAATTAAACCATAGAAACTTAAGCTAAGTATTAACAGTTGATATAAAATGACGAATAAATTGAAGTAATGTAAATGGTTATACTAGGATAAGAAGAGAATATAGGAAAACAAGGGTAAGTAGTGAATTTATTTAATGGATTAATAATATTAGATAATAAATCGAATTAAATCAATGTCCTGTAAAGGTTGGAGTATGGTTAGTAATAAAAGCTTTTAAAGGAAAACCTTTAATTTATGAATGAAAATCAATGCATTAAATTAGTTGTAACTGAATGTATGTAATTTATTTTGTAAGAATAAGTTAATGGACAATTTGGTTGCGCATACCCGATTTAATTGAAATAACAGAAAGGACAAGAACTTGATTTGCCTAGGCATTTATATTGATAAACTATAACTAAATAGAAAGTTTGGTAGTAAATAGGACATAAGAAGACAAAGGCAACTAGTAAATTAATAAATGAATTCATAATAATAAGTAGTAATTAATGCATATATATTTGGCACTAGTGATAATTACAAAACTTTACCCATTTATCTAATTTATTTAATTAAATCTAAATCTATGGCAGCATTGTTGTAATGATGGTTGTAAGTGAATTTGAATGTAAAAGGGTAATAATTATTTAGGTTAACCATTTTGAGTATGTTAAGTTAAGAATGGCAATCGATTGAAATAAATCTAAATTAATTATTTTGTTTTCGCTAATGTGTTCTAGTTAATAAAGGGGAATTTATATGGATTGAAGCATGCACTAATGAAATGTATTATAATTCAAATGTTATTTATACCCATAAAATGTCTATTTACTGAATAGAAAGATTTTAAATCAATAAGCGAATTTATTGAGGTTCCAATTTATAATTTATAACATTTAATGTAGACTCAATTACAATTAATTGACTTAAATCGTGCAGTTAGCGTAGATTTGTTTTCTAATTGGAGTAGTTAATTCTATAGGATGAAGTTAATGCTAATTCTATTTATAATTGGACCATTTGTTGATATAGATTATAGAAAGCATGATTTATAATTTAATTAAAGTATCAAAATTCAACAATTGTATTTATTGCAAATAAAGTGGAATTAAACGTTTAAATATTACGTTACTGAAATTAAAATGGAATTTGTGGATAATAAGGTGAAATCATGAACCAATGTTAGTGGCATCCTTATTTTTGGTAAAAGTTGAGGATATAAAAGTAAAAAAAAAAAAATCTAATAAATGGGTTTGTGAGAATTTTATTTATAATTTCTAAATATAAGGAAGTGGAGAAATTAACACTGCAATGGATAGACTTATCAGCTTTTAATTTACATCTAAATTTGTTTAGATCAATTTGGAAATTAATAAAATTGTGGATATATTTTGAAACGTAAACGAAATGTCTAGATTTACATTTGTAAATATGTTTAAAATAAAATGTAAATGATAAGGAATTTATTTATTTCCTAAATCCGTAACGTGTGTAATTAATATTATTTATCTTTTGGGACCACTTCCGTTTGCACGTTAAAATTCGTGCACACATATTCTTTTGCAATCTATCTATAAATAGACGATCATAAACCCTAGCCTCCATCTTCTATCATTTGTCTGTATGTTCATTTCTTCAGCTTTTTCTCTTCCAATGGCTGCAAACCAAGATCTAGTTTCATTTCAAATCAAAAGTCAAAAATTCAAAACATCTCAGAAAAATTTCCAAATTTTTTTATGTTAAAGCTCTCGGAATACGTGATCTGCTGGTACAACTCGTTTCTCATTTTGGTTTGTCATTTGACCAGAAGAAATCAATGAAGTATCGGCCGTTGATCACGTCGTCACAAATATTCGTCAGATCGGGAAATCGCTTCTGGACATTGTGGAGAGGGTCATGGGGATTGCATCGGGAGTGTTCGTTTGGGAAATCAACGGTGGGATCGCGCTAAACAATTCGATTAGGGTTTTGATTTAGGGGCGGCGGCCGGCTCAGAGGGTCGCGTGGACGTACCGTGGGTACCTAGGTGGAAGCGGCGTAAGGTGCAGGTGGTGATGGTGGGGTTCGTTCGAAGGATAGTGGCGAGGGGCGGTGGCAAAACGCAGTCAAAGGAGGCGTTGACTGGGTTGTTACGTTCTCGGCCTAGAGAGGAAGTGCGTGCGCACTGTTCATGCGCGTGGGGGAGAGAAGGAGCTGACGTGGAATTAGGTTGTAGTTTAATTTTGTTTTATTTAAATTTTGTTTCAACTCGTTAAACTTTGAATAACTTCCACATACGAACTCCGTTTCACACGAGATTTTTTTTGTTAGGATTGTAATTAAATTCCAGACGCGTTGACGCTGGTTTGGACAGATTTGGAGATCGTCGAAATTTTGGGTTTAAATCGAATTTAAATTCGATTTAAATTCAAAAGGTGAGTGTTTTAACCCACTCACAACTTCTAAAATATTTTATGTTTGTTAAATTGATTTTTAGATATGAGTAGAAATTTATATATGATTTGTTTGGCATGTTTTATTCATCTTCTCAGTTAATTCGCATTTTTATTTATTTAACTGTTTATTATTTTAATTATTGCATATAAATTTACAGTTAGAATTTATTTTGCATATAAACTGCTAGTTAACAGTTATTAAATTTATTATTGAAGATAAACTGTTATTTATTACCTGTATAATTTATATGCTCTATATCGATGACTGTTTAAATTGGACGATGATTGCAAATAATGGTTGATGATTGATATTTGGATGAATGGATGCTATATTTATATTGTATAAACTGCAAGTCATCATGCATTTTCATTTCATTCGGGATTGCGGTTTGAAATGATATAGAACCGCATTTTTTTATTTTAAATTGCGGATTGAAATGATAAACATCCGTATCACTTGACCATAGGATAGAAAATTTTATACAGGCACCGCGGTAAATATATAAAATTATTTTGGAAATGTTTTACTATGGTTTTGTAAAGCTATACATATATATATGGTTTATGGGTTTTGATTTGATCATTAATAAAAGCTATATATATATAGAAATTTTCCGGTTTTAGGCTTTGTATAAAAATTGATTTGAAGTATAAACCGAAGTTTGATTTTAAGATCAAATACGATTAAGCATTTAATTAAAATTTAATTTCTGGTAGTTCTATTGACTTAAATAAGAATAAAATTGGAAGTTGAATATTAAGTTAAATCGGAATTTAAATAAAAGTTAAATTTTTAAAGGATATGATTTATAACTTGATTTTGTGTAAAGTGATTTAAATGAGTATCAGGTCGTTTTAAATGAATATATCAAGTTAAATAAATTGAAATTTTTTCCAGTTATGTGAAGTTAAAGGTTTACTTAAATTATATTGAATTCAATAAGTAAACATTTCAAGTCTAAATAATAAGTAATTGGATTTGATACATATGGGTTTGTCAAATAAGTTTTTTTTTGAAATGGTGAAATATTTAAAGCTTTTAACCATAAGAATTGAAATGGTATTTGGAAGTTTAAATCAATATTTAGAATTGATTTGTGAAATCTAAAGAAGTTATTTTGTTTTATAAAAGTAGTTAAATTTTAACCATTTAAGAGATGGAAATTTGTTTCAAAGCTATGTTTTTTCAAGGTAGTATAAGTTGGAAATATTATATCCAAGAGTTTTGATTTCTATATATTTTACTTTGGAAACCCTATGATTTTGGAAATAATATATATTGGAAAATAAAATGATATCGTATTGATTTGGGGTTTTAAGAATAAAAATGATATCGTTTTTATATGGGTTTTAAATGGATATTTTATTTTGGTTTTAAAAGTATAATTATTTTTAAATGACCGCGGTGTTATAATAACGATTGGTTGGCAAAGAGACCGGGATCGGAAGTTGTCATACTCTCTGCCAACTCCGAAAACCACTTTAACAACCGTGTAAGCGGTGGAGATTCTAGAATGAAGTAGGTTGGTGGCGGCGTTTCCTTTAAAGGTAAATACGAGGACCCAACTTCCGTGAGTTGGCATAAGGTGGCTAAAACAGGAGCGATCGACGGGTTAATAAGGTAGCACCTTTGATCGGACACATCCCTTCGATATTGTACTTTGACTCTTGGATTGATTCGGTGGCCACTTTTGATTTTTATTTGGGGGTGTGGCTCGAGGTGGGCAGTAGCTGCGGCTATGCGTTACCACCGACCCGGAAGCGTAATTTGTATATCTACCCTGGCATTGCCTAGTTGTGCCGTGTCACCTACCCTAGCGCGCCTTATACGATTTTAGTTTTGTACCATACCTATGGAGTGCCCTCTGACGACGCCCAGTACGGGGAAGATTATGGTACTGTATAGACTATGGGAATATATAACTGTGTTAAGGTGGAAAATGTAAAGCCTTAACGCTATTTAAAAGTAAGTTTATTTTACAAATAGACACTATTATAATAGCGCAATATACTACATAGTAAATAGTTTAACGGATCCTTAGGAGATGTAAATCCCGAGCATCTCTTGAGTTACTGCACTCATATTTATTTCTGTTAATTTAACTCACATAAGATCTTTTAGTTCTTACTCGAGTGTTTTGTCTTTTCAATTCGCTCGGGTCAGTCCGAGCGTTTCAGGATTTGAAGTTTTAGCTCTGGAGGACGAAGATGAAGATTTGTAGTATTACTATTATTATTTATACTAGTGCACTACACACTGTTCCGCTGCATTCTTATTGGTATGTGTAACTCTGATATGTATTATATAAATGTTTGTAAACAGTTTTATAAACTGTATATTTTATTATTATATTTTATCCTTCCGTTGTGAGATTCTAATTTTTTAATTTCTTCTCTGTTTTTCTTATTTACCCCATAACAATCCGCCCTTCCGTATGGTTTAAATCGGCATGTGAGTCGATTTGAAGCGTGCGAAAAGGCGGGCCGTTACAGTTGGTATCAGAGCTTTGGTTTAGCGATAAACCTTAGCTTTGTGGGGTTTGACTCTATGCTAATAGGGTACTAATACCCTATGGGAGTCGCTGAGTGTATATATGAGAGAGCGTATTTGTTAGTGCTATAAAAAGGTTTTAATATTGTGTTAGTTTGTTCCATTTTGTATTTATAAATTCTGGTTGGTGCATGGGACGCTGTGACATCAATAGGGATTTCTAAACACTTAATAGGACAGACCGACATAATATTTGTTTTTAATATAGGTGAATGAAATAACTTCGCCTATTATATTTTCTATATATAAAATATTTTATTAAGGTATTATATATATATATATATTGTTGGTTGCAATAGATTGGTTGTTAGGAATAAAATTTTAAATAATAGGTAAAATGAGATTGAAATTAAAATCAATGAAATTTGGAAATTTTAGGACTTAAGTCCGGGATTTTGAAAATTTTCTTTCAAAGGATTTTGAAATATAATAATATTGTTTATAAATATTTTCCGATATAAATATTTCATTATAATTCGGAAGAATTGTTTTAAAGAAGATTTTGGAGAAAATAAGTTATGTAGTTTCCTCTCTGTCGCTGGAAAATAATTTCGGTGATAGTGGCCGCATCATCGACTTCTATTTTCGAGTTTCAAAGGGGAAGGCCACTGTAGTAATTCTACTGCAGATTTATTTTGAAATATCTAAATTTTAATTGTTTTAAATAAAACTAGAGGTATATAAGTTATAAGAATATATTTATCTATTAAAATTTAACCCGGTATTTAATTCTTAATTTCCATTAATTAATTGTTTCAATTATGGTAGTGAAACAGAATTTAATTAATAATTGAAACCCTAAATAAAATAAGAGACTTAAATGCTAAGTTATAAAGGAAGTCAAAATTTTAACTTATAAGAAAATGGTAAAGATCTATTGAACAATGAATGAATTAAAGAATTGACATAACTTGTATAAGTTCAATTGCATTTTCTTTAACATATATAACTTACCAAATATGAAAAGTTGAAATGTTAAATAAGAAGATTGGAATAGAATATTATACAAGTAGAAATTTTGAAAATAATGAAGTATTCAATGAAATTGTTGTTAAATGAGAATTTAATGGTATAAACTTAAGTTATAATTGAAATTTTACTAAAATTAAAGGTAAGTATTATAAATAGGTGATTTTAAACTTAAGTAAATAAAATGAAATTCTTTAATAAATAAGGATTGATGTGTATGGTTATAAACTCAAGTATGATTTAAATGCTACTAGCTGAGTATAATGGAAAGTAGGTAATATACATAAATGACTGCAAACCATAGTTAATGAATAAATGAAATCCTTTACTTATAAGAATGAATGTTATAAGGTTAGGAATTTAAGTGTAATTAAAAAAAAGGGTTACTGTAATTAAATATAATAGAATGTAAGCATTTAATAAATGATTGAATTTGAGAAGTGAATTAAATGTAATACAAATAAAAGAGACTTACATAACCTAAATAAAATAAAAATGAATAATGGTAAGTAATAAGTAGAAATGAGGAAACAACCATTGAATGAGAAATAAAATTTGAAATTTGTTAGAAATAAATGTAAATTATAAAAAAAAGGAAAATTTATGTGGTTTGAATAAAAGAAAGGAAATCAAACAATTAAAGTATGTAATGAATTTATATAAGTTGAATTGATTTGTTGGTTTAAATCGATATTGTTTGCTTTGTAGTTGGCTGGGTAAGGAAATTTGAAGTTGTTGGATGAATAAATAATCTATTTATGTCCCATCTAAGACTATTGAGTAAATGATGCACTGGATAGTTATTTTTCATTCCGTACCATTCCAAGTTTTGAACCCGAACAACTATTTGTTTGTTTGATTGAATGATTGTTTGTTTTGTTTGTTAAAATTGATGGTTGTTGTATTGATTTGTTATTAGCGATTGAAACCACTTAAATATTTCACTATACATAAATAGTTAACCTTTTAGATTATATAAGGGAAATGCAGGTTATGGAAGCAACTGCTACTGCTTTTGGTTCCATAATAATAAGCGTAAATTGCCCGACAAATAGGTACGTTTCGAATTTCGGTTTATAGCGCTATTTTGTATTTTTTTTTCCCGTGTTAGGATATACTATTTTGAATATTCTATATGATATTTTGTGATATTTTAATATTATATTTTCTTTCGAACCTCTCCGTACAAAGGAAACTCTGCCAAAATTTTCCGTAAATTTTGGACCTAGAATTATGTTGAAAATATTTTCCAAACTTTAATTATTTAAGTTTAAAAAGATATAATGATTATACAACGGAAATATTTTATTTAAGGCAATAAATTTAGTAAATTATTGTTTATAAGTTAATAGTTAAAATAAGATGTACTGTTTATTAAATTCTTCCTTCCCTTTTCTATTTCCTTTTTGGGGACGAAAAGTTTTGAGTGGGGGAGAGTGTAACGACCCGTAAATTTTCGTCAGTTAATTTTGTCATTTTTAATAATATTTGATAATTTTAACTTTAGAAAGAAGTAAAGATTTATAGCTGATAATGAAGCATATGTTGAAAAAGAAATTAAACCATAGAAACTTAAGCTAAGTATTAACAGTTGATATAAAATGACGAATAAATTGAAGTAATGTAAATGGTTATACTAGGATAAGAAGAGAATATAGGAAAACAAGGGTAAGTAGTGAATTTATTTAATGGATTAATAATATTAGATAGTAAATCGAATTAAATCAATGTCCTGTAGAGGTTGGAGTATGGTTAGTAATAAAAGCTTTTAAAGGAAAACCTTTAATTTATGAATGAAAATCAATGCATTAAATTAGTTGTAACTGAATGTATGTAATTTATTTTGTAAGAATAAGTTAATGAACAATTTGGTTGCGCATACCCGATTTAATTGAAATAACAGAAAGGACAAGAACTTGATTTGCCTAGGCATTTATATTGATAAACTATAACTAAATAGAAAGTTTGGTAGTAAATAGGATATAAGAAGACAAAGGCAACTAGTAAATTAATAAATGAATTCATAATAATAAGTAGTAATTAATGCATATATATTTGGCATTAGTGATAATTACAAAACTTTACCCATTTATCTAATTTATTTAATTAAATCTAAATCTATGGCAGCATTGTTGTAATGATGGTTGTAAGTGAATTTGAATGTAAAAGGGTAACAATTATTTAGGTTAACCATTTTGAGTATGTTAAGTTAAGAATGGCAGTCGATTGAAATAAATCTAAATTAATTATTTTGTTTTCGCTAATGTGTTCTAGTTAATAAAGGGGAATTTATATGGATTGAAGCATGCACTAATGAAATGTATTATAATTCAAATGTTATTTATACCCATAAAATGTCTATTTACTGAATAGAAAGATTTTAAATCAATAAGCGAATTTATTGAGGTTCCAATTTATAATTTATAACATTTAATGTAGACTCAATTACAATTAATTGACTTAAATCGTGCAGTTAGCGTAGATTTGTTTTCTAATTGGAGTAGTTAATTCTATAGGATGAAGTTAATGCTAATTCTATTTATAATTGGACCATTTGTTGATATAGATTATAGAAAGCATGATTTATAATTTAATTAAAGTATCAAAATTCAACAATTGTATTTATTGCAAATAAAGTGGAATTAAACGTTTAAATATTACGTTACTGAAATTAAAATGGAATTTGTGGATAATAAGGTCAAATCATGAACCAATGTTAGTGGCATCCTTATTTTTGGTAAAAGTTGAGAATATAAAAGTAAAAAAAAAAAATCTAATAAATGGGTTTGTGAGAATTTTATTTATAATTTCTAAATATAAGGAAGTGGAGAAATTAACACTGCAATGGATAGACTTATCAGCTTTTAATTTACATCTAAATTTGTTTAGATCAATTTGGAAATTAATAAAATTGTGGATATATTTTGAAACGTAAACGAAATGTCTAGATTTACATTTGTAAATATGTTTAAAATAAAATGTAAATGATAAAGAATTTATTTATTTCCTAAATCCGTAACGTGTGTAATTAATATTATTTATCTTTTGGGACCACTTCCGTTTGCACGTTAAAATTCGTGCACACATATTCTTTTGCAATCTATCTATAAATAGACGATCATAAACCCTAGCCTCCATCTTCTATCATTTGTCTGTATGTTCATTTCTTCAGCTTTTTCTCTTCCAATGGCTGCAAACCAAGATCTAGTTTCATTTCAAATCAAAAGTCAAAAATTCAAAACATCTCAGAAAAATTTCCAAATTTTTTTATGTTAAAGCTCTCGGAATACGTGATCTGCTGGTACAACTCGTTTCTCATTTTGGTTTGTCATTTGACCAGAAGAAATCAATGAAGTATCGGCCGTTGATCACGTCGTCACAAATATTCGTCAGATCGGGAAATCGCTTCTGGACATTGTGGAGAGGGTCATGGGGATTGCATCGGGAGTGTTCGTTTGGGAAATCAACGGTGGGATCGCGCTAAACAATTCGATTAGGGTTTTGATTTAGGGGCGGCGGCCGGCTCAGAGGGTCGCGTGGACGTACCGTGGGTACCTAGGTGGAAGCGGCGTAAGGTGCAGGTGGTGATGGTGGGGTTCGTTCGAAGGATAGTGGCGAGGGGCGGTGGCAAAACGCAGTCAAAGGAGGCGTTGACTGGGTTGTTACGTTCTCGGCCTAGAGAGGAAGTGCGTGCGCACTGTTCATGCGCGTGGGGGAGAGAAGGAGCTGACGTGGAATTAGGTTGTAGTTTAATTTTGTTTTATTTAAATTTTGTTTCAACTCGTTAAACTTTGAATAACTTCCACATACGAACTCCGTTTCACACGAGATTTTTTTTGTTAGGATTGTAATTAAATTCCAGACGCGTTGACGCTGGTTTGGACAGATTTGGAGATCGTCGAAATTTTGGGTTTAAATCGAATTTAAATTCGATTTAAATTCAAAAGGTGAGTGTTTTAACCCACTCACAACTTCTAAAATATTTTATGTTTGTTAAATTGATTTTTAGATATGAGTAGAAATTTATATATGATTTGTTTGGCATGTTTTATTCATCTTCTCAGTTAATTCGCATTTTTATTTATTTAACTGTTTATTATTTTAATTATTGCATATAAATTTACAGTTAGAATTTATTTTGCATATAAACTGCTAGTTAACAGTTATTAAATTTATTATTGAAGATAAACTGTTATTTATTACCTGTATAATTTATATGCTCTATATCGATGACTGTTTAAATTGGACGATGATTGCAAATAATGGTTGATGATTGATATTTGGATGAATGGATGCTATATTTATATTGTATAAACTGCAAGTCATCATGCGTTTTCATTTCATTCGGGATTGCGGTTTGAAATGATATAGAACCGCATTTTTTTATTTTAAATTGCGGATTGAAATGATAAACATCCGTATCACTTGACCATAGGATAGAAAATTTTATACAGGCACCGCGGTAAATATATAAAATTATTTTGGAAATGTTTTACTATGGTTTTGTAAAGCTATACATATATATATATGGTTTATGGGTTTTGATTTGATCATTAATAAAAGCTATATATATATATAGAAATTTTCCGGTTTTAGGCTTTGTATAAAAATTGATTTGAAGTATAAACCGAAGTTTGATTTTAAGATCAAATACGATTAAGCATTTAATTAAAATTTAATTTCTGGTAGTTCTATTGACTTAAATGAGAATAAAATTGGAAGTTGAATATTAAGTTAAATCGGAATTTAAATAAAAGTTAAATTTTTAAAGGATATGATTTATAACTTGATTTTGTGTAAAGTGATTTAAATGAGTATCAGGTCGTTTTAAATGAATATATCAAGTTAAATAAATTGAAATTTTTTCCAGTTATGTGAAGTTAAAGGTTTACTTAAATTATATTGAATTCAATAAGTAAACATTTCAAGTCTAAATAATAAGTAATTGGATTTGATACATATGGGTTTGTCAAATAAGTTTGTTTTTGAAATGGTGAAATATTTAAAGCTTTTAACCATAAGAATTGAAATGGTATTTGGAAGTTTAAATCAATATTTAGAATTGATTTGTGAAATCTAAAGAAGTTATTTTGTTTTATAAAAGTAGTTAAATTTTAACCATTTAAGAGATGGAAATTTGTTTCAAAGCTATGTTTTTTCAAGGTAGTATAAGTTGGAAATATTATATCCAAGAGTTTTGATTTCTATATATTTTACTTTGGAAACCCTATGATTTTGGAAATAATATATATTGGAAAATAAAATGATATCGTATTGATTTGGGGTTTTAAGAATAAAAATGATATCGTTTTTATATGGGTTTTAAATGGATATTTTATTTTGGTTTTAAAAGTATAATTATTTTTAAATGACCGCGGTGTTATAATAACGATTGGTTGGCAAAGAGACCGGGATCGGAAGTTGTCATACTCTCTGCCAACTCCGAAAACCACTTTAACAACCGTGTAAGCGGTGGAGATTCTAGAATGAAGTAGGTTGGTGGCGGCGTTTCCTTTAAAGGTAAATACGAGGACCCAACTCCCGTGAGTTGGCATAAGGTGGCTAAAACAGGAGCGATCGACGAGTTAATAAGGTAGCACCTTTGATCGGACACATCCCTTCGATATTGTACTTTGACTCTTGGATTGATTCGGTGGCCACTTTTGATTTTTATTTGGGGGTGTGGCTCGAGGTGGGCAGTAGCTGCGGCTATGCGTTACCACCGACCCGGAAGCGTAATTTGTATATCTACCCTGGCATTGCCTAGTTGTGCCGTGTCACCTACCCTAGCGCGCCTTATACGATTTTAGTTTTGTACCATACCTATGGAGTGCCCTCTGACGACGCCCAGTACGGGGGAGATTATGGTACTGTATAGACTATGGGAATATATAACTGTGTTAAGGTGGAAAATGTAAAGCCTTAACGCTATTTAAAAGTAAGTTTATTTTACAAATAGACACTATTATAATAGCGCAATATACTACATAGTAAATAGTTTAACGGATCCTTAGGAGATGTAAATCCCGAGCATCTCTTGAGTTACTGCACTCATATTTATTTCTGTTAATTTAACTCACATAAGATCTTTTAGTTCTTACTCGAGTGTTTTGTCTTTTCAATTCGCTCGGGTCAGTCCGAGCGTTTCAGGATTTGAAGTTTTAGCTCTGGAGGACGAAGACGAAGATTTGTAGTATTACTATTATTATTTATACTAGTGCACTACACACTGTTCCGCTGCATTCTTATTGGTATGTGTAACTCTGATATGTATTATATAAATGTTTGTAAACAGTTTTATAAACTGTATATTTTATTATTATATTTTATCCTTCCGTTGTGAGATTCTATTTTGTTTATTTCTTCTCTGTTTTTCTTATTTACCCCATAACAATCCGCCCTTCTGTATGGTTTAAATCGGCATGTGAGTCGATTTGAAGCGTGCGAAAAGGCGGGCCGTTACAGTTGGTATCAGAGCTTTGGTTTAGCGATAAACCTTAGCTTTGTGGGGTTTGACTCTATGCTAATAGGGTACTAATACCCTATGGGAGTCGCTGAGTGTATATATGAGAGAGCGTATTTGTTAGTGCTATAAAAAGGTTTTAATATTGTGTTAGTTTGTTCCATTTTGTATTTATAAATTCTGGTTGGTGCATGGGACGCTGTGACATCAATAGGGATTTCTAAACACTTAATAGGACAGACCGACATAATATTTGTTTTTAATATAGGTGAATGAAATAACTTCGCCTATTATATTTTCTATATATAAAATATTTTATTAAGGTATTATATATATATATATATATTGTTGGTTGCAATAGATTGGTTGTTAGGAATAAAATTTTAAATAATAGGTAAAATGAGATTGAAATTAAAATCAATGAAATTTGGAAATTTTAGGACTTAAGTCCGGGATTTTGAAAATTTTCTTTCAAAGGATTTTGAAATATAATAATATTGTTTATAAATATTTTCCGATATAAATATTTCATTATAATTCGGAAGAATTGTTTTAAAGAAGATTTTGGAGAAAATAAGTTATGTAGTTTCCTCTCTGTCGCTGGAAAATAATTTCGGTGATAGCGGCCGCATCATCGACTTCTATTTTCGAGTTTCAAAGGGGAAGGCCACTGTAGTAATTCTACTGCAGATTTATTTTGAAATATCTAAATTTTAATTGTTTTAAATAAAACTAGAGGTATATAAGTTATAAGAATATATTTATCTATTAAAATTTAACCCGGTATTTAATTCTTAATTTCCATTAATTAATTGTTTCAATTATGGTAGTGAAACAGAATTTAATTAATAATTGAAACCCTAAATAAAATAAGAGACTTAAATGCTAAGTTATAAAGGAAGTCAAAATTTTAACTTATAAGAAAATGGTAAAGATCTATTGAACAATGAATGAATTAAAGAATTGACATAACTTGTTTAAGTTCAATTGCATTTTCTTTAACATATATAACTTACCAAATATGAAAAGTTGAAATGTTAAATAAGAAGATTGGAATAGAATATTATACAAGTAGAAATTTTGAAAATAATGAAGTATTCAATGAAATTGTTGTTAAATGAGAATTTAATGGTATAAACTTAAGTTATAATTGAAATTTTACTAAAATTAAAGGTAAGTATTATAAATAGGTGATTTTAAACTTAAGTAAATAAAATGAAATTCTTTAATAAATAAGGATTGATGTGTATGGTTATAAACTCAAGTATGATTTAAATGCTACTAGCTGAGTATAATGGAAAGTAGGTAATATACATAAATGACTGCAAACCATAGTTAATGAATAAATGAAATCCTTTACTTATAAGAATGAATGTTATAAGGTTAAGAATTTAAGTGTAATTAAAAAAAAGGGTTACTGTAATTAAATATAATAGAATGTAAGCATTTAATAAATGATTGAATTTGAGAAGTGAATTAAATGTAATACAAATAAAAGAGACTTACATAACCTAAATAAAATAAAAATGAATAATGGTAAGTAATAAGTAGAAATGAGGAAACAACCATTGAATGAGAAATAAAATTTGAAATTTGTTAGAAATAAATGTAAATTATAAAAAAAAGGAAAATTTATGTGGTTTGAATAAAAGAAAGGAAATCAAACAATTAAAGTATGTAATGAATTTATATAAGTTGAATTGATTTGTTGGTTTAAATCGATATTGTTTGCTTTGTAGTTGGCTGGGTAAGGAAATTTGAAGTTGTTGGATGAATAAATAATCTATTTCTGTCCCATCTAAGACTGTTGAGTAAATGATGCACTGGATAGTTATTTTTCATTCCGTACCATTCCAAGTTTTGAACCCGAACAACTATTTGTTTGTTTGATTGAATGATTGTTTGTTTTGTTTGTTCAAATTGATGGTTGTTGTATTGATTTGTTATTAGCGATTGAAACCACTTAAATATTTCACTATACATAAATAGTTAACCTTTTAGATTATATAAGGGAAATGCAGGTTATGGAAGCAACTGCTACTGCTTTTGGTTCCATAATAATAAGCGTAAATTGCCCGACAAATAGGTACGTTTCGAATTTCGGTTTATAGCGCTATTTTGTATTTTTTTTTCCCGTGTTGGGATATACTATTTTGAATATTCTATATGATATTTTGTGATATTTTAATATTATATTTTCTTTCGAACCTCTCCGTACAAAGGAGACTCTGCCAAAATTTTCCGTAAATTTTGGACCTAGAATTATGTTGAAAATATTTTCCAAACTTTAATTATTTAAGTTTAAAAAGATATAATGATTATACAACGGAAATATTTTATTTAAGGCAATAAATTTAGTAAATTATTGTTTATAAGTTAATAGTTAAAATAAGATGTACTGTTTATTAAATTCTTCCTTCCCTTTTCTATTTCCTTTTTGGGGACGAAAAGTTTTGAGTGGGGGAGAGTGTAACGACCCGTAAATTTTCGTCAGTTAATTTTGTCATTTTTAATAAGATTTGATAATTTTAACTTTAGAAAGAAGTAAAGATTTATAGCTGATAATGAAGCATATGTTGAAAAAGAAATTAAACCATAGAAACTTAAGCTAAGTATTAACAGTTGATATAAAATGACGAATAAATTGAAGTAATGTAAATGGTTATACTAGGATAAGAAGAGAATATAGGAAAACAAGGGTAAGTAGTGAATTTATTTATGGATTAATAATATTAGATAGTAAATTGAATTAAATCAATGTCCTGTAGAGGTTGGAGTATGGTTAGTAATAAAAGCTTTTAAAGGAAAACCTTTAATTTATGAATGAAAATCAATGCATTAAATTAGTTGTAACTGAATGTATGTAATTTATTTTGTAAGAATAAGTTAATGAACAATTTGGTTGCGCATACCCGATTTAATTGAAATAACAGAAAGGACAAGAACTTGATTTGCCTAGGCATTTATATTGATAAACTATAACTAAATAGAAAGTTTGGTAGTAAATAGGACATAAGAAGACAAAGGCAACTAGTAAATTAATAAATGAATTCATAATAATAAGTAGTAATTAATGCATATATATTTGGCACTAGTGATAATTACAAAACTTTACCCATTTATCTAATTTATTTAATTAAATCTAAATCTATGGCAGCATTGTTGTAATGATGGTTGTAAGTGAATTTGAATGTAAAAGGGTAATAATTATTTAGGTTAACCATTTTGAGTATGTTAAGTTAAGAATGGCAATCGATTGAAATAAATCTAAATTAATTATTTTGTTTTCGCTAATGTGTTCTAGTTAATAAAGGGGAATTTATATGGATTGAAGCATGCACTAATGAAATGTATTATAATTCAAATGTTATTTATACCCATAAAATGTCTATTTACTGAATAGAAAGATTTTAAATCAATAAGCGAATTTATTGAGGTTCCAATTTATAATTTATAACATTTAATGTAGGCTCAATTACAATTAATTGACTTAAATCGTGCAGTTAGCGTAGATTTGTTTTGTAATTGGAGAAGTTAATTCTATAGGATGAAGTTAATGCTAATTCTATTTATAATTGGACCATTTGTTGATATAGATTATAGAAAGCGAGATTTATAATTTAATTAAAGTATCAAAATTCAACAATTGTATTTATTGCAAATAAAGTGGAATTAAACGTTTAAATATTACGTTATTGAAATTAAAATGGAATTTGTGGATAATAAGGTGAAATCATGAACCAATGTTAGTGGCATCCTTATTTTTGGTAAAAGTTGAGAATATAAAAGTAAAAAAAATCTAATAAATGGGTTTTTGTGAATTTTATTTATAATTTCTAAATATAAGGAAGTGGAGAAATTAACACTGCAATGGATAGACTTATCAGCTTTTAATTTACGTCTAAATTTGTTTAGATCAATTTGGAAATTAATAAAATTGAGGATATATTTTGAAACGTAAACGAAACATCTTGATTTACATTTGTAAATATGTTTAAAATAAAATGTAAATGATAAGGAATTTATTTATTTCCTAAATCCGTAACGTGTGTAATTAATATTATTTATCTTTTGGGACCACTTCCGTTTGCACGTTAAAATTCGTGCACACCTATTCTTTTGCGATCTATCTATAAATAGACGATCATAAACCCTAGCCTCCATCTTCTATCATTTGTCTGTACGTTCATTTCTTCAGCTTTTTCTCTTCCAATGGCTGCAAACCTAGATCTAGTTTCAATTCAAATCAAAAGTCAAAAATTCAAAACATCTCAGAAAAATTTCTAAAATTTTTTATGTTAAAGCTCTCGGAACACGTGATCTGCTGGTACAACTCGTTTCTCATTTTGGTTTGTCGTTTGACCAGAAGAAATCAATGAAATATCGGCCGTTCATCACATCGTCACAAAAATTCGTCAGATCGGGAAATCGCTTCTGGGTATTGTGGAGAGGGTCATGTGGATTGCATCGGGAGTGTTCGTTTGGGAAATCAACGGTGGGGTCGCGCTAAACAATTCGATTAGGGTTTTGATTTAGGGGCGGCGGCCGGCTCAGGGGGTCGCGTGGACGTACCGTGGGTACCTAGGTGGAAGCGGCGTAAGGTGCAGGTGGTGATGGTGGGGTTCGTTCGAAGGATAGTGGCGAGGGGCAGTGGCAAAACGCAGTCAAAGGAGGCGTTGACTGGGTTATTACTTTCTCGGCCTGGAGAGGAAGTGCGTGCGCACTGTTCATGCGCGTGGGGGAGAGAAGGAGCTGACGTGGAATTAGGTTGTAGTTTAATTTTGTTTCATTTAAATTTTGTTTCAACTCGTTAAACTTTGAATAACTTCCACATATGAACTCCGTTTCACACGAGATTTTTTTGTTAGGATTGTAATTAAATTCCAGACGCGTTGACGCTGGTTTGGACAGATTTGGAGATCGTCAAAATTTTGGGTTTAAATCGAATTGAAATTTTATTTAAATTCAAAAGGTGAGTGTTTTAACCCACTCACAACTTCTAAAATATGTTATGTTTGTTAAATTGATTTTTAGATATGAGTAGAAATTTATATATGATTTGTTTGGCATGTTTTATTCATCTTCTCAGTTAATTCGCATTTTTATTTATTTAACTGTTTATTATTTTAATTATTGCATATAAATTTACAGTTAGAATTTATTTTGCATATAAACTGCTAGTTAATGGTTATTAAATTTATTATTGAAGATAAACTGTTATTTATTACCTGTATAATTTATATGCTCTATATCGATGACTGTTTAAATTGGACGATGATTGCAAATAATGGTTGATGATTGATATTTGGATGAATGGATGCTATATTTATATTGTATAAACTGCAAGTCATCATGCATTTTCATTTCATTTGGGATTGCGGTTTGAAATGATATAGAACCGCATTTTTTTATTTTAAATTGCGGATTGAAATGATAAACATCCGTATCACTTGACCATAGGATAGAAAATTTTATACAGGCACCGCGGTAAATATATAAAATTATTTTGGAAATGTTTTACTATGGTTTTGTAAAGCTATACATATATATATGGTTTATGGGTTTTGATTTGATCATTAATAAAAGCTATATATATATAGAAATTTTCCGGTTTTAGGCTTTGTATAAAAATTGATTTGAAATATAAACCGAAGTTTGTTTTTAAGATCAAATACGATTAAGCATTTAATTAAAATTTAATTTCTGGTAGTTCTATTGACTTAAATGAGAATAAAATTGGAAGTTGAATATTAAGTTAAATCGGAATTTAAATAAAAGTTAAAATTTTAAAGGATATGATTTATAACTTGATTTTGTGTAAAGTGATTTAAATGAGTATCAGGTCGTTTTAAATGAATATATCAAGTTAAATAAATTGAAATTTTTTCCAGTTATGTGAAGTTAAAGGTTTACTTAAATTATATTGAATTCAATAAGTAAACATTTCAAGTCTAAATAATAAGTAATTGGATTTGATACATATGGGTTTGTCAAATAAGTTTGTTTTTGAAATGGTGAAATATTTAAAGCTTTTAACCATAAGAATTGAAATGGTATTTGGAAGTTTAAATCAATATTTAGAATTGATTTGTGAAATCTAAAGAAGCTATTTTGTTTTATAAAAGTAGTTAAATATTTAACCATTTAAGAGATGGAAATTTGTTTCAAAGCTATGTTTTTTCAAGGTAGTATAAGTTGGAAATATTATATTCAAGAGTTTTGATTTCTAAATATTTTACTTTGGAAACCCTATGATTTTGGAAATAATATATTGGGAAATAAAATGATATCGTATTGATTTGGGGTTTTAAGAATAAAAATGATATCGTTTTTATATGGGTTTTAAATGGATATTTTATTTTGGTTTTAAAAGTATAATTATTTTTAAATGACCGCGGTGTTATAATAACAATTGGTTGGCAAAGAGACCGAGATCAGAAGTTGCCATACTCTCTGCCAACTCCGAAAACCACTTTAACAACCGTGTACGCGGTGGAGATTCCAGAATGAAGTAGGTTGGTGGCGGCGTTTCCTTTAAAGGTAAATACGAGGACCCAACTCCCGTGAGTTGGCATAAGGTGGCTAAAACAGGAGCGATCGACGGGTTAATAAGGTAGCACCTTTGATCGGACACATCCCTTCGATATTATACTTTGACTCTTGGATTGATTTGGTGGCCACTTTTGATTTTTATTTGGGGGTGCGGCTCGAGGTGGGCGGTAGCTGCGGCTATGCGTTACCACCGACCCGGAAGCGTAATTGGTATATCTACCCTGGCATTGCCTAGTTGTGCCGTGTCACCTACCCTAGCGCGCCTTATACGATTTTAGTTTTGTACCATACCTATGGAGTGCCCTCTGACGACGCCCAGTACGGGGGAGATTACGGTACTGTATAGACTATGGGAATATATAACTGTGTTAAGGTGGAAAATGTAAAGCCTTAACGCTATTTAAAAGTAAGTTTATTTTACAAATAGACACTATTATAATAGCGCAATATACTACATAGTAAATAGTTTAATGGATCCTTAGGAGATGTAAATCCCGAGCATCTCTTGAGTTACTGCACTCATATTTATTTCTGTTAATTTAACTCACATAAGATCTTTTAGTTCTTACTCGAGTGTTTTGTCTTTTCAATTCGCTCGGGTCAGTCCGAGCGTTTCAGAATTTGAAGTTTTAGCTCTGGAGGACGAAGAGAAGATTTGTAGTATTACTATTATTATTTATACTAGTGCACTACACACTGTTTCGCTGCATTGTTATTGGTATGTGTAACTCTGATATGTATTATGTAAATGTTTGTAAACAGTTTTATAAACTGTATATTTTATTATTATATTTTATCCTTCCGCTGTGAGATTCTATTTTGTTTATTTCTTCTCTATTTTTCTTATTTACCCCATAACAATCCGCCCTTCCGTATGGTTTAAATCGGCATGTGAGTCGATTTGAAGTGTGCGAAAAGGCGGGACATTACAGATTTCTTGGGTTTTTATTCGTTTTCGAGCATGGATATTTTCAAACCTTTTTGAAATAATTTTTAAAATAAATGGGTATTTTAAATTATTATTAATATGATATTTTTAAAGTATTATCAAATATAGAATCTATTTATTCTCGATAATGAGGGAATTTTCAAATATAGCTTTCAAAATTGGTATTAAAAGCTTATTTTCTCAAGTAAATTATTTATATATAAAATACACGTTTTTTCACTCTTTGAGAGAATGAGAAAGAGAATTAAATTGTTTGGTAAAACACGTGGTATGGGACACGTGCGTTTATCTTATCGGTTAATTCCCGACTTGTCTGTTTGATCGTTTTGACCTGCTGGTTGAGTTTACCGATGAGATGAGGTAAATTTTTTACTACTTTGAGTGTGAAATTTACTAGCGATTAGTAAACCGTTTAGAGCGAACGGGGGGTATTGGATACATGTTAGCACTGTTCGGGTTCCTATCCGAAAGTTTGTGACACATTTGTCTAAGAAACGTATTTGCCAGTACTGGACCTTTAGTTCATTTGTCTTTCGGGACGCTTGTCTAAGAGACGTATTTGTCCATTGCAACGTACTTGTCCTTTGGGATGTTTGTCTAAGAGACGTATTAATGTCCTTCAAGACGTTTTTCTAAGAGACGTGGCGTCTTATTTTGAGAAAGCGGTACTTGGAGGGCTTTGACCATATGCACGTGCTATATCTTTGAGATGATTTCATTGATATTTGTAATTTCCCTAGTGTATCTCCCTTTTCTGAAATTGGTCCCTTGAACTATTCGATATATATTTATGGGGATTATCTTTTGGCAATTTGAACTTTTGGAAGTTCTACTTTGAAATTTTAATTGCCTACACTGGCATTATATGAGATTTGCCTTTTGGCGTTTACTTGATATTTTATTCTCCTCTTTGAGGATATATTTGCCTTATGACATGTTTGAGATGAGATCTCTTTATGCATGTTTTGGGTTTGCCAAGGTGGCAGGTTTAGGTTTTCCCTAAACAATATTTTATGTTTTACGAATACCGATGATACGAGGCTCGCTACTTTTAGCGCTTTATGAGTATTTTATCTCCTTTGAGATTATACGTTTGTGTAGTGACACCATATTATTATGTAATCATACACTTTAGATTGTCCCTTCCCATTCGGGAATATTACCACATTATCCTTATGCTCATCTTATTGCCTGCCCTTGTAACCTGATTTGTTTAGCTAGACTGACCCGTGTATTTTATACTCGGGTCCGACCGAGGTGTTTTAGGTTAGGTACCCATTGGACTTAGCCTTTCTACTTCCACTTAGATATTTTGCTATCGCCTTTTTGATGTAGCTTTTTGTGTAGACTCTGATATGCATATTTTTGACACGTTGTATATTGTGTGGTCATCATACCAATTATGTGTATCATTTTGTATTACACTGGGAATATATCTTTATATATATGTATATATCTGTTGTTTGCTGTTATGTGATTTGCATTTGGTTGTTATATTTTGTTCTGATAGATCCATCAGCCACCTATAGTTTTGCATTAAGCATTTATTGGATATGTAGATCCACTTGAGATATCGAAGACAAAAATATAGAGCACTAATCGACATATGCAATAGATATTTAAGACAAGACTATAGATGGTCGCTCCTAACTAGCCCTATTCTCCGCATTAGCAGACAATATTACCCAGTAATACTCTTTGATAATGTGGTTCTCGTGTGGGCATCATAATCTCGCTTAATTCGTTGGATCCTTTTACTACAAGAAGTTGATCTTATAATCAAGGACAAAAAAGGATCCGACAATATCATTGCTGATCCGTCTCGTCTTCCCAACGCACCACCGCCTTTACCAATCAATGAGAATTTCCCCGATGAACAACTCCTTTCTATTTCTGTCGATCCATGGTATGCCGACATAGTGAACTATTTGGTCACTAAAGAGACTGCTTCATTTTGGACAAAATAAGATAAATATAAGTTTCTTTCCCAAGCTAAGTATTTCTATTGGGTTGATCCCTACTTGTTTAAGTACTGTTCCAACCAAACCATTCGACTTTGCATTCCAGATTGCGAAATCAAGATTGTTCTCTTGTGTATCATGATCAAACGTGCGGTGGTCACTTTGGTCCGAAGGAAACTATTGAAAAGGTGGTTTAATGTGGTTTCTACCGGCCTACTCTTTTCAAAGACTCTTTCGAATTTTTCAAAACTTGCGATCATTGCCGAATGCTTGGAAGAATTTCTCGATGAAATATGATGCATCTAAAGCCCATTCTTACGATCGAAATCTTTGATGTTTAGGGTATTGACTTATGGGTCCTTTTCCAATTCTTTTGCAAACTTGTATATTCTTCTCGCTATTGATTACGTCTCAAAATGGGTCGAAGCCATTCCATATAAAACCAACAACCATAGAATTATTATGAAATTCCTTAAAGTAAACATCTTTTCGAGGTTCAAAACACATTGCACAATAATCAGTGATAAAGGAATCCATTTTTGCAATTGTTCTTTTGATACTCTAATGAAGAAATACTTGACAACCCACAAGTTATCCACTCCGTATCATCCTCAAACTTGTGGCCAAGTTGAAATTTCAAATTATTAAATAAAACAAATCTTGGAGAAGATCGTTAATAAAAATCGTAAAGATTGGTCTCAGAAATTGACCGACATGCTTTGGGCTTACTGTACAGCTTTTAAAACTAACCTTGGGATATCCCCATTTCATTTAGTTTAGGGGAAAGCATGCCATTTACCAGTTGAAATCGAACACAAAGCATTGTAGCAGTGAAGAACTTAAACTTTGATCTCGAGAAAGCTAGAGAAAACCGAAAACTACTACTCGACGAACTAGAAGAACTTAGGAACGACGTGTATGAAAACGAGAAAATTTACAAAGAAAGAACAAAATTTTTCATGACAAGTAAACCCTAAGAAAAACGTTATCACCAAACCAAAAAGTTCTTTTATATGACTCTAGACTTCGCTTATTTCTCGAGAAACTAAAATCGAGATGGACATGAACATTTGTGGTACGGACCGTGTTTCCACAGATGCCATAGAAATAAAAAACGCTAGGGATGGATTGATATTTAAAGTCAATGGTCATCGTTTGAAACCGTTCTCTAAGTTGCCATGTGATAAAGAGGAGGAGCTCATGATTCTTCATGAGCCATGCTACGTCTAGTAAGAAATGTTGACCCTCTTTTGTAAATATGTACATATTTTTTCCTGTTACACTCATTACATCATGCATTGACACTAGGGACACAGCCAAAATCAAGTATGGAGGAGAGTCATCTTAATTTTGATTTTTTATGATTTATTTTTTACATTTTCTTTCCAAAACTCCAAAATGTAAAAAAACAAAAAATCTCAAAAAAATATGGTATTTTCTTTTTTGCATTTTGATGTATTTTTTAAGCAACACAATAGGAAAAGTATAGGTTTTTGGTTATGTAATTGAAAATTTTGATTACAAGTAACAATGGTTTAACTAGTATGAATGAAGGTTTATGGATGTTAATTATGAAGTATATCCAAATAGAAATCTGTTTTTAAAAGAGTGGTTGATTTAAAGTAAAGGCGATAACATTTTAAATCTATTAAGTTAAGTGGTGCCAAGATGATATTGTAAAACTCTCTCTTCATAATATTTTTTTTTGTATATTTGTATATATTTTATTAACACTTAGAGTCATGTATTCACAGCAAGTGTGTACACTCGCCATGCTCTGTACCCTTCTCAATTAAGCTGAAAGGTAGTGCATGATCGATATGTCTGGCCTCAGTTTATCCGAGTTAGGTATATGTATATAAAAGTTATCACTAATCATGCCTACAGTCAAATGGTGTACACACTTGTATATGCACTCACCGTGCTTTGTATTCCCTTTATGTAATCCCGAAAGGTAGTGCATGGGTCATATATCTGGCTTCAGTTTTCTGAATTAGGCATATGTAAATATTGTTAATATCAATAAAAAATTTAAATAAAAGAGAGTAAGCAATTGAAATCCAAGCACTATTTTCACTTATTTGATTCGACTTGTTATTTAAAAGAAATGAAAATACCACTTTGAAAAACTTTGATAATCAACCAAGAATCCATTTCATAGCTACACTATGTTATGAACTGAAACAACTAGCCAAACTAGAGTTTAATTGTTATAATAAGTTAATTTTTGTCTGATTTTTGACAACTAAAATGGACTTAAATTTCTTAATAATGGCCAGAACTTATATTTAATTTATTCATGTCAATTTGATAGCAAATTCTTCAGTTGTAAATATTTTCAAAAATTCCCTCCATATCTTTGTAAATAAATCTTACAATTAGGAATTTCTAATGTTGCATTTGGATTTTGTAGGTAGTATCCGCTGAAAACTGTCATGAGACAACATTCATCCTACTAGGACACTTAAAGGTTTAATGGCTTGTTGCATATGCTCTGTACAGTAATGTTTCCCACGAAAACATATTTATCTTAGTTTTTCTTTATTCGAGAATGAATGAAATGATAGGTGTGGGGGTATTTGTTGTGCACGTAAATGTGGATATATTTACATCCATATTTAATTTATTTTTATTTAAATAAATGTCATAATTGGGTATTTTTACATGTTTAAAACCAAATTTCAAAAATGCTTTCATGTCATCATTCATACATCAAATTGGGGGTAAAATGAAAATTTTATGCGTATATTAATTATGAGAATATTCACTTGCACATTTTATCTTTATTTTTAGGAATTTGGATGGAAATATGAAGTGGGTTTCATGGAAATATGCATGCACATGGATGGAGACATAGGAATGAAGATGGAAATAATTCAACTCATGCATCATAGAGGACCCTACATACCCACTTGCATTGAATTACAATTAGGACCTAATGCACAAGTTAGTGGAGATTAAAGTTACAGGCATACTTGATGATGGATTACTTAGAGACTAATGATAACTTGATGGCCACACTTCCTAAAGAGTATTTTGGGTAGCCCCCTAAAATATGGATTAGGGTATTGTGCATGTATAAATAGCCATCTTATGTTCATGTAATGGATCTTTTAATCACTTATCATATTAGAATGCAAGTTGTAGCCTCGATAATATATGAAATAAAAATGGCTTTCTAAGCCTTTTTTTCCTACTTGTTTTTTATTTCATGCGTACTTGTTCTTTTATGCTTACCTTTACTTAAATGCTCTCTATTCTTTCATGTTAGTAGTGTAGATTTTTTTTGCAAGTAGGTTAATTCTCTTTTTATTTTATTTGCTCTTACTTTGCTTTTTTTTTTCTATCTTGAAATTTACAACTGTTGAAATAATAATATAAATGGCTTGCTAAAACCCTTCAATTTAGGAGTAATAAAGCTCTCTAAATTATGTAAATCCAACTCAGCATATCATGTATGATCTCTTTTATGCTTCATGAAGAGTTTTATTTTGTGTAAGTTTATAAAACGAATTTGATAGCCTATGTTGTATTTACAAATAGGCTATACTTATTCAAACATAAACACAATTTACATCATCATTTTACTAATTGATTTTTGATTATGAAATTAAGGTAGAAACAAAGTTTGATGATCTATGTTACTAAATACAATAGGAAATAGATCATACATTAAGTAGCTTTTGCTTTGATTTCATTTTTATTATAATTGATAAGTTGTTTTATGCGTTGTATTATTGTTTGATGGTTTAAGTTATGTTAATTATTAACATAAATAAACCATACTTATGATAAATACATCGTTAATTCTATTTAAGATCAAAATAGAGAGATCATAGATTATTTGCATGTTGATTTACAAAAAATTGAAAGTGGATTTGCCTCTGAATTGTTTTCTATTATCATATTTTGAATCACTTTTGTTTTTTTACATTTCTAGCTTAAACAACTTCAAAAGGTTTGGTTTAAGTTGATGGAGTAGAATTTTAAATCTATACAATTACCTACCGATCGACCCGTACTCACCATGTACTAAAATTGTATGCCGTGCACTTGCAGTAAATTTTTAATTAAAATTCATTGGCTATTTTCTAATTCGATGGAAAAATTAGTCGTTAAACAGTGGGCAGTAGGTTGAGCTTTAATCTATGTCTAAAAATGCTAATTGGTTGAATGCCTACTACCATAGCGGTTGATTGCTTATTGTCGACCGACTATATTAAGTCGTTTATTAGTCGTGTTTTGTTCAATGGTAAATTATTTTCCATTAATTTATGTTTAACACTAATGACCATATTCTAAATAGATCTATTATACTTGGTTCTATCAATGATTCTACATATAATTTGAACAATTTTCATGTGTAATTTATGATCTTGTTTACACGAACTCAACTTATAAATTTTGTAATTATATATGTGTGTTTAAAACTCGAAATCAATTCAAGGTGATATAAAGGGTGTATACATATTAAAATCAAGTTAAATTAATTCAAATCCAAATACATTTTTTAATTTTAAATCATTTCAAATCCAAATCAATTTTTTCATTTTAAATCTAAGTTAAATGAAATATGGTTTATATTGTGCAATTTAGACTTTTCAATCATATCATTATGTAATTGCAATTTACTCAATAAATAAAATTCTAATTAGAAATCTTTTGTCTCAAATTAGAATCATAGAATTTTTAGATCTAGTAGATTTACAAATAAATTCAATTATTTGAGAATCAACATATTTTAATAATCAATCCACTTATCCTTTAGAAATTATCCTCTTCTCTTTTCTATGAGTTCTCCTTTAGCTTTGTTTGTTAGATTCTTCCCTCCAAATCCTTTTTAATTTTTAATTGATTGATATTCCTATTTTCAAGTTCAAATTAGATTAACCTTTTTATTCTATACTAACATGGTGATAGCGTATTTTAGCTTCCCTTTGTATACTTCCATATATTGTTATCTTTACTTCTATATTATTACATGCATCCTTTTATTACATGCATCCTTTTATTCTTAAATGTATTGTTGCAACTCTTTTCTAACATAAGCAACATATATTTTCATTAATTATAGTAATAAATTACACTATTAACACGATAATTAATGTCTTTACATCTGTGCATACAAACGTCTTACTCCATTACTAGTACTGTACACTTACACAATTATACTCTTATTTTAAAGCGACTCAAATATATTCAATTAATTAATAAGTAAATTTTTATTTATTCTTCTAATTAATCATCAAAATTAATCTCAAAAATAAGCTATAACACGAAATGCATGTTGCGGTAAATAATTTGTATTGTCTTCATATGGCATTCATTTCTAACAATTTATATATGAATTTTGGCTAGAAAAATCTAATTGACACAGTGGAAAAGTCAGATTCTCCAAATTCTTTCATTTGAATTTTTTTACTTATTGGTCCTTTTATATAAAATTATACTTTTACACTTATTAATATTTTAATCTGTTACTAAATTTTTTGAGGTATTACATTCTCTCCCTTTAAAAGCATTTCGTCCTCGAAATCTCCAAGATCGAAAAAATTCAACTTGTATATACAAAAACCAATATTTGCATCCATCTACTCAACCATCAAACACTAGCAACCATTGTCCTTAGTTCTGATTTCTAATGCAATATGTATATATAGGTATGGAATGCATATGAACATGTAGAAAATGGAAAATTAAACGGTCTCTGAACTAGTCGACATCCTGAAATGCAAATGTTTATGCCATGTATCCAAGATATATGCAACGCCCTATAGTTGTATTTCTATTTGGATGAGCAACCATTGAATAAATATGAAAAAATTCAATAACATTTATGCATATAATTGATAAAATAAAACAGATAAGGTGATCTGTGTCATAGGCCAACATGAAGAAATCAGCCCATATGTGTAGTGATAATTAATAAAATACATCAGTTAGCGACCATCATCCAAAACATGTCCAAGTGAAATATTCACAACCAACAACCATGTCTCTCATCCAAACATTCCTACCTATCAAATATAATAAGCTAAACATTAAGTGCATAAGCGATTATACTAACTAAAATGGAAACATGCAGAAAAGAGCTCTAAATGGGCAGCTCAGATTTTCTCCTTGAGCTCCAAAATATTCTCAGCTTGATCCTTCTTCCATCTTAAATTATCGACTTTATAGATATCATGTAAACTTAATCCAAACCACTACTAATGTATGTGCATAGGTAAACCTCTGCAATCCTTGCTACCAACTCACATAAAATAATGTCGATATGCACCATAACTGATAACTTGAGCACAAGTATGCCCTTTATGGGACGTAGCCTTATGTAATCCTCAATTCACATACATGTTACATTAAATCATCCTAGTAGTATATCAGTTAATTTCTCTTATTGGTAATAAGGTAAGACTGTTGAAAGTGGAAAGTGTCTCATTGAGCATCAAATGACTTAAATTTCTTAATATTCCTCATTTTCACCCATGGATATCCAAACCTGATGATTCCTTAAACTATTTAAAATAGAAATATTTCTTTCCCAATTTGATTCAATTAAGCCATCTTATCTCACTTATGAATTTCTTCTCTAATCTGTAAGAAATTTTATTTTCTAAGTTCCATAGCATATAAGTAGGTATCATTCAAACAGTTAAGTAGTGTAATCCTAGTCAATTTCCTATTCAAACCTAGCAATTAGAATCCTAAGTCTAAGTAAAGTTCTAAATTTAAGTTAAATCCTAACCTAAATTGTTTTAAAATTAAAGATTATCGACTATGTGATATACATATAACTGTTATGTAACGCAAACTATGTACACACAAGTTAATACTCTAGATAGTTTTGTTAAATATATAGTATTATTTTTATCTAAGGATAATTGAAAGGAATCCTAACATCTTATTCTCAAAATCTTATGAATATCATCCAAATCTCATTTTCCATAAAAGTCGCCTCCACATCCTCAGTACATGTAAACTATAATATCATTTACTTAATGAGAATTCAAATTCCTGAACTAGTCATTTCTTTTGTAATCTTATTTATAAATTCATCTTGGATATGCATTTCAATTTAACTTCCAATTTACAACATAAATTTTAGGGACCATTCTTTAGTGCAATCCATTTAATGGGATATTTCCCAAACATAACTTTTCACCATTTTATTACAATTGTTTTATGGCCAAGCAAACTCAAGATGAATGGTATCTTGCCATATTAATCCAATAGCATAATGTTTATTACCTAAATAGTGTTATACCCAAAATTCCTCTAGGAACATCTAAAACGGACGGTGTCCTAACCTTATGAACATAATATGAAGCTCATGGTACCTCTTCTCTATATAGTATACTCGCAGTTGTAAGACAACTCAAGTATCAATAATTTAGAAATATCACCATAAAACGTATACTGTTAGACTACAAACTGTTTGTCTGGTACCTATAACTTCCATTGCCAAAAGAAACATGTGGCACAACGTTACCTGAAATGTCAGATCAATGAAATCTATACCCAAATAATCCATATCGTCTACCTCTTTCGGCGATGTTAATATAACTAATACTTTAGGGGTTTACGATCGATAATCAACTCCTTTTTCTTGATAAAAGCATGCTCACGTTTCGATTTTCCTCAAGAAAAATAAATTCTTCTTAGTAAGGTGTGTTATTGATGTGGAAATTAATGCGAAGTCTTTAATGAATGTCCTATAGTAGCTAATCAAACCGAGGAAACTCTTACCCCCGTAGCATTCTTGGTACAATAAAATATCTTAGCTTACCCTTTCTTTTCCTTTAAAATTAGAAATAGTTTAGCCAAATAATATCTTTCCAATCTTTATTACATAAAGATTTGATGATTTAAACCATACTTGGATAGGAAAACACAATATGGTGTCCACTCTTCATTACTATAGAAACTTTGATTTGGCACCCTACCCCTCCAACTCAAATTTCAATTAAAAAGGCCACCAAATCCCTACGTTACTTATAACACCCCATAAAAATTAATTGAAAATTTAATAAAGGAAATTAAATTAAATATAATAAGGAAAAAGTGAAATTTTTATAAACATCCAAATTGGGCTTTGAATCTTGCATCGTTGCATTGGTAACGATTTTATGAATAATTTTCATATATAAAGTTTTACAATCGGAGCTTGAATGAAAAAGTTTTTAAAGTCTAAAGATTAGAATCAAAAATAACTAATACATAAATAAATGGTAATAAATTATAAATTAGGAAACATCAATCGATCAACACTTGGATTGGGACCAGTCGACCATTAGTGGTTGACAGGTTAATTGTGATTGGCTAGGGTTTTCCTAAGCCGAACATCTTGGATTTTATATAATTTGATATAATAATCGATATCGATTTCTACTCTTATAAATAGAACATTAACCTAAAAATTACAACCTTAATTAAACTTGTATTTCCAAAAACTTTGTCTACCCCGAAACTCTCTATTCTTTAAAAACAATAATAAAATTGAAGATTAGAGAAGGAAAAGATAATCAAATCAATCAAGGAAGAAGAGAGAACAAAAACAAAGTAGAGGCAATTTCAGGTCGAGAAGAGGGAATAGCTTTCTAGTGGTGCTTGGGTTCATTGTTAATTGCGTTGAGTTATATGTGATTGAGTTTGTCTATACCCTATTTGATATAGAGTTAGTTTAATTTGATTAAAGATATTATTTATCTAGTAATTGAAATAAATTGGGAATTTGATAGGCATTTAAACTATATGAATATAATCCCCATCTAAAAATTTCATTAAGTAAAATATGGATATAATTTGATTTTAGTATGAACACACTCTCTTTGTTAAATTGAATATAAACCGATATATCGATACCCTATTGATTCTAAACCCAAGTTAATTTGATTCGATGACCAACAAACTTATGAAATTATGAAATGGTTGAAAATTGAAACTGAGAATTTTTGGAATATTTAATGAACATAAATTATATCGACCCGTCGTAGGCTTACTATAGCCAGTCAACCACTAAAATTGCAGACGGTTGACCGACCTTAAATTTCAGGCGTGGATTGAACCTCGGCCTAATGCCTACGTGTATATATATAACTATAACTATATTTTAGGGAAATTATTTCCTTGATTCTCGACTTTCAAACATTACGGTACTAATGAGGTAGTGTATCTCGACAATTTGGCTTAAACACTATCTACTCGACAAAGGCGGATAAGGCCAAAAGCACTAATAAGAGTTTCCTCGGTGAATGCACAACACTGTTGGTGGATGCCTGGAGAAGTAAGTCGCCCGACACTAGTGGAAGGTTTCTTGTTGCATTTGGAAATTAGGACATGACACTGTTGTTGGATACTTGGCACAATGCATTAAGTGTTGTGACATTACCATTTAACTTTGAAACTGATATATCGACCCTAAGATGTCGTCAGCAAGAGTAGGTATTTCGGGCTCCTCTAGGTGCATAAATAAGATATGTTGCAGTCTTAGTTTGTGAAATGTAGTCCCAAGGGGTATATTATATGCAACCTTATATTAGGAGTTGTCCTAGTGGCCATGAGTTCAATTTGTAGCTGATTTGAGGTTCGACTAGTTGTTCAACCCTAAGTGTAAACCTTCATAAGATGTTAGGTGTGGTACATTTAGAGCTATATCCCTTAGACTAATACGACCAATAGTATTAATAATAACAACACAAATAGGATACCCTAGGTTTCATATATTATAAATGAAATCAGTTGCATGTGATCACTATACATTATTGATGCAACTCATTAACCAGACTTTTGTCTGATCCATTCCTTCCTTTTTTCCCCATCATTAGAGGATAGGGTAGCAAGTGATTAGCCTAGTCTAGTATATGGAAGAGTGAGCTAGGCATTGGCATCGCTTATTACTCTTTATCACTCTATATGTAACTATTTATCATATTTAGTACTTTTAAGACTATATGCCGTTACTATGTAAAACCTTAGATTTTTGGACTATGTATATTTTAAAACTGTCTTTTCTTAGATAATGTTTGAGACGATATTTTTTTGTATTTATATTTTTGCTGCTGTGGATTTGGAAGTGTATAATACCTTAGATTTTATCCTTTATAATTTTACTCTCGGTAATGTCTCAAAAACTAACAACTCACATTTCTTAGCACAATGCAAGTCCAAAAGTCACCTTAGGCTTTGGATCAGTGTGTCTAGAGGTGTGGATCGTTATATTTGGTATCAGAGCCTAGGTTTTCGAATTCCTTAGAAGCTAGGCATGTTTTAAGACAACATACTTGAAATATTTGTTAAAAAAGTTTTCTAAGTCTTTTAAAAAGTTTTTCGAAATGGATTGTCAGAAGGTACACATATACATATATAGAAAAAATGGTTTTCAAATATTTTATATAAGTATAATAAGAAAAGCGTTATCGCTTATTTTTGCCAATACTATTTATGGAAAAGTTGCCAATAATTCCTAAATCATATATAGAGAGAATGAGCAATCCTGTTGGTTGCGGCTTAGGTGATGCAGCCGAAGTTTTGGGCATGAACGTCCGGATATAGTTTCAACGGTATTTGCAAGTGGGAGGATAAGCTGAGCTTAACCAAAATATAGAACTCACAAAGCGGGTGCTAGTTGTAGATCCTGCCTATCCACAAGCCGCCAATTTTTCCATGTTGTGTAAGGACTTCGAGAGTCTAGGAGGGAAGCCATATGTGGACTCAAAAGCATGGATTTGTACTTTTAAGAGTATTTTTGAATTGATGGGCCTAGGAGATGACGTTAGGAGATAGCTTGCTACCTAACATTTACAAGGAGAGGCTTTAAATTGGTAGGACATGGTAGTGGCAGGGACCAATAAGGAAGAGACAACTTGGGAAGAGTTTAGAAGGCGCTTTGAGACAAAAAATCTTTCCATTGCAGGGCAGGGAGTAAAATTAGAGAAGTTTATACATTTGCAGCAAGGAGAGATGTCGATAAAGGAATATGTAAATCAGTTTAATGAGTTGTCTAGGTTTGGTGTGGATCTAATAAATACCTCTCACAAGAAGGCTTTGAAGTTTGCAAAGGGGATGAATCACCTCTTCAAGATTTAGCCCTTAATCACATTCCTATAGGGGCGACTTATAAGGTTTTGGTGGAGATGGCTTTTCTAAATACTATTACCAAGGAAGAAAGCGATAGCCTAAGAAGTGAGGAGGAATGACACCTCAGGAAAATGAGTGTGGGTGCAAATTGGGAGCCCAAGGAAAGATTAAGAAGCAGGAGCTCAAGTGCAGAAGATGTTGTAAGAAGGAACTTGTTTCGAAGTAGCATAGGACAGACATCTCAATGTTCAAATATTTTAACTGTAATCAACTTGAACAAATAAGGAGGGAGTGACTTGTACCATTAAAGAACTCTACCCTAGTGGATTCAGCATACACATTGGATGCTTTTCCCAGCTCGAGTGCACCCTTGTAGTGGACAAATGTAAGAAGGTCATGGTTGAAGGTGTGTTAACTTTATATGTGTGATGTCCCGGAAAATTTGGGCAATAATTATTTAATAATTTCATTGATAATTGTTGTAAAATGTGAAATATTATTTTAATAACTTAATTCAAACAGAAAATCTCTTTTGAAAATTTATAATTAATTAATTTGTTAAATGGTATTCTTTTCAAAGATTAAAAATATTTTATTTATAATGTATAAATGTTTATACATTGTAAATAGAGATTTGGTTTTAATTCTAAATTTATATTTAATAAAGTATATTTTCTAATTATTATATATAAATGTAAATTTGTAAATTGATTTAAATTAGTAAGTAAGTATTTATTTGTTTATAGAATAAATATAGTTTAATTTTGTTTTATAATAAAAATTTGTTTTGTTTATTTTAAAAATTGTTTTTCTCTTTGAAATGAGAATTAATTCATTTGTGTTAAAGTATAACATTGATAAAATTTAATTCAACCTCTCATTTCTTTTAAAATCTTTTCTTTTGAAATTTTGTTTTATAAGTAATATTATTTTAAAAATATTTAAACAAGCAATTAAGTGTAATTGTATAGTTTTATAAAGAAGTGTATGTGTATGTATTTCAAAACTAATGTTAATAAACATTTGAAATATGCTTAAATAATTTTAAATAGTTTAAGATAAACTCTAAAACACTTATAAATTTAAAATTGCTTTTAAACATTGATATATACATGTGTTAAGTTCTTAAACTATAAAGAGACACTTGTAAATCATTTATCTTACTTAAGATAACAAGTGGCATGTTAATACATTTTGAAATTTATTTTGTAAATAAGGAAAACTTAGAAACTTATTTTGTTAAAAACACTTTCTCTTCAAATTGAGAAATCTGAAAATCATATTTCAGTAAATTAAATCCCCTCAAAACAAAAGCATGTCAAAATCTGCAATTTCAAAACCAATTCTACAAATCTGCAAACCAAATTTCTTCAAATCTGGAGCTTAACATCTATATGAAGTCCAATTTAAAATCTGAGCTTTTAGAAATGGGTCTGCATGCATACACCAACCAGAGAATCAACTTCAAGAGTAATTTAATGAAAGCAAATGAAGATAATGGTCTGCATGCCATTTTTCAACTTCAAATTTGCAAGCAATCTTCATCAAAACAGAAGATCAACTTCTGTAATCAAATGGAAGCCTGGAGCATCATGCATTTCAAAATGCAGCTTCAAACAAAGTCCTGGAAATAGGAATCTGCACTTAAGTTTGTCTCTGCATCTTCATTAAATAGGTGAGTAAACTTCTTCTTTTAAAAACAGTTTTCTTTATAAAAAAAATTAAAAATCAAACATAAACTACAGAGCTTATGTTTTCAACTGTTTTAAACCAAAACTGCTCTGTTATTTATTTTATATTTTTTGAGAACCTAAATGCAAAAGTTGGAATCCTATTGCATGTGTGAACTTTAGCCTCTACTGATTGTTTTGAGATTGAATATGAATGTATGTTTATAAGTAGGATATTGCCTGCAGATTTGTCTTTGAGTAATTTTATATTTATTGCTATGTGGTTAATAACAGTTTTCCTGTTTCATTAGATAAATTGATAACTTCCTGTTCAATGGAAATTTGACAATGATCACTGAAGGAAATTGGTTAATAACATTATATTCTTGGTTTTAAAAATAGTTTAAGACAGTATTGTTTAACAAATGGACTGTAAAAGTTAAGATTACAGTTTAAATAAACTGCTGGAAAGAAATCATTTCTGTTTTAAAACAGAAGTAGAAAATTTGATGTATATTGTAGGTTAGTGAATTTGGGAAGGGTTAAGATGGATACTGTAGTGGATTTAGGATGTTATGATGTATCATGCCAGTGGTGTATTGATGAGAGGTTGGAGTGGATTAGGTGATGGATAATCAGAGAGAGGGGATTGGGTTTTCCAGGTTTCAAACTTAGTATTGCAGTGATGAAGTTTGGATTCTGCACATGCTTCTATAATGTATCAAATGGAGTAGGGTTTTGGGAATTTGTAGAAGAAATGTTGGTGATGATGATCAGAGAGTGAGAGTCAGGTGAATTGGTTTCCAGGTTGATTTAGTTGCATGTTGAACTCAGGTGACAGATTAGTAGTGTGCAAGGTTTTGACCCGAAGTGGAACTCGGGTGAAAATGTTTTTGACTCGGAGCAGAAGGTTTTAGAACTCGAAGTAGTAGATGGGGTAGCTCGGGTTTATGTGCAGGGTTTTTAAATCCAGAGAGTTGCAGTTTTTTTTTTAGAAATTTGAATTGAATTCAAATTCTAGTGTAGGGTTGATTTAAGTATGGATTGAACTAAATCTAAATAGAGTTTGAATTCATAGTTTTTAAAGGTAAATCTTAAACTTAAACAGGATTTAAAACTCTGTTTTAAATTAAGAATTTAAAACAGTTGCAGGTTTAAATCCAGAGAGAATTTACAGTTTTAATTTTAATAGAATTCATATGTTAAGTTGGAACTTGGATTTAAGTATGAATTGGAATTGAATCCAAATAAAGTTCTGAGTTCAAAGTTTTAAAGATGAAAATTTTAAATTTGAACAATGTTTTAAATTCTGTTTAAATCAAGAAATTTTTAAAACTGTTTCAGTTTTATAACAGAGAGTTGCAGTTTTTAATGTTTAAATGAAATTCATGTTTTAAGTTGTAATTTATTTAAATGCAAGTTAAGTTTGAATTCAAATAGAGTTTGGAATTCAAAGTTTTCAAAAATGAAATATGTTAAATTTAAACTAGTTTAAATTTGGTTCTAAATAAATATTAAAACAGTTGCAGGTTTATTGAACCTGTATTTTTGCAGTTTTAAAGTATTAAATAAAATTCATATTTTAAAGATTTTAAATTAAATCAAATGCAAGATTTAGCTGAATTCAAATGAATTTTGAATTCAAAGTTTTTAATTCTGTTTTTAATCTAGATTTAAACTGTTTCAGGTTTAAGCCTGAGAAATTTACAGTTTTAAACTTTTTGAATAAATTCATATTTTAAGGTTGCAACATGATACAGGTGTAACTTGAATTTGAATTCAAATGTTATTTGAATTCAAAGTTTTTAAAAATGAAAATCTTAAATTTAAATAAGATTTAAGTTCAATTTTAAATTAAGTTTAAACACAGTTTCAAGTATTATCTTTTAAAAACCAGATTTTTATTTAAATAAATTTTGTAAGTTTTAAACATTTAATAGATTTAAACATTTTTAAATAAGATTTAAATTGGTTTGAAATCAAATTAAAAACAGTTTCAAATTTACTATGAAACCCAGTTTTGATTTCAAACAAGTTTATTAATTTAAAGAAGATTGAATGAACATATTTCAATGTTAACATAGATTTGAAAATAAAACTTGATCTCAAATAAGTTTAAACTTGATAGAATTTAGTTCCTTTAGAATTTGAAGGTATTTGAATTAAAATATGAAGTGTTAATTTAGATTTTTGTTTAAATGGTTAAACATTTTAAAATATCAAATTTTTAAAATGGAATTTAAATTTAGAAATGTATTGTGTAAATACATTTTGAATGTAAATGAAGTCATTTGATAATTAAGGATTTACTTAATTATTTGATTTTAAAGTTAATGGTTTAGATAAATTTTTAATTAGAAATGATTTATTAATCTAAATTAAATTTTCTTAAGTATATAATTAATGAAATGTGTTAAATAATAATGATGATAATTATCTAAGGATAATTTAGTAATTAATTAAGGAAATTAATTTTGGGTAATGAATTAGATTAATTGATTGAATCTAATTAATTGTAATTTGTTAAATAATTAAGTAATTAATTACTTATTGTAATTTATTTTGGATTGTGATTTATTTTAGTTAATTAATTTAATTTAATTAATTTAAATAAATCATTTGATGATTTTAAGAATGTAATTACTTAATGTAATTAGTGGAGCAGGATTACTTAATGAAGTAATAATGTTAATTACTGGAATGTAATTAGTAATTTGGATAATTACTTTTGTAATTAATTAAGGAATTAATTAATGATTAATTATTGGTTAATTAATTTGTTAATGAGTAATTAAAGATAGTTAATTACTTAATTAAATATAAATCAAGGTGATTAATAATTAGATTAATTACTAAATGTAATTAATTTTAATTAAGTAATTTATTTAAATGTTAGAGATCATTAATTATTTTAATTAATGATGTAATTAATGATTGTTTAATTAATTATTAATTAATTAAGTGATTAATTAATTGTAATTAATTAAGTGATTAATTAATTGTAATTAACTAAGGATAAATATAATTAATTATAATTAATTAATAAATGAGTAATTAAATGTTAATTACTTATGATTAAGGTTAATTAATTGAGGACTAATTACTTATTGTAATTAGTAAATGATTAATCAGGGTTGTTTAATCAAGTTAAATACTTAGTGGATAATTAATTAACTAGGTTAATTAATTAATGGATGTAAGCAGGATTTGAATGTGTTAATTAATTTAATTTATTTTAAATTAATTAGAGATGATTGTAATTAATTTAATTCATTTTAAATTAATTATAAATTGTTGGTTAGTAAATCATTGCTTATGGATGTTATTGATTGAATGGTTGTGATCTCAGTAATGAGATGAGTTGTATTTGTATGATATGAATGTATGGTTTAAATATGATGGTTTGTGATGGATTGTTTGGTTGTGATGATTATCTATTTATGGATGATACAGATTATCTGTTATGATATGAATGTGCTTATCTATTGTTAGATGTAGTGTATCTATCTCTGTAATGTAGATAGTAATGAAATGAATTGATTGTTTTAAAACCCTTAAGTACAACTTGGACATTAAGATGGCGTTTGGTTTCGGTGAGACCGGGATCGGGTTTCCATATTTGGATATCCGAAAACCACATCGATTCCAATTAAACGTTAGGTCGTTAATCCAAGTGGAGCAAGTGAAGACTCGAGGTGTAAGGGCTATACGTCAGTATAACTCTGTGGGTGATTCCGTAATGAGTTTGACGGAATAGTGCTTATAGATTCGAGATGGTGAATCAGAGTGCAAGGGCTATGGTCGTTGACTCTGAGGGTGATTCCAAAATGAGTGCAACGAGATAGTGCCTTCGGTTTCGTTCGAACCCGGAACGAACTTGTATGGATTGAATGCTTTCAGCACATCGTCAGGCGGACGATGAGCATTCTAAGATTGATGTGTCCTATAAAGGTAATCGTAACCTCAAGCCTCATCAACCGGGAATGGCTAAAACAGGGGAGGTGCAGCAAAGCTTCGTGGGTAGCCCCCACTTGAGAGCAAGATTTACTCCTGTCTAGAGGTCCCTTTATATTTCGGCTGTGTGGCAGTTGGTGACGACCAATCTGCGGAGTGGTCTTGTTCGGAACTGTTCAGTAAGGAACAGGTCCGGCTTTGTGTTGCAGGGGAGTTAGGGTGGCTCCTCGGTACGGTGATCTAGGCCACGTACTGTGACGGGCGGTACCCCAGTAGCCCTGCCATTGATGGAATCCATAATCCAATAAGTGCCTGTACGGTTTTGATTGTGCCCAACTATGTTGGAACGTGAGATGCAAGCATTCCAGCTATTTCTGTATTTTATTTTGAAAACCCTAGACACTATTATAATATCACTGGATTTCCTATCAAATGTTTTGGTTAGCGTAAGGTAAAAACTTTTCCATGTTTATGTGTGGGAAGTCTTACGTGATACCTTTTGTTTTCAAAGGATTTTCTAAAGTTAAGCAACTTTTTATCCCCGTTTACTCACACCAGACCCCTGTCTGACCTGAGTGTTTATTTTCTGTTTTATTAAACTCTTGGGTACTCATATTATGTATGAGTAGTCAAGTGATTCAGGATTGCTTTGACGAGTTCTGGAGGAGACAATGGAGCAGGAGGCTTCAGCGTGTAGATATATTTAGAGGTTCCGCTGTGTTTGAGTTGAGTCTGTTTCTCTGATGTACTTGGATTGTAATTACTAGACAGATGTTTATAACTGTCTAGTTTTGTCTTGTATTAGCTGTATTACTCTGATGTATATGATACTATGTAAAGTTTTATGTGATACATTATAATTTATTCGATTCCGCTGTGAGATTCTGATGTTGTCTGTTCTTTCTTTCCTTTCTTTTTTCTTTTCTATCCCTTTCTTTCTTCTTAGCGATGCAATTTCCTGGAGTGTGGAAGTTGGGTCGTTACAATATGATTCACCTGTTCATACCTTATTTGACACCGAGGCATCACTCTCTTTTATTTCAAGTAGAAAACTATAGATGAGTTGCACATAGACACTACCATATTTATGGACCTAGTAGTTGTATCAAACCCAGTTGGAGGATCAATTATTTATCCATAATTTGTAAGGGTTTAAATTGTTTATTTTAGTGGTCGAATTTTATTGCGATGCTTTTGTCTTAGGATTTTTTGAGTTTGGTTTGATTTTGGGGATAGACTAGATGACCACGTATGGGACCATCGTAGATTGTGATAGGAAGGTCATTTGTTTGGGTATTTATAGTGCATGCAGTCTAGAGGTTTATTACAACCCCAGAGGTTCGGTTTTTTTGAGTTACCTATATTCCATAGACTTTTCACATGAATAGTTAGCTTCAGTAGTAGTTTGAGACTACTCAGGTATCTTTTTTGAAGTTACCAATCTCTTACTTTAGAAAGAGACCGAGTTTTGGATTTGTCTTGAGGAGAACACTAGACCTGTTTCCTTGCCTTTGCGACACATGGCTCCTAAAGAAAGACACAAGTTGAATAAACGAGTGAAGGAACTTTTGGAGAATAGTTTCATTATAAGGAGTATTTGAAAGTGGGGAGCACCAGTTGTCTTTTTTACCAAGGAAAATGGTTCTTTAAGGCTTTCATCGATTATCGTGAGCCAAATAAACTAACAAAGAAGAATCGTTAGCCATTGCCTCGGACGGACAATCTCTTTGATCAGTTAGTTGGAGCGAAAGTTTTATCTCAGCTTGACTTGGCTACTAGGTTCCATCAGTTGCGAGTAGCTGAGGATAGTATTTAGAAGGCCGCTTTTCATACACCCGATGGACTTTATAAATGGTTAGTCATGCCTTTCAGACTAACCAATGGACTACCTGCTTTATTAATATGAGGAATCCAATTTTCAGAGAGTTGGTAAATAACTTCGTTGTGGTATTTTTCAATGACATATTGGTCTATTCAAAGAGCGAGGAGGAGCATAGGTTGCATCTAGAAGAAATGATCAACACTCTCAATTGGCATAAGTCAAAGGCTAAGTTTTCCAAGTGGCATAAGGAGGTTCACGTTTTGGGACATGCTGTCTCTAAGCATGCGTTGGCAATTGATCTTAGTAAAGTCACAATAATATATTATTGGCATGTGCCGAAGAAGGCCATGAAAGTGAGAAGTTTCCTTGGTTTTGTGGGCTACTAAAGGAAATTCATCAAGGACCTCACTAAAATTTCCGCCCTCTCTAACCTGCCTTACCAAGAAGAATTTGGTTTTCTCATAGGACTCGAAGTGTGAGGTTTTTTTATCAAGTTGAAGGAGTTATTGACTAGTGCACCATTCTACTATTACTTGATGGTTTGAAGACATTCACAGTTTATACCGACACTTATGGTAAGGGTTTGGGTGCAATTTTGATGCAAAGGGAAGAGTGGTGAGCTATGCTAGTCGATAATTGATAGTTTTTGAGAGAAACTATCCAACCCATGAACTTGTGTTGGCAGCCATTTTTCCCTCCTCAATCACGTTGGCATTATTTATTAGGAGAGAAGTTTGAGCTGTTCACAGATCATAAGTCTCTTAATTATTTTTCCTTCCTAAAGGATTTGAATTTAAGGCAACAGAGGTGGATGGAGTTCTTGGCATCGTATGATTTCAATATCTCCTAGACACTAAGCAATGAAAATGTTGTAGCCAATGTTTTGAGTAGAATGCATGTGATGGTCAGTCCGATGTTCTTAGAGTGGAAGCACTTGAAGTTTGTCTCCATGTTTGATTTTCGACCATCATCAGACATTACTTCAAATTATTAGCTACTTTGGATGTGCATCTTGCACCATGGACTGCATTACGTCAAGTAGAAACATAATATGGAATTATTGGATATTTTCGAGAAGCTTGATAGAGGAGAGCAGTCAAGCCAGTTTGAGGCACTAAACTATTGACTTGAAGGGGTGGTTACAGAGAAATGGTAAATCATGTGTTCTGCTTACTATGGATTTGATTAACATGGTAATGGCCGTGTCTTATCGTTCTAGGATGACCATTCATCCAAGTAGAGACAAAATGTATAGTAATATAAAGAGAGTCTTTTATTGGTCGGCTATTGGGAAGCATATGGGGGAATATGTTTTTGTGTGTATCACTTGCCATAGGGTAAGGGTGGAATAAAAGAAGCCGGAAGGATTATTGCAGCCAATAGATATACTGTAGTGGAAGTGGAAGACTGTTTCTATGGATTTTGTCGACGGACTACTCGGAAGTAGGAGAGGGAATGAGGTGGGTTATAGTTAACCGACTGACTAAATGTTCTTATTTTGTTCCAGTTAGGAGTACAAGGAATGCTGCATCTTTAGTGACACTATATATGACGGAGATAGTTAGGCTACATAGAGTCCCTTTTAGCTTTGTTAGCGACAGATGCACCAGTGAGTTTTGGATAAGTCATCGGGAGACCTTTGGCACTGAGTTGAGCTCGAGTACTGTTTATCACCCGTAGAAAGATGGAGAGATGGAGAGAGTGAATTGGTTATTGGAAATTTACTTCAGATCCGCATCTTGGATATCAAAGCCTCTTTGAAGGATTACCTGCAACTAGTGGATTCACTTATAATTAAAAGCTATCAAGCAAGTATTAAAATGGCACCATGGAGGAATTACACGGGAGGCCTTGCAGATCTCCATCTTTTTGGTAGGACACTATCGTTAGGATCATTCTTAAACAGGATATGGTAGTGGGGACATTAAAGAAGGTAAACTTGATTCGTTAATGGATGAAAACCACGCAAGATATGCATAATTCTTATGTTGATAGGTGATTCATAGAGTTGGAGTTCGCAGTGCGTGACATATTTTTTATGGAGGTCTCACTGCTTAGGCATGTAATGAGGTTTGGTAGTTCGCAAAATTTAACACCAAGGTTTGCAAGGACTTTTCCAACCATATGTAGAATAGGGTGTTAGCTTACAGAGTGAAGCTCCATGAAAAATTAGTAGGAGTATATGAAGTTTTCCATGTGTTACACTTGTGTTTCTACACTGTCCGTGAGATGATGGTTTTGATGACAATAACCTTAGAATAGGTTATAAAATATAAATACTAACATTATAAGTTTAGATATATATGTACATGCATGATTTAACCATGCAGGTACCAAGAATGAAGACTGCACAATATAGAGATTCAAGATATCAAGATTGAAGACTCATGAGTATCAAGATTATCAAGAGTTCAAGACTTCAAGAATAAGTATTTTTATTAGGATTTTTTTTAAAACTCCTAGAAAAGCACTGGTATCTTAAAATCCAATTTATTCATGGAATGAAATCCACTTCGAGCCCGTTAAAGGGATGGAACCCTAAGTAGGATGGAACCGATGAAAAATCTAGTGGAACATTGTTTTGTATCCGCTAATTTTTATTCAAATGATTTTACAAAAATTATCTTGTTTTCAAAATGATTTCAAAACTTTCCTTTTAAAAGGTTCAAAAACCTCTATCCGGATTTTAAATAATTTTAGCCTCAAAATCATCTTTAATTTCAAAGTCATATTACTCCTGATTTTAAACTATCTTTTAATATAATATATTTAACTTTTAAATATTTATACTTAGATTCAAATATAAAATAATAGTTAAATTCTATATATATTATTCTCTATATTTACTTATGAATTTTAACTATAGTGAAGTATATTTATAAAGTTTAAAATAGTTTTAATATAAGATAAAGGTTATTTTCAAAGAGAATCAAATCATCAAAAATTGCCTTGGGATGTCGACATACTCATGGTGACCATGTCGACATAGTGTCAGTTAAGTTCAAAATTTAAATTTCAAAAGAAGTGTCCATTCGCAATAACTCTTCATGAATGGACATGGCTGTTGTTCTTCTATAAATAGGGGTTAGTTTCAATGAATTTCACATCAGATTTTCTGGTTTTTCACTCCTCTTCTTCTTTCGCATTTCTTAATACATATTCTTACCATTGCTCTGCTGAAATCAACATTGAATCAAACTCGATTACTTCTAGTTTGATTCTCTATCACTATCTCAACAAGATTCTCAGTGCTATTCAGAGTTATAGACTTCTTTGTAATCTATTAAGCAAGAAAAGATGTGATTGTGGCCTTGAAAATCAATCAAGCGAGATAAGGTGTGATTGTAGCCTTGAAAAATCAATTGGGTGAACTTGTTGCCCGTACAATCAAGTGGGTGAACTTGTTTCCTGGAAAATCAAGTATCTGCACCCAGAGGATTGTGATTCTGGAGGGTGTACCTCGTAGCCTCGAAATCGAGGGCGTAATTGTAAAGACTGCTTTTGAAAGGAAATCCGTACTAGTGTTGTGGGACTGGATGTAGGGTAACTCCGAACCAGTATAAAATCTAGCATGTTCTTTCCTTTACTGCCTTTTATTTTATTTCTGCATCTGTGTTTGTTTCTGTGATCATATCTGTGTCTTTATATTACACACATCTGTGTTTAAATTAACATAAACTCAAAAGATTTAGTAATTCTTTATAAACACTATTCACCCCCCTCAAGTGTTAATCCTAGCCTTAATATCCATAATCCGCATTTTTCACAATTGGTATCAGAGCAAGGTTTTCAAAGTTTCATAATCTGATTTTTGAAAAAGCTTTTAAAATTGCTATATTTTTTAATATTAGTTTAGAAATATTCAAATCATCATTGTTTCATGAGTCTGCATATAATCAATATTCAAATTCAAGTTATCTACCAAAATTGTTTGATGTGCAGAAATCATGCTTTATGGCTGTTGAGGAATCAATCCACAATGGACAAATTGTGCAGATCAGAAAGAACAAATGGATACTTGATAGTGGATATTCTAGACATATGACTGGCAATCCAGATATGAATGATATTATATACAAAGACGGAGGACTGGTTAATTTTGGAGACAATTCAAAAGGATATGTGATTGGCATCAACAAAGTCGGTAATTCTCAAACTCCTACTATTACTAATGTTTTGCTAATTAGTTTCTTTTCTTTCTTCTCCATTGTTGTTTGTGTTTCTTTATGTTCTCTAAACGCTCATGTAAACACAACTTTATACGTAATGTGTGTTCTTATATGTTTTAATTGTAAGTATTATCATGGATTTTAGTTAGAATAGTTAGCAGTAAGTTTTAGTTTTAGATCTAAGTGTTGATTACTTATGATAACACTATCATTATAACCACATATCATAGGGTATTAGATTTAGGGGGCGTTATATAGTTTGGAGTTATAAAGTTTAGAGTTTGTTTTTGTTGATGACAAAGGGGGAGAAGTATAAAATAGGTTAATTAGGGCATAAATTAAGGGGGAGTTATTAGGATAGAAGTAATATTTTATAAACAAAGGTTGTCATCATCAAAAAGGGGGAGATTGTTAGTCTGCGAGATGATGGTTTTGATGACAACAACCTTAGAATAGATTATAAAATATAAATACTAACAGTATAATTTAGATATATATGTATATGCAGGATTTAACCATGCAGGTACCAAGAATGAAGACTATACAGTATAGAGATTCAAGATATCAAGATTGAAGACTCAAGAGTATCAAGATTATCAAGAGTTCAAGACTTCAAGAATAAGTATTTTTATTAGGAATTTTGTTAAAACTCCTAGAAAAGCACTGGCATCTTAAAATCGAATTTATTCGTGGAATGGAATCCACTTCAAGCCCGTTAAAGGGATGGAACCCTAAGTAGGATGGAACCTACGAAAAATCTAGTGGAACATTGTTTTGTATCCGCTAATTTTTATTTAAATGATTTTACAAAAATTCTTGTTTTCAGAACGATTTCAAAACTTTCCTTTTAAAAGATTCAAAAACCTCTATCCTGATTTTAAATAATTTTAGCCTCAAAATCATCTTTAATTTCAAAGTCAAATTACTCCTGATTTTAAACTATCTTTTAATATAATATATTTAACTTTTAAATATTTATACTTAGATTTAAATATAAAATTATAGTTAAATTCTACATATATTATTCTCTATATTTACTTATAAATTTTAACTATAGTCAAGTATATTTATAAAGTTTAAAATAGTTTTAATATAAGATAAAGGTTATTTTCAAAGAAAAATCAAATCATCGAAAATTGCCTTGGGATGTCGACATACTCATGGTGACCATGTCGACATTGTGTCAGTTAAGTTCAAAATTTAAATTTCAAAAGAAGTGTCTATTCGCCATAACTCTTCACGAATGGATATGGCTGTTGTTCTTCTACAAATAGGGGTTAGTTTCAATGAATTTCACATCAAATTTTCTGGTTTTTCACTCCTCTTCTTCTTCCACATTTCTTAATACATATTCTTACCATTACTATGCCAAAATCAACATTGAATCAAATTCGATTACTTTTAGTTTGATTTTCTATCACTATCTCAACAAGGTTCTCAGTGCTATTCAGAGTTATAGACTTCTTTGTAATCTATTAAGCGAGAAAAGGTGTGATTATGGCCTTGAAAATCAATCAAGCGAGATAAGGTGTGATTGTAGCCTTGGGAAATCAATTGGGTGAACTTGTTGCCCGTAAAATCAAGTGGGTGAACTTGTTGCATGGAAAATCAAGTATCTCTACCCAAAGGATTATGATTCTGGAAGGTGAACCTCGTAGCCTTGAAATCGAGGGTGTAATTGTAAAGATTGCTTTTGAAAGGAAATCCGTACTTATGTTGCGGGACTGGATGTAGGGTAACTCCGAACCAGTATAAAATTCGGTGTGTTCTTTCCTTTACTGATTTTTATTTTATTTCTGCATCCGTGTTTGTTTCTGTGATCATATCTGTGTTTATATTGCACACATCTGTGTTTAAATTAACATAAACTCAAAAGATTTAGTAATTCTTTATAGACACTATTCACCCCCCTCTAGTGTTAATCCTAGCCTTCAGATCCGTAATCCGCATTTTTCACATACATAATTCAGCAACTATATTCAAGCCGAGTCAGCTAGAGGAGGTAGCGGTAGAAAGGAAGTCACTTGTTCATCATGCTTCTGCCTCTATTCTTAAGCATGTACAAATTGACTCCGAAATAAAGTTATTAAGCTTGTTAAGGTTTAGTAGGGAGATGACCCGGTGGAGAGCACATGAGACTCTAAAGAGAAGATCCAAGCTACCTATTTAGAACTCTTTTCTGGTATGTTTCCATTTTAGTCAACATGTGTACAACTGCTTGAGTACTTAGGCTTTAACTTAGGGTACCTCATAGATAGGGATGTTTGGTTATTTGGAATGGATGCGAACATGTCATTAGGATATGTTTCGGATGATGGTTGCTAATGGATGTACTTATTAATCTTTTCTCACATAGATAAATATATATTACTTTGGTTAATATGTACTCACACCATTACTTATTCTATTGCATCAAGTTATATGCATATGATTGTTGCATATGGATCGAATGTTTTCACATACATATAGAACTTCCAGTATATTTACATAGGATGTTGCGTACATTTTGGATACATGGCATAAGCATTTGCAAATCAGAAGGTCAACTAGATCAGGTGTAACGATCTACCCTTTGGGCCCCCTAACACCGACACTAATACATCCATGGTGTCCATGTGCTGAGCACTCAAGTGACAGGAATACAAATTGTTAGGGTAAAATAAAAGGAAAAGGAAACATAACAAGGAAGAAGAGAACACAACATTAGAATCTCACCAGTGGAATGATAACAAATAATTTTAACGAGCGGTATAAACTATCACCCTAAGATGCATAGCTTTCAGAGTTACAATCCTAAGTACTATCATCAGCTTGGACAGTTATAAAAAACTATCCTCACAAATGTTGATATACACAACATAGTAATGTAGCGGAAATAAGAATACTACGGTAGGTGAAAGCATCCAGCCAGTCTCCTCTAGCTCTAAAGAATATCAACAAAAATCTACATTTCCTAAACTACTTGAAGGAGCATCCATGGAAATAAGATAAAAATAAAATCATGAGTTAGACATAAGTCTGAGGTGAGAAACTCAAGAAATATATGCACAACATAAAACCGTACTTTTGAGACTATATAGATTAATGTAACGGTTATCCCCTCAAAATAACCACCCATATAATAAGTACATTAGGTGATATAATAGATAATGTCTAGGGGAAAGAATATAAATCAAAAAATAGCTTTGCTCCTTGCATCTCACAACACAACAATATTAGAAGCAAAACTAAAACCACTAAGGTATATATGCATATAGATTTTCCGTGGATATGCTCCCAGTAAAATGAGGTGGATCACTTGACAAGGCTCAAAAGCTACGTTTCTAAAACCAAGCATTTCTATAGACGGATACGCTCCTAGAAAAATGAGGTGGATCTCCTGACAAGGGTCAGAAGCTACCTTTCTAAAACCATGCATATCTCTAGATAAAATATGTCTCATAGGTAAACACATCTGGTCCACGCCTATCATGTGATTGTGAACATCATCAACTCCCTCGTGCAACTTCCGTAAGCATCTCTAGATATTTAGAGTTTAACTACCCTATTTAGGTTTTCTAAACCCTAAGCTATGCGTCCTACTCTGTTTTCTAACATTCCTGATGTCGAGGTCATGTTTGGTATCTCTAACACGAGTCTTATAACCCGAACAGAACACGAAACTCCTTTTGGATTCCAGTATCTCGAATAATCCACGAATCTCTATAAGAATCCATGCATAAGTCATTTGAAAAATGCTAATGCTGACCTATTCCTTGGACTTAACCTTAGGATAAATAGTTACACTCAATAGCATTAGTATGAAAAGTTAACATCGACCTCTCCAACCTTTCCTTTGGACTTAACCTTAGGATAGACAATTCAACTCAATAACATTCCACTTCACAGATGCTTCCAAAACAATGAACTCGTATATCGATTTGGAAGTGGTATTCGGCAAGTAAAACACTTGCCAATCTCGGCCTTTTCAAAACTAAACTAAAGAATTTCCGATTAACTCAATTTTGATTCTTTAAGAAGCAAACCAACGATATAAAGGATTCAAGCCTGTGGGATCTCGTATATATACATTCCTAAAGCAAGAGACATTCCATAGAAATGAGTCCTCCCTAGGGGATATTAAACTATATCAATAAATGATGCTTACATGTACTTTAGAAGTTAATTTGGTTGATCTCGATAGTCGACTAATCCACCATCAAAAACGAAATAAACGATCGTATATGAAAACCAATTTTTATATACTTGTCACATTTCCAACTCTCTCAGTTTATACCAAGCTGGTAGATTAGAGCATTATTGCTTATAAACCCTAATCGAATATCAGTCCTAAATCTCACAGATATGATAAATCTACTTTGGCCTAACCCTTTTAATACCTGTATATATATTTAAAATACCTTTACAATATATATATATATATATATATATATATATATATATGTGTGTATATATATGTATACTACTATTTCATTATTCATTTATACACTTTTTAAGACTTAGAAAGGTTATTTATACTCTTATTCCAAATGGCATAAATGTACTTACAAGTCTTAAACAAGATTTCAGACTACCAAAAGTATAATTAAATGGGTTCAAAACAAATTTTGCTCAAACATCATTTGCATAAACCCAAAACATTTACTTATAATTATCTTTAAAACATTCTTTTTAAAAATTTAATTATATTCATAAGTATAATAAAAAAGGTTTAAAACAAATATTTCTGAAATTTTGTTTAATATAAACCTAAAACCATTTTACATGTGATTACCTTTAAAACATTTTTTAAATACCTAATTATATTACTAAATACAGTCAGAAAGGGTTAAAAACAAATGTTGCTTGAACATTATTTACTATTGACCTGAAACTAATATACTTGTAAAAATATTCATTTAAAGATCCAATTATATCTAGTTTTATTAAATTAGGCAATATAATTTTAATTAACTTTACAAAACCATAAATAAGTTTTATAATCCACAACTACCTTTCATTCTATTGTAAAAGACTTAAATTACTTTTCCAAATTTATATATTTACCAAAAACCTTGAAAAATGATATATATATATACTAATTTATTTATAAAGCTAAAATTTTAATTACATTCTTAAAAAAATTAAAAGATATATATATATATTTATATATATTACTTTAGCTTTTTAATACTTAATAAAATAATTAATTAATATTCTAAAAACTATATATGCTTAAGATATACTTTAAAATACGTGTAATATTGTATAAAACATTTGTTTTAAATATATCTTAAAATATCTAATTTATGAATTATTTAAAAACTTGAAAAACCGTATTTTCTTATATTAAAATAACAACTATCTACTTTATTAATTCATAATTAGTGATTAAAAATTGAAGAAAATTTCTTAACCACTTTTAAAGTACTATAATACATGTTAGTAATCACTACAAAAAGATTGAAGTACATAATCAAGTTAGAATCATTTTAAAATAATTGAAAGCCTAAAAAAACAATCACATTTACCAAAAGTTGTAAGAAGTGGTTCAGAGCAAAGATGATGTTTAAAAGTGCTGCAGATGGGTGTTGTATAAATTGGGGAAGTTTTGTATACTTTAAAGTTTTGCCATTTTTCGAAATGCAAACAATCTTTTTAGCTCCCAATCTTTTTATAGTAACTAATAAGCACACAATACATCACACTCTTAGTGAGAAACTCCTAAGGATCTCTTTACAAATTTCTATAGAAAATACCAAACACAAGGCATTTTTAAAGTAGGTTTATAGCGACTATCGCTATAAAACTGCTATCAAATCAAGGCTTATTCAAATCAAAGTCCAACTAAACCCTATGTGCTTTGTTTCAAGGCTATGAAATAAGTGATAAAAAGTAAAACAAGTCCATATCTTTCAATTATATATGTCATTTTCTTTCCAAAGCATCAATCACATAAGAGGAAAGCAATTATATATTGTCGAAGAAATACTATAATATAAACAAGCATTATACGCTTCCTATAATTTTTAAATGGCAAGTTAACTTACCCATCAACAAGAAAACAACCGAAGACATGCTCCAACTTCCTACCACAACTTTGTAAGCACCAAAACACTTCCTACCATCACCCTTTACTTACTTTAGTACTCGACCTCCCTCCTAGGCCACCATATTGCTCATGGCCTTTGTATATTGAGGTTGTTTTTCTCCTTTTATTCCACCTTTTACTTGATAAAAGATGTTGCTATATTATTGTAAGGCTTCTTTAAGAGTTTGGAGGGATTTGAAATTGTTTTGAATTTATTTGTTTTTAGGAAATTATAAATAGAAGGGAGTGAAGAGAGACTTGATATAATCTATAAAAATATAAACATGTTTTCTAGGGGTGTGTGCACGCTTATTTGGCAACAAGTGGTTGCTTTAACCGTGCTCTCGGCCCCCCACTTCTGGCCAAGCAGGCTCACCCCTATCATGCCTCCATGTGATCACATTTCCACCTTACATGCCTTAAAAATATCCTCTTCAGATATCTCCTTCCACTCAAACTTTCTAGAAGCTTTCCTGAGTATTTAGTGCAAATTATTTTTATTAACTAATAATCTCCTAAGTTATTTAGTGTATGTAGAAAAAGTTTGCACGACTTATATTGAAAAAAAGCCATTAATCGATAAAACTATTTTCGACCACGTTAATGATATTTCTCCAGAATATTTATTTTTGTAAACGTTTTTAAGGAAAAAGTTTATCATTATTAGTTATTAATTAAAAGGAGGTTAACAAAGTTATTATTTCAGTTTAATCTCATTAAATCCAAGATTAAAAAATATTTTCGATATTAAAATATGAAGTGTTTGAAATTCCAGATCATTACATTCTCCCCTACTTAGAACATTTCGTCCTTGAAATTCCAACGCGACCGTCACAGAAGAATAAAAAAGCACACACCAATATTCAATAGTATTAAAATTACTAACAAATAAAGCTCGTGGTTCGCTCAGGATCAAAAACTCTCTCATCGCAGAAGGATGATAAATAATCTACTAAGCGTATCTTATGCTCAACAACATCAGGTTATTACTTAGATGATTATTCATGCTACCTTAGAACAAATCGATGAGTCATTACCTAAACTCTCCATAAGCTAACCAGACATAGTATGCATATGTCCTGAAGTCCATACAGTGTGCACGGATCATCCATATGCAATATCGGATCTGATCACTTACTCAATTATATAAATTTCACTTCCAAACTAGTGTAGATCACTTGGCCTCTCAAGATTGGACTTCGATCCGTTCCTTGATTAGAAACTTTTGTTTCCTTTACATAGCCATATAATACAATATAAAACTTCAGGATCATATCAAGAATCCATATCAAGTTTTTACCATCAAGAATCGAGTGGAAAATTCCAATTTAGACGATGTAAATCACCTAGAAATCATGTACCCAAATTCTGGATCAAGAACATTCATGCGAATAAATTGATCTACATATAATTTACGTACGTTATCTTATTGGTTTCTTAGCTACAATATCTTTTCAGTGCTAAAACTATTTTATGAAACATTCCATAGAACATAACCTCATTTTTTATAAACATTTTATAAAGACATGTCCTTACATGTAAAACATTTCACTTAAACTTATTTCACTTTATTACTTGTATAATACTCCACTACATCCTAAAAGTATATATAAATCATCAAATTTATTTTACTTATTAAGTTCCGATGAAGGCCCAATGTGAACATAGGTCTTATAATTGAGTCAATCTTTTGACTTCTTTAACCGTCTAGATAGGTAAGTAACTAGGAAGAGAAAGAGACTAATGTCCAACTTATGCCTATACCCTACATTCCTTAGACAACCCTAAGGTAAAGATATTTGTTAGTTGGCCGAGTAATATCAACTGGTTCACTTAATATGGATGTTCAACAAATTTAAAACTTGTTCTAACTTACTACATTCTCAACTTAAGATTTACAAAAATTCAACTTTATATTTTCAAAACCACTCAAATTAAATTCTATAGCAACTTGGAAGTTTCAGGCTATCCAAAATTGCTAAAAATCCATTTTGTTTTAATAAATGAAAATTATCGAACAATCATATCACACATTAGGGAACATATCACATTGTCCTAATGTATAGGATACATGCGTCAGTAAAACAACTTATCAATGTTTTACTTATTCAGTATACACACTTTACTATAAAGCGAAAACAAGGAAATGTTCCATAATTATTTGGGTTATTTCACTAGAACTTGGGATCCCTACATAGCATACATTCAAATCCGCTCTATAAGAAAGTTCCTATCAAAAGATCTATATTACCCAAAACTACTGTTTATTAAACTATTATATCTTTTATCAAAAATTTCTTTAAAGAAATATTTTAAAACTAAATATGGGGTTTTATTCCAAATCGTGTGGAATAATGTAACAACCCGCACCTTAATATGCTCGAATTATGGAAAAAACTTAAACCCAAACCATTAAGTACAAATCATTGGTTTTGGTAACTTGTAATAAAAACAAGAGTATCAGAGATCGGTCAAACTAAACTCACAGAAGAAAAGAAAATATAATAGGACATAAACACTGGATAAGGCCACTATTTCGGAATCAATGCTATTCCTTGGTCATCCAATTGCGTTGCCAATACCAAGCATGAATAAGTAGACTTCTTTATCAACCATTCATCTTACTCCTGTGATCTGATCCTCAAATCTATCTTGTGGGTTGTAATGAGTAGAGGGTCAGAACAAATTTTTGGTGATTGGAAAATTGCATACTTAATCCATAATACAAACTTATATTGGTAGATTTCCATTTAAATCCTATGTCTTATTACTTACGGTTAATCCATTTAATGCACATATGATATTTCTACCTAACCTTCTCCAAGGTATGTAATACTGACATATGCCTATTGTGCATACACTACTCAAAAACCTAGCCACTAAATACTTCTTAAATAGGGAGGAGGCGGATCTAATAATCATTTAATACATCAGTCCTCGAAGTAGGCCCTTTGCATCTTCAACGTTGGTCTATCAGTCCAAGATACAGAGACCAATGACTTCTATAAGGCTTCATAATACATAATTGTCGCATCTATCACTAATAAAATCTTAACCGCGTGAGAGATAGTACCCATGCACCAACCGTCCTATACCTATGGTGCAGAACTGCAGTCAAAGGAAAGAAAAAGAAAAATATGAAGAAATAAAAGAGAAAAGAATGGAAAAAGAAGAAAAAGGAAGCATCAACTAACCAAACTACCTATCACATATTTCACATCGCATCACAGTAATTATAATGATCAATACATGTATAAAACCATAGAGATAGTAATTACAATGTGAATTAATCATCTTAATAAAGATCCACAATGTTATACAACACCATAATAGATTGTATACAATGAGAAAATAAGCTCAACTAGAACACTGTCTCATAATAGCAAATCAACACGGTGCCTTACAATGGAAATATAATAAAAAATGCACATATAAGTATAGATAACCATCACCTCCCGTCGGTCCACCTGTAGAACTCTATAATCAGCCACCTGCTCTTACTCTACTCATTTAAGAGTACCCAAGATAATAAGAAGCAAAGCATAAAAGCTAGAGTCAGACAGCAGTCTGGTGTGAGCGATATCAAATCTCAAAATGTTATAAAACTTGATAATATACAAAACAGAGGGTATATAAACCATACTTGACCTCTAACGACCCGATTTTTCGTCATCCGAAAATTGACATCAATACGTCCACTGTATCAAATGCCGAACAATCAAATGCTGGAAAATCGAACCATTAGGGTTAAAGAAGAAGGAGGTAGAAGAAGAAATAGAAACAATATCATAATTTCACCATCGCAGCTGAACAATGTATAATAGATAAATGACTAATATTTAAACAAAGAACTGTATCAGTTAATACATTACAACATCAGAGTACAACAACATCTATAGCACACAACTAGATAGTTTTCACATCCCGTCCTCATAAATCTGACTATACAGTTAATCATACAAAGCAGAATATTTATCAAATACGTGTGATATGTCTCGCCATCTAACTCGTCTCCCGAGCTCCATAGCAGTCCATCCAGAATCTATATTCTATAATACTCGGTCTGACCCAAGCATTATAGTCAAATAAAACCAGAGTCAGCTTGGAAAATTACCGTGAGAAAATACACTCAATTGGATTATTAAAGTTCGAAAATCCTTTAAAAATCAAAGATATCTCGTAAGACCACGCCACAAATAAACATGCTGGGTTTTACCTTACGATAACCAAATTTTTTTTATCCAATACGTCTGATATTATAATAGTGTCTATAGAAAGTAAAATAGAATCTATCTGAAATGCTTGCATCTCATGTTTCAGCATAGTTAGACACAATCAAAACCATACAGGCGCTTATTGGAGATTGGTTACCATACAATGGCAGGGCTAATGGGGTATCGTCCGTCACAGTACGTGGTCTAGATCACCGTACCGAGGATCCACCCTGATCCCCTGCACCACAAGACAGGAGCTACCGATAGTTCGAATAAGTTCACCCAGCGGTTGGGATCAACAACCGCCTACACAGCTGAAATAAAGGGACATCTAGACAGGGGTGTCCTTACCCTAATTGGTTGCTAGCTACTTAGCCTTGTGTGCACATCCCCTGTTTTAGCCATTCCCGTTTGATGAGGCTCGAGGCTATTTGTTACCTTTTTAGCACACATACACTTTGAATGCTCACCATCCTCCTAACGATGTTCTGAAAGCATTCGTCCATACAAGCCCGATTCGGGTTCGAACGGAACCGAAGACACTATTCCTACTACATCCATTTTGAAATCACCCACAGAATTAGTAGCGATTAGCCCTTGCACTTCACTGCTCCATCTTCCACTCCAAGCTCTTGTCCTCTTCATGAAAACGTTCAAACTGGATTGAAGTGGTTTTCGGGAAATAAATCTCGATCCCAGTCTCTTCGAAACGATCAGCGCATTGGCCAATATTGATAGTTGGTTATTTGACTATCAAATAATATTCACAAACAATAATCAGATTTAAATAATTTTTCGAATTATTTATTTCAAAATATCCTCGCAAGATATATTTCCACTCTTCAACCATTTGAAAAATAGATTTCAAACCACATTTCTCTCATGGAATAAATTTCCCAAATGTTATTTATTTCCACTGAAAATCACCAAGTCCAAATACTTTAGATTTTAAAATAATTTAAATCACTTTATTCTAAAATATACTTTAAAACATTTAAATGAAAACTAATTAAAAACTTTATTCAAAAATATATACTTTAAAAGTATTTAAAATAATCTACTTTATAAAATATAAACTAATTTTTAAAAATAAAAGTTAAGCCAAACTAAATTTTAAAATAAGAGTTACAAAATTCTATACAAGTTTTCAAATAAAACTTTAACCAAAATATCTTTAAAATAAAACTATTTTATAAAATATACATATTAGTAATTATCTTTTTAAAACATAATACCATTTAACCTTTTAAAAGAATTACTACTATAACTAATTTAATAAATATTTACCTTTAAAATTTTATCAACTTAAATAATAATTTCTTAAAAACATTTCTTTAAACAACTTAAAACTTTTAACTTATACTTAAAAATCTGCTTTGAAAACGTACTTGGCTTTTCAGGGAAATACACTTTTCTTTCACACCTTTTTAAAAAATAGTGACAAATCACTATTTATTTTTAAAACAGATTAACCATTCCATTATAAATTAAATCGTGAATTCATACTTTCAAGTATCCACTGATATCTTATTTCACGTTATAAACCTCGTTTGTAAATTCCATAGTCTTATCCTTCTTTTGAAAACACAGTTTCAAACATGTAATAAATTTCCAAATTGATTTCCTAATTTACTCTATTTTTTAAAATATAAATTCCTTTACTTACTCAATTTATTTCGAACCCATTAATTTCAGATTTAACTTCTTTACTATGATTTAAAATCTTATTCAAAACTGAAATACACATTTTCATACTTTTCCAACTTTCTTCATTATCTTTTCGAAACAAATTCAAACCTTGAATTTGAAAATAAATTCTTTATTATTTTAAATAATATCTCTTAAGTTTAATAATTCATTTATTCCTGTTTATTCAAAAATCTCTTTTCCCATATTCGGAATTATATTTGGAATTTAATTATTAGAATTTTTAAAAATCAACTTTTGTTCTTTTCCAATTCATTCTTTAATTTATTTAAATTTTCAAATTATTTACTTAAAATCTTCTATTTTGTTTTCCCTTTAAAATTAAATCTTTATATAGATTTCATTTCTCCTCAAACACTAATATCTATTCAATTAAGCTATAGCATTAAATAATTTCAATTCCAATGTAATCAATATAATCCATCACAGATCTATCAGATAAAACATAGACTATAAAAATAAATTCCACTACTTTGAGGATTCCAGTCGGATCCCTCCAACGTATTTCCCTGTTTCCACAGATATTAGCACAATATTTAAATACTAATCCCACTTCAAGGTGGAATATCGTGGTATAAAGGGTCATCCGCTATTATGTGGGGCGCATAGGGTCTCATCCGCTATATAATGCAGGAAATCAATCACACTAATATATATATATATATATATATATATATATATATAATATCACATCCAGATAATTCAAACAATCAACCAAATTCGAACTGCTTAAATTAACAGTAATCCAAATGAGTGAGATTAACTAACCTTTGACTATCAATTTGCAATCCGATCCACACCGACTTGTTTCCTTGATTTTAAACCTTAAATATACATTATATAATTAATTAATATTTGAAACAATTGAACAAATCAAATCTCCATTTAATAATTTTATTCAACAATTTTATTTCAAACTAATTTTCTTTTAATAAAATATTTTTAGCGACTGAAATAATTAATTAAGTTTATCAAACAAATTTATCTTCATAATACATTATTTTAAAATAAACTAGTAAGTTTAAAATATGCTTGTGCATTTTTATTGATATTTTTTGAAAACACATATACTTGTAAAAATAGCTGCATAGATTTAAAAATCCAATCTTTATATCAATCTTATATTTTTCCAATATCATATGTATATATATTCTATTTTACCTACATATTAAAGCATGCATGAATATATATTATATTTTTTTAAAACTACATATATACATACTTATGGAATATATATATATATATATATATATATATATAAATCTGATTTTATATAAACCAAACATTTTAAAATTTTCCATTTTCAAAAGCTTATCTCCATATATATATATATACTGATTTAAAATTAAAAAATGTATATATTATCTGATTAAATTTAAACAAGACCGTCTTATACTTTGCTGCTAAATTCTGATAAATGAAATAATAGTAATATGTCAAGTTTAAATGTTACATAGATCAAATTAAGACGCTTGAAATTAAGTTACTTAAACGTGCTGGAACCAGAAAAAGAAGGTCGACGAGCTAAGCACTCAAACCATACGTGAGTTCCCTGACCCCTGAGCCCTAGATCCTGCTTCACCCTATAATCGTGGTGAACATCAGACATCACCCAGATTTGCCCACTACGGCCGCTTCATCACCCAAAATTGCCGACTCAACCCATCGTGACAGTCGCTATTCCCCGTTATCCTTTTTTATTTCGATCGAGCAAAAGTAGCTCGCCGTTCACCGAGCGTCGCGCTCGATTATCTAGGTTACTTGATTTCGCTGAACTTGTTTCTTTTTTATATTCATGGATTGGGTTTTCAATTTAACCCCCTTTTTTCGATTTGAAATTAAACTTCTCAAAATAAAGAAGGGAGATGCAGTTAAAACAAACCGGCCATTGATTTGAAATTAAAATTGGGATAGAAGCTGTTGCCATTATGATTTGAACGAGACTAAGCCTTTGTTTTTTCTCTGTTTGTTGTAAAGGAGATCGACCATTTAATTTTAAAAAAAATGCGTGTGAAATTACATGGAATAAAAGAAACATGTGTAATAAACTCCTCAACGTGTCAGCATAGATTTGCAACAGTTCAACTAAAATTATATATTTATTTAAATTTAAATTTAAATCGTCTTGAAAACGAAGCCTAAAATATCTCCTCTAGGGGCGTGCTGCTAGGTATTTATAACGTTATATCCCTATTCTGAATGCAATGGAAAAGATTTCGAGTCCTAACTCGATCGTATGGAGAAGATAGCTTTTTGGACCCAGTTATTATACTGAATTTTTGATATAGTTTTCAACGCGTTCATCTACCGTACGATCACGCGACAACTCCAAACACTGCGAAATTTGAAATCCGATAATAATACAATATCATGGATCCAAAGGAACTAGTTTCATCGAATTCCGAGACTGTGCCTTCGAAGGCTATTTTTAATTATCGATTTAAACGATATATTTCAAAACTGAACAAACCACTGTTAAATTAAATTTTAATTCATTTATTATCTTCAGTATCATCAATATAAATTTCATAAGCCTTTGAAATATTTTTAACAAGCACAAAACTGAAGATTCAATATTTAACCCAATTTTCAGTAAATCAATTCAAAAATTTAATTGCCAATTAAATAGTGATATTTGAAATTCAAATTAAACTAGCTTTCAAATATTTAAAATAATTTAAATATTTCAATTTCAAATATCCAGAAATTCCGGGTCGTCACATTCCTCCTCCCTAAAAGAATTTCATCCCCGAAATTAATGGTAAGGAAGAATGATCCATAACCCGTTACTGTTTTCCAATCCAAATAGTTCCAAATAACTTTCCCAAGACAATCTTTTTATTAAAGACACACTATTATTCTTACTAGCTTCCCATATTTAACCTTATGTTCCAAGCAATATTATTTCCTCAACAATTCGAATCTAAATTTATTCCAAATTTTAAATTATCAAATTTTATCAAAATTTTTCCAACTCCTTAAATTTTCGAAAAATTTCAACAGGGTCTCCTTTGCGCGGCTAACTCAATACAACTACAAAATGCCTCTACGGGCCCGTAGATTTCAAAAGAAAACAAAAAGCCAAGTGGCTAGACCAGAAAATCATCAAATTTCATATAGAAATTAAATACGTACCTTTGTCGGGCAATTTAAATTTATCTTTTGAAATCGAAAATCCCAATTTATCCGCTGCCTTTAAAACACCTGTATATCCTACTTAGCAATGTTATCCGATCACAGAATTCAAAATCATTTTATTCATCACTTAACAAATTTTCAATATTTGCTATACTTGAGCCCGTACGATGTCCGTATATCATCCGTATGCAATACCAAATCCGATCGCTCACTCGACCACACAATTTCACTTCCGAACTAGTATCGTCTACCCGACTTTCTAGTGCGGACTCAGATCTGGTTTCTTGATCAAAAATCGTCATTCTCCTTGCATAGCCACATACTATGATAGAGAATATCCAGAATCAATCAATAGACCATATAAAGGGTTCGCCATTGAAAATCAAGTGAAAAACCCAAACTCGGATCGATATGACTATCTCGATATTATGTGCTCGAATCTGGATTAAATCGTTATGCGAATATAGTAATATACGTACATCCTTTGTATTTATCTCCATTGATTATTATCTAAATCAATTTTCATTTTATTCATATTCATTTTGATTTCTATTCCCTTATTCACAATTATCCTTTTACACACCCTTATTAAACCTTCTTTTACAAATTTACTTAGCATATTCCTCAATTCCAACTTTACTTAAGAATCACCATTCATTCTTTTGAGTTCAATATAAGTATTTTATACACTTTTTATATTCACTTTCACTTTACCACTTTGGTTCATATATCTATTTCCATTTGATTTCTGAATCCAATTTATTCTTAATTTATTTCCAATTCAAACTTAATATTGAATTCTATTCATCTTATCACTTTAGTTTATATCTACTTTATTCAAAATAGATCTCCAATTTCCATATGAATTCAATTTACCTTCATCATTAAATATTGAATTTTATTCATCTTATCTCAAACCATATTTAATTAATCATTCCAAACTTTTATTATTTTAGTTCACTTCGAACAAATTCTACAACTTTACTTTACAAATTTTTTTAAATTAATTTTTTTTCTCAATAATCAATTTCAATTCATTTGCTTACCTATTTGAATTAATTAGTTTACTTTCAAATTTTATTTTCAATCCTTTGTTTTGCTTAGTCCACTTGACTAATTTCCATTTACTTACAAATTCAAAATGAATTTCAACATTCAGTTTCAATTTCATTACATGCAATTGTAAGTTCATTTATTCATTCAAAAATTTATTTCCACCTTAATAAATTTTATTCCAATCCATTTAATCTACTAGACTTACTTCTCAAATTCACTTTTATTCAAATTAATCCAAGATAAACTCAGTTTCAAACCTATTTACTTACAAATGCAATTCATTTTTCTATCCAAACTTTTATTTCCAACAAATTTCAAATTTTATGAACTTTCAAACTTATTTATATTCTGTTAATATTTCAAATAAGATTCCAGAGTCTTTTAAACAATTACTCAATATTTCAAAATCATTTTTAAAATCAATTATATCCAAAATCCTTTGCATTTCCAAATCAAATCCAACTTTTATAAACACTTCAATCTAAAACATTTTGGTAGAAAATTCCTCTCTTGCAAACTCGAAAATGAACATTAATGATGCTGCAATGATCATCGAAATTTTTTCCCACGACTAAAAAGAGTTTAATGCTTTTATCTCTTCAAAACCCTTCAAATATTTTTATATTCCAAATCTCACCAGATTTCAAATCCAATTCAAAAATATTTCTCAAATAATATCACCATTACTCCTCCAAAACCTTTTGAAAATCATTCTCAAACTCAAAGGAATTTAAACTACCAAAATTCCAAATTCTAAATTCTTTCAATCCATATTCAAATATTCTCTAGAATTTTATATTAAATTATAAATCACATTTATAATTCACATTTACAACTCCATTTTGTTATACAAATTTATTTCTCATCCTCTGGTTATTATTTCTTTATTCAACTTCCACTTAACAATGATAATAATTTAATATTATCATCTTCTAACAACTAAGCAACCATATATATATATAGCTATAATAATTTACGGAAAATTATTATTTTTATATACAAGAATAATTTGGGTAAAATTATTCCATTTACCCTGTTTTAAAACAATACTGTGTCAGTTTATCTTGTTTAAGAGTTTAGAAATCTCTATCGATACAGTTGGCCAGACTGCACCGACTCCACCGATAAGTCAACACAATGTAAAAATAGTTTTTTACATTTACTAACAAATACACGCTCATACCTAGTATTACATTCAAACTCATCTAGACTACTACGGACTATATTCTAATGAGTAATCCCCACCAGAGCCAAGGTTCTCGCTTAACCTTCAACTCTGATACCAACTGTAACGACCTAATTTTTCGACACCCGAAAATTGACATTAATATGTCCACTGTATCAAATGCCGAACAAATCGAATGACGAAAAACTGAACCATTAGGGTTAAAGAAGAAGGAGGTAGAAGAAGAAATAGAAACAATATCAGAATCTCTCTATCGCAGCGGAGTAATACATAATAGATAAATGACTAAATCTTTAAACAAAGAACTATATCAGTTTATACATTACAACATTAGAGTACAACAACATCTATAGCACACAACTGGACAGTTATCACATCCCGTCCTCACAAATCTGACTATACAGTTAATCATACACAGCAAAATATTTATCAAATACGTGTGATACGTCTCGCCATCCAGCTCGTCTCCTGAGCTCCATAGTAGTCCATCCAGAATCTGTATTCTATAATACTCGGTCTGACCCGATCATTATAGTTAAATAACACAGGAGTCGGTCTGGAAAACCAGCGCGAGAAAATACACTCAATTGGATTATTAGAGTTCGAAAATCCTTAAAAATCAAAGGTATCTCGTAAGACCACGCCACAAATAAACTTGCTGGGTTTTTACCTTAAGATAACGAAAACATTTTTATCAAATCCGTCTGATATTATAATAATGTCTATAGAAAGTAAAATAGAATCTAGCTAAAATACTTGCATATCACGTTTCAGCATAGTTGGGCACAATCAAAACCGTATAGGCGCTTATTGGAGATTGGTTCATACAATGGCAGGGCTACTAGGGTATCGCTCGTCACAGTACGTGGTCTAAATCACCGTACCAAGGATCCACACTGATCCCTTGTATCACAAGATAGAAGCTACCCCTTACTGGATAGTTCGAATAAGTTCACCCCACGGTTGGGATCAACAACCGTCCACACAGTCGAAATAAAGGGACATCTATACAGGAGCGACCTTACCCTGATTGGTTGCTGGCCACTTAGCCTTGTGTGCACCTCCCCTATTTTAGCCATTCCGGATTGATGAGGCTCGAGGTTATGCGTTATCTTTTAGCACACATACACTTTGAATGCTCACCGTCCTCCTGATGATGTTCTGAAAGCATTCATCCATACAAGTCTGTTTCGGGTTCGAACGGAACCGAAGGCACTATTCCTACTATATCCAATTTGGAATCACCCACATGATTGGTAGCGATTAGCCCTTGTACTTCATGCTCCATCTTCGACTCCAAGCTCTTATCTTCTTCAAGGAAAAGTTCAAACCAGATTGAAGTAGTTTTTGGGAAGTAAATCCCGATCCCGGTCTTTTGGAAACGATCAACGCATTGGGCAATATTGATAGTTTGTTATTTAACTATTAAATAACATTCACGAAAATCATCAGATTAAATAATTTTCCCAATTATTTATTTCAAAATATCATCGCAAGATATATTTTCACTCTTCAACCCTTTGAAAAATAGATTTCAAACCACATTTCACCCATGGAATAAATTTCTCAAATATTGTTTATTTCCACTGAAAATCACCAAGTGCAAATACTTTAGATTTTAAAATAATTTAAATCACTTTATTCTATAATATACTTTAAAACATTTAAATTAAAACTAATTAAACACTTTATTCAAAAACATATACTTTAAAAGTATTTAAAATAATCTACTTTATACAATATAGAACTAATTTTTAAAAATAAAAGTTGAGCCAAACTAAATTTTAAATTAAGAGTGACGAAATTCTATACAACTTTTCAAATAAAACTTTAACCAAAATATATTTAAAATAAAATTATTTTATAAAGTATACATATTAGTAATTATCTTTTTAAAACATAATACCAATTAACCTTTTAAAATAATTACTACTATAACAAATTTATTAAATATTTACCTTTAAAATTTTAACAGCTTAAATAATAATTGCTTAAAAACATTTTAAACAACGTAAAACTTTTAACTTATACTTCAAAATTTGCTTTGAGAAAGTACACGGCTTTTCAGAGAAATACACTTTTCTTTCACACCTTTTTTTATAAGAATAAACCATTATTTATTTTTAAAACAAATTGCCAATTCCTTTATAAATTCTCGTTGTGAATTTATACTTCTAATAACCATTGATATCTTATTTCACTTTATAAACCTTGTTTATAAATTCCATAGTCTCAGCCTTCTTTCGAAAACACAGTTTCAAACATGTAATAAATTTCCAAATCGATTTGTGAATTTACTCTATTTTTTAAAATATAAATTCCTTTACTTACACAATTTATTTCAAACCGATTAATTTCAGATTTAACTTCTTTATTATGATTTAAAATCTTATTTAAACTGGAATACAAATTTTCATAGTTTTCCAACTTTCTTCTTTGTCTTTTCCAAACAAATTTAAACCTTGAATTTGAAAATAAATTCTTTATTCCTTTAAATAATATCGCTTAAGTTTAATAATTCATTTATTCCTGTTTATTAAAAAAAATCTCTTTTCCCATATTCGGAATTTATTTATTACAGTCTTTAAAAATCAACGTTATTCTTTTCCAATTCAGTCTTTAATTTATTCAAATTTTCTATAATTGTTTACTTAAAATCTTCTATTTTGTTTTCCCTTAAACTAGCTTTCAAATATTTAAAATAAATTAAATATTTCAATTTCAAATATCCAGAAATTTCGGGTCGTCACATGACTTGTCCCTGCAACTATAGAGTCAAATATATAAACATAAGTAATATGCTACTCTATAGCATCTTAAAAAGGGTATACCATACTAAGTATCTACCAGGGTCCCTAGGTTTCTCCACCTATAATCCCTACTCCATACTAAGTAAACTTCAAGTATCTAGGTATCTCCATCCATACCTTCCCCATACTAAGTCTAGTTAGGGTATCTAAATATCCCCATCATAATACCTACCTAGTGTGCATCCCTAGGGTGAGAGGTGACTTGTGAGCAGCCATAACAAACATAGCATCCACAAAACAATACTAACTATCACCTAATGTGCAAGATATATAATGACTCATATGACCCTCTGCAACTGTCAGGGACTAGTGAAAATCCCGGGTCTATATCATACTCACGTACAGAATGGTCTTTTTCAACCCCATTATGCTACCATAGCCTGGTACTCTCCCATACCAGCTTGACACTAGACCCCCTTGGGGCAGTCCATGGTATATAACTATCGCTACTAGCCCACGGATATCACCCGCATAAATTACCCCAGCTCCGAGCATGATAGTAAATACTTCGTGCCATCAACGATCCTAAGGCTCAAATACATCCACCGAGCCCTACTCACTCGATACGTCGACTGGCTCCTTATAATTTCTAGGCATGAGCCCTAACAATCAATTTAGTCCACTATCCCAGCCTTACTCCAATACGAGTTGTCATCCTCGATCTTCCTCTCGGCCTGAGCTCTCGATCGAGAAACCTTACTATCATGCCATCTGAAGCTCGAGTTCTAGCATGATCCATACAGTCATAATACTATCATCCCAGAGCCTACTCCATACATCATCGAGTAACTATCCGTAGTATTAGACTACCAAGCTGAAGCACCACATCCCTACCTCACCATCAAAATCACCAAGTCGAAGCACCACATCACTAGCTCACCATCAATATCACTCATCATAAGTTAATAACATCTAATCTCTAAACTGGTCGCATGAGCAAACCGTCACGTCACACACCATGACCACTCTACTATGATCAATACCAAATGGAAACGTCCAACATCCGCTTTGAAACCTAGATCCATTAAAACGTATCCCAAACCCTCCTCTACAACTCATCTCGTTCATTAGATTTCTATGTGTGTGGAATTCTAACATACAAGATGCTACCTAAAATCTAATCACCGCTAGTCGACGTTTTTAACCAAAAAAACCAAATTAAAAACAAGCCAAATAGTCAAACATACATCCAAACATCCATCCAAAACAACATACATACAACATAATCAATCCATCCATATCAATTAATGTGGAAAATAACATCATTAACGTATCTAATCTAATAATTCACTAACTATGGCAGGATGATGAAAATTTTGCGATATTCTTTATAAATCATTTCAAAATAATTATATATTCTTTTATAAAAATATAGCTGCTGTAAAATAATAATAATGTCACGTTTAAAAAACCTAAAATCATTCTCGAACATCAATATAGCACTAAATAATCAACCATAGTAAAGTGATAGACAACATCATTCATCAAAACAAAATCTATCAGAACCAGTGCCAAAACATAGATCTCACTAATATGATCCCAACACAAGATATTGCATCCAAAATGGACTTTATATGCAAAAGATATGGATATAATAAGATTCTACGTTACTTAAATCATTAATTACCTAATTTCCAAGTTAATTACTAGCCCCGCTTCTTTCTCTTTTGCCTACACATGCATAATGAATTGTCGTGCATATTTGATTCTCCTCTCCCTTGATTTCTCACTCGATAGTAGATGAAATTTGATCTGTATTCGTCGATGAATCCCACTGCACGATCTCTACGCATCCAACTCAAATACGTGAAGCTCAATCCATTCTTATATGTCGCGACCTGACAACCTCAAGCCGGCCATGGCAATGGACACATCTTGCTATGGGTGATGAACTTGCCTATAAATATCTGCAAAGGTGGATATTAGCAAGAGAAAAACAATGGAGATCTCGGTTTCACCTACCGTCGCTCCAATCTCCATCAGACTCAAACCCTAGATCCACAGTTACTATTCACGACTGTTTCCATGAAAATCGCATGCCACATCGAAGCTATTAACACGTACTCTTTACGCCATGATCTCAACGAATCAAATCTCATGGTTTTTAGTGGAGTATTTTAGCCAATTTAGATTTTTGAAATAAGAAAATGGATCAACCATAGAAAATACAAAAATGGATTGAACAGTAAATGATGATTCGAGGGGAAAGAGGTTTTGGAGTTTTATAATATTATTTTGTTCCATTTATTTAATCTCTCAAATAAATGGCTGTACGTTTCGAGTCCCTACGGTCACACAACATGTCTGATCGTTATGAAAATCGTCTACATACATCGTCTTATTTTTTCGAATTCAATGGTACTAAACTTTTCGCATCTAAAACTATGCCCCAAAATGCTAATTTCGCATATTTCGAGATCATTTCATCCATCGGATCGTTCAAACTCTAAATACAGCGATCGTTATACTCATTTTAATTCGCAACATCAATCCAAACTCAATAAAAGTGGTATCGAGTCCTGATTTGGCCATATGCAAAAAACACATTTTTGGGCCTTCATTTAGTTAGAGATTAAATTTAAAATGAACTATTCAAATATACAATCATTAAAAATACGGTTCGTTGCATTCTCCCCTCCTTAAAGAATTTCATCCCCACAATCACAAAACATAGGGAACGTCTCTTAGCCCATCGACCCATAGAAATTTGTCAGATTATGGTATAATTCGACAGAACCTCCTTTGGACAACTAATTACAAAAAACTCTACTACAACAAAGAGATTTATACAACTCACATCTTAACTATACTAGATCCTCTTCATCAATCACCAAACAAAATTTATACCAAATAATAACTGCCCCGCATGCCTAACAACCATACAACATAAACTATCATCTCAAATGCGAACAGTCAAATCAAACATGCATATATAAGATCTAACATCCAAAAATAACATTCATGCCTATCCTAGTATGCGGAATACAAAACCATCTAGTACAAACATCCAATATGATACCTATAATGAACACTAAAGATAAAAACAAAATCCCACCGTCTAAAAGCTCTGGACTAACAGTGTTCATGCTCCCCATAGTCCACCTTACCCTACTGCCTTTGCCTGTATTCCACTAAACCCTACTACTTCTTCAACCTCCTCCTAACCTGATTCGTATCACATCTATCGGCATGAATAGGCTAATGGGGTCTCCAAGGTTGTGGTTCAGTCTTGATATTATCTAATCCATTTAATGCCAAATACCCAAATGCCTCTTGTAAGTTCTTCCAAAACTCATTATCGAACAACATGTCTTGGCCACTTATAATGCTCTTGGCACATAATAAAATCATACCAACCACCCTTCAAAAATACAACAAAAGAGATGCCGTACGACTGGACATAAGGAACACAAATCTAGCATCATTTCTCAATCAATCGACTGGGACTCAAATGCTATCACTCTATCCTTAGTAATCGGCAATACTTTGATGTAGTCCCAAAACATTTGAAAAAAAAATCTCTATGAAACGGACAACCTCGATTGGGTCCACACTACATCGTCTCCCCAAACACTACTCACTCCTTTAATTTAGCCATGATCTCCACTAGTCTAGTTTAATGCCTCAAACTAGTTCAATCGGCTTAATCAAAGTAGGTCTAATGGTCAAACTAGCTACCACACTCGGCCATGACTCATCATTCCTTGGAGTCACAATCGATGATAAGCTTGGGCAATACCCACTCTAGGAATATCACTTCTAAACTAGTACATCTCTTTCTCGACGCACAAACTACCCTTTCAACCGGCTAGGAAATGTCAAATCCATAAGTGGCTAAGAACTCCAACCATCACTGTTGGCAAAGGTTAAGATCCTTCTCGGAGAAGAGATACTCAAATAACGTGGAATAACTGAACAGCTGACCCTTTCTCCTATAGACACTGCTTCCATATCATCAAAGTGAACTCTATCCCCTCCAACTCTAAACAAAGAGTTGGATATTACCTCTTGACATCGCTACCATAACAAGTTAAATACCACAAGCAAGTGCGTACCATCGTCTCTTCACTCCCGCTCAGAATGAGTATCATTAATGCCCTCGTCAACCCCTCAGTCAGACTCACTAACGCGTGTCTACACCTAACATCTAAAAAAAACTCCAATCCTTTTCTATACAATAGATCAATGATACTGCTATTTTAGGTCTATCTAGATTCCAGACTATCATAATCAAAAGATCTGCAACAATGTCCTACTTTGAAACAACACGACCTAAGCATCTCACTTCCCTCCTTTAGGAGTGATACCATCAAAATCTCATCACTAATCATGTCATTTTCTCCTCTTCCATCCATGGGTAGATGAAAGTATCATCAACGATCACAAGCATAACCAACTTAAGTGGCCACTCCAATCATAGTCCATGAGATCAACAATATATGAGGACACATTGGTTAACCCAAACGGTATAACTAACCTAAAATCAAGGTAGTGTGTGAAACACTATAATCAGCACACTCACCCAAATTACTCTCAGTTGGTGCAACCTCACTACAGGGTCCAACTAAGAGAACATCATCATGCTATAGAGCTGATCGAGCAAGTCATCAACAAATGAGAGTATGAACATGTTCGTTATCTCATCCAGCTTACAACAACCAATAAAAAACTCCAAAGAGCCATCAGTCTAACTAACAAACATAATAGGTTCATCTTACCCAAAATATACACCTATGGATGAGCCATCGGCTAAGTAGGTCATCTGCTCGCATCTCTAATATCTTAAGCTCTTTGGATACCCTATGCCTTAAAGGCATATCTACTGGTCCAACTCCTCTTATCAGATCGATAAAAAACTCTATCTCCATATGGTGGTAATCCGATCACCACTTCGAGTACGTCTGGACAATCTCCAGCTCCAAGCATAGATGACATCCTATTATGTGGAATGTTGAGTGAATACGTAAGGCTCATCTATTGGAAGCCAATCGCTACATTCACTCCTCTACAACCCTAACCATCATCACCAGCCTCTCTCGTCCACCACTATTCTATATCGCCTTCAGCTAGTCCATTCTTAACAATATACCAATCCAAATAAACCCATATAATCAATGTCTAAAAAACAAAAAAGCATGACTCGATAGGGCAAGGTCTCGGCAAACCACGATAGGCTGGCTAAGCCCCTAACTATTTCTACAATGATCAAAGATCGGTAATTATCTTGAGTCTCTATCCCAATATCTAGCAATCGAATCTAGATATAAAGGAATACGAAACCTCGATGTCAAATAAAACACGTATGGAACGACCATATGCGAAAAGCATATCTTAAACAATGACACCATTTCCCTTCTCTTTCGTCAATGGAGCAATCGACAAAAGTAGAACGACGGTCAATACATATGCTTCCCGATCTATCCCTACACAACTGTACAAGAAAACTCTTCAATACTGGGTACTTCTTGATAATCCTCTCGAAGCGCTCGTCAATATAACAAATTGATCAACCCAGTGATAAACTTCAATCCTTTCTATGTGGAGTATCAATGAGAACAGACGGCACTTCGATATCATATCTACTCCGACCATATACTCTAACACAGAAATATCGCCGTACTTCAAGTCGATGAACTCTTTAACCATCCTCGACTTTAGAAAAGTCGATACAAATCTTCTTTGAAGCGAACTATGAACTATTATTAAGGAAATCAGTCCTTGGGAATCAAAGCTATAAAAACACTCGACTAGTTCACCATCCGTCGTTTGAGTCATCTAGAGGCGAACTTCTACCTCATGCATCATCTAATTGCAAGTCATCGAACATCCTTCTACAAGAAACCAAACAAACTTGCCTCCCAAGAGCCGACTTCATTCCATGGAGTTGCCTGCCTCCTAGATTGTCTCGTGGTCTATGTACAGCTTGGCAAAGTCGACTCTATCTAATTGCACTTGAGCACTATAACCATCTAGAACAAACTTGGAATCTAGGAAATGATCCGCATTAAATCTACGAACATATTTTATCAATCAGGAATAGCGGCTTGTATCCTTCCAATACTCAATTCTAAAGATAGAGTCAATAGTAGTGATTCTTCCATGGTAGATCAGTCTTATTGTATAATAAGGATGATTCGTCTCCCACAAAGAAAATTACATCAATAGTGCTCTTGTGTGCACCCAACCCATATACTATATATAATACTATATAGTTTTGGAAACTAAAATATATAACAAATATGAACTCTCTCGTGTATATACACTCTCTAGATCTAGTCTAAGGCGATAACTCCTACCCATTCTCTATTAGGCCGCGGTATAAATTAAGGTGTAACGACCCATAAATTTTGATAATTAAATTTTTTGAATTATAATAATCTTGTAATTAAATGTTAGAAAGGAATAAAATTTTTATGATGTATATCGAAGTAAATGTTAAAAATGCAATGCGACCATGGAAATTAAAGCTAAGCATTAAGAATTGTAATGAAATTACGATTAATTGAAGTAATGGGAATTGTTGTACTAGGCTAAGAATGTAATATAAGAGAACAAATGTGAATAGTGTATTAACTAATGAAATAAATTTAATTAGGGGTGATTGAATAAATTCAAAGTTATATTAACCAATGCAATAATATATTGAAAAATAGTAACTGTATGTAAATTAAGGAAGTAATGTTAATGGCAGTGATGAATAACCAAATTTATGAAATTCCAATTGATTGGAACAATTGCAGGGTTAAAATTTATTGTAAATAGAAATATTTGGTAATAAATTAATGTAAGGAAAACAAATGAATTTTTTTAATTAATCAATGCATTAATAATGAATAAATAGTGATTGAATAAAATTAATGTTCTGTATGTAATTATTTGGAAATAATAACTAGAATGAATTGGAACCGTGTAAATGTTAAATGTTAATAACTTGGATGCAATTCTAATAAGTAAAACAATGTAAATGTTATAGCTTGGTTACAAAAATTAATATACGAAGTGGATGTGAATATTGAATTAACTAATGAAATAAATCTGAATGTTATGTTTGGATAGAACATAGGTGAATGAAATTAGTAGTATGGAAATAAATGCCAACATTGATTTGTAAGTAATAAAGGCTTATTTATGTGACTAAAGAGTAACGGTAATGTTTATTTTAGGTTACCTATTTATTTAGATTGTTAATAGGAATTTGAGATAAATTGTAATAAATGGAAATAAATGTTATATTTATGTGAAATGTAATACAATGGTTAGGAGTTGTTAAATTGGGTATATTAAAGTAATGAATGGGAAAAAAAGGTAACTAAGTTTATAGAGTAGTATTGAACTTAATAAAAAGATTTGAATTAAATCAAATCAATCCATTGAAATCCAATTTATAAAAAGTGTAAATTTTGTAGCAATTGAAATTAAATGTTATGCAATTTGAAATAAAGATAAATTGGGAAAATGTTAATTTATCAGGATATATACCAATGTAAATGGTACCTAAGCTGAAAATATGATAATTAATTGAATTAAAAGAATGGGAGTCAGGATTTATGTATTTGAATTTACAGTTAAATAATTGGATTTATTGCAAATAAGTAGAATTAAATATTTAATTTTACGTTAACTGAAATGAAGATGGTATATGAGAAAATTTAGATTATAGTTTTGAATCCAATGTTTAATCCACCTATTTGGCAATAATGAATGGAATAATAATTTATTTATTTAATTAAATGGAATTTTGGATATAATGAAATTAAGGTTAACATTGCAATTGTGGAATTTATCAACTCTAAATTGGCATCAAATTTGGGTAAATGATTTCAAAATTTAAAAATGGTGAAATTTGTTAATTATAGAGTTGAAATTGGAGACTTGAATTTATTTGTTAATTAATTTATTTATTTAATTAATGTAAAAATAACCATTTTGGCCACTGACTCGGATTTCGATGAAACCAGTTTCATCGGAACAGTAACGGTGAATTATTGTAGGATTTTAAGTTTCGTATCGATCGGACTTGTCGTTTGATCGTACGGACCCGAAACGCCTTGAAATTAATGAAATTGAAATCAATTTGAAAAATATTGATTTTAGCATAACTTCTTCATACGATGGAATTTGGACTTGAAACATTTTCCATCGCGTTTAAATTATTTTAAAACATGTATTTTGATATATGGGTTGACCCAATTTTGTTCCAGAGTCAGAACGGGCTTTTTGGGCCACATTGTCGTTAGCGCGTATATTCAACCCGATCCATCCATTGAAATGTCAACCCTGCCTATACATATCCTGCTATAAACCCTAGCAGTCTTTGTTCCTCATTTCTATATGTTCTATTCACATCCACACTTCAATGTCAGACAAACTGTAACAACCCGCATATTTATCGATCGTATATTTAAATATTTTATTTAAATATTTTGTCGATACTCGGAATTTAGTCCGAAAAGCTACGTTTTGCATACGGTCTAATTAGGACTCGGGACCACTTCTATTGAGTTCAAAAAGCCATTTGCGATCTTTTTAAGTGTGAACTTTGATATGTTTGGAGTTAGCGGAATTTTGCTACTTTTTACTTAGGGCTTTGGTTTGGGCTGAGCCCAATAACCCCACTTATGTATTCAGTCCCAACTCCACTCCAACTCTTCATTACTTTATTTCTAATTCCTAGTACTCAAGCTTTAGCAACAATGGTGAGTGGAATGAGAAATTAAAACTCCAAACCCTAGTTTTCTTTTGCAAATCAAACTCTAGCTCCAAACTAATAGAAGAACCCATTGGTAAGCTTTCTTTTCTTCTTCTCCAACTCATTCTCTTTTCAATTTCAGAAATTCCTAAACCTAACTTTGGGAATGTTCTTCTTTTAAAGCTTAGAATCAAGCTTCTTGAGTTGGATTTGAAGAGTGGTTGATTCTCCTTTGCTTTCAAGCTTCTTCTTCATTTGTTTGGGTTCAAAGGTGAGATTTTTATCTCACATCTTCGTCTATAATTATCTTCGATTGTTAGGTATGAATTCCTAACACTTATTCTTGTGCAATTGATTTTGGCTTGGATTGATTTGGTGTATATTTCAATTTTTGGTGTTTTGAAATCAAAATCTATGAAAATCCTTTTATGGATATTTGGACATTGATATTTGAGGCGTATCGAAGAGTCGTTAAGGCTGAGTTGTCGCTTGGCGTAAATCCTTAGTCATTGTCGCTCGATCGATCGCTTCCGGTATTCGTTTGGCCATTTTTGGCCTAGTTTCAGGGAATGACCTGAACCCTTGAATCAGACGTCTGAAACTTAGTATTCAGACTTTTGAATATTATACTGGGAATTTTTACTCCCCAGCATTCAGACGTCTGAATCTATATTTCAGACGTCTAAATTGGTTCATTTGGAACCAGAGAGGAAATAGGCTAAAAGTGCCTATTTCAGACGTCTGAATTCAAGGATTCAGACGTCTGAATTCTGTTTTTGGAAAATATTTATTTTCCAGATTCAGACGTCTGAATCCTTGATTTCAGACGTCTGAATCTGCACTCTTTTTGCCTATTTGCTTGAGAATTCCAACTTTAATCGATTCGTGTTGATTCCCTTTTGTTATTATCACTTATTATCGACTTTGATGACATTTTCTTCTTGATTTTTGGGAATATCCACTTTGATGGATTCGGTATCGATTTCTTTGGATTTTATTCACGTCTTCGAATGTGAATTTTGATGATTGATTGTTTCTACAATCCTTTCCATGATTTGTCACTTTAAAAATATAAAGTTTTTCAATACTAGTGGTAAATATCAAAACTCTTTCTTCAAATGATTTCAACACTATTTTATTACAAAGCTCGTTTTCTCAAACCGTTTTCCAATCTACTAGTACGTACAAACCTTTACCTCACTCGTATGAGAAATCTAATTAAACGGCTTAGTAAAACAAGTGGTATGAAACGGTTGCGTTTACTTCGTCGGTTAATTCTTGGACTTGTTCGATTGAAACTCTTGTGACAATTATCTAGTGGAGATCTACAATTTGTTCGTAAATATTTAAGTTAAGCTAGTGGTTATGGGACATGAAGCTAAGCTCATATATTTACTAGCTTACTGTAATTGACACTTCTCTTTGATCATGACGATCATTTTATGATTTAGACTAGCAATTGTGCGATGTCTCTATGACTGCAAGGTTATACTAGGCCTCATCTGTGTGATTTCGACTCACACCTATTTATCTGCGAGGTTAGTCTAGTCACCATTTGTGAGATTTCGACTCACACATATCTTTTCTGTCTGCGAGGTTAGACTAGACACCATTTGTGTGATTTCGACTCACACATATCTCTTTGTCTGCAAGGTTAGTCTTGACCTCATCTGTGTGATTTCGACTCATACATATGGGGTAGCTCCCCATGGTCTTCGGACCGTTCCTGTGATAGGCCTTTCCCTTTTTATGATTTTTGGATTTCGTGTGTTGATTTCTGGAATTTATGCTTTACCTATTTTCATGACTTTCATTGTTATGATTTTCCAGCTTTTATGCTTTGGTGAATCCGTGTGTCATTGACTTGTTGTGAATTCAAGTTTTGGGTACGAAACCCTTTTTGAATCTTTGAGAAGATTCTTGTGATATTGATTAATCTCATGTTGATTTTCAATTACATACTTATTGTAGTATGCCATTATGGTTATCATATGTTTATGCCATATCTCTTATTTTATATCATGTCATCTGATATTTATAGCTAGACTGATCCATTTATTATTTTCTTATTAACAAATACTCAGGTCAGACCGAGATGTTATAGGTGCTTCTGCTTGACTTCTCCCCAGGGATTCATTACTCTGACTTTTGGCTAACCATATAAATTAGCAGTTTTTGTTGTTTACACTTGAGATATAGACTCATAGTTGTATTTTTTTTGTATAGCACGTGTTGCTATTCTTCTGTATTATTGTGGATCTTTCTGACCACTACTCTAATGTACACTTTCTTGTGTTAGTTATAAATCCATATCTTCTTCCGCCTTTGTGATATGGATGTCCGTGACTGATTTGTGTTATGTTTTTTTCTATATTTGTTTCCGAAGATTATATATAGCCACCGTGTGATAGCTTTGAGTTTGTATCGGTATGTCGGATTTCCTCCTTAATTGATATACTCTACTATCTGACATATCGATGCTCGCACAAAAATATTACACGGATGGTCGCTCCTCAACAGCCTTATTCTCCGCGCTAGTTGACAGCACTGCACCGTAGTGTTCTTTCCTAGTGTGGGTAAAGAGGTGGGGCGTCACAGCTTGGTATCAAAGCCAAACTTCGAAACAATGTAGAAAATCTTAACAAGGATCATCGTCCTAAGTCCACCTTAGGAGTTATGTCTTAGGATTAATTCGAGTCGTCGTACCGATTCATCCTATATCCTTTATGATTCCTTGTTTTATCTATCAAGATTGCTTGATATTCATTAGTGAATAATCTTCTTCTTTCTTTTCTTTCTTTCTTAAGGAAAAGAAATGGTTAGACCTGGTCGTCCCAAAGCTGGACCATTTAGTGCTCCACCCCAAGATGGAGTTTTTATGACTACCCAACAACTTCTTGACCTTGTCACGAATGCTCAAGCAGCTGGTTCTAATCCGGAACCTACTCACCCTAAATCTGGGTTTGCATGTTTGTGCAATGATTACACCAACCTGGGTGGGAAGCCATTTAAAGGTTCTGAAACTATCATCGAGGTCCAGGCTTGGTTGAGGACCTGCGATCGAATCTTCATTCGCATGAATCTCGTCGATCTTCACCATGTTCAGGTGGCTTCCAGTATGCTCCAAGAGAGAGCATTGGACTGGTATGAACTTCTTATTTATGAAGTCAACGAAGAAGACCTTACATGGGAGCAATTCCGGACACGCTTCGAGTTAAAATTTGTACCATAAACAGAGAAGGTAACTCTAGCTCGACGCTTTATAGACCTTGTTCAAGATGAGTCCTCTATGACTGATTACGTCGCAGCCTTTGAGTCGCTTTCCAAATATGGGGTTGAATACATCAACACCCCATTGAAGAAGAACCAGAGGTTCGTTTATGTCTTAAACAAAAGCCTCAAGAAGCCATTATTTCTAAAGTTAGAAGTTCCTTTCGATCAACTTATAGATATCGCTCTTCGTTTGGAAGAGACTGATAAAGAAAGTGATGTTGAAGTAGTAGCTTCCAAACCGAACTTCAACAACAAAAAGAGGCCCAGTAAATTCAAAGGCCTTATCCCAACAAAAAGGGTAAGCAAGCAACCCCTGCGCAAGGGCTCCTTCTCCTAGTTGTGGAAAATGCTTCAACTGTGGGTCTAGGGACCATTTTGCGAACAAGTGCTCAAAACCCCGTTGTTGTCGCTATTGTAAGAGCCCGGATCATTATATGCATCAATACCTCAAACTTGAAGGCAAGAAGGAGGGAAAGTTAAATGTTGCTCAAGCCCCTGGCAACACATCTCATGGTCAAGGTATATCTCATTCTATCCTTGATGGTATTATTATATTTCATGATCAACCTATTCAAGTTCTCTTTGATACGGGTGCATTTCACTCTTTTATATCAAAGGAACTTGTCGATACGTTTTCTTTAAGTGTTGTTGCTTTAATGACTTCTTTGAGAATTGTGAATCAGGTTGGTGGATCCGCAACTCTTAGTTTCCTTTGTAAAGATGTGGAGATTATTTTGTGTGATTTTCCTTTCATAGCCGACTTTCATGTCATGCGTTATTTAGGCTTTGGAATGATTTTGGGAATGGATTGGCTTAACCGTTATGAAGCTCACATCCTATGTCCCGAGCGGACTATTTATCTCCGACACCCGCAATCTGTAAAGCAGATTTCTATTATTCTTAAAGATTCGGATTCTTCTTTGACTGCATCATTATATTCTTTAAATCCTCGTGATGACGATAATGATGATGAGGAAGATATTATTTCTCTTATTCACGTTGTTCGTTAATTTTTCGACATATTTGAGCCCGTTTTAGGATTACCACCTAAGCGAGCAATTGAGTTCAGAATTAATCTTACCTCTGAAGCTCAACCTATTACTCGTCCTCCTTATCGCATGTCCAATAAGGAAAATGAAGAGATGCGCAAACAATTATCCGAATTGGAGACGAAGCAATTTATTTGCTCTAGTTCCTCGCCTTGGGGAGCTTCGGCTATTTTCGTGAAGAAATCCGATGGTACACTTAGACTTTGCATTGACTACCGCAAGCTTAATGATCTTACTATCAAAAATAAATATCCTTTACCTCGGATTGATGATCTATTCGATCAGCTTAGTGGTGCTAAGGTCTTTTCACAATTGGACTTGGCTACCGGTTTCCATCAGCTTCGTATCGTAGAGGATAGCATTCCTTTGACATCATTCCGTACTCGATATGGATTTTATGAATTGCTTGTGATGCCATTTGGGTTAACGAATGCTCCAGCTTGTTTCGTTAACCTCATGAATCGAGTTTTTAACGATTTCCTTGATCGGTTTGTACTCATATTCATTGATGATATTCTAGTGTATTCAAAAACCGAGGAGGAACATGAGAAACATCTTCGGATTGTATTGGAAACTCTTAGGAGTAACCAATTAAAAGCAAAATTTTCTAAATGCCATTTTTGGCAATCTCGTGTGAAGTTTTTCGGAATTTCCGTGGATCCTTCAAAGATTGAAGCGATTCAAGATTGGAAAAGACCTGAGAGTGTGACTGAAATTCGTAGCTTTCTTGGATTGGCGGGCTATTACCGTCGTTTCTGTAACGACCCGCCCTCCTTCTCCCAGGAAGACGTTCCGTCATTAAGAAAGAAAGGGATGAGAAAATAGAAAAGATAGAGAAGAAAGAACAACAACACCAGAATCTCACAGCGGAACGAATAAAATATAATAATCACATAAATATTTATTATTATACAACATCAATCAGAGTTATACAGATAATACATCATATACTAGACAGTTATAAACACCTGTCTAGTTAACACAACTCAATACAATACACAATACATCACAGAGATACCACACAGCGGAACCATACAAATATCTACAGCGCTGAAGCCTCCTGCTCCATTGCTCCTTCAGAATTCTTCAAAGCTAAACCTGAATCCCTTGGCTACCCGTAAAAATTTGGGTACCCGAGAGTTTATGAAAAACAAAAATAAACTTCGGGTCAGACATGGGTCTGGTATGAGTAACAGGTTAAAGTTGCTTAACTTTGAAAATCTTTTGAAATTAAAAAGGTATCACGTAAGACTTCCCACACATAAACATGGAAAAGTTTTTACCTTACGCTAACTAAAACATTTGATAGGAAATTCTGTGATATTATAATAGGTCTAGGGTTTTCAAGTAAATAGAAAATAGCCGAAATTGTTACATGATTAAATTCCAGCTACTAGCCACAAAAGTGGGTAATACAATCAAAACCGTGGGCACTTATTGGATTGTGGATTCCATACAATGGCAGGGCTACTGGGGTATCGCCCGTCACAGTACGGGGCCTAGATCACCGTACCGAGGATTACTCCCTTCATCCCCTGCAACACAAGGCCGGAACCATTCCTTACTGAACAGTCCCGAACAAGATAAACCCCGGCAGTTGTTGCAATCAACCGCCCACACAGCCGAAAAATAAAAGGACATCTAGACAGGGGAATATCCTTGTCTTGCTTGGGTATGACCCACCTAGCCTTGCTGCACCTCCCCTGTTTTAGCCATTCCCGGTTGATGAGGCTTGAGGCTACGATTACCTTTAAAGGACATATTTCTTAGAATGCTCATCGCCCGCCTGACGATGTGTTGAAAGCATTCAATCCATACAAGTTCGTTCCGGGTTCGAACGAAACCGAAGGCATTATCTCGTTACACTCATTTTGGAATCACCCTCAGAGTTAACGACGATAACCCTTGCATTCTGAATCTTCATCTTCACTTCAGATTCACGACCTATCGTTAATTTGGAATCGATGTGGTTTTCGGATGTTCCTAATGCGGAAACCCGATCCCGGTCTCATCGAAATCCAAAACGTGTCTTTTAAGGCCAAGTTGTCTATTTAATCTTAACAGTTTAATTCAATATAATCAACATACACACAGACGGATAGTTCATAATATCACAGCAAATAATCACAGATAATCTCATAAACAGATAATCAATATTATCATCCAAACAGATAATTAAAATATTATCATACTTAAACCAGGCATCAATGACACATAGATATAATGTATGCCAGATCACATCATCAAATGAAATATCAATATCATTCATCCATAAGCAATGATTTATAATCATACAATCTATAATTAATTTTAAAATGAATTAAATTAACTACTTTAATCTCTAATTTATTTAAATTAATTATTTCATCTATAAATCCTGCTTATACGACCATTTAATTAATTATAAATCAAATTAATTAACCATCTTCTAAATAATTATCTTGATTAAACATCTTGGTTAATCATTCACTAATTACAATTGGTTATTAGTCTTTAATTAATTCACAAATTAATTTTCCTAAATCATTTATAGTAATTAACATTAAATTACTACATTTAGAATTGATTACATTTATTCTTAATTAATTACATCAATTAATCACCACATTATTAAGTATTTCTTAATTAACCAATTCTTAATTTACATCATTAATTATATTAATTAATTAATGATCTCTAATTTAGATTTAAATAAATTACTTTATTTAAATTAATTACATCAAGTGATTAATCTTTAATGAAACACAATTATTAATCACCTTTGATTAATAACAATCCAGTAATTAACTACCCTTAATTACCATAATTAATTATCTCCATAATTAATCCCCTGATTAATTTCGAAAGTAATTACCCAAATTACTTTGCCTACAAATCATATTGTATTAATTACATTCAGTAATTATCATCTAATTACTTCCTTAAGTAATCCTGCTCCATTAATTACATCAGGTAATTTCATATCTCAAACCATCAAATGATTTGCTTAAATTAATTAAAATAAATTAATTAACTTAATTCAATCATATCATCAAAATTAATTACAATAAGTAATTAATTTCTTAATTACTTTTATTAAGTAATTACTCTTAACAATTTACAATAGATTTATCTAAATTAATTAATCTAATTAATTAATAAAATTAATCACATTAATTAATTAAATGATAATCCTTAGTTAATTTTCTTCATTTACTAATAACATTTCTTAATTTATTCCCAAATTAATTTCTAATTATAAATTAATCTAAATTATTAATTAGAGAAATATAATACATAAGTCATTCCCTAATGTACTTATCCATTTACTCAACTAAATACCTTAATTGTTTCTAAGATAATTTATCTCTTTATTAATGACTTTATTGATATTAAAATGTATTAGAACATTTTAAGTTCAAATTCAAATTCCATTTTGAATTCAAGATTCAAAGTGGTTATTGTTTAAACATTTACCCAATTTAAATTAAATTTATAAATATAAATAACCTTTATTACCTACATATGAACTTATATAAGAAAAACTTTTAAACCCAACCACTTAAATCTTTATTTAAATTTAAACTTCCAATTACATTAATATTTTAACTTACGAATTCAAATTAAAACAATTTGTTTAACTTCCTTTAAAAAGATCTATGTCAAAATCAATCCAAATGTTTATTTGAATCAAATTACCTAAAAAAAACTATTTGATTTAATCTTGTTCCAGTTTTAAAACTGATTTGAATTTCAGATTTGAATTCAAGAAAACTTGAATTCATTAGTTTAACCTTGAATTTAAAACCTGGGTTTTTAACTTGCTTTTGCTTTTTAATTCTTGATATAATCCAAATTCATTTTAAAGCTTATGATGCAAAAATTTATTTGAAACTGAACTTAACTTTTGAATTTTACCAGTGGCTAATTTATGTTTCCAGATTTTAGAATAAAATTCAAAATGTAGCAACTGACAGGTTTTTAAGAACCTGAAAAACCCACTAAACATTTGCATTTGCTTTCATTTCAGTTTGAGTTCAAAATAATTTGAATTCACACTTCTAATTGGTTTAACTTTGTTTAAATCTTGAATACAAATTTAAAGTTTCATTTGGATTTGTTTTAAAAACTCAAACAACATGCTATCAGGTTTTAGAACTGGGACTAGGTAATTCCATTAGCATTTTCAATCAGGTTATAGAACTGGAACAAGATAAACCATTTAAAACTTGCTATCAGGTTCCTCTGCTCATATCAAAACTTCACTGCATTGCAATGGCACGGTGCACGTGCACCGAGGCCTGAGCCATCTCCGGTCACCCACCACAACTGTTATCCATCGGCAACCATCCACAGATAACATCACAACCACCAGGACCCATCACTACAACTCGAATCAAAATCGACTTCTCATGTCCCAAACCTGGAACCACACACGCGCCCCTTCACGAAACCTGTCAACGTTTTCCCCACGACGCTCCGACCACCAGAAAGTCGACAGCTCCGGCTACTGCTTCGTCTACATCCTCTCCAGCGATCCCCAAACCCCCATTTAACTCGATGCCCCACGGAGTTCAAACGAGACCAAAATACGAACATAACAAAAACTAGGTTTAGGAAAAGAAACCCACCACCGCAACTTCTCTGATGATCTTCATCATCATCCACTATTTTTCTCGGCCTCTCCGGTCACATCTCCACCTCCATGAAGAACTACAACCACTCAAATCCACTGTGTTGCCAGCGGCAACCCAAAATCTCCAATTCAAAGAAATCAGAAATGCCAAAACAAAACTCAACTAAAAATTGTGAATTTACTCTTAAAAATCCTTATTTCTGATAAGTATTCAAGTTATGAACCTGAATTGATATTTCAAGATGTTTGAAATTATCACTTAATTTAACCCTTAACTGTTTATAATGTTTTCAGAATTAACTCTACTTTGTTTAACTTAAATTTTAATTTTAAAATTTACTTTATAAACAAACAAACACATTTTGTTCAGATACTAAGTTCTATCAACCAATAGATTAAGCTCTAGTGATTTTTGAAAGTAAAACAGGAGCTTAAATTCTAAATACAGAGATGTTTTTTTCAAGTCATCATCACACATACATGCAGAACACATATACTCAGAAATGCAATAAGATATATACATATCTTAGACAATAATTAAGCAACATATATATTTAAGTATTGTAAAAATCTAAGTTACTCACCAACATGTTGAAGAACAGAGACCAGTGAACAACTTCAAGCAACAAACATCTGGGATTGTTTAAACTGGAACTGCATTGCCACATTAAATTTGATAGCTTGCTTTAATATGCTTTGATTTACGAACTTGCAGTTGCATGTAGGCTTGTTATTCTCAGACTTGCTTTAGTTTTCCAGGTTTAAAAACTGATCTGCAGTCTTGATGCTTCATGTTTTGATTTAAATTTGCTTGCGGGCTTGCTTGTTAGTTGTATGATGTTGTTTAAGTTTTGTAAAAGAATAGAAAAGGCTTGCTATAAAATTTTCTTGTTTGCTGTTGAACGAACTAAACAAAACATTACATATATAAAGAAGACAAGATATGTAAAAAAAAGAGGTGTTTACTGGTTTAGGTAATTAGTTTGTTCAGAGATATTTTCTCTAAATGGAGGCTGAATTTAGCTTTATACAATTCGAAATGACTTGTTTGCTGCTAAGAAATGAAAGCATTAATTATTTGAGTACTATATGTTTCCTACTAATCTTATACATAGATATTCTTTTTCTCTTGCCTGAGTCTTTGTCTACAAGCTATCTTTACTTTCCATTTCCATGTTGACTTTGCTTTGCATTTCTATCTATCTGCATATTATTTCTATACTTATCTTTTTACTTTGCTTTAGAGTACTTTATGCTTTTATTTGTTTTGCTTTACTTATTTGTTTTTAAATCAGTTTTGTTTCACAACTTACTTTATTTTGTCTCTTACATTTCAAAACTCTACAGGCTACACACTTATGATTTTGTCAGGTTGCTTATTTTTTTAAGCTAACTTTACCTTGCATTTGTATTCCCTTGCCTGCATATTTGTTTTGTTACCTTAGCATTCTTACTAGCCTGCACATTTTACTTTGCAGGTTATAAATTTGCATTGCCTTGATTCTTTGTTCTAAGCTATTGCATCTTTGTGTTTAGATATTTTGCTTATTTTGTTTCTCTTTTATTTTAACATAACTATAAAATACAAATTTTAATTATTATCTATTATTACACTTATGCTAAATATTTATAAGGTTTATCTTAAGTTCAAACATTTTTAAAAGATTTTATTTTAAACTTCAAAACATAGTTTCTTCCAAATATATGTGTATATATATATAACAATTTCTATTTATTTTAAAATCTACTTGTGAAGTTATTATATTATAAATAAAACTCATTATTAAAATAATTTATAAAGAAATTATCACCATATAAATAAATTACTTATTTTATCAACTATATTTAAAACAAGAACAAACAACCTTTGTTAAATTTAATTTTAAGTTAAAATCCTTTAAACAAATTTTAACTTTATCTTTAGTATATTTTAAAGCCACTTATTTAATATTAAATTTAAATCAAATTCCTAAATTATAATTTCGAAAAAGATTAAAATAAGAAAATATGTTTTACTTGTTAAATTAAAACAAACTTACTATTTACAATATATATACAAATATATATATATATACATTATAAATAGAGAACAAATTAAATTAGCTTTTAAAAGATAAATTGTCAGTTAAATATTTGTTTAAAAGAAGATTATCAATATTATTAACAAATATTATCAAATCAATTTAATTTTAATGCAGATTATTAAATTGATATTGCCCCAAATTTCCGGGATGTCACATTCTTCCCCCCTTAAAAGAATTTCGTCCCCAAAATTTAAACAAAGGTAATTTAATAATCTAGTTAAAGATTTAATTCTAAAACACAAGCATATATCAATCATAAGCTAACAACCATAGCAGCCAATTCATCCAAACAAACAAATCTAACTATCCAAACAAGATTCCGGATAGAATTTTCTCGAGTTTCCCCCAGTATAAATACCGGGTTACTCGCTCTACAGAATCCAAACGACAATACTACTAAGCTACAGAACTCCCACTCATCTAGATCTTCAAAACAAGACGGGATATCAGACTACAGACAAGTCTGAAACAACAACCAAAACTCCCTGAACTGCTGGTTCTACAACCAGAGATAGATCTTACACGTACTCCCTCATAGATACGTGAAACACAACGAATCTCAGTTATCCAAACTGACAATTCACTCCTGAAAACCAAACACTTATTCGAAATCAAATCTCCGACTTCAGAATCCAAATTCCTCCGTCGCTCATCCACAAACTCTTCGGACGATCCTGGGCTGCCTACATCTTCCCTGATCAGCTCAACTCTTGCTGATGTCCTTAGAAACAAACTGAACTAAAGACAGTCCAACAAAATGATCTTTCCAAGATCGACCAAAAACTCAGAACACAAACTCTATTCCAAATCAGAAACAGAACTCACTTCTCTCATCCGGAGAAAATAAAACAGGTGCACTCCAATCTGGCCTCAGATTCTGAAAAGTTTCCTGTAGAACTCTCCAATCCAAACATTGCAATATCCAATTGCTTCCAAACTAAAACACCTACCACCATGCTTCCACTGCGCAACTCTGACTGAACAGATGAAAATGCTGAAGTCGAACACAGACTGGACAGCATATTCCAAAAACTATGGTTCAACAGATCAAAAAAATAAAACTCAGAAGATACTTCAAAACTAAGCTGCTTCACCTAACTCACTCTCCAGGAACCATCGGTGTCACTTTTGGAATCCAGTCGATACCAAACTCAATCTCCAGATGCTAGCAAAACTCTGACCTCTTGAAGATATCCAGAAAAATTACTGACAACCTAAGAGAACTCTCAGCTATCGCAAGTCACTTTTGCGATCAACCCAGCCTAATTCCAAATATATTGTTCTCTCTTTACCAAATAGAACAACTTACACCAATCCACCGAGGAAATGGAATCACTCTGCTGCTTCTGAATTCACTTCAAGAAAAACTACCAAGCCAGAAGACTTCCTTGACAGCACATAGAACACTCCGAGTCTTTATCTACAAGCTATCTTTACTTTGCATTTCCATGTTGACTTTGCTTTGCATTTCTATCTATCTACATATTATTTCTATACTTATCTTTTTACTTTGCTTTAGAGTACTTTATGCTTTTATTTATTTTGCTTTACTTATTTGTTTTTAAATCAGTTTTGTTTCACAACTTACTTTATTTTGTCTCTTACATTTCAAAACTCTATAGGCTACACACTTATGATTTTGTCAGGTTGCTTATTTTTTTAAGCTAACTTTACTTTGCATTTGTATTCCCTTGCCTGCATATTTGTTTTGTTACCTTAGCATTCTTACTAGCCTGCACATTTTACTTTGCAGGTTATAAATTTGCATTGCCTTGATTCTTTGTTCTAAGCTATTGCATCTTTGTGTTTAGATATTTTGCTTATTTTGTTTCTCTTTTATTTTAACATAACTATAAAATACAAATTTTAATTATTATCTATTATTACACTTATGCTAATATTTATAAGGTTTATCTTAAGTTCAAACATTTTTAAAAGATTTTATTTTAAACTTCAAAACATAGTTTCTTCCAAATATATGTGTATATATATATATAAAAATTTCTATTTATTTTAAAATCTACTTGTGAAGTTATTATATTATAAATAAAACACATTATTAAAATAATTTATAAAGAAATTATCACCATATAAATAAATTACTTATTTTATCAACTATATTTAAAACAAGAACAAACAACCTTTGTTAAATTTAATTTTAAGTTAAAATCCTTTAAACAAATTTTAACTTTATCTTTAGTATATTTTAAAGCCACTTTTTTAATATTAAATTTAAATCAAATTCCTAAATTATAATTTCTAAAAAGATTAAAATAAGAAAATATGTTTTACTTGTTAAATTAAAACAAACTTACTATTTACAATATATATACAAATATATATATACATTATAAATAGAGAACAAATTAAATTAGCTTTTAAAAGATAAATTGTCAGTTAAATATTTGTTTAAAAGAAGATTATCAATATTATTAACAAATATTATCAAATCAATTTAATTTTAATGCAGATTATTAAATTGATATTGCCCCAAATTTCCGGGATGTCATAGTTTCATTAAAGACTTTTCTAAGATTGTCGTGCCTCTTACTGGCTTGACTAAGAAAGGTGTTAAATACGTTTGGTCGGACAAATGTGAAGCTTCTTTCCATAAATTAAAGGAACTCCTTTCCAATGCTCCTATTCTCGTTATTCCCAAGGGGAATCAAGATTTTGTTGTTTATACCGATGCTAGTCGCATTGGTTTGGGTGCCGTTCTTATGCAAAAAGAACGTGTTATTGCTTATGCTTCTAGGCAATTGAAGCCGACCGAGACTAGATATGCCACACATGATTTAGAACTCGTGGCTATTGTTTTCGCTCTTCGGATTTGGCGTCATTATCTTTTAGGAGAGAAATTTGTTCTTTATACCGATCATAAGTCTTTGAGGTATTTATTTTCTCAAAAGGAACTTAATTTGCGTCAACAACGTTGGCTCGAGTTCCTTGCACCTTATGATCTTGATATTCTTTATACACCCGGTAAGGGTAATCGTGTCGCCGATGCTCTTACCCGTAAGCAATAAGCAGTTGTTTCTATGATGATATCTGAATGGAACGATCTCGAGATCTTATCCACTTGTGAGATTCAAGACCGCGTATCCGATTTATGCTCATCATTTGTTTTATGCAGCCTTGTGGCACATCCTTCTCTTTTAGACCGCATTATTGAAGCTCAAAGGCTATATCCCGATTTGGCTCTTCTTGGCCAAAATTTTAAGGATAAAATTGATATTGAAGGTTTGAAAGACTTTGATATTGATTCTCGTGGCGGCATTCGGAAATTTGGTAGACTTATCGTGCCAAATATTAGTGATCTTCGAAAAGACATTTTAGAAGATTCCCATCGTTCAAAATTTACCATTCATCCCGGTAGTAGTAAAATGTAACGACTGCGATTTTTCGTCCACGAATGCCGAAAATCGAACCGTCATGGTTTAAGAAGAAGAAAAAGATAGAAGAGGAAAGAGAAAGATAGAACAGAACAAAAAGAACAACAGAACAATATCAGAAACCCATAATCGTAGCAGAACAACATATAATAGATAAATGAATAATCTTTAAAACAAAGAACTGTACATTTTATACATTACATCATTATCAGAGTTTACAACAACAATAGACAACAGAGTCAATACATCAATGGACAGTTATATAAACTTGTCTTCATACAGAATACACAGCGGAATAATACATAGTATAATATCATATACAAGTGGTATGTCTCGATATGCAGCTCGCCTCCTGAGCTCCATAGCACTCCAAAGTCCAGAATAACCTGATAACCAAACTCTAGACTGCCCGTGTGGAAATTTGTGGGCACCCAGAGTTTAGGAAGGAAACAATAAACTCCGAGTCAGTCATGTGACTGGTGTGAGAACTTAAAACAGTTATTTATCTTTAAAAAAAAGAATAGGAGAAATTTTCAAAGTCAATTCGCAATGTGTTTTGAAAATGAAACTACCATAAGATCTCCCGCCACACACACAATGCAAACGCATAATTGGAGGAGATTTCTCTTTATGATAGTAAAAGATGCTTGATACGCATTAAAAAGAAACATTTGATATTATTACTAGTGCATTGTGTAGAAACATTTCGAAAGTAAAATATAAATCTTAGCCAGCATACGTACCATGATGGTATGCCTACTATAGCTACCATATTAAATGGCAGGTTCTACAACTAAAACCGTACATGGCACGTATTGTTTGGTTTTGGATTTCCAACAAATGGTCGGGCAAAGGAACTTCCCAAGTAAAATAGAATGCCTCTGGAGAAACGTTCTCGGATCTAGCGTTACGGTTAGATCTCTGCTACACAAGGTCGGGTTACCTTTCAAACTAGGTAAAAACTGACATGAGTATGTCATCCCCCGGTCCTTTGGGACCTTAAACCGAGCGCTCGATAACCAACATCACACAGTAATAAATATAGTGTGTGCACAAAGTAAGTATCGGCGCTCCATACCATGATACCACTTATAATCCAGATAGAAAATGACATACCCTATGGAGGAGCGACCCCCAAATAACCTTGCTGCCACGATTCCTGTTTCGACCACAACCGGTCTGTGAGGCTTGACGAAGTCTCGTTCACAAAGCAATGCTTTATATTAAAGCTGTGCTTTAATTCACAAATGCTCAATAGCACTTATATGCCACTTTACCAACTTGGGAATGTATCACTAGTAACCATCAACTACATAACCTTTGAGCTCGTACGTCTCAGAGAAGGGCGTTAAGCTAAGAGAATAAATTCTCCGCCACCAACATAAATATATTTGATAGAAACCAGCTTTACATCTCAAATTGTAACGTCAGGCATACAATCCATACAAGTACGTTCCGGGATCGAACGTAACCGAAGGCACTTCCAAAGAAGTCCGTGCAATCCGGGTATTCACAAACCCGATCGAATTTCCCATCACAAAGGAAATCCCCATGCCGTAGCTAACGGTGCGGAGACAATCGATAGGACATTCTATCGTTTTCATAAGTACCCGGTCTTCAACACCGGTCTTCAAATGCAATCCATAACGACGTATCACATATTCGGAATGGGTTATACGACCCAAAAGTCCTTTCCCGGCTAACCCGAATAGTGAGCGCTTATTTAAAAATAAGTGTGGCATCCAATTCAAGCAATTCACAACAAATACATATTTAAAGGTAAATATTGATAGTCGGATATTTAACTATCAATAGGTATGCTCAACATCACCAGATTCCAAATAAATTCCCAAATTATTTACTTTCCAAATATCTTTACTAGATATATAATTTCCACACTTTAACCATTTGAAAAAAAAATTCAAATCACTTTTCAATCCTTTATCACTTTTGAAAACAAATTTCAATCATTTCCTTACTCGGAAATACTTTCATTTCAAAATGGTTCATTTAAACCAATCAAATAAATCCTTACCGATTTACTTTATATTTACGTTCCTAATCCGTAAATTTACTCCCATACTTCTAAAAATAAATCAATGTTTATTCTTAAACAAATTCCCCTTTTCCTTTATAAATTCCATAGTGAATTTACATTCCAAAATATTTATGAATATATGATTTCAAATCGATTTCTAATATTCATTTTCAATTTATCTTTTAAAAAGATAAATTCTCAAAAACATTTCATTCCATATTAGAAAAACATTTCCATACTTATTCTAATAATAAGTATTTCACAAATCCATTTATTTTCAACATTTGGAAAATATTTAATATACTTAAACCATAGTTAAGTATATATTCCATTCTTTAAGGAAATCATTCTCTTAACACATTTATTTGGGTCAAAAACGAATGTTGCGTAAAACATCGTTACGACGATCCAAAATCACTAGTATAGGGATTTGAACTTTAGATAGATATATATATAAATCCCAATACCATACAAAAAACATTTCCTTTCGGAAATCATTTACTATAACAACAGTATTATAGTCCACTATTTCCTTCTCTTTCTCGAAAACGTCTATTTCAACAATGAATGTTGAAATCTATGTTTTCGATGTTTACACCTTTTACAACATCGTTAAAACGATTAACTTCAATTTATAATATTGATTTTCCCAAGCATATCCATTTTATTTATAATAATATATTCACTGTCCAAAATCGTGAATATACTTCCTTAACCAATTTCAACATTCAATTTATCAAATTCCATTGATTTCGAATTTATAAACAATGTCTATAAATTCCATTTCTATTTATAAGCTTCGATTTATAAATCTCCTTTATTAATCCAATTTATATTTCGTTTATATGTCGAATCTAACTTATAAGTAAATTACTTATAATCCATTTATTCACAAATCCATTCTTTTATATCATCATTTGTTTATAAATCTAAAATTCTTATTTACTTATAAAACTAAGTACAACTTTATTTTGACACTTATAAAAGCTAGTTTTATAATTCCAATATCTTTGACTTATAAAATATAAATTTTATAAATTTTTTATATAAACCGTTTATAATAATTCAAAAATCTCAATTTAAATAAACCAATCTCTTTATTAATTTACAAAACGTTATTTAAAACTTATATAACTCCAAAATTACACATAAGTATTATTTTCCCAAAAATATAACTTTTATAACCATAAAATTATAACGTTTATTTATTTTAACAATTCAAAATTAAATAAAACGTATACTTTTGAAAATCGCTTTAAAATTCCTTTTAAAACCAAAAATCATTATTTTAAAACTTTAGAAATGGATCCGATGATGCAGCAGCACCAAATAGTCAATCACGACATCCAAATATCATATATCGATATGATAATCAACGAATATCAAAATATCCATAATCAAATAAATACTGTGTAGGAATCTAGTTGGATCCCTCAAACCTGTTTTCCTGCATCCAAAGATGTTAGCACAATACCAATTCCGTTCCAGTACGAAATTATCGCGGTATATAGGATTTAAAATATTATCCGCTTAATAGACGGCGCAATAGGGTCTCATCCGCTATATAATGCGGGAAAATCAACTCCAAGTACATATATAATACCAATTTCACTATACGGTGAAATATTCGCGGTATATGTTTTTAATAAATAACCTCCGCTTACTAACGGCGCATAATGTCTATTTTAACAATCAATAGATAACAATCATCATTCAAATATGCATTCAAGAATTTTAAATATAACTATTTAAAATTAAATCGAAACCGATTCGATTGAGTGAGAAGTTCTCACCTTGATTTCAATTTCGTTTTAGCGATTTATTTCGAATAAAATTAAACGTGCGTTTAATTTTACCCGAAATTCTCACTAACTCCAAACGAATCCAATCCAATTTCATAGCATAGTGCTCGTCCATACGATTCCAACGCAACTAGTTTCGCGCGTTTTCGACTTCGTATGAAAAAGATATGAATTTTAAAGTTACACGATTTATATATATATAATTTACAACATATATTTACATTTCTAACCCTAAATCAATCCTAGCCGTAGATCCATCCCACTACCATCAGGCCCGTCCCCTTCCTTCCTCCATCTTCACGTTTCTACAGGTAATAACGCACGCAACTTGAACCCATGATGACCTAACTAGGGTTGAAAATCACGGCAACAACGACGACTTCGAAGACGATCAGGTTGTGCCATATGAACGAGCATCACGAACTCCATGCTCGGCTGCAATAACAAGGAGCTCGACCCCCTATTGAGCACGCATGTCGAGGCCGAACTGCAAGCCTTTGGATGAGCTTCGGCGACAATCCGTAGCACTATTTTCCATCATCACCGTATAGATTGAAAGCTCTCTTCGCGCTCTACGATTTCTTAGTTGAGAACATTGGCTAATTATCGATGGATTGGAAGTAATTGAGGAGGAAAGGAAAGAAAATTCTGGCCATTGAACAGAAAAATGGCGGCTGGGCATGGATATGAAACCCTAGCTCTTTTCTTATGCAAATTAGAAAATCTAGGTCCTTTTATAGAAAAATCGACGTACACTATTCACCCAGAATTTTCCGAACTCCAAACGAAGAGTGCCGGTTGGCGTTCCTATGGTTTATCCCGTGTTTTGAACACAATGGAACATGTTTCGAGAGCTAATTCGGTCAGCTGTGCGAGTTATGGCAATAAACGTTCGATTTAAAATTAAATCGGTAAATCAAATTTCTAGGCGATTTGGCTTGCCCCGGACAAACGGTAAATCCGATTGACACGAAATTTTAAACCATACAATAATATCACATTACGGATCCGATGAAACTAGTTTCGTTGAAATCCGAGAATTTTTGAAAAATGACTATTTTTACTCGCCAAATTAATATTAGAACAATTTCGATGCGTTTCGAGCTGCCACGATCAAACGACAACTTCGATTGCTACGAAAATTAAAATCCGGTAATAACAAACTATTACGGATCCAATGGAACTAGTTTCGTCCAATTCTGAGACTGTTCGAAAATTGGCTATTTCACTTGCCGATTAAATATTAAAATATTCAATTTTCACAAATTATCTTTTAATTCAATTTGAAAAGTTCTAAAATATCATTCTAACTCCAACATGATTAAATAAAATTTTAAAAATCAATTTCAATCATATTTAACTCAATTTTCAATTACTTCTGTAATTTCACATATTAAACTATCGATTTAATTATTCAACTAAATCAAATTATTCGAAATAAAATTTATTCGACTTATAAATTTCACTTATTAATATTTAAAATTAATTAAATATACAAATTTTAATTATCATAAATTCTGGGTCGTTACATACTTTCCCCCTTAAAAGAATTTCGTCCTCGAAATTACCAAGTAAGAAAAAGTTACAAAATTTATTAACTTTCCCAAAATCCATAGTTAAACTTCTTACAATAACTTTACTAAGTTTTCAAATCATACTTAGTTATCTTTTCAAACCAAACTATCGCTTAACTTTCAATTCCAAATCAAAGTTATAGTTTTCACAAAATTTTCCAATTTTTCTCAAAAATATTCTAACGCCTTAAATTTTCGGAAAAATTCGCCATAGTCTCCTTTGCGCGGCTCGATCCGAAAAAAAATGACAGTATATCACAAATATACATCTCATCAAGTGATGAGGAATCCCGCAGGGAAAAAGTGTAAAAGTACGGTATGTAATCCGAGATATGTACCTTATATATTATTAGCAAGCATATACGGCTAATATAGCACGAAAGCGAGCTCCAAAAGCGAAGCAAGCGCAATCCGCACCTACTAAACACTCAACAACAACATGAGAACATGCATATATGAAAATAGTATCAATATACAACATATACCAACAACTACATATGTCAATATAGCAAATGCATCTAAAGCAACAAATGCAACCATCAAACAACTATCATCCAACAAATCCATAACCCAATCAATATTCTTTCATTTCTCATTAATATTCAATGAATTTGTTTTCCAATTTAAATCACATTTGATTCATTAACATTGGAATTTTACTAACATTCATTTGTTCATTTTGTTTACATTCACTAATTAAATTCACATTGGTTCGCTTTCAATCCAAATCAAATCCAATTCTATTCAAATTTACATATTATCCATTTGAATTTAATTACATAGCTTCCAATTTCGCTAATTCAATTTCATTAACACTTAATGAATTATATACATCAATTAACAATCAAATAACAACCAATGTATTTTTAACACAACTAAATTTATTCAATTTACATCCAATTTGGTCCAACACTCTTAATTCCAATTGGTTCAACATTCAATTGACTTTCATTCAATCATTCAACTTCCAATAACATTAGCTTTTAATGAATTTACACTTACATCCATTATTTCATATCAATTATTTACATTTAATTGATTAACATTCAATCCATTTATCAATTCAATTGCTAATTCCTTTAACAATTAATGTTGAATTTCATTTATATAATTCAAGTTCAAATTATTAATGACATCATTTCATTAATTCACTTATTAATTTACTTTGACACCAAAAATCAACTTCATTCAACTTTACTTAAGTTATATTCCATCCTTTCCCATTCTATAAGTTATACAACTTATTTATTAACTTCCAAATCCATTAACTTATCCAAAGCTAAATTTATTATTCATATTACAAGTTCAAAACTCATTTCACTTATATTTATCAATTACAACTTGGATTTTAATTGATTCACTTATACTCCCTTTAACTTAACTCCATCTCTTTAAGTTAAATTTATTCTATCAAAATTCAATCTGTATAAGTTATCAACTCATTTATCATTCCCATAAATATCTTAAATAGGATTCCAGAGTCCTTTCAAATCTTTCAAAACCATTTCTGAAATCAATTCAATTATCTTTTGAATTTCAAAATCCAAACTCAAAATTTTTCAAACAACTTCATTTAAAATAATTTGGCAGCAATTCCTCTTTTGGAAAACCGAAAATAAATTCTAATGATGTGGCCATCATCATCAGGATTTATTTTCCAACGACCAAAAAGAGTTTAGAGCTTTAATTTCTCCAAAACAATTTCCCAAAATATCAAGTCCTTTCAAAACACTTCTTTGGAATTTTATTTCAGATTATAAATCACGTTTACAAACCTTTTACTTATATAATTTCACTTCTTATATATAAGGTTATTTTACAATTGTAAATTATTTTAATTATAACATCATACTTATAATTCATTTGCTTATATAATTTTTCTTTCAAAATTGGTGTTTTATTTAACTTATTCAACAACCAAACAATCAATTCATACACACTTTAAATAATTCTGAAAAATTATTCCTTTATATATAAAATATAATCGAGGCAAAATTATTTCATTTACCCAATTCAAAATGATACTATGTCGACTTGCCTCGTTTAAGTGTTTAAAAATCCCTATCGATAATATGGCGTCCCACACACCGACCAAAATTCACAAACAGCTCAACGGATAAGCAAACACAATATAGAACAATTTATATTCACTAACAAATACGCACTCATATCTATTATTACACTCACACTCATTCTAGAGTACTACTGACTCTATCTCTAATGAGTAATTCCCAACAGAGCCATGGTTGTCACTTAACCATAAGCTTTGATACCAAATGTAACGACTGTGATTTTTCGTCCACGAATGTCGAAAACCAAACCGTTATGGTTTAAGAAGAAGAAAAAGATAGAAGAGGAAAGAGAAAGATAGAACAGAATAGAAAGAACAACAAAACAATATCAGAATCTCACAATCGCAGCGGAAAAACATATAATAGATAAATGAATAATCTTTAAAACAAAGAACTGTACATTTTATACATTACATCATTATCAGAGTTTACAACAACAATAGACAACAGAGTCAATACATCAATGGACAGTTATATAAACTTGTCTTCATACAGAATACACAGCGGAATAATACATAGTATAATATCATATACAAGTGGTACGTCTCGATATGCAGCTCGCCTCCTGAGCCCCATAGCACTCCAAAGTCCAGAATAACCTGATAACCAAACTCTAGACTGCCCGTGTGGAAATTTGTGGGCACCCAGAGTTTAGGAAGGAAACAATAAACTCCGAGTCAGTCATGTGACTGGCGTGAGAACTTAAAACAGTTATTTATCTTTAAAACAAAGAATAGGAGAAATTTTCAAAGTCAATTCGCAATGTGTTTTGAAAATAAAACTACCATAAGATCTCCCGCCACACACACAATGCAAACGCACAATTGGAGGACATTTCTCCTTATGATAGTCAAAGATGCTTGATACGCATTAAAAAGAAACATTTGATATTATTACTAGTGCATAGTGTAGAAACATTTCGAAATAAAATATAAATCTTAGCCAGCATACGTACCATGATGGTATGCCTACTATAGCTACCATATTAAATGGCAAGTTCTACAACTAAAACCGTACAAGGCACGTATTGTTTTGTTCTGGATTTCCAACAAATGGTCGGGCAAAGGAACTTCCCAAGTAAAATAGAACGCCTCTGGAGAAACGTTCCCGGATCTAACGTTACGGTTAGATCTCTGCTACACAAGGTCGGGTTACCTTTCAAACTAGGTAACAACTGGCACGAGTATGTCATCCCCCGGTCCTTTGGGACCTTAAACCGAGCGCTCGATAACCAACATCACACAGTAATAAATATAGTGTGTCCACAAAGTAAGTATCTGAGCTCCATACCATGATACCACGTATAATCCAGATAGGAAATGACATACCCTATGGAGGAGCGACGCCCAAATAACCTTGCTGCCACGATTTCTGTTTCGACCACAACCGGTCCGTAAGGCTTGACGAAGTCTCGTTCACAAAGCAATGCTTTATATAAAAGTTGTGCTTTAATTCACAAATTCTCAATAGCACTTATATGCCACTTTACCAACTTGGGAATGTATCACTAGTAACCATCAACTACATAACCTCTGAGCTCGTACGTCTCAGAGAAGGGCGTTAAGCTAAGAGAATAAATTCTCCGCCACCAACAGAAATATATTTGATAGAAACTAGCTTTACATCACAAATTGTAACGTTAGGCATACAATCCATACAAGTACGTTTCGGGATCGAACGTAACCGAAGGCACTTCCAAAGAAGTCCTTGCAATCCGGGTATTCACAAACCCGATCGAATTTCCCATCACAAAGGAAATCCCCATACCATAGCGAACGGTGCGGAGACAATCGATAGGTCATTCTATCGTTTTCACAAATACCCGGTCTTCAACACTGGTCTTCAAATGCAATCCATAACGACGTATCACATATTCGGAATGGGTTATACGACCCAAAAGTCCTTTCCTGGCTAACCCGAATAGTGAGCGCTTATTTAAAAATAAGTGTGGCATCCAATTCAAGCAATTCACAACAAATACCTATTTAAAGGTAAATATTGATAGTCGGATATTTAACTATCAATAGGTATGCTCAACATCATCAGATTCCAAATAATTTCCCAATTATTTACTTTCCAAATATCTTTACTAGATATATAATTTCCAAACTTTAACCATTTGAAAACAAATTTTCAAATCACTTTTCAATCCTTTATCACTTTTGAAAACAAATTTCAATCATTTCCTTACTCGGAAATACTTTCATTTCAAAATGGTTCATTTAAACCAATCAAATAAATCCTTACCGATTTACTTTATATTTATGTTCCTAATCCGTAAATTTACTCCCATACTTCCAAAAATAAATCAACGTTTATTTTTAAACAAATTCCCTTTTCCTTTATAAATTCCATAGTGAATTTACATTCCAAAATATTTATGAATATACGATTTCAAATCGATTTCTAATATTCATTTTCAATTTATCTTTTAGAAAGATAAATTCTCAAAAACGTTTCATTCCATATTGGAAAAACATTTCCATACTTATTCTAATAATAAGTATTTCACAAATCCATTTATTTTCAACATTTGGAAAATATTTAATATACTTAAACCATAGTTAAGTATATATTCCATTCTTTAAGGAAATCATTCTCTTAACACATTTATTTGGGTCAAAAACGAATGTTGCGTAAAACATCGTTACGACGATCCAAAATCACTAGTATAGGGATTTGAACTTTAGATAGATATATATATAAATCCCAATACCATACAAAAAAACATTTCCTTTCGGAAATCATTTACTATAACAACAGTGTTATAGTCCACTATTTCCTTCTCTTTCTCGAAAACGTCTATTTCAACAATGAATGTTGAAATCTATGTTTTCGATGTTTACGCCTTTTACAACATCGTTAAAACGATTAACTTCAATTTAGTAATATTGATTTTCCCACGCATATCCATTTTATTTATAATAATATATTCACTATCCAAAATCATGAATATACTTCCTTAACCAATTTCAACATTCAATTTATCAAATTCCATTGATTTCGAATTTATAAACAATGTCTATAAATTCCATTTCTATTTATAAGCTTCGATTTATAAATCTCCTTTATTAATCCAATTTATATTTCGTTTATATGCCGAATCTAACTTATAAGTAAATTACTTATAATCCATTTATTCACAAATCCATTCTTTTATATCATCATTTGTTTATAAATCTAAAATTCTTATTTACTTATAAAACTAAGTACAACTTTATTTTAACACTTATAAAAGCTAGTTTTATAATTCCAATATCTTTAACTTATAAAATATAAATTTTATAAATCTTTTATATAAACCGTTTATAATAATTCAAAAATCTCAATTTAAATAAACCAATCTCTTTATTAATTTACAAAACGTTATTTAAAACTTATATAACTCCAAAATTACTCTTAAGTATTATTTTCCCAAAAATATAACTTTTATAACCATAAAATTATAACGTTTATTTATTTTAACAATTCAAAATTAAATAAAATGCATACTTTTGAAAACCACTTTAAAATTCCTTTTAAAACCAAAAATCATTATTTTAAAACTTCAGAAATGGATCCGATGATGCAACAGCACCAAATAGTCAATCACGACATCCAAATATCATATATCGATACGATAATCAACGAGTATCAAAATATCCATAATCAAATAAATACTGTTGAGGAATCCAGTTGGATCCCTCCAACCTGTTTTCCTACATCCAAAGATGTTAGCACAATACCAATTCCGTTCCAGTACGAAATTATCGCGGTATATAGGATTTAAAATATTATCCGCTTAATAGACGGCGCAATAGGGTCTCATCCGCTATATAATGCGGGAAAATCAACTCCAAGTACATATATAATACCAATTTCACTATACGGTGAAATATTCGCGGTATATGTTTTAATAAATAACCTCCGCTTACTAACGGCGCATATGTCTATTTTAACAATCAATAGATAACAATCATCATTCAAACATGCATTCAAGAATTTTAAATATAACTATTTAAAATTAAATCGAAACTGATTCGATTGAGTGAGAAGTTCTCACCTTGATTTAAATTTCGTTTTAGCGATTTATTTCGAATAAAATTAAATGTGCGTTTAATTTTACTCAAAATTCTCACTAACTCTAAACGACTCCAATCCAATTTCATAGCGTAGTGCTCGTCCATACGATTCCAACGCAACTGGTTTCACGCGTTTTCGACCTCGTATGAAAATGATATGAATTTTTTAAGTTACACGATTTATATATATATAATTTACAACATATATTTACATTTCTAACCCTAAATCAATCCTAGCCGTAGATCCATCCCACTACCATCAGGCCCGTCCACTTCCTTCCTCCATCTTCACGTTTCTACAAATAATAACGCACGCAACTTGAACCCATGATGACCTAACTAGGGTTGAAAATCACGGCAACAACGACGACTTTGAAGACGATCAGGTTGTGCCATACGAACGAGCATCACAAACTCCATGCTCGGCTGCAATAACAAGGAGCTCGGCCCCCTATTGAGCGTGCATGTAGAGGCCGAACTGCAGGCCTTTGGACGAGCTTCGGCGACAATCCGTAGCACTATTTTCCATCGTCACCGTATAGATTGAAAGCTCTCTTCGCGCTCTACGATTTCTTAGTTGAGAACATTGGCTAATTATCGACGGATTAGAAGTAATTGAGGAGGAAAGGAAAGAAAATTCTGGCCATTGAACAGAAAAATGGTGGCTGGGCATGGATATGAAACCCTAGCTCTTTTCTTATGCAAGTTAGAAAATCTAGGTCCTTTTATAGAAAAATCGACGTACACTATTCACCCCGAATTTTCCGAACTCCAAACGAAGCGTGCCGGTTGGCATTCCTAAGGTTTACCTCGCGTTTCAAACACAATGGAACATGTTTCGAGAGCTAATTCGGTCATCTGTGCGAGTTATGGAAATAAACGTTCGATTTAAAATTAAATCGGTAAATCAAATTTCTAGGCGTTTTGGCTTGCCCCGGACAAACGGTAAATCCGATTGACACGAAATTTGAAACCGTACAATAATATCACATTACGGATCCGATGAAACTGGTTTCGTTGAAATGCAAGACTTTTTGAAAAATGACTATTTTTACTCGCCAGATTAATATTAAAACAATTTCGATGCGTTTCGAGCTGCCACGATCAAACGACAACTCCGATTGCTACGAAAATTGAAATCTGGTAATAACAAACTATTACGGATCCAATGTAACTAGTTTCGTCCAATTCTGAAACTGTTCGAAAAATTAGCTATTTCACTAGCCGATTAAATATTAAAATATTCAATTTTCAAAAATTATCTTTTAATTCAATTTTAAAAGTTCTAAAATATCATTCTAACTCCAACATGATTAAATAAAATTTTACAAATCAAATTTCAATCATATTTAACTCAATTTTCAATTACTTCTGTAATTTCACATATTAAACTATCGATTTAATTATTCAACTAAATCCAATTATTCAAAATAAAATTTATTCGACTTATAAATTTCACTTATTAATATTTAAAATTAATTAAATATACAAATTTTAATTATCATAAATTCTGGGTCGTTACATAAAATGTTCGCGGATATGAAGCGACTTTATTATTGGGAGGGAATGAAACTTCACATCGCTAACTTCGTTAAGTGTTGCATGACTTGCCAACTCGTTAAAGCCGAACATCAAAGGCCCGGTGGGTTATTGGAACCTTTAGAAATTCCAATTTGGAAGTGGGACCAAATTTCCATGGATTTTATCGATGGCCTTCCCCGTTCTCATTCGGGTCATGATAGCTTATGGGTTATAGTTGATAGACTTACTAAATCCGCCCATTTTATTCCCGTTCGGTCTAACTGAACCGTTCCTCTTTTGGCCAAACTCTTTGTTAAAGAGATTGTTAAATTACATGGAGTTTCTACTTCTATTGTTAGTGATCGCGATCCATTGTTTATTAGTGGATTTTGGAAGAGTCTTCAAAAAGCTTTAGGAACGAAGCTTAATTTTAGCACCGCTTATCATCCTCGGTCCAATGGACAAACCGAGCGTGTGAATCAAACTCTTGAAGATCTTCTTCGTGCTTGTGTGCTTGATTTCGGTGGAGGCTAGGAAGATCATATTCCTCTTGTTGAATTTTACTATAATAATAGCTTCCAATCTAGTATTGGTATGGCACCTTTCGAGGCACTCTATGGAAGGCCATGCCGATCTCCTTCTTGTTAGCTTGAGGTCGGTGAGAAGCTGGTTTTAGGTCCAGACTTTATTCGTGATTCCACAGAAAAGATTGAACTTATTCGACATAGGATGAAAGAAGCCCAGAGTAGACAAAAATCCTATGCCGATAACTGGAGAAGGAAATTAGAATTTTCTGTTGGAGATCTTGTTTTTATTCGTGTTTCACCTATGAAAGGTGTTGTACGTTTCAGTCGATCGGGAAAGTTAGCACCTCGATATATTGGGCCATTTCCTATCACTGAACGTATTAGTTCCATGGCTTATCACCTATCATTACCTGCTCAGTTTTCTGCCATGCATGACGTGTTTCACATTTCTCAATTACGGAAATGTCTTCGAGATTTCGATTCTATTCTTGAGCCCGGTGTTGTGGAAGAGATTGAAGTTTCACCTAATTTAACTTATGAGCAGCATCCTATTCGAATTATTGCTTCGGAGGTCAAACATCTTTGAAATAAAGATGTCCCGCTTGTGAAAGTTCAATGGTCTTCAAATCCTAAGGATTGTTCTTGGGAATCTAGAGAATTCATCGAACGAACACATCCGGACTTACTTGCTCGTGCTCTTTGAGGTGAACTTCTTATTTCAAACTTCTTTTGTTTTGAATATGCTTTTATGGTTGTTACTATATATCTTCTTCTTAAATATTGCGAGGACGCAATTTCTTTAAGGAGGGGAGTCTGTAACAACCCGCATATTTATCGATCGTATATTTAAATATTTTGTCGATACTCGGAATTTAGTCCGAAAAGCTACCTTTTGCATACGGTCAAATTAGGACTCGGGACCACTTCCATTGAGTTCAAAACGCCTTTTTCTATCTTTTTAAGTGTGAACTTTGATATGTTTGGAGTTAGCGGAATTTTGCTACTTTTTACTTAGGGCTTTGGTTTGGGCTGAGCCCAATAACCCCACTTATGTATTCAATCCCAACTCCACTCCAACTCTTCATTACTTCATTTCTAATTCCTAGTACTCAAGCTTTAGCAACAATGGTGAGGGAATGAGAAATTAAAACTCCAAACCCTAGTTTTCTTTTGCAAATCAAACTCTAGCTCCAAACTAATAGAAGAAACCATTGGTAAGCTTTCTCTTCTTCTTCTCCAACTCATTCTCTTATCAATTTCAGAAATTCCTAAACCTAACTTTGGGAATGTTCTTCTTTTAAAGCTTAGAATCAAGCTTCTTGAGTTGGATTTGAAGAGTGGTTGATTCTCCTTTGCTTTCAAGCTTCTTCTTCATTTGTTTGGGTTCAAAGGTGAGATTTTTATCTCACATCTTCGTCTATAATTATCTTCGATTCTTAGGTATGAATTCCTAACACTTATTCTTGTGCAATTGATTTTGGTTTGGATTGATTTGGTGTATATTCCAATTTTTGGTGTTTTGAAATCAAAATCTACGAAAATCCTTTTATGGATATTTGGACAATGATATTTGAGTCGTATCGAAGAGCCGTTAAGGCTGGGTTGTCGCTTGGCGTAAATCCTTAGTCGTTGTCGCTCGATCGATCGCTTCCGGTATTTGTTTGGCCATTTTTGGCCTAGGTTCAGGGAATGCTCTGAACCCTTGAATCAGACGTCTGAAACGTAGTGTTCAGACGTCTGAATATTATACTAGGAATTTTTACTCCCCAACATTCAGATGTCTGAATCTATATTTCAGTCGTCTAAATTGGTTCATTTGGAACTAGAGAGGAAATAGGCTAAAAAGTGCGTATTTCAGACGTCTGAATTCAAGGATTCAGACGTCTGAATTCTGTTTTTGGAAAATATTTATTTTCCAGATTCAGATGTCTGAATCCTTGATTTCAGACGTCTGAATCTTCACTCTTTTTGCCTATTTGCCTGTTTGCTTGAGAATTCCAACTTTAATCGATTCATGTTGATTCCCTTTTGTTATTATCACTTATTATCGACTTTGATGACATTTTCTTCATGATTTTTGGGAATATCCACTTTGATGGATTCAGTATCGATTTCTTTGGATTTTATTCACGTCTTCGAATGTGAATTTTGATGATTGATTGTTTCTACAATCCTTTCCATGATTTGTCACTTTAAAAATATAAAGGTTTTCAATACTAGTAGTAAATATCAAAACTCTTTCTTCAAATGATTTCAACACTATTTTATTACAAAGCTCGTTTTCTCAAACCGTTTTCCAATCTACTAGTACATACAAACCTTTACCTAACTCGTATGAGAAATCTAATTAAACGGCTTAGTAAAACAAGTGGTATGAAACGCTTGCATTTACTTTGTCGGTTAATTCTTGGACTTGTTCGATTGAAACTCTTGTGACAATTATCTAGTGGAGATCTACAATTTGTGCGTAAATAATTAAGTTAAGCTAGTGGTTATGGGACATGAATCTAAGCTCATATATTTACTAGCTTACTGTAATTGACACTTCTTTTTGATCATGACGATATTTTTATGATTTAGACTAGCAATTGTGCGATGTCTCTTTGACTGCAAGGTTATACTAGGCCTCATCTGTGTGATTTCAACTCACACCTATTTATCTGCGAGGTTAGTCTAGACACCATTTGTGTGATTTCGACTCACATATATCTTTTCTGTCTGCGAGGTTAGACTAGACACCATTTGTGTGATTTCGACTCACACATATCTCTTTGTCTGCAAGGTTAGTCTAAACCTCATCTGTGTGATTTCGACTCATACATATGGGGTAGCTCCCCACGGTCTTCGGACCGTTCGTGTGATAGGCCTCCCTCTTTTTATGATTTCTGGATTTCGTGTTTTGATTTCTGAAATTTATGCTTCACCTATTTTCATGACTTTCATTGTTATGATTTTCCAGCTTTTATGGTTTGGTGAATCCGTGTGTCATTGACTTGTTGTGAATTCATGTTTTTGGGTACGAAACCCTTTTTGGATCTTTGAGAAGATTCTTGTGATATTGATTAATCTCATGTTGATTTTCAATTACATACTTATTGTAGTATGCCATTATGGTTATCATATGTTTATGCCATATCTCTTATTCTATATCATGTCATCTGATATTTATAGCTAGACTGATTCGTTTATTATTTTCTTATTAAATAATACTCGGGTCAGACTGAGATGTTACAGGTCCTTCTGCTTGACTTCTCCCCAGGGATTCATTACTCTGACTTTTGGCTAACCATATAGATTAGCGGTTTTTGTTGTTTACACTTGAGATATAGACTCATAGTTGTATTTTTTTGTATAGCACGTGTTGCTATTCTTCTGTATTATTGTGGATCTTTCTGACCACTACTCTGATGTACACTTTCTTGTGTTAGTTATATATCCATATCTTCTTCCGCTTTTATGATATGGATGTCTGTGACTGATTTGTGTTATGTTTATTTCTATATTTGTTTCCAAAGATTATATATAGCCACTATGTGATAGCTTTGAGTTTGTATCGGTATGTCGGATTTCCTCCTTAATTGATATATACTTTACTATTTGACATATCGGTGCTCGCACAAAGATATTACACGGATGGTCGCTCCTCAACAGCCTTATTCTTCGCGCTAGTTGACAGCACTGCACCGTAGTGTTCTTGCCTAGTATGGGTATAGAGGTGGGGCGTCACACAAACCCTAATTCCAATTTGCAATCCCAAATCAAATCCAAAGATGAAATTGCAAACTCCACAATATATGCCAAATTTTTATATCTATTCGAAGCTCTCGATGAGCGTAACTCAGATACACAATTCATTTTTCGATTCGATGCATTGTTTGTCTAGAAATAGAAGAACAATTTTCGACCGTTCATCGCTCGATGATGAACTTCGTCTGATCGGGAAACCCTTTTTGGGTATTGCAGAGGGGATTGAGGGGAGTCGATCTATGTGGTTAGTATGGCGAGTCGACGGTCAGATTTGCGAAAAAATGTCAATTAGGGTTTGGAACCCATGGTGGCGACCGGCAATTCTGAAGGCGACAGGGAGTCACGCGGCGTCAAGGTGGATGACTGAAGGATAGGAGGCTGCTGATGGGGTCGGATCCAGGTGAACGTGCGACGATCGACGATGTAAATTTTGGTCGTGGCGGCTGCTGTGTTTTGTTATGTGCATAATGTTGCGTGTGTTACTGTAGGGGAGGGAGATGATTTCAGTGACGTGGCATAGGATGTATTGTGTTCTATTTTTTTATTGAAATTCAAACCCATTAGTCGTTATAAATCTCGCATATGATATCCGTTTTATGCGCGGTTTCTTTTGTTAGGATCGTATCTGAATTCCAGACTTTTTGATGCTAGTTTGCACAAATTCTGAGACTGTCAAATTTTTAGGTTTAAATTGAATTTAAATTCAATTTAAATTCAAAAGGTGAGTGTTTTAACCCACTCACAACTTCTAAAATTTCTTACGTTTGTTAAATTGATATATGATGTGATTTGAAATTTATTTATAACTGTTTGGCATATATTTAATCATCATCTCATTTAAATTGCATTTATTTGAATTTAATTGTTATTCAACTTATTATTGCATATAAACTGTCAGTTAAATTAATTTATTTTTGAATAATAAGGTGGCAGTAATTGATAGTTATTTATTGATGTTATTATTTGAATTTGGATGATGATTGTAATAAATGATTGATGATTGATATTGGGTGAATGGATGTCGTATTCTATATTGTTATAAACTGCAAGTTATTATGCATTGTCATTTCATTCGGGATTGCGGTTTGAAATGATATATAACCGTAATTTAGTTTTAAATTACGAATTGAAATGATAAATATCCGTATCACTTCACTATAGGATAGAAAATTTTATACAGACACCGTGGTCTATATATAAAAATATATTTAAATGAGTTCTATGGTTTTGGAAAGGAATATACGGTTTATTAAATATTAAGTTTGATGTTATATAAATATTATTTTATATATATATATATATAGTTAATATCTTGGTTTTAAGCTATGTATAAAATTAGTTTAAAGTATAAAAAGAAGTTAAATAATAAAAGTTGATTTTATTAAAATATGATACAGTTAAGTATTTATTTAAATTATATTTGTAGAGTATAATGACTTAAATAGTGAAGGCTGGAAGAGAATTATGAATTTGATTTGAATTTAATTATTTTAAGAATTATCCTCGAATAAAATTGATTTGAAATTTAAATAAATTTGAGATTTTAAAAGGTATGACTTGTATAACTTGATTTTGGTTTAGAGGATTCAAATGAATATCAACCACTTTAAATGAATATTATCGAGTTAATTCAAATAGAAAGTATATCCTATTATTTGAAGTGTAAAGGCTTTGCTTAAACGATATTAGATTTATTAAGTAAACATTTCAAATCTAAATAATAGTAATTGAAATTTGATATATATGGAATTATTAAAGAATTAGTTTTGAAATGATGGAATATTTAAAGCTTTGAAATATATGAATTGAAATGGTTTATTGAGAGGTTCAAATCGGTATTTGGAATTTATTTCTAAATTAAAGATGCTATTTTATTATGTAAAGTAATTTAATATTTAAACCATTGAAATATATTAATTTATGTTTCAAAGCTATAGATTTCAAGTATAATATCGAAAGTGTAATGATTTTTGAAAAGGATATATTTGAAATAAAATGATATTATATTGATTTAGATTTTATAAAAATGATGTCAAAATGGTTTGGCTTTAGAAATGGAAAGGATATCGTATTTATATGGTTTCGAAATGGATATTATATTCTGGTTTTGAAGTATATATTATTTTGAAATGACCGCGGTGTTATAATAACGTTTGGTTGTTGAAAAGACCGGGATCGTAAGTTGTCATACTCTCTGCCAACTCCGAAAACCACTTTAACAACCGTGTATGCGGTGGAGTTTCCAGAATGAAGTAGGATGGTGGGGACGTTTCTTTTGAGGTAAATACGTGGACCCGACTCCCGTGAGTTGGCATAAGGTGGCTAAAACAGGAGCGATTCTCGGGCCAATGAGGTAGCACATTTGATCGGACACATCCCTTCGATATTATACTTTGACTTTGGACTGATTCGGTGACCACTTTTGATTTTTTTTTATTTGGAGGTGTGGCTCGAGGTGGGCAGTAGCTGCGCGCTAGCGTTACCCCCAGCCCGGATAGCAGTTGGTATATCTACCCTGGCATTCCCTAGTTGTGCCGTGTCACCTATCCTATCGCGTCTTGTACGAGTTTGGTTTTCTCCCGTAGCCGTATGGTATCCTCTGGTGGCTTCCCGACCAGGAAGGACCATGATATTGGATGGACTACTAAGACTATTACGCGTTAAGGTGGAAAATGTAAAGCCTTAATGCTATTTAAAAGTAAGTTTATTTTATTAATAGACATTATTATAATAGCGAAATATTATTACATAGTAAATAGTTTAACGGATCCTTAGGAGATGTGAATCCCAAGCACTCTTAAGTTACTGCTCTCATATTTATTTTTGATGATTTAACTCACATAAGATCTTTTAGTTCTGACTCGAGTGTTTTGTCTTTTCAATTCGCTCGGGTCAGTCCGAGCGTTTTAGGATTTGAAGATTTTATTCTGAAAGACGAAGACGAAGATTTGTAGTACTATTATCTGCAATATTATTCCACTACACCATTTAATTCCGCTGCATTAATTATTATTCTCTGGTATGTGTACTCTGATATGTACTGTATAAATATAATCAAGGGTTTTTGTAAAATAGCTTAATGAACTGTATATTTGATTATTATATTTTATCGTTCGGCTGCAACATTCTATTTTGTTTTTTTTCTTTCTCTGCTTTTTCTTATTTACCCCATAACAATCCGCCCTTCTGTATGCTTTAAGCTTGACGTGTGTGGTTTATCGTCGATTTAAACCGTACGAAAAGGCGAGATGTTACATCTGGTATCAGAGCCAGGTTTAGCAATAAACCTTAGCTTTGTGGGGTCTGACTCTTTACTAATAGGGTAGTAATACCCTATGATGAGTCACTGAGTGTATATATATGAGAGAGCGTATTTGTTAGTATTATAAAAAGGTTTTATTATTGTGTTAATCTGTTCTGTTTTGTATTTATAAATTCTGGTTGGTGCATGGGACGCTATGACATCAATAGGGATTTCTAAATGCTTAATAGGACAGACCGACATAATATTTGTTTTGAATATAGGTGAATGAAATAATTTTGCCTATTATATTCTCTATATATATATATATAAAGTAAATTGTCATAAATGATATACATATTTGGTTGCAAATTATTGGTTGTTAGGTAATGAAATTTATAAATAATACTAGAAATAAGATTGAAAATAAAATAAATAAAATTGGAAATTTAGAACTTAAGTTCTGGGGTTTTGAATATTTCTTTCGAATGATTTTGGAATATAATAGTGATATTATTTAAAAGTATTTTGGGATAAATATTTCAATATAAATTGAAAGAATTGTTTTAAAGAATTTTTGGAAAAGAAATAAGTTCTGTACTCCCCTCTCTGTCGCTGGAAAATAATTTTGTTGATTGCGGCCGCATCATCGACATTCATTTTCGAAGTGGGAAGGCCACTGTAGTAGTTTTACTACGGATTTATTTTGATAACCAAATATAAATTTCTAATTGTTTTAAGTATAATTGGATATATAAGTTTTAAGTATAAACCTTTATCTACTATTTTTAAAATGATTTGAAATTTAACCCGGTATTTAGTTCTTAAGTTTCCGTTAATTAATAATTTTAATTAGTGTAGTAAAATGGAATTTTACCAATAATTGAAACCTTTAATTAAAATAAGAAATTTAATGCTAGGTTATAAAGGAAATTAAAAGAAATTAAAAGCGTAACCTATAAGACAAAGGATATTATTATTGAACATTAAATTAATTAAAGGAAATAGAATAAACTTGTATAACTTTAAATTACATTCTTAAAAAGCATATATATAACTTACCAAATATTAAAAGTTGAAATGTTTAATAAGAAAATGTAATGGAAACTGTACAAGCAAAAGTATGAAATGTAGTGTTCAATAAAATGCTTTTAATTTATAAGAATTGATGTTGTAATTGTTATAAACTTAAGTTAAAATGGATTTCTTACTATAATAAAATATGATAGAAGGTAAATGTTGTAAGTAAGTAATTATAGACTTAAGTAAAGGTTGAAGTTAATTATTTTAATAAACAGAAAGATGAATACTGTAAATAAATGAAATTAAGCAGTGAATAAATGAATGTAATATAATAAAAAGAAATTTACATGGTACGAGTAAATGAGAACAAATAAAAGTAAAATTTTGTAAGAAATAAATGTAAATTAAAGGACGAATCATTATATAGATGATAAGAGAAACCAAGCAACAAATGTATGAATGGAATTAATAAGGATAAACTAAATCTGTTGTTTGAAATTGCTGTTGTTTTTTTTGGTTTATGGTTGTTTGGGTAAGGATGCTTTAAAATTGTTTGGATGAATGAATAATTTATTTAGTTTCACCTAAGACTATTGAGTGAAGGGTACACTTAGCAGTTTATTTTTCATTCCGTACAATTTAAAGTTTTGAACCCAAACAACTATTTGTTGTGTTTGATATGAATGAATAATTGGTTTGTATTGATTCTATGTGATAGTTGTATGTTGCAAGTGAGTGTTGTTTGTATTGATTGTTGTTGAAACCACTTTAAATATTTCATTTTATATAATTTTTAACTCTTTTCAGATTATATAAGTGAAATACAGGTTATCGAAGCAATTGCTACCGCATTTGGTTTCATAATAATAAGCGTAAATTGCCCGACAAATAGGTACGTTTTCGGATTACGGTTTATAGCGTTATTATATTATTTTCTCGTGTTGGGATATATTATTTTGAAAAATATATGTTATATATTGTTATTTGATATTATATTTTCTCCTAAGCCTCTCCGTAGAAAGGAGACTTTATCAAAAAAATTTCGAAAATTTTGGACTTAGAAAATTTTGAAAATGTTTTCCAAACTTTACTAATTTGAATATAAAAGATTTAGTTGTTATAAATCTATATATTTTATTTAAATTATCCTATTCTATAAATTTATTGTTATGAATATAATGTTTTGAATAACTTATATTGATTTATAAGTTTCTCTTTTCCCTTCTTTTCCTTTTCGGGGACGAAAAGTTTTGAGTGGGGAAGAGTGTAACGACCCATAAATTTCGATAATTAAATTTGTTGAATTATAATAATGTTGTAATTAAATTTTATAAAGGAATAAAATTTCTATAATGTATATTGAAGTAAATGTTAAAATGCAATGCAACCATGGAAATTAAAGCTAAGTATTAACAATTGTAATGAAATTACGATTAATTGAAGTAATGAGAATTGTTATACTAGGCTAAGAATGTAATATAAGAGAACAAATGTGAATAGTGTGTTAACTAATGAAATAAATTTAATTAGGGGTGATTGAAGGAATTCAAAGTTATATTAACCAATGCTATAATATATTGAAAAATAGTAACATATGTAAATTAAGGAAGTAATGTTAATGGCAGTGATGAATAACCAAATTTATGAAATTCCAATTGATTGGAACAATTGCAGGGTTAAAATTTATTGTAAACAGAAATATTTGGTTTTAAATTAATGTAAGGAAAACAAATGAAAATTTTGAATTAATCAATGCGTTGATAATGAATAAATGGTAATTAAATAAAATTAATGTTCTATATGTAATTGTTTGGAGATAATAACTAGAATGAATTGCAACCGTGTAAATGTTATATGTTTATAACTTGGATGCAATTCTAATAAGTAAAACAATGTAAATGTTATAGCTTGGTTACAAAAATTAATATACGGAAGTGGATGTAAATATTGAATTAATTAATGAAATAAATCTAAATGTTATGTTTGGATAGAACATAGCTGAATGAAATTAGTAGTATGGAAATAAATGCCAACATTGATTTGTAAGTAATAAAGGCTTATTTATGTGACTAAAGAGTAACGGTAATGTTTATTTTAGGTTACCTATTTATTTAGATTGTTAATTGGAATTTGAGATAAATTGTAATAAATGGAAATAAATGTTACATTTGTGTGAAATGTAATACAGTGGTTAGGAGTTGTTAAATTGGGTATATTAAAGTAATGAATGGGAAAAACAAGGTAACTAAGTTTATAGAGTAGTACTGAACTTAATAAAAAGATTTGAATTAAAACGAATCAATCCATTGAAATCCAATTTATAAAAGGTGTAAATTTTGTAGCAATTGGAATTAAATGTTATGCAATTTGAAATAATGATAAATTGGAAAAATGTTAATTTATCAGGATATATACCAATGTAAATGGTACCTAAGATGAAAATATGATAATTAATTGAATTAAAAGAACGAGAGTCAGGATTTATTTATTTGAATTTACAGTTAAATAATTGGATTTATTGCAAATAAGTAGAATTAAATATTTAATTTTATGTTAATTGAAATAAAGATAGTATATGAGAAAATTTAGGTTATAGTTTTGAGTCCAATGTTTAATACATCTATTTGGCAATAATGAATGGAATAATAATTAATTTATTTAGTTAAATGGAATTTTGGAAATTTAATTTATAATTTTGGATATAACGAAATTAAGGTTAACATTGCAATTGAGGAATTTATCAACTCTAAATTGGCATTAAATTTGGGTAAATTTAGGTAAATGAGTTCGAAATTTAAAAATGGTGAAATTTGTTAACTATAGAGTTGAAATTAGAGATTTGAATTTATTTGTTAATTAATTTATTTATTTAATTAATGTAAAAATAACCATTTTGGCCGCTGACTCGGGTTTCGACGAAACCAGTTTCATCGGATCCATAACGGTGAATTATTGTAGGATTTCAAGTTTCGTGGCGATCGGACTTGTCGTTGATCGTACGGACTCGAAACGCCATGAAATTAATGAAATTGAAATCAATTTGAAAAATATTGATTTTAGCATAACTTCTTCATACGATGGAATTTGGACTTGAAACATTTTCCATCGCGTTTAAAATATTTTAAAACATCTATTTTGATATATGGGTTGACCCAATTTCGTTCCGGAGTCAGAACGGACTTTTTGGGCCACTTTGTCGTTAGCGCGTATATTCAACCCGATCCATCCATTCAAATGTCAACCCTGCCAATATATATTCTGCTGTAAACCCTAGCAGCTTCTGTTCCTCATTTCTATACGTTTTATTCATATCCTCATTTCAATGGTAGATAAACCCTAATTCCAATTTGCAAACCCAAATCAAATCCAAAGCTGAAATTTCAAACTCCACAATATATGCCAAATTTTATATCAATTCGATGCTCTCGATGAGCGTAACTCAGATCTGCAACTCGTTTTTGATTTGACTCATTGTTTGTCCAGAAACCGAAGAACAATTTTCGGCCGTTCATCGCTCGACGATGAACTTCGTCTGATCGAGAAACCCTTTCTGGGTATTGCAGAGGGGACTGAGGGGAGTCGATCTATGTAGTTAGTATGGCGAGTTGACTGTCATATTTGCGGCAAATGTCGATTAGGGTTTGGAACCCATGGTGGCGGCCGACAATTCTGAAGGCGACAGGGAGTCACGCGACGTCAGGGTGGACGGCCGAAGGATAGGAGGCTGCTGAGGGGGTCAGATACAGGTGAACGTGCGACGATCGGTGATGTAAATTTTGGTCGTGGCGGCTGCTATGTTTTATTACATGCGTACTATGTTGCATGCGTTACTGTAGGGGAGGGAGATGATTTCGATGACGTGGCATAGGAGGTATTGTGTTCTATTTTGTTTTTTTATTTTTATTGAAATTCAAACTCATTAATCATTATAACTCTCACATACGACATCCGTTTTACGCGCGGTTTCTTTTGTTAGGGTCTTATCTGAATTCCGGACTTTTTGGCGTGGTTTTGCAAAAATTCTGAGACTGTCAAATTTTTGGGTTTAAATTCAATTTAAATTCAAAAGATGAGTGTTTTAACCCACTCATAACTTCTAAAATTTCTTGTGTTTGTTAAATTGATATATTATGTGATTTGAAATTTATTTATAACTGTTTGGCATATATTTAATCATCATCTCATTTAAATTGCATTTATTTGAATTTAATTGTTATTCAACTTATTATTGCATATAAACTGTCAGTTAAATTAATTTATTTTTGAATAATAAACTGGCAGTAATTAATTGTTATTTATTGATGTTATTATTTGAATTTGGATGATGATTGTAATAAATGGTTGATGATAGATATTGGGTGAATGGATGTCGTATTCTATATTGTTATAAACTGCAAGTTATTATGCATTCTCCTTTCATTCGGGATTGCAGTTTGAAATGATATATAACTGTAATTTATTTTTAAATTACGGATTGAAATGATAAATATCCGTATCACTTGACCATAGGATAGAAAATTTTATACAGACACCGTGGTCTATATATAAAAATATGTTTAAATGATTTCTATGGTTTTGGAAAGGAATATACGGTTTATTAAATATTAATTTTGATGTTATATAAATATTATTATTATATATATATATATATAGTTAATTTCTTGGTTTTAAGCTAAGTATAAAATTGGTTTAAAGTATAAAAATAAGTTAAATAATAAAAGTTGATTTTATTAAAATATGATACAGTTAAATATTTATTTAAATTATATTTGTAGAGTATAATGACTTAAATTATGAAGGATGGAAGAGAAATATGAATTTGATTTGAATTTAAGTATTTTAAGAATTATCCTCGAATAAAATTGATTTGAAATTTAAATAAATTTGAGATTTTAAAAGGTATGACTTGTATAACTTGATTTTGGTTTAGAGGATTTAAATGAATATCAACCACTTTAAATGAATATTATCAAGTTAATTCAAATAGAAAGTATATCCTATTATTTGAAGTGTAAAGGCTTTGCTTAAATGATATTAGATTTATTAAGCAAACATTTCAAATCTAAATAATAGTAATTGAAATTTGATATATACGGAATTATCAAAGAATTAGTTTTGAAATGGTGGAATATTTAAAGCTTTGAAATATATGAATTGAAATGGTTTATTGAGAGGTTCAAATCGACATTTGGAATTTATTTATAAAATTAAAGAAGCTATTTTATCATATAAAGTAATTTAATATTTAAACCATTGAAGTATATTAAGTTATGTTTCAAAGATATAGATTTCAAGTTATAATTTGAAAGTGTAATGATTTTTGAAAAGGATATAGTTGAAATAAAATGATATTATATTGATTTGGGTTTTATAAAAATGATATCAAAATGATTTGGTTTTAGAAATGGAAAGGATGTCGTATTTATATTGTTTCGAAATGGATATTATATTCTGGTTTTGAAGTATAAATTATTTTGAAATGACCGCGGTGTTATAATAACGTTTGGTTGTTGAAGAGACCGAGATCGAAAGTTGTCATACTCTCTGCCAACTCCGAAAACAACTTTGACAACTGTGTACGTGGTGGAGTTTCCAGAATGAAGTAGGATGGTGGCGATGTTTCTTTTGAGGTAAATACGTGGACCAGAGTCCCGTGAGTTGGCATAAGGTGGCTAAAACAGGAGCGATTCTCGGGCCAACGAGGTAGCACCTTTGATCGGACACATCCCTTCGATATTATACTTTGACTTTGGATTGATTCGATGGCCAATTTTGATTTTTTTTATTTGGGGGTGTGGCTCGAGGTGGGCAGTAGCTGCGCGCTACGTGTTGCCACCAGCCCGAATAGCAATTGGTATATCTACCCTAGCGTTGCCTAGTTGTGCCGTGTCACCTACCCTATCGCGCCTTGTACGAGTTTGGTTTTCTCTCGTAGCCTGTGTGGTATTCTCTGGTGGCTTCCTGATCAGGAGGGACCATGATATTGGATGGATTACTGGGACTATTACGCGTTCAGGTGGAAATTGTAAAGCCTTAATGCTATTTAAAAGTACTATGTTTATTTTGTTAATTGTAACGACCCAGAATTTCTGTCATTTGAAATTCGTATATTTAATTAATTTTAAGTATTCACGAATGAATTTTATAAGCTAAGCGAATTAAATTTTGAATATGAGGATTTAATTGGATAATTAAATCGATAATTTAATGTTTGAAATTACGGGAATAATTGGAAATTAGGTCTAATGTGATTAAAATTGATTTGTAAAGATGTATTAAATCACATTGGAGTTAGAATGATGTCATAGAACTTTTGAAATTGAATTAAAAGTTAAATTGTGAAAATTGAATATTTTAATATTTAATTGACTAGTTAAAATAGCCATTTTTCAAACAGTCTCAGATTTCGACGAAACTAGTTTCATCGGATCCGTAATGTTATATTATTGTATGGTTTCAAATTTCGTGTCAATTGGACTTACGGTTTGTCCGGGGCAAGCTAAAACGCGTAGAAATCGATTCGAGTGAATTTTAAATTTAAATTAATCGATTTGAAATCGTATCTTCCAAATATGATCGAATTGGCTCCCGATATATATTCCATTGCGCTCGGAATGGGTGCAAAATATTATAAACGCCAGGCGGCACGCTTTGTTTGAAGTTCGGGAAAAATTCGGGTGATTAGTGTCGCGAGAACTTTTTATAAAAGGACCTCATATCTTTGTTTGCATCAAACCCTAGAATGAAACCCTAGCCGCCGCTAATCAATTCCAATGGCCGAAAATCTCTTTCAATCTTCCTCAATTCTCTCTCAATCCATTAATCAATTCAAAAAGGTTCCAACTACAAAATTGTAGATCACATCCTCCTCCACAAATCCAACGGTTGTGATCAAAATCAAAGCGGTGGATCGTCGGCAAAAATGGTGATTAGGGCCGGCGTTTCATGCACGATTTTGAGGCATTGGCTCGACCGAGCTCTGTCGCGCATGGTGAAGGAGAAGTGGGCAACGAGCTTTCAAATGGCGCAGCCTGATCGTAGCCAAACGCATCATTGTTCGAGCGATAATTCACCAAGTGGTGGCGACCGTGGGTTTCACGAACGGGAAGAAAGGAACGTGCACGCGCATGAAAAACTGGAGGGTGAAGAGAAAGCATGCGGCCCAGATCCATTCTCTGAAGACGCACAACTCAGATTTAACTAAGATTAAAATTTAAAAAGAAATTGTAAATGTTAATTATATTTAAATCGTTCAAACTTTAAAACACTATAACTTTGTCATACGAGGTCGAATAAAGACGAAACAAATTGCGTTGGGTTTATATGGACGAACACTACCCAATGGAGCTGGGTTGGAATCGATTGGAACTAGTGAAAATTTTGGTTAAAATTAAACGCGCGTTTAATTTTATTCGAAATAAACACTGCAACTGTTATTGGAAGCAAAGTGAGAACTTCTCACTCAATCGAAATTGTTTTGATTTAAATTTTAAATAGTTAGATAAAAAATTTCTTGATTGTGTGATTGAATGATAAATTATCATCTATTGTTTTAAATAGACCCTATACGCCGTATATTAAGCGGATGTTATTTATTAAACACATATACCGCGATATTTCACCTCGACGTGGAATTGGTATTATATATGTATTTGGAGTTGATTTTCCCGCATTATATAGCGGATGAGACCCTATTGCGCCGCATAATAGCGGGTAATATTTTATAAATCCTATATACCGCGATATTCCGTATTGGAACGGAATTGGTATTGTGCTAACATCTGTGGATGCAGGAAAACAGGTTAGAGGGATCCAACTGGATTCCTCAACCGTATTGATTTATTTACAGATATTGTGATATATTCTGTTATCATATGATATATGATGTTTTGGATGCTGTGATTTTTATATTTAGTGTTGTTGCAGCATTGGGCCTATTTTGGAAAATTGAAAGTGTTAAAGTGATGATTTTCAAATTTAAAAGGGTTTTAAAGTGATTTTTGAAAGTATATGTTTTATTAAAATTTTGAATTGATTTATTTTAAATAAACAAACGTTATAATTTTTATGTTATAAAAATTATGATTTTTGTGATCTATAACCGAAATGTTTTTTTTTGAAATAAGTAGTTGATTAATTTGTAAAATGGTTTAAATTAGGATTTTTGAATTATTATAAACGGTTTATATAAAAGATTTATAAAATTGATATTTATAAATCAAAAATATTGGAATTATAAAACAAATTTTTATAAGTGTTAAAATGAAGTATAAATGGATTTCATAAGTGAACAAAATTTATAGATTTATAAATTGTGAAGTTATAAAATGAATAGATTTTTGTAAAATAAAAGATTTATAAGTAATTTACTTATAAATTGGATTTTGGAATTTAAATGAGATTTAAATAGAATTTGTTAATAAAGTGATTTTATAAGTTGAAGTTGTTATAAAATATCAGTGGAATTTATAAACATTGTTTTATAAATCCGAAAACGAGTTATTTTGATAAGTTAATTATTATAGCTTATTAAAGGAGATATATCCATGATTTTAGACAGTGGATAAATCCTTTAAATAAAATGTGTAGACAGGTTGAATTTGGTTAACGAAGTATATTCACGATTTTGGATAGTGAATAACATGTTAAAGAAATGTTTTGGGGAAGTGATATTTTAAATAGAATTAAAAATGTTTATAAATGTTTTAAAATGTATTAAGTATCGAAACCATAGATTTCAACATTCATTGTTGAAATAGACGTTTTCAAGAAATAAAAGGAAATGGTGGACTATAACACTGTTGTTATAGTAAATGATTTCCGAAAGGAAATGTTTTATATAGTATTGGGATTTATATATCTATCTTAATTTCGAATCCCTATATTAGTGATTTTGGGTTGTCGTAATGATGTTTTACGCAACATTCGTTTTTGACTCAAATAAATGTGTTTAAGGAAATGTCTTCCTTAAAGAATAAAATATATACTTAATTGTGATTTAAGTTATTTTCTAAGTATTGAAAATAAATGGATTTGTGAATTACTTATTGTTAAATAAGTATTTGGAATTTTTTTTCCAATATGAAGTGCAATGTTTAGAGATTATATCTTTTAAAGATAAATTGAACTAAATATCTGCCAAGTTATTAATTTTTGGAAGATTAATAAAAAGGGCCTAGTATTGTTATGGTGCTGGATATTTGTTTGTTGGCCTTGATAGTTAAATAACTGACTATCAATATTTACCTTTAAATGGGTATTTGTGGAGATTTGCTTGAATTTAAATGCTACACTTATTTCAAAATAAGCGCTCCTTATTCGGTTTAGCCGGGAGAGGACCTTTGGGTCATAAATCCCATTCCGAATATTGATATGTCGTTTATGGATAGCATTGAATGCTGGTGGTGAAGACCGGGTATTTGCGAGAATGATAGGATGACCTATCAATTGTCTCTGCACCGAGTAGCTACGGTATAGAGATTCAGATTCCCTAAGTGATGGGAAGTCTGATCGGGATTGTGAATACCCGAATGGCAAGGGCTTCTTTGGAAGTGCCTTTGATTCCGTTCGAACCCAGAACAGACTTGTATGGATTGTATGTCTGACATTACAATTTGAGATATAAAGCAGATTTCTTTCAAATACATTCCTGTTGGTGGCGGAGAATTTATTCTCTTAGCTTAACACCCTTCTCTGAGATGTACGAGCTCAGAGGTTATGTAGTTGAAGGTTATCAGCGATATATTCCCAATTTGGTAATGTGGCATGCTGAGTGCTGCTGATCATTTGTTGATCAAAGCGTGGCTTTTGTGAAAAGCGTAGCTTTGTAGACGAGACTTCGTCGAACCTTACAACCCGGTAATGGTCGAAATAGGAAAGATGCACTAAGGTTTCAGGGGTAGCTTCCCTAAGGTATGACCATTCCATCGGGAAAAGGGTAGTATCATGGTATGGAGCCCAGATACTTACTCATGTGGACACTAGATTTTATTACTTTTTCATGTTGTTGGTTTAGAGAGCTCTCGTATAAAGGTCCCAAAGGACGGGGGTGGCATATCTGAGGTTTAGTTTATTCCCCAGGAAGGGAGGTAGCCGGCCTTATGTTGGTAGAGATCCGGTTAGGTTCTCGGTGCGTCTTTTCAGAGGCGTACCCATGTGGCAATGGAAAGTTCTTTGGCCTGACCATTAGTTGGAAATCCAAAGAAACAATAAGAGCCTTGTACGGTTTTAGTTGTAGAACCTGCCATCTAATATGGTAGCTATAGTAGGCATACTATAATGGTACCTATGCTGGCTAAGATTTATATTCTACTTTCGAAATGGTTTTCCACATTTTGGACTTATAAAAATAATATTGAAAAGAAATTTGCGTATCAAGCATCTTTGACTATCATAAGGAGAAATCTCCTCCGATTCTGCGTTTGCATTGTGTGTGTGCGGGAGGCCTTATGGTAGTCTCATTTACTAAAAGCATTGCGAATCCATTTAAAAATATTTCTTTGTTTATTTTTAAGATAAACTGTTTTAAGTTCTCACGCCAGTCCCATGACTAACCTGGAGTTTATTGTTCCCTTCCTAAACTCTGGGTGCCCCTCATTTTCTACACGGGCAGCCTAGAGTTAGGTTATCAGGTTATTCTGGAATTCAGGAGTTGCTGTGGAGATCAGAAGCAGGCTAGATGGTTTGGAATATCAACTAGTATATAGTATTTCTTTTCCGCTATTTGTTGTTGTAAACTCTGATAATGAAATGTAATGACATATATGATTCTTTGTTTTAAAGATATTCATTTATCTATTATATGTTGTTCCGCTGCGATTGTGAGATTCTGTTATTTTTTCTGTTTTCTTCTTCTTTCTTTTCTTCTGCTTCTACCTCTTCTTTAACCCTAATGGTACGGTTTTCATCATTCGATTGCTTGGCAGTTGATACAATGGACGTATTAATGTCGACTTTCGTGAGTCGAAAACTGTTCGTTACATCTGGTATTAGAGCATATGGTTAAGCGACAACCTTGGCTCTATTAGAAATTACTCATTAGAGATAGATTCAGTAGTACTCTAGAATGAGTTTGAGTGTAATAATAGGTATGAGTGCGTATTTGTTAGTGAACATAAAAATTGTTTTATATTTTGTTGATTGGTTTGTTGAGTAGTGTATGGATTTTGGTCAATACGAGTAATTAACGTTATTGATAGGGATCTCTAAACACTTGTACAAAACAAATTCGACACGATATCGTTTTAATTTTTTTTGGGTAAATGAAATAATTTTACCTAAATTATTTTCGTATATAAAATAGAAAAATTCTGTGAATTATTTTAATATATGATTGCTTGGTTGCTAGAGAGTGATGATATTAAATTATTATCATTAATGTTGAAAAAGAAATTGAAATCGTAATTCCAAAGTTAAGAAATAAATTTACATTCAAATAGAATTGGAGAATATAAATTGTAAAAGTGATTTGAATTTTGAAATAAAATTCCAGGAGAATATTTGGAAATGTTTCGAAAGAGTTTGCAATTTGGAAAAGATTAAATTCCTTTTTGAGTTTGAAAATGATTTTCAAGGGTTTTGGAAAATTGTTTTGGAGGGATAAAAGCTCTAAACTCTTTTCAGTCACTGGAAAAATAATTCCGAAGATGATCGTGACATCATCGATATTCATTTTCGGGTTTCCAAAAGAGGGATTGCTGCCAAGTTGTTTTAAATGGAAGTTGTTTAGAAAATTTGGGTTTGGGTTTGAAATTCAAAGGATAATTGAGTTGGTTTCAAAAATGGTTTTGGAAGATTGAAAAGACTCTGGAAAGTTATATAAAATGATTGGAATACAATTATTAAGTTGGAAAATAAATTGTGAATGAATAAATGATTATGAACTTGAGTTATGTAATGAAATTCAACTTTATATGGTAAAATTAATTAGCAATTGAATTAATGAATGAATTGAATGTATATCAATTGGGTGTAAATAAATTGATATGAAATAATGGATGTAAGTGTTAATTCATTAAAGCTAATTAAAAGTGATGAACCAAATTGAATGAATGTAAGCAAAGTAAAGAAATTTGGTAATATTGGGTATACATTGTTTGTTAGATGATGGTTAGTTGATTGTATAGAAATCCATATGAAATTGGATTAATGAAATTGAAAGCTAAAGTAATTGAAATCAAATTGGAAATTAAGTGAATCTTAAATAGAATTGAATTTGATTTGGAAGTGAACCAACTTGAATGTGAATTAGTGAATGTAAACTAATTTAATATGAATAAATGAATGTTAGTAAAAACATCCAACGATAATGAATCAATTGTGAATAAATTAAAAAAAAACAATTCAGTGAATATAATGAGAAGTGAATTTATATTGATTTGGTTATTGATTGATTGGATAAATATCGGATGTAGTTAGATGATAGTTGGTTGATGGTTGAATTTATAGCTTTTGTTGCATTTGCTATATAGGCATATGTAGTTGATGTAGTGATATATGTTGTATATTGATATTATTTTCTATATACATGTTTCTCATTGTTGTTCAGTGTTTAGTAGGTGTGGATTGCGCTTGCTTCGCATTTGGAGCTAGCTTTAATGCTATATTAGCCATATATGCTCGCTAATAATATATAAAGTACATATCTCGGATTACATATCGTACTTTTACACCTTTTTCCCTACGGGATGCCTCATTACTTGATGAGATGTATATTTGTGATATATATTGCCATTTTTTTCGGATCGAGCCGCGGAAAGGAGACCATGGCGAATTTTTCTGAAAATTTAAGGCGTTAGAATATTTTTGAGAAAATTGAATTTTTTTGAAAACTATAACTTTGATTTTGGGGTGAAAAGTTAAACGATATAGTTGGTTTTGAAAAGATAACTAAGTATGATTTGAAAACTTAGTAAAGTAATTGTAAGAAGTTTAACTATTGGATTTTGGGAAAGTTAAACACTTAAGTGAATTTGAAATCTAATTTGAATGGTTTTAAAAAGTTAATGGATTTCAAGACTTTTTCTTACTTGGTAATTTTGAGAACGAAATTCTTTTAGGAGGGGAAGTTTGTAACGACCCAGAATTTCTGTCATTTGAAATTCGTATATTTAATTAATTTTAAATATTCACGAATGAATTTTATAAGCTAAGTGAATTAAATTTTGAATATGAGGATTTAATTGGATAATTAAATCGATAATTTAATGTTTGAAATTACAGGAATAATTGTAAATTAGGTCTAATGTGATTAAAATTGATTTGTAAAGATGTATTAAATCATATTGGAGTTAGAATGATGTTACAGAACTTTTAAAATTGAATTAAAAGTTAAATTTTGAAAACTGAATATTTTAATATTTAATTGATGAGTGAAAATAGCCATTTTTCAAACAGTCTCGGATTTCGACGAAACAATTTTCATCGGATCCGTAATGTTATATTATTGCATGGTTTCAAATTTCGTGTCAATCGGACTTACGGTTTGTCCGGGGCAAGCTAACACGCGTAGAAATCGATTCGAGTGAATTTTAAATTTAAATTAATCGATTTGAAATCATATCTTCCAAATATGATCTAATTGGCTCCCGATATATATTCCATTGCGTTCGTAATGGGGGAAGAACATTATAAACGCCAAGCGGCACGCTTCGTTTGGAGTTCGGGAATTTTTTTGGTGAATAGTGTCGCGAGAACTTTCTATAAAAGGACCTCATATCTTTGTTTTTGCATCAAACCCTAGAATGAAACCCTAGCCGCTGGCTAAACAATTCCAATGGCCGAAAATCTCTTTCAATCTTCCTCAATTCTCTCTCGATCCATTAATTAATTCAAAAAGGTTCCAATTGCAAAATTGTAGATCACATCCTCCTCTACAAATCCAACGGTTGTGATCAAAATCAAAGCGGTGGATCGATGGCAAAAATGGTGTTTAGGGCCGGCATTTCGAGCACGATTTCAAGGCATTGGCTCGACCGAGCTCTGCCGCGCACACGGTGAAGGAGGAGTGGGCAACTAGCTTTCAAATGGCGCAGCCTGATCGTCGCCAAACGCACCATAGTTCGAGCGATAATTCACCAAGTGGTGGCGGCCATGGGTTTCGCGAACGGGAAGAAAGGAACGTGAACGCGAATGAAAAACTGGAGGGAGAAGAGAAAGCATGCGGCCCAGATCCATTCTCCGAAGACGCACGGCTCAGATTTTACTAAGGTTAAAATTTAAAAAGAAATTGTAAATGTTAATTATATTTAAATCCTTCAAACTTTAAAACACTATAACTTTGTCATACAAGATCGAAAAAAGACGAAACAAATTGCGTTGGGTTCGTATGGACGAACACTACACAATGGAGTTGGATTGGAATCGATTGGAGCTAGTGAAAATTTTGGGTAAAATTAAACGCGCGTTTAATTTTATTCGAAATAAACACTTCAACTGTTATTGGAAGCAAAGTGAGAACTTCTCACTCAATCGAAATTGTTTCGATTTAAATTTTAAATAGTTAGATTTAAAATTTCTTGATTGTGTGATTGAATGATAAATTATTATATATTGTTTTAAATAGACCCTACGCGTCGTATATTAAGAGGATGTTATTTATTAAACACATATACCGCGGTATTTCACCTCGACGTGGAATTGGTATTATATATGTATTTAGAGTTGATTTTCCCACATTATATAGCGGATGAGACCCTATTGCGCCGCATAATAGCGGATAATATTTTATAAATCCCATATACCGCGATATTCCGTATTGAAACGGAATTGGTATTGTGCTAACATCTGTGGATGTAGGGAAATAGGTTGGAGGGATCCAACGAGATTCCTCAACCGTATTGATTTATTTACAGATATTGTGATATATTCTGTTATCATATGATATATGATGTTTTGGATGCCGTGATTGTTATATTTAGTGCTGTTGCGCATTGGCCCTATTTTGGAAAATTGAAAGTGTTAAAGTGATGATTTTCAAATTTAAAAGGATTTTAAAGTGATTTTTGAAAGTATACGTTTTATTAATTTTGGAATTGATTTATTTTAAATAAATAAACGTTATAATTTTTATGTTATAAAAATTATGATTTTTGTGAAATATAACCGAAATGTGTTTTTTTGAAATAAGTAGTTGATTAATTTGTAAAATGGTTTAAATTGGGATTTTTGAGTTATTATAAACGGTTTATTTAAAAGATTTATAAAATTGATATTTATAAATCAAAAATATTGGAATTATAAAATGAATTTTTATAAGTGTTAAAATGAAGTATAAATGGATTTCATAAGTGAACGAAATTTATAGATTTATAAATTGTGAAGTTATAAAATGAAATAATTTTTGTAAAATAAAAGATTTATAAGTAATTTACTTATAAATTGGATTTTGGCATTTAAATGAGATTTAAATAGAATTTGTTAATAAAGTGATTTTATAAGTTTAAGTTGTTATAAAATATCAATGGAATTTATAAACATTGTTTTATAAATCCGAAAACGACTTATTTTGATAAGTTAATTATTATAGCTTATTAAAGGAGATATATCCACGATTTTAGACAGTGGATAAATCCTTTAAATAAAATGTGTAGAAAGGTCGAATTTGGTTAACGAAGTATATTCACGATTTTGGATAGTGAATAATATATTAAAGAAATGTTTTGGGGAAGTGATATTTTAAATATAATTAAAACGATTTAGAAATGCTTTAAAATGTATTAAGTATCGAAACCATAGATTTCAACATTCACTGTTGAAATAGACGTTTTCGAGAAATAAAAGGAAATGGTGGACTAACACGGTTGTTATAGTAAATGATTTTCGAAAGGAAATGTTTTATATAGTATTGGGATTTATATATCTATCTTAATTTCGAATCCCTATACTAGTGATTTTGGGTTGTTGTAACGATGTTTTACGCAACATTCGTTTTTGACTCAAATAAATGTGTTTAAGGGATTGTTTTCCTTAAAGAATAAAATATATACTTAATTGTGATTTAAGTATATTGAATATTTTCTAAGTATTGAAAATAAATGGATTTGTGAAGTACTTATTGTTAAATAAGTATTTGGAAATGTTTTTCCAATATGATGTGAAATGTTTAGAGATTATATCTTTTAAAGATAAATTGAAGTGAATATCTGGCAATTTATTACTTTATGGAAGATTAATAAAAAGGGCCTAGTGATTGTTATGGTGGTGGATATTTGTTTGTTGGCCTTGATAGTTAAATAACCGACTATCAATATTTACCTTTAAATGGGTATTTGTTGAGATTTGCTTGAATTTAAATGCTACACTTATTTTAAAATAAGCGCTCGTTATTCGGTTTAGCCGGGAGAGGACCTTTGGGTCATAAATCCCATTCTGAATATTGATACGTCGTTTATGGATAGCATTGAGGAACAGTGGTGAAGACCGGGTATTTGCGAGAACTATAGGATGACCTATCGATTGTCTCTGCACCGAGTAGCTACGGTATAGAGATTCAGATTCCCTAAGTGATGGGAAATCCGATCGGGAATGTGAATACCCGGATTGCAAGGGCTTCTTTGGAAGTGCTTTCGGTTCTGTTCGAACCCAGAACAGACTTGTATAGATTGCATGTCTAACATTACAATTTGAGATATAAAGCAGATTTCTTCCAAATACATTTCTGTTGGTGGCGGAGAATTTATTCTCTTAGCTTAACACCCTTCTCTGAGACGTACGAGCTCAGAGGTTATGTAGTTAAAGGATATCAGCGATATATTCCCAATTTGGTAATGTGGCATGCTGAGTGCTGCTGATCATTTGTCGATCAAAGCGTGGCTTTTGTGAAAAGCGTAGCTTTGTGGACGAGACTTCGTCGAACCTCACAACCCGGTAATGGTCGAAACAGGAAAGATGCAGCAAGGTTTCAGGGGTAGCTTCCCTAGGGTATGGCCGTTCCTTCTGGAAAAGGGTAGTATCATGGTATGGAGCCCAGATACTTACTCATGTGGACACTGTATTTTATTACTTTGTGATGTTGTTGGTTTAGAGAGCTCTCGTATAAAGGTCCCAAAGGACCGGGGGTGGCATATCTGAGGTTTTGTTTATTCCCCGGGAAGGGGGGTAGCCGGCCTTGTCTTGGTAGAGATCCGGTTAGGTACTCTAGACGTCTTTCCAGAGGCGTACCCATGTGGCAATGGGAAGTTCCTTGGCCTGAACATTAGTTGGAAATCCAAAGAAACAATGCGAGCCTTGTGCGGTTTTAGTTGTAGAACCCGGCATCTAATATGGTAGCTATAGTAGGCTCATATAATGGTACCTATGCTGGCTAAGATTTATATTCTACTTTCGAAATGGTTTTCCACATTTTGGACTTATAAAAATAATATTGAAAAGAAATTTGCGTATCAAGCATCTTTGACTATCATAAGGAGAAATATTCTTCGATTTTGCGTTTGCATTGTGTGTTCGTGCGAGAGGCCTTATGGTAGTCTCATTTACTAAAAGCATTGCGAATCCATTTAAGAATATTTATTTGTTTATTTTTAAGATAAACTGTTTTAAGTTCTCACACCAGTCCCATGACTGACCTGGAGTTTATTGTTCCCTTCCTAAACTCTGGGTGCCCATCATTTTCTACACGGGCAGCCTAGAGTTAGGTTATCATGTCATTCTGGAATTTAGAAGTTGTTGTGGAGATCAGGAGCAGGCTGGATGGCTTGGCGTATCAACTAGTATATAGTATTTCTTTTCCGCTGTTTGTTGTTGTAAACTCTGATAATGAAATGTAATGTAATGACATATATGATTCTTTGTTTTAAAGATATTCATTTATCTATTATATGTTGTTCCGCTGCGATTGTGAGATTCTGTTATTGTTTCTGTTTTCTTCTTCCTTCTTTTCTTCTTCTTCTACCTCTTCTTTAACCCTAACGGTACGGTTTTCCGGCATACAATGGACGTATTAATGTCGACTTTCGTGAGTCAAAAATCCGTTCGTTACATTAATAGACGTTATTATAATAGCGAAATATTACTACATAGTAAATAGTTTAATGTATCCTTAGGAGATGTGAATCCCGAGCATCTCTTAAGTTACTGCTCTCCTATTTATTTTTGATGATTTAACTCACATAAGGTCTTTTAGTTCTAACTCGAGTGTTTTGTCTTTTCAATTTGCTCGGGTAAGTCCGAACGTTTCAGGATTTGGAGATTTTGTTCTAGAAGACGAAGACGAAGATTGGTAGTACTATTATCTATTATATTATTCCACTACACCATTTAATTCCGCTGCATTAATTATTATTCTCTGGTATGTGTACGCTGATATGTATTGTATAAATATAATCAAGGATTTTTGTAAAACAGCTTCATGAACTGTATATTTGATAATTATATTTTATCGTTCCGTTGCAAGATTCTATTTTGTTTTTTTCTTTCTCTGCTTTTTCTTATTTATCCCATAACAATCCGCCCTTCTGTATGGTTTAAGTTTGACGTGTGTGGTTTATTGTCGATTTAAACCGTACGAAAAGGCGGCATGTTACATAAGGTTAATTCGGTAACCTTTGCTTTGATACCAAATGTAATGACCGCCCTATATCTATGGTGCAGAACGTTAGTCAAAGGAAGGAAAAATAAATAACACGAAGAAATAGAAGAGAAAAGAATGGAAAAAGAAGAAAAAGGAAGCATCGACTAACCAAATTACCTGTCGCATATCTCACATCACATGACAGTAAATATAATAATCAATACAGGTATAAAACAATAGAGATGGTAATAACAATGTAAAATAATCATCTATATAAAGATCTATAAAGATCCACAAAGTTATACAATGCAATAATAGAGTTTATACAATGGGAAAGTAAACTCAACTGGTACATTGTCTTATAATAGCATCAACACCATCAAGGCTCCACAGTGTCATAAGTATGTATAACCATCACCTCCTACCGGTCTACCAGTAGAACTCCATAATCACCACCTGCTCTCAATCTACTCATTTAAGCGTACTGGAGATAGTAAGAAGCAAAGCGTAAAACCTCGAGTCAGACAAAACTCTGGTGTGAACGACATCAAATGTCAAAATACTATAAAACTCCATAATATGCAGACGAGAGGGTATATAAACCATAAATGACATGTCCCTGCAACCACAGAGTCAACACATAGACATAAGTAATATGGTACTCTATAACATTGTAAAAATGGTATACCATAATTAGCATCTGTCAGAGGGCCTAGGTATTTCCACTTGTAATCGATACTCCATACTAAGCAAACTTCAGGTATTTAGGTATCTCAATCCATACCTATCCCATACTAAGTGAAGCTAGGGATATAAGTATCCCTACCACAATGCTTACCTAGTGTGACATCCCTAGGGTGACAGGTGAGTAGTGAGCAACCATAACAAAAATAGCATCCATGAAACAATACTAATTATCACTTAATGTGTCGGATATATGATGACTCATATAACCCTCTGCAACTATCATCATCATCATCATCATCATTATTATTATTAATTAACCCAGCCTAAATAGGGTCTAGGTTTTACCTATCCATGAAATTCGATGACCGGTCGACTCCTAGCGGTCAACTGATAGTAGTCGACCAGTACCCCTAAGTGTGATGACTGGTTAACTGGTTTAGGGTAGACCTAAACTAGGAACGTGGCCTTATAAGTTGCTTCCATTCAGCTGCCTCTCCCTCGTTTTTACCTCCTCCTCTTCATAGCCGAACCTAATCCCCTACTACCAAAATAAAGGCCATCGCTCCTCCTCTCCCACCCCTACGATGATGAGCAATGTCGTCTTCCTCTCCACTGCAGTAGGCCAAACTTCAGCAGCAACTTCCTCCTTAAGCACCAATTTTTGTTTGCCAGATCTAGCCCTACCACCTTTCCAGATCTATACCCAATCTCCCATCTCCAACCTCTACTCAGTCAATGACACCACGTCGAACCCTAGCTCTTTGTTATGCCATCTAGGTATCACCCCTCCAGAGATAACTTGACTTAACCGAAGTGACTAGAAAATAATCGTTTACTTGGCCTCGTTAAATTTCACCTTTCTTCAATGATGGCCAACCAAATTTAGGGATTTTACCGCCTTTGGACCTAAGGATTTGTTGATATTAACCCATGTTGCATGCATTTGTTTGGCGAGTATCTGGTATACAACTTTGATGAAGGCGTCAGCAATCTTTAGTCGAAAGTGAAGTGAGTCGAGATTGATTTGTTTGGTGATGATTTCGATGAAATTTTAGGGATAGCTATGAGGGAGCGGATTTGGATGATGAGATAGTTGTCCAGAGATTTTGCATAGGAACCTTTTTTAGAGATATCAGTGTCAAGATTTCAGACAATATACGACCTACAACTTGCCTCATCATTTGCATAGAAACATACCTACAACTTGCTTCTGCCATTAACAACTTCAAAAGCCCAAAATATTCTTAGCTATTATTATCCATATTATTATACATAGGAATATTCCTCTTATTTTCTGGTAGGTTACTCTACACTTCCTAGAAACATACCCTAATTGAATTAAGTGTCATTCTATTTTATCTGCTCCTTTAAGAGGGCATTATTTTATAAAAGCTTTTCAATTCTTTAAACAGGAAAAATCATCAGGCTATACATATGTTGGTTTTCACTTTATTGCCAAAATGGTAATGTCTTTTTTGCCCAAAAACTTTTTAGACAAAAATCAAACTCTTATATTAGTATATATTTAAGAATTTCAGAACTTTCTTTTTAAACTAAAGCTTTTCAACACAACCAAATTCATTGAAATATACATTTCTTGCAAAAATAAATCTCCAAAACTCTATTACTATCCAAATAACAGTTTCCAAATGGACATTTGGAAAAAAACAATATGTTTTCTTCCTCTTTTGCGTAACATTTTAAGTATCTCATGGTATTCTCATATAGGGTCGGAGTAAGAATTGGGATTTACTTCTTTTCAATAAAATCAAAAAAAATCCGATTCATCATCTTGAGGTGATTAATAGACATCCTTTTACGAGAACATGCTCCAGATGTGAGCGATATATATATTTTTAATTTCCATTTTTTGGATAAAATGTCAATCTTTAACTGAAAATCCATCGAAATCCATGATCACAACGTAGCTACGTCTCAACTATCAAGTCAAACACCATCCAGCCTTCGGGATCCTTCTATACGTTGTGCTCATGCTCTTTAAAGTTAAGGCCATACGTATAGCCAAAGATCCATAGGGTAATTGGGGTAGGTGCGTAATCTTTAACTATATAACATTTTCCAACTCATTGTTGCCTTGCCCATCCTTTTGGAATATGGTCGAAACCGTTCTTTGGTCTGAATTTATAGAGTTCAATGTAGATTTAGATAGAAAAATACAAATATATACTCTCAGTATATGCTAATCCCTATGATTCACTAACCTAGATTCTGATACCAAGCATAACAATTGCACATTAATGGGCTAGAATTTTGAACAGAAATCGAAACCCAAGTACTTTAAGGTATGAATCATAACCTGTAATAAACATGAGCAAAGTCGATCAAACTAAACTCACCACAAAAAAGAAAATGTAATGGGATATAAATATATACTGAGGTCACTACATCAGAATCAATGGTATTCCTTGGGCATCGAATCACCTTGTCAGTACCAAACATGAATAAGAAGACTTCTTCATCAACCATTTTTATTTTTGGAGTTACAATCCTTCCATCTTTATTTTCCAACTTTACCATTTATTACACGATCTATTCTAACTTTCAATTTACATTTAATGCGAATATTAACGTATAACACACTATATTAATTATATTTTTATTTTGAATGTTTTAGTGCGGTTATATATGTTTATAAATTTATGTTTACATTTCATGTTATTAATCCTTTAACTAGAATATTTCATTCTATATTTTAATCTGATAGAATTATCCTTTCAAAAAGGTTTCCCATTATAACCTTTCATAAAATAACCTAAATTAAGGGATTTTCCTAGTTTGAAATTACAAGTAATTATTTATTTCTTTTTTATTGAACTAGACAGTGTAAATTACAGAAAGAAAATCCATATTTTACACATCTCTTTCCTCTTTTGATGTACATTACTTATCAAACCAAACAATGCACTTTTTCTATGAAATTTGGATATTAGACAAATTCATAGAGATAAACGGATAGCACTTCCAACAAATTAAAATAAAAAACTCACATTTTAAATGGAATAAGAGCAAATATAAACTATAATAATATGTTTACAACCCAATTGTAGATTTGTAATAATTTCTAAATCTTTATCCATATTCAACCTTTAATAACTTGGGGACCAATTTTTAGATCTATGTGTGAACAATATTCCTATTTATTTATAAAATATTTATTCTTTGCTTATATGCTCAATTAAATCCTACACTCTTTAGATTTTGATTACGTCATAACCATCAAACAAAATACCAAAAGAATAAATTCTAGTGTTGTTACTAAATTATATAATTTTCCACTCACCTTTAAAAGCTTTCTAGATCAGCAGATCTGAGTATGATTTCATGAATCGACTCCATTTCCTTTCTAATCCCAAGAAATATGTATAAAAGTGTATGCACGTACCACTAAAATTACAGATTTGAGAAGAGGTTTGAGAAAATGGGCAATATAAATTTATAATATTGAATTTTTTTTATTTTCTCAAATTTATTTGCTCCTTCACTTCTCCAATTTGTATAAATAAAAATTATTTTAAAGTTAAGAGAAATATTGGAGAAGAGGAAATGATAAAGCTTCACTTTCCTAAATCAGGAAATATGAGAATAGAAGGGAGGGGTTATGCTTGTGTTTATAGGTTCTCGAATCGGTCGTATCCGTTAGATTAAATTTATTAGATCCAGGCCGTCGATCGAGGTTCAAATTATGGCCGAAATACTTTGATCGATTGACTGTTCCCCTATGAGCAGTCAACTACTAGAGGTCGATCACCATATAGCAGAGGTCGATCGATGGGGTCCCAGTTTAGTTATATATTTGTTACCATAATTTATTATTTAATTTTTTTCATTTCGATTTCTTTAAATGTCTGTAACTTCTTCATTTGAACTTCAATTGCAAAACTCCAAATATAAAATTTGCTTAGAAAATCTCCATGAATGCAGTGGTGCAAGTTTAGTGGCCAAAATCCATTGTTTTCTCAATTTCCATTTTTGGAGCCTAATTTATTACTAAATTATTAATGTCAATTTACAGGGTGTTAAAATAATAATATATATTGATATACCTTTTGTATATCAAATCATACTTTTGAGATTTAAATCAAAATCATTTTCAAAGCAGTAGTAAATACTTTGTAAATATTACTAAGTTTCATGATCTCAATTTCATTAACCAACTTCCAAAATATATACATTAAAATCCACAGAAAATATACATATAGATCGAGTAACACTAAAATGATACCATGAAAATGGGTCCTTCTCCCAGTCGTACCATATTTTCCCTTACTATGAAGAGTACTGCTTACGAGAAGTGCTAACCAACCGAACACGTCTCTTGCCCATTTTTAGTTACTTTTAAGCCATCCGAACTAGATAACATAAAAATACTTTATTCTTGAATCGATTCGTTGATTCCGAGAGCAGTGCTGAACTTGTTTAAATCTTAAAACTCTTTTCACATATTAGTACTCACAAATACTTCCAACTAATACTACAATTATTTTCTAAAATTTTGATAAACATTTCCAAAAATACTAGGTTTGAGTCCTCAATATTGTTAAACCCTCTTCGTTTATAAACTATATTTATAAACCATACTTAGAAAATTTACACTAATTTTTTTTCATGAAAGTCAATTTCTAACCCAGCATTGTCATCGAATGCCTTATAGTTAAACTTTGAAAGTAAATTCGCAAGGTGTTCTTTTTGATGCACCCAAAATTTGCTGTCTACCCAACCATGTACTAAAAAGGTAAAATGCTCATAAACTGGTCAAGTGCAAATCAACCATCAACCAATAATAGTTAATGCTCATAAAATTACCAAGCATGACTGAGCAAATCAACAAGGATAATAGATAAACATCATCAATCTATGCATAAATTAGACTACACTATCAACTTATACTTATATATATTACTAAGGTATAATAGTTAAATATATGCTCTCACATGTATAATACACTGAACTCATTCTAGGGTGTTGTTTACCCTATCTTAAATGAGTTATACCCAACCAAAGCTAAGGTTCTCACTTAACCTTCAACTCTGATACTAAATGTAATAATCTGCCTTTTCGACCCACGAATGTCGACACTACTATATTCATAATATTCATGCGTCGATCACTCAAGTTCCAAAAATACAAAATGTTATGGTAAAATAAAAAGAAAAAGGAATAGAACAAGGAAGAAGAGAACACAATATCATAATCTCATCAACAGAACAATAAAATATAATATCAAAAGAGGATACAAACGATCACTCTAAGATACATAGCATCTCACAGTTACAATTTTAATATTATTATCAGCCTAGACCGTTATAACAACATGTCCTCACAAATGCTAATATATAGTAATACAACGGAAATAAGAATACTATGGTAGTTTAAATTAACTAGCTCATCTCGTCGAGCTTCAAAAAATATCAACAAAAACCCATCTTTCCCAAACTAGTCCAAAGATAACCCATGGAAATAATGGAGACATAAAACCATGAGTCAAACTTAAGTCTAAGGTGAAAAACTCAAGAAATATATGTACATCATATAATAGTAATTTTGAGATCGCACGGATAACCATAATGGTTATCCCCTTTAAAGAACCACCCATCTAATAAGTACATAAGGTGATATAACCAATATTGTCTAGGGTGAAGAATTTAAATTAGAAAATAGATGTGCTCTTCAAATATCGCAAGACAACAATATTATAAGTACCACTGAAGCCGCTAAGGTACGTATGAATTTGGATTTTCCATGGAGATTCCCCTAGTAAAATGCAGTAGATCTCCTCTGACAAAGGTTATAAGCTACCTTTCCAAAACCACACATATCTGTAGATAAATTACGTCTCAAAGGTAAACAACACTAGTCCATGCCTAACACGTGATCCTAAATATCGTCAACTCCCGCATGCAACGTCCATAAGCATCTTTAAATATTTGGAGTTGACATACCCCATTTTCAGTTAGCTATACCTCGGGTTGTACATCTTACTATGTTCTCTATCATTCCCGATGTTGAGATCACGTTCGGCCTCTCTCACATAAGTCATCATCAGAAAAGAACACAAATCTCTATCTGGATTCCAATATCTCGAATAGTCCGCGAATCCCTATTAAAATCCCAGAATAAGTCGTCCGACGAATGCTAATGTTGACCTCTTCGTTGGAATTAACCTTAGAATAGACAGTTCAACTCTATAGAGTTAGTGTAAAATGTTAACACTGACTCTCTCTTGGACTTTACCTTAGGATAGAACTTGGACTTAACCTTAGGATAGACAATTAAACTCTATAACATATCACTGCATAACAACTCCCAAAACAAAGAACTCATATATCACTTTTGTAGCAGTATGAGATAAGTAAAACACTTACCGATCCTGGTCTCTTAAAAATTAAATCGATAAATTTTTGGTTAACTCAATTATGGTTCTTTCAAAAGTAAACAAACAATATAAAGGAGTTATCCAGGGGGATCTGATATGTATACATTCTTAAAGCGAGAGATATTCATATAAATGAGTCCTCCCTAGGGTATTTCAAACTATATCAGTACGTGATGCTTACCTAAACTTTCAAAGTTAATTTGGTCAATTTAGATAATCAACTAATACACTATCAAATACAAATAGATGATCGAATATAGAAACCTAGTCTCATAAACTTATCATATTTTCGACTTTCTCAATTTGTATCATTCCCCGAGCAAGAGTGAAGCTAGTAGGTTAGAGCACTACTACTTCAAAACCCTATTGGAATATTATTCTTAACTCTCATGGATAGAATAAATCTACTTTATTGGCTATTAGTGCAAAGAATAGTATTAAATACTTTACATAAACAAGCAAACAAACAAAGCACAATCAAGTAACACAAAGCTCGACTAAGTCACACAAAGTATGATTAATTAACATAAAGCACTACTAAGTCATAGAGGCAGCTTCTAATCCCTTTTTATTTAATTAATCCTTTTATTAATAAAACCTCTTTGCAAACATTTGTGTATATATATATAAAATACCTTTACAAAAGATATAAATACTATATACTACTATTTCACTATTCATTTCTACTCTTTTCAATACTTAAAAAGGCATTAACATTCTTATTTCGAATGGTCTAAAGTATTCATAAATCTTGAATAAGATTTCACGTTCCTAAAAGTATAATTAAATGGGTTAAAATCAAATTTGCTCAAACATTGTTACTATAACCCAAAACATTTCACTTATAATTATCTTTAAAACATTCTTTCCAAAGATCTAAGTATATTCATAAGTATAATAAAAAAGAGTTAAAAACAAATGTTACTTAAACATTGTTTATTATAAATCCAAAATCATTTCACTTATAAATTATCTTTAAAACATTCTTTTAAAGGCATAATTATATTACTAAGTATATTAAAAAATGGTTAAGGACAAATGTTGCTTAAACATTGTTTACTATAAACCCAAAGCCATTTTATACTCGTATATTCATTTAAGGATCTAAATATATCAACATTTATTGAATAAGGTAACATACTTTTAATTAACTTTTCAAAAAAATTATTGTAACATTGTGGTATAATACAAAACTACCTTTCATTCTTTTGTAAAAGACTTAACTTACTTTTCCAAACTTATATATTTACTATAAACCTTTAAAAATGGTATATGTATGTATGTATACATGAATAATACGTTTTTTTATAAATCTAAGTTATTTAATAAAGTTCTAAAAATGATTTAATATATAATATATTACATAAGCTTTTTAATACTTAATAAAATAATTTTCTAATTTTCTAAAAACTATATAACTTAATTAAAATATTTATACTATGGTTTAAAACATTTATTTAAACTATGCAAAGAATCGCTCTGGCACCCAATCCTTTTACACTGACAAATACACACATAATACGTCACAATCTAGTGAGAAACCCCCAAGGATCACTCTATATATTTCTATGGAAAATGCCGAACATAAGGCATTTCCTAAGTGCTTATATAGCGACCTCACTATAAAACCACTTCCAAATCAAGTCCAATTTGAATCAAAGTCCAAACAAACCTTAAGTGCTTTTTTTTAAGGCTATGCGACAACTAATACAAATTCACACAAGTCCATATCCATCAATTACTTATGCCATTTGCATTCCTAAGAAGTAATCACACAAGAGAAAAGTAATAATATATAAACAAACAAATACTAAAATATAAACAAGCATCATACACTTCATATACTTTTTAAATGATTAGATAGCTCATCCATCAACAAGAAAACAACCAAGCACAGTCTCCAACTTCCTACCACAAATTTGCAAAAAAAAAACACTTCCTACCATTACACTTTGCTCACTTTAGTGCTCGTGCTCCCTCCTAATCCACCTTATTGCTCACGGCAATGGTATGTTGTGGGGGTTTTCTCCTTTTATTCCATCTTTGACTTCCTAAAAGGCGTTGTTATAGTGTTGTAAGGCTCTACAAAAGTTTGGAGTGACTTGAAGTAGTTTTGAATTTACTTGTTCTTAGGAAATTATAAAGAGAAGAGAGTGAAGAGAGCTTTGACTTAATTTGTAAAAATTAAAAAGTGTTTTCAAGGGGTTTGTGCATTCTTATACATGCCACAAGTGATGTGTTCTGACCTTCCTCACACCTCCTATTTCTTCCAAGAAGGCTCAACCCTTTTAGCTTTCATGGGACCACCGTTCCACCTTAGATGCCTTAGAAAATATCCTCTTTAAATATTTCCTTCCGATCAAACCTTCTAGAAGCATTCCTAAGTGTTTTAGTGCAAATTATTTTTATCACTAACTAATGATCTTTCGAATTATTTAGTGTATGCATAAAAAATTTGAACATCTTATATTGAATAAAAAGCTTTTTATCGATAAAACGATTTTCGGTCACATTATAGATATTTCTCCAAAGTATTTATTTTTGTAAAAATTTCTCAAATTTTTTTTCCTTCATTGGTTATTTATTAAAAGGAGATAACAGGGTTATTAAATCCATTCAATCACATTAAATATAATATTTAAATATTTAAATAATTAAATATGAAGTGTTTGAAATTTTGGATCGTTACATCAAGAGACTGCCTAATTTTCACATTATTATCAGGTCAGATGCATTGCATACCTATATGTACATATTGCATTAGAAAATATGAACCAAGGACAATGGTTGCCAATGGTTGGCGGTCGAGTAGATGGTTGCAAGTACTAAATTTTGCCATGTATGAGTTGCATTTCTCCATCCTTAGATATTTCATGGGCGAAATACTTTTAAAAGGGAAGAATGTAACACCAACCAAAATTTAAAATAAAATAAAATAAATTTAATAAGGAAAAATTGGATTTTTAAAAGATGCCCGAATTTGGCTATGAAACTTCGATTGTTGCATTCGTAGTCATTTTCTGGATAATTTCATATATAAAGTTTTGTAATTGAAACTCATAAGAAAAAGTTGTTAAAGTTTAAAGATTCAAAATTGAAAATAACTAATACATAAATGTATATTAATAAATTTTAGATTAGGAAACATCAACCGACTGACACCTCGGCTGGGACAGACCAACCACTAGCGGTTGACCTTCCAAGACTAAGTGGTTGATCAGTCGGTTGTGGTCGACTAGGATTTGCCAAGGTTGAATAGCCCGGATTTATAATTCGATCTAATGGCTAATGCCAATTTCTACCCTTAGGAGTAGAACGTTAACCTAAGAATCAGAACCCGAATTAAACCATTATGCTTCAAAAACCCATCTCTCCAAAAACCCTATATTTATCTTCAAATTCTCCGTTCTTCAAAAACAAAATTACAATCAAAGATTAGAGAAGAGAAGATAATAAAATCAGTCAAGAAAGGAGAGGGATCAACAAATCAAGTGGAGGCGATTCCAGATGGATAAAAGAGGGTATAGCTTAGTAGAGATGAGTTGGTTCATTGTTAATTATGCTGATTTATATGTAATTGAGTTTTCCTATACCCTATTTGATCTATAATTGGTTTAATATAATCAGAGATACTGAATATCTATTAATTGAAATAAACTAGGATTTGATAGGAACTTAAACTATATGAGTATGATCCCCGTCAGATCTAAATTTGATTAAAGTAAAATTTAGATATAACTTGATTTAGGTTTGACTTTAGTCTAAATGCACTCTCTTTGTTAAATTGTATATAAACTGACATACTAATAACCGATTGATTTTATACCTAAGTTAATTTTTTTTGATGACCAATACAGTAATGAAATTATGAAATTTTTAGAAATTGAAATCGAGAATTTTGGGAATATTATATTAACGAAATATGGTTTACTGGAAAATGAAATTAATCATCGAACAAGAAAATTAAACAAAAACACAATTAATTAATTGATATAAATTAAATTGACCGAGCAATAGGAATACGGTAGTCAGCCGGCAATAAGCGGTCTATCGCTACTGCTATAGTAGCCGACGATCATCGATCATCGATTTTTAGGTGCGGGTTGAATGTCGACCTAAGGCCCAGGTTTATACATACATACATACATACATATATATATATATATATATATATATATATATATATATATTACATAGATGTTAGCATATTACGAGGAATTAGTTGCCAAATTATCAACTTTCAAATATTACAGAGGTAGTGACGTTGTGTATAGGGTAATTTGAATTTGACACTTTCTGTTCAACAAAAGAGATTAAGTCGTCAGAAGCTGTCACAAGTCTCAATGGATGCACAACACTGTTAGTGGATGCATGGAGAAGCATGTGGCCTAGCATTACTGGGAGGTTCCTCGGTGCATGCGGAAGTTAGAATGTAACACTAATAATGGATGCCCAACTCAGTGCAATAAATGGTGTGACGTTACCATTGATCTTAGACATGGATGCAATAACTCTAAGAGGTCTTCGAGGCTAGTCGGCATTGCAAATCCTCTTAATGCTTAAGTGCAATACGTTAAAGTTGTAATTTTGGAAATGTAGTTGGAAGGGCGATATTTTATGTGACCTTATGTAAGGTGTAATCCCGGAGATTATTTGTGACAACCCGGAATTTTGGACATTTGAAATTAGAATATTTAATTGATTTCAAGTAGTTAAAACTTAAATTTAACTTGAATTTCAAATATCACTGTCGTTTGGCAATTAAAATTATTGAATTTAATAATTTGAGATTGGGTAAAATATAAAATCTTCAGTTTGAAGCCTGTTAAAAATAATTTGAAGGCTTGAAAAATTTATATTGATAATACTCAAGATAATGGAAGTGTTAAATTTGAAATCTGAAGTTTTTGTTCATTTTTGAAAATTTATCGTCTAAAACGATATTTAAAAATAGCCTTCCGCGGCACAGTCTCGAATTTTGACGAAACTAGTTCCATTGGATCCGTAATAATGTATTATTATCGAATTTCAAATTTCGAAGCTTTTGGAGTTGTCGTGTAATCATACCATTGATAATCACGTTGAAATCTATATCGAAATTTAATTTAATAACAGGGTTTAAAAACCTATCTTCTCCATACGATCGAATTAGGACTCAAAACCTTTTCCATTGCATTCGGAATAAGAGTATAACCTTATGAATGCCTGGTGGCACGCATCGATCGAAAGTCGATATTTTGAGTTGCAAAATTTAACGATTTAAATTAAATTTGAATTTAAAAATAATATATAAACATATATGTATTTAATATAATATTATTTCACAAGGCAAATTACACGTTTCATCCTTTCAAACATTGGGTAAATTTTTAGCATGTGCCACTTTTTTTACATGCTTTTGATTTAAAATTAAAAAATATGATTCCCCTTCTTAATCCATACGAAACCGAAAAGATGATAAAACAACGGCCTCAATTTATATCCTGTTTTCTTCTCCACACATTTAAATTCCCAAATCAAAATAAAACCAATGACAAATCCCAAAATTGTAAGCTTCTTCGAATTCATATATGGAGAAAAAGAAAGGGTTCGAATCAACTTCAATAACGGGTGGTTGATTCGAATCAAATCGCGGCGAGTTCTGCAACATCTTCCTCGTTCGTAAGGATTAAGGTAGGCACGCATGCGAGTTATGGCGCTCGATCGTGATGGCGGCCAAAAAGGTTGGAGGCACGGTGACGTGAGTTCGATGTCTGGGTGAGTACTGGACATCTACATTTGAGCGGTGGCAACGAGATGCTATCGAACGCTGGAAGGAGGAGACACTCGAGGTTGGGTCAATGCTGTCGCGTTCGATTCGAGTTGAGCTAGGGTTTGTGATAGTTTGGGCTGAAGTCGAGGCAATAGTGGGTCGTGGTCTTCGATGTTGGAGGCGAAGTTCGTCGTTGCTGTGAGGTAACGATTTCTCTTTATTAATATAGTTGTATAAATAAATGTCTATATATCTGAAAATATATAGATATATATATATATATATGTAGTTTTTTCAATTTTTACTGTAAGAAAGAAAAAAGTATAATGTTGAAATAAATACATATATGTATATTAGGAAATGATTTTACAGTAGGTATAAATCTCAATCTCTTTTAAAATTTATTTTTTATTTTAGAAATATATATAACTCAGAAATTGGTTTTTCAGTATGAAATATGTATGCATGCAGATAAAAGTATATAATTAAGATTTTAAATCTGTAGTGTAGGAAAACGTAATACAAATACAAAATATGTGTATATTTCTCTATTTTAATTTAATATATATATATATATAAACAGAAATGTATGTATATATACTGGATTTTTGATTTATAGTAACAAGAAGTATATGTGTATATATACGCATACCTATTTTATTATATATATAGATATAGAACTTTGGAAAAATGATATAAAGATTATATTAGATTTTAATAGATTATTTCTTATAAATATATATTGAATTTCAAAAAATGAAATGTATATACATCTACATATTTTAATTTGCTAATTTACTTAAATAATGGATTTGGTGAGTTATTTGTTTTATTAATCTTTTTAATTTATCTAGTTACTAAAAATAAATCATTAAAGGAATATTAGTTTTAAATAAAATAATTAGTAATTAAATCTATTAAATAAAAATTAATTGTTCGATTTATTCGAATATTAATAAATTGTATAAATGTTTGTACAAGGTCTAAAAATCGTGAAAACAAGCTAGAATGGAATGGGTTGCATGCATAGTCGAAGGTGAGATCTTCTCGCTCAATCGAATTAATTTGTTTAATTTAAATTGTTAAATTTAAATTATTGGATGTGCTTGGATGAAATTGATAATTTCTGTTGGGTGATATTATGTACCATAGTGTGTGTGTATATATATATTTGAGTGATTGATTTCCCGCATTATATAGCGAATGAGACCCTATGCACCACATAATAGCTGATGAGATGATATAACTCCATATACGGCGATATTCCACCTTGAAGTGGAATTAGTATTTTATAATGTGCTAACATCTGTGGATGCAAGGAAAAGGTTGGAGGAATCTAACTGGATTACTTATTGTTTGAATTTATTTCATATGTTGTGATGTGATTTATTGATAATCTGTGAATGATTATATTGATAATTGAAATTATTGAAGGCTATGGTTTGGCCGAATATATTCTGGTATTTTAGAATACCATAAATATATAATTGGATTTTGGGGAATTAAAGTAGAAAATTTCAAGTAAATTAATTTTAGAGAATTGAATAAATTGAAAAAAAGGAATTTGAAAAGGGTAAAGGTTGATTTTGAAGTCCTATCGAATAAATTCTAAGTATAAGAAAAAGATTATAATAAATTAAAATAAATGGATTTTGATTAGCATTGTTTAAAAGTTGAAGAATTTTTTAAAATTTAGATTTTTAAAAATCTAGATAAAGGCGAGAATATTAGATTAATGGTTTTGAAATAGATTAGGACAAATAAAGGAGTAATATTTAAATGGAATAAATTTTTAGAAATCGATTTGGAAATTTGTTTGGCGTTTGAAAGTAAATTTTTGGAAATCAATTTGGAATTTGATTTGGTGTTTGAAAAGTGAATTTTTGGAAATCGATTTGAAAATTGTATATCAATGGATGTTTGGAAATATAAATGCACGATGGGAATTTATAATGGAAGGGTAACTTGATTAAAAAAATAAATATTGGTTTATTTTTTTTGAAAGTGTGGAATGAAAATTTACGAATTTGGGATGTAAATTTGAGATAAATCAAGAAAGATTTATTAATTGATTTAAATGAACTATTTTGGAATGGAGAGTGTATTTTCCCTGAAAAGCCGAGTATGTTTTTATCGTAGCTTTGAAATATAAATTAAAAGTTCTAGAGTTGGTTTTAAGAAAATAATGTTTTTGGATAAATTATTCTCTTAAATTGTTTTTAAATCTTTAAAGTAAATATTTATTAAGTTAATTATAGAAGTGATTATTTTAAAGATTTAATTGATATTTGACTTAGAAAATGGTTATTTAAATAGTTACACTTTATCTAATAATTTATTTTTAAAATTTGTTTTATGCTTAAGTTTTATATGAGATATTAGTATAAAAATTCATAACTAATATTTTAAATAAAGTGTTTAAAAATAATTTTCATTTTAAGTGTTTCCAAATATATTTTTGGATAAGTGATTTAAATTATTTTAAAGTATTCGGACTTGGCAAATTTTCAGTGGTAGTAAACAATATTTGGAAATTTTATTCCGCATAAGGAATGTGATTTGAAATTTGTTTTCAAAAGGTTGAAGTGTAAAAATATATCTTGCAAATATATTTTAAAATAAATAATTTGGGTAAATTATTTAACTTCGATGGTTGTTATGAATGTTGCTTGATAGTTAAATAACCGACTATCAGTATTAACAATTTAGGAAATTATTGAGGCTTGGTGGTTGTTGTGAATGTTGTTTGATAGTTAAATAACTGACTATCAATATTGGACTTTAAGATGGCACTTGAATTTGTTTTCAAAATAAGCGCTCATTATTCAGTTAACCCGGAAGAGGACTTTATGTCATAAAACCCATTCTGAATAAATGATACGACGAATTAGATTGCATTTGAAGACGGTGTTGAAGACCGGGTATTTTCAAGAACGAAAGGATTACTTGTCGATTGTCTGTGCATCGAGTTGCTCCGGTATAGAGATCTCCATATGTGATGAGGAGTACGGTCAGGATTGTGGATACCCGAATTTGCAAGGGCTTTTTTCTTAATTGGAAGAATTGCCTTCGGTTCCATTCAAACCCAGGATGGACTTGTATGGATGTATGTCTGACATTACACTTTGAGATATAAAGCTGGTTTCTATAAAATACACTTTTGTTGGTGGCGGAGAATTTATCCTCTTAGCTTAACACCCTTCTCTGAGACGTACGAGCTTAGAGGTTATGTAGTTGATATTTACTAGTGATATACTCCCAATTTGATAATGTGGCATGCTAAGTGTTGATCATTTATTGATCGAAGTATGGCTTTTTTGAAAAGCGTACTTTGTGGACGAGACTTCGTCAGACCTCACACCTCAGAAATGGTCGAAACAGGAAGGATGCGGCAAGCTTATGTGGGTCACGCCCCTCAGGGTATGTGCATTTCCTTCTGGAGAAAAAGTGGTATCTGGTATGGAGCCCAGATATTTAACTTGTGTGGATAAAAAAGTGGTAGTCTCGTATGGAGCCCAGATTATTTACTTATGTGGTTGTTGGTTATTGAGGCGCCTCAGTAAAGGTTGGTCTAGACCGGGGGATGGCATATTCATGACAGTTAGTTACCTAGTTATAGAGGTAACCTGGCCATATGTTGGCAGAGATCCGGTTAGGTTCTCAAGGCATCCCTCCAGAGGCATGCCAATTCGAAAAGGAAGTTCCTTAGCCTTGACCATTTGTTCGAAATCCAAACAAAACAATATGAGCCCTTTATGATTGTAGTTGTATAACCTAGCACCTCTGGTGGTAGCTATAGTAGGCATAATATAATGGTACCTATGCTGGCTAAGATTAATAATATACTTTCAAAATGTTTTCCACACTATGCATTAATAATAATATCGAAAGGATTTTCACGTATCAAGCATGTTTGATTACTATAAGGAGAAATCTTCCCCAAGTGTGCGATTGCATTGTGTGTGTGCCAGGAGGCCTTATGGTAGTTTCATTTTCCAAAAGCATAACGGATTTCTTTTCCTTTTCTTTTGTGAAAATAACCGTTTTAAGATCTCACACCAGTCCCATGACTGACTTGGAGTTTTTTGTTCCCTTTCTAAACTCTGGATGTGCATAATTTTCCACACGGGCAGCCTTGATATAGGTTATCATTATTCTGGAGCGAAGTCAGGAAGGTATGCTGTGGAGATCAGGAGGAAAGCTAGATGGCGAGACGTATCACACTTATATAATGTAGTATTCCAGTGTTGTGTCTTTTTCTTGTAACAACCAGGTATTTTCCAACCATTCGCATCCACACATGTCGGACTTAAATTGCTCAAAATACCGCATTGTAAATAAAATTTGGCAAATTTCAGAACATACAGTAAACAATAATCACAGATCACAGACACAGAGTATTTAATAATGCAACGGAAGTAAAAGAAATAGTAGTTCATGAAGCTACTATATAAATATATCAGAGTTAAATAAAATACAACAGAAGAAATAAAGTACAACAAAAGTCTCAAGATGATAACCAAGTACAAGCTGAATAGAACAGCAGAACTGGAATAGATAAAACTAGATAAGCAGATAATCTCCAGCGATTCCAATCTCCAGAAAGTGGAATCCAAATCTGTGAATAACTCAGGCTGACCCAAGCGTAAATAAAATACAAACACTCGAGTCAGGACAATATATACTTATATAATGTAAACCAACTCAAGTGAACTGTAATAAGGTACAAGTAATTTAAAGGATGCCTGGGACCGCCCATCCTCTAAGGATCCGTTAAACTATTTACTATATGTATTATTGCGCTATTATAATAATGTCTATAGTAAAATAAACTTGCTTTTAAATAGCGTTCCGGGCTACCCAAATCACCCTTCACACATAATAGTCCCAGTAGTCCATCCAATATCATGATATCTCCAGATCGGGAAACTATCAGAGGATACCACACGGGCTATGGGAGAAAAACAAACTCGTAGTAATGGCTCGGTATGGTAGGTGACACGGCACACAAGGCAATGCCAAGGTAGATATACCAATTACGCACACGGGCTGGTGGTAACGCAGCAGCCACATACGCCCACCTCGAAACACACTCCCATATCAAATTGGAGGATGGCCATCTAATCAATCACAAGTAAGAGTATAGTATCGAAGGAATGTGTCCGACCAGAGGAGCTACCCCTTTTGGCCCGATATCGCTCCTATTTTAGCGACCTTATGCCAACTCACAGGAGTTGGGTCCACATAATATACCTCGAGAACGTCCCCACTATCCTACTTCACTCTGGAATTTCCACCGAGCACACGGTTGTCAAAGTGGTTTTTGGTATCGACAGAGAGTATGCCGGATATCTGATCCCGGTCTCTTTGCCAACCAATCGTTATTATAACCCGCGGTTATAACTTATAAATTAATATTTATACTTCAAAATAGAATATCATTTCAAATCCAAATATTTATCAAAATAAAGATTAAATTAATTCTAAACCAATTCAAAAACATTATATCTTTCCAGAACTTCCTGTCAAATCATTTCAATATATCAAAATATCATATCTTTCCAAAACCACATTTCAAATCATCTTAATATATCAAAATACATTATCTTTACAAAACCTCATTTCCAATCATTTTAATATATCAAAATATCATATCTTTACAAAACTTCATTTCCAATCATTTTAATATAACAAAATATCATATCTTTTCGAAACCACATTTCAAATCATTTTAATATATCAAAATATTATATCTTTTGGAAACCACATTTCAAATCATTTTAATATATCAAAATATCATATCTTTTCAAAAACACATTTCAAATCATTTTAGTATATCAAAATATCTTATGTTTTCAAAACCACATTCATTTTATTTCAATACATTAAAATATCATATCTTTTAAAAACCTCATTCATTTTATTTTAATACATCAAAATATCGTATCTTTTCAAAACCAAATTCATTTTATTTTAATACATCAAAATATCGTATCTTTTCAAAACCAAATTTATTTTATTTTAATACATCAAAATATCATATCTTTTCAAAATCAAATTCATTTTATTTTAATACATCAAAATATCATATCTTTTCATAACCACATTCATTTTATTTTAATACCATTTCAACAAACATTTCAAAATAGTTTATACTTTCAAAACAAATTACTTCATTTTAAATCATAAAAATGAAGTTATTATATTTTGTAATTAAATTATTAAATTTCCAAAATTTTCAACTTTCAAAGTTCATTTATTCACTTAAGTTTATCAAAACAGTGAAAATTCACTTTTTGCAGCATTTAGAAAACGCTCCGGAAAGTTACATTCAAAATAGTTCAATTTAACAAAAGATAGCATTTTTAAAATGCTGTAATAGGGTTTACTTAAATTTCAAATAAACTTAGTTAAATTCAACAATTATAGCGCTTACAAAAATGCTTTAATAGCCTTTAATTCAATTTAGCTTTTTAGTTCATTATCATCAACTACAGCATTTACAAATGTTGTAATATCATTTACATTACAATTACTAGCATTTCAAAAATGCAGTTAATTAACTTCAAATATTCAATAAAATTTCACAGCCAAATATTTTTTTAAACATTTTTAACTTATAAAATCATACATTTTCACATTTATAAACATCATTTAATTTTCCTTAAGTTCATGATTTTATAAAGTTAAATTTCAATTCAAAAATCAAGATTTAATAAAATTTCACTTATTAAATTTCAACATTCAATTTTAAATTCATCGAATTAAATTTCAACTTAACACTTAAGTTTAAAATTTGAAAATATAACTTAATTTCAATTTTATTTATTTAACTTAAAATTCACTTTTAAGCCAAATTCACAAATTCCCATTTTGGTTATATTTCAAAATTTCCACCTAAAAAATCATTCGTTCCACATTTTAACTTTATTCAAAAAAATCATTAATATATTATAAAATCACTTTAAATTCATTTTAAATTCAAATTATAATCAATTTATCATAATTTCATATTTAATTAAATTTCCAATTATAATTAAATCAAAATTTCCAAAATAACTTACATTCAAATTTTCTAAATTTTCCATAATTTATTTAACTTATAAGTTTCTAGAAAATCAATAATACTTTAAAAAAATCATTTTTAATTAAGTTTTAAATCAAAATATTATAATATTTACATTTCAAACATATTTTTAAAAATTTTAGAAAAATATATTTTAACTACGGGTCTGTATATAATTCTCTAGCCCAGGTAATGTGATACGGGTAATATATCATTTCAACCCGTAATCTACAAAAAAATCCAGTTTTATCATTTCAAACCCGCAGTCCCAAGTAAATAAAAATAATTGAAAATCATTCAGGCCTATCATTTCCGCCCATAACGATTTTCCCTTATTCTAACGTCCGTTCGGGTATGTATCATTTCAACCCATAGTGATTCAAATCTAAAAGGAACTTGCAGTGTGATAAACTGATATATACAACAGAACAACATAATATAATAGTAAGAGATGATATAACTGGTGTTTAAGCATTGGTGAACATCATATGATCGTAATATAGCAGATGTAACATGATAATGTATTTTACGAATTCAAAAGGGGTCAATTTACTAGTTATATATGTACATATTGTCTGGTGAGAATAACTCACTTGTAAAAGCTGGAGACGACAACTGAAACACACAAACCGAAATCTTCAAAAGCACGATGGCACAACAAAGATTCGAGTTTGAGAGAGCCAAAGATTAATTTGCCTTGAACACATTCAAACAAGATAATACAACTAACGTAAGTTTCACCCCAAAATACGATTAAACAATGTTACAATAGAATGCATAAATCATCTCCAAACCAATTGCACTTGCCTTCTACCACCTATCCTTCAGATATAGGTCAGAAAGGCACGGCTAAAGCAAGGACTAGGACCTGGTTTGGGTTCATAAGAGGTCGGCCAAACATAGGAAAAGATGGTGCAAAAATGGTACAAAGAGCTAGGTGCATGGAACTAACACTACAAGGCAACTACTATGGATTCTTTGCAACATATGGGTTCGGCCACAAGCTAGCATAGTGTGGCCATCACTGTAGTGAGCTGGAGGATGGTGTGGCAGAGGGTTTCAGGTCGTCCATGGGTGGTGGAGGTGCAGTTGGTGGCGGCCAAAGGAAGGTTGAAGGTGATGAAGACATAGGTGTTGGCTATGGTGCATATAGGTGAAGTTTGTGTAGATTTAGGTGGAGCTTCACCATAGGATGGCTCGGCTTGTGATGCAGCTCAGGGGATAAGTCATACACGACTTAAGAAGGAAGATTTGGGTCGTTCTCGAATTAAGGAAGCTTCGGTTTTAGGTCGGCAACGACCTAAGGACTTAAGTCTTAAGTCGTGCACGAGTCAACCAGGGGAGGAAAGTCTTAAGTCGCAGGAAGCTTCGGTTTTAGGTCGGCAACGAACTAAGGACTTAGGTCAGCAACGACCTAAGGAAATATGGATGAAGGAAGAGGCAACACTTGACGCTACTGATTTGAGTCGCTCCATATGTCGTAAGTCGGCATGTAGTTGAGTGGCCGAAGGTGACGAGTCTGTATTTCTTTGAGTCGTGTTGTATTTAGGTCGTCACCGACCTATGTGTTGTGTTGTAATTACTTAAGTCGTAAGTCAGCAGAGAGCTAAGTCGTAAGTCGTGAGTCGTTGTAACTCGTCAGGTTGTAGAGTCATGAGTCGGTGAAGCTTTGAGCCGTATGTGTTGTATTTCTTTAAGTCGGTCATGTGTATATATGTGTTGTGATGTAGTTGAGTCGTTAAGTCGCGGCTTGCTTAAGTCGTGTGTTTGTTGAGTCGCGTTTGTTGATGAGTCGTTACCGACCTATGGGTAAGCCGTAAGTCGTGTACGACTTAAGAGTCAGGTTGTGAAATGCTATAAATAGAGAGTGTGTTGTACATTTTGTTGTTGTTGATTTTTGAATAAAATTCTTGTTTGATTGCTGTGTGCTTTAATCCTAAATTGGTAGTTGAGTGCAATCTCCTATCTCCACTTTCGGTTATTCGAGTGCGCTCGAATCAACGATAGTTGAAGCCGATTCGTGGAATCAAGTGCGCTTGATCAACGCTTGAAGAATTGAAGATCTTCTTTCATGGTATCGTGCGCGATCAACGTGACAAGGATAGCTAGAATTCGGTATCTTTGTGATCAACGAATTTGGGCATTTCAGTATCTTCAATCCACCGTTTGCTACTTTCATCGATCTATATCATTTTGTTAATTATCCGCTGCGCTAGCTTGGCTATGGGGTTGGAGAGGAGGTGGTGGAGGCTGGCTCAGGTGGTGGAGGCAGCGGCAAGGTGGCTGGAGTGGTGGGGCCAAACCTGAAGTAGAAGAGAAGGCTAGTGAAAATCAACATAAACAAGTAGAAAACAAGAAGAAGTTTACCACCACTTTTCTTCAGAAATGGCCGTGATTTTTTTGTGATGAGGAAGAAAAAGTATTCACGTGAAATGGAAAATAAAATATCGGCTGAAGAGTGGAGTTAAGGCAGCCAATTGAAGAGATGTTGGTTGAGAAATGAAAAGACAGAATACAAAAAGGCTTAAGCAAATAAAAGGTCACTAAACTCTTCAAATTTCCAATATTTCTTTTTTAAATTTTACATAACTTAATATAATAATAATCTCAGTCAGAATTTCGAAAATAGAAAAATATAATATATATATATATATATAATTATTAATTATATAAGGTTAAAATAAGAAAGTAGCACAAAATTGCAAACTAGGCCTTAAAAATTAGAAATAACTTTAATAACTTTGGAAAATTTTATATTAATTTAAATACATGTAAAATAAATAAAATAAAGTAAAACACAGCAAATAAGAGTGAATGCGTAAAATAAATAAATAAATTTTAACTATATATAATTAAATTAAGAAAATAGCAAAGAACATGGAAACTAGGCTTTAAAATAGAAAATAAATTCATTAAGCTTTGGAAAAATTCAAAAATAACTTTAAAATATTTAAAAGTCAAATATACATAATATAACATAAATATAAAAATTATAATAAGATATATCAAGTAAAAACATCATTTATATAAATTAAAACAAAGAATATTGCTAAATAACCCTATATACACACAATATTGTAAACGGTATAACTTTCACAATTTAAATCCAATTTCAACGAAACGAAAAGCAGTATTCATGATATTAAATCTATTTTCATAATAAAATATGAAATTCAAGAATTTAAATATTTAAATTTAAAATTTAAAAGTCAAAGTTTGACCAGTTTTGACCACAAATCCATTTTTCACGAAAATATTCAATTTATACCAGTTTGAAATTATAATTCATATAGTAATCAAAATTTATATTTAAAAATGAAATGTTTGAAATAAAAAAAGTTTAAAATAATTTCAAAATAAAATAAAGTGAAATTTAAATTATATACAAAAATCTGGGGTTGTTACACTTTCCCCCACTCAAAACTTTTCGCCCCCGAAAAGGAATGAGGTACGGAAAAGCACAGAAAAAGATAAAGTGAAATAAGATTTAGACAAGATGACAAGGAGATTGAAATTATACTTGATAACTATTGTTATAGGTAAGTTTAAGAAGGTGGAGATTATCAAAGATTATAGAAAGATTGCTAAACAGAAAAATTATAGAAAAATGCCTACACCAGCCTGAAGCAAGATAAGGAAAATAAGGACAACCAAAAGATAGTTTGAAAAGCAAGATAAGATAATAAGTTGGAAACCATGCAAATTTCAACTTAAATAAGTAATAATTTTTTTACACAAGTTAAATAAATCTTAACCATCTCAAATTCTATTATCTTATCTTCTAATCATCTTAAATTAACAATTTCTAAGATCATGGATTTGAAAAATAATCATTCGTTATACTCATAATGTACCTAATAAATTTAATTCTTCTTTATTCCTACTTAAAGTTAAATTTATTCCTCTCAATATATTTCATCATCTATGCCCTTTATACTTACTCTTATTATAATTGCTTTAATTTATTGTTAGTTCCGTTAACATCATTTTATATTCTAAATTATTCAATTAACCTTTTATTCTATTTACTCCTGTTAATAATTTTATAACTAAAATTTAAGTGTATAACATTTATTTTAACCATTCAAATTTTATTTATAAAATCTTTTTATATTGTATATTATCCAATTACAATTGTTAACTTCTGTATAATTTGGGTAAGTTATATTTAAATGCAATTGAGTATTATACAAATAAAACTTTCTAATTACCTCATATCAAGTTTGAACCATTTATCTAAAATTTTTATTTTCTTTTTATAATTGAAATGATTCTTTAAGATAAAGTTTAAGAATAAAATTTCCAATTCCTTCAAACCATTTAGAGATAAATAAATATATATACATAATATGTCAAATCAAATTTAAATCATATATCTATATATATTATAAATTCAATCTTATTTTAGAAATTCAAATCAATTAAATTTCCCAAAACAAAGCTGTAGCAAGAATACAGAACGGTCTCTTCACTTTAAAACTCGAAAATGAACGTCGATGATGCCGCGGTCATCACCGAAGTTATTTTCCAACGACAAAGAGAAGAGCACTAATTTTACACTTTAAAATTCCTTGGAAACAAATTTCTATTGGAAAATACTTTAAATAATATACCCCTTTTATAACTTTAAACACAAGGTTTGAAACCATCGAAAATGAAATTCTCAAGTTTCTTGTTTTAAACTCATTTCAGTTCCCAAATCAATTTATAAACATCTATTTATAGAACAATGAATGATAAATCAAGTATTATCATTTCAAATAATTAATTTAAATCAATTTATGAAGTTCCATAAATTTACTTATATCAAAATTTATTTCATTAACCAAATTTAAAAATAATATTGTGTTAGTTTGTTCTGTCAAAGTGTTTTAGAAATTCTATCAATAGCGTTGATCAGACGAATCAATCGGAAACCCAAATCAACATCAACAACTCAAACAGCACATTATAAAACAAAACATTAATATTGATTTAGAAGTACAATTCAAAATGTTTGGAAGATAGATTGGAAACAAAAGACAAGATGATTGAATAACAATATAGGGAGGTGGATAAGCTTAAATAAATCGCAGGCAACCTTAACCGGAACAACCGTGACTTAAAGAATAAGATCGATGTGGATTTTCTAGGGTAAATCTACATTCGATCTCAATAGATAGAGTTTGAAATAACAAAAGATATTAGCATCTAAACCAAGGATAGATATAAATCTCATGGTGAATCGATGCTAATTGTAAAGGAGTTTCCCCCTTTACAAATGAATTTTTGAGATTGGCGGGACCGCCAATTCACTATAAAGCTCATTCGAAGTGGAGTTAAGGGATACTCCAGAATCAAAAGGAGATGAATAGTGAGGGACTCGAACGAATTTTGGAATTGCAGGGAATGTTCCAAAATTCAAATGAAATTTGAACCAAAGAGGAAGAGATTCAAGTTTGGATCAAAGTGATTCTGTAACTAAATTTACCATACATTCTAAGTTTTGCCTCAAAGCCAAAGCTCTTATACCAAATGTAACAACCAGGTATTTTCCAACCATTCGCATCCACACATGTTGGACTTAAATTGCTCAAAATACCGCATTGTAAATAAAATTTGGCAAATTTCAGAATATACAGTAAATAATAATCACAGATCACCGACACAGAGTATTTAATAATGCAGCGGAAGTAAAAGAAATAGTAGTTCATGAAGCTACTATGTATATATATATCAGAGTTAAATAAAATACAACAGAAGAAATAAATTACAACAAAAGTCTCAAGATGCTAACCAAGTACAAGCTGAATAGAACAACAGAACTGGAATAGACAAAACTAGAAAAGCAGATAATCTCCAGCGATTCCAATCTCCAGAAAGTGGAATCCAAATCTGTTAATAACTCAGGCTGACCCAAGCGTAAATAAAATACAAACACTTGAGTCAGGACAATATATACTTATATAATGTAAACCAACTCAAGTGAAGTGTAATAAGGTACAAGCAACTTAAAAGATGTCTGGGACCGCCCATCCTCGAAGGTCCCATTAAACTAATTACTATATAGTAATATTGCGCTATTATGATAATGTCTACAGTAAAACAAACCTACTTTTGAATAGCGTTCCGGGCTACCCATATCACCCTTCACACATAATAGTCCCAGTAGTCCATCCAATATCATGATATCTCCAGATCGGGAAACTATCAGAGGATACCACACGGGCTACGGGAGAAAAACAAACTCGTAGTAAAGGCTCGGTATGGTAGGTGACACGGCACACAAGGCAATGCCAGGGTAGATATACCAATTACGCACACGGGCTGGTGGTAACGCAGCAGCCACATACGCCCACCTCGGAACACACTCCCATATCAAAATCGGAGGATGGCCATCTAATCAATCACAAGTTAGAGTATAGTATCGAAGGAATGTGTCCGACCAGAAGAGCTACCCATTTTGGCCCGAGATCACTCCTGTTTTAGCCACCTTATGCCAACTCACGGGAGTCGGGTCCACGTAATATACCTCGAGAACATCGCCACCATCCTATTTCACTCTGGAATCTCCACCGTGCACACGGTTGTCAAAGTGGTTTTCGGTATCGACAGAGAGTATGCCACATATCCGATCCCGGACTTTTTGCCAACTAATCGTTATTATAACCCGCGGTTATAACTTTTAAAATAAATATTTATACTTCAAAATAGAATATCATTTCAAATCCAAATATCTATCAAAATAAAGATTAAATTAATTGTAAACCAATTCAAAAACATCATATCTTTCTAGAACTTCCTGTCAAATCATTTCAATATATCAAAATATCATATCTTTCCAAAACCACATTTCAAATCATCTTAATATATCAAAATATCATATCTTTACAAAATTTCATTTCCAATCATTTTAATATAACAAAATATCATATCTTTTCGAAACCACATTTCAAATCATTTTAATATATCAAAATATCATATCTTTTCGAAATCACATTTCAAATCATTTTAATATATCAAAATATCATATCTTTTCAAAACCACATTCATTTTATTTTAATACATCAAAATATCATATCTTTTAAAAACCACATTCATTTTATTTTAATACACCAAATATCATATCATTTCAAAACCAAATTCATATTTTAATACATCAAAATATCATATCTTTTCAAAACCAAATTCATTTTATTTTAATACATCGAAATATCATATCTTTTCATAACCATATTCATTTTATTTTAATACCATTTCAACACACATTTCAAAATAGTTTATACTTCAAAACAAATTACTTCAATTTAAATCATAAAAATGAAGTTATTATATTAATAATTGTATTATTAAATTTTCAAAACTTTCAACTTTCAAAGTTCGTTTATTCACTTAAGTTTATCAAAACAGTGAAAATTCACTTTTTGCAGCATTTAGAAAACGCTATGGAAAGTTACATTCAAAACAGTTCAATTTAACAAAAGATAGCATTTTTAAAATGTTGTAATAGGGTTTACTTAAATTTCAAATAAACTTAGTTAAATTCGACAATTATAGCACTTACAAAAATGCTTTAATAGCCTTTAATTCAATTTAGCTTTTTAGTTCATTATCATCAACTACAACATTTACAAATGCTGTAGTATCATTTACATTACAATCAATAGCATTTCAAAAATGCAGTTAATTAACTTCAAATATTCAATAATATTTCACAACCAAATATATTTTTTTTATACATTTTTAACTTATAAAATCATACATTTTCACATTTGTAAACATCATTTAATTTTCCTTAAGTTCATGATTTTATAAAGTTAAATTTCCATTCAAAAATCAAGATTTGATAAAATTTCACTTATTAAATTTCAACATTCAATTTTAAATTCATCGAATTAAATTTCAACTTAACATTTAAGTTTAAAATTTAAAAATATAACTTAATTTCAATTTTATTTATTTAACTTAAAATTCACTTTTAAGCCAAATTCACAAATTCCCATTTTGGTTATATTTCAAAATTTCAACCCAAAAAATCATTCATTCCACATTTTAACTTTATTCAAAAAAATCATTAATATATTATAAAATCACTTTAAATTCATTTTAAATTTAAATTATCATAAATTTATCATAATTTCATATTTAATTAAATTTCCAATTATAATTAAATCAAAATTTCCAAAATAACTTACATTCAAATTTTCTAACTTTTCTATAATTTATTTAACCTATAAGTTTTCGAAAAATCAATAATACTTTAAAAAAATAATTCTTAATTAAGTTTTAAATCAAAATATTATAATATTTACATTTCAAACATATTTTTAAAAAAATTTTAAAAATATATTTTAGCTACGGGTCTGTATATAATTTTCTAGCCTAGTAAAGCGATACGGGTAATATATCATTTCAACCCGTAATTTACAAAGAAAACCCGAGTTTTATCATTTCAAACCCGCAGTTCGAAGTAAATGAAAATAATTGAAAATCATTCAGGCCTATCATTTCATCCCATAATGATTTTCTCTTATTCTAAAGTCCGTTCGGGTATGTATCATTTCAACCCATAGTGATTCTAATCGAAAGGGAACTTGCAGTGTGATAAAGTGATATAAATAACAGAACAGCATAATATAACAGTAACAGATGATATAACAGGTGTTTAAGCATGAGTGAACATCATATGGTCATAATATACCAGATGTAACATGATAATGTATTTTACAGATTCAAAAGGGGTCAATTTACTAGTTATATATGTACATATTGTCTGGTGAGAATAACTCACTTGTATAAACTGGAGATGACAACTGAAACACATAAACTGAGATCTTCAAAAGCACGATGGCACGACAAAGATTCGAGTTTGAGAGAGCCAAAGATTAATTTGCCTTGAACACATTCAAACAAGATAATTCAACCAACATAAGTTTTAACCCAAAATACGATTAAACAATGTTAGAATAGAATGCATAAATCATCTCCAAACCACTTGCACTTGCCTTCTACCACCTATGCTTTAGACATAGGTCAGAAAGGCACGGCTAAAGCAAGGACTAGGGCCTGGTTTGCGTTCATAAGAGGTCAGCCAAACATAGGAAAAGATGGTGCAAAGTTGGTACAAAGAGCTAGGTGCATAGAACTAACACTGCAAGGCAACTACCATGGATTCTATGCAACATATGGGTTCAACCACAAGCTAGCATGGTGTGGCCATCACTGTAGTGGGCTGGTGGATGTTGTGGAAGAGGGTTTCAGGTCATCCATGGGTGGTGGAGGTGGAGTTGGTGGCGGCTAAAGGAAGGTTAAAGGTGATGAAGACATAGGTGTTGGCTATGGTGCATATAGGTGAAGTTTGTGTAGATTTAGGTGGAGCTTCACCATAGGATGGCTCGGCTTGGTTATGGGGTTGGGGAGAAGGTGGTGGAGGCTGGCTCAGGTGGTGGTGGAGGCGGCAAGGTTGCTGGAGTGGTGGGGCCAAACCTGAAGTAGAAGAAAAGGCAGGTGAAAATCAGCATAAACAAGTAGAAAACAAGAAGAAATTTCATACAAAAGAAGAAGAAGTTTACCACCACTTTGCTTCAGAAATGGCCGTGATTTTTTTGCATGAGGAAGAAAAAGTATTCTCATGAAATGGAAAATAAAATGTCGGCTGAAGAGTGGAGTTAAGGCAGCCAATTGAAGAGATGTTGGTTGAGAAATGAAAAGACAGAATACAAAAAGGCTTAAGAAAATAAAAGGTCACTAAACTCTTCAAATTTCCAATATTTCTTTTTTAAATTTTACATAATTTAAAGTAATAATAATCTCAGTAAAAATTTATAAAATATAAAAAATATAATATATATATATATAAATAATTATTAATTATATAAGGTTAAAATAAGAAAATAGCACAAAATTGCAAACTAGGCCTTAAAAATTAGAAATAACTTCCATAACTTTGGAAAATTTTATTTTAATTTAAATACATGTAAAATAAATAAAATAAAGTAAAACACAGCAAATAAGAGTGAATGCATAAAATAAATAAATAAATTTTAACTATGTATGATTAAATTAAGAAAATAGCAAAGAACACGGAAACTAGGCTTTAAAATAGAAAATAAATTCAATAAGCTTTGGAAAAATTCAAAAATCACTTTAAAATATTTAAAAGTCAAATATAAATGATATAACATAAATATACAAATTATAATAAGATATATCAAGTAAAAATATCATTTACATAAATTAAAACAAAGAATATTGCTAAATAACCCTATATACACACAATATTGTAAATGGTATAACATTCACAATTTAAATCCAATTTCAACGGAAAAAAAAACCGTATTCATGGTATTAAATCTATTTTCATAATAAAAGATAAAACTAAAGAATTTAAATATTTAAAGTTAAAATTTAAAAGTCAACGTTTGACCAGTTTTGACCACAAATCCATTTTTCAGGAAAATATTCAATTTATACCAGTTTGAAATTATAATTCATATAGTAATCAAAATTTATATTTAAAAATGAAATGTTTGAAACTAAAAAAGTTTAAAATAATTTCAAAATAAAATAAAGTCAAATTTAAATTATATGCAAAAATCTAGGGTTGTTACAGTTGTTGTAATACTCTGATTATGTAGTGTATGAACTGATATTGTTCTTTTCTTTAAAGATTATTCATTTATCTATTATATATTGTTCCGCTATGAATGAGATTCTAATATTGTTTATGTCTTTTATCTTCTTCTTCTTTAACCCTAACGTTTCGATTTTTCGGCATTCGATCGTTCGACATTTGATAAAGTGGACGCATTGATGTCGACTTTCGGGAGTTGAAAAATTTATCATTTAAAACGATATCAAAAATAGCTTCTGAGACACAGTCTCAGATTTCGACGAAACTAGTTCCATTAGATCCGTAATAGTGTATTTTTATTGGATTTCAAATTTTGTAGCTTTTGGAGTTGTCGTGTAATCATACGATTGATAAACACGTTGAAATCTATATCAAAAATCAATTTAATAACTGGGTCTAAAAAGCTATCTTCTCCATGCGATCGAATTAGGACTCGGAACCTTTTCCATTGCATTCGGAATAGAGGTATAACCTTACAAGCAATTTTGAGTTGCGCAATTGAAACGATTTAAATTTAAATTTGAATTTAAAAATAATATACATGTGTGTGTATTTAATATAATATTATTTCATAAGGCAAATTACACGTTTCATCCTTTCAAACATTTGGCAAATTTTTAGCACGCGTCACTTTTTTTACACACGTTTGATTTAAAATTAAAAAAAATATGATTCCCTTCTTATTCCATACGAAACCGAAAAGATAATAAAACAATGGCCTCAAATTATATCTTGTTTTCTTCTCCACACCTCTAAATTTGTAACGATCCCGGATTTAAATTGAGTATGAATTGATAATTAATTTCATTTCTGAATAAAAATTGTGAAGAAATTGGTAATTAATATAAATTTTAATATAAATTTTGAATTAATCGAGAATTAAATTGGATATTTGAAAATAAACATGTATATAAAATGGATTGACAATTGAATTTGAATTGGGATTTAAATATAAATATCTTAGGAAATATATTTGTGTTTGGATTTTTGGATATGATGTTAAACAAAATATTTAAATATATTTTTAATTATATAAAATATGAAATGAACATAGTAAATAAATTCTAGAATTATATAAATTATAAAAATGAATATTGTAAAGTAAAAGGAATAAAATTTGGGTTGATGTTAAATAAATGTTTCATATAAATATATGGTTAAGTATAAAATGAACTTAAGAAAATTATAGAGACACATATACACATATTTGGAATGCATGAAGTTGTAAAATGTAATAAGAAAAAAAGAAGAGAAAAAAATAGTATATACAAGTTGTACATACAAATAAACAAAGCAAAGAAAGATTTCCAGCCACCATAACATCATCTCAGCCGAAGTAAGGCTGAAGTAAACAAGTACATTAACATGCATAACCAAGTACAATAGCATATCAAAGCAAGTATGCAGCTGAAATGTAAGGCAAGCTTAATAAATGCAAGTATCTTTAGCCACTAAAGCTAGATCATAGCAACCATCAATATGTAAACCATCAGCCACTAAACAAATAAAGTAATAGCCAAAAGAACAAGTAAAAGAAAGGGAAGATAAGTACAAACAAAACATAAACAAAAGAATGCAAGACAGCAATAAGTATGAACACAAATAAAATAAAAGAGATAAGTATAAAGCAAGCTAGGCAAGTACAATATATATGTTACCTGTAAAATAGTTGCAGGCAAGAACAAAGTAAAGTAATCAATAATAATAGCTCTAGCATGATGTATATCACTTCAGCATGCTTAGTTTTGTACTAGCAAAATAGTTTATCACCCTATACAAAAATAATAGCAACCCTGTCAACTTCTTTCTATTCATCCACTGGTAGCTTTTTTTTATACATCAACTCTTCATCAAATTCGTCCATTCTAAACTGAAGTAAAAGCTTGAAAACCCCTTAACCCATCTCAGCATCAAAACAAAGAAAAAGCAGAAAAAAAATAAAAAAAATCAAAGCCAGGATCCACTCAACTTCAGTTCAAAGATAAGAGTAACTCAAGTGAATCAAGATCAGGTTCAGTTTCAACTCAAGTAGATTCAAAGCAATCAAAACTGAATCAAAGTGCAACCTGGAAAACAAATTGGCAGAGAAAAGGAAAAAAAAAATCAATTTCCAGATTTATAATGTAAACAGTCCTCTGTTCTTCTTGTCCTCTGTCCTTCCAAATGCCAGATGAGTAACATCACTTTAAAACAACTTAAAATATAAATCTGTGATGGATATATCTATAAATATGAGTGTTTATGTCTATATAATCCTCCTATGTATGTTTGAACAATATAGATCAGGGGTGCAGGCTGTATACAAATGTCCCCTGCTAAATTCAAACATAGGTTTGCTTCAAAAGAAAAAAAAATCAACTCCTCTCAATATACTTACTATTTATTCTTAGGATCAAAATAACAATTGTTTGTTATGGAATATATTAAAGACTAAAATTTTATTTCAATTAAAATAATTTGTAAATAGCTCTGGAAATCAAGTAATCCGAGGAACACTTTAAATAAGTTCAAATTTAAACTTCTTAATTCATGAATTCAGGAATATAAATTGAATTCTCATACAAAAACATGATTTTTAAAGTAAAATTTATAATTTTTAGATCACGAAAAAAAGTGCGGTTTGTGGTTCATTCAAATTTCATTGTTTGGCGATTTCTGGTCATCCATTGAGTAGTGGTGGTCGAGAACTTGCCAGGTGGTGGAGGAGTGATCGGCAATGGAGGGAAAAATAGTGAGAGGGTAGGCAGTTGAACGTGGCGGCGGCGACGAATTTGTGATTTTTAAACTAGTTTTTGAGATGGTCGAGAAAATGGTCACCGTGACCTCCTCAGTACGTCGAGTTGCACGTGGTCTTGGAAGGTGGTAGGGTAGGTGCTGGCGAACGTGTGGACGAAGTCGTTGACGTGCTGGTGGTCGGAGTTTCGAGGAATTGGCGTTGACAGGCTTTGCATTGTTTTGGGTCTGAGTGTTCTAGGTTTTGAGTCGAACTCGAATTTCGATCTCGAGGCGGTGACGAGGTTCAAGGGGTCGGAGTTGGGTCTGGGGAGAATGGTCGATGTGTTCGACAACGCTGCGATGTCGGAAGATCGCCAAAGGCGATGTGCACGTGCGCGAGCTCTGTTGCCTGGGTTTTTTTGTTGCCTGGGAAGAACAGAGAAGGGGGAGCTCAAGAACATGTCGATTAGCTTGAGCATTTGGCTCGGGGGATCTTCGTTTTGACTCGAAGCAAAGAAGGAAAGTCTCGGGTCGAATTCCTGTTTCAGTTTTTAACCTGAAACCTGTTTTTCTGTTTTGAAAATTTTAAAACCAAATTTAAATTTTAAACCAAAGTTTAAAAAAAAACCGAGTTCAAATGAAAATGTAAACATAAATTCAAGTTGAATTAGAATTTGGTTTGGACATGAATAAATCTTTAAATTCAATTCGTTTTAATAATTTAAAAGCAATTGAATGTATGAGAAAAATTTGAATTTAAAATAAATTAAAATTGTAAAGTTAAATTTGTAGCTATTTCAAATTCTTTTTAATTTGAAATGGAATTTAAAAGTGAATTTGAAACAAAATGTTTTCAAATGTGTTTGAGTATGATAATTAAATCATTACTAAAATGATGTTTTATCTTAAAGATAATTAAGGTTAAATGATTATGTAATTAACTTAAGGTTAATTTAATTAATTTATTAATTAAAAATAATTAAATTAAAGAATTTGATAAATTAATTTATATCAAAAGATTTGTAATTGATAAATCGGAATTGGATAACTAATCAAATTGGTTTGTAATTAATTAATATTAATAAATCCGGAAATCAACTTAAGGTTAATCAATTGTTTGTAACTAATTAAGGGTAATTAATATAATGGTAATTAATTAATTAATTAAAGATAAATGGTGAATTAAATAATTTAAGATTAGTTAATTAATAATTAAAGGTTGGTGAATTATAATTAAAGGGTTGATTAATGAATTATAAATGGATAATTAATGATTAAAGAAAGAATTAATCAAAATGATTTGTAATTAATTAATATTAATTTACCAGGATTAAAAATTCATAAGTAATTAGTTTGATTTGAATGAATCAAACAATAAACTGATCTTACTTATGGATGTTTGCATTCTATTGGATGATTGCATTGTTTGATACCCCTGATATGTGATGCTTTGTTTCGATTTGAGCTGTGTGACTTCTTTATCTGTGATATATATCTGTGATTTGTGAAAAAAAGAAAAGCTTTATGGTTTATGTCGCTTATCAACTATATTTCTGTATTTTAATCTGTGATGATTGAATGATGTCGCACTATTGTGTTAAACCCTGGACCACACTTATACACACACCAATATGGATTTCACGAGGAAATCGATTGTCACAGATTTTCAAATGATTTTTAAAGTTGAATATTTAAATACAAATGTTTTGGAAATGGATTGGGTTTAAAAGTGAAAAGCTTTTGAGATGGAATTTCAAAGATGACATTTATTTTGAATAACTTGATTAAGTTTTGGAATTTAAATATTTGATTTAAATTTGAATTCAATACTTGAAATTGAATTCTATGATTTGAAACTAGGGATTAACGATATTATACTAGTTATATATAAGTAAAACCATTTTTAAAAGTATTGAAATAGGAATTTGAATTTATATTCAAAGGTTTTAACTCGTGTAAATATAATTGGATTTTTCTGAAACGAAAACTGTTTGTTTTTCAAGTAATAAAAGCTTTCACATAAGAAATGAACGTCCAATTTGTGTAAAAAATGAATTTCAAGTTTGAAAATGAAAATGACTTCCAAGTTTTAGAAACGGTTTGAAACTATAAGTTAAAACTTTGATTTAAAGATTTAATGGGTTAATCCTATCGAAATGAAATTATTTTGGAATTCTATGAATTGATCTTTGTGAAATAAATCTTTTTGTAATTTAAAGATTTGAAATGGTAATTGGTTTAAACCATTTGACAGAAAGTTTTGGGTTTTAAGTTGTGGCTTAATTGAAATCCCATATCAATATGTTCTTAAATATTACGCTCATTTATTCGGTTTAGACGGGAGAGGACCTTGTGTCATATATCCCATTCCGAATAATGATACGTCGTTATGGATAGCATTTGAAGACCGGTGGTGAAGACCGGATATTTTCGAAAACGAAAGGGTTTCTTGTCGAATGTCTTTGCATCGACTGGTCCCCGGTATAGAGACTCCATATGTGATGGGAAATCCGGACGTTATTAGGGATTATCCGAATTGCAAGGACTTCTTTGGAAGTGCCTTCGGTTCTGTTCGAACCCAGAACAGACTTGTATGGATTGTGTGTATGACATTACATTTTGAGATATAAAGCAGATTTCTTTCAAATACATTTCTGTTGGTGGCGGAGAATTTATTCTCTTAGCATTAACACCCTTCTCTGAGACATACGAGCTCAGAGGTTATGTAGTTGAAGGTTATCAGTGATATATTCCCAACTTGGTAATGTGGCATGCTGAGTGCTGCTGATCATTTGTTGATCGAAGCATGGCTTTGTGAAAAGCGTAGCTTTATGGACAAGACTTCGTCGAACCTCACAAACTGGTAATGGTCGAAACAGGAATGATGCGGCAAGGTTTCAACGGTAGCTTCCCAACGGTATGACCATTCCTTCTGGAAAAGGGTAGTATCGTGGTATGGAGCCCAGATACTTAGTCATGTGGACACACTATATTTATTTCTATGTGGTTGTTGGTTTAGAAGATCCTCGTATAAAGGTCCCAAAGGACCGGGGATGGCATATCTGAGGTGTTGTATATTCCCCGAGAAAGGGGTAGCCGGCCTTGTTTGGCAGAGATCCGGTTTGGTTCTCGGGACGTTCTTCCAGAGGCGTTTCCATGTGGAAATGGGAAGTTCCTTGGCCTGACCATTTGTTGGAAGTCCACTCATCCAATATGAGCCTTGTACGGTTTTAGTTGTAAAACCTGCCATTCACTTATGGTGGCGCCCCATTGTTTGGATGGTAGCTATAGTAGGCATAGTTCAAAAAGTCTATGCTGGCTAAGATTTATATTCTACTTTCGAAATGTTTTCTGCACTTTGCACTTATAGTAATAATATCAAAGAAATTCGCGTATCAAGCATGCTTGACTATCATAAGGAGAAATCTCCTCCGATTCTGCATTTGCATTGTGTGTGTGTGCGGGAGGCCTTATGGTAGTTTCATTTTCCAAAAGTATTGCGAATCTATTTTAAATTATTTCTTTGTTTATAAAGATAAAACTGTTTTAGTTACTCACACCAGTCCCATGACTGATCCGGAGTTTATTATTTCTTTCCTAAACTCTGGATGCTCAAAATTTTCTACGCGAGCAGTCCAGAGTTGGGTTTTTCAGATAGTTAGATTCAGTGGATTATCTGGAGTTAGTTCAGTCTTTGGATATGGACTGTACTTGCTTAGCTTGGTGCATCTTTATTGGGAGTTCGAGCTATTGCCGGATTGGTTCTTGGAAATGGAGTTGCAGTTTTGGAGTTCTTCCTTGAAGACTATCTTGGAGTTAATTGTTCCGCTGCTGATGTTATCTGTTTCTTTTCCGCTGCTATCCTCTTGTATTATATCTCTGATGTATATTGATATCTATTGGATCATCTGTTGTACCAGATATTGTATCAATGATGTATATCAATGTATTATTCTTTTTCTTCCGCTGTGTTGTTTACTTAATTGTGTTATAAGCTCCGGCGAATCGGATTTGAACGGTCGATTCTGCGGCATTCGAGTACGATGTAAAGTATGGATGTCGATTTTCGAGCGCGAAAAATCCCACTCGTTACAATTTGGTATCAAAGCTAAGGTAAAAACTTCAGCTTAGGATTATAACACATTAAGTAGCTCATTAGAGATAGGCTGAAGTATACCCTAGAATGAGTAATCGCTAAGATATCCATTTGAATGCCTCAGTAAATTCTCTTACTATCCACCGATAGTGAGTATGAGTGCAAGAAGAAGACGAGATAGAGGACAGGGGAGTACCATTATAAATGTCAATGCCCTGCAACAGTGGAAATAACTTTCTCTATCAATCTTCTTTGATTCGATTCTAAATTCTTTTGATTTCTTCGTAACAGCTACAAGAAGAAGTTTCGGTGTGATGATGGCCCTACGAATCGTTGTAGAAAATCCTTACTTCGTATTTCATCGGTTTCTTATCAGCTTTTTGTTTTAAACCTTAATGAAAATGAATTGGAAATTTGAAATTGGAAATTTTAAATAAATTGGAAATTTTAAATTGAGTTAAATTGATTAACAGAATATGAAGCTAAATTTGAATTGAATCGATAAAATGATTTCGTTTAAAACCAAATATGAAATTCTATTGTAATTTCTTGGGTCCGATATGTTCCACGAATGGGTAGTTATCCCTTCGAACTAACCAATGCCACTGCATATTTCGTCGATCTGAATAACCCGAGTATCTTGTGAAGTGTTAAATGGATTCATTCTTGTATCTATTGTTGATATTCTGATTTGGTAAGCCAAATGCAGAATAGATATCTAGTTTGTTCTGAAAAGATATTTCTCTATCTTTCATCTATCTTCGTTATCTCTCTCTGGCGAATTTCGAGGACGAAATTCCTTTTAAGGGGGGAAGTCTGTAACGATCCCGGATTTAAATTGATTATGAATTGATAATTAATTTCATTTCTGAATAAAAATTGTGAAGAAATTGGTAATTAATATAAATTTTAATATAAATTTTGAATTAACCGAGAATTAAATTGGATATTTGAAAATAAACATGTATATAAAATGGATTGACAATTGAATTTGAATTGGGATTTAAATATAAATATCTTAGGAAATAAATTTGTGTTTGGATTTTAGGATATGATGTTAAACAAAATATTCAAATAGATTTTTAATTATATGATATATGTAATGAACATAGTAAATAAATTCTAGAATTATATAAATTATAAAAATGAATATTGTAAAGTAAAAGGAATAAAATTTGCGTTGATGTTAAATAAATGTTTCAAATAAATATATGGTTATGTAAAAGTATAAATGAACTTAAGAAAATTCTAGAGACACATATACACATATTTGGAATGCATGAAGTTGTAAAATTTAATAAGACAAAAAGAAGAGAAAAAAATAGTATATACAAGTTGTACATACAAAATAAAAAAAGCAAAGAAAGATTTCCAGCCACCATAACATCATCTCAGCCGAAGTAAGGCTGAAGTAAACAAACACATTAACATGCATAATAAAGTACAATAGCATATCAAAGCAAGTATGCAGCTGAAATGTAAGGCAAGCTTAATAAATGCAAGTATCTTTAGCCACTAAAGCTAGATCATAGCAGCCATCAATATGTAAACCATCAGCTCCTAAACAAATAAAGTAATAGCCAAAAGAACAAGTAAAAGAAAGGGAAGATAAGTACAAACAAAACATAAACAAAAGAATGCAAGACAGCAATAAGTATGAACACAAATAAAATAAAAGAGATAAGTATAAAGCAAGTTAGGCAAGTACAATATATATGTTACCTGTAAAATAGTTGCAAGCAAGAACAAAGTAAAGTAATCAATAATAATAGCTCTAGCACGATGTATATCACTTCAGCATGCTTAGTTTTGTACTAGCAAAATAGTTTATCACCCTACACAAAAATAATAGCAACCCTGTCAACTTCTTTCTATTCATCCACTGGTAGCTTCTTTTTATACATCAACTCTTCATCAAATTCGTCCATTCTAAATTGAAGTAAAAGCTTGAAAACCCCTTAACCCATCTCAGCATCAAAACAAAGAAAAACCAGAAAAAAAAAAAAATCAAAGCCAGGATCCACTCAACTTTAGTTCAAAGATAAGAGTAACTCAAGTGAATCAAGATCAGGTTCAGTTTCAACTCAAGTAGATTCAAAGCAATCAAAACTGAATCAAAGTGCACCCTAGAAAACAAATTGACAGAGAAAAGAAGAAAAAATCAATTTCCAGATTTATAATGTAAACAGTCCTCTGTTCTTCTTGTCCTCTGTCCTTCCAAATGCCATGTGAGTAACATCACTTTAAAACAACTTAAAATATAAATCTGTGATAGATATATCTATAAATATGAGTGTTTATGTCTATATAATCCTCCTATGTATGTTTGAATAATATAGATCAGGGGTGCAGGCTGTTTACAAATGTCCCCTACTAAATTCAAACATAGGTTTGCTTCAAAAGAAAAAAAATCAACTCCTCTCAATATACTCACTGTTTAGTCTTAGGATCAAAATAACAATTGTTTGTTATGGAATATATTAAAGACTAAAATTTTATTTGAGTTAAAATAATTTGTAAATAGCTCTGGAAAACAAGTAATCCGAGGAACACTTTAAATAAGTCCAAATTTAAACTTCTTAATTCACGAATTCAGGAATATAAATTGAATTCTCATACAAAAACATGATTTTTAAAGTAAAATTTATAATTTTTAGATCACGAAACAAAGAGTGGTTTGTGATTGATTCAAATTTCATTTTTGGCGATTTCTGGTCATCCATTGAGTAGTGGTGGTCGGGAACTTGCCAGGTAGTGGAGGAGTGATCGGCGATGGAGGGAAAAATAGTGAGAGGGTAGGCAGTTGAACGTGGCGGCGGGTGGCGTCGAATTTGTGATTTTTAACCTAGTTTTTGAGATGGTCGAGAAAATGGTCACCGCGACCTCCTCAGTACGTCGAGTTGCACATGGTCTTGGAAGGTGGTAGGGTTGGTGCTGGCGAACGTGTGGACGAAGTTGTTGACGTGCTGGTGGTCGGAGTTTCGAGGAATTGGCATTGACAGGCTTTGCATTGTTTTGGGTCTGAGTGTTCTAGGTTTTGAGTCAAACTCGAATTTCGATCTCGAGGCGGTGACGAGGTTCAAGGGGTCGGAGTTGGGTCTGGGGAGAATGGTCGACGTGTTCGACAGCGCTGCGATGCCGGAAGATCGCCAGAGGCGATGTGCACGTGCGCGAGCTTTGTTGCCTGGGTTTTTCTGTTGCCTGGGAAGAACAGAGAAGGGGGAGCTCAAGAACATGTCGAGTAGCTTGAGCATTTGGCTCGGGGAATCTTCGTTTTGACTTGAAGCAAAGAAGGAAAGTCTCGAGTCGAATTCCTGTTTCAGTTTTAAACCTGAAACCTGTTTTTCTGTTTTGAAAATTTTAAAACCAAATTTAAATTTTAAACCAAAGTTTAAAAAAAACAGAGTTCAAAGGAAAATGTAAACATAAATTCAAGTTGAATTAGAATTTAATTTGGACATGAATAAAACTTTAAATTCAATTCGTTTTAATAATTTAAAAGCAATTGAATGTATGAGAAAAATTTGAATTTAAAATAAATCAAAATTGTAAAGTTAAATTTGTAGCTATTTCAAATTCTTTTTAATTTGAAATGGAATTTAAAAGTGAATTTGAAACAAAATGTTTTCAAATGTGTTTGAGTATGATAATTAAATCATTACTAAAATGATGTTCTATCTTAAAGATAACTAAGGTTAAATGATTATGTAATTAACTTAAGGTTAATTTAATTAATTAATTAATTAGAAATAATTAAATTTAAGCGTTTGATAAATTAATTTATATCAAAAGATTTGTAATTGATAAATCGGAATTGGATAATTAATCAAATTGGTTTGTAATTAATTAATATTAATAAATCCGGAAATAAACTTAAGGTTAATCAATTGTTTGTAACTAATTAAGGGTAATTAATAAAATGGTAATTAATTAATTAATTAAAGATAAATGGTGAATTAAATAATTAAAGATTTGTTATTTAATAATTATAGGTTGGTGAATTATAATTAAAGGGTTGATTAATTAATTATAATTGGTTAATTAATGATTAAAGAAAGAATTAATCAAAATGATTTGTAATTAATTAATATTAATTTACCAGGATTAAAAATTCAAAAGTAATTAATTTGATTTGAACGAATCAAACAATAAACAGATCTTACTTATGGATGTTTGCATTCTAATTGTAACGACCCGTTAAGTTTATGATATTTAATAAAATGAATTAATATAATTTCTAATTTGGTTAAGAATAAATGTAGAAATTTGGTATAGTGGTTGCAATTTAGTGTAACTATAAAATTTTATGATAATAGATGTGGATAATGTAAATTTTCACAACTTGATTTAAAGTAATTTTGAAGAAACAAATAAATGTTGAATTTGTGAATGTTAGTATAAATATTAACTTAAATGGTGTTCATTAATACAAAGATGTAATTAGTGTAGATAGTAATAATTTATGCCTGTAGTGAAAGGAAAAGAAAACTAATAGAAACATAAAATTTATTTTATGTAAACAAAAGTATAGTTTTGAACAAACTTATGAAAATTGATAGAAACAGTGTTTGTAATCATTTTGGTTATTTATATTTGAAAGATAGAGATGTGTAAATACGTTAATGAATATAAAATGGGAAGGAATGGTAGAATGAAAAGAATATATATAATAATAAGCATTTGATTCAATTAAGGGAATTAAATTATAATAAATGGTCATTTAATAAATTCAACGCTTGTGAGAAATCATAATAGTTGTGTAAAATGTGTACAAACTTGGATTTGGAAGTTTATTGGATTTATAACGGTTTTGTTATTAAGTGTATGAGTTTAAAAGTTATTCCCTTTTGTAAAGTAATAGAAGAATGCATAAGATATAAACAGGGCTTAATAGAATTGACACTTAATGAATTGAATAAATTACCCATTTATGTAGATATGTATAGTGAAATAAATGGCCTAAGCAAATTAAAGTGGGATAATCATTGAGATTTGTACTATGAAAATAAATAGTAACATTTATTTGCAAGGAATAAAAGACTATTTAGGTGACTAGAATTTGGAGTAATGACTATTGTATGTTACCTACCCTTGTTTCTTGTTAATTTAGATTTTGGGAATCAAATTCAATTTATCCGCCAATTTACCGCAGTTAAAGTGAAATGAATTGGTGATTGAGAAATGTTAAATACAAATAAGATGTAAACCAAAGAAAATCCCATTTGTAATAAATTATGTAGAATAAAGTAAAGAAACTAGGAAATGAAAATGTGAAAATGTGGATGCAGTGAGATCTTAAGTGATAATAACCTTGTTAGGCAAGTGATAACGGAATTTTGTGTATATGTAATATTTACTGGTGTGTCAAGTAATAAACACATAGATGCAAGAAAAGGAAAGTTGGTAGCAATCTATATATGTTATTTATCTTACTTAGTATATTAAATAAGGTTTGGAATTCAAATTTTAATTAAAGGAGTTGGTAGCACGTTAGTAGGAAATAATTGTAAGGGTGGGATAACAACTACTATAAACTACCTAATTTAAATGAGTCAATGAACTTATTTGAAATAACGTTCATCTAAATATGAGTAATTAAAATGGCGGGGTCAACAATAAACGTTACTTTAGAATTAATTTGTATTTTAACGGAAGTGCGAAAGTAAAGCAATAGAAGCGTAAACTTATCAAGGTAGAATTTAGTAGTGTAATGAAAAAATGTTAAGAATGTTATAGTATAATGATTGATTGGAAATCAAAATTTACTTGTTTGAATGTAACTTTAGGGAAATTGGATTTAATTAAAATAAAAAGGAAGAAAAAAATTTGGATGAAATTTAATGTTGGAATATTATGTAAATATAAACTTAGATAAAATTTAAGGATATCTACGTAATAGAGTGTAAAACCAATGTTAATTTCATCTATTTAATACTAATAGGTTAATAATAGAATGAAGAGTAAATTTAATGTTAAGTTAATATGAATTAAGGTAATATTGGGGAATAATGTGAATTTTCTTCATAATATGATAAGTTGTAGAATACAACGTAAACTTAAGTATAACCTTTGGATTGAAAACATTGTTAAGGGTTACCTGTTAAATTTGGATGGAATTGGCAATAAATGTTACACTTATGGGTAAGGAAATAAAAATGTCCAGAATTTGAGTATATTAAGAAATGGGGATTGAAATTGAAATCTTGCAACGAATCTAATAATACGTTACATAAGTGTTAAATTAAGGTAACATTTGGAAAATATGATAATGATTTTCAAATTGAACAAGTTGTGGAATTAATAAGGATGGGAGAAAAAAAAAATCAAGATTTATTTTATTTATTGGAATGAAAAATTTATAATTTGATTTATTGCGAATAATTGAAATTTAATTTGGTAATTGGCGAAATGATTAATGATTGAATTAACATAGAACTTGTTGTTAGTTATTAAAATTGTTTAAGAAATCAAAGGAGAGAAATTTTATAAAATTTTAAATTTTGTAATTGGATTGGCTAAAGTGGGAAAGTGGAATTAATCAACGTTGTTACTTTTATCTCCTTCCCTATTAGATCCTTATGTGATTACATCCACATTTATTGTTGATTATTCCTATATATTGTCACCAATTAATCGTACTTGATGTATGTTTAGCAATTTTGTCACACAGTTAAAGTATGAATATATATATATATATGATGTATTCAAATTTTTCTGTATCTAGCACTTAATTAATTTAGAATCAACTAACGAAACGTGTCATTTATTTTTGTCCCTCCATATTCATTTTCTTTCTAATTAATAAATACTTCTTTTTAATACCTGCTACTTTAAAAAAAAAGGACTGTTCATATTTGCTATATTTCAATACCAAGTGTTCATATTCACTTTATTTCTAATTAATAGCAGCCTCTCCTTTCAAATCTATTTGTCCCTAAACCTAACTCTAACCTTATAAATAACCTACTTCTTATTCTTCTATTACATTTTGTTTCTCCTAACTCTAACCCTAGCCTCCATGCTATTCTTCTTCTTCTTCTTCTTCTTTTTTTCTTGTTTTTCTCAAAGCTCCTTATTATCTCTCATTTTAATTTTTTTTTTCTTTCTCTTCAAATATTCTTCTTCTTCTTCTTCAAATTTACTTCTATTTCAAACTTTCTTCTTTTAAAATCTAGATCTTCTCTTCAGTTTTCAGTTCTTATTTTAATCATTTTTTTTCAATTCTTCTTTTTCAAATCTTCTTTTTCTTTCAAACCTTTTAAAATACATACATTCATATAATAAGGAGGAAAATTAAAGTAAATCGAAATAAAAGAAAAATTACGGAACAAAGTTAGCAATCAAGAAGAAGCATATGCGTTTTTCACGAGGGAAGGTGGATGTGGCACGGTATTTTATTTTTGTTTTGTTTTTTTTTATTTTTTTTATTTCAATTGCAAATCGTTTAATTGTGATAACTTTCACGTACGAACTCCGTTTCACACGAAATTTCTTTTGTTAGGATCGTAATTAAATTCCGGATCTGATGACGCTGGTTTGGATAAATTTAGAGACCGTCAAATTTTGGGTTTAAATCGGATTTACATTCGATTTAAATTCAAAAGGTGAGTGTTTTAACTCACTCACAATTACTAGAAGCTTTTATGTTTGTTAAATAAATTTTAGAAATGAATAGAAATTTATTTATGAGCTTTTGGCATGTTATTTCACCCATATCTGTTGAATTGCATTTTTTGAATTTAGCTGTTAATTAAATTGATTGATTGCGTATTAATTGGCTGTGAGAAATTATTGTTTGCATAAGAACTGCTAGTTAACAGTTATGTCAATTATCACTGAAAATAAACTGTTAGATTTATAGTTGATAAATATAATTTGAATTAAACTGCCAATTATTACCTGTTGTATATTCCCAAACATATTTTGTTATTGGTTGATATTGCTTGATGTTTGTGACTGGATGATGGATGTGTTGTTGAATGGATGTTTTATTTGATATCATTAAACTGCAAGTTAGCATACATTTTACATTTCATTCGGGATTGTGGTTTGAAATGATAAAACCGCAAAGTTTTATTTTTTAAATTGCGGATTGAAATGATAAATATCCGTATCACTTGACCATAGGATAGAAAATTATATTCAGGCACCGCGGTCTATATATAACTATTTTAATGTGATTTCTATGGTTTGGATTGAATACGGTTTATAAATCTTAAATTTATATTGTATAAATATTTTATTCCATATTTATATACCTATGAAGTTGAAATTTTGAAATTAAAAGGAATATAAATTTCTTTATTGAAAATGGAAGAAATTTAGAAAATGGAGTTTGGTAAATTTATATCCTATGTTTAAATGTAAAGTTGGAAATTTTAAGATATGATATTTGTAATTGGATTTTCCCGAAATAAATAGAGATGGATATTCTAGTATAATTTGAAGTGGAAAAATTCTCTATATATATATATATTTTACTAGAAATTGAAGTCTTATTAATTATGGATTTTATGTGAATGGTCAAGATTAATTAATAGAATATTGATTTTGAAAGGATAAAAATCCAACTTTAGTTGAAATATTAATGCTCAAAAATGGATATAAATATATATAAAATTGAAATGGTTTTGGGACTTGAAGTAATATTTTGGATTTTGGTTTAACTTTAAAAGAAGAAATATTTGGAAAGCCATGTAATTTATTTCTTTATAAAGCAACAGTAAAGTTAAACCTTTTTAATTCGCATACCGTTGAATATCCAAACCATTTAGTTTTGAAAATAATGGTTTTAAAATACTATGGATTTTCGAAGAATTATGTTGAAAGTTACAAACAAAATATTGGTTACATGGGATATTAAATAATAAAAAGTGACATAATTTTTGGAAAGGAAAATTTTATTTCGGAAACGATATCATTGATTTGGGCTTTTATAAAATAATATGAAAATAAATTGTTTGTGTTTTAAAGAAGAAATGATATCGTAATATTATGGTTTTGAAATGGATTATATTCTGGTTTTAAAGTATAAACTATTTTTAAATAACCACGGTGTTATAATAACGATTGGTTGGCAAAGAGACCGGGATCGGATATGGACATACTCTCTGTCGATACCGAAAACCACTTTGACTAACGGTGTACGCGGTGGAGATTCCAGAATGAAGTAGGTGATGGCGACGTTTCCTGTAAGGTAAATACATGGACCCAACTCCCGTGAGTTGGCATAAGGTGGCTAAAACAGGAGCGATTCTCAGGCCAATGAGGTCATTCCTCTGATCGGACGCTCCTCTTCGATATTATACTTTGACTTGGATTGATTCAGTGGCCACTTCTATATTTTGATTTTGGGGAGATAGTCCGAGGTGGGCGGTAACTGCGGCTACGCGTTTCCACCAGCCTGGATAGCAATTGGTATATCTACCCTGGCATTGCCTAGTTGTGCCGTGTCACCTACCATACCGAGCCTTTACTACGAGTTTCTATTTGTGTCGTACCTATGGAGTATCCTCTGGTAGCCTCCCGATCAGGAGGTATTACGGTACTGTATAGACTATTGGCATTTTACGTGTTAAGGTGGAAAATGTAAAGCCTTAACGCTATTTAAAAGTAAGTTTATTTTACAATTAGACACTATTATAATAGCGCAATATACTACATAGTAAATAGTTTAACGGATCCTTAGGAGATGTAAATCCCGAGCATCTCTTGAGTTACTGTACTCATATTTATTTCTGTTTATTTAACTCACATAAGATTTTCTAGTCTGACTCGAGTGTTTTTGTCTTTTCAAATTCGCTTGGGTCAGTCCGAGCGTTTCAGGATAGCAGATTTAGCTTTGGAGGACGAAGACGAGGAATCAGTATTATTCCTTATATTGTATTGCACCACACTCTTTATATTCCGCTGCACTGTTGTATTGTTATGTGTAACTCTGATGTTCATTGTATAAGTGAAATAACTGTTTTGTATACTGTTTTGAACTGTATATTTATTATTATATTTTATCCTTCCGCTGTGAGATTCTATTTTGTTTTATTCCTTCTCTGTTTTTCTTATTTACCCCATAACAATCCGCCCTTGCGTATGCTTTGAATTGGCACGTGTGTCGTTTTAAAGTGTGCGAAAAGGTGGGATGTTACAGTTGGTATCAGAGCTTTGGTTTAGCGATAAACCTTGGCTTTGTGGGGTTTGACTCTTTGTTAATAGGGTAGTAAATACCCTATGGGAGTCGCTGAGTGTATATATATGAGAGAGCGTACTTGTTAGTGTTATAAAAAGGTTTTGATATTGTGTTGCTTTGTTCCGCTTTGTATTTATAAATTCTGGTTGATGCATGGGACGCTATGTCATCAATAGGGATTCCTAAACACTTAATAGGACAGACCAACATAATATTTGTTTTAATATAGGTGAATGAAAGAATTTTGCCTATTATATTTTCTATATATAAAAATATTTTTATAAAGATATATATATATTTGGTTGCTATAGATTGGGTGTTAGGAAATAAAATATTTATAATAACTGAAACTAAGTTGAAATTATGATAAATCAAATCGGAGATTTTAGAACTTAAGTCCGGGATTTTTCCAAATCTGCTTTCAAAGAATTTGTGAAATTTATTGATTTGGTTTATAAGAAATTTCTTATATAAATATTTCGTATAATTTGGAAGAATTGTTTTAAAGAAGATTTTGGAAAAAAAAAATTAAATTCTGTACTTTCCTCTCTGTCGCTGGAAAATAAATTCGGTGATGACGGCCGCATCATCAACTTTCATTTCGAGTTTCGAAGGGGAAAGGCCACTGTAGTAAATTTTACTGCAGATTTATTTTGAACTTTTCTAAAAATTTTCTTTTATTGCTCTAACTATAATTAGAGATATTGAGTTGTAAGAACTTATTTATCTATTATTTTGAAATAAATTGAAATTTAACCCGGTATTTAATTCTAAATTTTTCCGTTAATTAATTGTTTAAAATTTGTTAGTGAAATAAAAGTTAAGTAATAAATGAATTGAAACCTCTAATTGAAATAAGAGAATAATTGTAAAGCTATAAAGAGGAATTTGCATACATATGAGACGAAGAGTAATATGGATAAACATTAAATTTAATTAAAAGAATGGAGATTAAACTTGTATAAGTTCAATTGCAATTTCCTTAACATAAATAACTTACCCAAATATAAAAGTTGAAGTGTTAAATGAGAAACTGGAATTGAATATTTTACAAGTAGGAATTTAGGAAAAATGAAGTATTCAATAAATTACTGTTATAATAAGAATTTAATGGTATAAACTTAGGTTATAATTGAAATTTTACTGAAAAAGGGTTAAGAATTATTAATAGATGATATGAACCTAAGTATATAAAATGAAATTCAAAATAAGAATTGATTGTATGATTATTGACTTAAGTATGTTTTAATCTCCCCTATTCTAATATAATGGAAAGTAGGAAGAATTTAAATGACTGTAATCCATAGTTAATAGATAAATAAAAACTTCCACTTATAAGAATGAATGTTAGCAGATTAAGAATTTAAGGGAAACCTTACAAGTAAAGAGTAAAGAAAGGAAGATATTCAAAATATTTGTTGTTATTAATGAGAATTATTTTATAAACTTAAGTAATAAAAAGGAAATACAAATATAATAAATTTGGTGATAATTGGAAAATAAAACTTGTAAGAACAAAGAAATCCCTCATAAATGAAGGGAAGAAAATCAAACCACTGAAGTATGAAATAAATGTAAATAAACTATTTTGGCGTTGGTTTGGATTGTTTGGTTGATGTATGTTGGTTGGGTAAGAAATTTTGGAGTTATGGGATGAACAAATAATCTATCTTTGTTCCATCTAAGACTGTTGAGTAACGAATGCAATTGATAGTTATTCTTCATTCCGTACAATTTCAGAATTTGAACCCGAACAACAAATTGATTGTTTGATTAAATGGTTGTCTGTTGGTGGCATGTGCTGTTTGTTAAAATGTATGGTTGTTGCATTTGATTGGATATGAATGATTGAATCCACTAGAATAGTTCATTTTAAAATAAATATTTAACCTTTTAGGCTTATAAGAAAATACAGGTTATGGAAGCAACTGCTACTACTTTTGGTTCCGTAATAATAAGCGTATTGCCCGACAAATAGGTACGTTTTCGGATTACGTATAAAGCGCTATTTTATATATTTTCCCGTGTTGGGATATTTTATTTGGATAATATGTGTAATATATTTGTATATTTGGATATTATATTTTCTCCAGAGTCCCTCCGTACAAAGGAGACTTTACCAAAATTTTCAGGAAATTTTGGACTTAGAATTTTGTGAAAGTATTTTCCCAACTTTAATAATTCAAGTATTAAAGGATATAATGATTATAAAACAAGTATATTTCATTAAAGAAAATTAATCCAGTAAAATATTGTTTATAAGTTAATATTTGAAATAAGATGCACTGTAAATCTTCCTCCTCCCTTCTTTTTCCTTTTCGGGGACGAAAAGTTTTGAGTGGGGGAGATTGTAACGACCCGTTAAGTTTATGATATTTAATAAAATGAATTAATATAATTTCTAATTTGGTTAAGAATAAATGTAGAAATTTGGTATAGTGGTTGCAATTTAGTGTAACTATAAAATTTTATGATAATAGATGTGGATAATGTAAATTTTCACAACTTGATTTAAAGTAATTTTGAAGAAACAAATAAATGTTGAATTTGTGAATGTTAGTATAAATATTAACTTAAATGGTGTTCATTAATACAAAGATGTAATTAGTGTAGATAGTAATAATTTATGCCTGTAGTGAAAGGAAAAGAAAACTAATAGAAACATAAAATTTATTTTATGTAAACAAAAGTATAGTTTTGAACAAACTTATGAAAATTGATAGAAACAGTGTTTGTAATCATTTTGGTTATTTATATTTGAAAGATAGAGATGTGTAAATACGTTAATGAATATAAAATGGGAAGGAATGGTAGAATGAAAAGAATATATATAATAATAAGCATTTGATTCAATTAAGGGAATTAAATTATAATAAATGGTCATTTAATAAATTCAACGCTTGTGAGCAATCATAATAGTTGTGTAAAATGTGTACAAACTTGGATTTGGAAGTTTATTGGATTTATAACGGTTTTGTTATTAAGTGTATGAGTTTAAAAGTTATTCCCTTTTGTAAAGTAATAGAAGAATGCATAAGATATAAACAGGGCTTAATAGAATTGACACTTAATGAATTGAATAAATTACCCATTTATGTAGATATGTATAGTGAAATAAATGGCCTAAGCAAATTAAAATGGGATAATCATTGAGATTTGTACTATGAAAATAAATAGTAACATTTATTTGCAAGGAATAAAAGACTATTTAGGTGACTAGAATTTGGAGTAATGACTATTGTATGTTACCTACCCTTGTTTCTTGTTAATTTAGATTTTGGGAATCAAATTCAATTTATCCGCCAATTTACCGCAGTTAAAGTGAAATGAATTGGTGATTGAGAAATGTTAAATACAAATAAGATGTAAACCAAAGAAAATCCCATTTGTAATAAATTATGTAGAATAAAGTAAAGAAACTAGGAAATGAAAATGTGAAAATGTGGATGCAGTAAGATCTTAAGTGATAATAACCTTGTTAGGCAAGTGATAACGGAATTTTGTGTATATGTAATATTTACTGGTGTGTTAAGTAATAAACACATAGATGCAAGAAAAGGAAAGTTGGTAGCAATCTATATATGTTATTTATCTTACTTAGTATATTAAATAAGGTTTGGAATTCAAATTTTAATTAAAGGAGTTGGTAGCACGTTAGTAGGAAATAATTGTAAGGGTGGGATAACAACTACTATAAACTACCTAATTTAAATGAGTCAATGAACTTATTTGAAATAACGTTCATCTAAATATGAGTAATTAAAATGGCGGGGTCAACAATAAACGTTACTTTAGAATTAATTTGTATTTTAACGGAAGTGCGAAAGTAAAGCAATAGAAGCGTAAACTTATCAAGGTAGAATTTAGTAGTGTAATGAAAAAATGTTAAGAATGTTATAGTATAATGATTGATTGGAAATCAAAATTTACTTGTTTGAATGTAACTTTAGGGAAATTGGATTTAATTCAAATAAAAAGGAAGAAAAAATTTTGGATGAAATTTAATGTTGGAATATTATGTAAATATAAACTTAGATAAAATTTAAGGATATCTACGTAATAGAGTGTAAAACCAATGTTAATTTCATCTATTTAATACTAATAGGTTAATAATAGAATGAAGAGTAAATTTAATGTTAAGTTAATATGAATTAAGGTAATATTGGGGAATAATGTGAATTTTCTTCATAATATGATAAGTTGTAGAATACAACGTAAACTTAAGTATAACCTTTGGATTGAAAACATTGTTAAGGGTTACCTGTTAAATTTGGATGGAATTGGCAATAAATGTTACACTTATGGGTAAGGAAATAAAAATGTCCAGAATTTGAGTATATTAAGAAATGGGGATTGAAATTGAAATCTTGCAACGAATCTAATAATACGTTACATAAGTGTTAAATTAAGGTAACATTTGGAAAATATGATAATGATTTTCAAATTGAACAAGTTGTGGAATTAATAAGGATGGGAGAGGAAAAAAAAATCAAGATTTATTTTATTTATTGGAATGAAAAATTTATAATTTGATTTATTGCGAATAATTGAAATTTAATTTGGTAATTGGCGAAATGATTAATGATTGAATTAACATAGAACTTGTTGTTAGTTATTAAAATTGTTTAAGAAATCAAAGGAGAGAAATTTTATAAAATTTTAAATTTTGTAATTGGATTGGCTAAAGTGGGAAAGTGGAATTAATCAACGTTGTTACTTTTATCTCCTTCCCTATTAGATCCTTATGTGATTACATCCACATTTATTGTTGATTATTCCTATATATTGTCACCAATTAATCGTACTTGATGTATGTTTAGCAATTTTGTCACACAGTTAAAGTATGAATATATATATATATGATGTATTCAAATTTTTCTGTATCTAGCACTTAATTAATTTAGAATCAACTAACGAAACGTGTCATTTATTTTTGTCCCTCCATATTCATTTTCTTTCTAATTAATAAATACTTCTTTTTAATACCTGCTACTTAAAAAAAAAAAAAAGACTGTTCATATTTGCTATATTTCAATACCAAGTGTTCATATTCACTTTATTTCTAATTAATAGCAGCCTCTCCTTTCAAATCTATTTGTCCCTAAACCTAACTCTAACCTTATAAATAACCTACTTCTTATTCTTCTATTACATTTTGTTTCTCCTAACTCTAACCCTAGCCTCCATGCTATTCTTCTTCTTCTTCTTCTTCTTCTTTTCTTGTTTTTCTCAAAGCTCCTTATTATCTCTCATTTTAATTTTTTTTTTCTTTCTCTTCAAATATTCTTCTTCTTCTTCTTCAAATTTACTTCTATTTCAAACTTTCTTCTTTTAAAATCTAGATCTTCTCTTCCGTTTTCAGTTCTTATTTTAATCATTTTTTTTCAATTCTTCTTTTTCAAATCTTCTTTTTCTTTCAAACCTTTTAAAATACATACATTCATATAATAAGGAGGAAAATTAAAGTAAATCGAAATAAAAGAAAAATTACGGAACAAAGTTAGCAATCAAGAAGAAGCATATGCATTTTTCACGAGGGAAGGTGGATGTGGCACGGTATTTTATTTTTGTTTTGTTTATTTTTAATTTTTTTTTTATTTCAATTGCAAATCGTTTAATTGTGATAACTTTCACATACGAACTCCGTTTCACACGAAATTTCTTTTGTTAGGATCGTAATTAAATTCCGGATCTGATGACGCTGGTTTGGATAAATTTAGAGACCGTCAAATTTTGGGTTTAAATCGGATTTACATTCGATTTAAATTCAAAAGGTGAGTGTTTTAACTCACTCACAATTACTAGAAGCTTTTATGTTTGTTAAATAAATTTTAGAAATGAATAGAAATTTATTTATGAGCTTTTGGCATGTTATTTCACCCATATCTGTTGAATTGCATTTTTTGAATTTAGCTGTTAATTAAATTGATTGATTGCGTATTAATTGGCTGTTAGAAATTATTGTTTGCATAAGAACTGCTAGTTAACAGTTATGTCAATTATCACTGAAAATAAACTGTTAGATTTATAGTTGATAAATATAATTTGAATTAAACTGCCAATTATTACCTGTTGTATATTCCCAAACATATTTTGTTATTGGTTGATATTGCTTGATGTTTGTGACTGGATGATGGATGTGTTGTTGAATGGATGTTTTATTTGATATCATTAAACTGCAAGTTAGCATACATTTTACATTTCATTCGGGATTGTGGTTTGAAATGATAAAACCGCAAAGTTTTATTTTTTAAATTGTGGATTGAAATGATAAATATCCGTATCACTTGACCATAGGATAGAAAATTATATACAGGCACCGCGGTCTATATATAACTATTTTAATGTGATTTCTATGGTTTGGATTGAATACGGTTTATAAATCTTAAATTTATATTGTATAAATATTTTATTCCATATTTATATACCTATGAAGTTGAAATTTTGAAATTAAAAGGAATATAAATTTCTTTATTGAAAATGGAAGAAATTTAGAAAATGTAGTTTGGTAAATTTATATCCTATGTTTAAATGTAAAGTTGGAAATTTTAAGATATGATATTTGTAATTGGATTTTCCCGAAATAAATAGAAATGGATATTCTAGTATAATTTGAAGTGGAAAAATTCTATATATATATATATATATATATATTTTACTAGAAATTGAAGTCTTATTAATTATGGATTTTATGTGAATGGTCAAGATTAATTAATAGAATATTGATTTTGAAAGGATAAAAATCCAACTTTAGTTGAAATATTAATGCTCAAAAATGGATATAAATATATATAAAATTGAAATGGTTTTGGGACTTGAAGTAATATTTTGGATTTTGGTTTAACTTTAAAAGAAGAAATATTTGGAAAGCCATGTAATTTATTTCTTTATAAAGCAACAGTAAAGTTAAACCTTTTTAATTCGCATACCGTTGAATATCCAAACCATTTAGTTTTGAAAATAATGGTTTTAAAATACTATGGATTTTCGAAGAATTATGTTGAAAGTTACAAACAAAATATTGGTTACATGGGATATTAAATAATAAAAAGTGACATAATTTTTGGAAAGGAAAATTTTATTTGGGAAACGATATCATTGATTTGGGCTTTTATAAAATAATATGAAAATAAATTGTTTGTGTTTTAAAGAAGAAATGATATCGTAATATTATGGTTTTGAAATGGATTATATTCTGGTTTTAAAGTATAAACTATTTTTAAATAACCGCGGTGTTATAATAACGATTGGTTGGCAAAGAGACCGGGATCGGATATGGACATACTCTCTGTCGATACCGAAAACCACTTTGACTAACGGTGTACGTGGTGGAGATTCCAGAATGAAGTAGGTGATGGCGACGTTTCCTGTAAGGTAAATACGTGGACCCAACTCCCGTGAGTTGCATAAGGTGGCTAAAACAGGAGCGATTCTCAGGCAAATGAGGTCATTCCTCTGATCGGACGCTCCTCTTCGATATTATACTTTGACTTGGATTGATTCAGTGGCCACTTCTATATTTTGATTTTGGGGAGTTAGTCCGAGGTGGGCGGTAACTGCGGCTACGCGTTTCCACCAGCCTGGATAGCAATTGGTATATCTACCCTGGCATTGCCTAGTTGTGTCGTGTCACCTACCATACCGAGCCTTTACTACGAGTTTCTATTTGTGTCGTACCTATGGAGTATCCTCTGGTAGCCTCCCGATCAGGAGGTATTACGGTACTGTATAGACTATTGGCATTTTACGTGTTAAGGTGGAAAATGTAAAGCCTTAACGCTATTTAAAAGTAAGTTTATTTTACAATTAGACACTATTATAATAGCGCAATATACTACATAGTAAATAGTTTAACGGATCGTTAGGAGATGTAAATCCCGAGCATCTCTTGAGTTACTGTACTCATATTTATTTCTGTTTATTTAACTCACATAAGATTTTCTAGTCTGACTCGAGTGTTTTTGTCTTTTCAAATTCGCTTGGGTCAGTCCGAGCATTTCAGGATAGCAGATTTAGCTTTGGAGGACGAAGACGAAGAATCAGTATTATTCCTTATATTGTATTGCACCACACTCTTTATATTCCGCTGCACTGTTGTATTGTTATGTGTAACTCTGATGTTCATTGTATAAGTGAAATAACTGTTTTGTATACTGTTTTGAACTGTATATTTATTATTATATTTTATCCTTCCGCTGTGAGATTCTATTTTGTTTTATTCCTTCTCTGTTTTTCTTATTTACCCCATAACAATCCGCCCTTGCGTATGCTTTGAATTGGCACGTGTGTCGTTTTAAAGTGTGCGAAAAGGCGGGATGTTACACTATTGGATGATTGTATTGTTTGATACCCCTGATATGTGATGCTTTGTTTTGATTTGAGCCGTGTGACTTATTTATCTATGATATATATATATATATATATATATATATATATATATATATATATCTGTAATCTGTGAATAAAAGATAAGCGTTACGCTTTATGTTATCAACTATATTTCTGTATTTTAATCTGTAATGATTGAATGATGTCGCACTATTGTGTTAAACCCTAGACCACACTTATACACACACCAATATGGATTTCACGAGGAAATCGATTAAGTCACAGATTTTGAAATGATTTTTAAAGTTGAATATTTAAATTCAAATGTTTTGGTAATGGATTGGGTTTAAAAGTGAAAAGCTTTTGAGATGGAATATCAAAGATGACATTTATTTTGAATAACTTGATTAAGTTTTGGAATTTAAATATTTGATTTAAATTTGAATTTAATACTTGAAATTGAATTCTATGATTTGAAACTAGGGATTAACGATATTATACTAGTTATATATGAGTAAAACCATTTTTAAAAGTATTGATTTAGGAATTTGAATTTATATTCAAAGGTTTTAACTCGTGTAAATATAATTTGATTTTTATGAAACGAAAACTGTTTGGTTTTCAAGTAATAAAAGCTTTCACATAAGAAATGAACGTCCAATTTGTGTAAAAAAAAGAATTTCAAGTTTGAAAATGAAAATGACTTCCAAGTTTGGAAACGGTTTGAAACTATAAGTTAAATCTTTGATTTAAAGATTTAATTGGTCAATCCTATCCAAATGAAATTATTTTAGAATTCTATGAATTGATCTTTGTGAAATAAATATTTTTGTAATTTAAAGATTTGAAATGGTAATTGGTTTAAACCATTTGAAAGAAAGTTTTGGGTTTTAAGTTGTGGCTTAATTGAAATCCCATATCCATATGATCTTAAATATTACGCTCATTTATTCGGTTTAGCCCGGAGAGGACCTTGTGTCATATATCCCATTCCGAATAATGATACGTCGTTATGGATAGCATTTGAAGACCGGTGGTGAAGACCGGATATTTTCGGAAACAAAAGGGTTTCTTGTCGAATGTCTTTGCATCGACTGGTCCCCGGTATAGAGACTCCATATGTGATGGGAAATCCGGACGTGATTAGGGATTATCCGGATTGCAAGGACTTCTTTGGAAGTGCCTTCGGTTCTGTTCGAACCCAGAACAGACTTGTATGGATTGTGTGTCTGACATTACATTTTGAGATATAAAGCAGATTTCTTTCAAATGCATTTCTGTTGGTGGCGGAGAATTTATTCTCTTAGCATTAACACCCTTCTCTGAGACGTACGAGCTCAGAGGTTATGTAGTTGAAGGTTATCAGTGATATATTCCCAACTTGGTAATGTGGCATGCCGAGCGCTGCTGATCATTTGTTGATCGAAGCATAGCTTTGTGAAAAGCGTAGCTTTATGGACGAGGCTTCGTCGAACCTCACAAACCGGTAATGATCGAAACAGGAATGATGCGGCAAGGTTTCAGGGGTAGCTTCCCTAGGGTATGACCATTCCTTCTGGAAAAGGGTAGTATCATGGTATGGAGCCCAGATACTTACTCATGTGGACACACTATATTTATTTCTGTGTGGTTGTTGGTTTAGAGGATCCTCGTATAAAGGTCCCAAAGGACCGGGGGTGGCATATCTGAGGTGTTGTATATTCCCCGAGAAGGGGGTAACCGACCTTGTTTGGCAGAGATCCGGTTTAGTTCTCGGGACGTCCTTCCAGAGGCATTTCCATGTGGAAATGGGAAGTTCCTTGGCCTGACCATTTGTTAGAAATCCACTCATCCAATATGAGCCTTGTACGGTTTTAGTTGTATAACCTGCCATTCACTTATGGTGGCGCCCCACTGTTTGGATGGTAGCTATAGTAGGCATAGTTCAAAATGTCTATGCTGGCTCACTTATAGTAATAATATCAAAGAAATTCGTGTATCAAGCATGTTTGACTATCATAAGGAGAAATCTCCTCCGATTCTGCGTTTGCATTGTTTGTGTGTGTGCGGGAGGCCTTATGGTAGTTTCATTTTCCAAAAGTATTGCGAATCTAATTTGAATTATTTCTTTGTTTATAAAGGTAAAACTGTTTTTGTTGCTCACACCAGTCTCATGAATGATCCGGAGTTTATTGTTTCTTTCCTAAACTCTGGATGCTCAAAATTTTCTACACGAGCAGTCTAGAGTTGGGTTTTTCAGATAGTTAGGTTCAGTAGATTATCTAGAGTTAGTTCAGTCTTTGGATATGCACTGTACTGTCTTAGCTTGGTGCATCTTTATTGGGAGTTCAAGCTATTGCTGGATTGGTTCTTGGAAATGGAGTTGCAGTTTTGGAGTTCTTCCTTAAAGACTACCTTGGAGTTAATTGTTCTGCTGCTGATGTTATCTGTTTCTTTTCCGCTGCTATCCTCTTGTATTATATCTCTGATGTATATTGATATCTATAGGATCATCTGTTGTACCAGATATTGTATCAATGCTGTATATCAATGTATTATTCTTTTTCTTCCGCTGTATTGTTTACTTAATTGTGTTATAAGCTCCGGCGAATCGAATTTGAATGGTCGAATCTGCGGCATTCGAGTACGATGTAAAGTATGGAAGTCAATTTTCTAGCGCGAAAAATCCCACTCGTTACAATTTGGTATCAAAGCTAAGGTAAAAACTTTAGCTCAGGAGTATAACACATTAAGTAGCTCATTAGAGATAGGGTGAAGTATACCCTAGAATGAGCAATCCCTAAGATATCCGTTTGAATGCCTCAATAAATTCTCTTACTATCCACCGATAGTGAGCACGAGTGCAAGAAGAAGACGAGATAGGGGACAGGGGAGTACCACTATAAATGGTCAATGCCCTGCAATAGTGGAAATAACTTTCTCTATCAATCTTCTTTGATTCGATTCCAAATTCTTTTAATTTCTTCGTAACAGCTACAAGAAGAAGTTTCGGTGTGATGATGGCCCTACGAATCGTTGTAGAAAATCCTTACTTCGTATTTCATCGGTTTCTTATCAGCTTTTCGTTTTAAACCTTAATGAATATGAATTGGAAATTTGAAATTGGAAATTTTAAATAAATTGGAAATTTTAAATTGAGTTAAATTGATTAACAGAATATGAAGCTAAATTTGAATTGAATCGATAAAATGATTTCGTTTAAAACCAAATATGAAATTCTATTGTAATTTCTTGGGTCCGATATGTTCCACGAATGGGTAGTTATCCCTTCGAAGTAACCAATGCCACTGCATATTTCGTAGATCTGAATAACCCGAGTATCTTGTGAAGTGTTAAATGGATTCGTTCTTGTATCTATTGTTGATATTCTGATTTGGTAAGCCAAATGCAGAATCGATATCCAGTTTGTTCTGAAAAGATATTTCTCTATCTTTCATCTATCTTCGTTATCTCTCTCTGGCGAATTTCGAGGACGAAATTCCTTTTAAGGGGGAAGTCTGTAACGATCCCGGATTTAAATTGATTATGAATTGATAATTAATTTCATTTCTGAATAAAAATTGTGAAGAAATTGGTAATTAATATAAATTTTAATATAAATTTTGAATTAATCGAGAATTAAATTGGATATTTGAAAATAAACATGTATATAAAATGGATTGACAATTGAATTTGAATTGGGATTTAAATATAAATATCTTAGGAAATAAATTTGTGTTTGGATTTTAGGATATAATGTTAAACAAAATATTTAAATAGATTTTTAATTATATAAAATATGTAATGAACATTGTAAATAAATTCTAGAATTATATAAATTATAAAAATGAATATTGTAAAGTAAAAGGAATAAAATTTGGGTTGATGTTAAATAAATGTTTCAAATAAATATATGGTTATGTAAAAGTATGAAATGAACTTAAGAAAATTCTAGAGACACATATACACATATTTGGAATGCATGAAGTTGTAAAATACAATAAGACAAAAAGAAGAGAAAAAAATAGTATATACAAGTTGTACATACAAAGTAAACAAAGCAAAGAAAGATTTCCAGCCACCATAACTTCATCTTAGCCGACGTAAGGCTGAAGTAAACAAATACATTAACATGCATAATAAAGTACAATAGCATATCAAAGCAAGTATGCAGCTGAAATGTAAGGCAAGCTTAATAAATGCAAGTATCTTTAGCCACTAAAGCTAGATCATAGCAGCCATCAATATGTAAACCATCAGCTACTAAACAAATAAAGTAATAGCCAAAAGAACAAGCAAAAGAAAGGGAAGATAAGTACAAATAAAACATAGACAAAAGAATGCAAGACAGCAATAAGTATGAACACAAATAAAATAAAAGAGATAAGTATAAAGCAAGCTAGGCAAGTACAATGTATATGTTACCAGTAAAATAGTTGCAAGCAAGAACAAAGTAAAGTAATCAATAATAATTGCTCTAGCACGATGTATATCACTTCAGCATGCTTAGTTTTGTACTAGCAAAATAGTTTATCACCCTACACAAAAATAATAGCAACCCTGTCAACTTCTTTCTATTCATCCACTGGTAGCTTCTTTTTATACATCAACTCTTCATCAAATTCGTCCATTCTAAACTGAAGTAAAAGCTTGAAAACCCCTTAACCCATCTCAGAATCAAGACAAAGAAAAACCAGAAAAATAAAATCAAAGCCAAGATCCACTCAACTTCAGTTCAAAGATAAGAGTAACTCAAGTGAATCAAGATCAGGTTCAGTTTCAACTCAAGTAGATTCAAAGCAATCAAAACTGAATCAAAGCGCAACCTAGAAAATAATTTGGCAGAGAAAAGAAAAAAAGTCAATTTCCAGATTTATAATGTAAACAGTCCTCTGTTCTTCTTGTCCTCTATCCTTCCAAATGCCAGGTGAGTAACATCACTTTAAAACAACTTAAAATATAAATCTTTGATAGATATATCTATAAATATGAGTGTTTATGTCTATATAATCCTCCTATGTATGTTTGAATAATATAGATCAGGGGTGCAGGCTGTTTACAAATGTCCCCTACTAAATTCAAACATAGGTTTGCTTCAAAATAAAAAAAATCAACTCCTCTCAATGTACTTACCGTTTAGTTTTAGGATCAAAATAACAATTGTTTGTTATGGAATACATTAAAGACTAAAATTTTATTTGAGTTAAAATAATTTGTAAATAACTCTGGCAAACAAGTAATCTGAGGAACACTTTAAATAAGTTCAAATTTAAACTTCTTAATTCACGAATTCAGGAATATAAATTGAATTCTCATACAAAAACATGATTTTTAAAGTAAAATTTGTAATTTTTAGATCGAGAAACAAAGAGCAGTTTGTGGTTGATTCAAATTTCATTGTTTGGCGATTTCTGGTCATCCATTGAGTAGTGGTGGTCGGGAACTTGCCAGGTGGTGGAGGAGTGATCGGCTATGGAGGGAAAAATAGTGAGAGGGTACGCAGTTGAACGTGGAAGCGGTGGCGTCGAATTTGTGACTTTTAACCTAGTTTTTGAGATGGTCGAGAAAATGGTCACCGCGACCTCCTCAGCACGTCGAGTTGCACGTGGTCTTAGAAGGTGGTAGGGTAGGTGCTGGCGAACGTGTGGACGAAGTCGTTAACATGCTGGTGGTCGGAGTTTCGAGGAATCGGCGTTGATAGGCTTTGCATTATTTTGGGTCTGAGTGTTCCAGGTTTTGAGTCGAACTCGAATTTCGATCTCGAGGCGGTGACGAGGTTCAAGGGGTCGGAGTTGGGTCTGGGGAGAATGGTCGACGTGTTCGACAACGCTGCGATGCCGGAAGATCGCCAGAGGCGATGTGCACGTGCGCGAGCTCTGTTGCCTGGGTTTTTCTGTTGCCTGGGAAGAACAGAGAAGGGGGAGCTCAAGAACATGTCGAGTATCTTGAGCATTTGGCTCGGGGAATCTTCATTTTGACTCGAAGCAAAGAAGGAAAGTCTCGGGTCGAATTCCTGTTTCAGTTTTAAACCCGAAACCTGTTTTTCTGTTTTGAAAATTTTAAAACCAAATTTAAATTTTAAACCAAAGTTTAAAAAAAAATGAGTTCAAATGAAAATGTAAACATAAATTCAAGTTGAATTAGAATTTAGTTTGGACATGAATAAAGCTTTAAATTTAATTCGTTTTAATAATTTAAAAGCAATTGAATGTATGAGAAAAATTTGAATTTAAAATAAATCAAAATTGTAAAGTTAAATTTGTAGCTATTTCAAATTCTTTTTAATTTGAAATGGAATTTAAAAGTGAATTTGAAACAAAATGTTTTCAAATGTGTTTGAGTATGATAATTAAATCATTACTAAAATGATGTTTTATCTTAAAGATAATTAAGGTTAAATGATTATGTAATTAACTTAAGGTTAATTTAATTAATTTATTAATTAGAAATAATTAAATTTAAGCGTTTGATAAATTAATTTATATCAAAAGATTTGTAATTGATAAATCGGAATTGGATAATTAATCAAATTGGTTTGTAATTAATTAATATTAATAAATCCGGAAATAAACTTAAGGTTAATCAATTGTTTGTAACCAATTAAGGGTAATTAATAAAATGGTAATTAATTAATTAAATTAAAGATAAATGGTGAATTAAATAATTAAAGATTAGTTATTTAATAATTATAGGTTGGTGAATTATAATTAAAGGGTCGATTAATTAATTATAATAGGTTAATTAATGATTAAAGAAAGTATTAATCAAAATGATTTGTAATTAATTAATATTAATTTACCAGGATTAAAAATTCATGAGTAATTAATTTGATTTGAATGAATCAAACAATAAACTGATCTTACTTATGGATGTTTGCATTCTATTGGATGATTGCATTGTTTGATAACCGTGATATGTGATGCTTTGTTTTGATTTGAGCTGTGCGACTTATTTATGTGTGATATATATATCTGTAATCTGTGAATAAAAGATAAGCGTTATGGTTTATGTCGCTTATCAACTATATTTCTGTATTTTAATCTGTGATGAATGAATGATGTCGCACTATTGTGTTACACCCTGGACCACACTTATACACACACCAATATGGATTTCACGAGGAAATCGATTAAGTCACAGATTTTGAAATGATTTTTAAAGTTGAATATTTAAATTCAAATGTTTTGGAAGTGGGTTGGGTTTAAAAGTGAAAAGCTTTTGAGATGGAATTTCAAAGATGACATTTATTTTCAATAACTTGATTAAGTTTTGGAATTTAAATATTTGATTTAAATTTGAATTCAATACTTGAAATTGAATTCTATGATTTGAAACTAGGGATTAACGATATTATACTAGTTATATATGAGTAAAACCATTTTTACGAGTATTGATTTAGGAATTTGAATTTATATTCAAAGGTTTTAACTCGTGTAAATATAATTTTATTTTTCTGAAACGAAAACTGTTTGGTTTTCAAGTAATAAAAGCTTTCACATAAGAAATGAACGTCCAATTTGTGTAAAAAAAAAGAATTTCAAGTTTGAAAATGAAATGACTTCCAAGTTTGGAAACGGTTTGAAACTATAAGTTAAATCTTTGATATAAAGATTTAATGGGTTAATCCTATCGAAATGAAATTATTTTGGAAATATATGAATTGATCTTTGTGAAATAAATCTTTTTGTAATTTAAAGATTTGAAATGGTAATTGGTTTAAACCATTTGAAAGAAAGTTTTGGGTTTTAAGTTGTGGCTTAATTGAAATCCCATATCCATATGTTCTTAAATATTATGCTCATTTATTCAGTTTAGCCGAGAGAGGACCTTGTGTCATATATCCCATTCCGAATAATGATACGTCGTTATGGATAGAATTTGAAGACCAGTGGTGAAGACCAGATATTTTCGAAAACGAAAGGGTTTCTTGTCGAATGTCTTTGCATCGACTGGTCCCCGGTATAGAGACTCCATATGTGATGGGAAATCCGGATGTGATTAGGGATTATCCGGATTGCAAGGACTTCTTTGGAAGTGCCTTCGGTTGTGTTCGAACCCAGAACAGACTTGTGTGGATTGTGTGTCTGACATTACATTTTGAGATATAAAGCAGATTTCTTTCAAATACATTTCTGTTGGTGGCGGAGAATTTATTCTCTTAGCATTAACAACCTTCTCTGAGACGTACGAGCTCAGAGGTTATGTAGTTGAAGGTTATCAGTGATATATTCCCAACTTGGTAATGTGGCATGCTGAGTGCTGTCGATCATTTGTTGATCGATGCATGGCTTTGTGAAAAGCGCAGCTTTATGGACGAGACTTCGTCGAACCTCACAAACCGGTAATGGTCGAAATAGGAATGATGCGGCAAGGTTTCAGGGGTAGCTTCCCTAAGGTATGACCGTTCCTTCTGGAAAAGGGTAGTATCATGGTATGGTGCCCAGACACTTACTCATGTGGACACACTATATTTATTTCTGTGTGGTTGTTGGTTTAGAGGATCCTCGTATAAAGGTCCCAAAGGACCGGGGGTGGCATATCGGAGGTTTTGTATATTCACCGGGAAGGGGGTAGCCGGCCTTGTTTGGCAGAGATCCGGTTTGGTTCTCGGGACGTCCTTCCAGAGGCGTTTCCATGTGGCAATGGGAAGTTCCTTGGCCTGACCATTTGTTGGAAATCCACTCATCCAATACGAGCCTTGTACGGTTTTAGTTGTATAACCTGCCATTCACTTATGGTGGCGCCTCACTATTTGGATGGTAGCTATAGTAGGCATAGTTCGAAATGTCTATACTGGCTAAGATTTATATTCTACCTTCGAAATGTTTTTCGCACTTTGCACTTATAGTAATAATATGAAATAAATTCGCGTATCAAGCATGTTTAACTATCATAAGGAGAAATCTCCTCCGATTCTGCGTTTGCATTGTGTGTGTGTGCGCGGGAGGCCTTATGGTAGTTTCATTTTCCAAAAGCATTGCGAATCTATTTTAAATTATTTCTTTGTTTATAAAGATAAAACTGTTTTTTTTGCTCACACCAGTCCCATGACTGATCCGGAGTTTATTGTTTCTTTCCTAAACTCTGGATGCTTAAAATTTTCTACACGAGCAATCCAGAGTTGGGTTTTTCAGATAGTTAGGTTCAGTAGATTATCTGAAGTTAGTTCAGTCTTTGGATATGGACTGTACTTGCTTAGCTTGGTGCATCTTTATTGGGAGTTCGAGCTATTGTTGGATTGGTTCTTGGAAATGGAGTTGCAGTTTTGGAGTTCTTCCTTGAAGACTATCTTGGAGTTAATTGTTCCGCTACTGATGTTATCTGTTTCTTTTCCGCTGCTATCCTCTTGTATTATATCTCTGATGTATATTGATATCTATTGGATCATATGGTGTACCAGATATTGTATCAATGCTTTATATCAATGTATTATTCTTTTTCTTCCGCTGTGTTGTTTACTTAATTGTGTTATAAGCTCCGGCGAATCAAACTTGAACGGTCGAATCTGCGGCATTCGAGTACGATGTAAAGTATGGATGTCGATTTTCGAGCGTGAAAAATCCCACTCGTTACAAAATTCCTAAATCAGAATAAAATCAACGATAAATCCCGAAATTGTAAGCTTCTTCGAATTCGTATGTAGAGAAAAAAGGGTTCGAATCGAATTCAATAACGAGGGGTTGCTTCGAATCAAAATGCGGGGACTTCGGCAACATCTTCCTCATTTATGAGGATTTAGGTAGGCGCGCATGCGAGTTATGGAGCTCGATCGCGATGGCTTCCAGAAGTGGTTGGAGGCGCGGTGATGTGAGTTCGATGTCTGGGTGAGTACTGGACATCGACGTTTGAGCGGCGACAATGAGATGCTATCGAACGCTGGAAGGAGGAGACTCGCAAGGTTGGGTCGGCGCTGTCGCGTTCGATTCGAATTGAGCTAGGGTTTGTAATAGTTTGGGCCGAAGTCGAGGCAATAGTGGGTCGTGGTCTTCGATGTTGGAGGCGAAGTTCGTAGTTGCTATGAGGTAATGATTTCTCTTTATTAATTTAGTTGTATAGATAAATGTTTATATAACTGAAATATATATATATATATATATATATATATATATATATGCGGTGTTTTCAATTTTTATTGTAAGAAAGAAAAAAAATGTTGGAATAAATACATATATGTATATCAGGAAATGATTTTACAATAGAAATAAATCTCTATCTCTTTTAAATTTTATTTTTCAATTTAAAAATATATATATAACTCAAAAATTGATTTTTCAGTATGAAATATGTATGCATGCAGATAAAAGTATATAACTGATATTTTAAATCTACATTGTAGGAAAATATAATACAAATATAAAATATGTGTATATTTGTCTATTTCAATTCAAAAATATATATAGATATAAACAGATATATATACATATACATATATGTATATGTATATGTATGTGTTGGATTTTGTGATTTACACTAAACAAGAATTATGCATATATATACACGCATACCTATTTTATTATATATATATATATATATATAGAACTTTTGAAAAATGATATAAAGATTAGATTAGATTTTAATAGATTATTTCTTATAAATATATATTAAATTTCAAAAAGGAAATGGATATACATCAATATATTTTAATTTGCTCATTTACTTAATATAATGGAATTGGTGAGTAATTTGTTTTATTAACCTGTTTAATTTATCTAGTTACTAAAAATAAATCATTAAAGTAATTTTACTTTTAAATTAAATAATTAGTAATAAAATCTATTAAATGGAAATTAATTGTTCGATTTGTTCTAATATTAATAAATTATATAAAGGTTTATAAGAGGTCTAAAAATCGTGAAAACAAGGTGGAAAGGAATGGGTTGCATGCATAGTCAACGGTGAGATCTTCTCACTCAATAGAATTGATTTGTTTAATTTAAATAGTTAAATTTAGATTATTGGATTTGCTTGAATGAATTTGATAATTTATCCATTGTTTGATATTATATATAGTAGTATATATATATTGGAGTGATTGATTTCACACATTATATAACGGATGAGACCTTATGTGCCACATAATAGCGGATGAGATGATATAACCCATATACCTCGATATTCCACCTCGAAGTGGAATTGGTATTTTATATTTTTCTAACATCTGTGGATGTAGGGATACAGGTTGGAGGGATCCAGTTGGATTCCCCACATTGTTTGAATTTATTTCATATGTTGTGATGTGATTTATTGATAATCTGTGAACGATTATATTGATAATTGAAATTATTGAAGGCTATGGTTTGGCCGAATATATTCTGGTATTTTAGAATACCATAAATATATAATTGGTTTTTTGGAAATTAAAGTGGAAAATTTTAAGTAAATTAGTTTTAAAGAATTGAATAAATTTAAAAGAAGGAATTTGAAAAGGGTAAAGGTTGATTTTTGAAATCCTACCGAATAAATTCTAAGTATGGGAAAAAGAATATAATAAATAAAAATAAATGGATTTTGATTAGTATTGTTTAAAATTTGAAGAATATATTTTAAAATTCAGATTTTTAAAAATCTAGATAAAGACGTGAATATTAGATTAATGGTTTTGAAATAGATTTGGATAAATAAAGGAGTAATTTTTAAATGGAATAAATTTTTGGAAATCGATTTGGAAATTTGTTTGGTGTTTGACTGAAATTTTTTGGAAATCAATTTAGAAATTGATTTGGTGTTTGAAAAGTGAATATTTGGAAATCGATTTGAAAATTGTATATTAATGGATGTTTGGAAATATAAATTCACGATGGGAATTTATAATGGAAGGGTAACTTGTTTCAAAAAGTAAATATTGGTTTATTTTTTTTTGAATGTGTGGAAAGAAAATTTACGAATTTGTGATGTAAATTTGAGATAAATAAAAAAGGATTTATTAATTGATTTAAATGAACTATTTTGGAACGGAGAGTTTATTTTCCCTGGAAAGCCGATTATGTTTTTAAAGTAGCTTTCAAATATAAATTAAAATTTCTAGAGTTGGTTTTAAGAAAAAATGTTTTTGGAGAAATTAATCTCTTAAATTGTTTTTAAATCTTTAAAGTTAATATTTATTAAGTTAATTATAGAAGTGATTACTTTAAAGATTTAATTGATATTTGATTTAGAAAGTGGTATTCATATAGTTACACTTTATCTAATAATTTATTTTTAAATTTGTTTTGGGCTTAAGTTTTATATGAGATATTAGTATAAAAATTTCATAACTAATATTTTAAATAAAGTGTTTAAAAATAGTTTTCATTTTAAGTGTTTCTAATTATATTTTTGGATAAGTGATTTAAATTATTTTAAAGTATTCAGGCTTGTCAAATTTTCAGTGGAAGTAAACAATATTTGGAAATTTATTCCGCGTGAGGAAAGTGATTTGAAATTTGTTTTCAAAAGGTTGAAGTGTGAAAATATATCTTGCAAAGATATTCTGAAATAAATAATTTGGGTAAATTATTTAAATTTGATGGTTGTTGCGAATGTTGTATGATAATTAAATAACCGACTATCAGTATAAACAATTTGGGAAATTATTGAGGCTTGATGGTTGTCGTGAATGTTGTTTGATGGACAAATAACCGACTATCAATATTGGCCTTTAAGACGGCACTTGAATTTGTTTTCAAAATAAGCACTCATTATCCGGTTAAACAGGGAGAGGACTTTATGTCATAAAACTCATTTCGAATAAATGATACGACGAATTGGATTGCATTTGAAGACGATGTTGAAGACCGGGTATTTACGAGAATGAATGGATTACCTGTCGATTGCCTCTGCACTAAGGTTCTCCTATATAGAGATCTCCATATGTGATGGGGAGTCTGGTTGGGATTGTCGATACCCGAATTTTCAAGGGCTTTTTCCATAATTGGAAGAAGTGCCTTCGGTTCCATTCAAACCCAGGATGGACTTGTATGGATGTATGTTTGACATTATAAAGCTTGTTTCTATCAAATACATTTCTGTTGGTGGGAGAGAATTTATTCTCTTAGCTTAACACCCTTCTCTAAGACGTACAAGCTCAGAGGTTATGTAGTTGATATTTGCTAGTGATATAGTCCTAAATAGTTAACGTGGCATGTAAATCGATCATTTGTTGATCAAAGCATGGCTTTTATGAAAGCGTTGCTTTTTGGACGAGACTTCTTCAGACCTCACACCCCAGAAATGGTCGAAACAGGAAGGTTGCGGCAAGGTTATGGGGTCGTGCCCCTCAAGGTATGTGCATTTCCTTCTGGATAAAAAGTGGTATTTGGTATGGAGCTCAGATATTTAACTTGTGTGGATAAAAAAGTGGTATTCTAGTATGGAGCCTAGATTATTTACTTATGTGGTTGTTGGTTGTTGAGGCGCCTCGGTAAAGGTTGGTCTAAACCGGGGGATGGCATAATTGTGATAGTTAGTTACCTAGTTACAGAGGTAACCCGGTCTTGTGTTGGTAGAGATCCGGTTAGGTTCTCGCGGCATCCCTCCAGAGGCGTACCCTTTCGGAAAGGAAGTTCCTTAGCCTTGAGCATTTATCGAAAATCCAAACAAAACAATACGAGCCCTTTACGATTGCAATTTTATAACCTGCCACCTCAGGTGGTAGCTATAGTCGGCATAATATAATGGTACCTATGCTGGCTAAGATTAATATTATACTTTCGAAATGTTTTCCACACTATGCACGAATATTAATATCAAAAGGATTTTCGCGTATCAAGCATGTTTGACCGCTATAAGGAGAAATCTCCCCCAAGTGTGCTATTGCATTGTATGTATGCCAGGAGGCCTTATGGTAGTTTCATTTTCCAAAAGCATAATAGATTTCTTTTCCTTTTCTTTTGTGCAAATAACTGTTTTAAGATCTCACACCAGTCCTATGTCTGACCTGGAGTTTGTTGTTCCCTTTCTAAACTCTAGGTCCCATAATTTTCAACATGGGCTGCCTAGAGTCAAGTTGTCATTATTTTGGAGTGAAGTTAGGAAGGTATGCCATGGAGATCAAGAGGCAAGATGGATGGGGAGACATATCATACTTATATAATGTTGTATTCCAGTGTTATGTTTTGCTGTTGTAATACTCTGATGGTGCAGTGTATAAACTGATATAGTTCTTTTGTTTAAAGATTATTCGTTTATGTATTATATATTGTTCCATTGCGAATGTGAGATTCTGATATTGTTTCTGTTTTCTTCTTCTATCTTCTTCTTCTTTAACCCTAATGGTTCAGTTTTTCGGCATTCGATCATTCGGCATTTAATACAGTGAACGTATTGATGTCGACTTTCAGGCTTCGAAAAATCTGGTCGTTACACTATTAGTCTGATAGTAATCGATTTGAGGTTCGATTAGTTATTTGACCCTAAGTGTAAAACTTCATAATTGGGTGTAGGTATATTTAGAGCTATATCCTTAGGTAAATATGACCAACACTAGTAAGCAATACATAACATAAGTAGAATACCCTTCGTCACATAGATCATAAATAAAGTCAACTGCATGTGATCATAATATATTAATGATGTAACTCATTCATCAGACTTTTGTCTGACCCATTTCTTTATTTTTCTCCCGCCCCAAGTGGGCATGGTAATAGGTGGTTGGCGCAGATCTATTACATGGAGGAGTGAGATTGACGTTGCCATCGCTTATTACTCTTTGTCACTCTCTATATAAATATTTATCGTATGTAGTACTTTTCAGACCATGCATTATTACCTTGTGAAACTTTGGATTTTTGGACTACGTATATTTTAAGACTGTTTTATTAACGAAATTTCTAAGATGATTTGTAATGACCTGAATTCTACCTTCTTGATTTGTGAATATTTAATATGTTTTAAATATTTAAATAATAGGTTTTATAAATAAATAATAATATGAATCTTTTAAATAATGAAAAAAGATGGTAAAATAGATTTGTAACAACCAAGTGTTTTGCTACTTTAAAATAGGATATTTAAATATATTTTGTATAATTAATAAATGGATTTTTATTTGCAAGTAAACCTATTTTTATTATTTAATAATTACGATAAAATAGTTTTAAAATTTTGTTTACCAATTAGGTAGTTCAGATAAAAATAGAAAATGTGACCGAAGAACGTTTTTTGAATTTTCGATACCCGAAAGTCGTTGGAAGTGTTGTGCACATTTGTGTAACATACACAAACACACACATAAAGATGTATCATAGGATTAAAATGAGTTTATATTACGTTAAAGTAGGTATTAGATTAAGATAATGGTGATTTGACTTAAATTAATCAAGTATGGTGTGAATAGGGTCAAACAGTAATATAAGTACCCTAATTAAGCTCATCCATCACTTATATCACCTAGGCCAGTACATGAGAGCATGGGAGGGGGAGAACATGTGAAGAGGATGGTTGGGAGGTACAGCGAGCATGCTTTCATGATAAGTTTATTATTCTTTTGTACAAAAGTCACTTTACTAAATTACCTCTCTCATTTTCTATAAATACCACCTATCTCTACACATTCTTTCTTTACATCACCATTTCCATATTCATTTCTATCCTCTTCATGTCTTCAAGTTCATCCATGTCTTTCAAGAGAAATTCCTAAGTCGAAATTTTGTGTACACTTCTAAAATCAAGCTTAAACCTTCCACTTCACTTCGAGTATCACTCCTCTCCAAAATAAGCTCCATCATCCCCAAACTAACATAGGCCGATGTAACCACCCAGATTTTTCTTTGTTGATTTTGAATATTTAAATGGTTTTAAATATTGACTTTGGATTGTAGATTTATTTTTAGATTTGGAAAATTTAGGTTTATTTATATAGTAAATACAAAATTTAAATATAGCGATTTATTGGATAATTTAATTATTGAATTTAATAATTGAATATTGGTTAAAGTATTGTATCTCGAGTTTTAAGCTCGATAAAAATGATTTAAAAGCTTGTAAAATTTATATTAATAATAAGGAAGGTAATAAAGTTTTTAAATTTAATTTAGAAGTGATTTGTTCAGTTTTATAAATATATCGTTTAAATTGACAGTTAAAAACAGCCTTTTGGGGCACATTCTCAGAATTTGACAAAACCAGTTCCATTGGATCCATAATATTGTATTATTATAGGATTTCAAATTTTGTAGTGTTTGGAGTTATCATTTGATCGTACGGGATAGAAATGCGTTGAAATTTATATCGAAATTAAATATAATAATTGGGTCCGTTACAGTTGGTATCAAAGATGAAGGTTAAGCGAGAACCTTGGCTCTGTTGGGGATTACTCATTAGAGATAGAGCCAGTAATACTCTAGAATGAGTTTGAGTGTAATAATAGATATGAGCGTGCATTTGTTAGTGAATATCAATTGTTTATATTGTGTTGATCTATCTATTGAGCGGTATATAAATTCTGTTCGAGTAGTCGGACACCACTAAATCGATAGTGATTTCTAAATACTTGAACCAGGTAACTGACACAATATTGTTTTGAAGCGGGTAAATGAAGTAATTTTACCCAAATTATATTTATATATAAAGGAACTAATTTATAGAAATTATTCTGGTATAATTGGAGTGTTTGGATGATATTATTATAATCAAAACAAGATTATAAATAGGTTATATAACCAAATAGATATTGTATAAATATGGGTTATACAATTGGGTTAAAAACTGATACTCGATTGAAAAACAACCAAAGTTTTAAAATTTAATCCTGGAGATTTTTGAAATGTTTTCCAAAATATTTGGAGATAAATAATAGTATTATTATTTATGGATATTTTTGAATAGAAAAATGTTTTTAAATTGATTTTTGAAAGGATGTAGCACTGAAATGGCTTCGGTCGCTAGAAAATAAATTTCGATGATGATCGCGACATCATCAGTATTCATTTTCGAGTTTTTAAGTGATGGATTGCTACCGAAATTGATTTGCTCAGATTATTTTAGCAAACAAGTTTTGTTTTCGAAATTCCAGAGAGAATTTATTTAGATAAAAACCAGAGATGGTTTAAAATTTTAAAATGTGATTTTAGGAAAAGTAAGGAAATTTCTGGAGAAGGTAGATAAAAGTGAACTTTGAAAACGAAAATAGAATTCATAAAGAAGTACAAAGGGAATTGAATTTATTTGCAAGTGTAAATTGGTTTCGGAAATGGTAAGTGAATAAATTAAGGAATTCCGAGATTTGTAGAATTCGTTTAAAACGAGTTGAGAAATTACAAATGAAATTGTGAATGATTTTGAGAAGAGCAATAGGAAATAAAACGGGTATTTTTCTAAGTGTTGAATACAAAAAGAAGTGGGGGAAAATATTCTAAATGTTAGGAAGTGTTGGAAGTGTTCCACGAAAATTAAAAGGATTTGAAAACTGTTTTCAAATGTTAAGGAACTGAAAGTAATATCTTATACAGATATTTCGAGATAAATTTTGGAAATATTTATAATAAGGCCTGATGATTGTTATGGATGTGTATCGATAGTTAAATAACCAACTATTAATTTTGGCTAATTTCGTTAATCGTTTCGAAGAAACTGAGATTGGATTTAATTATCCGAAAACCACTTCGATCCAGTTTGAACGCAACGAATGAACACCGGGAAGATGATGAAGACGATGATTTGGTTTGTCCAGACCAAGGACAACTTGTATGAACGAATGCTATCTGAACATCATCATTGGAGGACGATAAGCATTCAATGTGAATGTGTTCTTTAAAGGTAATCGTAGCCTCAAGCCTCATCAACCGAGAATGACTAAAATAGGGGAGATGCAGCAAGGCCAAGTGGGACGTACCCAAGTAGGGTAAGGTTACCCCCATCTAGAATCTCTTTTATTCGGCTGTGTAGCGGTTGCTGATCCCAACTGTGGGGTAATCTTATTCGGACTATCTAGGTTAGGGGTGTATGGTCTTGTGTAACAGGGGATCCGGGAGTGGACCTCGGTACATTGTTCTAGAGGTGTACTATGACGGGTGGTACCCCAGTAACCCAGTCATTTGATGGAATCCATTCTCCAATAAGCGCCATACAGTTTTGTTTGTGTCCAACTATGCTGGAACGTGATATGTAAGCATTTCAGCTATATTCTATTTACTTTCTATAGACATTATTATAATATCAAACTGATTTGATAAAAATGGTTTTGGTTATTGTAAGGTAAACACCCATTGTGTTTATTGATGACGAGGTCTTACGAGATACCTTTGTTCAAAGGATTTTGAAAAGTTGATGATTCAAATTGAGTGTGTTTTCTCACGCTGGTTTTCTAGACTCACTCGGATGTTATTTTATCATAATAGTCGGGTCAGACCGAGTATTACAGATTCAGGTTAAATGCCATGTAACTCAGGAGACAAGCTGGAGGAGTTCAGACGTATATCATGTACTTGGATATTTCCACTATATGAGGACAAGTTGTTATACCTGTCTAGATTTGATGAATGATTTTGTACTACGGTGATTGTAAGTATTAAACAGTTACAGATTCTTTTGTATAATAATCTGTTGTTATATATTATATTTTGTTCCGCTGCGATTGTGAGATTCTATGTTGTTGTTCCTCTTTTTCCTCTACCTTTTTCTTCTTTATCCCTAATGAACTGATATTTCTGGCACTCGACTACTCGGCAGTCTATACAGTGGACATATAGATGTCGATTTTTGAGGTCGAAAATCTCCGGTCCATTGCAACCGAGCCAAATACTAGTCAATCCATTTGATTTCACTTAAATTAATTCCATTTATAATTCAATCTTAATTATTCCAAAATTCAAATTTATTTATTCATTATCTTATTATTCAGTTTATCTCAATTTACGTTTCAATAATCATAAATTGAGTTATAAACATTTATTATAATTATATTTTATTCAAATTAATTCTTCTTTTTCTGAAATTATTATTAAATTTATTATACTTAATATATCTTATCACATAGATTAAGTAGATTGTCACTTATTATAACTACTCAAATTATTTATAAATTCCTTTAATATCATTTTAGATAGTATATTATTCAATTACATAGTTAACTTATGAATAATTTAGGTAAGTTATATTGGAATGCAATGGAGTATTATACCAACAAAATTTTCAATATAATTATTTCAAGTTTTAAATATTTATTCAAGATTTTTAAGAGTTAAGTTTCTAATTTCACTTCAAATCATTTAGAGATAAATTTATATATATATATATTATAAATCAAATCAAATCTACAATCATATACCTACATATGTTATAAATCAAGTCATACTTAAAAATTCAAATCAAATCCAATTTCCAAAACAAAATGAAGCAAAGTTATCAAATGGTCTCTCCACTTTGAAACTCAAAAATGAATGTTAATGATGCAGCCATCATCAACGAAATTATTTTCCAACGACAAAAGAGAAGAGTTCTACTTTAAAACTTCTAAAATTCTTTGAAAATGATTTCTATTCAAAAAATTACTTTTAAATAATATACTCTAAAAAATTAAAAAAAAATCAAAATATATCGAAATTTTAGTTCTCAAATTCTTAATTCACATCTATTTAAATTCCAAACCAATTTATAACCTATATTTTATAATTTCAATTATTTATAATGTGGCAATAGCCAATGGTTTACAAAATAATAAATGAAAATCAAATATTATCATTTCTAACAACCAATTCAGTTAATTATTTAAATCTATAAAATTATACGTATATATAATATAATCATACAAAATTTATTCCATTTACCAAATTTGAAAAACAATATTGTGTCAGTTTTCTCTGTTCAAGTATTTTGGAAGTCCTATCGATGGTATTGATCAGACGAATCGATCGAAAATCCAAATCAACATTAACAACCCAAACAACACAACATATAAAACATTTTAATATTAATTACAAATACACCCCCTCACTCGATTATTCAAGAATGGTTTCTAGAATAAAGATAGAGTTTCCAAATCAAGAGGGACCCATAATCGAGGAAAATCTAACAAGAAGATAAATTTAAGAGGGAGATAAGATAATTATATCACAAAGTAGAAAGATAGATATACTAATTTAAATCGTGGGTGACCTAAACCGTGTCAACCGTGACTTCAAAAATAAGATCGATGTAGAATTCTGAGGCAAATCGACATCCGATCACAAGAGATAGAATTCGGGCATAGCAAGAGATAACAGCATGTAAATTGAGGAAATAGAAATCTTCGGTGAATCGATGTCTGTTGTAAAGGAGTTTCACCCCTTTATGAATCATATTGTGGAGCTATGGGATGCTCCAGGATCAAGGAAACACGAATAAGGAGAGACAAAAATGGATTTCAAAACAAATCGAAAAGTTCCAAAATTCAAAGGAATTCTGAATCAAAAAGGATAGAACTTAAGCTCGAACGAAGGCGATTCCGTAACTAAATTTACTTTATATGCTATGTTTTGCATAGAACCAAATCTCTTATACCAACTGTAGCGACCTGGGATTTTGTGCCATTCGCATCCATACATGGTGGACTTGAATTACTCAAAACATCATATTGTTAATTTATACTGGCAAAACTCAGCATATACAGTAAATAAAATAATCCTACAATCACAGACATAGAGTAATATAATAATAAGCAGCAGCAACAAATGAATAGTAGTCCATGAAGCTACTATATATATTAACAGATTTAAAACAAGAAGTCACGAGTACATAGAAGGCTCAATACAATAGTCTATAACAAAATTTGAACATATATTACAGGAGTCAATTGAAAAACTGAAAGCTGAATAGACAGATGAATATCTAAGAGAAGCTCCATCTCCAAAGGCGAGTCTCAAATGCTGTGACACTAAGTCTGAACTGAGCATAAAGCAAAACACAAAAACGTTGAGTCAGGATGTAACGACCTGCCTTTTTGGACGCTTTAAGCAGACAAACATGTCAAACTCAAGCCATTCAAAAGGGCGGATTATTATAGGGTAAACAAGAAAAAGAGAAAAATAAATAAAATAAATACAGAATCTCGCAATGGAATGATAAAATATAATAATAAGATAATAGTTCATGAAGCTGTTAACAAACAGTTGATTATACTAATACAATAAGAATCAGAGTTACACATATCAAAGATAAATGAATATTGCAGCGGATCAGAATGAATGCAATGGAATAAATATAATAAATAATAGTAGTACAAATCTTTGTCTTCGTCCTTTAGAATTAAAGTCTATAAATCCTAAAATGCTCAGGTTGACACAAGCGAATTGAAATGACAGAACACTTGAGTCAGAACTAAAAGATGTTATGTAAGTTAAATAAACGGTAAATGTGAGTGTGACGGCGTCAGAGATGTTTACGGGGTTTTACATCTCCTATCCAATGTCAAACGTAAGTGCAATAACAAAAGAGATGTTCGGGATAACCATCTCCTAAGGATCCATTAAACTATCTACTATGTAGTACAATGCGCTATTATAATAGTGTCTACGGTAACATAAAGTATTAAAATAGTGTTAAGGCGTTACCCATATCCCCCTTAACACATTTTATCTAATGTCGTAGTCTATACAGATACTGTAAACTCCATTCGCAAGTGGATATCAGGGAGCACTCCATCGTACGACACAAAACAAACTCGTAGAAGGCGTGCTAGTGCATGTGAACACGGAACTCGAGGCATTGCCAGTGTAGATATACCAATTGTAGAACCAGGCTGGTGGTAACGCATAGCAGCTACTACTGCCTACCTTGGAACACACTCCCAAATCAAAATTGAGGGGTGGCCAACCAATCATCACAAATGTCATAATAAGTTATCGAAGAAGCATATCCGATCGGAGGAATGACCTCACTTGGCGCAGGTATAGCTCCTGTTTTAGTCACATCTAAGCTGACTCATGGGAGTCAGGATTATTTCATACCTTATACAAAAATCGTTCACAAAACCATCCTACTTCATTTTCGAAACCTCCACCATGTACACAGTTGTTAAAGTGGTTTTTGGTATTGGTAGAGAGTATGAAAATATCTGATCCCGGTCTCTTTAACAACCAAATGCTTATTTCACACCAGATGGTTCTTTTGTTTTCAAATATCAATTAATAATTTATATCAAAATATCGCATTCAATTTCAAATCATATCTCTATCAAAATCATATTAACTTCAAGCCATATTCACTTTCAAATCATATCGTTTCCAAAATAATAATTTCTTCCAAAATCGTATTCCCAAAATTGGTTAAATCCTTTCTTCAAAATCATCATATTCTAATAAATTATAACTTTTAAATTCCAAATTTGGTTATAACATCATTTAACCGTATTCTCTTTCAAATCAATAAATTGAATATAAACACTTCTACTTTACTGAGTCTAGAAATTTAGAAAAATAGTTATAATTAGTTAATATACTCTAAAATCATTTGGTTATGGATTTAAAGATACTGTTAAATTGATTTACTATAGTTAAATAGATTTGAAATAGATTAATATAATTAAAGTAGATCAAATAGCTTTAAATTAGATTAATTAGATTTAAAATAAGTTAAAATGGGTAAGTTAGTTTAGAGTTGGAAAATCTTAATAATTAAAGTCTTTAAAATAATATATTTTCAAAATGGTTTATATTAAAATTACGAATCTAAAATTTATATCTATTTTAAACTATTTATTTCAATCCAACACATTTGGACCATTTCAATATCCAAAACCCAATTTCAAATTTTCCAGTTCAAATTCTTAATACAATATTAATCGAATATGCTTCCATAACCCTGTTTGAAATATCAGTTTAAATTTCTCACATTCCAATGTATTTCAATGTTATATTTCAAACAATTTCAATAACTCAATTCTGTTTAATTCCATTTATACTTCAAAATTCAACTTTCAATTTTAAATCTAATTTCCTTAACAATTCCTTTTACCAATTCAAATTTCGACATGGCTTGATTTTCAGTAATGATTCAATTTATATAAAGCAAGTTTATTTCAAAATATCATTCAATTAAATTCAAAATTTACGATTTAAAAATTATTTAATTTAACCAATCTGATGCTTGTATACAAATCTCCACCCCAGGTTAAGTGGTACGAATATTTATCATTTCAATGTGCAATTTAATATTTACGGCTATATATCATATCAAACCGCAATTCCATGTTAAATAGTAAAATCCATAAAATCACCCGAGTCTATCATTTTGACCCATAACGATTTTCCTTAATCTATAGATCATTCGTGTATATATAATTTCAACCCATAGCAAACTTGCAGTTTATAACGATATAAAATACAACATCCATTCATCCAATTTCAACAATCAAGTATCCATCACAATCAACATCTAAATCAACCAAATAAATATCAGCAATTAACTAATTTACGATAATAGGTATTTAAGTGGCAATTTAATTTCAATGATAAATTAAATAATGATTAAATTTGAATAATTTCAAATTAACTAAGACGACGATATGATATATACCAAACAGTCATAAATAAGTTTCCAATCACACCATAAATTTTATTTAACAAACATAAGAAATTTTAGAAGTTTTGAGTGGGTTAAAACACTTGCCTTTGAATTTAAACCGAATTTAGGGCTCAAATTTAAAAATCTCAGAATCCGACCAAACTAACACCAAAATGTCCGAAATTTCAATACGACCTCAATGCAAGAATCCGCGCATGAATTGGACCTCGTATGAGAAAGTTATGAAGATTAGAACATTAAACGTTTTAAATTATAAAATATATACAAAACAAATTAAAAAAACTCGTTACCCAAATGCCATGTCACCAGAGCGTAAGCATAGTCACACGAAACCCTATTTATAGAAATTGTTCTCGACCCTACAACACGTTAGCCGTCGTCGACCCCGGATGAACGCGCGCCTCCTGACGCCATGCTTCGGTGATCGGACCATGCCACAGGCTGTGCCTTGGCCGGTAAGAAAACATCAAGTTTTTGGCAAACCCAATCGACAATAAAATGATGCAACCGCATAGATCGAAAACCTCAGGCCTCTTTTATGCCGCAGCAACAAATGATCATCAAACGATCGACGCTCCACTATCGATCGAAACCTCTGCCCAACGGACGACCGTGGACAAATGAAATTTCTTGGATAAATAGCAATACAGATTGGAAAATGAATTACATATTTGAGATTCGCTCGTCGAGAGCTTCAAATCGATATATAATTCGATATAGTTTGTGGAGTTTGAAATTTTTATTTGAATTTGATTTTTGAAATTGAATTGAGAAGTTTGTTTGGTTTTTCTGCCATTGAGAAGGAGGAGAGACTAAAATGTACGTACAGACAAATGAAAATGAGGTGTGGCTAGGCTTTATAACGGGTTATTTATAGACAAAACTGAAAATAGAATGGATGGACAAGATTTGATTTAAACGTTGAAAGATAAATGACCCGAAAAGCACGTTCTGTCTCTTGAATGAAAATGGGTCATCCCATATATCAAAATAGATGTTTTCGATAATTTCAAATTCAATGGAATAGGTTTCAAGTCCTAATTTCATCGTATGAAGAAGTTATGTTAAAATCAATTTATTTCAAATTGATTTCAATTTATTTCAAATAAGTTGATTTCTAGGTGTTTCGAGTCCGTACGATCAGACGACATGTCCGATAGTTACGAAACTTGAAATCCTACAATCATTTACCATTACACGATGAAACTGGTTCCATCGAAATCCGAGTCAGTGGCCAAAATAGGTATTTTCACATTAATTAAATTAATTAATAATTAAATTAATTAAATCACTTTCCAATTCCAATTTAATAATTAACAAATTTTATCAGTTTTGATTACCTAGATATGTACAAAAGTTTAAAGTAAATTTACATATCAATTTCATTGTTAATTAGTTCAAAAATTACATTGTTCAATTTCAACTGTAATCATATCCAATTAATAGAAATTTAATTCAAATAAATTGTTTTTATTTGATTCCAACCTTTATATTCAAACCAATTATAATCTGACAACATCGTAAACATTTATTTTACATTTCATTACATAAAATACTCCAATTTCCCTCTTTTATTTGTATCAATTACTATATTACAGTTATATTGAATTTGGTCAATTTCACACATTAATTATAATTTAAAATCTCATATTAGTTTATTTATCTTGATTTCACCCTTCCGTTAAAAGCAATTACTACCTTACGAATATAATTACATTTCTATTCCTTTTATTATATTCACAAATTTCAGCATTTGTCTTAACTCTCATTAATGTAACATTTTATTGACATTTATTTGCAATCGATTAATTAAATTGGTAGCAACAATAATTGTCACGATTATACATTTTATAAAATTTGTAAGTTTATCTTTCACAAACAATTATTATAACAACTCTCATTACACTAGATTTATTTATAAGTCAACATTTAAATTATCAACTATCTTTTATATCCCATTATAAATTAATGCACACATTAATACAACATATATTATAATTCCTTACATAATACTGATTTTATTCAATTACCATTAATTATATTATCTCATTAATTAATTCATATTTACATTCATTTCCTTAATTAAATGCCATAACTTGGTTATAGCGTTTATGTTATTTCCATCAATTGGAAATCCATAGTAATTGTTAAAATTTAACTTACAATAATATTGTTACAATTGATTCTAGTTATTACTTCATTATTATGTTACAAATTTTTATTTCTTTCAATATTTAATCACAGAATCTTATTAAATTAACCATTTTAATTAACAAAATTTTATGAATCATTACACTCTTTCCCACTCAAAACTTTTCTTTCCCAAAAAGGAAAGAAGAGGGAAGAGAAGGGATTAAGCAATCAATATATCTTATTCAAAATATTAAATTTATAAATAAATAAATTTAAAAAATTAACTAATTTAAATAAAATATATCCATTAAATCCTTTTATAATCAAACTAATAAAAATTGGAAAACATTTCATAAAATTGTCTAGGTACAAAATTTTCAGAAAATTTCTACAAAGTCTTCTTTGTACGGAAAGGTCTGGGGAAAATATAGTATCAAATATAACAATATATATCATATATTCTCAGAATAATATATCCCAACAGCGCGAAAAACAATATAATATTTCTATAAGGACCATAATCGGAGAACGTACATGTTTGTCGGGCAAACAACGCTTAATTTATGAAACCAAAAGCAGTAGCAATTGCTTCCACAAAACTATATTTCGCTTATATAATCCAGAGAGGTTAATAATTACATAAAATGAAATATTTAAAGTCATTACAACCTCCAGTAAACAAAACAATACAACATAGCAACAATCACTTGCAAATATTCATTCAATCACTGCAAGGATCAAAGAAATCAACTATTCATCCACATCAAACAAAATAAATGGTTTGTTTGGGTTTAGACATTCCTAATCACATAGAATTACAAATAACTAGTAAGTATACCATTTACTCAACAACATTCTTAGATAAAACTCAATAGATTATTCATGCATCCAAACAATTTGAAGAATCACTTCCCAAACAATCCATAAACCAAATAAACAACATATTCAAACATTATTCGTGTTTTTTCTTATAAATTTCTTTTCATTCTTTTACCTTCCTTCAATTTCATTCATACAATGACTCTTTCATTCATTCATTTAATACTTATTTTCATTTATTTCATTCATTACCTACAAAATTCTACCCTTTTTTTCAATGAAATTTCCCTTTTTATTACTTTACCTTTATTTCTTACATAAGTTATTTTCATTCATTTGTTTATAGTAACCAATGAATTCATTATTCAAGTGTTACATACATTCTATTAATTTTTAAATTTTCATTCATTTTCTAATTTAATGTCATTGAATATTGAATCCATTTTCTAAATCATTTCAAGTTTTCTAAAGTTTTAACCTTTAATTTAATATTATACTCATTTTATTATTTCCTTTAGTCATACATAGCTTCAAACAATAACTTAAATTTAGAATCTTTTACTTACAGTATTCATCTTTCTGCTTATTTTCATTATAAGTAACTTCAATCATTACTTATGTTTATATTTCATTTATTTCTAGTACTCATGTTCAATTCAGTTGCCAAGCATATCAATTCATTGACTTAAGTTTGTAATTATTTACTTACAATACATACTTTCTATCACATTTTATTATAGTACAATTTCAATTATAACTTTAGTTTATAACAACTATAATATCACAGTTCTTATTTACAAAAGAATTTCATTGAACACCTTCATTACTTTAAACTTTACTAGTATAATATTCCATTACATTTTCTTATTAAAAATTTCAACTTTCAATATTTGGCAAGTTATATATATGTTTTTAAGAATGCAATTGAATTTTACATAGGTTTATCTTATTTCTTTTTAGTTAACTGTAATGTTAAATGGTTGCATCCCTTTAAATTTTTATATCCTTTTACTTACAGGTTACAAGTTTCAATTTCTTGTGTATTTCATTTATAAATTAGCATTTAATTTCTTATTTCATTTAGAAGTTCCAATTACTAAATAGTTAAAATTTAACTTCATTATAATAATTGAAATCTCTAATTTATAGAAATTTTAGAACTAAATATCGGGTTCCATTTCAAATCATTTAAAATAACGTATATAACCATATATATATATATATCAAATCATATTTAAAAATAAAAATTAATATTTATTTATCAAAACAAACATGTAGTAAATTACTACAGCATCCTTCCCACTTTGAAACTCGAAAATAAACGTCGATCATGCATGCACTCATCACCGAAATTATTTTCCAGCGACAGAGAGGGACAGTACTTGTTTCTTTCCAGAAATTCTTTTAAAACAATTCTTTCAAATCATATTGAAATATTTATATTAAAAAATACTTTCAAACAATATTATTATTATATTCCAAAGTCATTCGAAAGAAATTTTCAAAAACCCTCGGAAGTTGAGTTCTACATTTCAATTTATATTCAATTTAATTGTGAATCTCATTTCTCAACCAATATTTTTAAATTTTCACTACCTAACAAACAAATATATTACAACCAAATATATCATTCATAAAATTTATGTTTTATTTATAAAATATATAATATGCAAGATTATTTCATTTACCTATATTTCAAAGAAAATATTATGTCTATCTACTCTATTAAGTGTTTAGAAATCTCTATCGATGTTATAGCGTCCTATGAACCAACCAAAATTTATAAGTACAAAACGGAACAAATTAACATAATACAAAACATTTTATAACACTAGCAAATCCACCCTCTCATATATATACTCTCAGCGAGTCATTTTAAGGTATTACTACCCTATTTAATATGAGTCAGACCCCACAAAGCTAAGGTTATCACTAAACCTAAACTCCGATACCTACTATAACGACCAACCTATTTGGATGCTTTAAGCAAACGCACATGTCAAACTCAAACCATTCAAAAAGGCAGATTGTTTTGGGGTAAACAAGAAAAGAGAAAGAAATAAAACAAATACAGAATCTCGTAGTGGAATGACAAATATAATAATCAAATAACAGTTCATTAAGCTTTTTACAAAAAATTGATTATACTAATACAATACAGAATCAAAGTTACACATATCAAAGATAAATAAATAATGTAATGGATCAATATGAATGCAGTGGAATAAATATTGTAAATAATAGTTGTACAAATGTTCGTCTTCGTCCTCCAGAAGTAAAGTCTACAAATCCTGAAATGCTCAGGCTGACTTGAGCGAATTGAAAAGATAAAACACTCGAGTCAAAACTAAAAGACCTATGTAAGTTAAATCAACGGTAAATGTGAGTGCGATGACGTCAAAGATCTTTACGGGGTTTGACATCTCCTATCCAGTGTCTAACGTGAGTGTAATAACTTAATAGATGTTCGGGATTACCATCTCTTAAGGATCCGTTAAACTATATACTATGTAGTACAATTCACTATTATAATAGTCTCTACAGTAATGTAAAGTATTAAAATAGCATTAAGGCGTTACCTATATCCCCCTTAACACATTTTACATAATGCCGTAGCATATACTAATACTATAAACTCCACTCGCAAGTGGGCTATCAGGGAGCACACCATAGGTACGATACAAAACAAACTCTTAGAAGGCACGCTAGGGCATGTGAACACGACATTCGAGGCAATGCCAGGGTAAATATACCAATTGCATAACCGTGCCAGTGGTAATGCATAGCAGCTACTACCGCCCACCTCAGAACACACTCCCAAATCAAAATTGAGGGGTGGCCACCATATCAAATGTCATAATAAGGTATCAAAGAAGCATATCCAGTCGGAGGAATGACCTCATTTGGACTAGGTGTAGCCCCTGTTTTAGTCACATCTAAGCTGACCCATAGGAGTTAGGGTCACGTCATATCTTATACAGAAATCATTCACCAAACCATCCTACTTCGTTTCTGGAATCCCCACCACATACACAGTTGTTAAAGTGGTTTTCGATTTTGGCAAAGAGCATGATAATATCTGATCTCCGTCTTTTTAACTACCAAATGCTTATTTCACACCGGTTGGTTCTTTTATGTTCAAAGATCAATTTACATTTTTTATCAAAATATCATATTCAATTTCAAGTTCTATCTCTGTCAAAATCATATCCACTTCAAATCATATTCACTTTCAAATCATATCGTTTCCAAAATCATAATTTCTTCCAAAATCATATTCCCAAAATTGGTTAAATCCTTTCTTCAAAATCATCATATCAAATAAATTATAACTTTTAAATTTCGACTTAGGTCATAACATCATTGAATCATATTCTCTTTCAAATCAATCATTGAAAATAAACGCTTCTAGTTTACTTAGTCTGAAAATTTAGAAAAATAATTTAAATAATTATAAATAATTAATTAGTTAAAATACTCTAAAATAATTAAAATAGATTAATTAGTTAAAATACTCTAAAATCGATTTAATGATACTGTTAAATTGATTTACGATAGTTAAATAGATTTGAAATAGATTAAATACAATTAAAGTAGATTTAATAGCTTTAAATTAGATCAATTAGATGTAACGTAAGTTAAAATGGGTAAATTAGTTTAGAGTTTGAAAATCTTAATAATTAAAGTCATTAAAATAATATATTTTTAAAATAGTTTATATTACAAATATGAATCTGAAATTTATATCAATTTTAAACTATTTATTTCAATCCAACATGTTTGGGCCATTCCAATATCCAAAAGCCAATTTCAAATTTTCCAGTTCAAATTCTCAACACAATATTAAATTCAATATCACTTCCAAAACCCTGTTTGGAATATCAATTTAAATTATTCACATTCCAATGGATTTCAAAGTTATATTTTAAACAATTTTAGTAACTCAAATCCGTTTAATTCCATTTATACTTTAAAACTGAACTTACAATTTTAAATCTAATTTCCTTAACAAATCTTTTAACCAATTCAAATTTCAAGATAATTGGATTTTCAATAATGATTCAATTTATATAAAACAAGTTTATTTCAAAAATATCATTCAATTAAATTCGAAAATTTATGATTTAAAAATCATTTAATTTAACCAATGCAGTGTGTGTGTAATTCTCTACCCTAGGGTCAAGTGATACAGATATTTATCATTTTAATCCGCAATTTAATATTTTACGGTTACATATCATTTCAAATCGCAATCCCGAATTAAATAATAAAATCCATAAAATCGCTCGGGTCTATCTTTTCAACCCATAACGATTTTTCCTTAATCTATAGATCATTCGAAAACCCATAGTGGACTTGTAGTTTATAACGATATAAAATACAATATCCATTCATACAACATCAACAATCTAGTATCCATCACAATCATCATCCAAATCAACTAAATAAATATCAGTAATTAACTAATTTACGATAACAGGTACTTAAGTGGCAATTTAAATAACGACTAAATGTGAATAATTTCAAATTAACTAAGATGACGATATAAAATATACCAAATAGTCATAAATAAATTTCCAATCACATCATAAATTTTAATTAATAAACATAAGAAATTTTAGAAGTTGTGAGTGGGTTAAAACACCGACCTTTGAATTTAAATCAAATTTAGGGCTCAAATTTAAAAGATCTCAGAATTTGACCAAACAAGAGCCATGTTCGGAATTTCAACATGATCCCAATGCAAGAAACCGCGCATGAATTGGACTTCGTATGAGAAAGTTATGCAGAGTAGAACGTTAAACGTTTTAAATTATAAAATATATATAAAAAATAAAAAACTCGTTACCCAAATGCCACGTCACCAGAGCGTAAGCACAGTCGCACGAAACCCTAGTTAAAGAAATCATTCTCGACCCTACAAAACGTTTACCACCGTCGACCCCAAAAGAATGCACGCCTCCAGACGCCATGCTTCGGCGATCGAACCACGCACTGGCTGTGCCTTGGCCGGTCAGAAAACATCAAGTTTTTGGCGAACCCAGTCGATAATAAAGTGATGCAACCACAAAGATCGGAAGCCTCAGGCCCCCTCTACGCCGCAACAGCAACTGATCATCAAACAATCGACGATCCATCATCGATTGAAACCTCTACCCAATGGATGGCCGTGGAAAATTGAATTTTTTTGGATAAATAGCAATTCGGATTGGAAAGTGAATTACAGATCTAAGATGCGCTCGTCGAGAGCTTCAAATCGATATATAATTCGATATAGTTTGTGTAACATCCCGCCTTTTGTACGTTTTAAATCGAAGATAAACCACACATGTCAGAATCAAACCACACAAAATGGCAAATTGTTATTTGGGTGAATAAGAAAAAGGAAGAAAGAAAGAAAACAAATAGAATCTCATAGTGGAATAACAAAATATAATAATCAAATACGGTTCATGAAGCTGTTTTACAAAACATTTGATTATACTTTACAACACAGAAACAGAGTTACACATACCAAAGAATAATAAATGACAATGTAGCGGAACAATGTAATGCAGTGGAAGAATATAGTAAATAATAGTAATAATACAATCTTCATCTTCGTCCTCCAGAAATAAGGTCTTCGAATCCTTAAATGCTCGGACTGACCCGAGAGAATTGAAAAGACAAAACACTCAAGTCAGGACTAAAAGATCATATGTAAGTTAAATCAACGGTAAATTATATGAGTGGAGTGGCATCAGAGATGTTTACGGAATTTGACATCTCCTATCCAGTGTCAAACGTGAGTGCAGTAACTTAAGAGATGCTCGGGATTCATATCTCCTAAGGATCCATTAATCTATTTACTATGTAGTAATATTTCGCTATTATAATAATGTCTATAGTAAAAATAAACTTACTTTTAAACTAGCGGTAAGGCTTTACATTTTCCATCTTAACATGTAATAGTCCCAGCAGTCCATCCAGTATCAGCGCATCTCCAGATCAAGAGACTACCCTAAATACTCTATGGGCTATGGGAGAAATCCAAATTCGTACAAGGTGCGATAGGGTAGGTGACACGACACAACTAGGCAATGCCAGGGTAGATATACCAATTACTATCCGGACTGGTGGTGACGCGTAGCAGCCGCCGACCTCGAGCCACACCCCCTAAAATCAAAGGGCCACAATCAATCACAAAGTAATAGAATGGTATCGAAGGAGTGTGTCCGATAAGAGGAGCTAACTCACTGGCCCAGAATTGCTCCTATTTTAGCCATCTTATGCCAACTCACAGGAGTCGGGTCCATGTATATACCTCAAAGGAATGCCGCCACCATCCTACTTCATTCTGGAATCTCTACCACGTACACAGTTGTTAAAGTGGTTTTCGAAGTTGGCAGAGAGAATGACAACTTCCGATCCCGGTCTCTTTAACAACCAAACGTTATTATAGCACCATGGCCATTTTCAAAGTAATTTACACTTCAAAACCAGAATATCATATCCATTTGAAAACCATATAATTACAATATCATTTCCATTTCAAAAACCAAATCAATATGTTTTCATTTTCCCTTCAAAACCCAAATCAATATGATATCATTTTTATTTAAAAACCAAGTCAATATAATATCACTTTCATTCCAAATATATTCACTTCCAGAATCATAGTACTTTCAAAATTATAACCCTTTCAAAACGAAACACTTGAAAATATAACATTTCAAAATATAATACTTTGAAATTCATAGCTTCGAAACTATAACTTTCACCACTTAAATAGTTTAGATGTTCAAATAGTATATAAAATAAAATAGTTTTAAATTTAACATTACTTTATAAATAAAATAATTTCCTCAACTTCACAAATCGATTCAAATCACCTTAAATCCACAATTCAATTTAAATCAAATCTCGATTCATAAATTTCAACTCAATTAAGTTTTCAATTATCCATTTCAATTTATATCAATTCCAAATATAGATTTGATCCCAAAATAAACCATTTCAAATTCCTTATATTTTAAAGCTTTAAATATTCCATAGCTTCAAACTAAATTTTGATAATTCCATATATATCAAATTCAATTACTATTATTTAGATTTGAAATGTTACTTGATAAATCCAATATCATTTAAGTAAAACTTTTAAATTTCCAATAACTGAATATTCTTCTAATTTATTTAACTTGATATATTCATTTAAATCACTTTAAACCAAAATCTCAATTTTATTAATTTTCAAATCAAATTTATTTGAGTATAATTCTTAAATAAATTAAATTTCAAATCATTTTCATATCTATCTTCCAATCTAATTTTTTTTAAGTCATTATGAACTCTATATAAAATATAATTTAATTAAATACTTGACCATATTATATTTTAATAAAATCAAACTTTATTATTGAACTTATTTTATATTTTAAAACAAATTTATACATAACTTAAAATCATGAATTTTTCTATATACAAAATAACTTTTATATAATATGCAAATCAATATTTTATAAAATCATATATTTCTTTACAAAACCATAGAAATCATTTCAAAAATATTTCTATATATAGACCAAGGTGTCTGTATATAATTTTCTATCCTATGGTCAAGTGTTACGGATATTTATCATTTCAATACGTAATTTAAAATATAAATATGGTTATATATCATTTCAAAACGCAATCCCGAATGAAATAAAAATCCATAACAGCTTTCAGTTTATAACAATATAAAATACAACATCCAATCATCCAATATCAATCATCAAATATTTATCACAATCATCGTCCAATTCAATCAATAACATCAATATAGAACAGATAATAAATAACATGTATTTACTGGCAGTTTATGTTCAATGATAAATTAAATAACTATTTTATCCAAATAAATTCAAATAAACTGAGATGTTGATTCAAAATATTCCAAATAGTCATAAACAAATTTCTAATCACATCATAAATCGATTTAACAAACATAAGAAATTTTAGAAGTTGTGAGTGGGTTAAAGCACCCACCTTTGAATTTAAATTGAATTTAAATCCAATTTAAACCCAAAATTTAACGGTTTTAGAATTCATTCAAACCAGTGTCAAAGTGTCCAGAATTCCAATACGATCCTAATGGAGAAAACCGTACGTACAAGCGAACTCGTATGCAACAGTTGTATAAATTAGAACGCTTAAAATTAAAAATTAAATTAAATTAACAAAAATAAAACAAACTCTATACCATGTTTAACGCCCCACCTCTACGCTCACAATAACGAAGAGTATTAAAAGAAACACTGTCTGTTATTACGAAGAATAAGGCTGGATAGCAGCGGCCATCCGTAGTTAGGCCTTACACTAGTAATGATTATCTCGATAGGAGTGGTATATATTTTTCAACTCTGTTTACTTATTTCCTCCCATCGACATATTCAATTCCAGTATAAAACGAACTACGATGGTTCATAATAGTTTAGGACATATATATAATAATAACACAGATAAGCTAAATGCGGAACACAGATAATATCAAATCTCATATATATATATATATATATATATATAACTGAAATCAGTTACAATACTCGTGATACAATACATATGATACAACTATAACTGTCGACACTGGAAGTTACATATACAAGTACATTATTGACAATAACATGCATGAATACATATCTTCCTATAATAAGACAACGACTACTCCAAAAGATATAAAGAGACTTCATAGCTCAAGTAGCAACCCCAAAGCAAAATATCAACAGCCTGTAATAACTCGGTCTAACCCGAGTATTAAATTCAAAAGAAAATAATACACGGGTCAGTTTAATTCAAACTCAGTTATTGATGCACGAAAACAATAATAATTAAATAGTCAAATAGACGACAGTCACAATAAATCTCGCCTATCCAATCCTTTAATAAGGAAATCAGATAGCGGTAAATATAACACGTAACGGTGTTAAATAACAAATCAGCAATTTCAAATTATCAACGAAGATAAATGAAAGGGTTATCAATGAAGATAATTTAGAAAACAACAGAATTTCCTAGACGGTAATTACCAACAAAATCTAATTATAAAATAAATAATTAGAAACTCATAATCTAATTATCAAACAGATAATTAGAAAACAACTAAAGGATCGAATCAAAACAAATCAAATTACAATTTCAAAATATTGAATTGGTCACACAAAACAATTCAAGCGATTGAAATCATCAATTAAAACATCAATTCTGATTTGGCTGCAGTACACGCACGCGTGCACTGCCTCGCCAAAATCAGATATACACCTGAAAACAGTGGCTATACCTCAAAAGCAAAGCTCTAACCATCAAAAACAAGTACAATAGAATGCACTAGTACACCAAAAATGAAGCAATATCAACATGCAAAGATGTACATCACGACTCCATATATTAACAGCCACTCGAAACTGCAGAGGTCAAGTCACGGCTATCATGACTCAACACAACTGCAAACAAAAGGAAACTGCAGCCACCACAAGAATACAAGGGCAAACTGCAACCAAAAACTGCATCCACCATAAGATCACACATGAAAACAACTTAATGCAGCCACCCACCCAATTGCAACAGGGTTTCAAATGAACAGGGCTGCATAGTGAAACACAATTCAAGTAAATGGTAACCAGTGGAGCAGTGAAACAACAATGGTGCAACAACATACATATATTTATGTATGATGGCAGATGGTGATGCTTCGGTGACTCCATTCAACATGACAAAAGTGGAGCAATTACAACCCAAATCAAACTACAACAAAATGCAAAAGGTCAAGTCACAGACTCAACACAACTGCACAAGCAACTCAACTCGAATGACGAAATGCACAAAGACAGTGGTATCACAACCAGGCGGTGAAACTCAAAACAACAAAGACTAGGAATTCCATTCATGTCAATCAGGAAACAAGCAAAGTCGACATGTACTTCATGTACTATGCAACAGAGATATGAATAATGCAAGCAAAGTCGACATGTACTCACCAAAATGCATCAAGCAACCAAGAACAGTCAACTTGAGAATATGTTTCGTCTCAAACTATAACAGGTACAACATGTATGCAAGAAGTGACAATATAAAATCAAGCTGCAACATGTATGCAATGACGACCAGGTAGCAACAGTGAATCAAGAAAGACTCAAGTGCTACCAAAACTCACAACCAAGCAATGAACATGAAAATCGAAACCAATGTACAGTTCGAATCAAATACGCATGTATCAGAGAGAATATGCAGAGCATACATAGTCAAGTGACCGAAGTCAACAGTTCAATATCAAATAAATAGCCAAAGTCTCATGAAATCGACCTTATCCAAATCAAGATCGAAACAGTCAAAAACAACAAACTCAGGGAAGCTTAAAGCCACACACCATGAAGACTACAAATACAAGTCCAGTGAACAACTTGATGCATCACTGAGACATGAATGCATGGAATAAGACATCAGTCGACAGTGAAGACACCCAAATATGCTACAGAGAACAGTGCAACAACAATGATGAACCAACAGAGTTCGAGTTTCAATCATAACAACCTGATGCATCACTGTGACATAGATACAAGAAATGCACAATATCACAATGCATCAGATACTAAGGATGCAAGTAAATAAGGTACAAGCCGAAGTCTGGTGATAAACAAATTGAAGCAGAAACAAAATTCACGTTAATGTCGATGCCAACAGAAAAATGCTCAAAATCATTTGCATTTCAAATCAAAATATACCAAAGTTACAGATATCAAATAACTATTAAAAGTCGTGGTCATCCAAGTAGCTTTCAAACTAACAGTGATGGTGATAACAGAGCATCAAGCCAAATCCAAAATACTTCCACAAAATCAATTTCAAGCTTAAAAGTCAAGGAAGATGTCAACTAAAAATCAACACCGTGATGGCCAAGGCGAACAGAGCGAACAAGGCAGAAACCAATCTATGAAACTAGTAATCACAAAATATACGAATTCGAACAAATTCCAAAAACCATTTCAATGGACGAAGTCACAGAGACCAAAATCATCAACATCAAAACAAAAAAAAACGAATGGCCGAAGCACAGTCGAATTAGATGTGAGTGAAATAAAAATCACTCACCTTGTTACCACAAACACGCCCTAAGATCGCACGTCCCAAAATCGAAGCAGAGACAAACCCAAAAAAATCGAATGAAGTCACCAACGATTAAACCCTAATTGCTGAAGGAAGAGGATCGAACGAAAACGAGCCACCATATTTTTCTTTCGTATGTTTTGCTTAGGGTTTTGAAGAGAAGTAAATGGACAAAGGGGAACGGTTTTCCTTTTTGATAATTATACGGCCCAAAAATAAAAAGGAAACATGGGCTAAAATTTTAGTTAAAGTCCACTTAACCCGTAATAAATTTCAAAAGAATTTTAAACCTGATATAAAAACTTCCAGCAGCAATTAACCAACAGATTAATCGTTTAAATGACGAAAATTAATTAATGCGAAATCCCAGGTTGTTACAGACTCCCCTCCTTATAAAAATTGTGTCCCCATAATTTCCATAATTAGAGGCGTCGATAACAATTATTTTTCTAATATAAACTGGTTAAGCTAGAAAAATAAAGGTCAAGAATATAAACGCCAGAGAAATCTTTTAATTTCATAAAAGAAATTCACAAATTTTCACAAAATCTAACTATCAAATAGATAATCTAGAAAACAACAAAACTGAATAAATGCGATTATCAGTAATATTCAATTATCAGTTAGATAATTAGAATACAGAAATCACAAAACAGCAATATCTAATTATCGATACAATAATTAGAAAACAGCAAAATCTAATTATCAACAAAGATAATTGGGAAACACAAATCACAAATCGCAAAACCGCAAATATCTATTTATCAAAAACGATAATCAGAAATAACAAATATCAAATTATCAAAAACGATAATCAGAAACAACAAATATCTAATTATCAAAAACGATAATCAGAAATCTCAAATTAACAAATATCTAATTATCAGAAATGATAATCAGAAATCTCAAATCAACAAATATCTAATTATCAAAAACGATAATCAGAATCAACAAATATCTAATTATCAAAAACGATAATCAGAATCAACAAATATCTAATTACCAAAAATGATAATCATAAATCTCAAATCAACAAATATCTAATTATCAAAAACGATAATCAGAAATCTCAAATCAACAAATATCTAGTTATCAAAAACGATAATCAGAATCAAAAAATATATAATTATCAAAAACGATAATCAGAATCAACAAATATCTAATTATCAAAAACGATAGTCAGAATAAAAAAATATCTAATTATCAAAAACGATACTCAGAATCAACAAATATCTAATTATCAAAAACGATAATCAAAATCAACAAATATCTAATTATCAAAAACGATAATCAGAATCAACAAATATCTAATTATCAAAAACGAAAATCAGAAATCTCAAATCAACAAATATCTAATTATCAAAAACGATAATCAGAAATCTCAAATCAACAAATATCTATAAAAATCGATAATAAGAATCAACAAATATCTAATTATCAAAAACGATAATCAGAATCAACAAATATCTAATTATCAAAAACGATAGTCAGAATCAAAAAATATCTAATTATCAAAAACGATATTCAGAATCAACAAATATCTAATTATCAAAAACGATAATCAGAATCAACAAATATCTAATTATCAAAAACGATAATCAGAATCAACAAATATCTAATTATCAAAAACGATAATCAGAAATCTCAAATCAACAAATATCTATTTATCAAAAACGATAACCAGAATCAACAAATATCTAATTATCAAAAACGATAATCAGAATCAAAAAATATCTAATTATCAAAAACGATAATCAGAATCAACAAATATCCAATTACATGCGGATAATTGGAAACAACAAATATCTAGCAATCAATTAAGATAATCTAGAAAATCAACATAAAAGGTGGATCGATCCCAACAAATGGCGAGTTTTAGCTACGCCGCACGTGCATCAACAAATGGTCGAAGCCTACCAAGTACTATATTTTTGGCGCCCAACAAATGACCCGAATGTCCAATAAATGACCCGAGGTCCAACAAATGACCCGAAGGTCTAGTACTGGTATTGACCCGAAGGTCCAACAAATGACCCGGAGGTCCAACAAATGACCCGAAGGTCCAACAAAGTGGCTCGAAAGCACACAAAATCATCAAAATCACCAAACAGCAAATATTTCAATTAACGAGTCCGGAATTAACCAAAATAGCAAACGCACATGTCCCATACCACATGTTTTACTAAATCGTTTAAATCTCTTCATCGTTTTCTTGAATGTGCAAATTGTGTATTTTATAAAAATACATTTTACGTTCTCAAACGGACAAGTCTGGAATTAAGCGAATCAGTAAAAGTAAGGGTTCATAGTCCTCGATTTTGCTGAAATATTTAAATCGCTTCCTCATTCTTTTGAAGGCGCAAACTGTAGGAATTTTCGGAAAACAATTTTATTTTAAAGCGATTTTTAAAATACGCGATTAAAACAGCAACATCGGTAGCAATTTCGATAAGGAAATTGCACTTCTCAAAATATCGTAAAAACGGATCTCAAAATCAGCATTGCAGGATAACCGCTTGAAAATCCACTTTAAATTTGACGGTTACTGAAGTCAAAGCGTCAGTAATTTTTATACGTCAAAATCTCATCAAAATATAACACCAGAGAATTTTCATTCATCAAAATTGTCAGCAAAACACCGTGCTTCAAAAATCTAGCATCGGTGTAAAAATCCCGTTATATAAATAACGGCAACAAATTACGTTTAAAACCAAACACCGGTTCAACGTAAAATTAATGCAGTAACGTGCAACTCAAATTTGCATGCACACTACAAGATGAACAAAGAAATCACTCAAATATATCTTCAATGAAGATAATTCAAAATAACAAAAATCTCAACAAAATCACATAACTGCAATCGCTTCGGATCCTCAAATCGGATTCGAAATTTTCAAAGAAAACAAAAATAATCACATCTATGCAACAATATAATGAAATTTATTTCATTTTCATATTTTGATTTTTAAATCAAAAGAGTTATCAGCTGTACTCAGCGAAAACAGTCTCACTCTTTCCGCTGTGCATTCTGATAAATAAACACAAATCAACCAATCCTCAAAACACAATTTCACTTTTTTTTAAATAAAGATATTTAAAAATTTCATCAAAATTTCAAAACTTTAGTTTTGACTCAAGGTACAATAAAAATATCGACAATTAGTTGTAATCGTAACACATGTTCCATCTAAGTTATGTTTTATATTATGTCCATAAACCCCTCGCTCTGATACCAACTTTAACGCCCCACCTCTATGCTCACAATAACAAAGAGTATTAAAAGAAACACTGTCTGTTATTACGAAGAATAAGGCTGGATAGGAGCGGCCATCCATAGTTAGGGCTTACACTAGTATTGATTATCTCGATAGGAGTGGTATATATTTTTCAAATCTGTTTACTTATTTCCTCCCATCAACATATCCAATTCCAGTATAAAATGAACTACGATGGTTCATAATAGTTTAGGACACATATATAATAATAACACATATAAGCTAAATGCGGAACACGGATAATATCAAATCTCATATGTATACAACTGAAATCAGTTACAATACACGTGATACAATACATATGATACAACTACAACTGTCGACACTGGAAGTTACAAATACAAGTACATTATTGACAATAATATACATGAATACATATCTTCCTATACTAAGGCAATGACTACTCCAAAAGATATAAAGAGACTTCATAGCTCAAGTAGCAACCCCAAAGCAAGATATCAACAGTCTATAATAACTCGGTCTGATCCGAGTATTAAATTCAAAAGAAAATAATACACGGGTCGGTCTAATTCAAACTCAGTTATTAATCCACGGAAACAATAATAATTAAATAGTCAAATAGACGACAGTCACAATGAATCTCACCTATCCAATCCTCTAATAAGGAAATCGGATAACGGTAAATATAACACGTAAAAATGTTAAATAACAAATCAACAATTTCAAATTATCAACGAAGATAAATGAAAGGGTTATCAATGAAGATAATTTAGAAAACAACAGAATTTCCTAGACGGCAATTAACAACAAAATCTAATTTATTAAATAAATAAATAGAAACTCATAATCTAATTATCAAATAGATAATTAGACAACGACAGAAGGATCGAATCAAAATAAATCAAATTACAATTTCAAAATATTGAATTGTACACACAAAACAATTCAAGCGATTGAAATCATCAATTAAAACGTTAATTCTGATTTGGCTGCAGTACATGCACGCGTGCACTGCCTCGCCAAAATCAGATATACACCTGAAAAAAGAGGCTATACCTCAAAAGCAAAGCTCTAACCAGCAAAAACAAGTACAACAGAATGCACTAGTATAACAAAAATGAAGCAATATCAATATGCAAAGATGTACATCATGACTCCATATATTAATAGCCACTCGAAACTGCAGAGGTCAAGTCACAGCTATCATGACTCAACACAACTGCAAACAAAAGGAAACTACAGCCACCACAAGAATACAAGGGCAAACTACAACCAAAAACTGCAGCCACTACAAGATCACACATGAAAACAACTTAATGCAGCCACCCACCCAATTGCAACAGGGTTTCAAATGAACAGGGCTGCAAAGTGAAACACAATTCAAGTAAATGGTAACCAGTGGAGCACTGAAACAACAATGGTGCGACAACATACATATATTAATGTATGATGGCAGATGGTGATGCTTCAGTGACTCCATTCAACATGACAAAAGTGGTGCAATTACAACCCAAATCAAACTACAACAAAATGCAAAAGGTCAAGTCACAGACTCAACACAACTGCACAAGCAACTCAACTCGAATGACCAAATGCACAAAAGGCAGTGGTATCACTACCAGGCAGTGAAACTCAAAACAACAAAGACTAGGCAGTCCATTCATGTCAACCAGGCAACAAGCAAAGTCGACATGTACTATGCAACAGAGAAATGAATAATGCAAGCAAAGTTGACTTGTACTCACCAAAATGCATCAAGCAACCAAGAACAGTCAACTTGAGAATATGATTTGTCTCAAACTATAACAGGTACAACATGTATGCAAGTAGTGACAATATAAAATCAAGCTGCAACATGTACGCAATGACAACCAGGTAGCAACAGTGAATCAAGAAAGACTCTAGTGCTACCAAAACTCAAAACCAAGCAGTGAACATGAAAATCAAAACCAATGTACAGTTCGAATCAAATACGCATGTATCAGAGAGTATATGCAGAGCATACACAGTCAAGTGACCGAAGTCAACAGTTCGATATCAAATAAATAGCCAAAGTCTCATGAAATCGACCTTATCCAAATCAAGATCGAAACAGTCAAAAACAACAAACTCAGGGAAGCTTAAAGCCACACACCATGAAGACTACAAATACAAGTCCAGTGAACAACTTGATGCATCACTGAGACATGAATGCATGGAATAAAGGCATCAGTCGACAGCGAAGACACCCAAATATGCTACAGAGAACAGTGCAACAACAATGACGAACCAACAAAGTTCGAGTTTCAACCACAACAACCCAATGCATCACTGTGACATAGATACAAGAAATGCACAATATCACAATGCATCGGATACTAAGGATGCAAGTAAATAAGGTACAACTCGAAGTTTGGTGATAAACAAATTGAAGCAGAAACAAAATTCACATTAATGCTGATGCCAACAGAAAAATGCTCAAAATCATTTGCAGTTCAAATCAAACTGTACCAAAGTTACAGATATCAAATAACTATTCAAAGTCGTGGTTAGCCAAGTAGCTTTTAAACTAACAGTGATGGTGATAGCAGAGCATCAAGCCAACAAATCCAAAATACTTTCACAAAATCAATTTCAAGCTTAAAAGTCAAGGCCGATGTCAACTAAAAATCAACACCGTGATGGCCAATGCGAACAGAGCGAACAAGCCAGAAACCAGTCTATGATACTAGTAATCACAAAATATACGAATTCGAACAAATTCCAGAAACCATTTCAATGGACGAAGTCACAGAGACCAAAATCATCAACATCAAAACAAAAAAAACAAATGGCCGAAGCACAGTCGAATTAGATGTGAATGAAATAAAAATCACTCACCTTGTTACCACGAACACGCCCTAAGATCGCACCTCCCAAAATCGAAGCAGAGACGAACCCAAAAAAATCGAACGAAGTCACCTACGATTAAACCCTAATTGCTGAAGGAAGAGGATCGAACGAAAACGAGCCACCATATTTTTCTTTCGTATGTTTTACTTAGGGTTTTGAAGAGAATTAAATGGACAAAGGGGAATGGTTTTCCTTTTTGTTAATTATCACGGCCCAAAAATAAAAAGGAAATGTGGGCTAAAATTTTATTTAAAGTCCACTTAACCCGTAACAAATTTCAAAAGAATTTTAAACCTGATTTAAAAACTTCCAACAACAATTAACCAACAGATTAATCGTTTAAATGACGAAAATTAATTAATGTGAAATCCTAGGTTATTACACCATGCCACGTCACTAATTCCAAAATCAACGTCCCAGGAACACAAACTATGCATGCAATCTATTCATAGTTCCTCTGTTCGAACCGTAATGCACAGCCGTCGCACAATGATCACAAATCTCTAGTGATCGCAGCCCCCACCCAACGTCTCCGACCCGTCACGCCACCTCCCTCCGAGGTTCTGACCCCACGCGGTCTATCGCGGCTCACCAGAGCTACAGCCGTCGTCAATTTAGGGTTAACCCTAATCGAATTTTCTCTGATGATCTAGCCACCAAATTGTGAAACTAACCATATAGATGAAGTTCCCCCAGTCCCCTCTACAAAACACTTTAGACGATTTGATGACCGGTCACAGTTCATCGCGACGCGATGAATGACCGATATTTGTTTCTTCAATTTCTGGACGGACAGAGATTTAAATTGGAAAACGAATTACAGATCTGAGATGCACTCGTCAAGTGCTTCAAATCTATATACAATTCAATATAGTTTATGAAGTTTGATTTCTGAAATTGAAAATTTGAACTGAAACTGGATTGTAAATTTTAGGGTTTGTTTGCCATTGAGAAAGAGGAGTAACAGAAATTTCTGTATGTATAGAAATTTTTGTTACTCCTGAGAAATAGAAGGGCTGCTAGGGTATATAACGATATATATATAGGTGGATCAAAAATAGAAATAACGGAACGGATTTTATTTGGGTTGGAACGATAGACGACCTGAAAAGCCTGTTTCAACTCCGGAACGAAAATTGGTCAACCCATATATCAAAATAGATGTTTTAAAATATTTTAAAATCAATGGAACATGTTTCAAGTCCAAATTCCATAGTATGAAGAAGTTATGCTAAAAATCAAGTTATTTCAAATTGATTTTCAATTGATTTTCAATTGATTTCAATTAAATTGATTTCAAGGCGTTTCGAGTCCTTACGATCAAAGGACAAGTTCGATTGGTACGAAACTTGAAATCCTACAATAATTCACTGTTACAGAGCCAATATAACTGGTTTCATCAAAATCCGAGTCAGTGGACAAAATGGCTATATTTCAAGTTAATTAAATAATTTAATATTAAATTAATTAATTACTTCTTCAATTCAAATTTAATTATTTACCATTTTTATCATTTCTAATTACAACTAAACTAATAATTCATTAATCAAAATTTCCATGTCAATCAAATAAGGATTTATTGCAAATTTTTTAGTTTTTACCTTCAATTTAAGTAAATTCAAATAAATAAATTGAATTTGTTTTCAATCTCTTCATTCGATCAATCATCATTTTATGGATAAATTTAACATTAGTGTATATCCAATTACCCTCATATTTTTACAGTCATAAACTATATTCATATTAATGTAGTTTTTAATTACGTTTAATTACAATGGATTTAGATCTAATTCAATAAATTAAATAAATGGGTAAACAATTAATAATTATCACTATTTGCCTAATTTAATCCCATTCATACTTTATTATCAACCAACATTTATTATAATTACTTATCTAGCATTGATTCTATCAAATTACATTTTATTATGTGTTGTTTCATCAATTAATATAACTTTGAATTTATTTACAAATTTACTAATTACAGTCAATTAAAAACTTACAATTGTTTCAATTGATTGGGATTGCACTAAATTTGTTATTTATCAACTGGCGTTAACATTATTACCTTAATTTACATTCAGTTACTATTAATATTTCATTGGTTAATTCAATACTTACTTTAATTTACTTATTTACAATTTTATAACCAAGTGCAAAAATTTACACTATTGCATTATTAGGATTTCACTCCAATTGTCAATAATTAATTTTAATTACCATTGCTACATTTCATTTCTAACATTCGCTTCATTTTATATTATAAAGTTTTTATTTCCTTCTAGATTTAATTACAAAAGTATTATTAAGTTAACCAATTTAATTATCGCAATTTACGGGTCGTTACACTCTCCCACACTCAAAACTTTTCGTCCCCGAAAAGGAAAAAGAAGGGAAAAGAAAGAATTGAGTAGTCAATACATCTTATTCAAAATATTAACTTTATAAACAAATAAATCTACAAAATTTAATAATTTAAATAAAATATGTCTATTTATAACTATTAATTCTTTTTATACTCAAATTAATAATGTTTGGAAAACATCTTTCAAAATTTCTCTAAGTCCAAATTTTATGGAAAATTTCGGCAGAATCTCCTTTGTACGGAGAGGCTCAGGAGAAAATATAATATCAAATATAACAATATATATCACAATATCTCAAATAATATATCCCAAAAATGGGAAAAACAATATAATAACGTTATAAAACCGTAATCCGAGAACGTACCTATTTGTTGGGCAATTAACGCTTATTTTATGAAACCAAATGCAGTAGCAATTGCTTCCATAACCTGTATTTCACTTATATAATCCCAAAAGGAGTTAATAATTATATAAAATGAAATATTTAAAGTTGTTTCAACCACTAATAAACAAATCAATATAAACAACAATCATTTGCATACAGTCATCATATAAAATCAAATACAAATCAACTATCCATTTATGTCAACCAAAACAAATAGTTTGCTCGGGATTAGGCACTTTAACTTGCATAGAAAGACAAATAAACTATCAAGTGCAACATTTACTCAATAGTTTTAGATGAAACTAAATAGATTATTCATACATACAAACAATTGGAAGTATCCTTACCCAAACCACCCATAAGCCAAAACAAACAACAAATCTAACATTATTTAAATTTATTCTTATAAATTTTCTTTCACAACATTTGTTGTTCATCTTTTTTTTCTTCTTTCAGTTATTTCTTTCTTAAATTTACACTTACTTCTTACAAAATTTTATTCCCATTCATTCATTCACTGTTTATTCCATTTAATTGCATTTATACTTACATAAATTCATTATCATTTATTCATATCATGAGAATTTTCTTTTTATTGCATGACATTAATTCATTACTTAATTCCATTTATTTACAATATTCATGTGTAATTCAATTATTTAACATTTCAATATATTTACTTAAGTTTCTAATTACTCATTTACAATACTTACTTTCTATCTCATTTTATCATAGTAACATTTCAATTACAACTTAAGTTTATAACAGCTATAACAATAAATTTCTTATTTGTATAAGTAATTCATTGAACATTTTCACTACATAAGTTTACTTGTACAATTTGCATTACATTTTCCTATTAAACATTATTACAACCTTTAATATTTTTGGTAAGTTATATGTATGCTTTTTAAGTATACAATTTAAAATTAAACAAGTTTATCCTATTTCTTTTAATAAATTAAACGTTCAATAATCATATCTTTTGCTTTTATAGGTTACAAATTTCGACTTCATGGAAATTTCATTATAACCTAACATTTAATCTCTTGTTTTGATTAGAGGTTCCAATTATTAATTGGTTACATTCCATTTCACAACAAAATTGAAACTATTAATTAACAGAACTTAAGAACTAAATACCAGGTTCAATTTCAAATCATTTTAAAACAATAGATAAATATATATAGTTACAACTTATATATCCAATTATATTTAAAATAATTTAAAATTTATATTTGTTTATCAAAATGAATCTGCAGCAAAGCTACTACAGTGGCCTTCCCACTTAGAAACTTGAAAATGAATGTCGATGATGTGCGCACGCATCACCGAAATTATTATCCAGCAACACAGAGGGGAGTACAGAACTTATTTCTTTTCAAAGTTTCATTAAAACAATTCTTTCAAAGTATATTGGAATACTTATATCAGAAATACTTATAAACAATGTTATTGTATTCCAAAATCCTTTGAAAGCAATTTTCAAAATCCTGGAACTTAAGTTCTAAAATTTTCAATTTTCATTTATTTTATTTCTTCAAATCTTGTTTCCAATCAATATTTATAAATTTCACTACCTAACAACAAATATATTACAACCAAATATAAACTTTATAAAATATTTTGTTTATATATAGAAAATATAATAGGTAAAATTATTTCATTTACCTATATTTCAAAAACAAATATTGTGTCGGTCTGTCCTATTAAGTGTTCAGAAATCTCTATCGATTTCATAGCGTCCTATGCACCAACTAGAATTTATAAATACAAAATGGAACAAATTAACACAATATCAAAACCTTTTTATAGCACTAACAAATACGCTCTCTCATATATACTCTCAGTGACTCATCATAGGGTATTACTACCTATTAGTAAAGAGTCAGACCCCACAAAGCTAAGGTTTATCGCTAAACCAAAGCTTTATTACCAAATGCAACATTCCCACCTTTTTGTACGTTTTAAATCGACGATAGACCACACACATCCGACTCAAACCATACAGTTATTAGGGTGAATAAGAAAAAGGAAGAAAGAAAGAAAACAAACAGAATATCGTAGTGGAATGACAAAATATAATAATCAAATACAGTTCATGAAGCTGTTTTCACTACAACAAAAACATCTTTTAACAACTGCCAAAAACAGTTGTAATAGGTCTACTACAACGGACAGCCGTCCGTCGTGATATCCATAGTTGTAATAGAGCTATTTTTTTAGAACATTCTTCGACAGTTGTTAAATAATTTTTTACAACTGCCCATCGCAGTTTTAAAAAATCTTTTACAACTGCCCGTGGCAGTTGTTAAAAAGTCTTTTACAGCTGTCAATAGCAGTTGTAAAAGACCTTTTCACAACTGCTATAGGAAGTCGTGGTTAAAAAATGTAAAATTAAAAAAAAATTAATTTTTAAACACATTTTGCAATGCAGTAAGAACATATAAGCAATGGGAAAAAATTGACATAAATTCAAAGGGATCATAATTCATTCACAGAGAAGACCACACAACTTTATATTCAAAATACAAACTATAATTATACACCATCACGGTAATATGTATCCATTCTTTATTGTTAAAGATGATTGCAAAAACAAACATCCGCTTGAAGGGTATCTACTTATCAAATGCATACAACCTTACGGCCCCTTGCACAAAATATAGCATATCACGGAAATAATGTCACTGAGCCTATATCTAATTTATGCATGCATAACCAAAATAGATGTCAACTAAAACCTAAAATAATGTCACTGAACCTTGATGTCATACTTTCTCATAGGGAAGTACATCTCCCTCTTTCTTTCTCCCTCTTGCTTTCTCGCTCAGTCTTCAATGACTACTGCAACACATAAATAAGATCACTTGTAAGGGAAATAGAACAAATGCATACTGAAAAATATAAATATGGTTTTAGCTTAATAGAAAGTGTGGTCACATTTTCTAAAGGAACACAACTACATTAATACTATATGCTAAAAATACTGGTTGAGTAAGGACGTTAGAGCATATCTAGATAGATAACAGTATCAATTGCAGCTTATAAGTTTAACCATTATTTGATATGCAAGCTTGGATGATTATTTTCAAAAAGAAATGTACATTTTCATGTCTTTGTTAGCATACCATTGCTCATCCACTCACTATTTTGTAATATAATTTGTAACCAAATTCGGTCACCAGTTTCACTGGCATTCTCAAATAAATAAAGATGACATAGGAATATGACAAAACACTTAAAATTGTACCGTGGTTTTAAAAACAGAACATTAACCAAGTGTTGAGGAGGGATAACCTAAACTAAATACTAACTTCCACAATAAAACTCATTAGAGCACATTCATATAGCAATCTCATTTTACCATTCTTCCTCTTCTCGTCTGTGGATACCCATAAATTCCACCGCGTAGAATTGTTCTATGAAAATCACCAACTAAACTCTATATGCAAAAAAGGCGTAAATATAAACAAACAAGGAATACATATCATTATACTATTAATTAATTACTATTTCTAAGGATAAAATTATAGTAATACGTGTTAGTTTAGATCCGTTGAAACAAAATGTTGAAAGAATTATAGAATCGGTTTAATGTGGCACACGCTTAAACGTGAACCAGCAAAATGTTGAAGAATTCCTTCACATGCTTAAACCTAAGCATACACAACAATTAGTGCAGTCAAAGAAACCTTATTTTTTCTATTGGCATTTCATTGAACAAATCACATGCACCAACAACATCTTTGATATCTATATAAACCACTAACCATAAAACTTTGAACGATTACATCTCTAAAAATGATTTCTCAAACATAGTTCGTGCATCATCAGTAATGCACCCATATTTTGAAATTTGAATGCATATGAATCAAACTGGTAGAAATGAGAACATCTAATAACAACCCGCATCTAGTGATTTATCCTTGTCAATATTTATGGCATAGCATGGTCATGTTATTTATTAATTATGATAATTCATTAAGTAACCTATATGATTTTATTTAGTACATATGTTGGAATTAAACATTAAATACCGAGTTAATATATGGCTGTGTACTATCACTTTAACCAAAGGCATGGGAATATAGCTCACTTTCAGAAGCTTGTGAAAAATGAGTAGTTATATTGTCAAATGTTGGATGAATACATATTAAAGCATAATCTAGGGAGGAAATAATGGTTCTGGGCACACTTTGTATAGTTATCTTTTACATAAGAAGAACAACTTTGATCAGCTTAATATGACAATTACCACCAGATAATATTAACACTAATGTTAGTAGTATTTATGATGGAGCAAAAGAGAAGAATACGTACGTCCAATGGCTGTCCTCCTTTTCTTTATTCTTTATATATTTACGTTAGGGGAAGGATGATTCTGGACATTCATTTGTATAGTCATCTTCTATATGAGAAGAAGAACCACTTTGACCTGCTTAACATTACAATAAATTCAATTACCGAATAGTTTTAACACATTGTTAATAATATTTATGATGAATCAAAAAAGCTGATTACGTCCGATAACCGTCCTCCTCGTTTTTATGCTTAACGTATTCATGTATGTACCAATGGATTAGACGTTCAACTGTCGTAGAAATATAGTTCTTACCATATTTCAGTCAAAATCATTGTACATGATATACGAATGCAACTTTTGCAATAGTTTATTTAGTATTTTGCTTTATTGTTATACCAGCAAAAGATTTATAGAGGCATACATGTTATTAGTAGTATGGCACATCATATCAAAACCTAACAAATTAAATGCTGTAATAAAACTATGTGAGCATTATAAAAGTCAAATAACTTATAATATGCTCAGTGGAAGTAAACTATAAGCAACTAAGGGAAATTAAGAATTATATTTCAAATCAAATTTAGAAATTTGAAATTTTATTTTATTGAAAAGGCAAATAGGGTAATTAGTACTTACACAAGGCCTTCAACAGATCCTTTGGCAATTGCCATGCCCTACTCCAATCGAGAAGGCATTCAGATGAATGTCGGCCATGAAGATGTGATAGTAAACTTAAATTAGGCATGTAATCATATACTATTAATTGCTCTTGCCCTTAAGCACAATATCTATGTAATTATATAATTTTGAACCTGCCGGGTTCGCCAATGGTTCCGGCTTCAGTTACCTTTCTGTGAACAACTTGTAACTCAAATCCTGAAATAAAATAAACTCCATTACCAAAAGAAAATGAAGAAAACTTTTTTTTGCTGTACAATAAAAGAACAGTTAGAATTTGCATCCATTGATGAATAGGAATAGGCATGCATCCCTACAGCTAGAATTAAGTACGGATAATTCAAGAGCGTAACAAATTAAGTACAGATAATCATAAACCAACATATCAGAGGATTTAAACTTTTCTAGAAATCAAATAGTGCATCTAATTCAAACTTTTCAAATTAAGTCCAGAAATTATACCTAGTCCAAGCGATGTCCAGAATCCAGAAAAGAGCGATGTCGAAGTCGTTGGATTGACTGTGGATTGACGACTGACGATTGAAGATGTGTCGACGATTGAAGAGGCATCGACGATTGAAGAGGCGTCGAAGATAGGAGCCGCGATTGGAGAGGCATCGACGATGTGGAGATAGAAGCCGCGATTGGAGATTGGAAATAGGCGGCTGAAGTTTTTATTTTAGGAAAAGTTGAAAACGATAATAAAATGGCTAGGTTTTTGGAAACGAGGAATGGAGCATGTGTTATTCTAGGTGGTATGTAGATCCAACGGTTAGGATGAAGGGAAATTATATTATGAAGAGGGAAACTTTGGTGTTCGGGCAAAGGGGAAATTTGATGTTGGAGCAAAGGGAAATTTCGTATGCCTTCAATATATAACATTTTGTAAATTAGGTCCAACGTACGGCTAGCAAGGAATATTCGAAAATTTTGAAATTCGCCTTTGTTTGTATTCGAAATATGACAAATTGTCTTATATTCGAAAATGAATACAAATATGATCACATCCGCATCCGATAATTATTTGTTCGGTTTTAATCAAAATATAGTTAATTTTTTGTGTATTTTAGTGGATAAAGCGATTGTAATTTACTATTTAATATAAGTAAAAAAATTAATATTAATTAATAATTATATATAAATTCATTATTAGTTACTAGTATTCAATAGTGAATTATATATAAATTATTAGTTTAATCTTTCATATTTATTTATTAATTATTAATTAATTATTCATTATTAATTACTAAATAACTTTTAGTTACTAAATATTAATAGGAATTATTTGATATTTCAAAGTAATTATTAATTTTTATTATTTAGTAGTAGTTATTAATTATTATGCATTAATATTTAATTATTTTATTTAAGTATTATGTATTTAATATTTATTTATTTTTAATTATTTTTACTTTATATAATTATTATTTTTATTATTTAATATTAGTTTTTAACTTTATTATTATTTAATATTGATTTTTAACTTTTAATTTTATTTATTATGAAAACACTATTATATATTAATTATTGGATACTATTATTTAATAGTAATTATTATTTAATAGTAATTAATAATTATAAATTATAAATTAAATATTTATCATTTATTATTTATTTATTGATAATTAATATACCAATTATTGGTTGTTTTTTTATTAATCCTTTATTGGTTATTTAATTATTAATCATTATGTATACGTTATCGATTATTAAATATTTAAATTAATTTGTGAAAATTAATTACTAATTATTAGTTATTAAGCATATTCAATAGTGATTATTAATTATTAATATTAATTATTATTAATTTTTAAGGTTATTATTAAATATTCTTATTTATTAATTATTTAAATTATTATTTATTAATTATTGAATAGTGATTATTAATATTAATTATTCATATTTTCAAATTAATCATTATTACTTAATAGTAATTATTAATTATTAATATGAAATTTATTCATTGTCATTTACTAATTACTAATTATCAAGTATTATTATTTAATATAATTGTTAATTAGTTATTATAATAGGCAAACATAAAAGGTTGTAATAGACATCTATTACAACTGATAAAAAAAAGTTGTTAAAAATAGATATCTATTACAACTGGTAAACGAAAAAGGTTGTAATAGGCATCTATTACAACTAACAAAAAAAGTATGTTGTTAAAAATAGGTATTTATTACAACTGGCAAAAAAGAAACGTTGTAATAGGTATCTATTACAACTGATAAAATAAAAGAGTTATTGAAAATAAGTTTATTACAACTTTCTAAAAAAAGAGTTGTAAAAAACCTTTAGTACAACTGCCATTTTTTAGCAGTTGTAAAAATACAGTTGTAATATGGTCTTTTTGTTGTAGTGTTTACAAAACATTTGATTATACTTTACAACACAGAATTAGAGTTACACATACCAAAGAATAATAAATAACAATGCAGCGGAACAATGTGATGCAGCGGGAAATAATAGTAATAATACAATCTTCGTCCTTCAGAAATAAGGTCTTCGAATCCTGAAATGCTTAGACTGACCCGAGCGAATTGAAAAGACAAAACACTCGAGTTAGAACTAAAGGATCTTATGTAAGTTAAATCAACGGTAAATAATATGAGTGGAATGGCGATAGAGATTTTTATGGGATTTGACATCTCCTATCCAGTGTCAAACGTGAGTGAAGTAACTTAGGAGATGCTCGGGATTCACATCTCCTAAGGATCCGTTAAACTTTTTACTATGTAGTAATATTTCGCTGTTATATTAATGTCTATAGTAAAATAAAATTACTTTTAAAATAGTATTAAGGCTTATTCCACCTTAACAAGTAATAGTCCCAATAGTCTATCCAGTATCAACACATCTCCAGATCAGGAGACTACCCTAAATACTCCACGGGCTACGGGAGAAATCAAAACTCGTACGAGGCGTGATAAGTTAGGTGACACGGCACAACTAGGCAATGCCAGGGTAGATATACCAATTACTATCCGTACTGGTGATGGCGCATAGTAGCCACTACCACGCACCTCGAGCCACACCGCCTAAAATCAAAGGGCCACGATCAATCACAAAGTAATAAAATGGTATCGAAGGAGTGTGTCCGATAAGAGGAGCTACCTCACTGGCCCGGAATCGCTCCTGTTTTAGCCACCTTATGCCAACCTATGGGAATCGGGTCCACGTATATACCTCAAAGGAATCCAACCACTATCTTACTTCATTTTGGAATCTCCACCACGTACACGGTTGCTAAATTGGTTTTCGGAGTTGGCTGTGAGTATGATAACTTTCGATCCAGGTCTCTTTAACAACCAAACGTTATTATAACACCGTGGCCAATTTCAAAATAATTTATACTTCAAAACCAGAATATCATATCCATTTCAAAACCATATAATTACGATATCATTTTCATTTCAAAAACCAAATCAATATGATATCATTTTCCCTTCAAAACCCAAATCAATATCATATCATTTTTATTTAAAAACCAAGTCAATGTAATATAACTTTAATTCGACATATATTCACTTCCAGAATCATAGTACTTTCAAAGTTATAACCCTTTCGAAATGGAACACTTAAAAATACGACATTTCAAAGCATAATACTTTGAAATTCATAGCTTCGAAACTATAACTTTCACCACTTAAACAGTTTAGATGTTCAAATAGTATATAAAATAAAATAGTTTTAAATTTAAAATTACTTTATAAATTAAATAATTTTCCCAACTTCACAAATTGATTCAAATCACCTGAAATCCACAATTCAATTTAAATCAAATCTCAATTCATAATTTTCAACTCAATTCAGTTTTCAATTATCCATTTCAATTTATATCAATTCCAAATACAGATTTGATCCTCAAATAAACCATTTCAAATTCCTTATATTTCAAAGCTTTAAATATTCCATAATTTCAAACTAAATTTTGATAATTCCATATATATCAAATTCAATTACTATTATTTAGATTTGAAATATTACTTAATAAATCCAATATCATTTAAGTAAAACTTTTTAACTTTCAATAACTGAATATTCTTACAATTTATTTAACATGATATATTCATTTAACTCAACTTGATATATTCACTTAAATCCCTTTAAACCAAAATCTCAATTTTATTAAATTTCAATCAAATTTATTTGAGTATAATTCTTAAATAAATTAAATTTCAAATGAATTTCATATTTATCTTCCAACCTAAATTTTTATTCAAGTCATTATAAACTCTATATAAAATGTAATTTAAATAAATACTTGACCATATTATATTTTAATAAAATTAAAATTTATTATTAAACTTATTTTATATTTTAAAACAAATTTATACATAGCTTAAAATCAAGAACTTTTCTATATATAAAATAACATTTATATAATATCCAAATCAATATTTTATAAAACCATATATTTCTTTACGAAAACATACAAATCATTTCAAAAATATTTCAATATATAGACCATAGTGTTTGTACATAATTTTCTATCATATGGTCAAGTGATACGGATATTTATCATTTCAATGCTCAATTTAAAATATAAATACGATTATATCTCATTTCAAATCGCAATTCCGAATGAAATAAAAATCCATAAGAACTTGCAGTTTATAACAATATAAAATAAAACATCCATTCATCCAATATCAATCATCAAACATTTTTCACAACCATCATCCAATTCAATCAATAATATCAATATAGAACAGACAATAAATAACAGGTACTTACTGGCAGTTTATATTCAATAATAAATAAATAACTATTTCATCCAAATAAATTCAAATAAACTGGGACGATGATTTAAAATATGCCAAATAGTCATAAATAAATTTCTAATCATGTCATAAATCGATTTAACAAACATAAGAAATTTTAGAAGTTGTGAGTGGGTTAAAACACTCACCTTTGAATTTAAATTGAATTTAAATCCAATTTAAACCCAAAATTTAACGGTTTTAGAATTCATCCAAACCAGTGTCAAAGTTTCCGGAATTCTAATACGATCCTAACGAAGAAAACCGCACGTAAAACCGACCTTGTATGCAACAGTTGTATAAGTTAGAACGCTCAAAATTTAAATTTAAATTAAATTAACAAAAATAAAACAAACTCCACACCATTCCACGTCACTAATTCCAAAATCATCGTCCCAGACACACAGACTATGCACGCAATCTATTCCCGGTTCCTCTGTTCGAACCCTAATGCACAGCCGTCGCACAATGGATCCCCAATCTCTGGTGATCGCAGCTCCCCACCCAACGTCTCCAACACGTCACGACAACGTCCTGCGAGGTTTCGACCCCACGCGGTCTATCGCGGCTCACCAGAACTACAGCCGCCGTCGATTTAGGGTTAACCCTAATCAAATTTTATCTGATGATCTAGCCACCAAATTGCGAAACGAACCATGTAGATGAAGTTCCCCCAATCCCCCTACAAAACACCTCAGACGATTTGACAACCGGTCACAGTTCATCACGATGCGATGAACGATCGAGATATGCTCTTCAATTTCTGAACGGAAAGAGATTTAACTTGAAAAACGAATTATAGATCTGAGATGCACTCGTCAAGAGCTTCAAATCGATATATAATTCGATATAGTTTATGGAGTTTGATTTCTGAATTTGAAAATTTGAATTGAAACTAGATTGTGAATTTTAGGGTCTGTCTACCGTTGAGAAAGAGGAGCAATAGAAATTTCTGTATGTACAGAAATGAGAAATAGAAGGGATGCTAGAATTTAGAACGATATATATATATAGGTGGATCAGAAATCGAACTAACGGATTAGATTTTATTTGGGCTGGAACGATAGACGACCCGAAAAGCCCGTTTCAACTCCGGAACGAAAATTGGTCAACCCATATATCAAAATAGATGTTTTAAAATATTTTAAAATCAATGGAACAGGTTTCAAGTCCAAACTCCATAGTATGAAGAAGTTATGCTAAAAATCAAGTTATTTCAAATTGATTTTCAATTGATTTCAATTAAATTGATTTCAAGGCGTTTTGAGTCCGTACGATCAAACGACAAGACCAATTGCTACGAAAGTTGAAATCCTACAATAATTCACTATTACGGATCCGACAAAATTGGTTTCGTCAAAATTTGAGTCATTGGCCAAAATGGCTATATTTCAGGTTAATTAAATAATTTAATATTAAATTAATTAATCACTTCTTCAATTCAAGTTTAATTATTTACCATTTTTATCATTTCTGATTACAATTAAACTTATAGTTCACTAACCAAAATTTCCATGTCAATCAAGTGAGGATTTATTGCAAAAAATTTAGTGTTTACCTTCAATTTAAGTAAATTCAAATAACAAAATTGAATTTCTTTTCAATCTCTTTATTCAATCAAATCATCATCTTATGGATAAATTTAACATTTGTATATATCCAATTACCTTCATATTTTTACAGTCATCAACTAAATTCATATTAACGTAGTTTTTTATTACGTTTAATTGCAATGGATTTAGATCTAATTCAATAAATTAAATAAATGGTTAAACAATTAATAATTATCACTATTTTCTAATTTAATCCTGTTCATACTTTATTATCAACCAACAATTGTTATAATTTCTTATCTAGCATTGATTCTATCAAATTACAATTTATTACGTATTATTTCATCAATTAATATAACTTTGAATTTATTTCCCAATTTACTAATTATAGTCAATTAAAACTTTACAGTTGTTTCAATTAATTGGGATTGCACTAAATCTGTTATTTATCAACTGGCATTAACATTATTACCTTAGTTTACATTCAGTTACTATTAATCAATATATTATTTCATTGGTTAATTCAATACTTACTTTTATTTACTTATTTTCAATTTTTTAACCAAGTGCAACAATTTAAACTATTACATTATTGGGATTTCACTCCAATTGTCAACAATTAATTTATTTACCATTGTTACATTTCATTTCTAACATTCGCTTCATTTTAAATTATAAAGTTTTTATTTCTTACTAGATTTAATTACAAAACTCTTATAAATTAACTAATTTAATTATCGAAATTTACAGGTCGTTACAGTTTGTAGATATACCTTTTTTATATCAAATCATACTTTCAAGATATAAATTAAAGTTATTTTCAAAGCAGTAAAAAATACTTTGTAAATATTTCTAATTTTCATGATCTCAATTTCATTAACCAATTTCCAAAATATATACATTAACATCCATAGAAAATAAACATATAGATCGAGTAACACAAAAATGATACCAGGAAAATGGGTCCTACCAAGTTGTACCATATTTTCCCTTACTAAGAAGAGTACTGCTTACGAGAAGTGCTATCCAACCGAACACTTCTCTTGCCCATTTTTAGCTACTTTTAAGCCACTCGAACTAGATAACATAAAAATACTTTGTTCTTGAATCGATTTGTCGATTCCGAGAGCAGTGTCAAACTTGTATAAATATTAAAACTCTTTTCACATATTAGTACTCACAAATACTTCCAACTAATACTATAATTATTTTCTAAAATTCTGATAAACATTTCCGAAAGTACTCGGTTTGAGTCCTCAAAATACTATTAAACCCTCTTCATTTATAAACTATATTTATAAACCATACTTTGAAAATTTACACTAATTTTTTTTCATTAAAGTAAATTGTTACCCAACATTGTCATCGAACGCCTTATAGTCAAACTTTGAAAGTAAATTCACAAGGAGTTCTTTTCGATGCACCTAAAATTTGCTGTCTACCCAACCATGTACTAAAAAGGTAAAATTCTCATAAACTGGTCATGTGCAAATTAACCATCAACTAATAATAGTCAATGTTCATAAAATTACCAAGCATGACTAAGCAAATCAACGAGGGATGATAGACGAGCGTCATCAATCTATACATAAATTAGACTGCACTATCAACTTATACTTGTATATATTACTAAGGTATAATAGTTAAATATACGCTCTCACGTGTATATTACACTCAACTCATTCTAGGTTGTTATTTACCTTATCTTTAATGAATTATACCCAACCAAAGCTAAAGTTCTCACTTAAACTTCAGCTCTGATACTAAATGTAATGATCCGCCTTTTTGACCCACGAATGTCCACACTAATATATCCATAGTATTCATGCGTCGATCACTTAAGTTCCAAAAATACAAAATGTTATGGTAAAAATAAAAAGAAAAAGGAATAGAACAAGGAAGAAGAGAACACAACATCATAATCACATCAATAAAACAATAACATATATTATCAAAAGAGGATACAAACGATCACTCTAAGATACATAGCATCTCATAGTTATAGTCTTAAAACTATTATCAGCCTGGACCATTATAATAACATGTCCTCGCGAATGCTAATATATAGCAATACAACGGAAATAAGAATACTATGGTAGGTTAAAGTAACCAGCACATCTCCTCGAGCTCTAAAGAATATCAACAAAAACCCATCTTTCCCAAACTAGTCCAAAGAGAACCCATGGAAATAATGGAGACATAAAATCACGAGTCAAACATACGTCTACGGTGAAAAACTCAAGAAATATATGTACGTCATATAATAGTAATTTTGAGATTGCAAGGATAACCGTAATGGTTATCCCCTCTAATGAACCACCCATCTAATAAGTACATAAGGTGATATAACCGATAATGTGTAGGGTGAAGAATATAAATTAGAAAATAGATATGTTGCTCAAATCTCGCAATACAACAATATTAGAAGTACAACTGAAGCCGCTTAGGTACGTATGCTTATGGATTTTCCATGGAGATTCCCCTAGTAAAATGTGGTGGATCTCCTCTGACAAGGGTTAGAAGCTACCTTTCCGAAACTATGCATATCTATAGATAAAATACGTCTCAAAGGTAAACAACACTAGTCCATGCCTAACACGTGATCCTGAATATCATCAACTCCCGCATGCAACATCCATAAGCATCTTTAAATATTTGGAGTTGATATACCCCATTGTTGGTTAGCTATACCTCGGGTTGTACATCTTACTATGTTCTCTATCATTCCCAATGTCGAGATCAAGTTCGGCCTCTCTTACACAAGTCATCATCATCAAAAAAGAACACAAATCTCTACCTGGATTCCAACATCTCGAATTGTCCACGAATGCTTATAAAAATCCTAGCATAAATCATCCAACGAATGCTAATGCTGACCTCTTCCTTGGAATTAACCTTAAAATAGACAGTTCAACTCTGTAGCGTTAGTCTAAAATGTTAACACTGTCCTCTCTCTTGGACTTTACCTTAGGATATAACTTGGACTTCACCTTAGGATAGAACTTGGATTTAACCTTAGGATTGACAATTCAACTCTATAACAGATCACTGCATAACAACTTCCAAAACAAAGAACTTATATATCACTTTTGTAGTAGTATCAGATAAGTAAAACACTTACCGATCCCAGTCTCTTCAAAATTAAATCGATAAATTTTTGGTTAACTCAATTATGGTTCTTTAAAAAGTAAACAAACTATATAAATGAGTTCTCCTAGGGGATCTGATATATATACATTCTAAAGCAAGAGACAATTCATATGAATGAGTCCTCCCAAGGGGATTTGAAACTATATCAGTACACGATGCTTACCTATACTTTCAAAGTTAATTTGGTCAATGTCGATAAACTAATACACTATCAAGTACAAATTAGATGATCGTATATGGAAACCTAGTCTCATAAACTTATCATTTTTCAACTTTCTTAATTTGTATCATTTCCCAAGCAAGAGTGAAGCTGGTAGGTTAGAGCATTACTACTTCAAATCCCTATTCGAACATTGTTCTTAATTCTCATAGATAGAATAAATCTACTTTGTTGGCTATTAGTGAAAAGAATAGGATTAAATACTTTACATAAACAATCAAATAAACAAAGCACGATCAAGTAACACAAAGCTCGACTAAGTCACACAAAGTATGATTAATTGGCATAAAGCACTACTAAGTCATAAAAGCTGCTTCTAATCCCTTTTTATTTAATTAATCCTTTTATTAACTGAAACCTCTTTGTAAACATTTGCAGATATATCTAAAATATCTTTACAAAAGATATATGTACACGTATACTACTATTTCACTATTCATTTGTACTCTTTTCAATACTTAAAAAGGCATTAACATTCTTATTCCGAAAGGTCTAAATTAGTCATAAATCTTGAACAAGATTTCACGTTCCCAAAAGTATAATTAAATGGGTTAAAACCAAATTTTCCCAAACATTGTTACTATAAACCAAAAATATTTCACTTATAATTATCTTTAAAACATTCTTTCCAAAGATCTAATTATATTCATAAGTATAATAAAAAAAGTTAAAAACAAATGTTGCTTAAACATTGTTTATTATAAATCCAAAATCATATCACTTATAAATTATCTTTAAGACATTCTTTTAAAGACATAATTATATTACTAAGTATAATAAAAAATGGTTAAGGACAAATGTTGCTTAAACATTGTTTACTATAAACCCAAAGCCATTTTATACTCGTAAAAATATTCATTTAAGGATCTAAATATATCAACATTTATTGAATAAGGTAACATACTTTTAATTAAATTTTAAAAAAAGTTATTGTAACATTGTGTTATAATACAAAACTACCTTTCATTCTTTTGTAAAAGAATTAACTTACTTTTCCAAACTTATACATTTACTATAAACCTTTAAAATTGATATATATATATATATATATATATGTATGTATGTATGTATGTATGTATGTATGAATAATATATTTTTTATAAATCTAAGTTATTAAATAAAATTCTAAAAATAATTTAACATAAGCTTTTTGGCAAAGCCAGCGGGGTTAACTGGGCCCCTACCAGTTTTATTGCATAAACAATAAATGATACATAAGAAAAGAAAAAAGAAGGAGAAAAAAACAGCTGCAAAGCTTAAACAAAAGTCATGCCCAAGCACACAACATATCATGAGGGTAAGTAGTATGACTGTTCACCAATTGGCAATAAGCGCCAATCTTAACTTCATTCCACAGCACCTCCCAATTCTTAATTTGGCCTTCAGATACTCTTGCATTCCTTTTTCTCCATATCACATACATGTAAATTTTCAAACAGACAACAAGAATTTCGCCACGATCAGTTTTCTTCCTTGTTGCTTTGTAAAAAGAATCCCAGACAGGCCCAGAGTTAGCAGTAGCAAGATTGATCCCAAGTATGGAACTAATCCTAACCAAAAGAAAAAGCAGGGCAGGACAATCAAAGAATATATGCTGAGGAGTTTCTTCAAGCATATTACAAAACAGACAGGAAAAAAAACAACTCAAACCATATTTGTTCAAAACACTTGTAGTAAGCAATGCTTGATTAATAACTTTCCACAACATCAAATTATCTTTAGGCTGAGAATCACTTGTCCAAATCACTGAATACCATTTAGAAGCAGCTAAAGGGGCAGTAAGAATGTCAAAATTATAAACTGCTTTGATAGAGTGTGATTTCATATCCCAAACAACAGATTCAAGTTGTCTAACAGGAATGTATTTCTGCTGCATCTCACACCACAGTTGCCTAATTTGTTGGTTGCTATTGTATGGTAGCACAATTTTACCATCATAAATATATTCATTTGCCTTAGCATATTACATAAGCTTTTTAATACTAAATAAGCTTTTTAATACTAAATAAAATAATTTTCTAATTTTCTGAAAGCTATATAACTTAAAAAATACTTTAAAATATTTATAATATGGTTCAAAACATTTATTTAAAATATGCCAACAATCGCTCTGGCGCCCAATCCTTTTACAGTGATTAATACACACATAATACATCACAACCTAGTGAGAAACCCCCTAAGGATCACTCTATATATTTATATGGAAAATGCCGAACATAAGGCATTTCCTGAGTGCTTATATAGCGATTATCACTATAAAACCACTTCCAAATCAAGTCCAATTTGAATCAAAGTCCAAACAAACCTTGAGTGCTTTTTTTAAAGCTATGCGACATGTCATACAAATTCACACAAGTCCATATCCATCGATAACTTATGCCATTTGCATTCCTAAGAAACAATCACACAAGAGAAAAGTAATAATATATAAACAAACAAATACTAAAATATAAACAAGCATCATACACTTCATATACTTTTTAAATTATTAGATAGCTCATCCATCAATATGAAAACAATCAAGCACAATCTCCAACTTCCTACCACAAACTTGCAAAAAACAACACTTCCTACCATTACCCTTTACTCACTTTAGTGTTCGTGCTCCCTCCTAATCCACCTTATTGCTCACGACATTGGTATGTTGAGGGGGTTTTCTCCTTTTATTCCATCTTTGACTTCCTAAAAGGAGTTGTTATAGTGTTGTACGACTCTATAAAATTTTGGAGTGACTTGAAGTTGTTTTGAGTTTATTTATTCTTAGGAAATTATAAAGAGAAGAGAGTGAAGAGAGTTTTGACTTAATTTGTAAAAATTAAAAAGTGTTTTTAAGGGGTGTGTGCATGCTTATACAGGCCACAAGCGATATGTTTTGACCTTCCTCACACCTCCCATTTCTTCCAAGAAGACTTAACCCTTTTAGCTTCCATGGGACCACCATTCCACCTTACATGCCTTAGAAAATATCCTCTTCAAATATTTCCTTTCGATCAAACCTTCTAGAAGCTTCTAAAAGCTTTCTTAAGTGTTTTAATACAAATTATTTTTATTATTAATTAATGATCTTATGAATTATTTAGTGTACGCATAAAAAATTTGAACATCTTATATTGAATAAAAAGCTTTTTATCGACAAAACGAGGTCACATTATAGATATTTCTCCAAAGTATTTTTGTACACATTTCTCAAAAAATGTTTTCCTTCACTGGTTATTAATTAAAAGGAGATAACAGGGTCATTAAATCAATCATTCACATTAAATCTAAGATTTAAATATTTAAATAATTTAAATAATTAAATACGAAGTGCTCAAAATTTTGGGTCGTTGCATCAAGAGACTGACTAATTTTTGCATTATTATAGGGTCAAATGCATTCCATACCTATATGTACATATTGCACTAGAAAATATGAAGACGGGACAATGGTTTCCAATGGTTGATGGTCGAGTAGATGGTTGCAATTACTAAATTTTGCCATGTATGAGTTGCATTTCTCCATCTTTAGATATTTTATGGGTGAAATACTTTTAAAAGGGAAGAATGTAACACCTCAAAAAAAAATGAACCAAAATTTAAAATAAAATAAAATAGATTTAATAAGGAAAAATTGGATTTTTAAAAGATGCCCAAATTTGGCAATGAAACTTTAATTATTACATTCGTAGTGATTTTTTGGATAATTTCATGTATAAAGTTTTGTAATCGAAACTCATAAGAAAAAGTTATTAAAGTTTAAAGATTCAAAATAGAAAGTAATTAATACATAAATGTATAGTAATAAATTTTAGATTAGGAAACATCAACCGATTGACACCTCGGCTGGGACTGACCAACCATTAAGGTTGACCTTCCAAGACTAAACGGTCAATCAGTCGGTCTCGATCGACTAGGATTTGCCAAGGTTGAATAGCCTGGATTTTGTATAATTCGATCAAATGGCTAATGCCAATTTCTACCCTTAGGAATAAAACATTAACCTAAGAATCAGAACCTGAATCAAACCATTATGCTCCAAAAACTTGTCTCTCTAAAAACCCTATATTTATCTTCAAAACTCTCCGTTCTTCAAAAACAAAACTAAAATCAAAGATTAGCGAAGAGAAGATAATAAAATCAGTCAAGAAAAGATAGGGATCGAGGAATCAAGTAGGGGCGATTCCAGATGGATAAAAGAGGGTATAGCTTAGTAGAGATGAGTTGGTTTATTGTTAAATATGCTGATTTATACGTAATTGAGTTTTCTTATACCCTATTTGATCTATAATTGGTTTAATATAATCAAAGATACCGAGTATCTATTAATTGAAATAAACTAGGATTTGATAGGAACTTAAACTATATGAATATGATCCCTGTCTGATCTAAATTTGATTAAAGTAAAACTTAGATATAATTTGATTTTTATTTGACTTTAGTCTAAGTGCACTCTCTTTGTTAAATTGTATATTATCTGACATATTGATAACCGGTTGATTTTAAACCTAAGTTAATTTTATTTGATGACCAATACACTAATGAAATTATGAAATTTTAGAAATTGAAATCGAGGATTTGGGAATATTATATTAATAAAATATGGTTTACAGGAAAATGAAATTAATCATCGAACAAGAAAAATTAAAAAAAAACACAATTAACTAATTGATATAAATTAAATTGACCAATCAATAGGCATACTGTAGTCAGCCAGCAATAAGCGGTCTATCGCTACCGCTATAGTAGCCGACGATCATCGGTTATCGATTTTTAGGCGCAGTTTGAATGTTGACCTAAGGCCTAGGTTTACACATATATATATTACATAGATGTTAGTATATTACAAGGGAATCAGTTGCCTAATTATCAACTTTCAATTATTACAGAGCTAGTGACATTGTGTACACGGGTAATTTGACTTTGACACTATCTGTTCAATAAAGGAGATTGGGTCGTCAGAAGCACTCACAAGTCTCAATGGATGCACAACACTATTAGTGGATGCCTAGAGAAGCATGTGTCTAGCATTACACGGAGGTTCCTCGGTGCATGCGGAAGTTAGGATGTAACCCTATTGATGGATGCCCAACTCAGTGCAATAAATTCTATGACGTTACCATTGAGCTTAGACATGAATTCAATAACTCTAAGAGGTCTTCGAGGCCAGTCAGCATTGCAAATCCTCTTAATGCTTAAGTGTAATACGTTACAGTTTTAATTTTTGAAATGTAGTTGGAAGGGCGATATTTTATGTGACCTTATGTTAGGTGTAATCCCGGAGGCTATTTGTGACGACCTAGAATTTTAGACATTTGAAATTAGAATATTTAATTGATTTTAAATATTTGAAAGTTAATTTCTAACTTGAATTTCAAATATCATTATTGTTTGGCAAATAAAATTATTGAATTTAATAATTTGAGATTGCGTAAAATATTAAATCTTCAGTTTTAAGCCTGTTAAAAATAATTTAAAGGCTTGGAAAATTTATGTTGATAATACTGAAGGTAATGGAAGTGTTGAAATTTGAAGTGTTTGTTCAGTTTTGAAAATTTATCGTTTAAAACGATATTTAAAAATAGCCTTCCGAGGCACATTCTCAGATTTTGACGAAACCGGTTCCATTAGATCCGTAATAGTGTATTATTATTGAATTTCAAATTTTGTAGCTTTTGAAGTTGTCGTGTAATCGTACGATTGATAGACACGTTGAAATCTATATCGAAAATTTTATTTAATAACTGGCTCTAAAAAGCTATCTTCTCCATACGATCGAATTAGGACTTGGAAACTTTTCCATTGTATTCAGAATAGGGGTATAACCTTATGAATGCCAGACGGCACACATCGATAGGAAGTGGATATTTTGAGTTGCGTAATTGTAACGATTTGAATTTAAATTTGAATTTAAAAATAATATATATGTGTGTGTATTTAATATAACATTATTTCATAAGGCAAATTACATGTTTCATCCTTTCAAACAATTGGCAAATTTTTAGCACGCGTCACTTTTTTTTACACGTGTTTGATTTAAAATAAAAAAATACAATTCCCCTTCTTAGTCCATATGAAACCGAAAAGATAATAAAACAATGGCCTCAATTTATATCCTATTTTCTTCTCCATACAGTTAAATTCCCCAATCAAAATAAAACCAACGATAAATCCCAAAATTGTAAGCTTCTTCTAATTCTTATATAGAGAAAAAAAAGGGGTTCGAATCGAATTCAATAACGGGGGGTTGCTTCGAATCAAATCATGGCGAGTTCGGCAACATCTTCCTCGTTCGTGAGGATTTAGGTAGGTGCACGTGCGAGTTATGATGCTCGATCGCGATGGCGGCCAGAAGAGGTTGGAGGCGTGGCGACGTGAGTTCGACGTCTGGGTGAGTACTAGAAATCTACGTTTGAGGGCAGCAACGAGATGCTATCGAACGCTGGAAGGAGGAGACTCGCGAGGTTGGGTCGGCGTTGTGGCGTTCGATTCGAATTGAGCTTGGGTTTGCGATAGTTTGGGCCGAAGTCGAGGCAACAATAGGTCATGGTCTTCGATGTTGGAGGTGAAGTTCGTCGTTGCTGTGAGGTAACGATTTCACTTTATTAATTTAGTTGTATGGATAAATGTCTATATATCTGAATATATATATGCAGTTGTTTCAATTTTTACTGTAAGAAAGAAAAAAAAATATAATGTTGGAATAAATACATATATGTATATTAGGAAATGATTTTACAGTGGTATAAATCTCTATCTCTTTTAAAATTTATTTTCCAATTTGAAAATATATATAACTCAAAAATTGATTTTTCAGTATGAAATATGTATGCATGTAGTTAAAAGCATATAATTGAGGTTTTAAATTTGCAGTGTAGGAAAATATAATACAAATACAAAATACGTGTATATTTGTCTAGTTTAATTTAATATATGTATACAAATATAAACAGAAATATATATATATGTATGTATGTATGTATATTGGATTTTGATTTACGATAAACAAGAAGTACGTATATACACACACACACACACACACACACACACACACACACACAAGCATACCTATTTTATTATATATATAGTTATAGAACTTTGGAAAAATGATATAAAGATTAGATTAGATTTTAATAGATTATTTATATTAAATTTCGAAAATAAATGGATATACATCTATATATTTTAATTTGCTAATTTATTTAAATAATGGATTTGGTGAGTTATTTGTTTTATTAACCCATTTAATTTATCTAGTTACTAAAAATAAATCATTAAAGGAATTTTAGTTTTAAATTAAATAATTAGCAATTAAATATATTAAATAGAAACTAATTGTTTGATTTGTTTGGATATTAATAATTTGTATAAATGTTTATACATGGTCTAAAAATCTTGAAAACAAGCTGGAAAGGAATGGGTTGCATGCATAGTCAAAGGTGAGATCTTCTCACTCAATCGAATTGATTTTTTTAATTCAAATAGTTAAATTTAAATTATTGGATGTGCTTGGATGAATTTGATAATTTATCTGTTGGGTGATGCTATATATAGTAGTGTGTGTGTGTGTGTGTACTGGAGCGATTGATTTCCCACATTATATGGCGAATGAGACCCTATGCGCCGCATAATAGCTGATGAGATGATATAACCCCATATACCCTGATATTCCACCTCGAAGTGGAATTGGTATTTTATATTCTGCTAACATCCGTGGATGTAGGTGTACAGGTTGGAGGGATTCAACTGGATTCCTTTGTTTGAATTTATTTCATATGTTGTGATGTGATTTATTGATAATCTGTGAACGATTATATTGATAATTCAAATTATTGAAGGCTATGGTTTGGCCGAATATATTCTAGTATTTTAGAATACCAGAAATATATAAAAAAAAATTTGGAAATTAAAGTAGAAAATTCTTAAGTAATTTAATTTTATAGAATTGAATAAATTCAAAAAGGGTATTGAAAAGGGTAAAGGTTGATTTTTGAAATCCTATCGAATAAATTCTAAGTATGGGAAAAAGATTATAATAAATGAAAATAATTGAATTTCGATTAGTACTGTTTAAAAGTCGAAGAATTTATTTTAAAATTCAGATTTTTAAAAATCTAGAAATAGGCGTGAATATTGGATTAACGGTTTTGAAATAGATTTGGTTAAATAAATGTTACATTCCTGAAAATTCACTAAGTTTAATTTGGCAATTAAATTAAATTTTGAGAATAAACTGTGAATTAATTAGAGATTTCTAGAATAAATAAATAATTTTTGATTATAAACAGGAATTTAATTTGAAATTTAAGCATAAGTATCTTATAAACAAATACTGAATTTCAAAATAAAATGTATTAAAAATAAAATAGAAATTAAAAGCTTTGAGATTAATAAAAATTTAATGATAGTTGTTTCTAAATTTTTAATTATATTAATATTTGGAAGAAGTAATAAATTTCAAAAGATATATTTTTTAGATTTAATTCTCTTATATAAATAAATATGACTATTGTTAATATGAAATTAAAATTTTTAAATCCTTCTTTTCATTTAAAAGTTGTAAAAACAATAAATAATAAAAAAATGTATGAATGTAAATTGTATGAATATATTACTGTATAAATATGTTGAACAAAATTAAAGGTTGCAATGTAAAAATTAATTGGGATAAAATTTTGTTTGTGTAAATATAGATATAAAAGGAAAACACATACATAAATAAAAGATAAAAAATTGTATTTATTTAAATGTGAAAATAATATAAAGTTATACTTAAGTGTTATTAGCATGAAGATGTAAAATGCAAACTTATGTACATAAAAGACTTAAGTGAATATGATATAAAGTTTATTTTTTTAAATTCTTTTGTCTTTGTAAAATTATAAAGAATAAACATACAAATGAATAAAGAAGTACATTTTATTTTAATGTGAATATGATAAGTAAAATAAAAATTCTTTGTCTTGAAAAAAAATTCAAATGATAGCCATACATCAAAAGAGATGGAGTAAAGCAATCAACATGCATAAATCTCATAATCTTTTCTCTTTACAAATGGCATTCATTAATTTAACTGAATAAAAAAATGAAATTTAAAATTATAGAAAACTCTCCATCTCCCCATATTCAAATCCTATAACATCTCACCAAATCTGAAAAGTACAGTAACAAGAGATTGAATATCTCATATCTCAACACCCAAGAAAAAATAAAGTAGAAAGGAAAAAAAATTCAAAGCAGTTTTAAGTTTTGAAACAAAGATGAAAATGAAATCCAAAAAAATCTGAAAGCAAATTCAAGAAATGCAAAACTTCAACTGGTTTCAACTGCAATCTGGAAATAGATTGAAGACAACAAGCAAAATTCTAGATTTACAACAAAATCTGTTCCAAAAGATTTGAGCAAGCAAAAGAAAACTTCAACCTGGAAATTTAAAAATGAAGATCAATGCAAAAGTTCTCAACCTGGGAATCAGGAGCAAAATAACTAATCCAACTTAAAGCAAGATCAATCTCAGGTAAGTTTTTAACTCTAAAGTTTAATGAATTTGTAATTTCAAAATCAAGTTTTTTACATAAAAACAAATTCAAAACTGCAGATTTATAAATGAAAACACAGCTGTAGTTTGAACCAGAGACAGTGCAAAATTTCTGGAAATAATCTAAGGCAAGTAAAATTCTTTTAAAAGTTTTAATCTGAAGATTGTTAATCAGTGAATAAGCAAATATTTTTGTTTCCAACTTGCAGATCTAAGCTTCAAAAAATTAAAGGAAAAAATATACAGGCAAAACTCTGTCCTCACATTCCAGGTGAGCAAATCTCCTCCCAGAATCTGTTTATTTTTGTTTGTGAGCAAACTATCCTCAAGTTTGTTTATGTTTGATTGTGTGTGGCAAATATCTGAAGCTGTGATGTGAAATATGCTTGCATGTCTGGGGTGTGTGTGTGTGTGTGTGTGTGTGTGTGTGTGTCTATGATGGTGTATCTGCACAGATATAAGTTCTGTGATATCAACAGAGTAAAGAACCACATATAAGAAAAATCATATCTATCTGTTTAAACAAAATTAAGCTTCAATTTCTAAAAGGAAGTTGTTTATAACATCACAGTTTCACTTTTAAAAATAATTTTAGAAAAAATATCAAGTAAATACTATGAAAATGTTTATTTACAGTAAAACCATCATAAATCAGAAAATTCAAGTATCTCAGTTTCAAGTTCTAATTATATATCATGATTCGTGCTAGAAAGCAATGAATTTTAATGTTAAGATTATAAATTTTAAGTTAGGGAATGTCGCGAATTTTAAAGTTGAATGAAATTGTTAATTTTGTCAAATCCGGGTGATCGAAGAAATGATTAATCTCGCGATCGAAGAGGGAGCATGTTTGGGGGTCAAGGATCGTCAGAAAAATGATCGTTGATTTTATAGTCCACTATGATAATCATTCGAAGTCAAAGTAGGGTTTAGCCGACAGAATTTGTAATTGGTTTTCTCGGGCTAGTGCGTTTCTGTGGAGAGGCCGAAGATAATCGCGAGTGTTGGATTAGTTGCGGGGATCAGTGAGGATGCTCTGGTCGGAGAGACGTAGATTTCGGTTGTTGGGATCGTCGTGGCGAACCTTGTTTGGTTGATGTGGTTTGGGTTCTATGGTCGATCGTTTTGCTCGTTTCAACTTTGCGTTGGGATCTGAGGAACTAGGTGGTGGAAAGACTTACGAGGTTGATCGACGACATATAGTGGTCATCAGGGGTGGTCGGAGAGGACCGCGCCGTGGGTGCATGTGCACGCGTGTGCACCTGAATCTGGTTTGTTGAAATGTTGGGGAAGAAGAAGGATTAAGCTCCGGTTACAGCTCGAGATCATAGTAGGTTTGCATCGAAGTATCGTGATGATCGAGTGTTTCTCGGGTATTGTCTCGAGTAAAACGAAACTTGGCTCGAGCTTGTTAAAGTTGTTACCAGATTTCATGTTTCCAGTTCTATAATACAAACATGTTTCCAGTTTTATAATACAATAGTTTTTTTTACAAAGTAAATTTTACTTACACAAAGTTTCAAAGTATATTTAAACTAAATAAGTTTCCAAAGAAAAAGAATAAATCAAGTTTCAAAATTTAAAATCAAGACTTCAAAATAAAAAAAATAAAAAAATAGACAAAGTTTTTAAGGCAATTGTATTTAACCAGGTTTTCAAATAAATCTTAAAGAATTGATTACTTAATTAATTAAAGGAGGATTGATGGAGATTAATTAATAAATCAATCAAGAGTTAACCTATTGATTAATTTATTAATGTGGTTAATAAAAGTAATTAAGGGTAATTAATTACTTAAGAAATATTTTTAATTATAAGTAATTAATTAATGATTAAAGTTGATTTATCAATGTATTAAAGAAAATTTTAATTAAATGATAATTAATTAATGCGATTGATTAATTAAGGTAATTAATCTGGGAATATTTAATTAATTTAAAAGTTAACCAATTAATAAAAGTGATTAGGGATGATCACTTAGGGTAATTTAGAATAATTAATTAAATGGTAATCAATTAAAGGGTTAATTAATTAATGTAATAAATTAAGAATGGTTAATTAAAGAATAATTAATTATTAATAAAGGGTTAGTTAATTTAATGTAGTTAAAAGTTAAATTAAGGGTATTTAATGTCTTAAAAATGATTACTTAGTTAAAAGTAACTAATTAGTGATTAAATGTGGATTAATCAAGAAATTTACATGGATTTAAGATTAGGGATAATCACTTGTCGTAATTAATTAAAGGTGAGTTAAATAATTAAAGGCTAACTATTCAATAATTAAAAGTTGATGAATTATAATTAAAGGTTAATTAATTTATTATTAATGGTTAATTAATAAATGATTATAGAATAATTAATCAAAATGATTTGAAAATTTATTAGTGTTAATTAACAAGGATAAGTGACTAATCTAATTTAAGTTAATCAGATGATTAATTGACCTTACTTATGGATGTTTGGATTCTATTGGATGATTGAATTATTTGATATCCCCGATTGCGATGCTCTTTTTTAATTTGAGCTATGTTTACCGTAATTTATTATCTGTGATATATATCTGTGATCTGTGAATAAAAGATAAGCGTCATAGTTTATACCGCTTATCTAATATAAGCGTTATGGTTTATACCGCTTATCAAATATATTGCTGTATTTGAATCTGTGCTGATTGATGATGTGGCTCTTTTACTGTGTAAAACCCCTGGACCACACTTATACACACACAAATATGGATTGCCTATGGAAATGGGTTAAGTCACAGATTTTGAAATAGTTTAAAAGATTGAATTTTCGAATCCAAAATAGTTTTGGAATTAGAATTGAAAGCTTTTGAAAATGAATTCCAAAAAAAAGTTATTTTGAATAACTTGATTGAGTTTTGAAATTTAAATAATTTGATTTAAATTTGAATTCAATATTGGGAAACAAATTCTATGATTTGGAAACTATGGTTTAAAAAGGTTATTCAACTTATAAATGTGTTTATATGGTTTTTAAACCATTTTAAAGTGTTGTTTTGGGAATTTGAATTTAACCCAAGATTTTAACTTGTATAAATGAAATCGTATTTTTTCGAAACGAAAACTATTTGTTTCCAGATAATAAAAGCTTTCAGACAAAAAAATGAACGTCCAATTGGTGTTAAAAGGATTTCAAGTTTAAAATGAAAATAGTTTTCCGAGTTATGAATAAATCTTTGGAAACGGTTTGAAAGCTATAAGTTAAATCTTTAATTTAAAGATTTAATTGAGTTAATCCAAACTGAAATGGGAATTGTTTTGAAAATCTATGAATAGATATTTGTGAAACTAGGTGAACTTAGTGAAACGAATCTTTTTGTTAAAAGATTTGAAACGGTAAATTGTTTAACCATTTGAAGAAAAGTTTTGGATTTTATAAGTTGTGACTTAACTGAAATTCCATATCCATATGTTTTTAAATATTGCGTTCATTATTCGGTTTAGCCAGGAGAGGACCTTGTGTCATATAACCCATTCTGAATAGTGATACAACGTTATGGATTGCATTTGAGGACCGGTGTTGAAGACCGGCTGTCTTCAAGAACGTTAGAATAACCTATCGATTGTCTCTACACCGAGTAGCTATGGTATAGAGATTCCCTAAGTGATGGGAAGTTCGATCGAGATTGTGGATACCCGATTGCAAGGGCTTCTTCGGAAGTGCCTTCGATTCTGTTCGAACCCGGGACAAACTTGTATGGTTGTATGTCTGACACTACACTTTGAAATATTAAACTGATCTCTATCAAATACATTTCTGCTTGGTGGCGGAGAATTTATTCTCTTAGCTTAACACCCTTCTCTGAGATGTACGAGCTCAGAGGTTATGTAGTTGATAGTTATCAATAACATACTCCCAATGTGGTAGTGTGGCATGCTGAGTGCTGCTGTGCATCATTTGTTGATCAAAGCATGGCTTTTGTATAAAGCGTAGCTTTTTGGACGAGACTGCATATGGACCTCACACCCCAAAAATGGTCGAAACAGGAAAGATGCGGCAAGGTTATGAGGGTCGTGCCCTTTAGGGTTTGTCATTCCCTTCTGGAAAAGGGTGGTACAATGGTATGGAGCCCAGATACTTACTCACGTGGATACTGCAGATCTATTACTTTGTGATTGCTTTGTGGTTGTTGGATTAGAGGTACCTCGGATAAAGGTCCAAAAGGACCGGGGGATGGCACGCTTGAGTAGTAGTTACCTAGTTATAGAGGTAACCCGACTTTGTGTTGGCAGAGATCCAGCTAGGTTCTCGGGACGTCCCGCCAGAGGCGTACCCATGGACAGTAGGAAGTTCCTTAGCCTGACCATTTGATGGAAATCCAATCAAAACAATACGCGCCCTGTATGGTTTTAGTTGTATAACCTGCTATGGAATATGGTGGTAACCTGCTATTGAACATGGTAGCAATTGTAGGCATAAGTGCGAAATGCTTATGCTGGCTAGTATTTGTATTATACTTTCGAAATGGTTTTCCTACACTATGCACTAGTTATAATATCAAAGAAAATTTTCTCGTATCAAGCATATTTGACTATCATAAGGAGAAATCTCCTCCAATTCTGCGTTTGCATTGTGTGTGTGGCGGGAGGCCTTATGGTAGTTTCATTTTCTAAAAAGCATTGAGGATTTATTTTAAATCCTTCTGTTGTTTGTTTTAAAAGACCAAATGTTTTTTTTTGCTCATACCAGTCCCACAACTGATCTGGAGTTTATTGTTCCATTCCTAAACTATGGGTACACGTTATTTTCCCATACGGGCAGTCTAGAGTTGGGTTTTTCAGATAATCAATAGTAGGTTTAGATTCGATATCTTCCAGCCTTAGGATTTGGCAATCGCATTTGAATCAAGTTGCTTCACTTCATCTTGGTTGGGAGTTCAAGCTATTTCTAGATTGGTTCCTTGGAGATGGAGATTACCGACACTGGAGTCCTCTCTTGAAGACCATATTGGAGATATTGTTCCGCTGCTGGTGTCATCTTTTCTTTCCGCTGCTATTGTCTTGTATCATATCTCTGATGTATTTTGATATCTATTGTATCATTTGTTGTGTCTTTTTGTATCAGATATTGTATCAGTGTTGTATATCATATGTATATTCATTTTCTTCCGCTGCGTTGTACTTAATGTGTTATAAGCTCTGGCGAACCAGATTCGACATTTGGATCTGTGGCATTGAATACGAGTGTCGTATTTGGTGTCGATTTTCGAAGGTCGAGTTAGGGTTGCTACATTTGGTATCGGAGCTGAAGGTTAAAACTTTAGCTCATGATTATAACACGTTAAATAACTCATTAGAGATAGGGTGAAGTATACCCTAGAATGATTATATCTCTAAGATATCCATTCGAATGCCTCAGTAAATTCTCTTACTATCCACTGATAGTGAGTATGAGTGCGAGAAGAGGACGAGATAGGGGACAGGGAAGTATCACTACAAATGGTCAATACCCTGCGACAATGGAAACAAATTTCTTCTCAATCTCCTTTGATTCGATTTCGAATTCTTTGATTGCTTCGTAACAGCTACAAGAAAAAGTTTCAGTGTGATGGTGGCCCTACGAATCGTTGTAGAAAATTCTTACTTCGTATCTTCATCGGTTTCTTATCAGCTTTTCGTTTTAAACTCTAATGAATTTGAATTTGAAATTTTAAATAAATTGGAAATTTTAAATTGAGTTAAATTGGTTAATAAAATATAAGGCTAAATTTGAATTGTATCAATAAAACTAAATTTAAAATTCTATTGTAATTTCTTGTGTTTATCAAAGTCCGAAGAGGGACAAGTTGCATATACATTGGGGTATTCCGACCCGAATTTGGAATCCATATCTAGTGTTTGAGAATTATGGAAGATTAAATCCGTCTATCTATTCTCTGGGATCCGATATATTCTACGAACGATTAGTTATCCCTTCGAACTAGTCAATGCCCTTACATATTCGTAGACCCGTGGACCCAAATATCTTGTGTAATATTGTATGAGTTCGTTCTCATATTTTGATATTCTGATTTGGTAAACCGAATGCAGAATAAATATTTCGATCTAATCCGATCAATCATTTCTTTATCTATCATCAATTCTTTCTCGTCTCCCTTTCAAATTTCGAGGACGAATTTTTTTTATGGGGGGAATCTGTAACATTCCTGAAAGTTCACCAAGTTTAATTTGGCAATTAAATTAATTTTTGAGAATAAATTGTGAATTAATTAGAGATTTCTAGAATAAATAGATAATTTTTTATCATAAATAGGAATTTAATTTGAAATTTAAGCATAAGTATCTTATAAACAAATACTGAATTTCAAAATAAAATGTATTAAAAGTAAAATAGAAATTAAAAGCTTTGAGATTAATAAAAAGTTAATGATAGTTGTTTCTAAATTTTTAATTATATTAATATTTGGAAGAAGTAATAAATTTCAAAAGATTTATTTTTTAGATTTAATTCTCTTATATAAATAAATGTGACTATTGTTAATATGAAATTAAAATTTTAAAATCCTTCTTTTCTTTTAAAAGTTGTAAAAAAAATAAATAATAAAAAAATGTATGAATATTAAATATATTAGTGTATAAATATGTTGAACAAAATTAAAGGTTGCTATGTGAAAATTAATTGGGGCAAAATTTTGTTTGTGTAAATATAGATATAAAAGGAAAACATAACACACACATAAATAAAAGAGAAAAAATTGTATTTATTTAAATGTGAAAATAATATAAAGTTATATTTAAGTGTTATTAGCATGAAGATGTAAAATGCAAACTTATGTACATAAAAGACTTAAGTGAATATGATATAAAGTTTATTTTTTAAAATTCATTTGTCTTTGTAAAATTATAAAGAATAAACATACAAATGAATAAAGAAGTACATTTAATTTTAAAGTAATATGATAAAAATATAAATTCATTGTCTTGAATTTTTTTTCAAATGATAACCATACATCAAAAGAGATGGAGTAAAGCAATCAACATGCATAGATCTCATAATCATTTCTTTTTACAAATGGCATTCATTATATTTAATTGAATAAAAAAATGAAATTTAAAATTATAGAAAACTCTCCATCTCCCCATATTCAAATCCTATAATATCTCACCAAATCTGAAAAGTACAATAACAAGAGATTGAGTACCTCATATCTCAAAACCTAAGAAAAAATAAAGTAGAAAGGAAAAAAAATTCAAAGCAGTTTTCAGTTCTGAAACAAAGATCAAAACTGAAATCCAAAAAAATCTGAAAGCAAATTCAAGAAATGCAAAACTTCAACTGGTTTCAACTATAATCTAGAAATAGATTGAAGACAGCAAGCAAAATTCCAGATATAAAACAAATCTGTTCAAAAAGATTTGAGCAAGCAAAAGAAAACTTCAACCTGGAAATTTAGAAATGAAGATCAATGCAAAAGTTCTCAACCTGGGAATCAAGAGCAAATTAACCAATCCAACTTCAAGCAAGATCAATCTCAGGTAAATTTTTAACTCTAAAGTTTAATGAACTTGTAATTTCAAAATCAAGTTTTTTACGTAAAAACAAATTCAAAACTGCAGATTTATAAATGAAAACACAGCTGCAGTTTGAACGAGAGACAGTGCAAAATTTCTGGAAATAATCTAAGGCAAGTAAAATTCGTTTAAAAGTTTTAATCTGAAGATTGTTAATCAGTGAATAAGAAAAGATTTTTTTTTTACAACTTGCAGATCTATGCTTCAAAAAAATTAAAGGAAAAATTATACATGCAAAACTCTATCTTCACATTCCAGGTGAGAAAATCTCCTCCTTGAATCTGTTTATTTTTGTTTGTGAGTAAACTATCCTCAAGTTTGTTTATGTTTGATTGTGTGTGGCAAATGTCTGAAGCTGTGATGTGAAATATGTTGCAAATATGCTTGCATGTCTGGTAATAGATATATGTATATATATGATGGTGTATCTGCACAGATATTAGTTCAGTTATATCAACAGAGTAAAGAACCACATATAAGAAAAATCATATCTATCTATTTAAACAAAATTAAGCTTCAATTTCTAAAGATAAGTTGTCTATAACATCATGGTTTCACTTTTAAAATTAATTTCAGAAAAAAAAATATCAAGTAAATACTATGAAAATGTTTATTTACAGTAAAACCATCATAAATAAGAAAATTCAAGTATCTCAGTTTCAAGTTCTAATTATATATCCTGATTCGTGCAAGAAAGCAATGAATTTTAATGTTAATATTATAATTTTTAAGTTAGGGAATGTCGCAAGTTTTAAAGTTGAATGAAATTGTTAATTTCATCAAATCCGGGTGATTGAAGAAATGATTAATCTCGCGATCGAAGAGGGAGCATGTTTGGGGGTCAAGGATCGTCAGAAAAATGATCGTTGATTTTATAGTCCACTGTGATGATCATTCGAAGTCAAAGTATGGTTCAGCCGCCAGAATTTGTAATTGGTTTTCTCGAGGCTAGTGCATTTCTGTGGAGAGGACGGAGACGATCGAGACTGTTGGATTAGTTGCGTGGATCGGTGACGATGCTCTAGACGGAGAGACATAGATTTTCGGTTGTTGGGATCGTCGTGGCGAACCTTGGTTGGCTGATGTAGTTTGGGTTCTATGGTCGATCATTTTGCTCCTTTCAACTTTGCGTTGGGATTTGAGGAATTGGGTGGAGGAAAGACTTGCGAGGTTGATCGGCGACATGTAGAGGTCATTAGGGGTGTTCGAAGAGGACCGCGTCGTGGGTATATATGCACGCGTGTGCACCTGAATCTGGGTTGTTGAAATGTTGGGGAAGAAAAAGGATTAAGCTCCGGTTACAGCTGGAGATCGTAGTAGGTTTGCATCGAAGTATCGTGATGATCGAGTGTTTCACGGGTATTGTCTCGAGTTGATCGAGACTTGGCTCGAGCTTGTTAAAGTTGTTACCAGATTTCATGTTTCCAGTTCTATAATACAAACATGTTTCCAGTTTTATAATACAATAATTTTTTTTACAAAGTAAATTTTACTTACACAAAGTTTCAAAGTATATTTAAACTAAATAAGTTTCCAAAGAAAAAGAATAAATCAAGTTTCAAAATTTAAAATCAAGACTTCAAAATAAAAAAAATAAAAAAATAGACAAAGTTTTTAAGGCAATTGTATTTATCCAGGTTTTCAAATAAATCTTAAAGAATTGATTACTTAATTAATTAAAGGAGGATTGATGGAGATTAATTAATAAATCAATCAAGAGTTAACCTATTTATTAATTTATTAATGTGATTAATAAAAGTAATTAAGGGTAATTAATTAATTAAGAAATATTTTTAATTATGAGTAATTAATTAATGATTAAAGTTGATCTATCAATGGATTAAAGAAAATTTGAATTAAATGATAATTAATTAATGTGATTGATTAATTAAGGTAATTAATCTGGGAATATTTAATTAATTTTAAAGTTAACCAATTAATAAAAGTGATTAGGGATGATCACTTAGGGTAATTTAGAATAATTAATTAAATGGTAATCAATTAAAGGGTTAATTAATTAATGTAATAAATTAAGAATGGTTAATTAAAGAATAATTAATTATTAATAAAGGGTTAGATAATTTAATGTAGTTAAAAGTTAAATTAAGGGTAATTAATTGCGTAAAAATGATTACTTAACTAAAAGTAACTAATTAATGATTAAAAGTGGATTAATCAAGAAATTTACATGGATTTAACATTAGGGATAGTCACTTATCGTAATTAATTAAAGGTGAGTTAAATAATTAAAGGCTAACTATTCAATAATTTAAAGTTGATGAATTATAATTAAAGGTTAATCAATTTATTATTAACGGTTAATTAATAAATGATTAAAGAATAATTAATCAAAATGATTTGAAAATTTATTAGTGTTTATTAACAAGGATTAGTGACTAATCTAATTTAAGTTAATCAGATGATTAATTGACCTTACTTATGGTTGTTTGGATTCTATTGGATGATTGAATTATTTGATATCCCCGATTGTGATGCTCTGTTTTAATTTGAGCTATGTTTACTTTAATTTATTATCTGTGATATATATCTATGATCTGTGAATAAAAGATAAGCGTCATAGTTTATACCGCTTATCAAATATAAGCGTTATGGTTTATACCGCTTATCAAATATATTGCTGTATTTGAATCTGTGCTGATTGATGATGCGGCACTTTTACTGTGTAAAACCCCTGGACCACACTTATACACACACAAATATGGATTTCCTGTGGAAATGGGTTAAGTCACAGATTTTGAAATAGTTTCAAAGATTGAATTTTTGAATCCAAAATAGTTTTGGAATTAGAATTGAAAGCTTTTGAAAATGAATTCCAAAAAAAAGTTATTTTGAATAACTTGATTGAGTTTTGAAATTTAAATAATTTGATTTAAATTTGAATTCAATATTGGGAAACAAATTCTATGATTTGGAAACTATGGTTTAAAAAGGTTATTCAACTTATAAATGTGTTTATATGGTTTTTAAACCATTTTAAAAGTGTTGTTTTGGGAATTTGAATTTAACCCAAGATTTTAACTTGTATAAATGAAATCGAATTTTTTCGAAACGAAAACTATTTATTTCCAGATAATAAAAGCTTTCACAAAAAAAATGAACGTCCAATTGGTGTTAAAGGGATTTCAAGTTTAAAATTGTGATATCCCGGAATTTTTGACAATATCAATTTAATAATCTTTATATAAAATTAAATTGATATTGACAATATTGATTAATAAAATATGTTTTGGTTTAATAATCAGATTTAATAAATATTTATTAGTGATTTACCTTCAAAATGCTAAAAAAAAGTTTTAAATTATAATGTCTATATATATATTTGTATATATATTATAGTTTATCTTTGTTTGGAATTTAACTTGCATAAAAATAAATAAATGAAGTTTTGTTTTTAAATTTTAATAAAATATTGAGTAATAAGGAAAATTATGTTTTAAATTAATATTAAGCTTTTAAAAATCTATTTAAACTAGTAATTATATGGTTTGATAATATTTAAAATAAATGTTATATGGTTTAAATTTATCTTAGCTTAATTTTTGTTTTAAATTTAAATAAAATTTGATTTTTTTATTTCTTTTTAAATATTATTTGATTTAATATGAATTAAGAATATTTTATATAAGTTTAAAATACAAATAGCCTATGATTTAAAATCATTTAATATTAAATGTGATTTATAATTTCTTTATAAATCATATAAATTTGTTAAATTGTTATTTTAAGCCATATTAATTTTCATAAATATAAATGGAAAATAGATTCTTCATTTTAATAAATTGATTTTAATTTTGATTTCAAAAATTTAATTTGAATTGAAATTGTTTTTGAAACTCAAATTAATTGATTCTTTAAAATATTTGTATAAGTTTTAATTTATAAATTGTTTTATTTACATTTTCTAAAAACAAGAAATTCATATATATTCATTCTAACCTAAAATGAATTAAAAAAACCCTTTATAAACATTTAAATATGTAACATAATTAAACAAGACAAGTGTTAACATATTAACAAATTAAACTACATGTGTTAAATAGTGAATCAAACAAAATGACAAGTGTCATTTGATTTTATTCTTTTCTTTATTTTTATTTAAGAATTTTTAGCCTTTTAAAAACATTTTCACTTTCCTTTATTATCTTTTAAAGATCCAGTGCTAGTTGAATCAAAAGAAAATACTTCACTTAAAAATCTGAAATCCCTCAAAAAACAAATTGTAAATCCTGCATTGCAAACAAAGCCTGTAGCTCCTCTAACCTGCAAAATCAAATTCCTTGTAACATATCTAAAATCATATTCAACCTGCAAAATGCAAACAAAAATCTATTCAATTGCATCTTGTATCCAAACTCTTATAAAACCTGGAAATTTCTGCATAATCAATGTCCGCATTTCAACATACTGAAAATCAACTCTGCATTTCTTTTTAAAACCTGGGATCTTGCATGCATATAATTTTGGATAGGAAGCAAAAGCATTGCAGTTTCAGGATCTGGAAATTTATGCTCTGTTCTTCTGTAAACCAGGTGAGTAACTTTTCTTTTTTAAAAAAAAACTTTGAAGGTTAAATATTGTTACATACTAGTATACTGAAATGAATAATTAGTGCATATATTTATAATTAAATATCTAGTGGAAAATTTTATTTGTATGCATGCTGTCTAAAATTGCCTTGATCTGTTTGTTTGCCCGGTACAAGTTTTTATATATTTATTTTAAATCCTTATTTTTTTTATTTTGTGTCTGCTAGAATGAAGTTGATAAATCAAAGTTGATGATTTACCAGAGGTTAATATTAAGGATTTAAGTAATTAGAAATATAAATTGGATGGTCTTTGGAAACTCATAAAACACCAAAGCATGTAGATATAAATCAAAATTTATACATTATAAATTATAAATCCAGTATTGTAGATGGAATATACTAACTAGAATATGATTTTTAAATCTAAAATCAAGAACTTTAGGAATAGAATTAAGGTACAGTTGGGTTATTTACTGGAAGTGGGAATTCTTGATTTCCTGGTAATCTTTGTAACTGGAGAGGATTGAGTTATTCTAGATGGTAGAGGGATGATTGTTGATGCCTAGAAATTTTTTGATGTTGATTTAATTCATCAGAGAAGCATTGGTTGTGATGTGAAGGTGGGAACCCTAGTTTTAACTAGGTGAAGAGAATCGATCACCACTGTTTGTAGAAGTGATCGAGTTCAACGTAGCTTTGGGAAATGATAGCTTGGTGGTTGGCGATCGTGTGGCCGGAGGCGTGGATATTCTGGTGGTCGGAGGTATGGGAACGTGAAGTTTTCCAGGTTTGGGTTGGGGAAGTGTTGAATTTTCCAGGTTTGCTTCAAGGATTCTCGAACTTGTTTTTGATTATGAATCAATGGAATTGATGCTTTGATGAATCTGAGTTGAGGTTTGTCGACCAAGGGGAGGTTGCGAAGTTGATCAGAGGAGCCGGAGGCACTGTACACGTGCACCGTGTATTTCTTTGGCTTGTGAAGGTTGTTTTGTTTCAGGAATTTTTGGGTTGAAGTGTTCTCGTGTAGTGCTCGGGTCATTCTAGTATTTTCCCGAAGTAAAGAGAAGTTTGACTCGAGTTAATTTTTCTATTGCTCGAGTAATATAAGTTTACAGGTTTTGTCTCTGAAACCTGACAGTTTCAGGTTTTTATAAAAATTTAAACAAAAATTAAATTAAGGTAAGCAAAGTAAGATTTGAACTGGAATTGAATCAAGTTTAAATATGAATTTAAAATGAAATTTAAATACTTGTTTCAAAATAAATAAATTTTATAAATGGAATGTTTACAGCTGAATCCTGTTATAATCTGGAAATAAGATTTTAAAACAAGATTTAAAATTTAAGTTAAAATCTGGATTAAATGCTTGAATTCAAATTTGAAATTTGAATCTGAAATTTTCAAAAAGGAATAAGTTTATAAATTCTAATGTTATAATTAAGTTTGAATATTTTAGTATTTTATACCATGTGTTTTATAAATCTGAAATGAAATTTAAAACAGGATTTTAAATTTAAATTTTTGAACCTGAATCTGAAAATATAATTTGAATTCTGGATTGAAATGAAATAAGATTTTAATTTGAATGTTTTAAAATCACTTGAATATTTAAAGTATAATTTAAATTTATTTAAATTGATTATGGGTTAAACTATTTATAAATACCTTAAGTAATTCTTTAATATGAAATAAAAAGTGTTTAATAATTGAATCTTGTTTAAATTTGATTTCATTTTGATTTTAATTTAAAATGGAATTTAGAGAAAATTTAAAAGAAAATTATTTTTAAATACTTTGATAATGATAATTAAATCATTAATGAGATTAATGATTATCATTAAGCTGATTTGAACTTGATGATTTATTAATTAATCTAGGTAATTAAGATTTTAATTAATTAATTTAATTAATTAATAATTAGGTTAATTAATTAAATAATTAAGGTTTTATTTAATTAAAAAGATTAAGTAAGTTAATTAATCTTGATTAAAGTGTGATTTAGAAATTAATTAAATAAGATTTGATTAATTTAATTAATGAATTAAATTTATTAATCGAGTAATTAATAATTAATTAAGTTTTTAATTATCACTTGATTAATTAAATAATTAGAAATAAATTAATGAGTTTCTTTAAATAAATTAAGAATTAATATTGATTAATTCAATTAATTATTTAGAAAAGTAATTTGTGACGCCCCACCTCTATACCCACGCTAGCCAAGAACACTCCGGAGTAGTGCTGTCAACTAGCACGGAGAATAAGGCTGTTGAGGAGCGACCATCCATGTAATTGCTTATCACACGGTGGCTATAAATAATCTTCGGAAACAAACATAGAAATAATCATATCACAAATCAGTCACAGATATCCATATCACAAAGGCGGAAGAAGATATGAATATATAACTAACACATGAAAGTGTACATCAGAGTAGTGGTCAGTAGGATCCACGATAATACAAAAGAATAGCAACACGTGCTATACAAAAGAATACAACTATGAGTCTATATCTCAAGTGTATACAACAAAAACTGCTAATCTAAACAGTTAGCCAAAAGTCAGAGTGATGAATCCCTGGGAAGAAGTCAAGCAGAAGCACCTGTAACATCTCGGTCTGACCCGAGTATTATTTAAGAAAATAATAAACGGATCAGTCTAGCTATAAATATCAGATGACATGATATAACATAAAAGATATGGCATAAACATAAATATCCATAACGACATACCACTATAAGTATGTAAATAATGATCAACAGAAGATCAATCAATAAGAGATAATCAATATCACAAGAATCTTCTCAAAGATTCGAAGAGGGCATCATACCCTAAACTTGTACTCATAACAAGTCAATGACATAAATTCCAGAAATCAACACGAGAAATCCAGAAATCATAAAAAGGGAAAGAGGCCTATCACATGACGGTCCGAAGACCATGGGGAGCTACCCCACATGTGTGAGTGGAATCACACAGATTGAGGTTAAGACTAACCAAAAAGCAGAAAGGTATGTGTGAATGGAATCACACAAGTGGTGTCTAGTCTAACCTTGCAATGAAAGAGACATCGCGCAATTGCTAGTCTAATTCATAAAGCGATCATCAAGATCAACGAGAAGTGTCAATTACACTAAGCTAGTAAATATAGAAGTTTAGCTTCATGTCCCATAACCACTTGCTTAACTTAAATATTTACGAACAAACTGTAAATCTTCACTAATAAAATTATCACAAGAGGTTCAATCGAACAAGTCCAAGAATTAACCGACGAAGTGAACGCAAGCGTTTCATACCACTTGTTTTACTAAGTCGTTTAATTAGATTTCTCATCCGAGTGAGGTAAAGGCTTGTATATACTAATAGATTGGAAAACGGTTTAAGAAAAGAGCTTTGTTATTAAAAATAGAGTTGAAATTGTTTGTTAAAAGAGTTTTGATATTTACTACTAGTATTGAAACCTTTGTATTATAAAGTGACAAAACACATAAGCAAGTGTAGAAACAATAAGTCACAAAGATCGCATACGGAGATGCGAATAAAATCCAAGGAAATCAGCTCAATGTTTTTCAGATAAGATCCCCTACGGAGGGGGGGGTCCGGGGGGGGGGGGGGGTGGCAACCCCCCAAGGTGGGGGTGCGGGGGCAACGCCACCGCTTACGGGGTTCGACCTGCCCGGTCAGGTCGCGGGGGTCCAGGGGGCAGCGCCCCCGGTGGGGTGCGGGGCAGCGCCCCGACCAAAACGGTACGACCTAGTGAAGACAAAATGAGGTCTAACGACCTAACGACTCAAGGGTCATACGACCTAACGGCTGCGACCTAGGGGTCTAAGGGGTCAAGCGACTTAGTGGTTGCGACCTAGAGGTGTTCGCGACCTAACGATGACTCACGACCCAACATGGCCGACTTAACAGAGTCGAGCGACCTAAGGTAAATGGTCCAACGACCTAACTCGAACGACTTATCTGGAGCTTAGGTCGGAGACGACCTACGAGATAAACCAGGCCGACTTAGTGGACGAGCGACCTAAGGTAAATGGTCCAACGACCTAACTCGAACGACTTATCTGGAGCTTAGGTCGGAGACGACCTACGAGATAAACCAGGGCGAGCGACTTAACGTTTGCCTAGAGATTATAGGTCGGAAACGACCTAAGACTTAAAGCTTAACTCGCGAGCGACCTACGGCTTAAGGCCAAACTCGTGAGCGACCTACGACTTAAGGCTTAACTCGCGAGCGACCTAACTCCGAAGTGCCAATACTTCCAGAATGACCTAAAGCCCTGCGACCTATGGTACTAACTCGCGAGCGACCTAACGACTTAACTCGTGAGCGACCTAATTCCGAAGTGCCAATACTTCCAGAATGACCTAAAGCCCTGCGACCTATGGTACTAACTCGCGAGCGACCTAACGACTTAACTCGTGAGCGACCTAATTCCGAAGTGCCAATTCTTCCAGAACGACCTAAAGTTAACTCGTGAACGACTCACGGCCCATGGACGAACGACTTAACTCCGAACGACCTAAAAATGGCCAGAACGACCTAAGTGCAGAAAATTCACCAAAATGCTAAAAATTGGAGTTTTTCGCCAATCCAATCCAAACCAAATGCAAATGTGCATGCAAAAGTGATAGGGAATCATTCCCAACAGTCCAATATAGTTATAGACTAGATTTGTGAGACAAAAATCTCACCTTTGCACTAAAGTTTATGAAGATGAAGCTTGAAAGCAAGGAGAAGCAATCCAAAGCTTGAATCCAATATCTTCTACTTGAATTTGGAGTTGAATGTTGGATTTGCAATTGAATTTGTGCTTGGAGTTTTAATTTCCCATTCCCTCCACCATTAATGCCAAAGCTTGATTAGTTAGGAAATTTATGAAGAGTGAGGAGAAGAGGGTTGGAACTTGGGCTTAATAGGCTAAACTAACCCAAAGTCCAAAGCGGGAAAAGTTAGTGAAATTTCACTAACTCCAAACCTATCGATGTTTATACTTAAAAAAGTTGTAAACGACATTTCGAACTCAATGGAAGTGGTCTCGAGTCCTAATTTGACCGTTTGCAAAAAGTAGCTTTTCGGACCAAAATCCGATTAACGAGTTAATATTTAAATAAAATATTTAAATACAAACTCGATAAATATGCGGGTTGTTACATAATTAAAGATTTGTTATTGGTTAATATAGGTTATTAACTTAATATTATTTTATAATTAATTAATGTAATTAATTTTAATGATTAATTATATTAATTAATTTAAAGATAATCATTTGAGAATTATTTAAGTATAATTACTTAATGAAAGTAATTAAGAAAATTAGTTACTGATTGTAATTAATTAAGTTATTTTTGATTAATTAAGTTAAGTAATTAAGTTTAATTAATTTAATTTAGTCACTGGTTGATTTGAGAAGTAATTACCAATGTAATTAAAAATGAATAATTACTTAGTGAAGTAATTAAGAAGATAAATTACTTGATGTAATTTAATTGAAGGATACTTGGATAATGGAGGAGTTTTGGAAATTAATTACTCTATGAAATTAATATGTAATTTGTATGATTGAATAATTACTTAAGTAAGTAATTAATAATTAATTACTTAGTTTAATTAATTTAGGTTTTGATAATTGAGTTATTTGAAAATGATTAAGAGATGTAATTAATTTAATGTAATTACTTATTGTGATTAATCAAGAATGATTAATCAATAGAGATAATTGATAATTAATTTAATGGAGTTATTTTAAATAAAGTAATTTAGGATCATTAATTTAAATAATTAATGATATAATTAAGGGTTGATTAATAGGAACAATTAATCAATGAATGTATTAATTAATGTAATTAATTAAGGATTAATGTAATTAATTATTATTAATTAATTAATAAAGTAATTACAAGTTAATTGCTGGTTTGGTTTGGAATAATTAATTTGGGAAATTAATTAGAGATTAATTACTTGAATGAAATTAAAGGGTAATTAATCAAGATGATTAATTAGGGAAACTTGTTAAGAGTAATTAATTGATTGGTTTATAATTAATTGATGTGTAAGCAAGATTTATATGGATGAGTAATTAATTTAATTTATTTTAAATTAACGAAGGAAGATGTAATTAATTTAATTCATTTAAATTAATTATAGAATGGTGATTTAATAAGTCATTGCTTCGGATGATGATTGATATTTATTACCCTGAATGGTTGAGATCTCAGTTATGATGTTGTGTGATTTGGATGCTATGGTTGCATTGAGTTGATAATATGAATTATCTGTTTGAGTTGATAATATAGATTATCTGATGTGATGATAATATTGATTATGTATTGTGATGTTGAGAATTATCTATCTGTGTATATAGATAATATTAAATTAAACTGTTTTAAACTTTAAAACAACTTGGACCTAAAAGACACGCTTTGGATTTCGATGAGACCGGGATCGGGTTTCCATATTTGGACATCCGAAAAGCACATCGATCCAAATTAACGTTAGGTCGTGAATCCAAGTGGAGCAAGTGAAGACTCGAGGTGTAAGGACTATACGTCAGTATAACTCTGAGGGTGATTCCGTGATGAGTTTGACGGAACTTGTTCTTATAGATTCGAGATGAAGATTCAGAGTGCAAGGGTTATGGTCGTTAACTCTGAGGGTGATTCCAAAATGAGTGCAACGAGATAATGCCTTCGGTTTCGTTCGAACCCGGAACAAACTTGTATGGATTGAATGCTTTCAGAACATCGTCAGGTGGACGATGAGCATTCTAAGAGATGTGTTCTCTAAAGGTAATCGTAGCCTTAAGCCTCATCAACCGGGAATGGCTAAAACAGGTGAGGCGCAGCAAGGCTTCGTGGGTAGCTCCCACTGGAGAACGAGATTGATCCCTGTCTAGAAGTCCCTTTATATTCGGCTGTGTGGGCAGTTGATTGCAACAACTGCCGGGGTTGTCTTGTTTGGAACTTTTCAGTAAGGAATGGTTTCGGCCTTGTGTTGCAAGGGAGCGGGCGTACTCCTCGGTACAGTGATCTAGGCCACGTACTGTGACGGGCGGTACCCCAATAGCCCTGCCATTGTATGGAATCCACAATCCAATAAGTGCCGACGGTTTTGATTGTATTACCCACTTTTGTGGCTAGTAGCTGCAACTTAATGAATGTAACAATTTCGGTTATTTCATATTTACTTGGAAACCCTAGACACTATTATAATATCATCGGGTTTCCTATCAAATGTTTTGGTTAGCGTAAGGTAAAAACTTTTCCATGTTTATGTGTGGGAAGTCTTACGTGATACCTTTCTTTTCAAAAGGTTTTTAAAGTTAAGCAATCTTAACCTGTTACTCACACCAGACCCATGTCTGACCCGGAGTTTATCTTTGTTTTTCTTAAACTCTTGGGTACTCAAATTTTTATGAGTAGCCAAGGGATTCAGGTTGGCTTTGATGAATAAATGGAGGAGCAATGGATCAGGAGGCTTCTGCGTTGTCGATATATAGTTCCGCTGTGTTTTCTCTGTTATGTGATTGTATTGAGTTGTAAATACTAGACAGGTGTTTATAACTGTCTAGTATATGTGATGTAAATGTTGTGTATCTCTGATTGATATTGTATATTATGTAAATACTTATGTTATTAATATAATTTATTCGTTCCGCTATTGAGATTCTAGTGTTGTTCTTCTTTCTCTTCTTTCTTTTCTTCTTCTATCCCTTTCTTTCTTAATTGATGATGCGATTTTTTGGGAGTGGAAAGTCGGGTCGTCACAAAAATGAAAGTAGTTTTCCGAGTTATGAATAAATCTTTGGAAACGGTTTGAAAGCTATAAGTTAAATCTTTAATTTAAAGATTTAATTGAGTTAATCCAAATTGAAATGGGAATTGTTTTGAAAATCTATGAATAGATCTTTGTGAAACTTGGTGAACTTTGTGAAACGAATCTTTTTGTTAAAAGATTTGAAATGGTAAATTGTTTAACCATTTGAAGAAAAGTTTTGGATTTTATAAGTTGTGACTTAACTGAAAGTCCATATCCATATGTTTTTAAATATTGCGCTCATTATTCGGTTTAGCCAGGAGAGGACCTTGTGTCATATAACCCATTCCGAATAGTGATACAACGTTATGGATTGCATTTGAGGACCGGTGTTGAAGACCGGGTGTCTTCAAGAATGTTAGAATAACTTATCGATTGTCTCTACACCGAGTAGCTACGGTATAGAGATTCCCTAAGTGATGGGAAGTTCGATCGGGATTGTGGATACCCAGATTGCAAGGGCTTCTTCGGAAGTGCCTTCGATTCTATTCGAACCTGGGAAAGACTTATATGGTTGTATGTATGACACTACACTTTGAATTATTAAACTGATCTCTATCAAATACATTTCTTCTTGGTGGCGGAGAATTTATTCTCTTAGCTTAACACCCTTCTCTGAGATGTACGAGCTCAGAGGTTATGTAGTTTATAGTTATCAGTAACATACTCCCAATGTGGAGTGTGGCATGCTGAGTGTTGCTGTGTATCATTTGTTGATCAAAGCATGGCTTTTGTATAAAGCGTAGCTTTGTGGACGAGACTGCATCAGGACCTCACACCCCGGAAATGGTCGAAATAGGAAAGATGCGGCAGGGTTATGAGGGTCGCGCCCTTTAGGGTTTGTCATTCCCTTCTGGAAAAGGGTGGTACAATGGTATGTAGCCCAGATACTTACTCACGTGGATACTGCAGATCTATTACTTTGTGATTGCTTTGTGGTTATTGGATTAGAGGTACCTCGGATAAAGGTCCCAAAGGACTGGGAGATGGCACGCTCGAGTAGTAGTTACCTAGTTACAGAGGTAACCCGGCCTTGTGTTGGCAGAGATCCGGTTAGGTTCACGGGACGTCCCGCCAGAGGCGTACTCATGGACCGTTGGAAGTTCCTTAGCCTGAGAATTTGATGGAAATTCAATCAAAACAATACGCGCCCTGTACAGTTTTAGCTGTATAACCTGCTATGGAATGTGGCGGTAATCTGCTACTGAACATGGTAGCTATAGTAGGCATAAGTGCGAAATGCCTATGCTGGCTAGGATTTATATTATAATTTTGAAATGGTTTTCCTACACTATGCACTAGTAATAGTATCAAAGAAAATTATCTCGTATCAAGCATATTTGACTATCATAAGGAGAAATCTCCTCCAATTCTGTGTTTGCATTGTGTGTGTGGCGGGAGGCATTATGGTAGTTTCATTTTCTAAAAAGCATTGCGGATTTATTTTAAATTCTTCTGTTGTTTGTTCTAAAAGACCAAATGTTTTTTTTGCTCATACCAGTCTCACGACTGACCTGGAGTTTATTGTTCTTTTCCTAAACTCTGGGTGCACACTATTTTCCCACACGGGCAGTCTAGAGTTGGGTTTTTCAGATAATCAATAGTAGGTGTAGATTCGATATCTTCCAGCCTTAGGATTTGGCAATCGCATTTGGATCGAGTTGCTTCACTTCATCTTGGTTGGTAGTTCGAGCTATTTCTGGATTGGTGCCTTGGAGATGGAGATTACCGACACTGGAGTCCTCTCTTGAAGACCATATTGGAGATATTGTTCCGCTGCTGGTGTCTTCTTTTCTTTCCGCTGCTACTGTCTTGTATCATATCTCTGATGTATTTTGATATCTATTGTATCATCTGTTGCATCTTATTGTATCAGTGTTGTATATCACATGTATATTCATTTTCTTCCGCTGTGTTGTTGTAACGACCCATAATTTTCGACAATTTAAAATTGGTTAAATTAATGAGATTTTTGTAATTATATTTAGTAGAAATAAAAAATTTATAAATTTATATTGAAATGAATGTTAAAATAAAATATATAAATGGTAATTAAAACCTATTTATTAGTAATTTGAATAGAATTCTAATAAATAAAAGTTGTGAAAAGATTATACCTGGATGTAAATTATATATGAGAAATAAAGGAAAGTATTAAATTGATTAATGTAATAAAACATTGTTAACAGTATTTGATTGTAAATTAAGGAAATGTGTTTATGCAAGTTAATAATTAATGGACTTGAACGAAAGTTCCAATATAATAAAAATTCGAATATTATGACTTAGCTATAAATGGAATATAATAAGAACAAATGCAATTATTGTATTAATGGGTGGAATAATATAGTATTTAATTAATATATGTATTTATTTAGGGTATTGAATAAAATTGGTAATCCAATTGCAATTAATGGTAATAATGTTGATATAGCTAATAAACTAAATTTCAGTGCAATACCCATTAATGGATGGAATGAAATGGGATTAATGTAAATGTTATACTAGGTTATAAATCAAATGGAAGGAAACAAACGTAAATATCGAATTAATTAATGAATAAATATACATTGAATAGTAATTGAATGTAAATTTAATGGTAATAGGATAAATCAATATAAGATAATGAATTGCAATAATTGTGGGTTGATAATAAAGTGTGAATGGGAAAATGATTGTTTATAGTAATTGAATGGAATTCCAATTTGTTGGAATAAGGTAAATGTGTACTTGGTAATAAATTTAAACGAACTTAAATATTGAATTAATTAATTTATATATATATATATATACACACATTAAATGATGATTGAATAAAAACCAATACTCTGTAAATAACTATAATATTGGAGTGGAAATAATAAACTTATAAATGTGTGATTAAGAGTTTTTACAACAATTATTATGAGTGATATATATATTTAGTTCATTCAATTGAATTGGAAATCATTGCAATAAATCTAAAGAAAATGTTATGTTAAAATAAATTATGGTAATAATGGGGAATAACGTAAATATTCTTCATAATATGATAATTAGGGAATAAAAAGAATGGAAATAAAGTTTTATCAATATATTGGAATTTAATTTATGATAAAAGGGTTAATTGCAATTAAATGAATTAAATATTTAAAATGGGAATTTAGATGAGTGAGAATATCTATGTAATGGTTTTGAATCCAAGGTTTAATCCATCTATTTGACAGGAATGAATGGAATAATAATTTATCTATTTAATAAATGGATTTTTGGAGTTTTATTTTATAATTTCTAAATTTAATGAAATTGAAGTTAAATATTGAAATTGAGGTTAACATTGGAATTGATGGATTAATCAACTCTAATTTGACATTTAAATTTGGGTAAATTTGTGTAATTGATAAAGAAAAATGAAGGTGATAAAATTGTCGATTACAGAAGTGAAATTAAAAATTGGATTTAATTTATTGATTTTAATTTATTTAATTAATGGAAAAATAGCCATTTTGGCCACTAACTTGGATTTCAACGAAACCAGTTTCATCAGATCCGTAATGGTGAATTATTGTAGGGTTTCAAGTTTCGTAGCGATCGGACTTGTCCTTTGATCGTTCGGACTCGAAACGCCTTGAAATTAATGAAATTGAAATCAATTTGAAAAATAGTGAATTGAGCATAACTTCTTCACACTATGGAATTTGGACTTGAAACTTGTTCCATCGTGTTTAAAATATTTTAAAACATCTATTTTGATATATGGGTTGACCCAATTTCGTTCCAGAGTCGAAACGGGATTTTCGGGCCATTCATCGTTCAACGCGTTTATAAACCCGATTCATCTATTCTATTTCAACTTTCTCTATAAATACCCTGTTATAAACCCTAGCAGCCTCTATTCCTCATTTTTACACGTACAGAAACTTCTGTGCTCTTCTTCCTCAATGGTTGTAAACCCTAATTTATCCAATTCAAATTTCAATTCAAAAAAAATCAAGTGAAATTTCAAACTCCTCAAAAAAATTCAGGAAAATTTTATTTCGAAGATCTGTAAGAGTGTAACCCAGATCTGTAATTTGTATTCCGATTTGAGTCACTGTTTGTCTGGAAATTGCTGAACTATTCGTGGTCGTTCGTTGATCGTCGATCATCTTCGTGTGATCGACAAATTGAAGACGCAGTTCTGTGGAGAATCGCGAGGGGATCGCATCGGCATAGTTGATTTGTCATTTGGACGGATGGATTTGGTGCAACAATTCGAACTAGGGTCAGAAATCATGGGCTGCGGCTATGCGTATTGCTCAAATCGAAGGCACAGAGGCCATCTCGAGGTCGGCACGCGTGGCTCCAGGAGGTAGCAGCGAACCAAGCGACTTATGCGAGGTGATGGCGCGTCAGTATGGACAGTGCGTGGCGGCTCGTCAATTTTTCGAACGCGATCGGGATTAGGGTTACTGGGAGGCGGCTATACGCGGTCCTCAATTGAAAAAGAGCAGGTTTACGCGTGCAAATGATGGATGACGTGGCTGTGTTTTGGGTGGGTGAGTTTTTATTTTGTTTTAATTTTAAATTTTGTTTTCAAATCTTCTAATTCGCATAACTATTGCATACTATATCCGTTTTACACACGGTTTCTTTTGTTAGGATAGTATCTGAATTTCGGACATTTTGGCGCTGGTTTGGACGAATTTGGAGACTATTCAAATTTTGGGTTTAAATTGAATTTAAATTCAATTTAAATTCAAAAGGTGAGTGTTTTAACCCACTCACAGCTTCTAAGATTTCTTATGTTTATTAAATTAAATTTTGATGTGATTTAAAATTTATCTATGATTGTTTGGGCATATATTTAATCATCATCTCAGTTAGATTGCATTTATTTAAATTAAATTGTTATTTAATTTATTTTTGCGTATAAATTGCAAGTTAAATTTTTATTTATTTATTATTGCATATGAACTTCTAGTTAAATAGTTTTAATTTATTATTGAATATAAACTGCTAGTTAATACTTGTTGTTTGTTATCTGTTCTATAGTGATGTTATTGTTTACATTGGATGATGATTGTTATAAATGGTTGATGATTGATATTGGATGAATGAATGCTGTATTTTATATTGTATAAACTACTAGTTATTGTGCATTTTCATTTCATTCTGGATTGCGGTTTGAAATGATATATAACCATAATTTTTATTTTAAATTACAGATTGAAATGATAAATATCCATATCACTTGACCATAGAGTAGAAAATTATATACAGACACCATGGTCTATATATAAAATACTTTGAAATTGTTTTCTATGGTTTTGGAAAGAAAAATATGATTTAATAAATATTAATTTTGATGTTATATAAATACTATTATATATATATATATATATAGTTGAATTCTTGAATTTAAGCTATGTATAAAATTGATTAATAAAAATGAGTTTAATAATGAAGTTTGATTGTTTTATATTATATGGTTAAGTACCTATTTAAGATATTGTATATATAGAGTTTTGAATGACTTAAATGAAATTAAGTTGAAAGATAAATATTGAGTTGGTTTAGATTTAATTATTTATGAATTGGACTTGAATAATTTGATTTGAAGTTTAAATAAAAATGGAGAGTGTAGGGTATGATTCTTATAACTTGATTTAGTTTTAAAGAATTTAAATGAATGTAAAGTTGAGATAAATGAATTTATCAAGTTAAATAAATTGAAAAAAAATCCAGTTGTTTGAAGTTAAAGTTTTACTTAAACTATATTGGATTTATTAATTATACGTTTCAAATCTAAATAATAGCAATTGAATTTGATATATATGAAATTATCAAAGAATAAGTTTTGAAACGGTGGAATAATTAAAGTTTTGAAATATATGAAAATTTTATTGGTTTATTTGGGGATGTAAATTTATATTTGAAATTGATTTGTGAAGGTGAAGAAGCTATTTTATTATATAATCAAGTAATTTAATATTTAAACCATTTAAGTGGTGTGGTTATATTTCAAAGTTATGAAATTCGAAGTTCTATGTTTTGAAAGGCTTTATTTCAAGTTTTGGTTCCGAAATATTATAACATTGAAAATGTTATGGTTTTAGAAAGGATATATTGAAATGATATCATATTGATTTGGTTTTAAAAGAGGAAAATGATATCGTATTTATATGGTGTAACAACCCGCATATTTATCGAGTTTGCATTTAAATATTTTATTTAAATATTAACTCGTTAATCGGATTTTGGTCCGAAAAGCTACTTTTTGCAAACGGTCAAATTAGGACTCGAGACCACTTCCATTGAGTTCGAAATGTCGTTTACAACTTTTTTAAGTATAAACATCGATAGGTTTGGAGTTAGTGAAATTTCACTAACTTTTCCCGCTTTGGACTTTGGGTTAGTTTAGCCTATTAAGCCCAAGTTCCAACCCTCTTCTCCTCACTCTTCATAAATTTCCTAACTAATCAAGCTTTGGCATTAATGGTGGAGGGAATGGGAAATTAAAATTCCAAAACTCAAATTCAATTGCAATCCATCTTTCTACTCCAAATTCAAGAAGAAGACATTGGATTCAAGCTTCTTGTGCTTAGGTAGAAGAAGGATTGATTCTTGCTTGCTTAAAACTTCATTTTCATTGATATTTGGTGCAAAGGTGAGATTTTATCTCACAAATCTAGTCTATAACTATATTGGACTGTTGGGAATGATTCCCTATCACTTTTGCATGCACATTTGCATTTGGTTTGGATTGGATTGGCGAAAAACTCCAATTTTTAGCGTTTTGGTGAATTTTCTGCACTTAGGTCGTTCTGGCCATTTTTAGGTCGTTCGGAGTTAAGTCGTTCGTCCCTAGGTCGTGAGTCGTTCACGAGTTAAACTTAGGTCGTTCTGGCCATTTTTAGGTCGTTCGGAGTTAAGTCGTTCATCCATAGGTCGTTTACGAGTTATCCCGATAGGTCGTTGGACCTTATCTCGTTAGGTCGCTCCTGGCCTAACCCTTAAGTCGTGCAACTCTTAAGTCGTGCAACCCTTAAGTCGTGCCACTCTTAAGTCGTGCGACCCTTAAGTCGTGCGACCCTTAAGTCGTGCGACCCTTAAGTCGTGCGACCCTTAAGTCGTGCGACCCTTAAGTCGTGCCACCCTTAAGTCGTGCGACCCTTAAGTCGTGCGACCCTTAAGTCGTGCGACGCTTAAGTCGTGCGACCCTTAAGTCGTGCGACCCTTAAGTCGTGCGACCCTTAAGTCGTGCGACCCTTAAGTCGTGCCACCCTTAAGTCGTGGAACCCTTCAGTCACGCAACTCTTAAGTCGGTCACGAGTTATCCTGTTAGGTCGCGACCTCTGTTAAGTCGGCCATGTTGGGTCGTGAGTCATCGTTAGGTCGCGAACACCTCTAGGTCGCAACCACTAAGTCGCTTGACCCCTTAGACCCCTAGGTCGCAGCCGTTAGGTCGTATGACCCTTGAGTCGTTAGGTCGTTAGACCTCATTTTGTCTTCACTAGGTCGTACCGTTTTGGTCGGGGCGCTGCCCCGCACCCCGCCGGGGGCGCTGCCCCCTGGACCCCCGCGACCTGACCGGGCAGGTCGAACCCCGTAAGCGGTGGCGTTGCCCCCGCACCCCCACCTTGGGGGGTTGCCACCCCCCCGGACCCCCCCCTCCGTAGGGGATCTTATCTGAAAAACATTTTGGCCAAACCGAACCGAACCATTCCTCTTTTGGCCAAACTATTTGTCAAGGAAATTGTAAAATTGCATGGAGTTCCTACTTCTATTGTTAGCGATCGTGATCCATTGTTTACTAGTGGATTTTGGAAGAGTCTTCAAAAAGCTTTAGGAACGAAGCTTAATTTTAGCACCGCTTATCACCCCCAGTCCGATGGACAAACCAAGCGTGTGAATCAAACTCTTGAAGATCTTCTTCGTGCTTGTGTGCTTGATTTTGGTGGAAGTTGGGAAGATCATATTTCACTTGTTGAATTTTCCTATAATAATAGCTTCCAATCTAGTATTGGTATGACACCTTTTGAGGCACTCTACGAAAGGCCATGCCGATCTCCTTCTTGTTGGCTTGAGGCCGGTGAGAAGCTGGTTTTAGGTCCAGACTTTATTCGTGATTCCACAGAAAAGATTGAACTTATTCGGCATAGGATGAAAGAAGCCCAGAGTAGACAAAAATCCTATGCCGATAATCGAAGAAGGAAATTAGAATTTTCTGTTGGGGATCCTGTTTTTATTCGTGTTTCACCTATGAAGGGTGTTGTACGTTTCAGTCGATCGGGGAAGTTAGCGCCTCGATATATTGGGCCATTTCCTATCACTGAACGTATTGGTTCCATGGCTTATCGCCTTGCATTCTCGGGTCAGACCGAGATGTTACAGGTGCTTCTGCTTGACTTCTTCCCAGGGATTCATCACTCTGACTTTTGGCTAACTGTTTAGATTAGCAGTTTTTGTTGTATACACTTGAGATATAGACTCATAGTTGTATTCTTTTGTATAGCACGTGTTGCTATTCTTTTGTATTATCGTGGGACTTACTGACCACTACTCTGATGTACACTTTCATGTGTTAGTTATATATTCATATCTTCTTCCGCCTTTGTGATATGGATGTCTGTGACTGATTTGTGATATGATTATTTCTATGTTTGTTTCCGAAGATTATTTATAGCCACCGTGTGATAAGCAATTACATGGATGGTCGCTCCTCAACAGCCTCATTCTCCGTGCTAGTTGACAGCACTACTCCGGAGTGTTCTTGGCTAGCGTGGGTATAGAGGTGGGGCGTCACAGCTTGGTATCGGAGCCAAACTTCGGAACAATGTAGAATAACTTAACAAGGATCATCGTCCTAGGTCTATCTTAGGAGTCATACCATAGGATTAATTCGAGTCTTCGTACCGATTCATCCTATTTCCTTTATGATTCCTTGTTTTATCTATCAAGATTGCTTGATGTTCATCGGTAAATAACCTTCTTCCTTCTCTTCTTTCTTTCTTTAAGGAAGAGAATGTCTAGACCAGGCCGTCCCAGAACTGGATCATCTGGTGCTGCTCCTCCGGATGGAGTTTTTATGACTGCTCAACAGCTTCTTGATTTAGTAACTAATGCTCAAGCAGCTGGAGCTAACCCGGAACCTACTCACCCAAAGTCGGGATTTGCACGCTTGTGCAGCGATTACACCAACTTGGGTGGGAAGCCCTTCAAAGGTTCGGAAAATATCATCGAGGTCCAGGCTTGGTTAAAATCATGCGATCGAATCTTTTCTCGCATGAACCTTATCGATCTCCACCGCGTTCAGGTGGCTTCCAGCATGCTCCAGGAGAGAGCATTGGACTGGTACGAACTCCTTATTTCAGAAATTAATGAAGCGGATCTCACCTGGGAGCAATTTCAGGGACGCTTCGAGTTAAAGTTTGTACCAGAAGCTGGGAAAGTAACCTTGGCTCGACGTTTTATAGACCTTGTTCAAGGTCAATCCTCTGTGACTGATTACGTCGCAGCCTTCGAGTCGCTTTCCAAATATGGGGTTGAATACATCAACACCCCATTGAAGAAGAACCAGAGGTTCGTTTATGGCTTAAATAAGAATCTTAAGAAGCCACTGCTCCTGAAACTAGAAGTCGCATTTGATCAACTCGTCGATATCGCTCTTCGTCTTGAAGAGGCTGATAGAGAGAGTGATGTTGAAGTGGAAGGCGCTAAACCAAACTTCAACAACAAGAAGAGGCCAAACAAATTCAAGGTTCCTTATCCCAACAAAAAGGGTAAGCAGGCAACCCCTGTGGCAAAGTCTCCTTCTCCTAGTGGTGCGAGTTGCTTCAACTGTGGGTCTGGGGATCATTATGCGAATAAGTGCTCTAAGCCCAAATCTTGTCGCTATTGTAAGAGCCCGGATCATTACATACATCAATGCCTCAAGCGTAAAGGCAAGAAGGAAGGAAAATTGAATGTGGCTCAAGCCCCTGGCAACACATCTCGTGGCCAAGGTATTTCTCATTCCATTCTTGATGGTATTATTTTATTTCATGATCAACCTATTAGAGTTCTCTTTGATACGGGTGCATCCCATTCTTTTATATCAAAGGAACTGGTAGGCACTTTTTCCTTAAGTGTTACTGCATTGATGACTTCTTTAAAAATTGCGAATCCTGTTGGTGGATCCGCAACTCTTAGTTTGCTTTGTAAAGATGTGGAGATTATTTTTTGCGATTTTTCTTTCCTAGCCGATTTGCATGTCATGCGTTACTTAGGCTTTGGAATAATTTTGGGAATGGATTGGCTTAACCGTTATCAAGCCCATATCCTATGTCCTGAACGGACTATTCATCTCCGACATCCACTATCTGTTAATCAGATTTCTGTTAATCTTAAAGATTCAGAATCCTGTTTGGTGGCATCTTTATATTCTTTAAATCCTCGTGATAATGATGATGATGATGAAGATGATATTATTTCTCGTATTCATGTTGTTCGTGAATTTTCCGACATATTCGAGCCCGTTTTAGGTTTACCACCTAAACGAGCAATTGAGTTCAGAATTAATCTTGTTTCTGGAGCTCAACCTATTACTCGTCCTCCTTATCGCATGTCCAATAAGGAAAATGAGGAGATGCGTAAACAATTATCTGAGTTGGAGACGAGGCAATTTATTCACTCTAGTTCCTCGCCTTGGGGAGCTTCGGCTATTTTCGTAAAGAAATCTGATGGTACTCTGAGGCTCTGCGTTGATTATCGCAAGCTTAACGATCTTACTATTAAAAATAAATATCCTTTACCTCGGATTGATGATCTATTCGATCAACTTAGTGGTGCTAAGGTCTTTTCACAATTGGACTTGGCTACCGGTTTCCATCAGCTTCGTATCGCTGAGGATAGCATTCCTTTGACATCATTCCGTACTCGATATGGATCTTATGAATGGCTTGTTATGCCATTTGGGTTAACGAATGCTCCAGCTTATTTCGTTGACCTCATGAATCGAGTTTTCAAAGATTTCCTCGATCGGTTTGTTCTCATATTCATTGATGATATTCTTGTGTATTCAAAAACCGAGGAGGAACATGAGAAACATCTTCGGATTGTATTGGAAACACTTAGGAGTAATCAATTAAAGGCGAAATTTTCTAAATGCCACTTTTGGCAATCTCGTGTGAAGTTTCTCGGTCATATTATTTCCGAATCCGGGATATCCGTGGATCCTTCAAAGATCGAAGCGATTCAAGATTGGAAGAGACCGGAGAGTGTGACAGAGATTCGTAGTTTTCTCGGATTGGCGGGCTATTACCGTCGTTTTATTAAAGACTTTTCTAAGATTGTCGTGCCTCTTACTGGCTTGACTAAGAAGGGAGTTAAATACATTTGGTCGGACAAATGTGAAGCCTCTTTTCAGAAATTGAAAGAACTCCTTTCCGATGCTCCTATTCTTGTTATTCCCGAGGGGAATCAAGATTTTGTTGTTTATACCGATGCTAGTCACGTTGGTTTGGGTGCCGTTCTTATGCAAAAAGAACGTGTTGTTTCTTATGCTTCTAGGCAATTGAAGCCGGCCGAGACTAGATATGCCACACATGATCTAGAGCTCGCGGCTATTGTTTTCGCCCTTCGAATGTGGCGTCATTATCTATTGAGAGAGAAATTTATTCCTTACACGGATCATAAGTCTTTGAAATATTTATTTTCTCAAAAAGAACTTAATTTACGTCAACAGCGTTGGCTCGAGTTCCTTGCACCTTATGATCTTGATATTCTTTATACCCCCGGTAAGGGTAATCGTGTCGCCGATGCTCTTAGCCGTAAGCAACAAGCAGTTGTTTCTATGATGATATCCGAATGGAACGATCTCGAGATCTTATCCACTTGTGAGATTCGAGAGCGCGTATCCGATTTATGCTCATCGCTTGTTTTATGTAGCCTTGAGGCTCATCCTTCTCTTTTAGACCGCATTCTTGAAGCTTAAGGGCTAGATTCTGAATTGGCTCTTCTTGGCAAAAATGTTAAGGATAAAATTGATATTGAAGGTTTGAAAGACTTTGATATTGATTCTCGTGGCGGCATTCGAAAATTTGGTAGACTTATCGCACCAAATATTGGAGATCTTCGTAAAGATATTTTAGAAGATTCCCATCGTTCTAAATTCACCATTCATCCTGGTAGTAGTAAAATGTACGCTGATATGAAGCGACTTTATTATTGGGAGGGAATGAAATCTGATATTGCTAACTTTGTTAAGTGTTGCATGACTTGCCAACTTGTCAAGGCCGAACATCAAAGGCCTGGTGGGTTATTGCAACCTTTAGAAATTCCAATTTGGAAGTGGGATCAAATTTCCATGGACTTTATAGATGGCCTTCCCCGTTCTCGTTCGGGTCATGATAGCTTATGGGTGATTGTTGATAGACTTACTAAATCCGCCCATTTTATTCCGGTTCGGTCTAACCGAACCGTTCCTCTTTTGGCCAAACTATTTGTCAAGGAAATTGTAAAATTGCATGGAGTTCCTACTTCTATTGTTAGCGATCGTGATCCATTGTTTACTAGTGGATTTTGGAAGAGTCTTCAAAAAGCTTTAGGAACGAAGCTTAATTTTAGCACCGCTTATCACCCCCAGTCTGATGGACAAACCGAGCGTGTGAATCAAACTCTTGAAGATCTTCTTCGTGCTTGTGTGCTTGATTTTGGTGGAAGTTGGGAAGATCATATTTCACTTGTTGAATTTTCCTATAATAATAGCTTCCAATCTAGTATTTGTATGGCACCTTTTGAGGCACTCTACGGAAGGCCATGCCGATCTCCTTCTTGTTGGCTTGAGGCCGGTGAGAAGCTGGTTTTAGGTCCAGACTTTATTCGTGATTCCACAGAAAAGATTGAACTTATTCGGCATAGGATGAAAGAAGCCCAGAGTAGACAAAAATCCTATGCCGATAATCGAAGAAGGAAATTAGAATTTTCTGTTGGGGATCCTGTTTTTATTCGTGTTTCACCTATGAAGGGTGTTGTACGTTTCAGTCGATCGGGGAAGTTAGCGCCTCGATATATTGGGCCATTTCCTATCACTGAACGTATTGGTTCCATGGCTTATCGCCTTGCATTACCGGCTCAGTTTTCTGCTATGCATGATGTATTTCACGTTTCTCAATTACGGAAATGCCTTCGGGATTCCAATTCTATTCTTGAGCCTGCTGCTGTGGAAGAAATTGAAGTTTCGCCGAATTTAACTTATGAGCAGCATCCTATTCGAATTATAGCTTCTGAGGTTAAACGACTTCGGAATAAAGATGTTCCGCTTGTGAAGGTTCAATGGTCCTCAAATCCTAAGGATTGTTCTTGGGAATCCAGAGAATTCATCGAGCGTACACATCCGGACTTGCTTACTCCTGCTCCTTGAGGTGAACTTCTTATTTCAAAATTCCTCTTGTGTTAATATGCTTTTATGGTTGTTACTTTTTATTTCCATCTTATATATATATATTGCAAGGACGCAATTTCTTTAAGGAGGGGAGTCTGTAACAACCCGCATATTTATCGAGTTTGCATTTAAATATTTTATTTAAATATTAACTCGTTAATCGGATTTTGGTCCGAAAAGCTACTTTTTGCAAACGGTCAAATTAGGACTCGAGACCACTTCCATTGAGTTCGAAATGTCGTTTACAACTTTTTTAAGTATAAACATCGATAGGTTTGGAGTTAGTGAAATTTCACTAACTTTTCCCGCTTTGGACTTTGGGTTAGTTTAGCCTATTAAGCCCAAGTTCCAACCCTCTTCTCCTCACTCTTCATAAATTTCCTAACTAATCAAGCTTTGGAATTAATGGTGGAGGGAATGGGAAATTAAAATTCCAAAACTCAAATTCAATTGCAATCCATCTTTCTACTCCAAATTCAAGAAGAAGACATTGGATTCAAGCTTCTTGTGCTTAGGTAGAAGAAGGATTGATTCTTGCTTGCTTAAAACTTCATTTTCATTGATATTTGGTGCAAAGGTGAGATTTTTATCTCACAAATCTAGTCTATAACTATATTGGACTGTTGGGAATGATTCCCTATCACTTTTGCATGCACATTTGCATTTGGTTTGGATTGGATTGGCGAAAAACTCCAATTTTTAGCGTTTTGGTGAATTTTCTGCACTTAGGTCGTTCTGGCCATTTATAGGTCGTTCGGAGTCAAGTCGTTCGTCCCTAGGTCGTGAGTCGTTCACGAGTTAAACTTAGGTCGTTCTGGCCATTTTTAGGTCGTTCGGAGTTAAGTCGTTCATCCATAGGTCGTTTACGAGTTATCCCGATAGGTCGTTGGACCTTATCTCGTTAGGTCGCTCCTGGCCTAACCCTTAAGTCGTGCAACTCTTAAGTCGTGCGACCCTTAAGTCGTGCCACCCTTAAGTCGTGCGACCCTTAAGTCGTGCGACCCTTAAGTCGTGCGACGCTTAAGTCGTGCGACCCTTAAGTCGTGCGACCCTTAAGTCGTGCGACCCTTAAGTAGTGCGACCCTTAAGTCGTGCCACCCTTAAGTCGTGGAACCCTTCAGTCACGCAACTCTTAAGTCGGTCACGAGTTATCCTGTTAGGTCGCGACCTCTGTTAAGTCGGCCATGTTGGGTCGTGAGTCATCGTTAGGTCGCGAACACCTCTAGGTCGCAACCACTAAGTCGCTTGACCCCTTAGACCCCTAGGTCGCAGCCGTTAGGTCGTATGACCCTTGAGTCGTTAGGTCGTTAGACCTCATTTTGTCTTCACTAGGTCGTACCGTTTTGGTCGGGGCGCTGCCCCGCACCCCGCCGGGGGCGCTGCCCCCTGGACCCCCGCGACCTGACCGGGCAGGTCGAACCCCGTAAGCGGTGGCGTTGCCCCCGCACCCCCACCTTGGGGGGTTGCCACCCCCGGACCCCCCCCTCCGTAGGGGATCTTATCTGAAAAACATTGAGCTGATTTCCTTGGATTTTATTCACATCTCCGTATGCGATTTGTGTGACTGATTGTTTCTACAATTGCTTCTGTGTTTTGTCACTTTATAATATAAAGGTTTCAATACTAGTAGTAAATATCAAAACTCTTTTAACAAACAATTTCAACTCTATTTTTAATAACAAAGCTCTTTTCTTAAACCGTTTTCCAATCTATTAGTATATACAAACCTTTACCTCACTCGGATGAGAAATCTAATTAAACGACTTAGTAAAACAAGTGGTATGAAACGCTTGCGTTCACTTCGTCGGTTAATTCTTGGACTTGTTCGATTGAACCTCTTGTGACAATTTTATTAGTGAAGATTTACAGTTTGTTCGTAAATATTTAAGTTAAGCAAGTGGTTATGGGACATGAAGCTAAACTTCTATATTTACTAGCTTAGTGTAATTGACACTTCTCGTTGATCATGACGATCATTCTGATGATTTAGACTAGCAACTGTGCGATGTCTCTTGTTGCGAGGTTAGACTAGACACCACTTGTGTGATTCCACTCACACATACCTTTTTGCTTTTTGGTTAGTCTGGACCTTAATCTGTGTGATTCCATTCACACATGTGGGGTAGCTCCCCTTGGTCTTCGGACCGTCATGTGATAGGCCTCTTTCTCTTTTCTATGATTTCTGGACTTCTTGCATTGATTTCTAGAATTTATGTCATTGACTTGTTATGAGTACAAGTTTGGGGTATGATGCCCTTTTCGAATCTTTGAGAAGATTCTTGTGATATTGATTATCTCTTATTGATTGATCTTCTGTTGATCATTATTTACATACTTATAGTGGTATGTCATTATGGATGTTTATGTTTATGCCATATCTTTTATGTTATATCATGTCATCTGATATTTATAGCTAGACTGACCCGTTTATTATTTTCTTAAATAATACTCGGGTCAGACCGAGATGTTACAGGTGCTTCTGCTTGACTTCTTCCCAGGGATTCATCACTCTGACTTTTGGCTAACTGTTTAGATTAGCAGTTTTTGTTGTATACACTTGAGATATAGACTCATAGTTGTATTCTTTTGTATAGCACGTGTTGCTATTCTTTTGTATTATCGTGGGACTTACTGACCACTACTCTGATGTACACTTTCATGTGTTAGTTATATATTCATATCTTCTTCCGCCTTTGTGATATGGATGTCTGTGACTGATTTGTGATATGATTATTTCTATGTTTGTTTCCGAAGATTATTTATAGCCACCGTGTGATAAGCAATTACATGGATGTCGCTCCTCAACAGCCTCATTCTCCGTGCTAGTTGACAGCACTACTCCGGAGTGTTCTTGGCTAGCGTGGGTATAGAGGTGGGGCGTCACATATGGTTTTGAAAAGGGATATTATATTCTGGTTTTAAAGTATAAACTATATTTGAAAAAGACCGTGATGTCATAATAACAATTGGTTGTTGAAGAGATCGGGATCAGAAGTTGTCATACTCTCTGCCAACTCCGAAAACCACTTTAACAACCATGTACATGGTGGGGATTCCAGAATGAAGTAGGATGGTGGGGGCGTTTCCTTTGAGGTAAATACGTGGATCCAACTACCGTGAGTTGGCATAAGGTGGCTAAAACTGGAGTGATCGACGGGTTAATGAGGTAGAACCTTTGATCGGACACATCCCTTCGATACTATGCTTTGACTTTTGGATTGATTCGGTGGCCACTTTTGATTTTTTATTTGGGGGTGTGGCTCGAGGTGGGCGGTAGCTGGGAGCTACGCGTTACCACCGACCCGGAAGCTTCATTGGTATATCTTCCCTGGCATTTCCTAGTTTGTCGTATCACCTACCCTAGCGTGCCTTGTACGAGTTTGTATTTCTCCCGTAGCCCGTGGTGTATTTAGGGTAGTCTCCCGATCTGGAGATGCGCTGATACTGGATGGACTACAGGGACTATTATGTGTTAAGGGGAATATTGTGTCACTCCTTAACGCTATTTAAAAGTAAGTTTATTTTACTGTAGACATTATTATAAGTGCGAAATATTACTACATAGTGAATAGTTTAACGGATCCTTAGGAGATGTGAATCCCAAGCATCTCTTAAGTTACTGCACTCTTATTTATTTCTGTTAATTTAACTCACATAAGATATTTTAGTTCTGACTCGAGTGTTTTGTCTTTTCAATTCGCTCGGGTCAGCCTGAGTATTTCAGGATTCGAAGACTTTAGCTCTGGAGGACGAGGACGAAGATTTATATTACTATTATCTACTATATTATTCCAGTACACCATTTTATTTCGCTGCATTGTTATTATCCTTTGGTATGTGAACTCTGATATTTATTGTACAAAGAAAATTCAAATGTTTTGTAAAACTGTTTTATGAACTGTATATTGATTATGATATTTTATCGTTCCGCTGCAAGATTCTGTTTTTTTTTTCTTCCTTGCTTTTCTTATTTACCCCCATAACGATCCGCCCTTCTGTATGGTTATGCCTGACGTGTGTGGTTTATTGTCGATTTAAAGCGTGCGAAAAGGCGGGAGGTTACATATGGTATCAGAGCTTTGGTTTAGCGATAAATCTTAGCTTTGTGGGGTTTGACTCTTTATTAATAGGGTAGTAATACCTTATGGTGAGTCGCTGAGTGTATATATGAGAGAGCTTATTTGTTAGTGTTATAAAAAGGTTTTAATATTGTGTTAATTTTTTCTGCTTTATATTTATAAATTCTGGTTGGTGCATGGGACGATATGACATCAATAGGGATTTCTAAACACTTAATAGGACAGACCGACACAATATTTTTTTTAATATAGGTGAATGAAATAATTTGCGTATTATATTTTCTATATATATAAAATAAAATTTTATAAATGATATATATTTTTGGTTGCATTATACTGGGTGTTAGGTAATAAAAATTTAAATAATAGTGGGAATAAGAGTGAGAATAAAATAAATGAAAATTGGAAATTTAGAACTTAAGTCCCAGGGTTTTGAAAATTCTTTCAATGATTTTGGAATATAATAATAATATTATTTAGAAGTATTTTCTGATATAAATATTTCAATATAATTTGGAAGAATTGTTTTAAAGAAGATTTTGGCAAAAAATAAGTTATGTACTTCCTTCTCTGTCGTTGAAAAATAATTTCGGTGATGGCGGTCGCATCATCGACATTTATTTTCAAGTTTCAAAGTAGGAAGGCTACTATAGTAGTTTTACTGCAGATTTATTTTGATAAACAAATATAAATTTTAAATTGTTTAATTACATTTATATATATATATATATATATATATAAGTGTAAGTATATACATTTATCTGTTATTTTAAAATGATTTGGAATAAAACCCAGTATTTAATTCTTAAGTTTCCGTTAATTAATAGTTTCAATTAAGTGTAGTAAAATGGGATATAACTAATTTATAAATTGGAACCTTTAATTAAAATAAGTGATTTAATGCTAAGTCATAAATGAGATTAGAAGAAAGTGAAATTGTAATCTTATAAAACGAAAGACATAATTATTGAACATTTAATTTATTAAAAGAAATAAGATAAATTTGAATAACTTTTAATTACATTCTTTAAAAGCATATATATATATATATATAACTTACCAAATATTAAAATTTGAAATGTTTAATAAGAAAATGTAATGGAAATTGTACAAGTAAGAGTATGTAAGGAAGTGTTCAATAAATTGCTTGTATTTATAACAAGTGATGTTGTAAACTTAAGTTATCATTGAAATATACTATAATAAAATATGGTAGAAAGTAAGTACTGTAAGTAAGCAATTAGAAACTTAAGTAAATGAATATAAATGTTAAGCCATTGAATAAAACACGAATCCTATTGATATATGAATGTAATGCAATAAAAACTATTTGATATGAATATATAAAAATGAAAATTTGCAAGAAATAAATGTGAATTAAAATAAATCATTAAATGAAAAAAAGAAAAAAAAGAAATCAAACAACAAAGGTTATGAAATGAAATTAATAAGGATAAACTAAATCTGTTGTTTGAAATTGTTGTTATTTGTTTTGGTTTATGGTTGTTTGGGTAATGATACTTTAAAATTGTTCGGATGAATGAATAATCAGTTTGGGTTCACCTAAGACTGTTGAGTATATGTTGCACTTAGTAGGTATTTTTCATTCTGCACAATTTGAAGTTTTGAACCCGAACAACTATTTGTTTGTTGGATATGAACGAGTGATTGATTTGTGTTGATTCTATGTGATGGTTGTATGCCTTGTTGCAAGTGATTGTTGTTTGTATTGATTTGGTTGTTTATAATTGAAACCACTTTAAATATTTCATTTTATATAATTGTTAACCTATTTGGATTATATAAGTGAAATACAGGTTATGGAAGCAATTGCTACTGCTTTTGGTTTCATAATTAAGCATTAATTGCCCGACCAATAGGTACGTTTTCGGATTTCGGTTTATAGAGTTATTATATTGTTTTCCCAGGTTGGGATATATATTATTTTGGAAATTATGTGTTATATATTGTTATTTTAGATATTATATTTTCTTACTAGCCTCTCCGTACAAAGGAGACTCTGTCGAAATTTTTCATAAATTTTGGACTTAGAGAAAATATTTGGAAATGTTTTTCCAAACTTTAATAATTTAAGTATAAAAGATTAAATGGGTATAAATTGGTATTTTAAATTATTTTATTTTGTAAATTTACTTGTTTATAAATTCAATATTTTAAGTAAGATATATTGATTTCTAAATCCTTCTTTTCCCTTCTTTTAATTTTCAGGGATGAAAAGTTTTGAGTGGGGGAGAGTGTAACGACCTGTAATTTTTGACAATTTAAAATTGGTTAAATTAATGAGATTTTTGTAATTAAACTTAGTAGAAATAAAAAATTTATAAATTTATATTGAAATGAACGCTAAAATAAAATATATAAATGGTAATTAAAACCTATTTATTAGTAATTTGAATAGAATTCTAATAAATGAAAGTAGTGAAAAGATTATACCCGGATGTAAATTGTATATGAAAAATAAAGGAAGGTATTAAATTGATTAATGTAATAAAACATTGTTAACAGTATTTGATTGTAAATTACAGAAACGTGTTAATGCAAGTTAATAATTAATGAACTTGAATGAACGTTCCAATTTAATAAAAATTCAAATATTATAACTTAGCTATAAATGGAATATAATAAGAACAAATGCAATTATTGTATAATGGTGGAATAATATATTTTGTATAAATTAAACATAGGTAAACTAAATGTGAGTATTTAATTAATATATGTATTTATTTAGGGTATTGAATAAAAGTGGTAATCCAATTGCAATTAATGGTAATAATGTAGATATAAGCTAATAAATTAAATTTCAATGCAATACCCATTAATGGATGGAATGAAATAGGATTAATGTAAATGTTATACTAGGTTATAAATCAAATGGAATGTTGTACTAGGTTATAAATCAAATAGAAGGAAAAAAAATGTAAATATCGAATTAATTAATGAATAAATATACATTGAATAGTAATTGAATGTAAATTTAATGGTAATTGGATAAAATCAATATAAGACAATGAATTGCAATAATTGTGGGTTGATAATAAAGTGTGAATGGGAAAATGATTGGTTATAGTAATTGAATGGAATTCCAATTTGTTGGAATAAGGTAAATGTGTACTTGGTAATAAATTTAAACGAACTTAAATATTGAATTAATTAATTTATATATATATGTAATAATTGATGATTGAATAAAATCCAATACTCTGTAAATAACTATAATATTGGAGTGGAAATAATAAACTTATAAATGTGTGATTAAGAGTTTTGACAACAATTATTATGAGTTATATATATATATATATATATATTTAGTTCATTCTATTGAATTGGAAATCATTGCAATAAATCTAAATTAAATGTTACGTTAAAATAAATTAAGGTAATAATGGGGAATAACGTAAATATTCTTCATAATATGATGATTAGGGAATAAAAAGAATGGAAATAAAGTTTTATCAATATATTGGAATTTAATTTATGATAAAAAGGTTAATTGCAATTAAATGAATTAAATATTTAAAATGGGAATTTAGATGAGTGAGAATATCTATGTAATGGTTTTGAGTCCAAGGTTTAATCCATCTGTTTAGCATGAATGAATAGAATTAAAATTTATTTATTTAATAAATGGATTTTTGGAGTTTTATTTTATAATTTATAAATTTAATGAAATTGAAATTAAATATTGAAATTGAGGTTAACATTGGAATTGATGGATTAATCAACTCTAATCTGACATTTAAATTTAGGTAAATTAGTGTAATTGATAAAGAAAAATAAAGGTGATAAAAATTGTTGGTTATAGAAGTGAAATTATAAATTGGATTTAATTTATTGATTTTAATTTATTTAATTAATGGAAAAATAGCCATTTTGGCCACTGACTCGGATTTCAATGAAACTAGTTTTATCGGATCTGTAACGGTGAATAATGTAGGGTTTCAAGTTTCGTAGTGATTGGACTTTTTGTTTGATCGTACGGACTCGAAACGCCTTGAAATTAATGAAATTGAAATCAGTTGAAATCAATTTGAAAAATATTGATTTGAGCATAACTTCTTCATACGATAGAATTTGGGCTTGAAATTTGTTCCATTGCATTTAAAATATTTTAAAACATCTATTTTGATAAATGGGTTGACCCAATTTCGTTCTGGAGTCGAAACGGGCTTTTCGGGCCATTCATCGTTCAACTTGTTTATAAACCCGATCCATCTATTCTATTTCAACTTTCTCTATAAACACCCTGTTATAAACCCTAGCAGACTCTATTCCTCATTTCTATACGTACAGAAACTTTTGTTCTCTTCTTCCTCAATGGCTGTAAACCCTAATTTATCCAATTAAAATTTCAATTCAAAAAAAATCAAAGTGAAATTTCAAACTCCTCAAAAAAATTCAGGAAAACTTTATTTCGAAGCTCTCGAAGAGCGTTACCCAGATCTGTAATTCGTGTTTCGATTTGAGTCACTGTTTGTCCGAAAATTGCTGAACTATTCATGGTCGTTCGTTGATCGTTGATCATCTTTGTCTGATCGACAAATTGAAGACGCAGTTCTGTCGAGAATCGCGAGGGGATCGCATCGGCATAGTTTATTTGTCCTTTTGATGGATGGATTTGGTGCAACAATTCGAACTAGGGTTAGAAATCATGGGTTGCGGCTGTGCGTATTGCTCAAATCGAAGGCACGGAGGCCATCTCGAGGTCGGCACGCATGGCTCCACGAGGTAGCAGCGAACCAAGCGACTAATGCGATGTGTTGGCGTGTCAGTATGGACAGTGCGTGGCGGCTCGTCAATTTTTCAAACGCGATTGGGATTAGGTTTACTGGGAGCGGCTATACGCGATCCTCAATTAAAAAGTGCAGGTTTACGCTTGCAAATGATGGATGACGTGGCTATGTTTTAGGTGGGTGAGTTTTAATTTTGTTTTAATTTTAAATTTTGTTTTCAAATCTTCTAATTCGCATAACTATTGCATACTATGTCTGTTTTACACGCGGTTTCTTTTGTTAGGATCGTATCTGAATTTCGGACATTTTGGCGCTTGTTTGGACGAATTTGGAGACTGTTCAAATTTTGGGTTTAAATTGAATTCAAATTCAATTTAAATTCAAAAGGTGAGTGTTTTAACCCATTCACAACTTTAAGATTTCTTATGTTTGTTAAATTAAATTTTGATGTGATTTTAAATTTACCTATGATTGTTTGGGCATATATTTAATCATCATCTCACTTAGATTGCATTTATTTAAATTAAATTGTTATTTAATTTATTTTTGCATATAAACTGTCAGTTAAATTTTATTTATTTATTATTGCATATAAATTGCCAGTTAAATAGTTTTAATTTATTATTGAATATAAACTGCTAGTTAATACTTGTTGTTTATTATCCATTCTATTGTGATGTTATTGTTTATATTGGATGATGATTGTTATAAATGGTTGATGATTGATATAGGATGAATGAATGTTGTATTTTATATTGTATAAACTGCAAGTTATTATGCATTTTCATTTCATTTGGGATTGCGGTTTGAAATGATATATGACCGTAATTTTTATTTTAAATTACAGATTGAAATGATAAATATCCGTATCACTTGACCATAGGGTAGAAAATTATATACAGACACCGTGGTCTAGATATAAAATACTTTGAAATGATTTTCTATTGTTTTGGAAAGAAAAATACGATTTAATAAATATTAATTTTGATGTTATATAAATACTATTTTATATATATATATATATATATATATATATATATATATATAGTTGAATTCTTGAATTTAAGCTATGTATAAAATTGATTAATAAAAATGAGTTTAATAATGAAGTTTGATTGTTTTATATTATATGGTTAAGTACCTATTTAAGATATTGTATATATAGAGTTTTAAATGACTTAAATGAAATTAAGTTGAAAGATAAATATGGAGTTGGTTTAGATTGAATTATTTAAGATATTGTATATATGGAGATTGTAAAGGGTATGATTCTTATAACTTGATTTAGTTTTAAAGAATTTAAATGAATGTAAAGTTGAGATAAATGAATTTATCAAGTTAAATAAACTGAAAAAAAATATCTAGTTGTTTGAAGTTAAAGTTTTACTTAAACTATATTGGATTTATTATTTATACGTTTCAAATCTAAATAATAGCAATTGAATTTGATATATATGAAATTATCAAAAAATAAGTTTTGAAACGGTGGAATAATTAAAGCTTTGAAATATATGAAAATTTTATTGGTTTATTTGGGGATTTAAATATATATTTGAAATTGATTTGTGAAGGTGAAGAAGCTATTTTATTATATAATTAAGTAATTTAATATTTAAACCATTTAAGTGGTGTGGTTATATTTCAAAGTTATGAAATTCGAAGTTCTATGTTTTGAAAGGCTTTATTTCAAGTTTTGGTTTCGAAATATTATAACATTGAAAATGTTATGGTTTTAGAAAGGATATATTTGAAATGATATCATATTGATTTGGTTTTAAAAGATGAAAATGATATCGTATGTATATGGTTTTGAAAAGGGATATTATATTCTGGTTTTAAAGTATAAACTATATTTGAAAACGACCGCGGTGTTATAATATTGATTGGTTGTTAAAGAGACCGGGATCGGAAGTTGTCATACTCTCTGCCAACTCTGAAAACCACTTTAACAACCATGTACATGGTGGAGATTCCAGAATGAAGTAGGATGGTGGCGGCGTTTCCTTTGAATTAAATACGTGGACCCAAATCCTGTGAGTTGGCATAAGGTGGCTAAAACAGGAGCGATCGACGGGTTAATGAGGTAGCGCCTTTGATCGGACACATCCCTTCGATATTATACTTTGACTTTTGGATTGATTCGGTGGCCACTTTTGATTTTTTTTATTTAGGGCCATGGCTCGAGGTGGGTGGTAGCTGCACGCTACGCGTTACCACCGACCCGGAAGCGTAATTGGTATATCTACCCTGGCATTGCCTAGTTGTGTCGTGTCACCTACCCTAGTGCGCCTTGTACGAGTTTGTTTTTCTCCCGTTGCCCTTGGAGTATTTAGGGTAGTCTCCCGATCTGGAGATGCGCTGATTATGGATGGACTACTGGGACTATTACATGTTATGGGGAAAATTGGGTCACTCCTTAACGCTATTTAAAAGTAAGTTTATTTTACTGTAGATATTATTATAATAGCGAAATATTACTACATAGTAAATAGTTTAACGGATCCTTAGGAGATGTGAATCCCGAGCATCTCTTAAGTTGCCGCACTCATATTTATTTCTGTTAATTTAACTCACATAAGATGTTTTAGTTCTGACTCGAGTGTTTTGTCTTTTCGCTTCGCTCGGGTCGGCCTGAGCATTTCAGGATTCGAAGACTTTAGCTCTGGAGTACGAGGATGAAGATTTATATTACTATTATCTACTATATTATTCCACTACACCATTTTCTTTTGCTGCATTGTTATTATCCTCTGGTATGTGAACTCTGATATTTATTGTATAAAGAAAATTCAAATTTTTTGTAAAACAGTTTTATGAACTGTAGATTGATTATTATATTTTATCGTTCCGCTGCAAGATTCTGTTTTGTTTTTTTTCTTCCCTGCTTTTCTTATTACCCCATAACGATCCGCCCTTTTGTATGGTTTAAGTCTGACGTGTGTGGTTTATCGTCGATTTAAAGCGTGCGAAAAGGAGGGAGCTTACAGTTGTACTTACTGTATTATAAGCTCTGGCGAACCAGATTCGACTTTTGGATCTGCGGCATTGAATACGACTGTCGTATTCGGTGCCGATTTTCGAAGGTCGAGTTAGGGTCGCTACAATAAAGGAGTAATTTTTAGATGGAATAAATTTTTGGAAATCAATTTGGAAATTTGTTTGGTGTTTGAAGGTAAATTTTTGGAATTCAATTTAGAATTTGATTTGTTGTTTGAAAAGTGAATCTTTGGAAATCGATTTGAAAATTGTATATCAATGGATGTTTGGAAATATAAATTCACGATGGGAATTTATAATGGAAGGGTAACTTCTTTCAAAAAATAAATATTTGTTTATTTTTTATGAAAGCGTGGAAAGAAAATTTACGAATTTGGGATGTAAATTTGAGATAAATCAAGAAGGATTTATTAATTGATTTAAATGAACTATTTTGGAATGGAGAGTGTATTTTCCCTGGAAAGCCGAGTATGTTTTTAAAGTAGCTTTCAAATTTAAATTAAAAGTTCTAGAGTTGGTTTTAAGAAAAGAATGTTTTTGGGGAAATTATTCTCTTAAATTGTGTTTAAATCTTTAAAGTAAATATTTATTAAGTTAATTAGAGAAGTAATTATTTTAAAGATTTAATTGATATTTGATTTAGAAAATGGTTATTTAAATAGTTACACTTTATCTATAATTTATTTTTAAAATTTGTTTTGGGCTTAAGTTTTATATGAGATATTAGTATAAAAATTTCATAATTAATATTTTGAATAAATGTTTGAAAATAGTTTTCATTTTAAGTGTTTCCAAGTATATTTTGGGATAAGTGATTTAAACTATTCTAAAGTATTCGAACTTGGCAAATTTTCATTGGAAATAAACAATATTTGGAAATTTATTCTACGTGAGGAAAGTGATTTGAAATTTGTTTTCAAAAGGTTGAAGTGTGAAAATATATCTTGCAAAGATATTTTGAAATAAATAATTTGGCGAAATTATTTAAATTTGATAGTGGTTGTGAATGTTGCTTGATAGTTAAATAACCGACTATCAGTATAAACAATTTGGAAAATTATCAAGGCTTGATGATTGTTGTGAATGTTATTTGATACTTAAATAACCGACTATCAATATTGGCCTTTAAGATAGCACTTGAATTTGTTTTCAAAATAAGCGCTCATTATTCGGTTAAGCACGGAGAGGACTTTACGTCATAAAACTCATTCCGAATAAATGATACGACGAATTGGATTGCATTTTAAGATGGTGTTGAAGACCGGGAATTGTCTAGAACAAAAGGATTATCTATCGATTGTCTCTGCACTGAGTTGCTCCGGTATAGAGATCTCCATATGTGATGGGTAGTCCGGTCGGGATTATGGATACCCGGATTTGCAAGGGCTTTTTCCTTAATTGGAAGAAGTGCCTTCGGTTCCATTCAAACCCAGGATGGACTTGTATGGATGTATATATGACATTACAGTTTGAGATATAAAGCTGGTTTCTATCAAATACACTTCTATTGGTGGTGAAGACTTTATTCTCTTAGCTTAACACCATTCTCTGAAACGTACGAGCTCAGAGGTTATGTAGTTGATATTTACTAGTGATGTACTCCTAATTAGATAATGTGGCATGCTAAGTGTTGATCATTTGTTGATCGAAGCATAGCTTTTGTGAAAAGTGTAGCTTTGTGGACGAGATTTCTTCAGACCTCACACCTCGAAAATGGTCGAAACAGGAAGGATGCGGCAAGGTTATGAGGGTCGCGCCCTTTAGGGTATGTGCATTTCCTTCTCGATAAAAAGTGGTATCTGCCATGGAGCCTAGATATTTAACTTATGTGGATAAAAAAGTGGTATTCTGGTATGGAGCCCAGATTATTTACTTATGTGGTTGTTGGTTATTGAGGCGCCTCGGTGAAGGTCGGTTACGATCGGGGGATGGCATACTCATGACAGTTAGTTACCTAGTTACAGAGGTGACCCGACCTTGTGTTGGCAGATATCCAGTTAGGTTCTCGGGGCGTCCCTCCAGAGGCGTACCCTTTCGGAAAGGAAGTTCCTTCGCCTTGACCATTTGTTGGAAATCCAAACAAAACCATATGATCCCTTTACGATTGCAGTTGTATAACCTGCCACCTCTGGTGGTAGCTATAGTAGACGTAATATAATGGTACCTATGCTGGCTAAGATTAATGTTATACTTTCGAAATGTTTTCCACAGTATGCACTAATAATAATATCAAAAGGATTTTCGCGTATCAAGCATGTTTTACTGCTATAAGGAGAAATCTCCCCCAAGTGTGCGATTGCATTGTGTGTGCTGGGAGGCCTTATGGTAGTTTCATTTTCCAAAAGCACAATGGATTTCTTTTCCTCTTCTTTTGAGCAAATAACTGTTTTAAGTTCTCACACAAGTCCCATGACTGACCTGAAGTTTGTTGTTCACTTTCTAAACTCTGGGTGTCCATAATTTTTCACACGGGCAGCATAGAGTCAGGTTATCAATATTCTAGAGCGAAGCCAGGAAGGTATGTTATGGAGATCAGGAGGCAAGCTGGATGGCGAGACGTATCACACTTATATAATGTTGTATTCCAGTGTTGTGTTTTGTTATTGTAATACTCTGATGATGTAGTGTATAAACTAATATATTGTTATTCATTTATCTATTATATATTGTTCCGCTGCGAATGTGAGATTTTGATATTGTTTCTGTTTTCTTCTTCTATCTTCTTCTTCTTTTTCCCTAACGGTTCGGTTTTCCAGCATTCGATCGTTCGGCATTTAATACAGTGGACGTATTGATGTCGACTTTCGGGCGTCGAAAAATTAGGCCGTTGCAGAGTGGTATCAGAGCAATTGGTTAAGCGATAACCTTGGCTCTGGTGGCGATTACTAATTAGA